>CM028130.1:1232807500-1234289166 GCA_016271365.2 Neoceratodus forsteri
TTCAGTTGTGTACCTAGGAAAATAACACTTGTGAGCCAGAATCTTTTGGTGTCTCATTGTAGACATGCCCATATTTTTACCCAGACCCTGTGTACATCCTGTATTGAACTTAAAGACCTGCATAATGAGAGCAAAATATACAGCAGTACTTAGTTATCAAACAGAACACACCATTCATATAAAAACACAAGTACTGGTGGATATCAGACAGCAGAAGCAACATAAATCAATGGTCAGAGGCCAGAATGCTGTCCCTCTCCAATCAACTTGGCAGCAGTGGCTTACTTGCACTAGTGGAGCTGGCTATCTAACAAAGTAATATTTGCTACCCCTCATACCTGCAAATAGTAGCTGTTTTACTCTAATCTCAGCTTTTAAAGAGAACATTTCAATTTTTTTTAAAGAAAGGGCTACCCCTTTAAAAAATTCTAGATCCACTCCTGCTTACATGTCACATGCATTTCTACACCCGTGCTCCTTTTAATATGGCTATCTCCAGGTTTTCATCAGTATTCTCTGTTTATTTTGAACCCCATTGTTTAATGTCACTTTTCTGATGACAAAAATGATGTAGCAAGTAGCAGACATTGATCGCTGACCTTCAGGGACACTAGGTGTATGAAAACAGCTGAGAACACTGATAAAAACCTGGTGTGAGCCATATTAAAAGAAATACTCCTTTTAATATTTTAAATAATGAAAGCTCTAAAAGCAGTCAAAATCAGGAAAGAATGCTAACATACAATGCAGAAGCTAAGGGCAGTCTACAATGGAATAAAAAGTATAGGTGAAACCTTTTCTCTACAACATGCACTGTTTCTTTAATGCGCATAAGGGGAGAGGGAAAGAGGAAGGGATTTATTTAGCTTTTGTTGATCAGGTAGGTGCGTTAGGCAATAACCCTGTCTATTTTCAAGCTCGACCCGAGAGGGTACAATACTCAGTTGACATTTAGGTACAGTGATAAAGTACAAATAATGCATTACAATACAGTATATGATACAGACAATTGGTATCCACGCAGGGATGGTCCGGAGGAAAAAACAGCAGAACTTACATATAGTATTATCGATCCTTGCAGGCAATAACGAGCAGGTGATGACATTAGGCTACAAACATTCAACATTTCAGAGAATCAATGAAACTAGATATAAAGAGAGGAGGCAAGAGGGCTAGTTACATTCACAGGTATCAAGTGCTTTTAGGTGGGAAAAAAATGCAGTTTTGAAGGAGGAGTGAGATTGGGGGCCCCTTCAGACAGGGAGGGAGAGAGTTCCAGAGTTTAGGGGTGAAGTGGGCAAAGGCCTGCTCACCCATTTTTGTAGAGCAGTGTGGGACAGAGAGCAGGGTGGAGATTGATGATCTCAACAGGTGGGAGTGAGACACCGGGGTGAGCACTGCCCCAATGCTTTCGGGATGGGGGAGTCTTGTCATAGAGTCAATGAAGCAACCCAGTGAGTATGTGCGCAGGGCAGAGGGGGACAGCCATTGAAGGCTGGCATACAGAAGACAGTGGTGAGTGACTCTGGATGTCGATAGGGCAAATCTGCATATGTTGTTGTAGGTAGTATCCCATTTACGAAGAATTCCAGCGTTAGAGTGGGATAAAGTAGGGAGGGCGTATTGTAGCCTAGGGAGCAGGACACCTCTTGCCACCGAGATCCTGGCTGCAGGAGTAAGGGAGTGATGCACTTGATAAGCGGCACCTATCTTGATGTTTACAGATTTGCATATCTCGTTTATATGTGATGAGAAGTTAAGAGTGGGATCAAGCGTCACACCCAAGTATTTAAAAGAGTCAGTGGACTGGATGGTAGAGCCATCACAGCTGTGCACACAAAACTTGGGGGTCACAGTATGGACTTTTCTTGCTGACCCAAAGAGCATAGCCTGGGTCTTAGGCAGATTAAGGATTAGTGAAACCAACAAAACTCTGAGGTGCTCAACTTCACTAAATGTGAAGTATTTTAACCTGGTGCCACTTCGGAAACAGAGAATACATGTATCAGCCAAAACGCTTAAACAAGCAGTCCGAATGCACAGACCCCAAAAGAAGTTAAATAATAGACCACTATGTGGCACGGCTCACCGTATCTTCAAATTTTATTGTGGTCACAACTCGTTGTACAAACAGCAGACACACGGAGTGCGGCGGCGACTTACTGGACAGAAAATAAACACTTTAAACACCACATTAGTGCATAAACATAAGAGTGAGCATTTAAAATGACCGGGTCAAGCCGAGCAGAGACCAGCTCGCGTGCGTGATGACGCACGGAGAAACAGCTGACGTTTCGGCTGACGCCTTCCTCAGAGCTGATTGGTCAGTGGACACACCAAACATTTAAAGTGAACTCATAAATATTAAAATTCCGGATAACCAATTAAAAACAACTGCTCATAAATATTCATATCTGCCCCCGATTTCACTATAAATAACTCTGTAACAGTAACTCCTCATTTAAACCTTTCGGTTGAAGTGTATCTAATTTATAAATCCAGAAACATTCCCTCTGATCAAGCTTTTTTGCTAAATTTCCACCACGAATTCCAAATTTTATTTTTTCAATACCTATAAATTTTAAATTGGCCGGTGAACCATTGCCTGCAGATGCAAAGTGTCGTGCCATTGCATTGGTCATCACATTGTTTCTAATTGCCGATTTGTGCTCACTTATCCTTTCTCTCAACTGGCGTTTAGTTTGCCCTACATAATTTAAACCACATGGGCATGTTAACATATATATTATGCCAGTGCTCTTACAATTAATAAATTCACTTATTTCAAACTTCTGATTAGTATGTGGGTGCAAAAAATACTTACTGTTATAAGTATTATTGCACTGTGCACAATTACCACATTTATAATTTCCTTTCGGAAAATTTGGAATCCAAGTTGCCCTCGATCTATCCAAATGCTGCACACTGTGCACCAGCATATCTTTTAAATTATTCCCCCTCCTATATGTGATTTTAGGCTTCTTGTAGATATCTTTCCTAAAGACAGGATCACCTTGCAGTACTTTCCAATGTTTCCTAACCGCATTTGAAATTTCGTATGCTTGATTAGAGAACTCTGTACTGAAATAGATACATCCCTGAACATCTCCAATTTCATTCTTTGGTTTTAACAATTCATTCCTATCAGTCATAACAGCTCTTTCTATCCCTTTATAAATGCAATCAGTTCCATAACCTCGTGCTTTAAAACGCCCTGCAGTCTCTTGAACATTCTTTTAAACATATTGTCATTACTGCAAATTGCTTTAAACGCATCTATTTGCCCACTAGGAATATTCTCCTTCAAACTTCTAGGATGACTGCTTTCAAAATGCAATAATGTGTTTTTACTCATAGGCTTCCTATACAATGTAGTTCCTAATTTTGTCCATCCTTATATATCATTAAATCCAAAATGGCACCTCCACAAAATCAGCTGCATAGTAAAATGTAGATTGGTGTCAAAAGTATTTAACAAATTGACAAATTCTCGTAGAGCTGCTAGATCGGATTTCAAATGAAAAACAATCATCAATATATCGCTTTCAAGATCGGACAAACTTTTGAAACTGTCACATTTATACAAATAAGTAATTTCCACTGCCCAACATACAAGCAGGCTATGCTGGTGCAACGTGGTACCCATCGCAGTACACTTCTGTTGTTTGTAAAATTGATCTTTATACATAAAATAATTCGATGCTAGAACCATATTAGCCATATCAGTAATCAGGCCCAAATCTGAAATCACATCTGGTTGTAATGTCGCAAAGAACTCAATCGCTCGAATCCCCCCATCATGTGGTACATTCGAATATAAACTTTCTATATCTAAAGTCACTAACCACTCATCAGAGTTAATCACCATATTCTGAATATGTCTGATCATGTCACCACTGTCCAAAATAAAAGAAGACAAATTTTAACAAGTGGTTTTAAATAGCAGTCAACCAATTGAGAAAAGGTTCCATTGATGACCCAATGTTGAAACAATGGGTCTAATTTGGTGGTCTTTGTGCATCTTTATGGATTTTTGGTAGTAAATAAATTACTGGTCTTATTGGTACTGCCACTTTTAAAAAATCAACTTCATGCTTGCTCAAACGTCCATTTGCTTCACACAATTTAATGAATTCCTCAGCTTGCAATTTGATCTCATTTGTTGGATCATAAGTTAATTTTTGATAGTATACTATATTATTTAGCTGTCGAAACATTTCATCTTCATATTCCTTCACATCCCAGAGCACAATTGCTCCACCTTTATCAGCTGGCTTTATAATGATATTCGTATCTTCTTTTAATGTCTTTAAAGCAAGATGCTCTTGAAAAGTCAAATTATACTTTACTTCTTTCTCTCTTTTAATATTAACTCTATATCATGATCGACTAAAGCAGAGAATGTATTCACAACATGATGGTTAGATATTGGGGGACAGAAACTGCTTTTCTTTTTGAGCTGCTTTGTCAAATTATTCTCACTCATTTTATTTTCTTGCTGAATCACACCAGCATTATCATTATTTGATTGTACTTCCTTATTTTCAAAAAACATTTTAAATGAAGTTGTCTGTATAGTTTGAACAAATCAATTCGAGTTTGGAAGGGATTTACATTTCTACTGGGTACAAAAGATAAACCTTTTTGCAAAACAGAAACCTCATGAATAGTAAGTTGTCTCGTGGTGAGATTTATGATTGCCATTTGTTCTGCCTGTTCGAACGCCTGGTGGGCCGAATATTGCCATCTCCCTCTGCTTCTCCTGCGCCCTCCTCGCCTCTTCCACGTCCCTTCTGATCTTATGTTTTCTGTATGGGGTACATGGGGTCCTGGAGTATCCCTGGAAAATTGAGGTCGAAAATCCTGCCTCTGCTGGGCCAAATTGATTTTACCAGTCTCACTTTCAGGAGATGATACTAAACCATCAACATTTAAATTAGTAACATTCTTCCTATACAGGAATGGTTCACTGACGGCTTTTTGCTTTGCCAATTATAAACTTGCCCACGTAGTAATCCTCTCATCTCTCTCATGTTTTTGCAATTTATATTCTTTCAATTCCACTGATATTTCAAAATACTGATATGAATTTTCTCAAACATAACTTGGGTTTCTGCATGGGAAAACCAGATTTGAAATCATTCTCCATTTTTTAATCTGTTCTTCAACAGCTGTGATATCTCTCCTTGCCTTCTTTATTAGGGCTAAAATTAAATCATTTGAAGCCTTGTTCAAAATTGGCTCCCAGTCCTGCATTAGTAGCTTGTCATCCAAACCATATGCTGGTGGCTTCTGAATACGTAGCCCCCTCGGGATCCTTTTATCTCGCCAATATTGTGACAGGGAAAATGCATGCAACTGATATCTTATAAGTTTTTTCTTCAACCCTTCCAACTCAATGCCATCTGGTTTTAAAATAGCTGTACTTGTACTGGGTGTAGGGGGATAATAGAACTTCACACGCTGCCCGGTCAAAAATTATCTCAGCCCCTTCAGCATCAGAAAAGCTTAATAATGCCATTTGTGTAGATGGGCTTTCCATAAATGCTCCACCATCTAAGCCACTCGCCAGGGCCTCAAGCTCAGTCTGTGAGTACCTGCTCACACTCTGATAAGCTCCTGCTCACATAACAGACTGGAACCATTTCTCCGTGTTGTTCCTGCACCAGCACAGCTCCTATGCCTACTGGTCCTGCATCTTCTATCACTTTAGTGGGTGCATCCTTGTCAAAGTAGGCCAGCGTCGCCGCTTCAGCTAACTTGGTTTTCAGTGCCTTAAACACTGCCTTCTGTTCCAGTCCAAATTGAAATATGGTATCCTTCTTTGTCAACTTACGCAGAGGCTCTGTGAGTGTAGAGAACTGAGGGATAAACCTGCTGCTGTATCCCACCAACCCCAAAAAACTGTGAACCTCTGATGCTGTCTCAGGCTCCCTGGCCTCGACCACTGCTCTCACTCTTTCAGCCGTGGGACCTATGCCCTTCTGTGTGAGTAACATGCCCATAAAAACCAACTTGTCCATGTTGAACTGGCACTTGTCTGGGTTGAGAGTTAGGCCGCAGCTCTCTAGTCTATTCAGGACAGCATGCAGTCGCCGATCATGGCTCTCCTTATCCGGGGCGTGGACAATAATATCTGAAACGTTTTCCACTCCCTCAATGCCTGCCAGTGCTGTTGCAATTTTGTGCTGATACTGCTCGCTGGCAGATGAAACCCCAAAAATTAGTCTTTTGTATCTGTAGGTCCCATTATGTACTGCAAATGTTGTTATGCCTCTCGATTCTGGTGTTAGCTCCAGTTGATGGTAGCCCCATTTGAGATCCAGTTTACCGAACATGACAGACCCATTCATGCCTTGCAACAGTTCATCCACTCTGAGAATCAGGTATCTGCCACGTACGATTGCTGCATTCGCTTGTCTCATGTCCAAGCATATCCTGATTTCTTTATTTGGTTTCGGCACGATCACTACCGGATTCACCCATGGTGTGGCGCCATCAACCCTCTCGATTATGTCCATGTCCAATAGTTCCTTAATCTTGGCCTCCACAGCTCCCTCTCAGGTGAAAGGGTACCCGCCTAATGGGCTGTGCTACTGGCGTCACATTCTCATCGATGTGCAGGCTTATTTGCTTCATGTTGAGCTTTCCCACCCTTTAAACAATCCAGGGTACTGCTGCTTTATTGGTACTCACACATCAGTCACTGCTGCTACATTAACACCCAGCTTAAGTACACCCAACTTTACAGCAGTCTCTCTTCCTAGTAACGGTTCACCATGTCCACATATCACTGAGAATTCAGCCTGTGTACTGCGCTTGCCTATGGCTATTTTGCACATGAAGACTCCCTTTACTGCCAGTGGTTCGGTTGCTGAATATGTGTACAGTTTTTTGTCGGTCTTTGATGACTGACACTTGATTTGCTTGCTCTTCAGCATTTCCCAGGTCTGCTGGTCCACAATATTGCTAGAAGCCCCTGAGTCAATCAGCATCAACAAGTTGACTCCTCCCACCGAGAACATCGTTCTGTCCATGCTGCCTTTTCCACTTATCACAAATGCATAGTCTCTGTCCGGTTTCTCTGAATCAACACATTGAACTGTATGCTTTACGTTCCCTTTGGTTTTGCACATTCTAGCAAAATGATTTCTGCCGTTGCATTTCTTGCACGTCTGCCCTCGTGCTGGACAAGTAGTGTCCTTTGCAAAATGGTCTGCGTGGCCACACCGGTAACACACCTTCTCATTTTTATCTTTTCCCTCTTCTCCTTTTTGCTTTCTTCTGCGATGTCTCTCCTCACTTTTGAATACGTGATTGACTGTTTCAGGTTTTTGGGCCTCTGAGCTCACGTGCATTGCGGCCATTTGCACTTCAATTCTCTCACACTGTGCAGATAATTCGAGTGATCTCGCTAATGTCAGCCCAGGCCCTTCTTCCAACAACTTGCGGCATACATATTCAGAGTTACACTTGCTTAGTATCGCACCTCTGATTTGATTATCTCTATCACCTGCAAAATCACAGTCTTTAGCCGATTGACTCAGACGAGTAACAAATTGTTGTACTGTCTCTCCCGTCTTTTGTTTTAACTGGTAAAAGGCTTGCCGCGCGAACGCAGTATTCATTTGCGGCACAAAGTAGGCGTTCAACGCTGTTACCACCAAATCATAGTCCGTTGGCCCTCCGGTGTCCCCGAGTGTCAAGAAAATATCCTGTACATCTGTCCCAGCATGGTGTAGCAACAAAGCTCTTCTCCGTTGTTTTGTAGCCACACTCACATTGTCAGCTAGTATCAACCCCTTCCCATCGGCAAACAGTTCAAAGGAAGTGAGCCATCGTGTCCATCTCGGCCCAAGCGTGGCTGGTTCACTATAACACTCAAACTTTGGTACAGCACTTTCCATCTCTTTTTTTTTTTTAGCTTACTGTGTTTCAGATTTAATTAGCGTTTCACTGATCCCATCTCATCGCCATTGTTCTATTCTCGACTTTAACATACCGTGTATTACCGACTGAACAAAATACACAAACTCGGGGATAGGCTTCCGACATCTTTACTCCATTGCTGCTTGTGCCTAATTACACCCACGTCTCTAGAATGTGGTGACGTCATTTACATACACGACAGGTCCAGTCCTCTTTAATGTCTTTATAAGTGACATTGCAGAGGGACTGGAAGGAAAAGTATGCCTCTTTGCAGATGACACAAAAATCTGCAACAGGGTTGATACACAAGGAGGTGTGGAAAGGATGAGAAGGGACTTGACAAGGTTGGAGGAATGGTCAGAAGTATAGCAGCTTGGATTCAATGCAAAGAAGTGCAAGTAATGCACCTGGGAAACAAAACCCAGGGAAGATTACACAATGAGGCAGGAAGTAGTAACAACAACAAAAATGGAAAGGAACCTGGGGTAATCATATCAGATGACCTTAAGGTTGGCAAGCAATGTGAGAAGGCAGTAGGGAGAGCTGGGGGGATACTGGGATATATAGGGAGAGGCATCACCAGCAGAAAACAGGAAGTTGTTATCCCCTGTACAGACAGTTGGTGAGACCCCATCTGGAGTACTGTGTCCAGTTCTGGAGACCCCGTCTCTGCAAGGATATAGAGAGGATGGAGGCAGTTCAGAGGAGGGCAACTAAAATGGTGCAGGGTCTGCAAGAGAAGCCGATGAGGAGAGGCTAAATGAGCATAATATGTATATCCTTGAGGAAAGGGGAGGGGGACATGATAGAAACATTTAAGTACCTCAGTGGAATCAACAAAGTCCAAGAGGGTAGCATCTTTCAGAAAAGAGATGTGCAAGAACAAGGGGACACAATTTGAAGATAGAGGGGACGGCTCAGGGCAATGTGAGAGTATTTTTCACAGAGAGGGTGGTGGACACATGGAACAGCCTTCCTGAGGAGGTTGTGAGGTCTAAAACTGTGGGAGAATTCAAGAATGTGTGGGACAGACATAAGGCAATTTTTGTGGTGGGTAGGAAGAAATAGGCTGTTGGTTAATTAGGATCTGCAGCTTATCCTCTTGGTAGAGAAATGGGCAGACTAGGTGGGCCAAGTGGTCCTTATCTGCCATCAATGTCTATGTTTTTATGTCCATTCCACAGGAGAACAACCACCCCTAGAACATCAAAATATTATAGAAATGTTTGTAAATGCATTTTCTGTGGCATCACCTCCATCAATGATAACCTGCAGAACATGGGTTTGGGAAATATCAATAAGTCAACAACTTAGTCTGCTCTAATCTAAATGTTTTCGCCTGTGCACACATGCGTATCCCCCCCCCAACCCAATGCAGCAGCTATTGAACTTCAACACACATACCACATAATAACAATCCCACCATAGAAGGTACTGAATTAAACAGGTGGATTTACCCCACCCCCTATGCATTAGGTATCCACCCAACACACACACACACAGCAAAAAATATGATGAACTAAACAAGAGATAATTATGGCCAGCACAGCATATAGTATACCAAAACTATTTCACCCTATACCCACACTAGAAACCTAACCACACAACAAGTATTAAAGTGAAATGGATCAATTACTAAGCTGAATTTACACTGTACTCTGTCTTCAAACCAAGCACTCAAGGGATACATAGGTGCTGCCATCTAAGAGCCAAGAACAAGGCATGCACAACTGTAACTGTGCTTGCAAAACAATTACATTTATTCAGACATCATGATGACAGTAGGTAAGCATTGGGCATAACTGCAGTCACATAATTGAAATAAAAGAATGGGGTCAATTTTCCACCATACCTGGTTATTACTGCTCCTCACAGAGTGCTTCGGCTGGCTTGTCCCCTCTGCCAGACACATCCAGTATCATCTGTCCTCTATTTCCTGACTCTCCCCTCCAGGCCCTTAGTGCAAGTGGCATGTGGCACTCACCGCATATGCCCATCCTTGGCTTCTGTCTCCCAGACCCACCAGACATGCAAACCATCAACAAAACACAAGACTCAGGAGACCTAGTCCCAGATGCTTTCCCCTGCTCCATCAAGAGCTCCTACCTCCCAAGCAAGGCTCCAGCCATTCTCACAGTCTGTTCAGCAGCCAGCTCAAACATCTGGTTCAATGGCTCCAACCATCCTCATCTCTGTTGTCTCTGCCATTGACCCATGATCCACTATCACCCCAGCTACAATGCATCCCAGTCAACCTATACACATAGACAATGACAAAAGAGGTGAACACTGGCAGACAGAGTAACCCACAAGACTAGCACCAAATCAGAGGAACTACCTTCACCCTTATTACTCTGCACAGCCACTGACCACACTCAAATGTTTACTGGCTGTCTGACAGAAAAAAAAAATTGGCACTGGGCCAGTGTACAGAAACAGGCAAAGCTCAGAGCACTACCCACACCAAACTCCAACCCAATACCCGACCCAGTTTCAACTGAAGTAAGCCAGTTTGGGTCGAATATGACTCACAACTACCCTGCCTGGCTCAAATAGGTGGCTTCCCAACATATCCACTCCAACTACCCGTCAGGTAACCCAAGCCCAACCAACACACAGGTGTTCAAACAGGAAGCCTGAGATAGTTGTAGCCCAGTGGTCCCACTATGTATTAGTGGACCCGCTAAGTGATAACAGGCCTATGTCAGTTGCAACCATAGGAGGCAAGACTGGGGCAGCTGGGGCATAAAATCAAAGAGGAATTGTCAGCTTTGATTAGACTCTTATACAAGAGATAGGTATTGAATCTGGTGGTTTTGACAGAAAGACTGTTTCAAACTGAGGGTAGCCTGTTGGTGATTGACACTTGCCCCAGATTTCTCCTGCAATACAGGATTTGGAATCCACAAACTTCCTCAGACCGGAGGGAGTATGTGTGGTTTGCTCCTGGTGTGAAGAGATCCACAAGGTAGCTTGGGAGTTTACCAGTCCAGTACCTAGCCCCCAACTAGAGCAGTGTACAATGAGTGCCTCTCCAAGGGCAGTATCCACCCGAGATCATTGTATATGGTGTAATGGTGTGTTCTGGGGCAGGCCAGTATGAATCTACATATGGTGTTGAATAGTGATGAGAGTTTGGTCAGGGCAGATCATCTGGCTTCGGTGTACACAATGTTCCCATGATCCAGCAGGGGGAAGATGGAGCATTCAGCCACCAGTTTCTTGATGTGAGACTGAAGGCAGCTCTTCAACCTGTAGAGGGCCCTAAGCTTTACAAAAACATTTGACTGTTACCTGGAAGATGTGGCCAGAGTAGTCCAGATGTTGGTCCAGGTTCATGCCATGGTATTTGTATGAGAATACAGAGTCAAGGCATTTGTCATGGAGGAGCATAGGTTTAGTGAGTCTGGGGCAATGCTTAACCGCTGTCTGGAACCAAAAAATTAGCAATACTCAAATCTCATAATAATTCAAACATATGAATTTAAAGCCCTTCCATTCTTTATTATTAAAAACATTTGCATGAAAACAGACTTCCTCTGATCCTTCTACTTTTCCTGCCCTGAAGCCATAATTCTCTGTCTGTGATATCAGAATACTCTGCATGGCAAAAGGTTGAAATACCATGAGCAGAGGATTATGGGTCATAACAGGATAAAAATATGTGATCAGATGAAGTCTAAAAGAAAAAGATCTTAATTTTAATTAAAATGTTTTCAGCAATAAGAAAAAATGAAAGATCCTGAAATCTGAGGTTTTCAGGAATTTTATTTAATTGAGATCTGCAGATTCCAACTGATTTTTTTTGTGCGTGTGCTGGAAACCATAAAATGTCTTTTAGTCCACTTCCAACCTGGGCCAGATTTGAACCAGTGATCTAGAGATGAACGACTCCATAACCCACTGCCAGTTCACTGAGCCATTCAGTTCTGTATTTGTTCTGATATTCCTTTTAGAACAAAAAAAAATCTTAAATCCTCTCATAAGCTGTTTTTCTTATTCATTACGAGTACTTTTTTAAATTACTTCTACCCTAGTTTTACTTTTTCATAAGCTGTTTGACCCCTATACCCCCACCGCACTCATCACCTGATCCTGGATTTCAGGTCTTCATTGGTGACCTTACAGACCCATCAACTGCTCATCCTACCACTGTAGCCAGTGGGGATCTATGCAGAGGGGGCCCAAGAGTGCCAGTGTCCATCATTTAGACAGCTGATAGTATGCAGGCCTTTTCCAGTTTTTGTCACAAATCCACAGCAAAGCCACTGCCTGGAGGTAGTAGAGCGTAAGGTAAAAAAAAGTACAAAAGACCTTGCTCAAAAACCAAAAGGACTGGAGTGTCCACAAGCCATACACTTCAGTTAAAAAATAGTTTTTCTATTTACTTACACTGTATGTCCTATCTCATTGAAACTGTATTGTGTATTCTCCTGTATCTCTGGATAGCCTAGTGTAATGTCTAGTTCTCCTGTACAGTAGGTATCACTGTGCCTGTCTATACTGTAATGTGTTTGACCCAAGTATGTATTATGTAATAGTAACCATTGTGATGTGATGTGCTTTTACCTATGTCTGTAACTCTCCCGGGTCAGGACTGAAAATAGGCAATTTCTTTGTCTAGAGCACTTACCCGGTAATCAAAAACTAACTAAATAAATAAATAAAAAGCAGGCTTTATTATAGAAGGCACAAAGTACAAACCTACAGGGTAAAAAAACACCCAACGATCGTTTCGTCCACTTACGTGAGCTTTATCAAGATGATCTTTTCCAATTGTACCCATTTCTTTCACTGTGGCAATGCACACAGTTACTGTTAGCTTTGTGCACATGCAGCATGCACCTGTTGGGAGAGCAAGCTCCCTGGTTCACCAGCATGTACCGCTGAAGTGCTGCACCACACTGCCTCCTTTCCCCAGACTGGGATGTGCTGCCAGTGGAGGCGCGTTTCCAGGTGGCTGCACAACTGCCAGTGCTCCAAGTCTGCTCCTGAACCTGTGTTGTTGAGATGGAAATATGACAAGCTTTAGCTAGGCCATCGATAGCCACCACCCCCACTTTTCTGTCTTCAAAGATTTCAGATGGCATCACTTGAAGCATGATACCGTAATGCAAAGTATATGAAATCTTATAAAATCAGCCATGAAAATCCTGAAATCTGATTGGCCAAAACATGTCACAAGATCACTGATTATCATCTGACAGAGCACACCTCACCTGAGGAACTACATATATTTTAAACAAATAAAAGCATATTTTATAAGTGGGATAACACACTCCTGAGTGTATGTGTGGTCATTAGGGAATGATGTACTTCTCTGATGGCTGCAGCACTCAGCTACACTTCATACCTAACAACCTCCTGAGGTGTGCATTATTCCCTTATAATTACTGGTCAGCAATTTTTTCTATGGGCCGAACCAGTTGCTATTTGCCGTAATAACGGCTGGTTATTTACGACATTCAACGAGTCACTCAGTCGATAGCTCGCTCATTGGATTATGTTTGATGGGGTGGGTTCAACGCTTCACAAACATGGCGGCCTGCCTCTCGGGCCCCGCGGAGCCTCCGAACAACAAGACGCCGCCATCCTTTTTTTTTTTTTTATTTGTTTCATGTATCTGGTTGATCCAGCCTTTCCCAGCAAAATATCTGGTTGATCCTGCCGTTTGTCCGCTTCGGGCACAAATGACTAGAGCTAAACGGAGCGTGCAAGCAGGAAGCGTGGTAGCACGATCAGGTCAGAGACTAGCTGTACAATAAACAAAACTGAAACAAAGAACTATGTTAAGGAAGGAGTTAGAGGGCAGAAGACAGATGAAGTCAGAGATGTGTGTGTGTCTGTGTTGTGTGTGAGAGAGAGAGAGAGAGAGTGTGTGTGTGTGTGTGTGTGTGTGTGTGTGTGAGTGAACACTGAATTCAAACAGGAGAAAAATTGCTGACCTTTTATTATAAATAGAAAGATGGGAAGTGTCATATTCTGAGGCTTATCGTTACTGCGTGATGTTGATAACCGGGCTTCGCCTCCCCGGTTTATGTAGCATCCCACACCTTGGGTGAGCATTAAATTCTCATAACACACACTTCCCCATCCATTATTCTCTATATAACCATACATCCTGACATGTGCTATCCCTTACATAACAATTTGTGCCATTTTGTGTTCAGTTTCTATATTAGACCGTAAATGAGGATGCAGTTTGATTAATTATGTATGTTGCACATGGAAGCTAACGCCATTAGCTCCACCCAGTTATTATTTTATTTATTTATTGAATTTTGGTAACTGCGTAAGCCCACTGAGACAAGACAGTCCCTTTTTCAGTGGTGACCCAGTAAGTGCAGCACATTGATAGTGCAATAGTTGTTTTGCACCTTTGTTAGAACTGCATTTAGAAATAGTATTCAATTTGAAGATAATCACAAAAGAAAAGTACACCTCTGAACACTACACGTAGAGCTCTTCACAATGCCATGGAAGCATAATATGCTTAAGTGCTTTGTGTTTGGACACAATTGATATTGCCTTAAGCTTTTTCCTACATGACTGCCATACTTTTGTGCCTGTGTATCGTGTTCTGAACTTGTTTTTACTGAGACTAATATTTAATCCTGCACAAAATAAACACAATGGACCTTTTCATTCAACTGCCTACCTGCAGTTACCTTGGGAGATTCACAGGTATTCAATGCCCTACATTAACTTTTAGGAAAACCTCTGAAGTAAGGCAAGTAGGGTGAAATCTGACGTTCCCTATACTAGTGCTCTATTAAAACAGAATTATACAGATGCATTTCTTTAATGTGCTCAAATTAGCCCATGTATGAAGCCTACATCACTGTAAATAGTAGTTTCAATCTTTAATTCTTTACCCAATGTATCCCTCTGCTACAGCCCACCCTGCACAATAACCTCTACATGCTATCCTTTTATATGTCAAACAAGTGCAGCTGATGGCGGTGCCCTCATGACAAAAATCTAAGCCTTTTACCTTCAAGCTGACAGCTAGAATCCACCATGCATGGATCATGGGTCTCAGAAAGCCCTTAACCAACTTTTCCCTACCCCAGGTAGTACTTTTAAAAAACAGCCACACATGGCCCACAAGCTCATCAGTTCCAGAAATGGAACTGTACTCTGGGAACAAAACTGATCATGATGCAAGTGGGTCACAGCGCTAGAATTACAACTGGCATGCAAGGTCACCACACTGGCAAGTATTTCTACTTGTCACAGGCTAGCAGACTGTATATGGATTGCTTTTTAGGTTTGCATGCACATATGCGCAGCAAACATTTTGTTACAAAAAAGTTTCAGAGACATTTCAGAAGCTTGTCATTGTCAGGTCCAATGCAGCTCAGGCTGTAGTGGCCTCGACAGTGACAGGCTCAGCGAGGCTGAACATGACACTATTTTGCACTTATGGGGTGAAAACTTGTAGTTCAAAAGAGTGCGCCACTCATATCAGACTGCTGCTCAATACTTTCATCTGCATAAAGCCGCCCAGCAAGCAGCTGAGCAGTGTCACAATCAGCTCCGTGCTCCCCCGTTCTTTCCTGTGCCCAGTCCATAGAAAAAAATTCTCCCACTGTCAAATATCCCGCCCACCTCCCGATCCTTCCCCGTGCCCTATCCTTGGCAATTAAATACCCTCCCCCGCCAAGTATCCCGCCAACCTCCTGATCCTTCCCCCATGCTCCATCCATGACAGTTAAATTCCCTCCCACTGCCATGTCTCCTGCCCACCTCCCAATCCCTCTCTGCCCCCGTCCATGACAATTAGATACTCTCCCACTGCCAAGTCCCATCCACTTCCCTATTCCTCCCCATGCCCTTGCTGTATGCCTGTAAAAGAAGAAAATGGTCCAGCGACAACCTCTGCCTCCCATGCCCTGACCTCCCCCCCCACATCAACCTCCCATTTGCACCCCCATTCCCCTCACCCCATACTTACCTGTCTGGTACAATGCTATTCCTTTTCGGTGTCCTGCTTCGTGAAGCTCCACTGGGAAGTAACTAAAAACAAGGTCAGTTTGGTTAATGACATTTAAAATGTGTTTTGACTTCCTGAAGTTGAATTTGGGTAAGACTAAATATTTTACATTCTGCAGGCTTAATATATCTCTCCTTCATTATACGGAGGTCCAAAAAACTGTCCCTAACTTTGCAACGCAAACCATTAGGGACAATGACACCCAAATACCTCCCCTGGAATGCTTTGGAATACTGTTAAATTAGAGAGGCTAAGACATTACAAAACATAAGAAAGAACAGGCAAAGAGGGCATTTATTGGTTAGGCTCCAAAAACAATTAAACTATTTTCATTTTTATTTAAAAGTTGAATGAATTACAGGATACATTATATGAGAAACAAGTCTCATTTAAAGAACGCCCCAAATCATTTAAAACAATGAATACACAAACTGATTTAAACAATACTAATTATAACTAGTACAAGTAAAATCTTGATGCAACAACAATTTAAGGCTTTTAAAAAGAGTTAAACTCTGTCCAGGATTATAGTGTAGAACAACAATTACTGTTCTGCTGGCAGTATTATTATGAAGGGGGCTCTAAAGTACTGTGATTGCTGGCAGGGAGACTCGGAGGGTGAGAGCCCAGATCACAGGACTCTCTCACTCAGTGACAGGGCAATGCCTAGCATGACTCCTGATATATCAGAGGCCTGTAAGAACTACAGTGACACCTTTTACTTTGCAGGGCAGCCCCAGATGATGCTAAAAAAGCTACTTTTAAAAAAATAAACTACAGCTCCCCCAAGTCACAGAAGAAACAAAATCAGTCCCTTATAGATCCAGTTTCACTCCGGGGTGGGGGGGAACAGAGAGAAAGAGAGAGAGATAGAGAGAGAGAGAGATTGCCATCCTCAAGACTGGGAAATACCCCGGGACAGATAGGTTTGGGGGGGCATTTTATAAAGTTTAAGGATACAGTGGCTCCCATCTTGCAAAGGACTTTCTAGGTGGGACTAAACAAGTAGGGATAAATGGTCCCTTCTTGGTCCCAGACTGTGATCTCAGTTATACCCAAGCCAAGGAAGGAACTCTCCATTTGTTCATCTTACAGGACAATCTCCATCTTAAATATCGATTATAAGACACTTACTTCCATCCTGACCTGGGGATTAGAGCATATCATCCCAAACCTAATTCACCTAGACCAATCTGGTTTCGTACGAGGATGGCAAGCCAAAAATAATATAAGAACAGTTCACATTATCGACCACCTTAATAGAATCAAACATCCAGCCTCCCTTACGAATCTAGATGCAGAGAAGGTCTTTGATAAGGTCTTCATAGAAACACAGAAACGCTGAAACAGAACATATTATTGCTCAGCATTAAACATTCGTGGTATGGACTGGGAACACTGCGTGCTTATGGATTCAAACACCTTTGTGGTTTAAGTAAAAACATGACTTGATGTCCAAATGCTGTAGAAGCTATACATTTCATGTATTGGAAAGTTGAACGCTTGTCTTCAAATCGCAGAACTATTCTTTCTGGTTGGACTGCATAAAGTTAAAAATCCAAACAAGCAAGTGTTCCCAACGCCATTACACGCTGACTTCTCAGGTAAAATCAACCATGCACACCTCCAAGGACACCAAGTCATGTTTTTACTTAAACCACAAAGGTGTTTGAATCCATAAGTACGCAGTGTTCCCAGTCCATACCACAAATGTTTAATGCTGAACAATAATAGGTTCTGTTTCAGCGTACGTTATGAATGCTTCAAGTCTGATGAAGGAACATATTAGTTCTGAAACGTTACTACTTTATTTTTGAAGATATATATTTTCTGGAGCTTGTGAAACGTTTGCTTTACTCAAGAATGATGTTACAGAAATATATAACTGATTGAAGAAACACTATTGGAGCAAGTGAATTTGTTTGAATCATTAGGAAATATATTTCAGAAGCATTTTAAATTCTCAATACAAGATATGAGATTAATAAAATGAACTACAAATCGCAAATCGTAATTTTGTTACTTTTTCTGGGGGTTGAGTTAGACACATTTTTTTGAATTATCTTTAATGCTTGCCCACTTTGCCTGTACCTCTTCACCTGTATTTCTTTTTGCTAGGGCTAGCTTAACTCTGTTGGTCATCTTATCAAAGTCAGCTCCTCTGAAGTCCCATATTTTTGCCTTCGAATGGGATGATTTTGTTCTAGTGGCCAAATTGAACCATACCATGTGATGGTCATTGGCCCCCAGGTGACCTACCTGGAGATCTTTTATCCTTTCCCTGTCAGTAGTACTAGATCTAAGATAGCCCTGTCTCTAGTGGGTTGTTGTACCAGTTGTTTGAGGCCCTCCCCCTGCAGGGAATTCACTATGTGTCTAGTTCTGGCAGATGTCCCTGCTGGGATTGACCAATCTGTATCTGGCATTATCAGAACCTCCCCTTTAGCTGTCATGTTTTGCATATCTTCTAACAGTAACGTGTCTATGTCCTCCCCCTGGTCTGGAGGCCTGTACACAACCCCAGTTCGTATGGCTGTCCCATTTCCTGTTTCTATAGTTCTTCTGGCTCCTTATGTGTATTCTGAATTTCTGCAGCTTTGATATTTTCATTGACATAAAGGGCCACTCCACCCCCTTGTTTTGCACCGAGGTCTCTTCTGAACAGTACATAGCCAGGTACTGAAGTCTCCCAAGTGTGGTTACTGGTAAACCATGTCTCACTAATGGCTACTATGTCCAGTTTAGACTCTGTTATTATTGCCTGCAGGTCTGGGATCTTGTTTCCCACACTGCAAGCATTTGTGTACATGATTTTCCATTTGTCAGAATTCGGTGTGTTAGTTGTTGGGCAAGGTCTGGCGTTTCTCCGTACATCATATGGGGAGCCGGACCTTTTTCTTTACCCGGTGATGTAAATAAACTACAAACATGCTGAACTCCTGTTTGACCACTAGCTGAGGGGGTAGGGGTGTTCTTCCCATTCGATGTTTTGGGTGCTGCACACCTCTCCTCATTTGCTAGTTTAAATATTCTGCAAAGGCGTCAAACTTCTGTCCCAATGCACTGACTCCCTCCTTAGTCAGATGCAGTCCATAAAATTTAAAGAACTTTTGCTCCCCAAACTGTTGCCAGTTCCCTGCAAATTTGTGTCCTTTTTCCTGGCACCAGGCCTTGAGCCACATGTTTAGCTCCCCTATCTCCCCTTCTCTGACATTCCGTCCATCTGTCCCCCTCTCCCAGACTGGCAGGATTTCAGAGAAGGAGATGCCACACGAAATGGATGAGAGTTTGTCACCCATCCTGGTTAGGTGTTCCTTGGTCTCCACAACTGACCAGCTGGAGAGATCATTAGTCCCTATGTGTACCAGGACATCAATGTTTTCTCCTGCTTCCTTAACAATTTTAGTAATGTGGTTAATGTCTCTCCACACTGATGTACCTGGGAGACATCTGACCATTACCCCAGGCTGGAGATACATATCAACTCCCCGAATCATGGAGTCTCCTAAGATCAGAAGTTTTTTGATTTCCTTTTTGCTTTTTTTGTTTTGGTTCCTGTTTTGGGTGAGTTTTGTTGTGCTAGCTCCTGTGCTGCAGTGTCCTGCTCTGCAGTGTCCTCCGCCCCTTTGTTTGATTTTGGAGATAGAGGCAGATACCTGTTTGTAGTTTTTATATGGTTTGTGGAGGTGATATGTTGGAGAGCACCGAGTGATGGGGCACCCGATTTGCCCCTCCTAACCACCTGCCAACCTCCCGGACCAACTACCCTCTGTGGTCAAGGTGCTTTTGTTGGATGTTGGGGAAATGGAGGGCAATTCTTATAACATATTTCCTCTTGAATATGCAAATTTGAGGTGCACAATCTCTGCCCATGCTGCCTGGAGCTGATCCCTTAGATCTCCAATGGCCCAGCATGTAGGATAGTGTCCTAAATCCTGTAAAACTGCCCTTCTGAAAAGTGTTCCACAGTACCTGCAGTTAATGATATCAATTCCAGGTAAGTTGCTGGGTTTATAACCTGGTCAGAGTACTTAGAAGGAAGAAAATGAAAGTAAAAGTTTGATTTTGTGTTTTGTTTGTTTTTGTATAACTTGTTATAACAAGTTAAATTACTAGTGCCCCTGTAAATGAGGTCACTGTGTAGAAACCCCTCTGAACTGCCCCTTCCTGTTTTGCTACAGGAAATGTTATGACTTTGCTACCCTATAAAAGGAAAGGGAGTGTAGTGTGGGTTGGTTGGGGATGGGGTGGGTGGCTGGGCCCTTCTCCTCCTGAAAAAGAAGAATCACGGACGAAAGAAACAAGGAAGTAAGAGCAGAAACAATCAGCCAGCAACAAATGCAGTAGCCCTGAAAACTTATCCTAATGACAGATAAAACTGTGAAACCTGTAATAATTTCACTGAAGATATACCCTGTAAGAAACACTTTGCTACAGAGTAAAATAAAGCAGTAACAGAAGATATGCCTTGCAAATAACAATTTGAATCAGATTACAGCATTAATCTGTAAGCACACACCTGTAGGTACACCCTGTAATGCAGCAGAATGTATACCCAGCAACAATTTGAATCAGAGAAAAATAAAGCAATAAAATGTAAGCAACAAACAGTAGCAATCCCTTGTGAGTACTAACTAAAAATAACAACACACAGTAAACCTGCCTTGTCAAAACCTTATTCCTTATTGTTGCTCTGGTAAGGTTCTTTGCTCTGTCCTTTCAAGCAACCTAGAAGAAAAGAGCTCATGTGAAGCTAGGTGCCTTGGCCAGCAAACCTAGTCTCCTGGGCTTTCCTAAAGGGGGTCAATGCCAGATTTGGTTTTGCAGGCCAATCTGTATCATACATTTCCACTGTCAACTCCTCCTCCATCAGCATATGTTAGGGCAAACAACCATATGTTGGGATGCTTCCCATTAGGTATAGCAGCCTGCCAGGGTTGTCCCTTGCCTGTCCTTTTTGCCCTATATATCGAACCCCTTATGCAGTCTGTTAGGCTTAACCCTTGTATACAGGGAATCTGTTTAGGCAAGGTAAAACAAAAGCTGGCCCTTTATGCAGATGACATTCTGTTATACTCAGGGGATGCAGAAACTTCCTTTCTGGAGGCGATAAAATCAATACAAGAATACATTGATCTGTCAGGGTACTTCCTTTAACACAACCAAACTAGAGGTCTTTGTTTTATTTTCACTGGGTTTCCTCTGCCTCAACCATCTTTTCCTGATGAAATAGGACTTACCAATGTTAAAACATCTGGGAATTAACTTGGGCCTTCACTCAAACCAGTTATTCAATGATAATTATTCCTTTTTGAAAGTTATGTTAACTGCTGACTATAAATGATGTTCACGACTCTCTCTGCCATTGTATTCAAGAGTACAGTCCATTAAAATAAAGGTACTTCCTCATTTATTATATTTATTCCAATGTGTCCCTTGCAGGGTCCCAGTGAAAGATTTTCATAAATGGCAAAAGCAGATATATTCCTTGTTTGGGAATGGACTAGATCTAGGGTCCATGAACAAACCCCTTATCTCCCAAAACAGCAGGGTGGCTGTGCTCTCCCTTTACTGATTGGATACTGGATGACAGCCCAAATGTAAGTGGCACTTCTCTGAAGCAATGAAAATTACATGACCCTCTGGAAGACAACACACATGACCGAAGACTTCCCTATTCCATTACCAGCTTTGCTATTCTCATTCAGGGACAAAAGCAAAATACCTGAAAATACCCTTGGTGGTATTCACACAGTTCTGGAAGGCTGGAAATGGGGCCTTATGGAAGTACTCATGGTGGGTGTTGGATGAGACTTCCACTCATGTTTTGTTTATTGTTTATTGGGAAATATTCAGAAAGACCTTTGAGTCAAAGACTCATTTACAAAGGGTCCACACCATACATTAAGGCACAGAGCAAACAATTGCTAACAGAGATGACAGTACAGTATAATGCATAATGAAGAATTACATTACATTTCATTACATGGCAGTCAAGGGTTGATCAGGAGGAGGTCTAGGTCAGTATAGTAATTGAGTTGCATTTTAGCACAGCCACATAGTTGCAGAAAAGACTGTAACCGGCTGATAGTCCGATAGTGAGATAGGAGAGAATTTGCACCAGAAACAGAGAACGTTATGGGCACTAATCGGACAGCATGCTGCAGGACTGTGTCAAGGGCAATCACATACGTTAGAGTGTTGGAGGAGTACCCTTAGTTTAGCTTTAAAAAGACCTAACCTTGTTTCCTTGGCTATTTGGATAGGGAGAGAGTTAGTCAAATTAGGGGCTTGGTAGCTGAAAGTCCTTTGAAGTTGGGAGGTATGAGGGAAGGGTACCCGTAGTAGTAGCTTGTTCGAGTTTCATATGGATCTGGCTGGGGATGCTGGACGAATGATAGAGGAGAAAGAGGGAGGGGTGAGACCTAAGAGTATCTTCTTTGTCATAAGGCATATATGATACCAGATTCTGCTATCTAGGTTTAGCCATTTTGAGGAGTTGTTGAGTATACAGGTGTGGGTGAGGCGATCACAGCCAAGGATCAGACAACACGCTTCGTTGAGTACAAGGCGAAGTCTGTTTAGCGCAGAGTTTGGGGCAGCACTCTATTCGATAATTCCATAGTCAAGGAGGGCAAGGACGGAGGAATTGATGGTGAGCCGTAGGGCCTCCGGGGTGAGGCAATGTTTGTACCTATAAAGCACACCTAATCTCGAGTTTGGGCCGAGGCAAGGAGGAGAATAGTTGTTTATAGTTGAGGGCTGGGTCTAGAGTGATCCCTAGGTATTTAAATCACTATCAATCCTCGGTTATGATGGCAGGCGATGGGGGGCTTACACTCACCTTGGCAATTCTTACAGGATGGCGCATGAGAATGATCAAGAAATGTGTCCAGTCTTACGGTTGGAGATGTACTGACAGATTTCAATACTTCCAACTTAGGGGCCCCATCATGACATTAAGCTAAAAAGCTAACAAGGATCCCACTGTGCAGATGGTAGCCCTGTCTTTGTGGAGATTTGAGAGTCCTCTGATGGTAAAGGTGCCACTGCCCTCTTGTATTTCAATTATCTTAAGATGTGGAATATAATGCAAACTATCTTATGCTCCGATGGTAACGGATTTGCAGATAAACCTCACAGGTGACCAACAGGGTAAAATGTGGGAGATAGTATTGCATACTTTTTCTTCTCTCAGGTGCAGGGAGTTTGTTTGGAAACTCAGGGTGAGATATTTTTAGTGCCACATTTGTAGGATAAATCGGGGTCTCAAAATAACTTCTCATTGTTGGCATGAATGTGGTTCTGCTGTAGCAATGCAAGCTCACATCTTCTGGCACTGCATTAAATGCCAGGGTTTGGGGGCTGCAATTGAAGGTTGTACAGCTTCCATGTTTATTGGGAATTAATCCTAAAACTTTGAAGGGGAAAGAACCTATTTATGGACAATTTTTAAAGCAGCAGATGCTAAGGATATTACAAGAAGATGGCTCCAAGAGAAGCCTCCGGAACAAAAGGACTGGGTTGAAATAATCACTCAAATTAAAGGTGTGGAATGACAGACATTTATTGTACAGCACAGACTTTCTGCATTTACTAACAGATGTACAGGGGGGCACGTTTCAGCTGGAAGGGTCTGTTGCTTTGGAGGAGGACTGAATTCAAGTTTCAATTAGGGTCACTGTGGGTTACCGGATTCCTTTCTCCTTCCAGATGTTCATGGTGGAGCCATCTCATGAAGTCACCTGACTGGTCCACATCTAGGACAGTTAGGACAGATTACGATCATTAATTAAATGCTTCCATCTTGCTGAGTAACACCATTTTTTATTGTTTGTTTTGTTAAACGATAATTTTATCTCCTGACCTGATACCATTCAGTTATTTTAGAGTGTACAATTTTCCTTTTCACTGTTATGGAAATATAATGTATGCTGAATGCTTGTTTCAACCCTGATATTTTAATAGATAAGTATAAAAAATGTGTTTTGAACTTTTCTTCATAGCATTGCGATTTCTTAATATTTTATCCCAGATTTTCAACATGGCCTTTTTTAACCCCACCTCATGAACCAGGGAGTTGAAATGTTTAAAATCCCCCCAAGCGTGTTTTCAAAGATGCTCTGTGAAATCACATTTTGAATGAAATTTAAAAAATTTCATCTGTCTTGATCATAAAGTGGGGTAATAAAAATACAATGTTGAAAATTTTGGGTCAAAACCTCAAACAACATTATTAAGCAATGTTAAAATTCTTCAAATTTACTCATAACTTCACTATATTTCCAGATTCTGACCCAAAATTTTCATTACAACCCTTTTTTATCCCACTTCATGAACAAGGCAGTTGCAATTTTTCAAAACCCCTCCGAAAAATGTTTTCACTGTCAGTCCACGAAATCACCTTTTATACGGGATTTTAAAAATTCTACTTGTCTTGACCATAAAGACAGGTAATAACAAGACTATATTGAAAAATGTGGGGTCACAATCTCAAACAATGACAAAGTTATTAAGAAATATTGAAATTCTTCAGTGTTTATTCCTACCTTTCCTATTTTACCAGATTGTGACCCCACGTTTTCAACATAGCCAGTTTTGTACCCCATGTCATGAACATAACATGTCATTTTTCCAATCCTGCCCAAAATGTCTTTTCATACTCGTGCCATGAAATGACATTTTGAACAGGATTACATAAATGATACCTGTCATATTCATAAGGTGCTGTAATAAAAAGACTATGTTGAACATTTGAGGTCAACATTGAAAAAAACAAAATAAATTATGAACAAACATTGACATTTTTCAATGTTTACTCATAACTATGCAATATTTTTAATATTTAACCCACATTTTCAACATACTCATGTTTTCTTACCCCCATCGAATGAACACAGCAAGTGTTATTATCAACCCCCCCCCCAAAAAAAAAAAACTATTTTTGCGGTTGTTCCACAAAAGAATGCTTTGGGTCGCATTTCATACAGTAAATAAAATCCGTCATGTTCATATGCAGGGCAAAAAAGTAGTATTCTGAAAATTCAAGGTCATAATCTAAGAAAACAACATCATGTGTGAACCTCTGCATTTCCCAATCATGATAATCTCACTGTTACAACTCATGTTATTAATTTGTTAATTATTGCCTCTACTCTATCAGTGCCAAACACCTACAACGCAAATACAAGCGAGCAAACATTTGGCACTGACAAATGCTTGTTCGTATCTGTAGTTGTGTCTAGTATTTTGAATTTGTGTCTGTTTACGTGCTCATGGACACTAAAATTGTTTTTCACATTTAAGACTTGGTTCTGCTGTTAATGATGGCACAAGACCAAGAGTTTGAGAGTTACTAACAAACATGCAGAGCTATCAATCACATATCCATTTAAGTTATAAGCAGTATTAATTACATGTTGCATATGCCTCAGCCATGGTTTAATACCTTATGCAACATAACACAAATACTCCAGCGTGATATTTGTATTTGTAAAAAATGCTGTATTTGTGTTTATTTGTCCTGAATAGCATTTGTGTTGTATAACCCTAGCAGACAAGCTTAACTATAAAAATACTTATTCAAACATTCATTAAGCAACTCTGACATAGCAATGCTCTATTAATTCATTTATATGGCAATCAGTGTCTCATCAGGTTGTAAAATCATTTTATATGGCTGCATTGTATAGCTATGCAAGACAATGTAATCAGGTAAAAAATGGAAATGTGGAAGCAGAACCAATGCATGCTACTTTTGGCATCCATGAGTCCAAGCAGGCAGAATCACATTACCAAAATTAGTATACAGCAAGCACTGTGCAGTCATCCACCACCCGCAGCTGGGCCTCTGTCCACTACTGATTCTGGTGCAACCAAAAAGGCAGTCATGCAGTGATGCCAGTTCCGTCAATAGCAATTTCTAGTGTCTACCAGCCCTTCCAACTCTACCTGGTCCCACAGATAGCAGTCCATGGAGTCCATCAGCCCCACTCCCTCTCCCCAGTCCTGATGATAACTGTTCCTGGTGTCTAGCAGCCCCTCCCTCTCCCCAGTTCCAATGGCAAAGAACAGTTACATAAGAACTTACCATAACAGTAGATCTACGAGGGGATCTCAGTCATCAGGTCACACCATAGGATCTCACCATCGGTGAAGGGGAATCCACATGAAACATTTTCAGCAGTACAACTGGGGCCGCCCATGCCGTCAACATCTGTCAACATCATCAACCCTATAAAGCCATTAGCGGCCCTGCTCCCTCTTCAGTTCTTTCCTCCGGAGACAAAGGGAGCACAGCGCGAGCCATGGGGGAGACTGAGGAGGGGGGGGTGCCCAGACCTATGTAAAAGGCTGGATACACCAGACAGCCATTTCCTAGACAGGAGCCCCAAAGGGGGGGGGGGTGGTGAGAGGGAAAGCAGACCTGATGTGTACTGGGCCTATTGGGTGCTCTGCAAAAGGGAGGGTGTTCTCTGCCTCTTGGTTGGTTTGTATGGTAGAGGGAGTGGACAGACATGAGAGACCTGCCCCAGTCTTGCAGTTCATTAATAATATCCTAGACATCAAGGCCAAACAGCTTAGTGCCATTAAAGGGGGCACTGAGCACTTTTTGCTGAACATCAGAGGCAAATCCAGATACTCTTAGCTGGGAGTGCCTGCATAGGTATCTGCCCATGGTGACCGCCCTGGTAAAGGTATCAGCCATATTGTAAAGGGTGCTGAGGAGGTGCTTACTAACATCCTCAGTGGCTTGGAGGTACTGAAGTAGCTCTTGCTTCTGTATGCCATCTGAAAGGGCTTGTGCCATGGCCCTGCCCTTACTCCAACTGGCATTTTGGCACTTCACCATGTGAAACAGGTAGTTTGCAATCCTCAGACCCAGAGTGGAAGAAGCATACACCCTCTTTCCCCAGAGGTCAATTCTGTGAGACTCTTTATCTGGGGGAAGGGAACTAAGGTGTTTAGGTACCTTTGACCTGTCATGAGCTGCCTGGATGACCACTGAGTCTGTCTCAGGCTGGGCAGTATAGTAGCGGAGTCCTTCGTGAGGCATGATAAAGTTTATTGGCCCTGTGAGTCATGGCTGGCACCATGTCTGATCTGTGACAGGCTGCTGTGGCTGCATTCCTCAGAGCAGGAAGGACTGGAAAAATGATTCTGGGAGGAGAGTCAGGGATCTCCAGGAAGTCCACCAGCTCCTTTCTGGTGGTATCCTCTTCCTCACTGTGGAAGCCCATGACTGAGGACAGCTGCTTCATCACATTAAAAAATGTGGGATCCTCAGGAGAAGATCTAGGAGCATGTTTCACTGACTCACTGACAGAGGAGGCAGTAGATCTGTCAGAGAGCAGGACCTCTTCCTCTTCCTCCTCTTCCTCATCATCAGGAAGAATGAGGTCTGGGTGGTACTCCTCCTCAATATCAACCTCTTCAACTTCTAGGTCTGGCATCGGATGCACCAATGATGGCTCATGTCAAGCTTCCCATGGCTGACGAGTAGACATCAATGACAAAGCTGCCATCGACAGCATCGACGAGGGGGGCCTAAAGACACCCAGCTGCTGTACCAGCATGTTAGTGAATTTAAGCAGGACTTCATTCAAGTCAATGGTGGTCATTGACAGAGGGGGGTTCAATGGCACAAGTGCTGACAAACCACCTGCTGGGTCCTGAGAACCCGAAGAGCCCGTTGCCCTGGAGGGAGGAGGGGCAGGCATCAACAGGAGAGTCATCAACAATGAGACGGTCATTGATGAAGGAGTGGCCAATGACCCTGAGGAGCTGTCAATATGGGTCTGGTGGGCACAGAGACCTGAACAGCAGTTTTCTGTGTCAGTGCAGCCGCAGCTGATGAGGATCCCCAGATGAAGGAGAAGAGGCCGTCGGGGAACAAAGTCAGCATCGAGGGAGAGGTCACAATCTTGGGTCTGTTTTATGATTTTTCCCCAAGGATTTGACTCAGGCCTTGGAGGCCTGGGAACTCAACAATCAAGTTGGTGACCAAGAGGCTGGGACCCTAGAGGACCCCTGCCTGGAACTGGCTACCTGTTGATACATCAGGAAATTTTTAAGAGCCTACCTGTGTCGCCTGAGGGTTGTTTTGTTAAACTTTTGGCAGAGCTCACAGTTAGAAACTTTATGATCAGGTCCAAGACAGCAGACACAGAGAGAATGTAGGTCTGCAGAGGCAATTTTCTTTCTACAGTGATGGAAGAGACAAGATGAAGGATTAACTCTCGATATAAACAAGTTATAAGAATCTCTTTAACAAAGAAATTCAAGAAAATAAAGAAGCAAAAGCTGTAGGTGAAAAATGGCACAAATACTACATTGGAGCTTCTGCAGAGACCCATGTGAGTGAGTCAATAACAGGAAAGTACTGAGGAGGGAGCGGGGCAGCTCACGCCTTTATTGGGTTGGTGATGTCGACGGCGTGGGCCACCCCAGTTGTACTGCTGAAAATATTCCATGTGGAGTCCCCTTCACTGATGGTGAAGTTCCTACAGTGTGACCTGATGACTGAGATAACCCCGATGAAGATCTGTCCCTAGTGTCTAACAGCTTGTTCAATCTCCCCAGTCCTAATAACTGTCCCTGGTGTCTACCAGCCCACTCCTTATACCAGGTCCCACCAATAATAATCCCTGGTATCTAGCAGTGCCCCTCCATATCCATGGTCCTGATAACTGCTCCTGGTGTCCAGCAGACCCCACCCCATCCCAGGTCCCACCAATAACCATCCCTGGGGTCTAGCAGTTCCCACCATGGTCCTGATAACTACTCCTGGTGTTTAGCATACTAATCCTTCACATCAGTCCCACTGATTTAACTGTCTCTGGTATCTAGCAGTCCCTCCTTCTCCCTGGTCCCACTGATAACAGTTCCTAGTGTCATGCAGCCCCCTATCATTGGTTCACTGATAACAGTCCCTGGTTTCTACCCACCCCACACTCTCCCCATTCTCACTGATAACTGCCGCTGGTGTCTCTTAGCCCTCTACCTCTCCCTAGTCCTACTGATAACCATCCCTGAAATATAGTAGCCCCCTTCCTCTCCCCAGTCCCATCAATAACAGTCCCTGGTTTCTAGTGGCCCCCCTCCCTCTCCTCAGTCCCAACAATAGCAGCCCATGGTGTCTAGCAGCCCCTTCCCTCTCCCCAGTCCCACCAATAACTGTCTCTGGTGTCTAGCTACTCCCTCTCCCCAGTCCTACTGAAAGCAGTCATTGGTGCCTAGCAGCTCCTCTCCCTCTCCTCACCCCTGCTGACTGCAGTCCCAACATGTAAGGGAGAAACTGCATTCCCTGAGAGCCTAACCTTATGTATTACAGCCTCTTGCTCACTCATTAAAAACAGAAAAAATAGACACCTTACGTGCTGAGTTCCACTATTTCGCATCAAATTTGAATCAAGTTGCAAATTAGTAAGGCCTCTGCTGGGTGTCTCTTATGTTATGAGCATGAAAATTGGGCGAGAGGACCGTGAAGCAAAGCCGAGCAGTTCTAGCTGCTCGAACAAGTTATTTATACTTGTTTAACTTGGTTTAACTAAGCAAAAAGGAGACAGTAGAAGATGATAGTCCATATAAAACAATCATACAACTGTAACTTATTGTTTCATTCCCTTCTATATATTTACACAAGTTTCTTTTAAAGATATCAGCATTTCTGCTCTCTATTAAATTTTGAGGAAGTTAATTCAGATACCTATTATTCATTGAGTATAGAAAAGTTTTCTCCTGTTTGTTCTCAAAGTCCTTTTCCTTAATTGTGACTGCATTGCTGTGACAGCTCCCCCCCTCACCAGTTTAGCCAGGCTTTACCCTAGTTTTACCCTTGTTTTTACTCTGCACCACTCCGAACCCTCCTTCCTCAGTTAAGCGATCCCCTACCTCCTTTCCCTGTTTGTACCCTTAGTCATGGCTGTATTGACTGCACTACCTGACCCTGTATCTTACCTTACCTGGCTCTGCCCCTCAGCTGTCATAACTCTCACTGTAAATGCACTTGTATTCTGTACCATGTTATACCCTGTTTGGTTTGATACCTTACTGTTATATAGCCTGTACCTCCTATACCACCTTGTTACATTGTATGCCTCTTGTTGTATTGTGCTGTCCCCAGGACGCATCTGGAATCGAGCGGTACTCTGCTCAGTATACCTTCCTGGTAAAACTCTTAAATAAATAAAGAAATAAGGAGAGCTGTGCTGATGTATTTCATTACAGAGAGAAGAGCCCTGCCAAAGAAGCACATAGTGGGCCTCTGGAAATATGTGACTACATTAATGGGGGCAGTGGTAGCACATGACTGCAAAGACACCAAAGCTGTGGACAACTCTGTCCTTCCACCGGAGCTGGAACTGAATCTCTCCACATCCTTGTCATTCACTACTGTGTGTTCTTCCCCTCCCTGCCGCACTATATAAGTGACATTTATTTCTCATTATGATTCATGTAAATTAAGAAATAAACTTGCATGTTGCAACTAGTGATATGTTTAGAGAACCGATTATTAAAGAGCTAGTGTAATAAGCTTTTGTAACAGCACTGTGAGTTCTGGAGTCCCCTAATTCATTGTTTTATGATGCTGGTTTTGTGGGACTGTGACGTTTGGTCCCCTATTGTTGAAGGCGTAAAGTGCCGTCCTGCCCAATTTAGTAACAGAAGCTAGTTCTGAGTGGTCATCGTGTGGAATGTATGTCCAATTAGGAAGTGACGCTGTGAGAGGCCAGCTTAGGCATGGGTTCCATTCTGACGGCTGACAGGATGCAAGATTGCTTTTGGTTAGCTGAATGTTCTGTCAAAATGCAGTTGCAATTGTAACAGTAATAAAAGTAATATGGTTCCTTGTGTGATAGTTTACCTGGTACCTGTTAGTGTTGATTTATTTGACTTGTGCTTCTGATTTTTACTGGTCTCTAATCAGGGGCGTCATTTAGGGGTAGCCAGGGGTTGCGGTTGAGACCCCTATGATTTTTTTGCAACCCCTATGATGCCCACTGCAACCCCTAAGAACCCTACAACAAGGTTTCCCTAGCATTTATTTATATAGATGTCGTAGTTGGGGGAGTTTTACAACCCCTATGATTTTGCTGAAATGGGACTTTGCAACCCCTATGATTCTACTGAAATAATGCTACTGAGTATAACCTACCTCCTTCTGCTTGTTATCTCCCTCCCTATGCAGTCCATCATCATTTTGCTTTCCCCACCACCATTGAAAATTGGGCCACTACTTTCAGATCATCCTGATTGATAACCCTGAGGTCCCTTTCCTATGAGGTATATGCCATGACCTCTCCTCCCGTTTTGTACTCGGCTCAGGTTTTTTTGTGTCTGATGGGCATGACTTTGCACTTTTTTGGCATTGAATCCCAGCTGTAAAATTCTGGACCATTCTTCTAGTCTTTCCAGGTCCCTCCTCATGGCCTCCATTCCCTTCATTATGTCCACACTATTGCAGATCTTGGTGTCATCTGCAAACAGATAAACTATTCCTTCATGCTTCACCTTTGTGTCCCTTATGAATGTATTGAAGAGAACAGGGCAAAGTACTGACTCTTGACCCCCATCTCCCCCAAGACTTCCCTATTTAGTACAGCCCTCTGGGTTCTATTCCTTCATGCTTCACCCTTATGTCTCCTATGAATGTATTGAAGAGAACAGTTATGAGGAAAGGCTGGAGGCCTGTAACATGGTTATGCTCAGAACCTTTCACATTTTAGCCACAACCCTCACCTGTTCTGTGTACTTCCATGGAGCAGAACATGTTCCTTTAATGAGTTTCCTCAAGTGGTGTATTGGTGAATACTAACATACCCAGAAGTTTGCAACTGTAGAGATATATTGGTCTGTATTTAAAATAGCCTGCCAATGATTCTAGTTTGCTAGTAGTGTCTGCAGTCAGCTACCAGTCCAGTTTTCCTGCAATGTCTATAGTCAGGTTTGCTAGCTACCAGTCCAGTATGCCACCAATCTCTCCAGTCAGCTACCAGTCTAGCTTTCCAGCAGTGTCTCCACTCAGATACCAGTCCAGATTGCCAGCAGTGTCTCCAGTCAGGTCAACCACCAATCCAGTTTGCCAACAGTTTCTCCAGTCAGCTACCAGTCTAGTGTGCCAGTAGCATCTACAATCAGCTACCAATTCAGTTTGCCAGCAGGATCTACAGTCAGCTACCAGTCTAGCTTCTCAGCAGTGTCTCCAGTGAGCTACCAGTCCAGCTTGCCAGCAATATCTCCAGTCAGATACTAGTCCAGCTTGCCAGCAGTATCTCCAGTCAAGTCAGCTACCAGTCCAGTTTGCCAGCAGTCTCCAGTCAGCTGCCAGTCCAGCTTGCCAGCAGTGTCTCCAGTCAGGTTGCTAGCTACCAAGTCTAGTTTGCCAGCAGTGTCTCCAGTCAGCCACCAGTCCAGCTTGTCAGCAATGTCAACAGGCAGCTACCAGTGTGGCTTTCCAGCAGTGTCTGCAGTCAGCAACCAGTCCAACTTCCAGCAGTGTTTGCAGTCAGCTATCTGTTCAGTTTTCCAGCAGTGACTACACCCAGGTTGCTAGCTACCAGTCCAATTTGCCACCAGTCTCTTCAGTCAGCTACCAGTCTAGTTTGCCAGCAGTGTCTCCAGTCAGTTATAGTCCTGCTTGCCTGCAGTGTCTCCAGTCAGCTACCAGTCAGCTTGCCAGCAGTGTCTCGAGCCAGCCTCAGTCCAGCTTGCCAGCAGTTTCTCCAGTTAGCTACAGCCCAGCTTGCCAGCAGTGTCTCCAGTCAGCTACCAGTCAAGCTTGCTAGCAGTGTCTCCAGTCAGCTACTTGTCCAGATTTCCAGCAGCATTTCCAGTCAGCTTGCTAGCTACCAGTCCAGTTTTCCAGCAGTGTTTCCAGTCAGCTACTTGTCCAGTTTGCCAGCAGTGTCACCAGTCAGCTTGCAGCTTCCAGTCTAGTTTACAGGCAGTGTCTCCAGTCAGCTTTCCGTCCAGTTTGCAGGCAGTGTCTTCAGTCAGCTACCAGTCCTGTTTGCAGGCAGTGTCGTCAGTCAGCTGCAAGTCCAGTTTGCAGGCAGTGTCTTTAGTCAGCTGCCAGTCCAGTTTGCAGGCAGTATCTCTACTCAGCTTCCAGGCTAGTTTGCAAGACCCAAGCAAGGTAAGACATGTCACTAGTAAATATTTCTAAGAGTAATAAAGGTAAACCCAACTTAATGGGGTGTCCAGTGAGCTGAGCATTAATGTTGAAAAAAGAAATATCCAGGGACTTAAGTACTTTATGTAAGAATGGGCATCGCCATTGACTAGTCTTGGAACCCTATGGTTTTGTGAAATGCTATGGAGAGGTGGCACAGGCAATTTTCTGGACTGTTGTGACTCTGGGGAGGGACAAGGTACAAATTACTGGGCATGGGGAGGAGGTAACAAGGTAGCAAAATTTGTTTCAAATGACCTCCAAAATGCACTGAATTTAAAACATTTTTTACGGGGGCCTAGGAGCCCCCCAGTCCCCCAGCCTACAGTTTCCCTTGCAACCCCTATGGTTTTTCTGAAATGACGCCCCGTCTCTAATCAGTCAGCGTGAAAGACTACATGCAGAATGTAGCTGAATGACAGTGTTTTCTGTCAGTTACTTCTTTTTGAGATTTTCTTAGCTATGAACGGTTTGACTGCAGTATTTTCCACATTTTTTTAGACTTCCATATCGATGCCATACGTAGATGTCATTAGTTTTGTCAAGACTGTGAGATAATCAATTCACATGCCGTTCCATCAGTCTTGGTCTGTCACAGTGCATAGCGGATGGAAGACAATGTAGCTCAGAGTTTAGATACCATACATTGAATGAGGCATTATTGACAGACTTGTCTGTATATCCTGACATGATACTAAGTAAATTTGGGTGAAGTACACTGTGGATGTTTTTGTGTTTTTTGTTTTTTTTTCACTGAAGTTTGAATAATTTTCTTCTAGGGTAACAGGGCTGACAGCCCCCCCCCCCCCAACACACACACACAAACACATGCACATAGCAAGTGACACTCAGACCAGCTGTCACAGTGTAAAAAACAAAATTATTCAAATTACAGTCCGGTACTGCAAAGCAAACATGACAGTCAGCAGTGTGCGTACAGATGTATGCTGAACCTTCTGTTTTAGTTTACATTTTCTACCAACAGACAGACTCATTGTTTAGTATGGTAATGAGATGGGAACACTATAGAGCACTAGTCTGAAAGGGGGATTACCATGTTCCTTGTGGAAGAAGATACTGTGCTGTGCTGCTGATAACAGGGGTTATGTGTGGGCAATTCATCTGTGCCAGAACTTCACAGCCCCACAAAACCAACTTTTAAAACTAATTTAAAAACCTATCTTTTTCAACAAACCTTTCTCTGACTGTTTTTAGTTGTTTTTGTCAGGAACTTGATGATTTATAACCTCTTTATTTATTTGCTGTATTTTTACTTCGACATATTTATGGTAATTATTTATTCATTTGTGTGGTTTTATTGTGATTTTGTACAGTGCTTTGGTATTTGCAAGGTGCTTTATATATAAAGTTTACTTACTTACTTGCGTAAGAAGGACATCATGTCTTATCAGTCTTTTTTGTTTGTTTTTTGTAGGTGACGTCCCCATGTTCCTCCACTCCCACCACCTTCATTGTGAAAGTAACCAGTAGCCCACATTGAGGAAAAATATAGGATGGCAAGTCCGATCACAGCAGCTATTGTACATTTTACGTTTAGTGATACGGATAGGGCAGCACCCCGTGTACTGATGAACTTGTTATTTCAGTTGTAATGACATCACTTTCACCACACCCTCTCTCCAACCCCAACCATTACCACACACACACACACACACACACACACACACACACACACACACACACACTACCCCTCATCCCCAATAATTGCAGACAAAAGAGCAACTTAAAGGAGGGAAGGTTTACAAAAAAAAACGGAATTACATTTCAGTAGCCTTTAGTTGGTCTGAATGGGGATAGGACGTGTAATGTGCAGTATTTCATTTTTTGTGTATAATCAGGAGTAGTGCAGTATGAAATGTTGCTGATTTCCTCTTTTACAGACATTATCTGCAAAATGTCACAACCTGACATGAATTACTCCTGGCATGTTTCCACTGAACCTGGATGCCATTAGTGTCTGGTTGTCTGTATGGCTCATGAATGATACAGTTGCAATGCTGTGAGTACTCAGGACACAGAGTGATTTAGTGACTGAAGACTGGATGGCTCCAAGATTAGCTATACACTTCTTTGTTTTGTTTTTCGTTCTTTTTTTCTTTACTTGTTTGTTTTTGTCTTTGTTTGGCACATTCTCAGTGTTCACTGTGAAAACCAAACTGCACACTGGAGAGAACATGTTTTTCTAGGGCATGTGAAGCACCTGTAGTAGATGGAGATGTTGTGCCGCAGTCTATGGAGCTGAGACACTGACAACACTCGGGTGCCATATGAAGTGCAGCATATTTGATTATTTTTTCCCGTTTTACTGACATGCATGGGATGTCCCCACGTTTGCCAAACAACAGTTTGGCACAGTGCTTGTCTAGATGGCTGCTCTTACGAAGTTCCCTACCTATCCTGATGTCTCCTTGTACTTTATTATTCTCTGTCCCCACTCATTTTTTAATGACTACATCATGTCCTCCTCTCCCCATTCCCCCAGACAGTACGCTGTGCTTGGAGCTCACCGCAAGACAAGTGCAAATCCCCAGACCTATACTGTGGTCTGCATAATTTCAGCCACATGTATCAACTTTTTCAAGATCAATGACACCTCAAAGCATGCCCAGCACATATGCAGCTGTCACTTCTCACAGGGCTATGCAAACTGCATGGTTCATCCCTTAAAGATCATGTGCAACAGTTTTTACATATTTTTAATAAAAGCTTAAAAAACTGAAATTAAAGTCCTTGTGTCATGATTAGTGTTTCCTGAAAATCTCATGCTGTTTGGTTTTGTGGTTTTCTTCAAATCAGCATTTGTTAACGTGCTCTACAGTGGCTGAAAAAAGTGGAGTTATTTCTGTCCTCTCAGTCAAGCTTAAAGTTTCAGATTCCCAATCAGAGCAGCACTCTGTAGAGTTTACGGTTTGCTGAGCTCTCCAGGTTTCTTACAAACCCAGTCTCTGGTTTGTGTTTAGATAGATCAGCTTAAAATATAGCTTTCTCTTCCTTTAAAAAGCTGATCATTTCAATTTCAATGCTGAATTGAAGTAGTGGAAATCTTTTTTCTGTGAGAAATTAGCTTGTCTGTATCACAGCTCTGTTCTTTCTAATCAAACCTCAATTTTTTTCTAACTATATAACACAGGGCTGTTTAATGAATATAAAATCAATCTAAATTTTGTTCATTCACAGAAACAGTTTGGTGGAGCCTTCATAAATACAATGATGTAAGAATTTTTTTTTCCATGTCAGATTGACAAACAGGTGCTTGTCACACTGTGCTACAGTATTTCAAGCACATGTACCGTCAGAACTCACACATTCTAGTTCTTTGGTGGTTTCTGTGTGAAAATACATCATGTATGTGCATAACTAGAAACACTATGTGGCATCTTGATGAACCATGTCTCTGCCCCACAGTTAAGGCAGCTTCAGTCTGCTGCCAGTAGTCCCCTGCCCCACAAGCCCCCTGCCTTCTGCCCAACATTCAAGGCAGCTGCACCCTGCTGCCCATTGTCTTCTCCCACACAGTCAGGGATTGTGCACCCTGTTGCCTCCATCTCCTGCCTACAGAATGAGGACTACTGCCCCCCGCCACCCCCTGCTCAAACAATGGGGATTGCTGCACCATGCTGCCCTCTCTCCACCACCCTCACAGCTCACCTGTTGCCCCCTGGTCCTGTCTCCACAGTCAGGGCTGCTGTGCTATGCTAAGCCCTAGAATGCCAGATTCCCTGCCTCCACAGCTGGGGCTGCTGCACCATGCTGCCCTAGCCACCGGAGGTGGGGCTTTTGCAGCACCCTGCTAGCCCCTTCTATTGCCCCAAATGGTCAGGGCTGCTGTTCCATGTGCTAACCATCTCACAGTCAGGGCTGCTATACCCTGATGCCCCATGTATCCTGCCCCGTAGTCAAGGCTTCTACACCATGCTGTCTTCTATCTCCTGTTATCACAGACAGGGATGCTGCACCCTGCTCCTTTCCATACAGTTGGGGTTGTTGTGGCCTGCTGTACCCTAGAGCTCCATGCCTCTGCAGTTAGGGCTGCTGTACCATGCTGCCACTTGCCACAAGTTTCAGGGCATTTGCTGCACCCTGTTGCATGCCTCCACATTTGAGGCAGTTGCACCCTGCTGACCCCCTGCCACCAGAGTCAGACCCTTTGCAACACCCTGCTGAGACAAGAATAGGGGGCAACATGTGCAATGTGCCTGACTGTGAGGGTTAGAGAAAGGGAGAGGATATCAGGGTGCGGCAACCGCAACTGTTCAGGAAGGGTGCAGCACAAAAGTAAGTAAGAGCATTTGATGCACCCTGTGCCTGCATGTAGAAGCAAGGTGCTCTGTGGTGCAGCAGGGCACAATGGTGGTAGGGGACAAAGGACATCATGGTGGAGCAGGACACAGGTGGGCATCAGGGCACAGCAGCCCTGACCATAGCACAGGGTGCCCATTTTGCAGCAGCCCAGCACATTTGGGGCAATGGAAGGGCGTAGCAGGGTTCAGCAGCCTCAGCTGTGGATTCAGGCAGCATAAGACTCTAGGATGTAGCACATCAGAGCAGCCTTGACTGTGGAGATAGGAATGGGGGGGCAGTAGGGTGCCATGGCCCTGACTGTGGGGGTTGGGACATAGGGCCGCAGGGTGCAGTGGCCCTAAATATTTGGGCAGGAGATAGGGGTGGCATCAGGATACAGCAGCTCAAACTGTGGGACAGGATGCAGCAGCCATGCCTGTTTGGGACAAGGGATGTGGGCAGCAGGGTGTAGCAAAGGATCTGATTCTGGTGGCAGGGGGACAGCAGGGTGCATCTGCCTCAACTGTGAAGGCATGCAACAGGGTGCAGCAAATGCCTTGAATCTTGTGGCAAGTGGCAGCGTGGTGCAGTAGCCCAAACTGCAGAGGCATGGGACTCTAGAGCACAGAAGGCCATAGCAACCCCAACTGTGTAGTAAGGGGCAGGGTGCAGCAGCCCTGTCTCTGGTGACAAGGGAGAGAGGACAGCATGATGCAGAAGTCTTGACTGTGGTGTAGAACACAGGGGGGACATCAGGGTACATCAGCCCTGACTGTGAGTACAGGTGGTGCAGCAGCCCTGCCCATTTGGGACAATGGAAGTGGGTAGCAGGGTGCAGCAAAAGCCCCACCTCTGGTGGCTAGGGCAGCATGGTACAGGAACCCCAGCTGTGGAGCCAGGGGACCTGGCAATCTAGGACTTGGCATAGCACAGCAACCCTGACTGTGGAGGCAGGAACAGGAAGCAACAGGTGCAGCTTCCCTAACTTTGAGGGTGGGGGAGAGAGGGCAGCAGGGTGCAGCAACCCCAACTATTTGGGCAGGGGTGGCAGGGTGCAGCAGCCCTGATTCTTTAAGTAGAGGATGGAGGCAGGAGGGTGCACAGTACCTAACTGTGTGGAAGAAGACAGTGGGCAGCAAGATTGCGGCAACCTTGAATGTGGAGCAGAAGGTAGGGGGGCTTGTGGGATACAGACAGGTGGCAGTACATTGCAGCTGCCTCAACTGTGGGGCAGAGGCATGGTGCATTGGAATGCCACATACTGTTTCTAGTTATACACATACATGATGTATTTTCCCACAGAAACCACCAAAGAACTAAAATTTGTGAGTTTAGACAAGTGCCTGTCACACTCTGCTACAGTATTTCAAGCACATGTACTGTTTGTCAAACTGACATAAAAAAGTGTTCTTACATGAATGTATTTATGAAGGCTACTGTACATCAAAGACAAGCTGTTTCTGTGAATGAACAAAATGTAGATTTTATATTCATTAAATAGCCGTGTTATAGAGTTAGAAAAGAAATCAGAGTTTTGATTAGAAAAAAACAGAGCTGTGATACAGACAAGCAGATTTCTCACAGAGAAAATTTCCACTACTTCAATTCAGCATTGAAACTGAAATGATCAGTTTTTTATGAGAAGATAATGATATATTTTAAGCTGATCTATCTAAATGCAAAGCAGAGACTGGGTTTGTAAGATACTTGGAGAGCTCAGCAAACCATTAACTCTACAAACTACTGCTCTGATTGGGAATCTGAAATAGCAAGCTACTCCAAAATGATGTCATCACACTCTAAGTTTGACTGAGAGGGCATAAATAACTCCACTGTTTTCAGCCACTGTAGAGCAAGATAACAAATGCTGATTTAAAGAGAACCGCAAAACCAAACAACATTGCATTTTCGGGAAACACTAATCATGGCACAAGGACTTGAATTTCAGCTTTTCAAGCTTTTATAAAAAAATATGTAAAAACCATTGCACATGATCTTTAACTGCTCCCAGCATGGTAATAATGACAGCTATGTTGCATCCCACTAAGCCTGCCAATCATTTCCAGTCTAGTAATTCGGAGCAGGCTTCCTTGACTTGTATACGTGCTATGCTATCTGGATGCTCAATTATCACAACTGTAGCTTTAGGGTATTAGCAAACATCCTTCTGGGTTCAAACCCCACCTCCCCACTGTTGGTCGTGGTTTGCACACCTTGCATGAAAGATTACCAAAATTGTGACATATTCTTTTTCAATGTGTGTCTGTAATGGGGTGCCCTTGCTTGGTGCTTACGGTGGTACTCCCTCATCACTACATAAATTACAATGCTAACAAATGAAACAGAAAGAATCATTGGTACAACTCTAACACACTCTCCCTGGGCTGCCCTTTGAGATCTGATGTAAGCTCGTAATTCTCACTTCTAAAGTTAGCGCAACAAAGTAGAGTGAGAGGACCATGTTAAATTCTCTTAGGTTTCCTTGACAAAGGCAATCTATTTTTTTTAACCTCATCCTTTGGGGAAAAAATGAAGCAAAATGTATTTGGCTGCTATGTTACTGCACCTGGAGACTACGTACCATTTAGGCATGATTATCGCTATTTTCACTAATAGCCAATTCAATTTGTTTGCACAAATAGTAAAAAAAATGACATTGTTTCTCAAGAAAATGTCACGACTCACTCTGTAACTCAGTTTCTTCCTACTGACTTACAAGTGCTACACAGAAACATGTATGGATGCCAGATACCAAGGAGGATCTGAGAAGTGGCACTGGTAGTCAGTTTACAGCGCTCATGCAACTTGATTTAACAGCTGTGCCCTACAAACTGATAGCTTTCCTCACACCAAGTCACTCCTGCCTGGTGCTCCACTGAATGGCAGCTGACTGCTACATACCAGAATTTCACAACTTGAACGGAACACATTTCTTTCAGTGAGAACTGTTCCACAAAACACTGTGGTTATTGACAGCAGACTGTTTCACACATATAGGACCTAATAGGAAAAAGAGTGAAACAGTTTGGTACACGTGTCCCCTTAAATCCTTACATCCTGTTGTTAAACACTGGGCCACAAAATGGGGAAAAAACATTTTTCCAGTTCTGTGAATTAAGCAGCACCTGACTGCAACCCCAGTGTATGCTACATCAGCAGGAACAGAAACATCTCCGCTCAGTGGCAGTTGATGCCCCCGGCAGTAGCACCACACCACAGTTGTAAACAGATCCCAGTACCAGGAAGGTAGATGCAGGCCTTGTTAATGACTGAGGTAGCATGGATGTATGTATGTGTGGGTTGGGATGGAACGCCCTTAGTTCGCTGTTGGCTTGAATATTAAATCACTGTTCATGATGTATTCTATTCGGTACTGGGCTGTGTTTGTTTACCATGATCTTGACCTGACCCTTCCCACAAATATTATTTTCTTTGGGCTGCTTTTGTTCTGTGATAATGAACGGTATCAACATGAAACCAGGTAGGAGTTAAAGAGTCGACTGTAGTCCTGCCTGGCGGCTGGGTTGTTGTTTTAATCCATGGGACTCTTGGTAGGAATTATCGGGCATATCTGCAGCTGGGATTAAACCTGTGGTGGACAGCAGCTCCACCGGTGCTTGCATCCGGCCTCCTGCAGTTCCTTTGTACTGTCCCTCTTGCTGCTTTATTTTCCACGGAACCTGAAGTTTCTGGAGCAGGTGGTTGTGCCCTTAGCTTCTGTGGTTTACTTTGTGTGCGTGTGTGTGTGTGCGTGTTTGTTTTGTGCTCATGGAATAGTTTAATTAAAGATTATTTCCTACCTTGCACATACATCTTGGAAGTTGTCAGAGGGATACTTTTTTTTTTAATTACTATAAAGTTGAGGGAAGTGTCTATTTCTTTTACTTCAGTATCTTATGTAACTGAAGCTTTGGTCATGGGTGGCCAGAGTGAAAGTTCATTTAAGCTGCCTGAGTTAACCCCCACCACCACCACCACCACCACACACACACATATATGCACTGCTCTTCAAAATGTTCCACGCAACCTCAATTGTATACCCTTCCTGCTGAAAGATTAAAGAACAAACATAAGCATGGCCTACAATCAGCCCTGCTATCCTGAAGGGCAGCTTGAATTCAGAGTTTAAATCATGTCGTTGCTGACTTCTGATAAATGTGGTGCTTTTGAAAACGTAGGTATCTGATGGTACTTAGAAATGAAACTCCCCTTAGGTCAACAGCCCAGGTATTATGGGGCAGCAGATGTTTCAGTTTATTAGATTTTTTTGAAAAGCTAATAATTCACTTATATTAATTTCATCACTGATATAGTAATTGCCCTGCATTTTGTACACTGTTGGTGTTATAGCTTTGTAGTTTTTGGCATAATCTGTTTTTTATGGTTAGTGCATTTTAGCTCTGACAATCTATTTTTCAGTGGCCATTTATTTAACTAAGTTTGCGAGCCTTGATTTTTGGTCAGCAGCATCGTCTTAGTTTCTATTCAAGATGTTTTTTTACTAATATAATGAATTAATATAATTTGAACACTGATAGCAGTTTGGCCTGGAGCTCATGCACTATTTTACACTTTTGGGTAACGTCACTTTAATATGTTGCTTTAAAAGTACATAGCTTGTGTCTCTGATGCCACCTCCTGATGAAGCGTTTCATTTCAGACACAGCGCCCCAAAAGAAGCATGGTTTGTGTCTTTATTATGGGGGTGGGGTGGGGCAGTGTGGGCTTCACTGCAGTGCTTTGCTAGTTTTGCTAGTTCAACCCTGTCTTGTGCTTATGTAGCAGGCACTGTAGGTACCGTAACTCTAGTATTAAAAACATTTCCTGCTGTTAGGAAGAGTCATTACATTATCAGGCCCAAAATATGGCCTTCAGAGATGCATACAAAATAAAGCCACTTTCCAGGTTTCTTTAACAAACAAAAATCATTTGTATTTTTACAGATACAAAGCACTCACCTCCGAATCCAGCATACAAAATGCAAGGTCCTTTATTTCAAAATGGCATATTTCCAAATGTTAGTGTGAGAGAGACGAGGTGCAGTTTGGACTAGCCAGCAATGAAGTCATATTTCGGGCTCAGTAGCCTAGCCCAAATGTCATTCTCATCTCTTTCTCTTTATGTAACCAGAGTCCATGCGCTAGTGGGGACTCCCCATAGTACAGTGCTGGGCTGGCAAACGTTGTATTGCTGAAACCTTGGGGGAGAAAACTGGGGAGGACTTAGGTGTCAGGGGTCTCTCAAAATCACACTCTCACAGCTCCTTTTAATAATCCATGCCCTACAAGTGTGTAAGTGAGGAACAGTTCAAAGTCACCTCCGATTCAGGAACACCTGGGCTGCAGCCGCTGCGGACAATAATCATGATGAGTCTCTGATGGATTTAAACAACAGTGGTGCACTTTCTTGTGATGCCTTAAGGTCTTCCAGGTGCAACCAGGAAATGGAGGGGCAAATTATCTTTCTTGATCAGGTCTGAGAGACGCATGTAGTCATGTAACACTCAGCAACAACAAAACCAGTACAACAGTGCTTGGACTAAACGGGAACTTGGTCTTGTAAAGACCCCAGTGTCTCTTTTCCCCCAGCTCAAGTCCTGAAGCAAGCATCTATAAAGTGATTCTTAGAATACTGACCTCAGCAGCTACAGCCCCCTTCCCTGAAAAGTAGTCTTTGAACACTGGGGATCTGAGCCCTGGAATGTACCTATTCCTGACCCCACGTCTGGTACCTCAAGCAAATTAGGCTTCCTGATTCCAATGGCCCTTTCTTCAGGCATTCGTGCAACTATGTGTGTGACCTGTTTCATGGTTTTGATGGCTAGGCTCCAGCCCAAGCTCATCTCTCTTCCTACCAAGTAGACAGCTCCGGCATATTCATGCAAACTGGTAGCTCCCCCTAAAGGAAAATTGTGATTGGTATCTTCATGCCCTAGCAAGACCTGGCACTTGTGTTCTAGACAAGATCTATGAACCAACTTGGACACTTCTACCCTGGGTCTGTTGTGTAAGAATCTAATAATGGGCACCTGAGAACTAGTACATGCCTGGGGGATCCATGATGGCTGCCCCAAGATCTGGGTGGACCCCCCTGGCGACACACAGATGCAACTAGATCACTGATCACTTCAGCTTACAGGCCACATGACTCTCCCATCACTTCCTGTATACCTCTGTTTATGCCCTAAGCCAGACCCTACCCATCCAGTGTGCCATTCCTCAGCCATGGAAACAGTGGCATCCTAATGGGGGGGTTACATTTATTACAAGCTGGTACTAATAATCATGAATCGTGGAATCTCCACGCCACCCTCGACGCCTCCTGCAGCCGCTTTTTGACCACCGAAAGCTGGGTAAGGATAGCCTCTGGCTGGGGAAGCTCTGATCGGCTGCTATTGGCCGACCACGCTTTGAGCAGAACACTGATTGGCCTCCGGTTCAGACCCTGCCTCCTGATTGATGTGTCTGATTTTGGTGCTTTGCTGGGCTCGGAGCCCACTGACTTGCACTGCTCTGTGACGAAATTTTTTTCCTGGACATTGCAGCCTGAATCTTTTCTGTTTAAACCTATGCTCTGATTGTTGCTTCTGCCTGAAACTCAGAAAATACCTCCCATATTTCTGCATTATTCTCGAGCAAGCTGCAAAACTGTTATAATTGCATTGGTATTCTCCAATTTTATAGTTGTCATTTGCTGTTATCATAAGTGTACAGCTTACAAATAACTTTGAAACTGAATAAAATATTTTCTGGTTCTAGTATTTACTAAGAGCCTCTGCTGTTGTATGTAATTGTCTCAGCTTTAGTTCTTAGCAAGCCGTGTAATTACTGATTTTGCTGCTTTGCCCTGTTTAAGCCTGTTGTTACCCCCACCCTGATTTGCTAACCGACAACCTGCTCTGTATCCCTCCTTCTGTATTGTTTCAGCTTAAGCCTGTTACCGCTGCCTTCTCCTCCTGTAACTGTTGCCTGGCTTTCCCTGCTCTACAATCTCTGGGCAGTTGACCCCTGCTACAGTCTCGATATTGCAATCTCATCCGTGCCTTTTACCCTCTCAGTCTCCTGCTCGCTCTCATTGCTCTGCTTCCTGCTTGGCCTATCCCCTACCCCCAAAAATCTACCTTTGCTAAAATTTATTCTCGTCCTTCTTCATCAGCTCTCCTCATCGCTTCCCCTGCTTATTTTCCCTGATTAAATTTCCTTTTATTCTTTATTTCCCCCACCTTACCGTCCCTCTAACTGGTGCCAGTGCAATTGTTGAAGCCGATCACTTCTGGCTGTCACCCCCACCCCTCTCATTCATAATCTCTCACCCTTTCGACTTAATATCGTCTCTGCATCCCCCCCTCGCTGCAGTCTCCGACTTTCTTCCCCCGTCCATTGAAAACCGACCCACGTCACTGCCTTTGTTTTCCCTTGCAAATTTTTTGATTACTCACCAGCCCTTTTCTCTCTCTCTTTACTCCAGACTCAGAGCCGGAGTGGGCCAGCTGTGTGCCTCGTAGGCACGGCCTATGGTGCCCTGGAATCTCCACGCCACACCCGACGCCTTCTGCAGCCACTTTTTGACCACCGAAAGCCGGGTAAGGATAGCCTCTGGCTGGGGAAGCTCTGATTGGCTGCTAATGGCTGACCGTACTTTGAGCAGAACACTGATTGGCCTTCAGTTCAGACCCTGCCTCCTGATTGGTGTGTCTGATTTTGGTGCTTTGCTGGGCTCGGAGCCCATTGACTTGCACTGCTCTGTGCTGAAATTTTACACCCCCACCTTTATTAAATAGTCTCTACATCTCCACCCCCTGCTCCTAATATCCGCCCTTGTTTCTTGCCTCCTATCCTGTCCCCTAGCTAAACCACTCCCCCTCCTCCTGCTTTTTTCCTGCTAGCTTCTCGAGTTGTAATTGCTGGCTTCACAAATCCCTGTACTCCAGTATTCTCTGATTTTCCTTTTTCTTTCTTATCTTGTCTTTTCTGCACTCCTTCACTTCTTCAGTCTCACATCCTTGTTCCTCTCCTCTCTGTAATGCTGCTCCACAGCCACCTTCTTCTGTCTCTTTTAACCCTCTCCCTCTTTCCTACTCTATGCTATCTTCCAAACTCCTCCTATCCCTCTCCACCCTTTACTCTGGACATCCACGCCAGCTTTCTCTTATCTGGTATGATAGCAATCTCCCTCTACCCTCACCAAGGGTACTTTTCGGCAAATGACTGGGTGCAATTGACAAGTCACGATGAGGAAAAATGGGCATATCGTCCCTGTTTCTAACCACTGCCTTGCTCTGGGACCCTAGACACCTGCACTGGTCTAAGTCGCACAAGCTGCAGAGGTGTAATTCTTGACTACGAAGTACGGCAATTGTCTCTTAAACTCCTGCTCCTCCTCCTCTTGATATCAGGAAGTGTCCACCCAAATACTGGCCCTGTCTCCTACAGTACAACAAAGCCTGCCAAAATGGAGGGGGGTCTCAAAATTGCCACCCTTAATATCTGCAGTCTCCTCCCAAAACTGGCCTCCCTTCAAATCTTTGCCAGCCAACACAACCCCGATATCCTTGCCATCACTGAAACTTGGCTGACACCTAACACTCCCAACCATGCCATCTCTATACAAGGCTACAAGATATTCAGACTGGATAGGACATTGAAAAGGGTGGTGGGTGTGCAATCTACATAAGGACTACCTCACCTGTCTCCTGGTACGTACACCACCACAGAAACCTCAGTGCAACTCCTTCCTATCAAGGTACTCCTTGGTGCCCAAAACAAAGTCCTCATGATTGCTGCTGTCTATATCCCACCTAAAGATACTGAGTCCAGCCTCCAGACTGTCCTCAAATTCATAAGATCACAACCTTCTGACATTGAGCTCCTTCTCCTTGGTGACTTTAATATCAATTGGCTTGCACCTGATGCAGGGCCAAACAAAGATGCTATCCTAGCAGCAAACTTAACGCAGGTGGTTAACTCCCCTACCAGGAAAAACTACAAATCAGGGACTAGCACCCTCATAGACTGGATCCTTATTAGCCACCCTGCCCGTATACACAATGTAGTTGTTCTCCTGACTCTCTTAGTGATCACTCTCCTATAATATGTACCTGGACAAATAAGTTTCGAAAGCTGCCTCCAAAAACCATCTCTTGCAGAGTTCTACCTTACGGCAACCTTACTCATCTCAAGACCTGTCTCAGGCAGAAAGAATGGTCCATGATTTACAATACTCAAGATGTTGACTTAGCCCTTGATTATTACTTTATTACTACTTTCAACGCTGCCTGTGACACCTATGCACCAGAAAAAAAGCGCAAAATCAAAGCACTCTCAAATCCCTGGCTCATAGCGAAGCTATTGGCACTACTCAAAGGTAGGGACCACCTCTGGGCTACTGCAAGAGCTACAGGCTCTCTGACGGACATTCAAAAATATAAACAGGCTCACAACCACTGTACTAAACAGATCCGTCTGATGAAGAGCTCCTACTTCAAGAATGCCCTCTCCAACTCCTGGGGTGAAGGGAAATCCTTCTGGGACGATATAAGAAATATCACAGGTAAGCAGTCCATGTCCTCTCCTACAATAATGAATGTGGATGGAACCACTACATTAGACCCCATGGTCATTGCAAACACCCTAAATGAAACCTTCACAACCTTAGTGGTGTCCTCTCATCTGATTTCTTCATTGATGCTGACTCTCCAATTTCTACATCTACTACTGCCTCTCCAACCAAACCACCTTTCCATTTCAAAATAGTCAAGGCACATGAAGTCTATAAATATGTAAAGAAGGCCATTTCTAAGTCCCGAGCAAGCAGCGACACTATTGACCTTAAACTTCTGTCCCTCACTCTGGAGGAAGTGCTGCTCCCCCTCACCAAAATTTTCAATCTCTTCCTCTGCTACAGCCAATTCCCTACTAAATGGAAGGCTGCAATTGTCACTCCTGTGCACAAAAGTGGTGATAAGTCACTGCCTGGTAACTATCGACCTATATCAATACTACCACCTCTCTCAAAGGCCCTTGAACGCATGGTGGCGGACCAACTTTCAGACCATCTGGAAAGCATAACATCCTCTGCGCTCAGCAACATGGATTCAGGAAAGGGCACAGCACATCGACTGCCCTATTTGAATTCTCAGGAGCAATCCACAATGCCATGGACAAAGAAACCTAACTGGAAGCGTCTACATTGATCTAACTAAGGCGTTTGATCCCTACATCCATGGCCTACTCATCAAACAACTACTGTCTCTTGGGCTCTCACAGGGTCCTGGTGACTGGGTAAAAAATTTCCTCGCTCAGCGCTCTCAATCTATAAAATTAGCTGGAGTTCTCTCAGACTCAAAACCAGTTCTCTCAGGAGTTCCTCAGGGATCCATCTTGGGCCCTTTCCTTTTCAGCCTTTTCCTAAACTCCCTCCCCAACTCCTGCCCTGAACAAATAATCCTCTATGCCGATGATGCCATGATTCTTTCCACTCATAAAGATCTGAACCCCTTACGCCTCAGCCTTCAGCATGCTTTTTCCAAGGTCGAGATGTGGTTCCTTGAACATAAGCTGGTTCTAAACCACAAAAAAACAAAATCCATGCTCTTCTCTAGTCTGCAAAACAAGAAATGGCAAGTACCACTCACCTTAATACGTACCTGGGACATACCCTTGAACAAGTGCCAATTTTCAAATATCTTGGAATCATCTTTGATCAAGGCCTAACCTTTGCAACTCATATTGATAGTACAGCAAAACTATTAACCAGCAATTGGGATCCTGTGTTGGAACCGACAGCTCCTTACCCAGTCTGCACTGAAGATTGCCATTCAATCCTCTATCATCTCAATCATTGTGATGGCTTAATTATCTCGGATCTGCCACTACTACCGCACTTAGTCGCATTACAACATCCCTAAACAAGGCCTGTCATCTGCTCACTGGTGCACATCAGCGTACTCACACATATGAACTCTACGTTGATACAGGTTAGTTGCAACTCTCAAACCGGCTAAAAGTACCTTACCTGCCTGATGGTGAAAAATCCACCTTGGGCCTCACTCCACCTTGTATCCAAGACCTGTTATGCCCGAACACTAGTATCCATTTTACCAGAAGATCAGAACATCAGCCTCTCCAAGTCCCCGATGCGGACTTCTCAGGGTCAAGATTGTTGCCTATCGTTACTGCTGGCTAAATGCCCTCAGTACTCCTATTACTGCCTCCACCTCTCTAGGTGCTTTCAAATCTAGGCTTTATTCTCTCACCTGCCTCCAGCTCCGGTGACTGCCCTGATTAAATCTCTTATCTATCACTACCCACCCTGGTCCAATACTTGACAAAGGCATGTTAGAAACCTTTTCTCTTGCTATTGTCTCTCCCTCACCTTTCTCTTACCCTCTCTGTCTGGACTTTCCTTTATTTGATTTTTCCCTAATCTGGCTTGATTTCTTTTTTGTTATAATAAAGTCATTACTGGTATTTCATGTCCTTTGCACAAATGATTGATATGTATTGTCTATGTTTTCTTGCTATTGACACAACACAAATTGTTGTGTTATCTATGTAACCTTTTTGTTCTGTACCTAATTGACGTGGAACCTTTGTAAAAGAGCCATTGGCTCAAAGGTAGTAATTCCTAGAACAATAAACTAAACTAAAAAAAACTAAAAAAACTAATAAAAACTTTTTATTCTACATGTAGTTTGAATAAAGAAGAAGAATATATTTGCACCTCCACTAAATTGAACCCAGCTCTGACTTATATTGGATAGTGTATGGTAGCCCATACACAACAACGCTATTCCTACACCGAGTGGTTACTATGATGTCAAGGACCTTGAAAACGAAGCTCAAGAGGTCCCTTTGATGTCACAGTAACCACGAGCTGTGAGCATAGTGATGTTCTGTATTTGGGCTATTATACACTATCCTATATAGTGTATGCCCCCCCAAAAAAACAAGCAAAATCGTTTACTTTCTTTTTCAAGCATCAGTCACTGCCATCCGCAAGTCGCACTTCTCGATCATTCACCTGTCTGCCAGCTCGCGCACGTGATGCTTCAACCACTAGCCCTATCAACAGCACTAATGGGGCCACTTACGTTGTGATGTTCATACTGATGCAGAACAGAAAGTCATTCTGTGTTAGTATGAACATCACTACTGCAGCAGAATGCCTTTTTACAGTGTATAGATCTCCATACACAATCACGTTTGACCATACACTATAATCTTATAAAGGCTGAGGTGGAGGTACGGGCCCTAGTGTTTGTGAGTACTGTGAACACATCATTTCACAAGGCTTTTTCTCCCATGGTCTTGCAGTTACTTAGTATTTGCAAAATCCAGAGACAATAGTTGAGCTGAAGACTACAGTGAAGTGGAACACAATGACATTAACTTAGCCAAAGTTACTGTGTTTCACTTCCTTGTTCATTTAGGTTCGAATGATGTTATGGGGTTCTAGAACAGCTAAGTAATTAAACAAACTCTGATCAGAGCCAATACAGCTACAAAATGATGTTACTGATGATGGGAATGAGTTATTATGGAAATAATGTATTTAATTTTGCAGTATCCCTGCGGTCTTTGTAGGGTAATGACCAGACAAGGGCATTATTTTTATAGATACTGTACACCTCAAACTAAAGAAGTGCATGTGGACTTCCAAGATCCCACAGAATGGCGAGCTGACAGGCACCAAGGGAAGGGGGTGGGTGGAAGAAGCACAATCGAAGCAATATCTCACAGAATGCTGAAGTGATAAACACTGGAGAAATATTGATTCCAGGAAATAAATGGTCCTGTTCAATACATCGATCACTGTAGACAGATCTGACAGCATGACATGCCATTTCTCCACTGTTTACCAGTTTGGTACTCTGTGAGATGTTGTTTGATTAAGCTTCCCACTTCAGACTCTGATATTCTGTGTGATCTTGGAAGCCCACATGCAAGACTTCTTTAGATTGAGGTGTACAGTATATACAAAAACAATGCCCTTGTTGAGTTATCATCCCACAAAGACCACAGTGATAGCGTAAAAGTCAATATTTCTATTATAATAATAATTTCCATCATCAATAACATCACTTTGCTGCCATATTGGCTCTGCCCGGAGTTTGTTTTTTATGTCCTCTAGTGCCTATAATCTTGTTTTTAAATTCTAACTCATGTAATTCCATCACACAGCTGTGTGTTCTTTCAATATTACAAGTAGGCATCCGTGACTCTTCTCTTATGCAGGCTCGATATATTTATCACCCTTAAGCTCTCCTTATATCCCACATGCTGTAAGCCTGACATCATTCTGGATGCTTTCTTCTGTGTCTGTCAAAAAACTGTGGTGGGAGAACTTGCTGCTCTATGTAGATGATGCAGTTCCATATAGTAGGACTACTGATGCATGAAGCGGCCTTCCTGAGAAGGTCATGGGGGTCAAAAACAATGGGGGAATTCAAGAATGCATGGAACAGACATAAGGCAATTCTGGTGGGTGTTAGGAAGAAGTAGGTTGTTGTTTAACTAGGATTTGCAGCTTATCCAATAGGTAGGGAAATGGGCAGTCTGGGTGGGCCAAGCGGTCCTTATCTGCTGTCAAAATCTATGTTTCTATGACCAACTAGCCACTGATTTCTGTATCTTAGAAAAATGGCTCACTGACAGCAGGCTTGCCTTAAATGACATAAAAAACCAAAAACCAAGACCCTACTTTTCGCACATCACCAAATCAAATAAAAAAATGCCCAATTGCATATTCAAGCATAGTCACTCTACACCCTGAAGCAGGTCTCATCCTAGTAGTATCTAGGGTTTATCTTTGGCTCTGCCCTCTCCTTCCACATACACATCAACACCCTCCCATCTGCTATCAATGCACGCATTGGTCTCCTTTATCGCCATAAGGACTGCCTTACGCCAGAAGCCCTGAGACTAGCCATAACCTCCTCAGCAATGTCTCTGATCGACTATGGAATGCTGATCTATGCTGCCGCAGATGCAACAGCTATCAGTAAAATAAAAGTGGTCATTAACAAAGCCTGCAGACTCTTACCTGCTGCAGACTGCATGCCACACACACATGCATGCTCTATTCCATTGCCCAGATACTGAACTTTGACAAGAGGGTCCACTACCAGTCCTGCCTCTTGACTAAAAAATCCCTCCTTGGCTTGACCCCCCCCCCCCAGGCCTATTTGTCTCCCTAATCTCCTCTTCTCCCACAGTGTACACATGCAGCTCGACCAAATCTGCACTGGCCATTCCCAGAGTCAGAACCACACTTGCCCAGAGGTCTTTTTTGGTCAGGGCTCCCTCCTACTTCAACGCCCTCCCACCATCGGTCTCTAACCATCAAAAACTTGTTCCCTTTAAAAAGGCACTCAAGACCCACCTCCTTGCCATCCGCACCTGAACCTGCACCTGCATACTCAAATCCACCACCAGTGCCTTCACCAGCTGCTCAGAATGACCATACAACCTCTTACACAGTCAATGGCCTGCAATTCTTACTCAGGCACTCGGACAAAGTCTCCCGACAGACTGCTCTAAAATTTGCACTACCTGCCTCCCTAACTTATCGATTCACTCTCTGGCCACTTACTGACCTCTTACTGTTAGATTTATCCTTTGCAATGTCAATAGCCACAACAATGTATTAGACATCCTTGTAACCTGGTCAGGACATCCTTGTAAAATGGTCCTGCTGTAACCGGAAGTGAAAGTGCCCAAGCACTGTATCCTGTATCGTACTGTTTACTGTGTTGCCCATAGCCTACAGCCTCAACTCTGTATTAAGATATCCCAGTATACTGTTTCATAATGCAACCTTGCCATCAAACTGCCCTGGCATTGTATATTGTATCATACTGTCTATTGTATTTACCTATATCTGTATTGTGTATTGACGTGGAGCCTTTGGAAATGAGTCTCTGACTCAAAGGTTGTAATTCCAAGATTTTAAATAAATAAATAAACAAAGGCAATGCTATTTGGCCAAAAATGCATTGGTGTAGACAGGCAGCACCTACTCCCACTAACTACCTCCTCTGGCACATGTACTGAAGTAGTTGACAAACTAAAGTACCTTGGGGTCTATCTAGAGCATGAGCTCACATTTAGGCACCACATAGATCATGTCACCAAAACTATACATCAAAATATTGAACTGCTGTATCACCTCAGCAATATCTTTACCCATGAGATGAGGCTTGCCACTGCGAACAGCATCATGCTTCTCACATTACTATATGGTGCCCCTATGTATCAGTTTCTTAGGAACTCAGAGATCAACAGGTTCAAAGTTCTGTATAACAAAATCAGCCATTTTGCATCTGGTGCCCCCCCCCAAAAAAAAAACATCATTGTGAAGTCCTCTCCTCTCTTAACTGGCCCTTGTTGTACCCCCTACTATGTATCACCATATACCATTACACAACAAATCCCCAAAGTGAAGACCAGCACAGCACCAGAAATCGAGCAAAACCGCCCAGCAGCTGTGCTGGTCTTTGCGGTGATCAGGACTGCATCGCTGGGTGATTGCCCCACCTCCCTGGTCCAACTCCAACTTGGAGTTAGAGATCCTAGAGACCAGGGGTGAGGAACAGAGCCCTCCGATTATGTGTAACATCCCGTGGCTACAATGCCCGACAGTCGGCTTTGTAGCTGTAGCTGTAGGGGATGTCGGCGCTAGCACTGTCGAGCACTATGGGTAAACCATGCATCACACTGAAGCTCTCAAAACTTTATACCCCTCTGAATCTAGTCAGTTTCCAAACCTGAAAGATGCCTGTTTTGGTCTTCGTACAGCTGCTTGCTTGAAGTCCCCAGGGTAAACTCAAGTACAAACAAGAGGTCATTTGCATACTCTGCACTGCATCACTAGAACTCACTCCCAGCAGAACTACAGAAATCCTCTTCCCTTGAGGGCCTCAGAAAAGGGTTGAAAACTTATCTATGAGAAAGATGTCACTGTTCCTGTTGTCGTTGATTGATGCTCTTATGCTTTTCTCTTGCCATGTTGTCTGCAGGGATGTTCTATTATAATGTTCATGTGTGCTTTAGTCTGTACGGTGCTGTGTGGTTTAAATAAGCTCTTTGATTTCTTGTGTATACTGCACTTGCCCTGTATGTTTGATGTTTGTAGATTATAACTAGTAATGTATTCCTATAACATTTACTGTGTAGTAATGTATAGCATGCCCCTTGACTGCCTGTCGTCTGTGTATTTCTTCCTATAACTAGTGCCAGTACTGTATTTGTCAATTGTCTGAATATAGTATCTGTAATTAATTTTGGGTCACTCCTGAAAAAGGGACCTCGGGTTCCAGTGGGCTCACCCGGATACCAAAATTCCAATAAATAAATAAATATTTTTTCCAGTCTTGCTTTGTTGCCAGATATCAGTCCCCCCAAAACACTGTGAACCATAGTCACTTATAGGACACACAGAGGTATACAATGGTAATAATACATTTCTGCATCTATGTACAATGTGCCTTTTACTGCATTTCAAATGTAATTTGCCTTGTTGAATACACCTTGGCAGTGTTTTTTTTAGGTCAGCAGTCACTAGTTTACCCAAGACTTTTTCCTAATCTAATTTACAAACAAGTAGAGATGGGCAAAATGGATAAAATTCACTTAGCAAATGAATTCACATGGTTGGCAAAATTAAGTAAGGTGCATAGTGCTGACTTCGTGAAGTGTTTGCCAAGCGGAAATTCCTTGCCCTCGACAAACTGACTTAAATTCAACTAAAGTTTGCCATAAATTCACCACTTTTCTTGGAGGGTTAGGCAAAGTTGCAAAGTGGGAACTTCACAAAATAATTTGCATGAGCAAATTTAGCAACTCGCTGGAGCTTCACTGGCAAAGTAAAACTGCAACATCTCTGCTAACCAGAGCACCATTTTTCCCTAAGTCCATAACAACACATTTCAAATTGTTGTAACTCATCCCCACTTATTTGCCCAGTCATACATACTGTCTAGGTCATGTTGTAGACTTACCTGATCACCTATTGAACCTACAATACCAGCAGTGTTGGTATCTTCTGCAAATTTGGCACAGTAGTTTGATGTTTCTAGTCCAAAGTCTGAAACATATATACCATAGCGTAATGGTCCCAAAATAAACCCTTGTGGTGCACTGTCTGTCACTGATCAAGTTTCAGAAAGACAGCCATTCAGGCATACATACTGTGCCCGGTTCCATAACCAATTCTTGATCCAATACTGTATATTAGTTTGGGGTTGAGTTTTTCTTTTTTTTTGTTAGTTTTTGAATAAGTTTGTCATGAGGTGCCAAATCAAACACCTTACTGAAGTCTAGATAAATTACATCAACCAGGCTTCCATTATCCAAGTACTTGCTGGTTTGTAGAAAATTAGCATGTTGGTGATACCTGATCTTCCATTCCTGAAACCATGTTGTGACTTATCTTGATGCACTTTTTGTTTGCAACTGCTGCTTAATAATGTTTTATATGGCTTCTAGTGGCTTACCAAGTATCAAGGTAATACTGATTGGCCTGAGGTTGGATACTTTATTTGTAATGCCTTTTTATGTTTGCTTGCACACATGTGCAAGAAATATAGTGCCATCATCCGAGTTTTTGTAGGTGTGGCACCCTGTCTTCCCAATTCAGTGTGTTTGCAGGCACAGCCACAGTTCACCAATGAATGCTGCAGCTGTCTATGACAGCAGTTGAAAATGCAGTGCCGTACAGCTGAAAGGGAGAGCTCCACTTCAGTGAACAGCAGTAAGATAGTGCTGATTAGCATGTTGCATGCTCATGCGCTCCCCCGCGCCCCCACACACACACACTGTATGGCCGAGGGGGGTGCCCAATACCCGTCAGCTCTGCTCACTCCCCAATGATTAGCATATTGTGTTCTCATGCACCCCCCACACACACTGTATGGCCGACGGGGTGCCTAATCTCCTGTCAGCTCTGCTGCACTCTCCCCAACAGAGTTTCCTGGGCGTCACGGCCGCCTAATCCCCGTCGGCACCACTGCCCCCCCAACAGACTACCGGGTGCCACGCTGGGAGCCCAGCCTAGTGTGGCAACAGTCTGTATGGCCGATAGGGGTGCCCAATTCCCCCATTGGCTCCACTGCCCCCCAAACAGCCTTCCAGCTGCCACGCTGGGAGCCCACCCCAGCACAGCACAAGTCCCACGTCTTCTATGAAAAAAAAACACCCTGCAAGAAAAAACGTTCCCTCGCTGAGTGTCCTGATCCCCTCCCCCCACCCGCGCCCATCCTCTGTGCACCCTGCCTCCCCACACCCCCACCTCACCCCATACTTACCTCAGGAGTCCGCGATGATCTTGAGTGGACCGAGAACACGTCTGCACTCTTCAAAGCCGACCGCGAAGTGAGGAAATGCTGGTAATCTGTATAATGGAAAAAATATTGTTTTTTCAACTTTGATGCATATCTCAGGCATTTTGGGGAATTTTTTCACCAAATTTTCAACATGGGGTTTTTGGGACCCCACCTCATGAATTCTGGCACTGTCATTTTGTTAATCAGCCCCGAAAGGTGATTTTGCGGGCACTGCGCAGAACCACCTTTCAGGACTGATTTATGAAATGACAGTGTCACAGTTCATGAGGTAGGCCCCCCAAAACCCTATGTTGAAAATTTGGTGAAAAAAATCTCCAAAATGACTGTTTTACAAGCATACGCTAGTTGTTCTATGCACACCCATAAGTTCGCGAATTTTCAATATTTTTACTCCTGATTCTCAAAATTGCCATTTTACCACACCTCCTTATGAGCAGTACAGCTGTAATTTTTCATCTCACTCAAAATGTGTTTCCGCGCATATAGCGCTATGCCTGGTCGGTGTGCGAAATCAGCGTTGAACAGATTAAGAAAATCACAGTGACACTGTTCATGAGCAGATGTGTTAAAATGGCTATGTTAAAATTTGGTGAAAAAATCCATACAATGACCGTGTTATGAGCGACCATTATGCAGTTTCCATGTACCTCGTAAGTTCATGCATTTCTAATATTTTCAGTCAGATTTTCACCACTAGCATTTTCCACACTTCCTTATGAACAGTGCAGCTGTCATTTTTCAAACATGGCTGAAATGTGTTTTCACACTTCCAGCACAGAACTGCGTGGTCGCTGTGGGAAATCACTGTTTGGGACAGATTAAGAAAATCACAGTGACACTGTTCATGAGTGGAGGTTCCAAAATGCCTGTATTGACAATCTGTTGTAAAAATCCCCAAACTAATTGCATTACGGGTGTGTGTTGTGCGGTTCCAACACACTCGTGACTTCACCAGTTTTTTAGTATTTTCACTGCAGATTTTCAACATTGCCATTTTTGCACATCCCCATGAAGAGTACAGCTGTCATTTTTCACATCCTGTTCAAAATGTGTTTTTGCACCTGTGGTGCCAAATGGCGTAGTCGCTGTGCAAAATCAGCTTTCAGCTAACAAACTGATATTCCCACTATTCATAAAGGTGGGGGGGTCACAAAAAACCCATGTTGAAAATTTGGAGTGAAAATGCCAACGAACATCTGAGGCATTAGGGTTTCTGAACACAACGCCCCACCCTGTAGAGATTGACACGCATCAGGGGTGTGACTTGGAATTCTCGCCTGTAATGCTTATACCATTCCACACCCTGCAGCCAGTAGAAGCATCAAGGTGTGCCTTGGACTCTTCAGCCCCAAAGTTCACCCCATTCTCCTATACAGCACCTATCTCACCGTATTTTCTGATTGAATGGGGTGAGCATAAAGGCCAAAGACCCCAAGGCACACCGTGTCACTTGTCGGTGTCTGCAGCGTAGGGTGTGGTGAAATGGCATGGCGTTATGCCTGACGACCCAAAGGCACATCCCAATGCCTGCCAGTCTCTGCAGGGTGATGGTGGGTTGGCTTCAGTTCAATACTTCACTGCCATTCCTATTATGCAGCTCTCTAACTCCTACACTACCAATACCATTGCCAGCAAGCAAACATTCGGCATTGACAAATGCTTGTTTGTGGATAGGTACCACCTCAGCCATTTGCCAATATCATAGAACTAACCCCATATTTATTGTTCTGTGCACTCACTGTACTTGTAGTACTCTGGTTGTGCCTGAAAAAGATGCCTGGCCCAAGTGCACCTACCAGTTAATAAGGTATGCTTTTATTTGACTGAAACTGTCTTGCCTGACATTCACAATCCTGACCCCGGATACCCGACACATGGTTGCTTGACATTTAAATTTCACCCGCGGTAGAGTTTGTTATATTAATTATGGAGGGTACGGGAGGGGCAAAGCCCCCCAAAACATTTAATAAACTCTGCTGTGGGCAAAATTTAAATGTCAGGAAACTGTCTGTCAGGAATGCGCCGTTGGGATTGTGAACGTCGGGCAAGAGATTTTCAGTCATTCGTAGTAAATCCATTAATAAAGTATACATAAATAAACAAAATGTTTTGTTTGTTGGTAATTTAATCTCCAATTTTCTCTTAGATGATTTTTTTTACATCTTGTACTGATATTTTATATCTATTTTTATTTGCTACAATTGGGCTGTTTTTCATGATATCGTAAAGGTCTTTGTTCTTTGAAATCCATTTTTTCATGTTATTTGCCAACCAAGGCAGCACTTTGCCCTCACTGTAAATAAGCATTGGCTCAGTGGAGTTATCCATATTCATATTTGTATGAATAACAATTTTACCTACTTTACCTACCTACCTACCTTGCCCTTCTTCTTGCATACCCTTTTTTGGGATGAATTTATCTTGCAGATACAATAGTTTGTTTTAAAGAATGTCCCAGCACTGAAGGGTATTTTTGCTTATTAAGTCCTATTTTAGTTCCATCCCAGTAGTGCTTCCCTTAACCCATTAAACTTGACTGTATTGAAAATGTAGATTTCTTTTATACCTTTATTCACACTTGACATAGACTTAGTTTAATTTAATAGAAGTGGTATGACAGAGTGGTAGATGGAATTTTATGTCAGCAGAAAATGGATACAGCTGTTCCTTTTAGAAATGCTAAAGGGTTACACTAAGTTCTAGAAGCATCCAGCTAGGGAGCGAGTCAAAAACAGAGCTAATCAAATGATAGGGAGCTAATCAAACAGAAAATTCTGGAAGCATCCAGGTAGGGAACACTCTGGAAACATCCAGGTAGGGAGCAAATCAGACACAGCTGCAATCACTGTTAATTAGGGGCAGCATATAAAACCTACCTAGGCAACATAGGAGAGAAAGAGAGAGAGAGAGAGCCCTGAGGAATGCTGGAAGCTGTGCTGCAAAGGGCAAGTTCAAGTGACAGAGACCTCTGGAAGAGACTGTAAGGTTTGTAAATGGACTTTGTTATATTACCTAATGGCTGGGAACCAGAGTAGCTGATACCCAAAGATAGTGAGGGAATCATTTTGTTTAGTTAGAACTCTAGACAGGAGTAGGATTTTTAATGCTTGTTAAAGGGTTTGTGACCCCAGTTAGTTGGAAACAGTGCCGCTTAAATAAACTGCACTGCTGTACTTGACCTCTCGGATGCAGTATGTCTTCTTGGATACACCTACACCAGCCCACCCAGAGAAATAACAAGATCACCCTACCACATATGGTGTTAGCAGTGGGCTTCATTGGCCCTCTGTGTGTCAAGAAATGGAAGAGGTCATAAAAGCCCTGTTACAATAGACAGCTGTGTGGCAGGAGACAAACTGAGCACAGCAGGAGGTGAACTGAGCACAGCAGGAGCCTAACCATTTGCTAACGTCCCCAGTTTGGGGAGCTCTCCGCTGCCCTCATAGAGGCAGTACAACACATGAGCCAACCAGCCTCTACAGAGCCACATAATGTAAGACCACAACCAATCCAGGTGAACCATTGCCTGCAGAAAATGACATAAAGATGACGTGGAGGGGTACCTGATGGCTTTTGAATGAACTGCACTTTGGGAGACCTAACCCTGCTCTCAATGGGCTAGCATCCTGGCACCATTCCTGCTGGCTGGAGCCCAAAAAGTTTATTACGACTTAGAGGGAGAAGCAGCAACAGACTATGATCATCTGAAAGTGGAAATCCTCGCAAGAACTGGAGTAACTCCAATGGTGAGGGCTCAGCGGTTCTACAGCTAGCGGTTCCAGGAGGGGAAGGCCCCCAGATCACAAATGTTTGACTCGATCCACCTGGCCAGGAAGTGGTTAAAACTGGACATCAACAACCCAGTGCAGATCATAGAGATGTTGGTACTGGATTGTATCCTTCATGGGCTTCTACCTGGCCTACGTGAATGTGTGGGACAGGCTAAGCCCACCACATATGACAACATGGTAGCTTTAGTTGAGCAATATCTGTCTGCCAGAGAACTTTGCTGAACTACAACTATGGAATTATCTCGGACCCGGTGGCAAACTCCAAGCCCAAGGACCTGGAGCTAGGTAAAACTGGTCAAAGTGAGATTGGGAATGGGGGCACTGAAGAGTGGTCAGAAGCTGAGAAAGGACTTGGAGTTCCTAGCAAAAAGGACAGTGAGGGAGGAACTAAGTCCAAAACCCCTTATTGATGTTTTGAGTGTGGAGAATTAGGGCACATTGTGGCTAACTGTTCTAATAACTCAGGACCCACAGTGTGCAGAACGGGGGAAACAGATAATGATTATTGTGAGTTACTGAGTGTGGTTGGGGTGGCTGATGATATTCATGTCTTTCAGACATCAGTTACAATGAATGAGAAACCAACAGTGGCCTTGGTAGATAGATTCTGGGTGTGCAATTACCCTAGTTTCAGGGAATCTAATGGCTCTTCCCAATTCGATAAGTTTAAGAGGACAGGTGTCACCTGTGTACACAGATCAGCAAAATATTCTCTGTTGGCCCTGTGTAAATAGGTATATGTGGTTAAATCAGCTCTGTCACTGCAGGGGTGGTACCAAACTACCATACCCACTAATATTGGGAAGGGACTTCCCTGACTTCCAAACCCTGCTACAGTCACAGCTAGGGGACAGTTCTGAACCCATGCCAGAATTCAGTTTCTCAAAACTGAATCCACTAAGACTTTTCCCATTCACCCACCCAGATCTGTACCTGGAAAACTGTAGCATCACAAGATGAAACGAGAACACAGACAGGATAAACTCCAGGGAACTAAGAGTTCAGGGCAAACCCACACAGAGGTTCTGCTTAATGAACCTTTGAAACAAGTTAGAAAAGGGGTGGAAACACAATGTAGAGAATCTGAGGTCACCCAAGAAACAGGATAGCAGGTCCATGATGCAGCCTGAGAGCTAGAGAAAGGTGACTTAGACAACTTGGAATCTCTGGGGATAACTTTGGCCAAGGACAGGCTAATGGTCCCGTGATGCAAACTATTCAGCAGGAAGTGGTTGAAATTAATGGGGCTCCCCGGAGAGGTGAGGACAAGAGATACTAAACCCTACTTTATTCTTAAAAATGACTTACTGTACAGGGTGGTCCAGACTGAGGGTCGAGAAGTTGAACAGCTCCTTGTACCTTAATCCTACAGGTGAAAGATATTAGACTTAGCCCATAGTCACCTGTTCAGGGGTCATTTAGGGGTGGAAAATACTTATGAGAGAATTTTGAGAAGATTCCTCTAGTCAGGGGTGTATGAAGAGGTAAAACGGTACTGTGACTCCTGTCCTGATTGCCAGCTGGTGGCATCTAGGCTGCACTGGAAGCCCCTTAGTACCATTACCTATCACTGACAGTCCATTTGAATAAATTGCAATGGATCTGGTAGGACACCTTGGGAGTCAGCCAGGGTCATCAATATATATTGGTCATGATGCATTATGCAACATGGTATCCCAAGGGATTCCATTATGCAATACAGCTTCCAAGACTATAACCAAAGAGTTGGTTCAGGTGTTCTCTTGAGTCGGCATCCCGAAGGAAATCTTGATTGATCAGAGCATACACTGTTTGTATCCAGACTGATGCATGAGTTCTGCAACCACCTTAAAATACTGGCTCTAAAACCTCAGTATACCATCCCAGAGAGAGGATTGGTTGAGAGATTTAGCCAAATTCTCAAGTGTGCTACATAAGGTAGTTAGCAAAGATAGGAAGAACTGGGACACTCTACTCCTGTATCTCCTCTTCACAGTTTGAGAGGTTCTCCAAGCTTCTACAGGTTTTCCCCATTTGAACTCTTGCATGGGCAACATCCACGAGGTATCCTAGACATAGCCAAAGAATTATGGGAGGAGCAAATACCCCCAGAGAAAAGTATAATAGACCACACAGAGCAGATGAGAGACCGCATCACTCAGGTCACTCCCACAGTGCGACAGCATATAGAGAAAGCACAGGGTTCCCAACAGACCTACTATAGCCAGCAGGCTACAATATGGAAATTCCAGGGGACTGGATCATGGTCCTAGTGCCCAGAGCAGAAAGCAAGCTGCTAGGCCAATGGTAAGAATCCTATGAACTGATAGAGCCAAGTAAACTATACAATTACACAGCCTGAGCACAGGAAACCTGAGCAAATATATCACATTAACCTGCTCAAACCCTGAAAGGATAGAGAGGCCTATATGGTGGTATCAGAGGTGTTACCCAAAAGTGACCGCTCACCTGAGCCAGAGGTGAGAATCTCAAAAGAATTAACACTAGATCAGTATGAGGAGGCTAGCCAGATGGTTAACCAGAATAGGGATGTGTTCTCTGATAAGCCAGGCAGAACAGGAAATATTCCATGACAGTCACTGAGCTGGGTGTGAAAGTCAAGCTAAAGCCCTATTGCATCCCAGAAGTCAGAAGAGAAGAGGTAAGGGCCAAGATACAGAAAATGTTAGAGTTAGGGGTTACTGAGGAGCCCCATAGCGAGTGCTCTAGCCCAACTGTGTTAGTTCCCAAAGCGGATGGATCCATTAGTTTTTGTAGTGACTTTATGAAAGTTAATGTGGTGTCAAAATTTTGATGCCTATCCAATGCCTTGAGTGGATGAATTGATTGAAAAACTGTGTAAAGCAAGGTCCTTAACCACCTTAGATTTGGCAAAGGGATACTGGCAGGTTCCTTCAACAAAGTCTGCCAAGGAGAAAACAGCCTTTGCAACACTAGATGGCCTTTTCGAATATATAGTACTTCCCTATGGTCTTGATGGGGTCCCAGCTACTTTCCAGAGGCTCATGAACAAGCTGTTAAGACCGCATGCCCAGTATGCATCAGCATACCTAGATGACGAATCATTTATAGCCAGGATTGGGACTCCCATTTGGAGAAAGTGGAGGGCTGTACTGGACACACTTAAGAGGCCGGACTATGGCCAACCCACAAAAATGTGCAATAGGTTTGGCAGAGGCCACATATCTAGGATATACTGTAGGGAGGGGGCTGGTCAAACCCCAAATGAACAAAGCTGAGGCAATACAGAATTGTTCTCAGCCCATTAGGAAGAAATAAGTTAGGGCATTCCTGGGGACTTTCGGCTACTACAGACGCTTCATTCTCCATTTTGCTACATGGGTTGCTCCATTGACAGAACTGATTAAGGCTAAAGCTTCAGACACAGTAAAATGGAATAGTGAGGCACAGCAACCTTTCTGGATCAGTGTACCACTTTATGTAGTGAGCCAGTATTCATAACACCAAAATTTGAGAAGAAATTATTTTCTGCAGACTGATGCATTAGAAGTTGGGCTCAGGGCTGCTCTCTCCCAGATGGTAGGTGATGAGGAACACCTGGTCCTGTATCTCAGTCTTAAACTGCTGCCCAGAGAACAGAAATATGCAACAGTGGAAAAAGAATGTCTAGCAGTCAAATGGGTGACTGAGACATTGAAATACTATTTACTCGGCAGACAATTTACACTGAATATAGACCACACTCCCCTAAAATGGAAGCACAGGAACAAGGAAAAAAATGCTAGGGTTACCAGATGGCTTCTGTCCTTACAACCATTTAATTTGGCATCCCATCAATATGGTGCCTTGAAGTGGGCTCAGAATAGGGAAAGTGATGTGGGCGATTGGGATTTTGACATTGCCTATACTGGCGTTGGGGGATGGGCTGTACCTGTGGTCCTCTTTCTCCACAATGTGTGCTGGCTGAGGGGTATTTATATATATTTGAGGGGGAGTGCAGGGGATGGAGCCCCCCATGGGAAATTATGGTGACACAAGGAGGGTGTAATCGCAGTATGCGGTATGCAATCTAGGGGGGTGCATGACCCATTGTCTGTCGCGCATCTTGCTCCCACCCTTCTGCCTGCGCTATACTTTACCAAGTGCAGTTTGTTTTTGTCCCAAAGTAGGTGAACCATTTAATTTTAAAGTGAGACACAGAGATGGTTTGTTGCATGGCAATGCAGACACCCTGTCCAGAATCCTCTGCCTCCTGGCACTGGCTTCTCGTCCCCATGGTGCCGAGCTGGGAGGAGTTTATATCAGCAGAAGAATGGATAGAGTTTTGTTCCCTTTTTAGAAATGCTGACAGGGTTACACAAAGTTCTGGAAGCATCCAGGTAGGGAACTAATCAAACACAGATCTAATCAAACATAGAAAACTCTGGAAGCATACAGACAGGGAAGGCTCTGGAAACATCTAGGTAGGAAGCTAATCAAACACAGCTGCAGTCAATGTTGATTAGGGGCAGTGTATACAACCCACCTAGGCAACACTGGAGACAGAGAAACCTGGGGAATGCTGGAAGCTATGCTGCAAAGGGCAAGTTCAAGCTAAAAAAAGGCCTTTGGAAAGAACTGAAAAGTTTGTAAGTGGACCTTGTTATACTACCTGGTGACTGGGAACCACAGTAGCTGCTAACCAGAGACAGTCAGGGAATCACCTTCTTGGGCTAGAACTCCAAACAGGAGTAGGATTTGTTTTTATGCTTGTTAAAGGGGGTTGTGACCCTAGCTAATTGGAAACAATGGCACCTTAAATAAACTGCACTGTTGTACTTAACCTCAGACTGTGTATGTCTCCTTGGACACACCTACACCAGCCCACCCAGAGAAATAATGGAGGTCATTCTACCACAGTGGTCACTAGTCATTAAGGGGTCCTCTACTTCATACGAATAATTTGCATCAAAATTTGTTAGAACCATATCTAATATATTCTGCCTCTAATCACGGCTTTGATGAGCTATGTAAGACTACATTCTCTCAAAAAATCTAGGAAAACCTTCCCATGTAAGCTTGATGCCTCAAAGTTTTCCCACCTTATGTCTGGGAAGTTAAAATCTCCCAAGAGTAATAGATCCCCTTACTACTGTAATGTTTTATCTCCTCCATTTGGGACATTAATTTTCTTTTTTATATCTGGCAGAATATAGCAATTTCAATATTTATTTTATTTAGATTTAGGTTCACAGATATCTAGACTGATTCAGTCGAGGATGTGATTTCATTTGTTAGGTCAGGAAAGGTGAAGGATTATTTATGCATAGCATAACTCCATCTCTTTTCGAGTGCTTCTGTGTTAATTGACCAGAGCATAACCATCTACATCTTTGTCTTGGGTGTCTCTGGGATCCCACCATGTCTTCGGCATCGCTGTAATATCAGGTTTATCCATATAAATTTTCACTTTGCACAAACTGAATTTATTTACTAAACTCCTTGCATTCAGGCTCAGCACAGATAATTCAAAATGTTCTGGTTTGCATTTGATTTTTTGATAGACTAACCCACAATAACCCATTTTCCGAGGTATAAATGCCCAACAACCCCAATTATATGTTTAAATTCTGAGGTTTATTTAAAGCTCCCCAGATTCTGTTTACTAGTAATTTTGACCCACATCTGTTTAAGTGACGTCCACCTCTGGAAAATACTGTAGGTTATGTTTCCTTCAGAACAAATCCCAATATTTGATAAAGCATAATCTTTGCTGCATGTCCAAATGTTAAGTCAGTTATTTATTTTAATGATGTCTTGTTGTTGTTTGAATGAGGCCCTATGTACAGGAAGAATTTCTGTAACTTCACACCCAAAGAAGTCCAGCTCAGTACAAAGTTAAAAACAAAAACATGCTGTATTTCGTTTTCATTCTTCTCTCTAATATAATTGGTCCCTACATGTATCACAACAGATGTTCTTGTTCATGTGTTTTTAGAATTACAAAGCTATACCTGCAGTTCAATGGGCAGGAGCAACCAACCACCCTCCTTCATGAGTTCTGAGCCAGATTCTCCAGCCTCATTCAGAAGCACTATTTCTGTGCTGGCAGCAGGAGGCTTTGCTAGGCCCTGTCCTCCTTTCTCTCCTCATGTCTGCTGCTGATTTTCTTCTGTGCTTTTGGACTTTCTATTTGGTTTGTGCCTTCAGTGGCTTATAAGTTATTACTATTTTGTTTTTTCTGCCTTTCCTGGCTGTAGCTTGTGCATCCTTCTTTTCTCTTGGTTGCTCTCCTGCTGCACTCATGTCCTTATGTAACTCTTGTGTTTCCTTCTGTTTTGGTTCTCAGTGTGCTTACTGGTTTCTACAGCATGTCCACCTATGTCATTCTGCTGTGTTTTGGCTTGTGCTGTCTCAGTCTTTTACATCTGCTGTCTATACCCAGTCATTTGCACACCTCCTATTAGTTCCACTCCATTCCTCCTGAACTGATTTCACCTGGCTTTCTAGCAAGGCAGCTGCTTCCACTCCTTCTCAGTCACTTTAGTGAGTCTTAGTTGCTTCAGCATTTCTCACCTTAGTCTTAATGCAATACAGTTTCAGCCTTTCCTGCCATGGCTGTTTTTCCCCCCTATGATTTTGACCTTTGATATCCATTTAATTTTCAGTACCTTTCAGTCATTTCACTCTCCATCAATATCAGTCATTCTTTTTAGCAGTCATCATTCAGTCACTCTCGAGTATATCAGTCGTTCCTTCGGCAGTCTTTTTTCAGTCAGTGATTTCTGCCACCATGCCATCAGACTCCATGAACACACTCATTGTGGCCATTATCATAGTCCACAAATCTTGCTCTCAGGTTTTGCCCTGTGGGTAGACATGCTCACTTAGGAACAAATGAGCATCCGAAGAAGTCAGCAGAAGAAGGCCATTTGGTCTATCAAGTCTGCTCGTATTGCAGGGTCCACAGCTTGAGCTAATGTCCCTGCCCTGCCTCCCCACTCCTCCCATCCTTTCTACCCATGATCCTTACCTTCCCCCTATGCCTATCCCAGCTTCTCTTAAAGCTGCCCACTGTCTTCAACAAGATGATCTCTTCTGGCAGTGCATTCCAAGTGTCCATCACCCTCTCTGTGAAGAAATGCTTCCTGACCTCTCTCATAAACTTCCCACCCTCCAGCTTAAGACTGTGTCCCCTCATGTTATGGTTGCCACTCAGCTTAAAGAGACTCTCCTTATCAACCTTATTTACTCCTTTCAAGTACCTGAAGGTCCCAATCATGTCCCTTCTCTCTCTCTCTCTCTCCTGTCTTCCAGGGAGTACATGCTCAGTGCCCTCAATCTCACCTTGTATGCCTTACTCTACTGACCTGCTATCATCTTTGCAGCCCTCCTCTGGACCTTCTCCAGCAGGTTAATGACCTTTTTGAGGTCTGGGCACCAGTACTGAACTCCATACTCTAGATGCGGCCTTACCAGTGACCTGTACATGGGCAGTATAACCTCCTCTCTCCTACTACTGATCCCCCTAGATATGCATCCCAGCATCTTGTTTGCCTTTGCTGCTACTTTCTTGCACTGTGTGGTGTCTTCAGGTCACTAGTGATCATCACTACCAGGTCTTCTCCTCCTCTGATGCAGATACTCGGACTCCACCCAGGTAGTACTCTGTTCTGGGATTCTTGGCTCCAATATGCATACCTTTGCATTTCTTGGCATTGAAGCCAAGCTGCCAGATCTTGGACCACTTCCCCAGCTTTTCCAGATCTTTCTGTAGGTTCTGTATCCCTTCAGCTGTGTCCACTCTCCCACGGAGCTTGGTGTCATCTGAGAATGAGCACATTTTGCCCTTAATGCCATCTCCAATGTCATTAATGAAGATATTGAATACCGGCCCCAGCACCGAGCCCTGCGAGACCCCACTAGTTACCTCTATAATGCCAGATAACTATCCCCCCACAACCACCCTCTGGATTCTGTCCCTCAGCCAGTTTTCCACCCATCTGGCCATCTTTTCCCCAACCCCGAGATCCACCAACTTCCTCATCAACCTTTTGTGGGGCACAGAGTAGAAGGCCTTGCTGAAATCAAGATACAGGATGTCTACCACTTGACCTCTGTCTACTGTCCTTAGTGACACAGTCAAAGAAGTCAATCAGATTTGTTTGACACAATCTCCCCCCATGAACCCATGCTGTCTCGCATCCTGAAGACCATGCTCCTCTAGATATTCCACCAGCCTTTCCTTTAGTATGGTCTCCATGAGCTTGCCCACAATGGAGATCAGACTGACTGGTCTTTAATTCCTGGGTCATCCTTGGGACCGCTTTTGTGGAGGGGCACTACATGTGCCATTCTCCAGTCCTGCAGAACCACTCCTGACTCTAGTGAACTATTAAATAGATCTGCCAGTGGCCCTGCCAGCTCCTCAGTCAGTTCCTTTAGTATCCTTGGATGTACTCTGTCCAGGCCTGGTGATTTGTCCACCTCCAATGCCAGCAGCCCCTCCCTCACTCTATCCTCCTCTATCACTACATCTGTGTTCCCCTCCCACCCGCTCCTCAGTTCTCTCCTGAAGGCACTGGTCCGTCCTTCTCCCTGGTGAAGATGGAACCGAAGTATTCATTTAGTATCTCTGCTTTTCCCCCATTATCCTCCACCCACTCCACCCCTTTCTTAAGCCTAACAATCCCTTCCTTCTTGTCCCTTTTCTCACTTATATATCAAAAGAAAGCCTTCTCCCCCTGATTAATTCCTTCAGCTATCTGCAGCTCCTTCTAAGCCTTTGCTCTCCAGACTTCCTTACTTGACTCACTAGCCAACCTTACGTAATTTTCCCCATCCACCTCTCTCTTGGTCTTCCTGAATTTTCTATAGGCCAACCTCTTTTCCCTTACTGCCTGGGCAACCCCAGAACTAAACCAGCTGGGCGCTTTGGCCCTTGTGTTCTTCCCCTGAGCCTGACGTACTCATCTGTGGCAACCAGTATTCCTTACTTAATGATGGACCACCTTTGATCCACCCCATAACTGCTCTGATGCCCGCCAGATGGATCCTTAGCACTTTGCCCATTTTCCTGAAGTCCGCCCTCCTGAAATCCAAGATTTTGGTCTTAATCGCTTAGACTTAGTCTCACTTGCTGCCCTTGAAGTCCACATCTTGAGGGTGAGTCCCTCATCAGGTGGGGGTCCATCTCTGTAGGCAACTTGTCTCTTGTGGTGCCTCCCAGCAGTCCCACCGAGTGGTAAGGTCCTGTGCAGCAGGGGAAGCTGTAGCCATGCAGACCTTTGGTCAGTGACACCTCATGGTGTAGTATGTAAGACTTTAGCTACTGAAGGGTGAAGTCTAAACCCACCTGCATTCCTTTAGCTGTACAGACCACAATGGCAGTACCTCTGAAAGTTAGTTTCCCTGCATCTGCCTAAGATCACCCTAGTCTCATTCCCTATCCCCTTCCTTTAGTTTCCAGTCAAGTTTAGGCCTCCTCATGGTCTTGAGGCTGGGTGCTAGTCCTTCAGCAGTCACTACTCTCTTCATTCCATTCTTTGTGGGATGGACGCTCCTTTGTGAGGAATCTCCTTTAGGTGCAGAGACCGGTATGCAGCACCCCACAGCATTATCTCATTAGAGGGATAGAGCGAGAGTTATCCCGCCAAAACTTCCCCTGAATGGAACTGCAAATTTAAGTACCCACGCAAGGAGAGATGGCAGCCAAGTCCATGGATCTCCAGAGATTTCCACCACAGGGTTTTTTCTCTCTCTGAGTGCCAAAGGCCATTATGTAGCATTTATATTTAATTATGGCACTTACCTTAGTAGTAGGATTTCTGCTATGAGCTGGGGTGGGATGGTGGCTCTCTTTACCCTGGAAGTCATGCCTCTGTCTGCTATCAGTCATCACTAGCCTCTTCTGTCTGTCAATGCTCCAGTCAGTCTCTGTGTTCCTACCTGCTTTTCAGTTCTTTTGAGCTCCTTCCTGAGGTACCTTTAACCTAAAGGAATCATGTTCCTACAACTCCTCTAGTAGTGGAACCCTCCTCAAAGGGTTCCTTTGCCTTTATAGTATATGGTTAGGGCTTATTGTGTATAAAAACAATGGTTTCCCAAATCTTGTTGTACAGTAGGACAGTTCAAAGGTTAAAAGTTGTTGTACTGCCATTCTAACATCATATTGATAGTACAACAAATTTTTCAGCCTTGAGCTATTACCTGATTGGCTGAAACAGTCCTGATCAAAAACACACACAAAAATGGTTATAGTAAGCAATGAGCAGTCGGGCGAAGCAGTTGATTATGATAGTTTGGACCAGACTGCCATAGTAGGCTACGTGTGTCCAGACTATCATTTTGCCAGTTTTTCTTTCTTTCTTTTTTAAATTGCCAGCGCAGTTATGGGGTTAGAGTGGATGGAAGTTGGTATCTTCGGAGCAGAGCAGAAATGTAGAGAGGACCAGTTCGGAGCAAGCAGGAGCATGAACACAAGGTATGAACCTTGTGAATTTAAACTCATGCATTTCATGGAACCATATACTATATAAAATATGGATGAGTGACCATCCACTATTAAGGCTATGTTTCCATCTCAGCAGTTGATGACATCATAGAGACCTCTCAAGTCTATGATGTCATCAACTCCTCAATGAAAACACAGCCTTGCTGTGATGGTCACCCACCCATTATTCTATATATGGTACCCTGACAGAGTGGTTGTCCCTTACTGGACAGAGAGTTAAAATGACCAAAGTATCTACGTGATAACAGTCAAACAACTCACTCATTCAGCTAACCTCCAAACTATCAACACTGCTGCACAAGCACAACTCCTCACTTAGGTTGCGTATGCCCACTAAATTAAAAGGCTATGCTGGCAGTTCAATGGGCAGGAGAACTAGCCATACCCACTTCACGAGCTATTTAAGCCAGCTTCCTCCATACTCATACGGCAGCACTGCTTCTTTGCACCTGTGATCCTTCCCTACTCTTCCAGTGGCGTGCTTGTCTCTTTCTCTCTCTCTCTCTCTCTCTTTGGGGCTCCTTCCTAATGTACCTTTAGCCTAAAGGCATTATTTTTCCTGTGGCACCTCTAGAGGTAGAACCCTCCTCAAGAAGGTTCCTTTGCCTTGACAGTACCCCAACAGGGGGGCAGTCCCTAAAGGGACAGAGCGCAAATGGACAAAGCATCCATGTATAACAGTCAAACAACTTACTCATTCAACTAACCTCCAGACTATCAACACTGATGCATAAGAACAGTTCCTCACTTAGATTGCATATGCCCTTTGACCACCTTTATATTGTTTTGATGTCTCTTATTTCAGTTCCTGGGAAACTGGAGGTCATCCTATTTTGTTTGTCCCCACAGCAAATTATTTGTATTGTCTGTATATTTGACCACTGAGTCTCCCACTTGGACCTTATGACAGATTTCATTTTTTGTACCACTTTCAGATGTGACTGTCTTTTTGCTTACTGTCAGTTCAATGTGTAATGATGCAGACCTGTTTTTCAGTTCTATGGGTTCATTTTCCCCTAAAGCATGGGCCTCAGCTCTTCATCCCCTTTTTGTACCATACCTCGGTTTAACAACTGACCAATCATTCCCGTCCTTTAAATCAGCTTCTTCCTCTCTACCCCTTTTTCTATTTTGCACATTGGGTTCCAATATTTGTTGTGGTGGCTTTCCCATTTCTTTAGAATATAAAGTATCTGCCTTGATTTCACTAATTAAACTGCAGTCAATTCCACTTGTATGCCATTCAGATGTATACCTTTTTTGATTATATGCCTTTTTTTGCCTGGTCCGACTGATTTACTTTTTCTGTAATATTAAAAAATTAATTTGCATGCCTTGTCATTTTTGGTCATATGCCCATTTCCCAACCACAATACTGCCTTAATTGCTCCACTGCCTCTGTGGTCTGAGCTAGCACCTACCTAATCAGGTGTGAAATCTGGTGTTAAATGTGTTAAATGATTCAAATCAGCTGTTATAAGGCAGGTGTGCTGTTCTCATAGATCTTCAAGCTCGGACATGGACAAACCTAAGAGAAACATGCTAAATTGATATCCTTGAGAAGTCAGCTCTGCCAGGAGTTTCATGAAAAGAACCACCACGGCCAACAGGGATGCAGCAATCTGAATTCTCTGCATATGTCACTGTAGACAAGGAAGTGCCTATAACAGGAGAAGTGAATGAATCACAGATATGTCAGGACATCTTAACTCAAAACACCCCACCAGTGAGGAAAAAGAAGATGACGAGGAAGCCTGAAAGGACCCCACTGACTGGTCAGGTATAGGGTATGATTATAAAGATCAGGCGCTATATGCAAACAAGAGAACAGGCTGATTTCCACTGGTTTTATTCCTTTGACAAGTGCATTGAACTGTTAGCGAAAAGAGACACTAAGCAAATGTCCTTTGATCTGACTTAAATAGGACACTGGTAATGTCGAGCAGGGTGAATTACAACAAGCATTTGTCAATGCCAAATATCTGCTTGCTGGCATTGACATTGGTAGTGCAGGAGTTAGAGAGCTGCATAATAGGAATGGCAGTGAAGTATTGAACTGAAGCCAACCCCACCACCACCCTGCAGAGACTGATAGGCATTGGGGTGTGTGCCTTTGGGTCGCGAGGCATAGCAGCCCGCCATTTCACCACACCCCTACCCTGCAGACACAATGTCACGGGTGTGCCTTGGGTCTTTGGCCTTATGCTCACCCCATTCCATCAGAAATACAGTGAGATGGGTGCAGTATAGGAGAATGGGGTGAACTTTGGGGCCGAAGAGTCCAAGGCACACCTCGATACCTCTCGCTGGATGCAGGGTGTGGGTGGGGGTGGAATGGTATGAGCATTACAGGTGACAATCCCAAGTCACACCCCTGATGCCTGTCAGTCTCTACAGGGTGGGGCGTTATGGTTGGAAACCCTAACACCTCAAGCGTTCATTGGTGTTTTCACTCCAAATTTTCAACATGGGTTTTTTGTCACCCCTACCTTATGAACAGTGGCAATATCAGTTTGTTAGCCTAAAGCTGATTTTGCACAGCGACTATGCCATTTGGCACCACAGGTGCAAAAACACATTTTGAACAGGATGTGAAAAATGACAGCTGTACTGTTCATGGGGAGGTGTAAAAAATGGCAATGTTGAAAATTTGCAGTGAAAATATTAAAAAAACTGGTGAAGTCACGAGCAGGCATAGAAACTGCAGAACGCACCTGTAATTAGTTTGGGGATTTTTTACAGCAGATTGCCAACACAGGCATTTTGGGACCTTCACTCATGAACAGTGTCACTGTGATTTTCTTAATCTGTCCTGAACAGTGATTTCCCACAGCGACCACACATTTCTTCGCTGGAAGTGTGAAAACACATTTCAGCCATGGTGTGAAAAATGACAGCTGTACTGTTCATAAGGAAGTGTGGAAAAATGCCAGTGGTGAAAATCTGGACTGAAAATATTACAAATTCAATTAACTTACTTAGGGTGTATGGAAACTGGCGTAATGTCAGAATACAGTCATTTTATGGACTTTTGTCACCAAATTTTAACATAGCCATTTTTAAGACCTCTGCTCATGAACAGTGTCACTGTGATTTTCTTAATCTGTCCCAAGACATTGATTTTGCACACGGACTGCGCCTTTGTGCACTACATGCATGGAAACACATTTGAGCAAGATGTGAAAATGACAGCTGTACTGCTCATAAGAAGGTGTGGTAAAATGGCAATGTTGAAAATCTGGAGTGAAAATATAAAAATTAGTGAACTTATGGCGTGCATAGGAACTGTGCAACATCACACTCAAATAAAACACGTCATTTTCCGAATTTTTTCACCAAATTTTCAACATATAGTTTTTGGGGCCTACCTCATGAACTGTGACACTGTCATTTTGTAAATCAGTCCCAAAAGGTGGTTCCACGCGATGACCAGAAATCACCTCTCTGGACCGAATAACAAAATAACAGTGGCAGAATTATGAGTGGGGTCCCAAGAACCCATGTTGAAAATTTGTGGAAAATTTCAAAATGCCTGAGATATGCATCAAAGTTGAAAACCCTGTTTATTCCATTATGCAGCTTACCAGCAGTTCCTCAGTTCCGTCGGTTTTCAAGAGTGCAGGCGTGTTCCCGGTCCACCGAGATTGTCGTGCTGGACTCGGAGTAAGTATGGGGTGTGGGGAGGCAGGGTGCACAGAGGGTGGGCGCGGTGGGGGGCAGGGGTCAAGACAGTCAGTGTGGACCATTTGTTCTTACAGGGCATTTTTTTTTTAAAGACGACGTTGGGACTTTTGCCACACTGGGGTGGGCTCCCAGCGTGGCAACTGGAAGGCTGTTTGGGGGCAGTGGAGTCGGCGGGGATTGGACACTGCCATCAGCCATCTGGGACTGTTGCCACGCTAGGTGGGCTCTCAGTGTGGCACCTGGAAGCAGTTGGGGATAGCCGACGGGATTGGGCACCGTCGTGGCTCAGGCACTGTTGCCACGGTGGGTGGGCTCCCCAGCGTGGCACCTGGAACCTGTTGGGGGATCAGCAGTGGAGCTGATGGGGATTGGGCCCTCATCAGCCATACAGTGTGTGTGGGGGAGCTGCATGAGCACACTGGGGGTGGGCTCCCAGCATGCTACTTGTTGCGGGGGAATGGAGCTGTCTACGACAGCTGTTTCAGTGCAGTGCCTACATGTTACCGCCGCTAATCGCAGTGGTTTTTTGCTTTCAACTGTACGCCACTGCATCTGAATGGCTGTCATAGACAGCTCTTACATTCATTGGCGCGGTGCGGCCGCACCTGCAAAAGGCAGCAGGATATTGGAAGTGGGGGAGGCACACCTACGAATTCTCGTATGGAAGCACTATGTTTCTTGCACATGTGTGCAGGCAAACATAAAAATTACCTGAGCAGCCCTGAAAGACTTTTTAATGTCCATTTTATCCTTTTACTCATTTTTATAGTTTTTATCATTTTATCATTTTAACCACTGATCATATTAATTAAATTTTTAACATTAAAATTACTGTAGTTTATAAAGTTTTTAACTGTTTAAAACAGCAAAATGAATATTGTTTCGGCAATCTGTGTCTTTTTGAGTGCATAAACCACCACAACAGTACTAAAAGTACTTAATCTCTGGTAAGCTTGATTCCCATAAGCCATTCCCGCCTGTACACCATTCTGCTTGTATGCACAAATTCTGTAATTGACTGTATCAACAAAACACTCCAAGTTCTATGTTTCTTGCATTCGGTTAAGTTTTTTTTTAAACTCTTTACTTCTTCCAATGGTTCACTATTTTTTAAGCAGATTTGGCATTCAAAAGAGTTAGAATTGCTGCAGTCATTATTTTCTAACAATCTAAACATAAGATGTTTCGCACTGAATCCCTTTTTTACTACCAGGTATCTGTATGTGTAACGGTCTGTCCTCCAAACACGTCATTTTAGATAGTAATAGTATTTGAGTTCCCTTAACTTTGCAACAGAATATCTAGCCTCCCAGTCCTCCACAGGTAGATATGAACTGCTGCCCATGTCACCTCTGCCACGTCTTCACCAGTGTTAGCACTAGCTGGATCCCTTACACTCACTGGACCAGAAGTAGATATGTCATCACTTCGGGTTTCAGCAGTCCCAAACTTTGAGACTTAAAACTTTAAAAACAGGCTAAACAGCCTTAAAACACAGTTTCCCACTGAATACAACTGCTATTCCAACATTTGTTCATGTTACACTGCAGTTTATAGCTGCTATGCTACCACTTCTTGCTTGGTGGTGCAGTATCCCACCAGTATCCTAGGATTTGAGCTCCGCCAGCCTCTGCCACGAGCCCGCCCACGGACCCGGCCGCCGCCACAAGACCTCATACACCACATACCCCGAACTGCCAGGATCTCAGCCTGCCAGGGCTGTCTGTCGATAGTGTCCTGGCTACGACCTGCCAGCTGCTCACAAGACCTCAGACACCGCATCCCCTGAACTGCCAGGTACACTTGTAGAGCTTCAGTGATTCAGTGGCTTGTATGCCGTGATCTGTGATTGGGCGACTCTGTGTCTCCTGGCTCCACATTGGATGCCATTGTTCTCTGAGTTCAGAGCGTAATATTTTTTAAATCTTGCCACTGCTCTCTGCTACATTCCTAACTGTATATTTTAATGCTGTAGTTATAGCTTAGCCTCTGTGTTTACCTTCCAGTCTGCATAGCATACAGAATTAAATTCCATTCTACTGTTAGCTTGTTAATTAAAGTTAGTCACAGATTTTACATTTCCGCATTGCTACTATTAGCTTGTTAATTAATGTAGCCACACAGCTTACATTTCTGCATTTTAGCTTACATTTTAGTATACAATGTTTCATTTCCTTACAACTGTTTAGCTGTTAATTAATTTGCTAAATTACTATTAGCCATTCTGGTTTTATTTTAGCCTGCTTGTGTAGTGTGCTCAATTTTAACCACTGCTAGCCTCTTTTTCTCCCTGCTACTCTAGCATGTTGTTTCCACATACTAAATCTTCCCCTTTGACTTTTCAACCCTCGCTATCCTCCCTCTCTCTCAACCCCTACTGCGCGCTGCTCTCTCCTTCCCTGTTAGTGTCCCTGCAGTTAAATTTTACTCTGCAGGACCGCTTGGAGCCACTGGCACCGATAGCCTAGCATGCCCCCTTTACTTACAATCCCTACTCCTGTTTCTACACAATGCAACTCCCCCAATTCAGTTTGCAGTCTTTCATTTAATCCTGCTGACTCCTGACATTATTGACCTTCCCTGGTCTATTCGGAGACCCCCACTTCTAACTAATCGCTCCAGTTCTGCCCACCCCCACTCTCATCCTTTATTCTGCTTTCTCACCTTTTCCCTAAATGACTGAAATTACTTAATTTATTTAAGGCTGTTCAGAGTAGCTGGCTACCAAAGAATCTGATTCCCCCCCCCCTCGCATTCTCTCCCAGCCCACCCCTATTTTTGACTCCCTCCCTCTCCCTTTGTGTGTGCTGTATGATCCTCCCACCCTCTTGTTTGCCCTGGCCAATTTTAAATTTAACTGACCTAACTCCTTCTCTCTCCCTCTCTGCCTCAGGATCTCAGCCCTGCCAGGGCTCTCAGTTGCATAGCGGCCCGGCTACAGACCTGCTGGCCGCTCACAAGACTCGCATGCCGCATCCCCCTAACTGCCAAGTATGCTTGTGGAGCTTCAGTGATTCAGTGGCTTTTATGCCACAGCAGTGACTGGGTGAAACCTGTGTCTCCTGGCTCCCCATTGGACGCCGCTGCTCTTTGGCTTGAAGCGCAATATTTTTAAATCTTGCCACTGCTCTCTGCTACACTCCTAACTGTATATTTTATCCCACCTGCCCTCCCCGACCCCGGCCTCTATTAAATACGCTTCGGCCACTCCCAGTATTCCACCCATGCTGCCTATTGGTGTACTCCTTTGCTGGCTCTCTAATACCTCCCACGCTGCCTATTGGTGTACTCCTTTGTTGGCTCTCTAATACCATTTTGCTTTATCCTGATCTAAGTGCCACCGTCTCCTTTTTCACCTCTGATCAAGCTCCTAAGGATTGTTCTCTCAATCCTCAGCACCTGCTTCCTTAGCACTATATAGTACCACTGCTTATCTTACACTATGTTTACCTCTCACTCTTCTATCCCCTCCTCCTATTTCTCATCTGTTACTTATATTCCCCACCCTTCCAACCTCCCTACCAAAAAATCCTGTCATGCCTTTCCCTGTCATCCTAGCTCTTACCTCTGTCCTGGCCATTACTCCAGCACCCCTCAAAGACCCGATCTCATTTCCCTTACCTCCTCCTCCCACCCTATCCTCAGTTCCTAGCCACCTGGCCTTCCTTCATCTCCTAATCACCTTCGCATCAAGTCCTTACCCCCACATAAAATTTCTATACTCCATCCATCACAAAAGCCCCAAACTCACCTTCATTATTATTGTCCTCCTCTACTCACCTCAGGAACATCCATCCCAACCCCAGCCCCACTCCCCTTCCTCTGCCAATACCACCCTTATTCTCACATGCTTAACTCCATATATCTACGGCCCTCCCTAAAGACCTGAAAATCCTCCACTTAAATATCTGCAGTCTTATAACTAAATAGACTTCTTACAACCAATGGTCATCTCCTCACACCTGATATTTTAATTCTAATGGAAACCGCACAATGACAAAATTCCTGATCACGCCGTCCACATCCTAGGCTACTCTTTAATCAGGCAGGATAGGACTGGCAAAGGAGGTGGAGTAGCCATGTATATCCTGTCATCTCTACAATACACAACTGTTCTTTCATCCTCGATACCTGCCACCTATGAAGCCCCATTCCAGTCTTCATAGCTGGAATCTACTGCAGCCTTGGAATCGAGCCCTCTGCTACTCTTGAACTTATTACCAGCATAACCTCCCTCTAGCATACTGGTGAGTTATACATCCTGGGTGATGTAAACTTAAACTGGCTGGCCCTGCCTCCTACAAAATACTCAACAACATTTACTGTCCTCAATCACTTCCAACTCATCCTTGAACCCACCCACTTAAATCATAAAGCCCTAAACCACTCCCTGATAGACTGAGCTCTCACCTTTCACACCCACTGAGTCATGAAATCAGGCATCCTCCCAGATGCCCTCAGCAATCATCATCCAATCTATCTACGTAGAAAGGTCCACAGACCCAAAGTGCCACATAAAATCCTCCAGCTCCACTCTTTCAAGTCCCTTGACCTTAACCCCCTTCTTCATGACCTAGCCTCCTCTGATTGAGCCCCATTAGCCTCTGCCTCTTCCATTGACCTAGCCCTTACATACTTCAAAGATAAATTCCTAACAACCTGGAACGCTTTTGCTCCATTCAAATGCACCTGAGTATATGGAAACCATCATCCCTGGATCACCCCCATTCTGATGACCTGTTTTAGGGAATCTGACAAAGCTTGGAGTAAACATAAGGTAATTCAGCTCCCATTGGATTACACTAAGTACCGCATGCTTAGAAATGCCTGTACTAAAGCTACCAGATTAGCTAAATCTGACTATTTTGATTCAGCATTACAAAACAATATTAACTCTCCCTTCAAATTCTGGAAAGTGGTCCATGCCCTCTCCCCCACCATCCCACCACCCAGTGCATAAAGTAAATAACACAGTAGTGTCCGCCCAGTATAGTGGCCAATGAGTTTAACTCTTATTACACTTCATGCACCTCTGCCCTCCTTAAGGCCCTCCCCACTAACCTCCCCCAGCCCCAGCTTCCTCTAGATTACCCTCCTGAACCTCCTCCTCTCTCTGCTGTCTCTCCAGAAGAAACACTTACCGCCTTTCTCTCTCAATCCTCCAAAGGCTCTTTTCCTGATAACCTTAACCCTAAACTTCTTACTTATCAGCACCAGCAACTGCATATCCCCTCTCTGTAATTTTAAACCTCTCCTTCTTGACCTCCTCAGTCCCTTCAGCCTGGAAACATGCAGTTGTCCTCCCTCTCCCCAAGGGAGGGGAGTCCTCCTCCCCTAGCAACTATCGCCCAATCTCTCTCCACCCCTCCTCCCTTGCCAAACTTCCAAGGACATCTAGTTCTCTCCCAACTAACCTCCTTCCTCTCTGACTCCTCCTTTCTCACCCCTTTCAAATCTGTTTTTTGGAGGAACCACTCCACCACCACCTCCTTTCTCAGGCTCACTGACTCCATCCTTACTGGGATGGATAAGGTCCTCATCACCTCTGCCATCTTTGTCGACCTTGCAAGGCTTTCGACATGGTCTATCATGCCCTGCTTCTTGATTCCCTCTATGCAGCTGGTCAGTCTCACGCCTGCCTACAACTGGTTCAGTGCCTACCTCACAGACAGAACACAATCAGTCAGGATTCAGGACGCAATCTCCCCCATCACCACTAGAGTCCCTCATGGCTCAGTGCTAGGTCCCATTCTCTTCTCCCTCTTCCTTAACGACTTGCCCTCTGGCTCCCCCCCTCCTCCTCAATCCACATGTATGCTGATGACACTGTCCTGTTTACCTCAGGCATACTTCCTACCGATGTAGCAACCACCCTACAGCATGACTTCCATCAGGTTCAGCTCTGGTTTGCCTCTCATCAACTATTCCTGAATGCCTAGAAGACTGTCTCCCTGACCTTTGGCATCAGGCAGAGACTCTCTATGCTTCATCCCGTACCCTTCTTCCACACCTTGGATGGGACAATCCTCAAGGACACTTCCTCATTCAGATATCTTGGGGTTTGGTTGGAACAGCACCTCAGCTTCTCTGACCACATTGACGCTATTCTGCAAAAACTGCGCCCCAAGCTTGATGTCCTATACAGGAACCGTAGTTGCATCCCTCCTACGGTGCAGCGTGAACTGGTCCAGAAAATGATACTCCCCATTTTTGACTACTGTGACATAGTGTATGGTGCCGCTTCCAAATCCTTCCTAACCAGATTGGACTCTCTCTCTCTCTCTTTAATGCCTTCTGTCATTTCGCCCTTGATGCCCCATGTCGTACTCATTATTGCGACCTCTACCATGCCTGTCCTTTCCCCCGCTTGCTAACAGATGTATCGCTCATTGCACCAAATTTACTTCCAAATTTTGGCTTGGGGAACTCCCCACTTACCTCTCATGCTCCATCTCTACCCTCCCTCCTCCCACTCCCTCAGATCCATTAATCCTTGCACCTTGCTAGTCTCCCACCGCTTTCACTCTCATAGGACAGATTGGTTTCTCCCACAACTTCCTGAAACTCTGGAACTCTCTTCTCACCCAAATACGGCACTCCTCCTCCTCCTCCTCCCCCTCCCTCACATCTGCCCTGCATAACGATCTCTCCTCTAGCTGCTCCTGTTTTAATCCTCCTTAAGCTACCTTCCTTGAGCCTGTATCCTCAGTTCAATACCCACCTCTCCACCTGTAAAGCCCACCTATTTTCCATACCTACAATCCCCCTGCTATTCACCTGCCTCCCTCTCTCCTCCTCTATCATCCAATGGTCTATGCTTGGTTCTACCCCTGGCAGGGTTGTCAACATCCTGGGGGCATAGATCTAGGCATGACCTTCCCCTTCCTAACCTACCTAACCCCCTCCCTGTTCCTCCTCCTCTACCTAAACGTCATCACCTGGTTCTGCCCCTGGTAGGGTTCTCAGTCTTCTGGTCCCCCTTGTACCCCTTTGCACTTAAATAGCCTGCCCCAAACTTTAGTAAGTCCTGAGCTAGTTTGTTGATTAACAGGGCTATTGCCTCACCTCACCACAGACTGGTTCTAAATCACCTCTCAGCTAGCACTAGTCTTGGCCCCTTGCCTTGACCCTCTGCTTCTCCTTCCCTTCATAGCCCACAGTCCCTCTTACTCTCTCAAATAGCACTTTAATTATTTATTTTCTTAAATGCATGTACACCAGTGTGCAATTATAATTGTCAATCCAACAGTGTGTTGATGACCTTGTTGTCTATTCTCTGTATATGTCCCCCTTAGAATCTTCCACTACTAAAGGAGAACTGCGTTAAATCTATAAGTACTGTATTTTTTTCTCAGTTGAAGCTGTTTTTCAAATACGGGTTCAAATGTTGTTATTGCTCTAGCTATACAGGTTACTTAGTTATCCTGGTGAGTCTTTCTGATTTACTGTACATGCTGCTGGCAATAACCACTATAGAACTGTGTGATGTAGTTTATGTCCCTGCTCTGCTCTTACTTTGTTGGCACTGCATCCATGTTCTACTACAGAACTCTGTGGTTGTTAGGGACATACACTACATCATACAGTTCTAAAATGGTACATACCTCCAGACTGAAAAGCAGAAACACATACTGAGTTTAGTAAAAGGCCTGTATAACTAGAACAATAACAGAATTTTAACCACTGTTTACAAAACAGCTTCTATTGGTAAAAATGACTTACAGTTTCAGTGCAGTTCTCCTTAATGTTCCTGCATGAGACCCACCGTAACAGGCTAAGTGGGCGCTGGCTCTGTCTCCTGATTGGCTGAAGTCACATTAGTGATTTATAGTTCTTATTAAAGGTAATCAGGTAGAGCAGAGGACGGTCACAGGGAATGGAACTGGTAAATGTCTAGACAAAGGGCGGGGGCTGATGAGGTACACGGAATGGCAGAGCCCCAACCCCCAGAGGTCATGCAGAATCATAAGTGATGATACTGGAATGCAGCAGGTTGAACAGATCCCAGAATTCATAGTCAGTCATGTGTGGAGTGAAAATCTTTACAAGGGAAAACACATCTAGCCCTTAAAGAGGAGAGCAATACCTGTTGGAATATTAAAAATAATAGACATTACTAAAATTCAAGTTGTGACTGTACTCTGCAAACATTAACCAGGTGACGTGCAATGCTTTTTTTTTTCCTGTAGTTATTTACTTCAAAATATATGCCCCTTTCATGGGATAATTCAACAAGGAATTTGTTAATAAAAATAGACAAAAAGGAATCTAAGCCCATATATTGGTCTAGGAATGGTTAGATTAAGTGAACAGAGTTATAGACAGATAGACAGACAGACAGACAGACAGATAGATATGTAACCCCTAGATGGCGCTATCCCAGGGGCTACTACCCCTGCCTGATTTGCCACTAACAGGTTGAGGGGCCTGGATCCAATGGCGGGTGCCTCCACCCAGAGGTCAGGGTTTGCAATAGTTAAACTTACTTGGTCACAGCCCTCTGGGACACTGCAACCCCTTTCTTCCCACTAGTGGCCCACAATATAGCAGAATTACCTTCACAGTATACACTTACCCCAAGGCTGGTTCAGGCACCGGGACATCCTGTAAAATAAGATACAGTGCAACAATCACAGTACAGTACTTTAACATAGACAACACTTCAGGCAGTATAACTTTGTTGAAACAAACAGCTCTGATTTATTTAGGGGATATAACAAGGACAGGGGAAATCAGGTTAATTAGCTTATCACTTTACTTATCTACTTTATGGCTCTGTGCACAGGCCTATCCCTACCAGTCACTGTCCCTTGGGTACCCAGGCCCTAGTGGCTAGTCCAAACTGTGGCAGTTGGTAGGGGCCCTTTCACACAGAGAAAAGGAAAATTAAACAGTCAGCAGTACAGTAATTCCATTTGATTTAATGTGCAATTCAACAGGGAGCGACCTAATTAGTACTCACGACCTCCAAAGAAGATATGGTCCTTCAATGTCAGCAGGGCTACTTTTGATCTCCAAGAGACTCCTCACACATTTATATGGTAAAAAAAAGCACTATACCAGGCAGGCTGCATCTGTATCCCAATCGCAATTACTGCACAATAACCAGGAGAACACACAGCAGATTCAGTTCCTGACAGACCGAGTGTAATTCAACAATTTCTTCAGTCTTCTACAGGGTGAGCCTGGTTTCTACTCTTCAGAGATCCTTTGATTCTTTTCACAGGACGGATTCAGTCCTAACAAGCAGTTACACAAGTTGTGAGCCGGAACTCTGGGCCCTTGCACCGTTTTGACTGAAACTGTGCACTGAAGGAACACAGGGTTTCTTTCCCTTCACTTTCAGATCTCAAACTGAAACTCCCAACAGACAAAACCGGGCACTTCCTTTGGAGTTCCTCCCAGTTCTTGACTGGATTGGTTGTCACTCACAATAGACTGCTGCTGTTGGTCCAAAAGGCACCGAAGTCTAAACCACATCTCCCAGAGTCACTGCCCATACAATCCTCTTGTGGCTGGCTCAGATTATGAGTCCCAAGTTCTGATCTGTCCAAGGCATCATTTTAGAGCTAGTTTACCCCACACTGATTGGTCCAGTTCAGCAGTTCAAAACCAGAATGGGGAACTAGGCAGACAGTTCTGACTGCAAAGAAAGCAGGTTAGACAAACTGTAATTTTATTATTACTGTAAATGATTTCTGGCAATCAGTTACATCTTTCAGACAGGTTCCTTTGCACCCTAGTGACTGCAAAATGGGGTGAATTGGCAGCAGCTTGAGTGGTACTCAATCAAAGAAACACACAGTCCCCATACAAAATTAATTATGTCTGCAAGCAGACAGCTCTTAAAGAGACAGTACCAGAGGTTCTAAAACACTCACTGATAAATGGCTTAAACGCCAAACACCATTCAGGCTTGGAGCATTCAAGCAAGCTCCTGGAAGTCTTTTGGGAACTCCCATTTGCAGAGGTTACACCCTTCCTGTGGGAAAAGCTTGACGTCCAGCATCAAAGCAAGTACCATAGTTTCAACTGCAACCCATATACATTTGCATTAGGCTCACACATGTAATCATCAGTCAATACATCATTTTACCAAGAACCATTTCTGAAACATTGCAGTACGTCACCTTTACACAGTATAACACACACATTGTACCATAACTCAAGTTATTACCTCTTGTACATGAAACCTGGAGAGAGAGGGACCCTTCCCTATCAGTTACCTTTGGGCTGGACGGGCAAGGGCACCATACTTAGAGGGCAACACAAGTAACTTGGAGTTAGCACTAACGCCAGTTTGGGCAATGAGCCTGGGACACATACACCCTTTATGGACAACATTGAGAGGCAGGTCCACTGGCCGCCTAGGGAATCATAACTGAGGTGCACCACAGGCTTTACAGCTCGACCAGTCTTTCTAGGGAGCTGTTTCAGTCCTGCACTCTGAGCCTCATTTTCAGCATTGTTCTCACTTGTCAGGAGTCTCCATGGGGGTAGAGAGGCTAGAACTGGGCACTTTCAGCTCCAGGAGTTACAGTTTCTGAGTCCACAACATTTGGCCTGCATGGAGAGCTTTCAGACACTGGCAGTGGACTGTCAGGGCACTCAAAATACTCTTCTTGTTCGGGTGTATCACCAGTCTGCCCCAATCTATCATTTTCCTCCCTGAAAGCTCAAACAGTTCAACCATGCACAATGATTCCATTTCATCTGATCTGAGCTTTTGCACTTCACTTTCTGGGAGCATTGGCTCCAGGGATGAAGCTGGGGGCATAGACAGTCAGAAGGCCCAGCTTTGTCTCCAGTATTGACTAGGATTGCTTGAAACAATTGACTCAGTTAAGTAAGAGGATAGTATTCAAAGTCTCTCACTTTCTTCTGATATGGACTGACAGTCATGCTCAACTGGGACTTGCAGGGGAACACTTTAACTCTGCTTCTGTAGGTGCAGACTTCCTTGATCTTTTCTTAGCAGCAGCTCTAGTCACTGGTCCAGAGGGGATCTTCTAGGGGCTCAGACTCAATTAAGATTTGTCCAATGGGCAGTAAATGATTTCTATGCATTGTTTTACATCTTTGAATTATTCTCAGGCCTTACTTTGTACACTGGCAGATCATCTAGTTTGCCTACTACAATGTGGAGGAGATGGTACCATCTGTCAGCAATCTTGTGCTTGCACATGCAGTCCCAGATTTCTTAGCAATACCGATCTCCTCCTGGAGTTCCTGTGTTTTCACCTTTATCATACCTTTTCTTTTGTTGGCCAGATTTCTTTTGGCAGCCATGGTTTGAGCTAGTTGGTACGCAGGGAGTTAGCTGGGCCTTTAACTTTGCACATACTGTAAATAGTTGTCAGCTTGAACTCCCATCAGGAGAGACCCCAAACACACATCTACTGGTAGTCAGCTTCTCTTCCAAACATCATAGTGAGGGGAGAATCCAGTGGCATCACTTTTGGTGCAGTTATAAGCATGTACCAGGGTGCTAATTTGTTGGCTCCATCTAGGCTTGTCCTTTGGGTGCAGGGTGCCAGCATATCTAACAAAGTGCGGTTGAAACGTTCAGGCTGTGGGTCCCCTGGGTGGTAAGGAGTGTTCTGGACTTTCGCACTCCCCACAGAGAAAGCATCTCTTTGATCAGACGACTCTCAAAGTCTCTCCCTTGATCAGAATGGATTCTTTGTGGAGCCCCATAGTGAACAAAAAGTTTTCTACAAGTACTTTGGCTACAGTGGATGCTTTCTGGTCTTTGGTGGGGAAAGCTTGGGCATTATCTCGTGAAATGGTCAGTGACCACCAGCACATTACTGATATTTCTTTGATCTGACTCCAAACTCAGAAAATCAATACAGACCAGCTCCATGGGTGCACTGGTGGTGATGTTAACAAGGGGGGCAGCCCTCTGGGGCAAAGCTTTCCTCTGTAAGCAGTTACTACAAGTTCGAATGTGTTGCTCCACATCAGCCCCCATCTTAGGCCAATAGAATCTGGATCTCACCAAGTCAAGTGTTCTGTCTATACCAAGGTGCCCCATGTGGTTGTGCAAGGACCTCAATACTGAGTCTCGAAAGGCAGTGGGCAGCACTAGTTGTTGTTTGTCTACTTGTCCCCCTCTGTCTACTGTTTCTCTGTATAACAGTTTATTGATCAGTTTCAACTTAGGACCTTCTTTGTATAACAGTGCAGTTCTCAAATCAGTGGAGCGTAATTTGGACACATCTTTTCCTGCATAGAGGGCTTCTAAAGCTGCTTTTGATCATGGGATCGCGGGATTGAGCCCGCCGAGAATACTGTCATTGTCCAGCTGAGGCAGTGCCAATGTCTATTGCAGAAAAGTGGCAATAAGCAGCAGGTATGCAATTCTCAGAGGCTCCAGCCATCCACCATGCAGTCCACTGCGTCCGAGGACATTTGTTCCTCCCTGTCAAACTTCTCGCAGAGTGCCCGAATGTCAGGTTCTGCCAGTCGACCCAATCATTCTGGGAACAGGCCCGGGAGAGAGCATCACATCTATGTGGTTCAGACCTGCTCTGGCATTCGAGAGCATAGTCATATGTAGATAATGCAGAAAGCCACCTATGGCCAGTGGCATCCAACTTATTGAGGTCTGCACATTGGTCAAAGGATTATTGTCAGTTTTACTAGTATTTTAGCCCCATACAAGTACTCATGGAATTGGTCAACAATAGCCCACTTCAAAGCTAGGAACTCTAACTTATGTACAGGATAGTTCTTTTCGGATGGGGTCAGGCTTCTACTGGCAGGCCACTGGTCTCAAGGCCATTCTCGCATGGTTTTGGTGCCAACACAGCCCCCAACCCTGTAAGCTAGCATCAGTGTGCAGGACGAAGGTTTTCTGGATCGGCATAGGCCAGCACTGGAGCATGGGTAAGTTATGATATATGATCTCATGAAAAGCAGTCTCACAATCAGGAGTCCAGCTGGCCTCAAATACTCGGATGAAAATACACTCTTCAGTCTTGAGGGGATGCTGACTTTTGGTATTTTTTGTGGGTTGGGGATACCCTTGAGTAAGGTTAAGTAAGAAGCGGATCACTCTTGAATAGTCCTTGATGGGTACCGATAATAACCACAGAATCCCAGGAATCTTTTTGCAGTTCTTTTAGATTTTTGGCTGTACACAGGTGGTCAAGGCCTCAACTTTACTTGGGTCGGTCTCTATTCCTCGGTGGATACTATGTGTCCCACATACTTTACTGATGTTTGAAAAAATTGACACTTATCAATGGACAGTTTAAGGCCAAAGTCCTCCAGTCGGTTCCAATACCTTAAATAATCTGCTCTCATGTTCCTCCAGTGAGCTGCCAAACACAATAACATCATCTAGGTATACCAGGCACTCTAGTAAGTTCATGTCCCCCACTGCACGCCCCATCAATCGCTAAAAAGTGGCTGGGGCACCTGAAATCCCTTTGAGGCATCCTCATGAATTCATAGAAGCCAAGCGGACAGATAAAGGCTGTCTTTTCACGGTCCTCTGGGGCCATCGGATCTGATAGTACCCACTGCGGAGATCCAGCACAGAGAACCACTTGCTCCCGTTTAGGCAGTCCAAAGCATCCTGAATGCGGCATTGTGTACTGATCAGGGATAGTCCGGCCGGTTTAAGGTGCGATAATCCACACACATCCTTACTGTTCCATTCTTTTTCCTCATACATCAATGGGGGGAAGCATAAGGGCTTCTGGATTCTTGTATTACACCAGCAGCTCAATCTCTTGCAGATGCCGTCTCACATCATCTATGTCAGCAGGTGCCAGGCGTCGAGACCTCTCCACTGTAAATGGTCTTTCATTATGCAGCCGGATATTGTGCTCAGCTCCTGCACGCATCCCACATCCCATTCCTTTAAGAAAACACCTGGTCTCTGGGCAAGCTTCTCACTGATCTTCACTTTCCATTCAGCTGGCAGCGGGGAGTCGCGAAATCAAACAAGTCAGGCGTTACTCTGTCATTCTTCCTTGAACTCTTGCTGCTGGGTAGCACTGCAGTGTCTGCACAATGCACATTAGCCAGGATGCAACCTCTGTTTACTCGAATGTCTTTTCAGACACATTATGAACTTGGACCATTACCCTTCTGGCATAAGCATGGCTCTAGCGGGCAAAATACTAGGCTTGACCAGCAGTCCCTCTGGCAATTTTCCATCGCCTGGTGCATCCAACATTAATATTTTATTCTTAACATCCTTTCTGATCACGGACCTCTCCTGTAAGGTACACTGGGCATTTGGCGCCAGGATCAGAGACTCAGGATCCTTCTTCCATACAATTCGACCGTGTTCCTCTGGTTCTGTTTTTCAGCATCTCTGTGCCTCATAGGCCTTCTTTAATTAAAGCTGAACTCTTAAAGCTCTACTAGTCTTTTGACCCCTGTTTTTCATAACACAACTGTGCCAGCCTTCCGAACATATGAGCATTTGTTCCAATCAACAAAAGGACACCATCATACAGTCCAGTGGGGGGACACTAAGGCTAGGGTCTCTACTTGTTCGGCCCTCCAGCCACGGAGGTGGGGAAAGACAGCCAAGTCGGATATACCTGGAATAGGGTAGGCCTTCTCACTAACCCCCATACATGCAGTCCTTCTAATGGTTGTAAGGGTACGCCTGAAAATGCTTCTGATACCAATCTTGGAACATAATTGTCACTTGGGAGCCACTGTCTAATATATAGTTTTGTAGACACTCCGTTCACTTTTACAGTGGTCTCCATGGAGGACCCACTATTCTGGACCAGTCTGAGAGGCGGTAGTGGGGGCCTGGGCAACTGACCTTGCCACAAAAGGGCGTGAATTAGCATTTTGGTGCCCTCACTGGGATCATTTGTGCACCTCTTAACCACTGATTTGTTCTCAAGCTCTCCTTGTAGCCTATATGCAACTTTTGTCAGTGTCTTTTGGGGATTGGCATTCCCTTTTCATGTGCCCATCCTTCCCACAATTATAGCAAAACATACTTTGGAGTTTGAGCTGGCCGAGTGGCCACTGGGAGCCAGGGCGGGGTATTACTAACTGGAAACCTTGGTGCCATCTCTGTCTTGACGTGATAAGCATTTGGAGACATCTCGTCAGTTTCTCACTTCCATGGTCAAGGAATCGGTTCGGAGCTGTTATCAGCAGGAGAATACATGGGTGGGTGTCCACCCCCATAGCAGATGCAGTCGGATATAGAGTCGGGGCCTGTACTTGCAGGCGTGGCCTTCTATAAAGGGACTGTTTTGAATTCTGATCTCTCTCAACAGTTCACCCCATTGTGGCATATCATCTTTTCCTTATCAGAGCACTCATTGACTGCCAACCTCTGCCCCTGAACTTCACTTGATAGGCCACCCTCAGTCACTCGGGTCATAGCCACAGCTATTGGTGCAGGTCCCTCCGAGGTCGCCTTTTCTCAACTCCTCGAATTTCTCTCATTAACTCATCATAGGAGGGTGGGATTCCAGTCGATTTGCCAGGCGTAACTGAAGCAACAGCAGTTCTGAGAAGGGGGCAGACTTAGGATTCTGTCCAGTCTGGTTCGGTCCAGTTCAATCCGCAGTGCAACTACCCTTTCTGAGGCATTCTTGCAACAATTTTTCCAGCCGAGACATACAGACAACAACTCCCTTGGTACTGTTGTGCATTTCTTACTCTCCACCATAGGTCCTCATCAGAATCTGGGCTCCCATACATTCTCCAAGGCCTCAAGATAGGCTTGCGCAGTCGCTTCAGGGTTACTGGCCCGTTTATTACGGATGGTAGCCAGGGCAGGACCTGGAGGCCTCACTAACCCTCTTTCGCTTCGGCTTCCGAGCATTGCCATTCTAGCACTTGGGGCATCATAGTCTATCCAGGTCTCCCAGTCATCCTCCCTTGGGGGTGGGAGGGTGCCAGAGAAGATCCTCAACCTTGGTAAGAGTCGTGACTAATGCAGTGCAGAAATAGGAGTCTGCATTGGTTCAGCCACCATTACGGTACTGGAGCAGGAGAGGGTGTTGGGAGGAACACCCAGGTGCCAGAATAGTTTCTTCAAGTCCTCCACAGTTTTCCCTTCTCCCAGCAACCATTTAGCAAATTTCTCCTCAAAAGTTTCAGATAGTGGTGGGGCTCATTCCCCGGTCTTTCACTGTCCTTAGTTATCACTCTCCAAGCAGTGAGGGCTCCCTCTGGGGTAATGGTCTGTGGTACTTTGACTATCTCTGGGATCCTTAAACTCTACTAGGGCCAGGAAAGTGTGGGTGAGCAGATTGGCGTGTCGACCCCACCACCACAGGATTTTGTAAACCTTCCACCTTGGAAAGTACTCCCTGCACAGTGTCCTGTATTGATACCAGGGGATGTCCAGGATAAGCTATAGCATTTTGGGGTCGATCTCCTCCCAGTACACCACTCCACCAGCCCGGTGCACAGCCACTCTGTTGAGGTACCCATTTATTTATTTATTTATTTATTTTCCCTTAACAGTGGTTTGTAAATATGGCCACTAGAGGACACACAATCCCAGCGGTGAGCCTCAAGATGTAACCCTAGATGGTGCTATCCCAGGGCTACTACCCCTGCCTGATTTGCCACTAACAGGTTGAGGGCCTGGATCCAGATGGTGCCCTCACCCAGAGGTCAGGGTTTGCAATAGTTAAACTTACTTGGTCACAGCCCTCTGGGACACCTCGAGCCTCCTTCTTCCCACTAGTGGCCCACACAATATAGCAGAATTACCTTCACAGTATACACTTACCCCCAAGGCTGGTTCAGGCAGGGACATCCTGTAAAATAAGATACAGTGCAACAATCACAGTACAGTACTTTAACATAGACAAAACACCTCAGGCAGTATAACTTTGTTGAAACAAACAGCTCTGATTTATTTAGGGGATATAACAAGGACAGAAATCAGGTTAATTAGCTTATCACTTTACTATCTACCTATGGCTCTGTGCAGGAGCCTATCCCTACCAGTCACTGTCCCTGGGTACCCAGGCCCTAGTAGCTAGTCCAAACCCGTGGCAGCTGGTAGGGCCCTTTCACACAGAGAAAGGAAAATTAAATAGTCAGCAGTACAGTAATTCCATTTTGATTTAATGTGGCAATTCAACAGGAGCGTACCCTAATTAGTACTCGACCTCCAAAGAAGATATGGTCCTTCAATGTCAGCAGGGCTACTTTTTGATCTCAGAGACTCCTCACACATTTATATGGTAAAAAAAAAAGCACTATACCAGGCAGGCTTGCATCTGTATCCCAATCGCCAATTACTGCACAATAACCAGGAGAACACATACAGATTCGAGTTCCTGACAGACCGAGGTGTGTAATTCAACAATTTCTTCAGTCTTCTACAGGGTGAGCCTGGTTTCTACTCTTCAGAGATCCTTTGATTCTTTTCACAGGTTAGTTCAGTCTAACAAGCAGTTACTGATTGTAGACGGAACTCTGGGCCTTGCACCGTTTTTTGACTGAAACTGTGCACTGAAGAGAACACAGGGTTTCTTTCCTTCACCTTTCAGATCTCAAGCTGAAACTCCAACAGACAAAAACTGGGCACTTCCTTTGAGGTTCCTCCCAGTTCTTGACTGGATTGGCTGTCATTCACAATAGACTGCTGCTGTTGGTCCAAAAAGGCACGAAGTCTAAACTACATCTCCCAGAGTCACTGCCCTTACAATCCTCTTGTGGCTGGCTCAGATTATGAGTCCCAAGTTCTGATTCGTCAAGGCATCATTTTAGAGCTAGTTTACCCACACTGATTGGTCCAGTTCAGCAGTTCAAAACCAGAATGGGGAACTAGGCAGACAGTTCTGACTGCAGAAGAAAGCAGAGTTAGACAAACTGTAATTTATTATTACTGTAAATGATTTCTGGCAATCAGTTACATCTTTCAGACAGGTTCCCTTTGCACTCCTAGTGACTGCAAAAATGGGTGTGGTGCTTGGCAACGGGTGGTACTCGATCAAAAGAAACACACAGATCCCCATACAAAGGCAAATTATGTCATGACAGCAGACAGCTCTTAAAGACAGTATGCCAGAGGTTCTAAAACACTCACTGATAAATAGTAGCATGCTTAAACACACCATTCAGGCTTGAGACATTCAAGCAAGCTCCTGGAAGTCTTTTGGGAACCCCCATTTGCAGGGGGGTTACAGATAGATATACAGATAGCTAGATAGATAGATATGTAACCCCCCCCTACAAATGGGGGTTCCCGAAAAGTGTTCCTTGAGCTTGTTTAAATACTCTGCCAGGCTGGTGTTCTGCGTTTAGCAGTTTGAATGTATTGCCAGAGAGTGCCTGTATAGCCTCTGTGTACTGTCTCTTTAAGAGCGGCCTGGATTGCAGTCATAATTAATCTGGGAGGAAGCTCTGTTAGAAGATGTACTTGTTTGCTGATCATTTGTTAGAGCAGTAATAATATTGCAGTTTGTTCTAACCTGCCTTCTTTGCAGCATGGACGGTTCTGTTTGTTTCCATCATCTTGGTCCTGGACTGCAGATTGGATCAATCAGTACATTTGGGACTCTAAAATGGAGCTTGCCTACAGGGGCTTGGTGGGGCCAAAACTTGTAGGAATTGTAGTTTTGGGCTTTTGGCGCCTAAAATAACCTGGAGGGGGAGCCCTTGTTGTGACTGACAGACAGATCAGCCAACCGAACCTTTTGGATCTTGGGGAAAGTCCCACACTGCTTGCAGTTTCAGTTAGATCTGAGTTGGAAAGTGAAGAAGTAACAGCTCGAGATAGTTCAAGCAGCAATCCATAGTGGATTTGCATGGAAGAACTGTGGAAAGGCCTGAGTTTGGCCTGCATGCTTGCCTGCTGTCCCTGAGAGGGAACTTGTGCTTTTTTCAGACTGAATCCGAATTTGGAGAGTGAATTAAGCTACTGAATTGTGACCAGGTTTTTACCTGAAGGAGACCAAGATTTGCTGAATGCGTTCGGCCTGTCAGGAGTTCCAGCTACCTCTAAACTCCCGGATTGTGCAGAGACTCTGTAATTGCAACCGGAGAGCCATTTGCCTGGTACAGTGGAATTTCCTTACATGTGAATGTGCTGTGTGCTTATAATGGGTCATGATTTGGTTCCCCACTGTGTGTCTGAACTGTGTTTTGCTTGCTGGAGGCTGTAACCAGCTCCACGGACTGAATCCATATCCATTTCCGTTTGTCTGGGCCCTGCTACACTGGCCCAGCCAGAATACGTGCTACACAGAAAATGTCATCGACGAGAGACCAGCCTGGGAATCAGCCCCCTGCTCAATGCCTTGAACAGGAACTATACCTTGGTGATTTGTGTGGGTCCTGCTTCTCCGGGCACTCCAGTTCAACAGCCTGCCTTCTCGATTTCATCCTGCCTGTGTCTAGTATTGGGTATCGTGAGTAAACATCAGGGTAGCTCCCTGCAACAATAGCTAAATCTAAAAGTGTTGCCATCTGATTGTCTGATTGTCTTGTTGCTTTTTCTTTCATGAACTGAGCCCTCCGGCTCCGGATTACAAATAGTGTGTGTGTTGTGCATGTTGCTTTCTTCCGTCACAGGGCCCCAACCAGCTGCAACGCTCCTGGCTAGCCCACCATTTTCCTACCTTGGTACCCAGAGTGTGACTGTGTAGGGACTCTAAACTGCATGCATAACTGTCTGATTAATATAGCTTTTAAGCAAATCAACCTGATTATGCCCCTCCTTTGTTCAAGTCCCTGAATAAATCAGATTTAACTTTGTTTGCATTTAACCTGACTGTGGTTCCAGTTTGTGCCAAAAGTATTGTACTGTTGCTATTTGCTGTGCTTAACCTTGTTTTACAGGGAGTCACCAGGGTCAAGCTAGAGGAACCAGCCCTGGTGATAAGTGCAAACAGTGTGGGTAGTTGCCTGGTGAATAAGGGTCATTGTGAAAGTAATTATTGTATATTGTTCAGGCCACTAGAAGGGAAAAGGGGGGTTGCAGTGTCCCGGAGGGCTGTGCCCAGATTAGCTTGACCACTAATGACCCTGACCTTTGGGTGGAGGCACCCGTTTCATTACCCAGGCCCTTTAACCTACTACTAGCCAAGCAGGTAGGGGTAGTAGCTCTTGGGATAGCGCCACCTAGGGGTGATAGATAGACAGATAGATAGATAGACAGACAGACAGACAGACAGATAGATAGATAGATAGACAGATAGATAGATAGATAGATAGATAGATAGATGCGAAATGGTTTAGAGTAATTAGAATCTTGGACCCATAGGTAAGCAGGGGGTTAAGATGGTGGAAAATAAGGCTTAGAGACTGAATCAAGTTTTCGGTTGATGTATTTGCCTAACTTTCAATCTGAACCCAACAAAAAAATATATATGTACTCGTATAGAGAACTGAAGCTGTCTTTTGGCTATGGCTCCACAATATCAGAATCACACGCAGTGGCATCTGTATTTAACTCCTTTTTCACCAGTAGCGCGACATCTCCCCACACAAATCCACCACCTGCACACCCTCCTGCATGCGCTCCCGCCAACACAAACACCCTACCCGCATTCTCTTTTCTCACATGTTACTCGGAACAAAGCATTCCACACCCTGCGGGCCCTCAGTCCCTCTAAGGGTAAATGCCTCTCGGGGTTGGACGCCAAAATACTCTTCCTGTCAGCCTCAGCCATTGCCAGCCCCCTAACTTCCCTCTTCAACCTCTCCTTCACTACCTCTACTATCCTGTCTGAATGGAAGTATGCCATAGTCATCCCCCTCTCCAAAGGCGGCGACTCGTCCTCCCCTGGAAATTACCGCCCAATCTCCCTCCTCCTCATTGTTGCTAAAATTCAAGAACATCTAGTCCTCTCGCAACTCTCTTCCTTCCTGGACTCCTCCTCCTCCTCCTCCTTCTTTATCCCTTACCAATCAGGTTTTAGGAAAACCCACTCCACTATCACTTCCGTCCTCAGACTCACTGACTCCATCCTTACAGGCATGGATAAAGGCCACATCACATCTGCCATCTTTGTCAACTTAGCAAAAGGCCTTCGACACTGTTTCATATACCCTTCTCTTGGTGAAACTCTCCCACGCAGGACTCTCCACTGCAGCTATCAGCGGGTTCAAATCGTACCCGGCGGACAGGTCCAAATCAGTCAGAATTGGGACCTCCACTTTAGATTCCCTCCCCACCACCATTGGTGTCCCCCAAGGCTCTGGCCTTGGCCCAGTTCTGTTTTCCATTTTCCTAAATGACCTGCCGTCAGCCTGCCCACACACATCTATTCACATGTACACAGATGATACAGTTCTGTATACTTCAGGCTCCTCCCCACTGGAGGTGGCAACCAGACTCCAGCAAGACTTCAATGCTACCCAACACTGGTTTCAATCAAATCAACTGATCTTAAATGCAAAAAAAAAAAAGGTCTCCTTGACTTTTGGCTCAAGGCAGAGGCTCTCCTGTCTCCCCGCCGGTCCTACTTTTAAAACCCTATAAATGACTCCCATCGAAAATTGCACCTCCTTCAGACATCTTGGGGTCTGGCTGGACCAGCATCTCAATTTTTCGGCCCACATCACCGCTACCCATAAAAAATTGCACCCTAGACTGGCCGACCTATTCTGAAACCGTGGCAGTATTCCTCTGCCAGCCCATAGGGCAATCGTACAGAAAATGATCCTCCCTATTGTTGATTACGGGGATGTAGTCTATGATGCTGCACCAAAATCCACCCTGGCCAGACTGGATCCCCTTTTCCACTCCTTCTGTTGTTTCGTCCTGGACTGTACACCCTCCACCCACCACTGTGACCTCTACCGGTCCCTTAACCTCCCTTCGCTCAATGAAAGGTGACAGTCCCACTGCAATAGCCTCACGGCCAGATTCTGGCCCAGTCACTCCCCTCCTACCTCGCCGATACCCTAACTGCCCAATCACCCCAGCATACTCCACTCAGGAATTTCGACTCCAGCTCCTGCTAGTCCCTAACATGTTGACTTCTGCCGGCCAGTTGGCTTTCAGGAGCTCGCGATGCCCAAACTATGGAACTCTCTGCCTATAGACATTTGGCATGCTTACTCTCTAGGCAAATTATCTCACTCTTCAAAGGACACTTCTCAGCCAACTGCCCATGCGGACCAAACTCACACTAGTTCAGGTAACATAGAAACATAGAAACATAGATTTTGACGGCAGATAGGACCGCTGGCCCACCCAGTCTGCCCATTTCCTACCTATTGGATAAGCTGCAGATCCTGGTTAACAAGGTACTAGCCTTCCAACTGGCTCCTACTATGAGTACTATGAGTACTTCCAATAACTATCTCCGATTCTGGTGATTGTATTAATTTGCACCGCACAGTATTTTTGCTGCCGTGAATTACCCAGACTGTTCTGGTTGCTTGCTGTGCTGCATTCTGTCTTTATATTGTACATAGCTATCTTTTTGTACTTATTTTGGGAAATGTCTGTACTTCGAATTTTGTATGTATCCTCCCATCCCCCACACCCCCCAGGACGCATCTGGAATTGAGCGGTAGTCTGGTCAGCATGCCTTCCTGGTAAAACTTTTAAATAAATAAATAAATGTGGCAGTTATGCTGTGCATGGTCAATACTGGTTCCAAAGATTGTAAAAAATAAAGATAACTGAACATTTCATAAAAATTGCAGCATATGCCTTGTTTTATTGCATGGCCCTCTCAGACCCCAAAGGGCATATGAGGTACAAGATATTGAGGGAGATCCTGGTGCGTGAGGGGGTCCAAGATTCTGGCCAGTACAATGTTATTGCACTTGAAGATGGCAGGCGAGGCTGTGGCAGATCCAAAGGAAGCAAGACAAGATAGGAGATTCATCTCCTGGGCATAAGGAAAGCTGAAGGAAGTCAAGTCCCTTAGCAGTGGCACCATCAAGCTGAACCATAGGAGAAGTGATCTGCACAGGCAGATTGGTAGTCACCAAATAGCACACACATCTGTGTATGAAACCAATCAAATGGGCCCTCACTTAGGATGATAGTTGGAGGGTAACATGCAGGAGAAGGCACTGACCTCAGTGGTCTCCCCTTGCAGACACTGAGTTTGCCAGTGGGATATACACCCTACGTTCCAAAACTTTCAGGGTTGAAATGGCCTGGGCCAAGGGTATACCTTTCGAAGGTTTTGTGAAAAAAATATCAATTAGTTCCAGAGTTATAACGATTTGAAATTTTTCTTCTGAGCATACTCAGTAGGGTTTTAGGATAATCGTCTGATATGACACTAAAATTTTACTTTTGCGGTCATTTTACTTTTGCAAAATTAGTGTCTTTCTGCATACAAGAAGAATTTTTCTGGCTGTGATGGCCACCATCTCATTTTTTACTTGAAATACATAAAAATTAAACATTTGAAAACACATGAATCTTGCTAAACAGGACCTGTCATGCAAAATTCTGTTTGTTGATAGCCCAGACAGTAAAGGAAGGGACAAAACCTTTTTCAGGTACTGTACAATAGGGAAAGAAAAAGACCAAGGGAGGGATAGTGAGGCTAAGCAAAGGAGGGAGGGTAGAGGAGGACTTAGAAAAAACTGAGATCCTGAACGAATACTTCTGCTCTGTATTCACAAAGGAAGAGGAGAGGAGGGACCAAAATTAGGCAGTAAAAACACTGGGATGGGATTTAATGTATTCTAGCGCTATATTCATGATGCAGGGTCAAATATTTTTGTGTCACCATTTTGCGCAACACTAACATTTGCAACATTAAAATTTTAGGCAGTAGTAGACACCAGTCCATTCACGGAAGAGAGAGTACTAAAAGAACTCTTGAAACCCAAAGTGACAAGGTTATGGGGGCCAGATGGGATACATCCCAAAATATTAAAGGAACTCAGAGAGGTGCTGGTGACACCACAGACAGCCCTATTCAACAAATCACTGGAGGAGGGAGTGCTGTCAGAAGAGGAGGGCAAACGTGATACCCCTTCACAAAAGTGGGAGCAAGGTAGAAGCGGGAAACTATAGACCGGTCAGTTTGACCTCAGTGGTAGGGAAGATGATGGAATCGATGAAGGAAAGGATTGTAGAATATCTAGTGGCCAGCAGGGCATAAGACCCAAGGCAGCATGGATTCACAGTGGAAGGGGCCTGTCAAAATCTGATAGATTTCTTTGACTGGGTGACAAGGGTAGTAGATCAGAGAGGGGCAGTGGATATGGCCTACTTAGACATTAGTAAGGCATTTGACAAAGTCCCACACAAGAGGTTAGTAAAAAGTTGGACAATCTGGGAGTGGGTCCCAAGGTGGTAAACTGGATCAGAAATTGGTTTAGCAATAGGACACAGAGGGTGGTGGTAAATGGAGTTCAATCAGAGGAGAGGGGTGTGTGACCAGCAGGGTGCCACAGGGGTCAGTGCAGAGGCCGGTCCTCTTTAAAGTCTTTACAAGTGACATTGCAGAGGGACTGGAAGGAAAGGTATGCCTCTTTTCAGATGACACTAATATCTGCAATAGGGTTGATACTCCGGGGGTGGGGGGGGGAGAAAATAAGAAGAGACTTAGGGAAGTTGGGGGAGTGGTCAAGACTGTGGCAGCTCCAATTCAACACAAAGAGGTGCAAAATCATGCACTTAGGGAACAGAAACCCAGCAGAGGAATACACGATGGGGGGGAGGTACTAGCAACAACCAACCTGGAAAGGGACCTGGGGTGATCATAACAGATGACCTAAAGGTAGCCAAACAATGTGAGAAGGCAGTGAGGAAAGCCAGTGTTATGCTGGGGTGCATAGGAAGAGGTATCACCAGTAGAAAACAAGAGGTGGTGATGCCACTGTATAGGCAGTTGGTGAGACCTCATCTGGAGTGCTGTGTGCAGTTCTGGAGACCTCATCTCTGGAAGGACATAGACAAGTAGAGACCGTCCAGAGGAGGGCAACAAAAAGGTGCAGGGACTGCAAAAGAAACCATACGAGGAGAGACTGAGGACTCTCAATTTGTATACACTGGAAGAAAGGAGAGAGGGGGATATGATAGAAACTTTCAAGTACCTCAAGGGGATTAACACAGTTCAGGAGGGCAGTATCTTTCAGAAAAGGAGATGTGCAAGAACAAGGGGTCACAACATACTGCTAGAGGGGGTAAGACTCAGGGGCAACGTGAGGAAGTATTTTTACACAGAAAGGGTGGTGGATGCATGGAACAGCCTCCCTGAGGATGTCGTGGGGCAAAAACAACAGGTGAATTCAAGAATGCTTGGGACAGACAGAAGGCAACCCTAGTGGTAGGAAGGAGAAGGTAAGCTACAGATCCTATAGGATCTGGAGTTTATTCAATAGGCAGGGAAATGAGCAGACTAGGTCAGTCAGCTGAGTGGTCCTTATCTGCCATCAGATTCTACGTTTCTGTGTTTGTTTTTCCCAAAATGATCTAGTAATACCTTTTTGGGACTTTGGCTGTCATTTTACCAAAATGGCTGACTTTCATGTCGCAAGCCAAGAATTTTAGTGCCGCACACTAAAGTGCAAAATCAAAATTTGTAACACTAACATTTTAGTGTCACACATTTTAGTGTTGCACTTAAATGTACCGCATTAAAATGTGGAACATAAAAATTACATTTTTGTGCTCACATGCTTTTACTCATAACTTGGCCATTTTACGATATTTTAGTCAGAGATTTTGAATATACATGACCTTACCTCATGAAAAAGGATGGTGGGAATTTTCAAGCACTGGTTGAAAGGTGATTTCGTAGTCGTTCTGTGAAACCACCTTTCAGATGAAATTTAATGCATTCTAGCGACTATATTCATGATGCAGGGTCAAAATTATTTTTGTGTCACACATTTAAATGCAACACTAACATTTGCAACATTAAAATTTTGCGTGTGCACCAAAAAAAGGAATTCTTTGGTCACACTCAAATACGGACACAGTCTTCCCTTGATGTAGGACCTGGAGGACCCTGTGCATTTGCTTCGGTTCACACAGGTCCTGAAGGAACCTGTGTGAATGAGGATACGATTCCACTGTCTCAAAAAGAAAAGAAATTCATTGCTATAAACAGCCACAGGTGCTCGTACACGCTGCAATACATACACACAAAACATCTGGCTGCACCTGCCCTTATGCAGTGACATATACAAAAATTCACATCAGTGCTAATGCATTTGTGTCATCTTGAAACAGTGGTATTTTGTTTGCCTTACCTGATGATGGCTGTCTGTGGTTCTTGTGTGGTCATGTCCTTTTGCTGCCTGGGTGGTTGTGGAGTTAGGGTTGGAAACCCTAACACCACATTTCCCTACTTTTGTGGCATTATTTATTTATTTTATTTATTATAATTTCAGAATTATAACGCACTTTTGAGCTAGTAGCTTATTTACAAAGGTTCCATGTCAAGGAAAAGGAGAACATACAAACATGAATTGGTACAGTTACTGTACTTACAAGCAATGTAAAAATAAACACAGTACAGTTACATTCAAGAAACATAAAATAAACAAGGAATCAAGTGCCGAAAAAGTCACAATAGAATGGAACATGATGCAAATATGGGTGTTAGCATGTAAATAAGCAAATTACAACAAATTTCAGAACTAGCTGCATTAAACAAGTAGAGCAAATTAAGATTATAAGCGGGCAAAGATGCCAGGAATGAGTGCTGGAAAGAAGGCACCAAGTTAGGCTTTGTCAAAGATGGGTCAAGAGGGGTAGGGGTGGCATGAGGTATTAAGCTGAACCCTAACTGGTGCTGTAACACAGTTCTTTGCAATGAATTAGATAGACAGACAGACAGAGAGATAAGATAGATACAAAAATTTTATAAAATTATAGAGACAACCATCGATGACTGAATTAAGCCTATGTTTTACAATCAAACATTGTAACATTGTAACACTAGGGGCATCAACCTCCACCAGAACTTAAAAATGTTAATACATACCATATGGGATCATGCTATACAATAAGGGTAATAGGAGAGTGACACAGTTTGCCACTGGAGGTTGTTAATGCTGACACAATGAGTGTATTCAAGAATAAACTTGATTCACATTTGAATAGACACTACCATGACAGAATTTCTTAAACTGTAAATGAGGCATTCTCAATAGACAACTTGTCTTCTTATGTCTCTATAACCATAGTATAAACCATAGTCCATGACTGAATTTATTAAACTGTAAATGAGACATTCTCGACAGACAACTTGTCTTCTTATGTTTCTATAACCATAGCATAAACCACAGTATATCTGAGGTTGTTCTAGGTTAGGGATGCCAGGTAACACTTTTCCAGCATCACAGTACATGGCAAATGATAAACGTGTGTTATATCATTGAGATTGTGACACATTTAATTTTTTTTGTAGCTTTCCAGCATACACAACAATATTGACTATCTCAAAAATGTGCCCTAGCCTTCCTAAAAATTCATTCTCTCAGCCATGTCACATGATGGAGATGAAAGGTTTTCTGTTTCAGATGCAGCGTCACCGTGGTTTCAGAAACAATGCTGTATGACATGATGGGAACTTACTGGAAACAACACATTTAGAAAGCTCATAATATTGGCTAGAAATGTCTATGAATCCCATTTCTGACACTCATAAAGAACACTGATATATAATATCTGACGTTGTTCTAGGTCAGGGATGCAAGCTAAAACTGTCCCAACATCAAAATACATGAAAAATGAAGAACCTCCATTGTATTATTGAATTTGTGACAATTTTGTACGTCTTTTGTAGGTTTCCAGCATACATGACATTCTTGAGAAATCTAAAAAGTGACCTATCCTTCCTAAACACTTCTCAGCTATAATACACTGCAAAAACACAAAGGGTTTCTACTTTAAATGTGGTGTCATCATGACTTTCAGAAACAGTATGGCATGGTGGGGAACCCGAATATCACACAAAAAAATTCAGGGAGGCAGACATTGCCCCCCTCCCCCGAGACTAGAGTAGCAGGGAAGAGAAGCCTAGGGTGAAGCAATTCCTAGGGATCAGGGGTAGTCAGGGCAAGGAGGAGGGCAGGTCAGATAGAGAAACCGAAGTTTGGAGAAGGACTAAGGAGGGTAGGCAGAGAGATAGCAAAAAAAGGGGAGGACAGGACCAGGCAAACAAAGGGGCAAGGCATGGAAACAGGAAGGGGGAAATGGTAGAGGGAGAGAGGGACAAAAAGAACAGAGAGTCATGTGTGCCAATGCAAAGAGCCTAGGAAACAAAATTCCTATCCTTGAAGCAATTATTGAGGAGACCTGGATCTGCTGGTCAGAACAGAGGCATGGTGCCTCAGCAACTACAGCTGTGATGTGGCCTTCCCAGGCTACATCATGTTTCAGAAGGACAGGACAGGGAGGAAATTTGGGGGGGGGGTTGTTTTATATGTGAGGAAAAGTATAAAGGCCCCTGAGATATAGGTACACTGGAAGGATAAGGAAGGGCTGGAGGTACTATGGGTCAGCCTAGAGACAGGGTTTTTATTCACATGGGGCTGGTGTACAGACCACTGACATAGGGGGTGTGGGAATTAAGACAGAGCTTTGGGGGAGGTCATTAGTAGAATACAAAGCAAGTGGGAAGTATTGATTTTGGGGGGGCTTTAATCAGCTGGAAGTAGACTGAGGCATCCTGACCACAGCTACAAGAAGCAGCGGGTCATCCTCGACTCCCTACAAGGCATTTCTCAGGCATGTGGCTGCAGAACCCACTAGAGATGGGGCAGTGTTGGACCTGGTATTTACAAACAGGAACAACATTGCAGAAGTCGCAATGGGTAGTACCCTGTGTACAAGTGATCACTGTTCTGTGCAGTTTGGCATACAGCTTGGGCAAGGAAAAATCATACTAGGACAAGGGTCCCAGACTTCAGGAATGCAGATGTTAAAAGAAATGGGGAAATGCCTTAGTAAATACTTCAGTGGTGGGCATGGCCGGGGAGAGGTGGAGACCCGATGGAAAAGGATTTAGGAGGGAAAAGCCAAGGCAATAGCATGTTGTTTGAAGGAAATGAGTAAGGGAAGGATGAGGAAAAGACCACTATGGTTCTCTAAGGAGGTAGGAAATGCAATGAAGAAGGAAACAGCATTAAGGAGTACAATGAGATCCAGATGGAAGAAGACAGGGAGGTATATCTGGTAAAGTAGAGGGAGGCAGGAAGGAGGGTGAGGACAGCTAAAGCACAAACAAAGGCAAGGATAGCTAAGGAGGTCAAAAAAGGGGAAGATACAATTTTCAGGTACATGAGTGAAAAGAAGGAGATAAGGGAGGCTTGCAAGAATCAGGAGGGGAAGGACTATGCAGAGGAAGATCAAGAAAAAGCTTAAATTTCAAATGTATTTATTTATTTAGTTTTTGATAACCAGGTGAGTGCACTAGACACAAGAGTGACTATTTTCAGACACGACCCGGGAGGTTACAACATAGCAAGCAAAAATACAGAGCAACAATGTCAGAGTACAACATATTAGAAATACAGGAGTGTAAGTCTAATCAAATAATATATCAGACTCAGCAATAAAAAAAAAACAGTAGGTTTTTAGACATCACATAAATGCAGCAAGTTACTATTTCTAAAAACTAGTGCATCTACTACGTTATGCAGTCACAAGCCTCAAGAGATGCTGTATGCAAGGGAGAAAGAGACAGAGTGGAAAGTGAGAGAGACAGCAGGGGATAGCATGGAAAGTGATATTAGTTCGGCTTGGTCTTCACAGTAGAGGGAAGAGGGGATGGGCCAACGTGTAGCAGCAAGCACCGGGGGGCAGGGGGGAGGGAGTGGACACATGTCCATTTTTAGTAGAGAGAGTCTGGGAAAGACTGGAAGCTGTAAAAAAAACATGGCAATGAGGCTGGATGGGTTCTAAAATAACTGAGCACACTACTAGCTGTCCCTCTGGCAACACTATTCCGTACTTCCTGGAAGACAGGGGCTGTTCCAGAGGACTGGAGGAGGGTCTATTTTGTCCCTCTATACAAGAGTGGCAGCAAGGAGGAGGCTAGCAACTACAGGCCAGCCAGTCTAACATCAGTGGTGGGGAAACTAATGGAGACCCTACTGAAGGAGAGGTTCATGGAGTATCTGGAGGCAAATGGGCTGCAGGACCACCAGCAGCATGGTTTCACAGCGAGAGGTCACGTCGAACAAATCTCACAGATTTCTTTGACTGGGTTACTAAGGAGGTGGATGGGGAGAGCAGTGGATGTGGCCTATCTGGATCTTCAGTAAGGCCTTAGACACTGTACCACACAGGAAGTTAACTCACTAAACCACCTGAGGGTGGGGAAGAAAATGGTAAGTTGGGTATTCAAACTGGTTAAAGAACAGAAGGCAAAGAGTGGTGGTAAATGACACTCACTCCAGGGACAGGAGAGAGACTGGTGGGTTGCCACAGGGCTCAGTGATGGGACCAGTCCTCCTCAATGTCTTCATAAGTGGCACTGCTGAGGAGATGGCAGGGAAGGTGTGTCTCTTTGTGCATGATACAAAACAAAAATCTGCTATGGACAACTGTGACTGCTTCATCTAACTTCCGGTGCATACAAGCAAAGTCTTTGTCAACACCTCATTATCAAGGACACCTGTGACTGCACCCACATACTCCTCCATAGTAATCATCTGTTGCATAGACATAACTCTTGACTCAGGGCACTTCCAACCTCAGCACTTCACTGATCCCACCCACCCCTGCCTACCCCCACATCTCATGGCACACCTGTTCCTCCCCTCTCCCTTCCTCCTCCACTATGTCACCTTGCCTGTTACCTTCTCTGTGTCTGTCTTCTCCAGAGTGTTTGAACTCACAGACACGGGCATACATTGCACAATGCCTCAGCAGTGTCTACTTGTGTGAACCTTTCTGTAACTTACTGTACCATCTCTGTAAATGTATAAATTGATGTTCTCTGCTATTTTCTTTTCAATTGATGTGGAACCTACAAAAGAGCATCCACTCACAGGTGTTATCCAAGAACTCAATAAATAAAAAAGAAAATCTGCAGCACGGTGGACATTCAGGAAGGGGTGGAGAGAATGCAAAGGGATCTAGGGAGACTAGTGGAGTGGTCTAGGATGTGGTAGGTGGGTTTCAATGCCCAAAAAATGGAAGGTTATGCACCTGGGGAACATAACCCAGAAGCTGTGTACAAGATGGGGGAGTGGTGCTTACTGTTGCCAAGAAAGAGACCTTGTGGTCATCATTTTTGATAACCTCAAGGTAGCTGGTCAATGTGATATGGCTATAGAAAAGGCTAGGAGAATCCTGGGGTGCACTGGGATGGGAATTTCTAGCAGGAGGAGGGTGGTGGTGCTGCCACTGTATTGTTCACTAGTGAGATCCCATCTGGAGTATTCTGTACAGTTCTGGAGGCCACATCTCCGCAATGACATTAACAGGGTGGAAGTGGTACAGAGGAGGGCAACCAAAATTATGTGAGGGTTGCCGAAAAACAATATGAAGAAAGATTCTGGGATTTCAACAGGTACTCTGTAGGAAAAGAAGAGTGGGAGGGGATATGATTGATGCCTACAGTACCTCACAGGGGTGAAAGGTGCAGGCAGGTGTCTCTTTCACAGGAAGAAAGGTACTAGAATATGGGGACATGCAATGGAACTAAAGGAAGAAGTTTAGGAGAGATGTGAGGAAATACTTTTTCATGGAAAGGGTGGTGGGCGACTAGAACAGCCTGCCAGGAGATGTAGTGGTGGTAAAGACTGCGAGGAGCTTCAAACATGAATGGGATAGGAGGCACAAGGACAAATTAGGCAGAGGTAAAGGAGGCAGGAGGGACGTCAATGACCAAATAGGGTTAGAGGTGTTGGATTAGGCAGGGAAAGGGGCAGACTGGATATGCCTACGGGTACTTTCTGTCAACAAAATCTATGTTGCTATGTTAGAAAGTGCACAAACATCACAATTTTGACAAAAAAATATCACAAAAATCCTTGTTCTGGTGCCCATAGACAGCAGTCAGCTATGATATCTGAGGTTATTCTAGGTCACATGTCACAACATAAAGTACATGAAAAATGATGAACTTGTGTTGTATTATTAGTTTAACACATTTTACATGATGTTGTAGGGGTCCAGCATACACGACAATCTTGAGAAATCTCAAAAATGTGCCCCATCCTTCCTAATACTCATTTTCACAATGATAGTATATTACAGAGACATGATATTTTATGTTTTTGATGTGGCGTCACCAGGGCTTTCAGAAACAATACTGTATGGCATGGTGGAGAGCCTCATTGTCACATGAACGTTGCACAGATTTTACAATTTTGGATAAAAATGTCAAAAACTCTTGATTTCAGTGTCCATCAACAGCAGTGACATAAGACATACAAGGTTGTTCTAGATTAGGGACACCAGATAAAACTGTCCCAACATCAAAGTATATGAATAACAATGAATTTGTGCTGTATTACTGAGTTTATGAAACATTTAAATCACGTAGCTCGGGGAGGGGCAGTGGATGTGGCCTATCTAGATTTCAGCAAGGCCTTCAACACTATCCCACATAGGAGGTTGGTAAATAAGTTGGGCAGCCTGGGAGTAGGCCCCAAGGTGGTAATCTGGGTCAGACACTGGTTGAGTGACAGGACACAAAAGGTGGTGGTAAACAGCAGTCAATCCGAGGGGGTTCAGCGAGGTGCCATAGCGTCCGATGCTGGGGCCAGTCTCTTAATGTCTTCATAAGCGATACAGATGGGCTGGAAGGGAAGGTATGCCTCTTTCCAGATGACACTAAGATTCTGAAACAGGGTCAACACTCCAGGCGGGGGTTGAAATAATGAGAAAGGGCCTAGACATGCTTGAGGAGTGATCGAGAGTGTGGCAGCTAAGATTCAATGCAAAAAAGTGCCAAATCATGTATTTGGGCACAGAAATCCAAGGGAGGATTACAAGATGTGGGGAGAGGTACTGACAACCACCAATCAAGAAAGGGACCTGGCAGTAATCATATCTGATGACCTAAAGGTAACCAAACAATGTGAGAAGGCTGTGGGGAGAGCAAGTGAGATGCTAGGATGCATAGGGAGAGATATCACCAGCAGAAAAAAAAAGATGCTTATGCCACTGTACAGATCACTAGTGAGACCTCATCTGGAATACTGTGTCCATTTCTGTAGGCTGCATCTCTGGAAGGCCCTAGACAAAATAGAGGCAGTCCAGAGAAGGGCAACAAAAATAGTGCAAGGACTGCACCAAAAGTCATATGAGGAACGATTAGAGAATCTCAACATGCATTTCCTGGAGGAGAGAGAGGGGGATATGATAGAGACATTCAAATACCTCAGGGGTATAAACAAGGTACAGGAGGATAGCATCTTTCATAAAAGAAGGTGTACAAGGACAAGGGGGGCATGATATGAGGTTACAGGAGGGGGTAGGCTCAAAAGCAACGTGAGGAGTACTTTTTCACAGAAAGAGTGGTGAATGCTTGGAAAAGTCTCCCTGCAGAGGTGGTGGGGCAAAAATGGTAGGAGAATTCAGAATGCATCGCTAGACATGAGTACTCTTGCAATAGTGAAGAGAGGGTAAGCTGCAGATCAACTAGGGTCTGCAGTATTGCATTAGGTAGGGAAAAGGGGCCAACTAGGTGGGCCACATGGTCCTTATCTGCCATCACATATGCTTCTATGTTTTTAGTAGGTTTCCAGCATACACAACAATCCTGAAAAATCTAAACAAAAAAAAGAGTTCCTATACTTTCGCAAAACTTCATTTTCTCAGCCATAGTATATCACAAAGAAATAAGGTTTTCTTTTTGGATGCAGTGCAATCAGGGCTTTCAGAAACAATATGGTACAGCAATGTGGGGAACCACATCACCCCAAAAAGTTCAGAAACAAGCTAGTTTTTTTTCTTTTTTGCCGTATGATATTTGTGCAATGTTTGTATTACATAGGTTCCCCACCTCCATACATGAAGGTTTTTGGAAGTCATCCAAAACTGAAAATCTTATCTCTATAATGTACTATGACTGAGGAGGTGCATTTTCAGTAAATACAGTGCATATTTTGACATTTAGAAAGAATGCTGTGTATGGTGAAAAAATCTACAAAACGATACTACACCAGATTGTAGCTTTCTATGCTGTTTGATGTTGATATGGTCTTACATGGCCCTTGCCCTAAACCAACCTCAGATATCATATTTCACTGCTACCCATGAAAGCCAGAAATGAGAATTTTCAACTTTGTTTTAGCTAAATTGTGCTGATTGTGAAATTTCTGTGTAACAGTGTGGTTCCTCCCCATGCTGCAACATTCTGTGTCTGAACATCCTGATGACACTGGATACAAAACACAAAACCTCATATCTCTGTGATTAACTATGGTCAAGAAAAGGAGTTCCTAGAAAGGATAGTGCATCACCAAAATGCTACTGTCTTGTGTCCTGAAAATTCCCCAGAGCTGACAAAGTGAAATGAGAGTGTAACAAAAAATGCAAAGTCTCCCAGAATTAATGGTGCACACTGTCATGCGCACAGTGGTCACACACAGTCACCATAATTAATTTTTGCATCCCCAAAATGCTACTGTCTTGTGTCCAGTAAATTCCCCAGTGCTGATGAAGTGAAATGAGAGGGTAAAAAAAAATGCAAAGTCTCACAGAATTAATGGAGCACTCTGTCATGTGTGCAGTGGTCACACACAGTCACCAGAATTAATGTGCATCCTCAAAATGCTACTGTCTTGTGTCCAAAAAATTCCCCAGTGCTGACGAAGAGAAATGAGAGTGTAAGAAGAAATACAAAGTCTCCCAGAATTAATGGTGTACTGCAAATGCACAGACAGATTAAGATTGCACTGCACACTCAAGAGATCCAGGCACAATGGCACAACACCAGCTAACCAGTGCTCACAAGACACAAATCCACATCTGGAAAAGAACACCTTTTGCTGGTTGGGGGGGTAGTGCATGGCAGTAACAGTCAACTACCAGTAAACATATCACAAAGCAGTATTAAAAATTAATGCAGGTGTGGTGGATAGCAGGTTCACACTGCTACAATTACTCTATGGCACAATAAAAGGTGTCTAATTTAATGGCACGTATCACACACACACATACTACATGTAACGTGTAGCAAATTGAAACCCTTTAGTAATATGACCAAATGTTTTAAACAAACTGAAATTATACGCTGCTGCACAACAATCAGCAAAAACATTTCAAGAATTACTGAAAATATTACTGCGTGTACATTAACACAGTTATACAAGAAAAATATAACCGAAACAGAAAGACTGCCTTTTTCTCCCAGTTAATCTACCTACACCACAGATACGTCCCTCCCCAAGCATACTTCACAGTACACAGACTGATTGTTCTAAATTAACATTCAAAATCTATACACAGACAATAAACACTCGATGACATGAGCACAGGAGGGCTTCTTACAAACAATGTACTAAATTTTGAGCAAATAAAATGGCTCAAAAAAGGCTTTTTTAACAGCTTTTAGAGGATTTGAATCGTAGAGCTCTGAGAAGAAACTGTCTCCATCTTCCACTACACAGAACTGAAGCTGTGCAGAACAATCTAGAGCTCATGTGACCTGCAATCCCATGAATCACTGCAAAATTCGCCTTGGAGCTCAATAACAAAACGAAGTGATGCCAAGTACATTGATTTCAATGTACTATGCCTTAAAATTGGTGGAGAAGTGGTTTTGGGAAGGCAGAATAGCAGCGAGCCACTGGTTTCAATGTGCTGCGTTCCTCATCATGACGCAAACACTCCACTTAAGCATTCGGAATACTTCGTAGATTCGCATTACTCCATGAATCGCCCATGAGCCCACCCACTACTTGTAAGAACAATGGTTACTTGCAGTAGTGCTGAAGAAAATCTAAAATTTTTGATAATTGGGAATCTGAGGAAAAGCTGGAAGGTGGTGGCCATCATGGTCAACAGGCCGCGGCAGCTATTCCAAAGCTGGGAACCTCACGTTATTCAGGAGCAGCAGAGACCACACTGGATAATGTTTTACAGGCTATCAAGGCATTAGACCTCCATGTGGAACTGTTGAATAAAAAGGCGGGAGACTTTTAAACTCATCTTGGTACCAGTGAGACACAGGTGTTGACTGCTTGCATGAAGGTAAAAAGTGCAAGTGGAGCAGCTAAGAGGGCAACAGCCATGACTGCTGGCTCAGTTAAAGAAAACAGTCTGCTTCACTACAGGCTGAAGCATACTGAAAATCAGGTGTGGGCTCAAAACATTTGTGTCTCCCGTAGCAGCTTACGGGGACTGATCCTGCTGGCTTCATTGCGACTTGGCTGCAAGGGACTCTTCAGCTGCAGTGGGCTCCAGAGGTGGTAAGGGTTTACAAGACTATGCCACGCTACAGAGGGAAGCAGGGAGTGCTTCCTCAAACCTTGTTGGTGTTTACAGCATCAGGCATTGTGAGGGATTTGGTTTTGGAGGTGGCCGAGCAGCAGGTCCGATACTACGGGTGGATGTCAACAGAAGATCCTTGTTTCCTAATATTAGTTTCATTAGCCATGCTAGATGCAAGTCCTTAGGGAACTGGGAGTTTCCCATTACCTTCAGCATCCAACCAAGCTAAAAATAGTTTAAGCTGGTAAGACCTATATATTCAGTGACCTGACAGAGGCTGATAACTTAGTGTCTAAGATCAAGCAGGCCTTTGGAACCAAGGAGATACTGGGCCAGGAAGATGCGGAGGACTGAACAGCCATGGATTGTGGGTGTCTTTACCTGCTTGCTGCTCATATGTGAGGTAAGAGTATTGGTGGGAGGGATGAAATGTGTGTTGGGTGCAGTGCTGCTTTCAATGATATGAATAAATATATATTTTACAATTATATGGTGTGAGACAGGTATATCCTCGCTAGGGTGCCATCTGCATAGCTGCACTCATTGTTGGCCTCTCCTCCTTCCCCTTCTTAACAGTGAGGATTTCCTGTTTTCACTGTTTGTTTTAATGTTTCTTGTTTTTAATTTCTCCATACAAATAACATGGACATTGCTTGATGGACTTTCAAATTCCAAGGACTTTACAGTTATGCCATTGTTTCAGAAAAATACTGCAAGGTTGTTAATCCAGTAGGACCTGGTGTTTAGCAGGTCTTTATTTTCTTTTATTTTCCCCATGGGTTGGGGTAGATTTGTGGGGCTGTGGGTATTCATATGTTTTGCTGTACATATTATTTTGCATTTTGTTTTTCTGAACCTGTATATGCCTTTAGGAGACTTTGAGAACTACAATCGGACTTTTTGTTACGAGTACAGGTGCTTTGGCTATCTGTATATATTTTCAATTTGTATGACAACTATAAGTCCACAATCTGGGTGTCCTATACATGGTCTCCTACTGTAATGTGTCCTTTTTTAGAAAATCTTCCAGTCTCTGATTGGCTGAGCAATCCATCTAGGATGCATTTCTATGCCAACAGAGGCATGGTAAAAACGAGTCCCATGCCAACCTGCTTGTGTTCCAACTAAAATCACTGCTTCCCAGTTTCAAGCACTAAACTAGCCGCCATGTTGATTCCTTGCTTAGCAAGTCACAGCCCCCCCCACACACACACACACACACAGTCTCTCTCCCTTCCTTCTCCTCATTGCCAGTTGGTCTTGCCAGTCGGCCACACCAAAAATAATTTAAATACTGTGAAGCTGTCAGCATGCCTCAATGCTGTTCAACTCTGAGTATGATCCTCCAACCACTCACCCACCCACTCCTTGTACTGCCGCAAGCCAGCAACATGATTCCGTCTGCAGAAGCTGCAACCAGGAAATTGCCGCTCCTCTGATAAACGCAATAGTTCACTCACTCCAATAATGAAGGAAGCAGCAGGGTCACAAGGAAGTAGAACAGGGAGAAACTTGGGGGGGGGGGTGTTAAACAGCACAGAATACTAAACATGCTGGCACAGCACAAAACACAACAGCGTCCTCTACTGCCAAAGTCAACAATAGAGGGACTACTTTGCTTTATTAATATAAATTATTCAAACAAATTTTTATTTTAAATTTTTTTCCCCTAAAACACAGCCCAAATCCCATTTTCAAAGTGCAATAATACCTTCCATGGTGAGCAGTATGGGCTATACCAGACTTTCCAGAGCCTATAAGGCCATGCGTGTTGGGTCTCATTACGCCCCTAGGTGGTCTGGTATAGCCTGATACTACCCACCCTGTCAGATATTATTGCTAGCATATCTTGCTGTAGTATTAATGAAGCGGATCATTTGTTGTTTTTTCTTTAAAAGCTAGTTAAAAAAAGATGTCAAACTCAATAAAACAACAAATGTTCTTCATTTTTTGTTATGTACTTTGATGGTGGGACAGTTTTACCTGGCATCCCACACATAGAACAACCTCAGTAATTACATTTCACTGCTCACCCTGTGTCAGAAATTAGATTTACTGACATTATAGCCAATATTGTGATGTTTGTAAATTTATTGTTTGCTAACCATGCTGTACAGCACAGTTTCTGAAAGTCATGTTGACAAAGCATCCAAAACAGAAAACCTTTTGCCTCTGTGATGTTACATGGCTAAGAAAATTAGTTTTTAGTAAGGCTGGGCACATTTTTGAAACTTCTCAAAAGTTGTTGCGTATGCTACTAAGCTACAAAAAACAAGAATGAAAATGTGTTACAAACTCAGTAATACAAATGTTCTTGAACTTTGATGTTGGGACAGTTTTAGCTGGCGTCTTTGACCTAGAACTACATCAAATATCATATTTCACTACTGTCAGTGGGCACCAGAAACAATATATTTTAACATTAGTTGCCAAAATTGTGATGTTTGCGGGATTTCTCGTGTGGCAATGTGATTCCTTATTATGCTGTAACATACTGTTGCAGAAACCCCAGGAGACACAACCATCACAACAGAAAACCTCACATCTCTGTGATGTACTGTGGCTGTGAAAAAGAGTTTTCTACAAAAAGCATACAAATTTTTTCATACATTCAAGTAAAAATGTCAGGTAACAACTGAGGATTCAGATGAAATGGGAAGCGCTGAGGACAAGACAGGGTTAATATGTATCCCAGCAGAAGGCTGTACAGGAAAAATGCCATGCTGTAATCAACCTGGTGGTGGGATCAGGAGACAGATTGGAACCCCAGGAGATTGGACATACTGTACAGTTCTGGGATGAGCTGTTAAAATGTATACCAGACTTCAGATATAGAATGTGATGTCAGAACCTATGCTCAAAATGAATTGTAATCCTTGGATCTATAAATGTATAAATGAACTTTCACAGTGTAATAACCAGTAAAGATCCAGTGCTAAGAAGCTTCTGAGTGTCTGTGTTTTATTGCTGAAGTACATGACTAAGTCTTGGTGTGTCCCAGGGAATTCCAGGCCATGGTGTGTGAATATAGACTATCAACACAGTGAATGAGAACTCCCAGTGGGGGACTGATACCCTTAGATAAAGGGAGATTCCTGGGCCATGGAGTGCCCCCATTCCTGGTTGCGAAACAGAAGGGTGTACATGCATCCCAGGGAGGACTGCATAATCATGTCACATATATAAATATTAAAATAACCACTGTTCACTCTCAGACAGTAGCATATTCGAAAAGACTGACCATCCTTTGTGTGAAAAAGAATTGTCTATGACGGGTTCTAAACAATCTGGCTAAACATATCCCAAAGACCCTTGGATTACGTATATCAGTTCTGCGGCTATGATCCAGTTGGGTCATTTGCCATGATTCTGTATAATATTAGCAAGTCCGCGAGTTTTCCTACTTGTTTCCAGGCTAACCGATACCTCTTAATAGGTTTCTGCATCCAAGAAAGATTCTAGTCTTTTGTCATAAGTAAGATTTTGCAGTCCAGACATATTTTGCAGCTCTATGCTGGATATTTTCATATTTCCTAATGCCCCTGACTAAAACTGGTCCACAAGATTGAGAGTAGAGGTCCAGTTGTGGTCTAATGTATGTTCTGTACAGAGATAGCATGACCTTTGCCTTCCTAGAGATAAAACATCACTTTATCCATTCCGAATTATGTTGCTTTTATATGCAAGAACACACTGTTTCCTGTCTCATATCCCCAGTGATTTGAACACCCAGGTCCTTTTCCCATGCTGTTGCCTTCAGTTCATTACCACCCAACTGATATAGGATTCCTGCATCCAAAGTGGATCACTGTACACTTGTCCATGTTGAAACGATTCCCCTTTTGTTGACTACTGCCATATTTCATTTTGATCTTCCTGGATGCTAGTAATATTGGCATTTTAGCATTAAAAGTAGGCACCTGATCTACGAGGGGTCATCTTATTGTTGAATGTCAGGCTTAATTACTACTTGTCTGATTTCTGAAACCAGGAACCTCACCTAAAATCAAGAAATCAGGAAGGACAGTAGTTAGAAACTAGAAACAAGACCAGCAGGGTTTTAGCCTGACTATCACTGTCTCTAACAAGTTTGATTATAAGTGGATCTATGACTCTCAAAAGACAAGACAAAATGATAACAACCAATTAGAATTTCAGAAAACTTGCATAATAAGGTTGCCGTAGCAAAGACTAAAATACCTTAAAGAAGTGCTGATAATGTACATATACAAATTCAGTCATATTTGGATAAGCAGTTTTCAAACTACAGGCAAACATTTAACAGTGAACCAGAAGCCTGAACTCAAGATAATAGATTTAACATGCCTCAAATTGCAATATTCTCAAGAAATAGCGTAAATGTAACAGATGATCATAAAGCAGAATTCATACATAGGCCACAGCAAAAACAAAATTGATCATCAGATGTTCTAGACAAAATCATGGAGCTACATACAAGCTATTTCACCCCCCCCATGCTTTTTCCTCGTCTAAAGTACTTCATGGTATCCAGTGTCACCCCTACAATCTTTTGTAAGCATTCTCTGGTGTCCAGTGTCACCCCCTCACTCTCCTCATCACTTTCTCAAGTGCTACCTGTCACCCAATGGCATCACCATCCTTTTGTAAGTTCTCCGTAGTATCTAGCGGCACCCTCTGCTTGTCCCCATGCAGTACTCCCTATAACCTAGTGTCACCCTCTCCTTCTCTCTGTCCCTTGCCAAGTACTCTTTGGCATCCAATGTTACCCCCACTGTCTTGCAGTCCCTTTTAAAGTGCTGACTGGTATCCAGTGACATCCCTCCCTCTCCGTGTCCCTTTCCACGTACATTACTTCCTGGGAACCAGTGGCACCCATCCCACTCCTTGACCCTTTCCAAGTACTCCCCAGCATTCAGTGGCATCATCTCTCTCCCTCTCTCTCTCTCTCTCTCTCTCTCTCTCTCCCTCACTCTCCACATGCAAGTTTTCCCTGGTGTCTAGTGGCACCCCCACCCCTGAAAGCACCACAATCTCCCAACCCAGTCACACCATGGCAGCCAGCTCAAACCCCTCTACTCACTTCCTCGGCTGACCACCTTCTGACTCATGCAAACTACTGTATCAGTATACCAGAAGGTACAGTATTTCAAGTTACTAGTTGTAATAGATACCATTGAAAATCACACAAGTAAGCTGGCCTCCCAGCACAGCAGTAACACAACCGCTTGTGATGCTGACAACCCGACTTCAGAAGTGAACCTGGGCATCAGCAGGTTGGCCGGGAGAGGAGGATAATCTGTAGGACTGCTATCCTCTGGGGAGGGAGGGTCACAGAACACAGGGCATGCCTGGCCCCAAGTGGAGACTAGGTGATAGGGTGGTTTGAGCCTGCAGTGTGGTGGGAGAAGCAGTGGACATCAAGTCATATCAACTGGAAGCATGTGATGTGCATCATGATGACACTGCATGTCCACTCCCCCCAGGAAAGAAAAGCAGGAAAATCCCAGCTGGCAGGATGACTCTGGTCACCCATAGGCCCAGCATCTGATTACCTAGTCCACTGATGCAGAACCAGATCCACTTTGATGGTGGTGGTGGGATTGGTGACCTCCACCATAAGGGAGGTAAGCCCTGTGGGTAGCTGCATCTGGTAAGCCCCAGGAGAAGTTGGGGTAACAAGGCTAGGGTGGCGGTGATGGGTGGCTACCCAGCCCATACCGAGGGGATGAAAGGATTAACAAAAATAAAATCACACAAGTGCTGATGTGGCACTTGTGGGATTTTCAGTGAGATGTCCACACCTACTATATTAATCTACCCACTGCTAAATCAGTACAGCAGTTTGCACACGTAGCACCAGCCAGTGCTCAAAATTTTTATTTGTTCTGGACTAATTTGCTCTCCATGGCAGAAATTATAATAGTTTCAAGGAGTGTTATTAAAATGTCTCCATCAAGTTTGATCTGTGTTAGATAAGTGGTGCTTCAAATACAGGCAAAAATGTAAAAGCAAATTACATCCAAAATTCATGCATAATTAGATTACCTACGTCAGGATGAATAATATCTTTCAGAAGTGTTTGAACAAAGTGGCTCTATAACAGAAGTGTACAATAAAACTGTCCCGGTGGCGCTACAGGGTTGAGGCGCTGGATGCCACCTGCATTTTTCACTGGCGATAAGGTTTGGGAATGAGCCGGGCCATCGGGGTCGGGCAGGGTTGGGAGAAGATCGGAAGGTCTACTGGACAGCTCTCCTCTCCCAGGAGGGAGGGGGGTCTCGCCGGGTGTTTGCCTGGCCTCTAGCAGAAGCTAGAGGCAGCAAGCATTGTAGCTGACACTAAGGAATGGGGAGTGGCAATGTCGGTGGTGATGCCATGATGTCTGGATGTGTGCCACTCCCAGAACATGGAAAACACCAGTGCCTGTCTCCTAGATGACGGAGACCACAGCGGAGACCCTGATTGCTCATGCCTTCCTGATGTCCCAGTGAGTCCGACACAGCAAAATTCTCGGGCCGCTGCCCCACCCTGTACCCGCCTGGGGTATTGCCATGGCTCGATGGAGACTTGCTGGGTAGAATTGGGAAGGTCACAATGCAGGGAGACGCCATATGTCTCCAGAAGGAGTGGAGACCGGCACAAGAGAGGCGGTACAAATAGAAATTTAAAAAAAGTGTACAATTAAAACTGAGCAGAGTACAAGAACAAGATTGCTGGCAAGCTACAGGGTCAAGATGTGAGTAACGATGAACTAATAGAACAGGCTGAAAAGAACATTCCACATTTCCTTACCCTAGAGGTAAGCCACCTACTAGGGTGTGTGTCAAAGCTGAAACAATTCAATACCTCGAATACCAGCTGTATTCGACGAATGCCAGAATACCCAAATACTGGGGTATATGCAAGGTATTTGACAGTCCCACATACAACAAGACTTTGAGATCTCGTGAGATCGCCTCAGCCAATCTCTGGCTGCTCAGAGGGCTTTCCAGAGTTTAACCAGTGACCTTGCCCATGCACAGTGACACTCGAGCTAAGAGGAAGCCATTTCTCTCTGAAAGGACATTTTTCTGAAGCAAAGTAGGAATAATATTTATACAGACTTTTTGGGGCTCCTCTGTTTCCTTCTGAGACTGTGGTGCTCCACTTCAGTGACAGATTGATTGCAATAGTATCTTTTCAACACAACAAATTGTGTTGAAATCTTCAGGCTAGGCAGGGCAGACTGGAGGGAGGAGGGGGAGGGTGTCTGCAGTTGCGGCAGGCATTGCTCTTGTTCGCTGTCTGACCTGAGAAAAGGGCCAGTTGGCAGTGTTGCTGCTGTGACTTGGTTCTTCTTCTCTTTATACTGCTGTGCTGTTCTTTTTATTTTGCAGAAAGCAGAAATACATTATCTGTTTGTCTGAGGGGAAGGGAAGGCAAAACTGTAGTGTATGTGCTTGCTGCTCAGTCACTGCTAGTGATCAGCTCACTCCTGTGTTTTGAAGCTGACTGCTGCCAGTCTCTGTAGTTTGTTTATTAAAATTGTGATTGCACAAATCTAATTTCTTTTTCTCCTGAGAGGCCGCAGTCTTTGTTTGGGTAGTGCACTGCACCACGATGCATTTGCTGCCAGCCTGCCACCACTGCAGTGTATGAAAGGAAGGGGCAGGAGCACCACCTTCTGTGCTTTGTGGAACTTGTGGCTTAAGGAGTTTGGGCTTACGCTTGTTGTTCCTGACTGACTGCACCTGGTACCATCCCGTAATATTTAGCTGAGATGTTATTTCAGTAAAACACCTATATAAAAAATTGTAAGTCTCTTTCATCTCATAACAGACTTTGTCTGTGCCCCAGTGTAGGAGTAGGTGTGTGGGGGGCACCTTTGCTGCCGAACTGCCCACTGCTTGGTAGGTTCTGACTGTTGTTAAAACAGTAAAAAGTTACAAAGCACAATATTAATGTAACCCCCCTACAAATCGGGGTTCCCAAAAAGTATTCCTTGCCTAAATGCTTACTGCCAGGCTGGTGTCCTGCATTTTAGCAGTTTAAATGTGATTACCAGAGCCTGTATAGCCTCTGTGTACTGTCTCTTTAAGAGCTGCCTGATTGCAGCATAAATAATCTGAGAGGGAACTCTGTTGAAAGATGTAACTATTTGTTGAAAATCATTTAGCGTGATAATGATAATGTAGTTTGTCTAACCTGCCTTCTTTATAGCAAGAACTGTTTTGTTTGTCTCCACTATCTTGGTCCTGGACTGCAAATTGGACCAATCAGTTCTGTGGGACCTAAAATGTAGCCGGACTACAGGAGCTGTCTGTAGTAAAAATCTGTAGGAACTGTAGTTTGGAGCTTTTTGTGCCTGTTTTGCAACTGAAGGGGGAGCTCTTGCTTTGACTGACAGCCAAATCAGCCAACTGAATCTTTTGGATCTTGGGGAAGTCCTGGGCTGCTTGCAGTTTTCAGTTAGTTCTGAGCTGGGAAGTGAAATGAGAAGTGCTCAAGTTTATTTTGGGCAGCAATCCTGAGTGGATTCGCATGGGAAAACTGTGAAAGGGCTGAGGTTTTGGCTTGCATGTCTGCCAGCTGCTCCTGAGAGGGAAAGAAGAGAATTATTTTGGACTAAATCCAAGTTTGTGTGACTAAAGTAAGCTACTGAAGTGGGCCAGGCTCAACCTGAAGAAGACCAAAGATTTTGCTGAATCGACATCGGCCTGTCAGGAGTTCCAGTTATCCCTAAGCTCCGGTGTATGCAGAGACTTATGGTGACCGGGAGCGCTTTGCTTGGTACAGTAGAATTCCCATATATGTAAATGTGCTATGAGCTGCTAGTGGGTTGTGAGTTAGTTCCCTACTGTGTGAACTGTGTTCTGCTTGCTGGAAGCTGTATCCAGCCCGAAATGGACTGCATCCGAATTTGTCCCCATGCGGTCTGGGCTTTGCCAGACTGGCCCAGCCAGACTACCCACTACACAGAGAAGCCATCGACAAGAGACATGCCTGGGGATCAGCCCTGCTCCACCTGAACAGGAACGATGCCTCTGTGACTCGTGTGGGCCCTGCTTCTCCTGGCATTCTCGATCAACCACCTGCAGTCTCGATTTTTGTCCAGCCTGTGTCCAGTCTTGGGTATCATGAGTAAATACCAGGGTAGCTCCCTGCAACAACAGCTTAATCTGAGTGTGTCATCTGATTCTGATTGTCTTCTTGTTTTGTTTCCTTTACAAACTGAGCCCTCTGGCTCCAGAGTACAAATATTGTGTAAATATCAAAAAAGCTGAAGCACACACTAATTCCCAATAATGGAACGGACCCAGAGCTAAAGAAAGTACTTTTATTGGAAAAAAAGAACAGCCACTTGACGCGTTTCGGACAGCAAGTCCTTTATCAAAAGTTCAAATATTGTGTACTGTGAATGTTGTGTTTTCCATCACAGTGACCCAACCAGCTGCAACCCTGGGCAACAGTCCTGGCTAGCCCATCTCTTCTTCACCTGGGTACCCAGAGGTGTGACTGTGGGGGGAAAGGGGACTCAAAGTGCATGCATAACTGCTTGATTTATTCAACCTGCTAATTAACCTGATTTTGCCCCTTCCTTGTTTAAGTCCACTGAATAAATCAGATCTAACTTTTTCTGCATGTAATCTGACTGTGGTTCCTGTTTGTGCTCAAAGTACTCTACTGTTGCTATTTGCTCGTCATAACCTTTGTTTTACAGGGGTCCCCACAGTCGAGCCAGAGGAACCAGCCCTGGTGGTAAGTGCAAACAGTGTGGGTACTTGTGTGGTGAACCAGGGTATAGTGAAAGTGATTATTGTACAGTGTTCAGGCCACTAGAGGAAAGAGGGGCTAGGTGTCCCGGAGGGCTGTGCCCTGGTTAAGCTAGACCACCAACCCCTGACCTCCGAATAGGGGCACCGTTTCAGAACTCAGGCCCCTAACCTGCTACTAGCCAAGCAGGCAGGTAGTAGCCCTTGGGATAGCACCACCTAGGGGTTACATTAAAAACATTATTCCACTTTTTGGCAGTTTAACTGACAAGTGAAAATGTCACACAAGCAGTCAAGTACAGTCAAAAAACGTCTGTGGACCAGCCCTTCCAAAAGTGACTCAGAAAGGAGTCGACGCTCAATACATATTCACCATCCTGCTATCCTCTTCACTCCAAGCAGACCAGTTGCTACTTCAACCAGTGCTAGCACTGCTAGTACCACTGTCACCACCACTGTTCCAGTGCAAGTCTCAGCCTCTGTAGTGGCCGATGTTGCCACATCGGCTGCAACCATTACCACCGCCTCCACTGCTGCTGCCAGTGCCACCAACAGCTCTACCTACAACAGTGCTGCTACCACCATCACCACCACCTCAACTACTGCTGCTACCTAACACCATTACCACCACCTCCACTGCTGCTGCCAGTGCCACCAACAGCTCTATCTACAACAGTGTTGCTACCACCATCATCACCACCTCAACTACTGCTGCTACCTGACACCATTACCACCACCTCCACTGCTGCTGCCAGTGCCACCAACAGCTCTACCTACAACAGTGCTGCTACCATCACCACCACCTCCACTACGGCTGCTGCTGACACCATTACCACAACCTCCACTGCTGCCGCCAGTGCCACCAATAGCTCAACCTACAACAGTGTTGCTACCACCATCATCACCACCTCAACTACTGCTGCTACCTGACACCATTACCACCACCTCCACTGCCGCCAGTGCCACCAACAGCTCACCTACAACAGCTGCTACCATCATCACCACCTCCACTACTGCTGCTACCTGATCACCACATCACCACCCACTGCCGCCAGTGCCACCAACAGCTCTACCTACAACAGTGCTGCTACCACCATCACTACCACCTCCACTACTGCTGCTACCTGACACCATTACCACCACCTCCACTACTGCTGCCAGTGCCACCAACAGCTCTACCTACAACAGTGCTGCTACCACCATCACCACCACCTCCACTGCTGCTGCTACCTGACACCATTACCACCACCTCCACTGCTGCTGCCAGTGCCACCAACAGCTCTACCTACAACAGTGCTGCTACCATCACCACCACCTCCACTACGGCTGCTGCTGACATCATTACCACCACCTCCACTGCTGCTGCCAGTGCCACCAACAGCTCGACCTACAACAGTGCTGCTACCACCATCATCACCACCTCAACTACTGCTGCTACCTTACACCATCACCGCCACCACCTCCACTGCTGCTGCCAGTGCCACCAACAACTCGACCTACAACAGTGCTGCTACCACCATCATCACCACCTCAACTACTGCTGCTACCTGACACCATTACCATCACCTCCACTGCTGCTGCCAGTGCCACCAACAGCTCTACCTACAACAGTGCTGCTACCATCACCACCACCACCTCCACTACTGCTGCTACCTGACACCATTACCACTACCACTAGTACCTCCATGACCACAGGTCATGATAAAAGTAGTCAGCCGCAGCCTTGGTGGTTAAATCCAAGCAGTTCTGAGCATGATGAGGGCAGTGAAGCAATGTCTTTTGGGTCAGAATGCTCCTTCCCCACTAAAATTAAAAGGCTTGAAGGTTTGTTCCTGACCCATCCTCTGAGAGCAATGACCTGAGTGAATCTGAGGATGCTGAAACTGAGTCCTCTCCTCACTCCACAAGGAAGCACTCGGGTCAAAAGCGATTCAAAACATCAAGGTACAAAAACATCTGCCACAGTTCCTCCTCATCCTTCATGCCAACCTCCTGCTAAAAAAACTTAAGCAGTCCATCCAAATTCCTGGTTGCCTTACTGGTTCTGATACTGTATCTGGTGTCAGTTCACAGTAATTTTCTACACCACTCCAAACTGAAAGTTCTGGTCATGGGCACAAGCAGCGTACAAAACAGTTGAGGTCAGGTACAAGTTTAATTTCCAGTGATATCTGGATCTATTTTACTCAGCAGAAGGATAAAAGGAGAGCTTTGTGTTCATACTGTGGGCAGAGCCTCAGCCGTGATAAAAATATTGTTAAACTGAGCACAACATATCTTTGGAACCACCTTCTGAAAAAGCATCCTGAGGTGGATAACTTGGATAAAGCCCTGATGGAGTTGTTCTTCATGCCACTGCGGCAACGCTTCAGAAAAGCAAAACTAGTTTCTGATTCTGGTGATGGTGCTGCTGCTGGTGATGGTGGCACAGGCAGTCACAAGTGACTGAACACCAGCAAAATCTCGTCTCCAGTCCTTGCACAAGTATTCCAACAAACACAACATCAAGTCCATCACAAACTGCTTCAGATGATGAGACAGCAGATCTGCAGTCTGTGGTAATCCCCCCACCTACTCTCACAATAAAGGAAGCATTTGAGGCACGCCCAAAGTTCTAACTAACTCACCCCACAGTTGTTCAGATCACACAGCTCACAGGAGAGATGACTGCAATGGATTTGCAACTTCTTTCTATTGTTGAAGACACTGGATTCCATAGACTTTGCATTTTTGCAATCCTGATACCACATCCCAACGCAAACTACTTTTCCTCATACAGTCATGCCAAATATCTATGAGGCATGCTGCAGTGAGAAACTGCTGAAGCAGGCTGTGGACAGGGTTTTCCACTGCATATCTGATGTATGGACCAGCATAAACTCACTACATGCATACCTCTCACTCACAGCACACCAGCTGCACATGGTGGCATAGCTGCTGACTCCTCCTCTTCCTCTGGCCGTGGCTGTAGTAATACTCCATCCCACAGGATGTCTGCTCTCCTTAGTGTTGCGTCTTTCCAAGCTAACACACCAGTGTTAATATTCTAATGCCTTTGCAAGAAATGCTTGACTCCTGGATTAGCAAAACAGTTTGCATATTGGACTCTTTATTACAGATAATGGGAAGATCACAGTAAAAGCAGTTCGTGATGGCCACTTCCAGGGAAACTGCTGCTTTTCTCATACATTGAACCCTGTAGTCACTAGTGCTCTCTGGAGCAGTGTGGGCATGTCTCGTGTTGTTGTTACCTCCAAAGGTATCTGTATCCATTTTCATCATTCTGCTAAGGTAACCAGAGAGATTCAAACTGTTCAGGACCAGCTTGGTTTACCAAACCATCGACCAATCCAAGATGTCAGTACACGATGGAACAGCATATTTTATATGTTGCAGCACTTGCTTTAACAGAAGGGGTCCATGTCAATTCGCTCCCGAATTTTCGCTCACAGTCAACTCACTCCCAATGACCCGCTCCTCATCAATTCACTCCCGCAGATCTCGCTCCCCAACAACCCACTCCCGCCTAACTGGAAGTATGTATACTTTGTTAGTGATTCACGGCACTCAACAGACTCTTTTCCTGCCTTTACCCCATGCCTGCCTGACAGCGAAGATGCAGCTGGACAATCCTGTCACCCAGGCAGATGTTCCACCACTCCAACCAACTCAGTTACTGCCACAGAGCCTCACAGTGACTCGACCAGCGTGGAATACAGGAACAGGCAGAGTGGCTGCTCTGTCCTAGTCGCATCCACTCATGTGACTGCTGTGCAGTTTTTTTCTTGCCATAGCGGGACACCTCCTCAGCCCTGGCAGGACTCTAACACATTACCCAGGTCAGAACTTTCTAATGGGTGGAGGACCGAGTGATCGGGGGATTGGGATGGCACCCTACACTATAGAAAAGGGTCTTTTATTAACAGGTGGGTGATCGGAGATGGGGAAGGAACACTACACTATGGAAGAGGGGTTACAATAGGGCAATCGGTGATTAGGGTGGGGGAGGGACTTTATACCATTGAAAATAGGGTATGTAATTTCCAGTGGCAATCTGTGATCGAGGTGGGTGGAGGGACCACTACACTATGGATCTGTGTATCTCTTAAGATGAGGTCCCAAACCTACACAAAGTCTTTACTCTTCTAAAACAAAACATAACTGCTTCTCTCTTTGCCAGGCTCTCGATCCCAAAGTATGTATGCTTTGTTAGTGATTCATGGCACTCAACAGACTCTTATCCTGCCCTTTACCCCATGCCTGCCTGAGAGACAAATGCAGCTGGACAATCCTGTCACCCAGGCAGATGTTCCACCACTCCAACCAACTCAGTTACTGCCACAGATCCTCACAGTGACTCAAACAGCTTGGAACACAGGAACAGGCAGAGCGGCTGCTCTGTCCTAGCCGCATCCACTCATGTGACAGCTGTGCAGTCTTTTCTCGCCACACCAGGACACCTCCTCAACCCTTGCAGGACTCTTAACACATTACCCAGGTCAGAACTTTCTAATGGGTGGAGGACCGGGTGATCAGGGACTGGGGTGGCACCCTACTAATGGAAAAGGTCTTTAATTAACAGGTGGGTGTTAGAAGGCAGTCATGGAACACTACACTATGGAAGAGGGGCTACAATGGGGCGATTGGTGATTGGGGTGGGGAAGGGACATTATACTACTGAAAATGGGGTTTGTAATTTGCAGTGGTGCGATCGGTGAGCAAGGTGGGGGGAGGAACCACCTCCCTATGGATCAGTGTATCTCTTAAGATGAGGTCCCCAAACCTACTCAAAGTCTACTCTTTTAAAACAAAACGTGAGTACAGCTTCTCAGTTCTAACATGCAGTTATCTGATAGTGACAGATAAACTGTTTGACTGCACCAAACTTTCAACTATCAAACTGCCTCAACTGTGTACTTTCACCACAATTTTACTATGTTAGCACAGGTTTGTTATAATGCAAGGCAATTACAGTTCACAAGCAGAGGGACACATGATGCAGACACATAAAAACATTAGCGGGAGCAAACTGACTGGGAGCGGGATGCCACAGGAGCGAAAAAAAAAAACAGGAGCGAATTGTCATGTTCTACATGAGTTATCCATTCAGCAGGATACTGGTGGGGACTGCTACACCAGGACTGGAGCATCACTGAGGGCATGGTCCAGGTTCTGTCTCCCTTTGAGAAATGCACCTTTGACCTAAGCTCAAATACAGATTCACTGAGTCAGGTCATTCCAGCTGTCCCTCTCCTCCTGTCAACTATGCAGGGTTTCCAGGAGCACAGCACTATGGATGTGTTTCAGAACCCATCAAAGAACTCATTGAAGGGCTTAATAAGGAGTTAAGATCACAGTTTGCAACCATACATGACAATACTAGTTACATGTTCGAAACCAAGTTAGAGCCAAGATTCAAATGTGAGGCACTGTGTCTGTCTATGCAGAGTCACAGAGTGACTGAGTACCAGCAGCAACTGTGTAGTGAACACAACGGAGTCAGGAGGAAGGCAGACCTGTTCCATTCAGAGGATGCTGGGGGGTCAGACAGTTCTGGAACAACTGGAGTGAGTGGCACTCTCAATTGCAGCCCAAGTGACAGTGGTGTGGATGGTGGCATGCCACTGACAATGAGGTTGCCTGCAGGAAGACAGGCTGAGTTGGCATCACAGGCCCATGATACTGTGCCTCTGGTTACAAAAGCACATCATTATGACTGGTCGCTATTGACAAGTTCTCTGCTGAACAAGCAACGGCAGAGAACACATCTGTTGCCACATTCTGCTGAGCAGATGCTCACTAATTATTTTGATGGGCCAACTGTGGACTTTAATGTTGACTCTCTTGCATACTGGAACATCAAAAAGCAATCATACCCTGCTTTGACCCCGGTGGCATGTAAATATCTTCTGTGCCTCCCACAAGCGTACGCTTGGAGTGCCTCTTCAGCACTGCAGGAGATATTGTTAAGCCACATTGCTCCACTTGCAGCGGAACACGTGCAGCAACTTCTTTTATTATGCTGAATATGCTTCTACTTGATTCTTTTAAGTGAACAGGGTGAGGGTGTACTAGTCAGACTGACAATGTACTGTCACTGCCTGCCAGTGTGTGAATACTCAACTGGCCTTTGGCTTCTGACCTCTGCTCTTGGTTCTACTCACAAAGATTCTGGAATAATGATTTTGGATGAGGTGTTGCACTTGCCGCTTGGAGTTTTGACTGAACTTATGGCTTTATGACCACTGTTGCTGTAAAAATGACAGTGATCTAGGAGAAATTACTGAAAATGTTTTTCTCTTATTTTTTTTTTTCAATGTGACTTCTCCTATCCTGATATATCCAGAAACTGGGTTACAAAATGTACACCTTATTCGGCCATTAACTTTCAAGCCAGACAGCAAGCAAAAATAATAGTATAAAAAATAAAAATATCAATCTCACAGTAATAAATAAATCTCAAAGAATTCTTTCCAAAACACATCAAGCATTACAAGTATGTTGTAGTTGTGAGCACTGAATAAATGGCTTGGATGTAACCCTGCAGAGGAGAGTTTATTCTTTTCTTAGATGGAGAATGCCCAATTTTTATTGTCGTTATGAAAAAAAAATTAAAACAATACAAAATAAAAAAATTAAAAAAATATATGGAGGGACGGCCCACTGGCACACCTATCAGACCCAACAGAACATGTGAAGAAAACACCTATTCTGTTAAAGGAAAACACCAGTTACCTTTACACACTCTCTTGTTGGTGCATATGCCCCCGATTAGTATCTCTGTTTAACAATATATTTTTCCTAACTGCATCTTTGCCATTTTGGCATTAAAACTTATGTTTAAAGAAGTGCTCCAAAACTCCCATTTAGGAAGCTGCTGGCAGCCATATCATGGGAGCCGCTCGCTCTCATGCCCGGGATATGCTGATGTGTCCCTGCCCATCAGCGCACTGGCTAGTGGGGGCACATTAGCATATCCCAGGTGAGGGAGCGAGTGGCTCCCACAAGATGGCTGCCAGTGGGTGGCACCCTAGCTAAACAGAAGTTTTTGAGCACTTTTTTTAAATTGAAGTTTTAATACTAAAATGCAGTTAAATTTTTTCACAGAAATGCTAATTGGGGCATAAATATGCACTGGCATAAGAGCGCTTAAAAGTAACTGGTGTTTTTCCTTCAAACTACATTTACACAGTCTGACTCTGCATCAATATTGAGTGTTTTCACAACCTTATGATACTATCTACTCATGCTAACCAGAAAAATTCTTATTTTTCTATTGTGGATGTTTTTCATGTCTACAGCATTTTTAATAAATGTACTAAGTTATGCTCACATACCAGCAAATCAAATACCCAGATACATCATACCTGAATACCATGGGTGTATTCATCAAATCTTCGCCAATACATAATTTGTGATTTTCATACCCCTACCATGTACTTCTTGTAGCCAGCCCCAGCACACCTTCACTAGATACTTGTTTTTCATGCAGGCTTTTACTTATATTTTAAATACATGTGAGAGGAACATTGCATTTATGTCCTCCCTAGGTGTACTGTATGTGTGTGACAGGCACGTTGAATGTGCGTTGGATCAATGTAACATGTGTATTATGTATATACACCTGTCTTCCAGGTAAAGATATCTGAAGGAGGAGGAGGAGGAGGAGGATCCAGAGAAGGATCATGGAGAGGATACTGTGTAGCACTGCTAAGTGTTTAGATGGGGTGGAGGAGTGATGCAAGCAGGCTCAATAAAATGTACGCACAAAAAACAGTGAATTTTAAGTAAGCACTGGGGGTCTCAGGAAACTTTAGTTTTAGATGCACTGGGGTGCACTCTGGAGGTCATCTGGTACAGTTAGGATTGCTCTTCAGCAACCCCCCCCACTGCATTTTACACCCTAGTTCCCCTTGAGCCCAGCAAGCTGCTCACTACTTCTCTGGCTCATGATGTTTTTCCCCAGTTGTCCAACATATCACATTGCTCCCTACTCCCCAGCCCCTGAGTGCAGCATGTTGCTCCCCCCTCCTGCCAGTACAGCAAGCTGTGCCATAGCTTGGCCCTCCCCCAGGCCAGAATGCAGCTCCCTAGAACCCCACCACTGGCCAATGAGTCCAACAAGTTATCAGACCCTAATCCCCCCACACACGTGTATATACACACACACACACACTTACAAAAACAGCATCCAGTAATCAGTTCTGAACAGCAGAGCAAACAGATGCAGGTTAACTGGACAAACATGCAATTTCGACACTCAGGCATAGCTAGTTGTTAGTTCTGGTAGGGCCCACTGACGAGTGGTTGCCACTTCATTTTTTTTTTTTTTTTATTTAAGGCTTGCATTTTATGTCAGAAAATAAATGTTACTTAGATAAAAAAAATGTCAGAACATCACAGAAGTTCCACTTCAAAAAGGGTTATGCAGGGTACTGTATGCACATCTGAATTATAATTTTTGGCTGCTTAAAAAGGAAACAGCTGGGAGCACTGAATAAATAATTTATTAGAGTAATGACAATGAGCAGCTTCTAGGTATTGCAGGTTAAAATACTCTAATTTACCTACGACTCCTCCAAACCTTATTCTGAATGCAGGCAGCTGAACTGAAAACAAGGCCCATTTGTCAAATGAAACAAAACACTTGCAGCACAGCTGGGGCTGATTTCTTTCTATTTTCTATGCGGGTTTCTAATTGTATTTACTTGCAAACTTGTGTTTATTCAATTTTTGTATATATCAGCCTTGTCAATTATGTTAGGTGGAACAAGACAAAGGATTTCATAGGGTTGCTTATCGTGGGGCAGTCCACGAAGGAGTAAACAGGGATTTCTGAGGGTGGGCAGCCACTTCACATCTAAGGTCAGTTAATAGTGAAGGTACGGCAGTGTCGTTAGTTTCTGTCTAGGGTCAGCATATGGGGGGGTAGCAGGAAGAGAACTTAGCAAGGAAGCAGCTAGCTCATTTCTTGGGCAAGCAAGTCAGGCAATAGCAAAACAGTCAGTAGGAAAGAAGAAGTTGCAGCTATACAGCAACCCTGTCTAGTATCTAAAATTAAGGCAGCTAGTGCATATCTGGGTCTGGCAGGCAATAGTTAGCCAAGCAGTTTAACCAGCAGTTAGTTGAGTAAGATGGGATTGCAACAATACAGCCATCCCCATCTGGGTGTAAATTAAAAAGCATTCAAGGGACAGTAACACATCCCTATATATAGTGAGTACAGATTCAAAAGGGATAAGGGAGCTATTTAGGAATACAGTAGGAGGCCCTGGTACTTTAGAATGTGGAGAGGGGGCTTGCCATGGGGGCAGGATGGTGCAGGCAGAGTGGTGGGTTGCAGGGGTGTTGGGCAGCAGTGCTTCATGACCATCTGGGAGGAAGGGAGATGTCGGGTTTGTACAAGTCTTGGACAGCTGAGGGCAGAAGTGTAGCAATTCAGGAGGGAGTGAGGGAGCATTGGTGGAAGGGGGATGTCACAGAGTAGGAAGGGCAGAGACAGTGAGAATACAGAGCACGGAAACAGGTAGAAAGAGAGACAGAGAGAGAGAGAGAGAGAGAGACAAGGGAGGAGTCAGGGCAGGGAGGGAGCTGGGCAGGGGAAGGAAGGAAGGGAGTTTAGGCTTGCTTCCTGGGTCCCTCCTCCAGTGGGAGAGAGGGACCAGGGAGTGGACAACAGAAAGAGAAATGGGCAAGACAAAGTAGATGCGAGATCAGTGGGGGCACCTCCAGAGGTGCCGTGTGGAACTGATTCTCCCATTGGATGGGGGAGAGGAAACCTGGCAAAAAGGTAAGGGACAAGATGAAGAGGAGCGATATGGGTAGTAGGGGGAGGACCACAGGGCAGTGGTGGCACAGTAGGGAAGGAGAAGGGCAGGCAAGGAACAATAAAAGGGAGAGGAAATGGAGAGGGAGTAGGGATGGAGACAGTGGGGGAGGAAGGACAGAAAGTTAAACAGACAAGAGGGGGAGACAGAGGGAGGGATGAGCAAGATGGGAGAGTGAGGAACAGGAAGGAGGGGACAGCAGGTTGGGAAACTACAAGTTGGAAAGGAAGAGAGGGAGGACACAGGCAGGGAAGGGCAACGGAGCAGGCAGAAGGGGGGGCACTGGATGGTGGGGGCAAGGTGGTAATCTTGGGGGACTTAACAGTTAAGGGAGTGAGAGGGGGAAAAGAATCTAGGGTAAACTACAGGAAGGTTCAATTTATGCCAGGGATGACTGCAGGGAAACTGGGACCTCTGATAGTTCAACATCAGAACAGAACAGAGAAATCAGAACAGAGCAATCTCTCTGATCCCCCCAATCCCGCTGCAGAGTTCCTCACATCCTGAAGGGGTCTCCAGGGACACAACTCTTCCCCTCCCCCTCTCTTTCCTCATTTTCAGTAAACACTTGTTTATTTATTAACCTGACACTTATTGTCCACTCTTTCTACCTATTATGCACAACACTGTTGTAACACTGTTTGTAACACCAGCCTTACAACCCATGTTAATGTTGATCTAGTAACTTGAATGTTTAATGTCCTCATTCCTATTGTACCCCTTCCCCCAGGTCGCATTCACGAGACGTGTCAGCTCGTGTGCCTTCCAGTGAAACATTTCAATAAATAAATAAAACGTGGGACTAGAGGAAGGGAAACTACATTATCATTCATCTGGGAACAAATGACCTTGCAGAATGTGAGGAAAGGGCTGTGCAGAAGAGGTTCAAGCAGGTGAGGAAAATTTGCAGCTAAATAGAGAGATCGGTAGCTTTCTCAGATGTGCTACTGGTACTGAGGACTAGCACAGCTAGAAAGAAAAGGGAATAGTTCAACATATGGCTCAGGGGTGGTGCAGGGGGAAGGACATGGGCTGGCTGGGGACTGGGTGGGGCCTGGGAGAACAAAGGCCTATATGCACCAGACAGGCTACATCTAGACAGGGAGGGAATTGGGGTGCTAAACAGTAAACTGGAGGGTTTGATGGACAGAGTCCTCAATTTACATTGATTGGGGGCAGCAAGGGGCTCAGCTCCTTTAGTCACCTGGTGGAGAAGGCCAACTGGCATCCCCATCAATCAGGACAGAAGGGGATCTAGAGGAGAGACAAGCAGAAAAGGGCAGGAAAGAGGGACTGGGTAGAGGGGAGGGGCAGGTCAGGGGAGGAGGGAGTCTTGAATCATGGTGGAAGGTGCTGGAACTGAAGTAATATCTCTGAGCTCTCATACCTCAACAAAATGGGAAGTAATACATTTTATGTCAGACGTTTTGGTTTGTCTGTTTGTTCTCCTGTTCTGAAAGAAAAAAATACTCAATTGTGACACTCAGACAGCTGGTTCTAATTAATCTATGATTTTTGTAATATAAAATGTTATTGAGTGTCTCTCATGAGACATGCTGAAACAGCCTATGGAATGACACCCCCCTCCCAGGTTTTAGCTACAAGGTGTTACCTGGAAGGCCAGGAGATAATTACAGGCTAGAAGAGGCCTAAATTAAGCATCTCTTGTTTATCTAGCTTAATTATAGCTTGCCAGCTGACAGGATAGAAAATATCCATTTTATGACGTTTAGAGGAGGAAAACCAGGTTATGTCACACTGGTGCGAAGTCATACATGTTCCTCTGATGTCTGTAAAAGTAGCATGTTGCTCATGGATGATAAAAGGACTTAGAAATTAACCTTATTTAATTTACCTTCTGAGTGATGACATCCTGATTGTATCATTTTTAATAAACAGAGGAGGAGCTGGGTGCCATCTTGGAGAAGGCAGGCTCAAGACAGTGTTTTAATTATGCTGTAAGTGACCTGTAAAGACACACATGTTTGGACTCTCTTGACAACAACATCTGTCTATCAGCACTATTAGAAGAGACACATTAGCTATATAAGTCTAATTGTCTGGTGGTAGGAATTTTGCACTTTTTTTAACACTTGTTCTTTTAAATGATTGTATGTTTTTGTGATATATGGTTCTGTATTTACATTTTATATTTTTTTATCTATCTTTAAGTAAAACCTCTGCTTTAGAGACTACTTGGTGTGCTTTGAAATTCTTTTTTCTGACAAGTGAAGCATACATGGTTAAATTTGACACTGTACAAAGCTTACTGGTTTTACCAAACTGGGAAAAGGTAAGAGTTTATTCTGAGGTCTTTAATAGAGTTTTAAGGGTTCATTTTGTATGCCTGGTTAGGTGCCCATAGGCAAAAGATATCTGCCCCCGAAGAGCAGAATTATCTGAGCCTGTACATTGGGTACTAACAAGAGGTTCACAGTTTGAATCCCTCCAGAACTTGAGACCAAAGTTTGATTCAAACCCACAAAACAGACAGGAGGGTTACCCTGTTCTGTTAACTGTTCACAAGACTGCGCTCGGAGGATGGCACTTTGGGAGCAGAGGGCCTGACCTGCTGAGTGGGTTTGTGACACTCACCATAGTAATATTATTTCTTCCAAGATGTCCTTTAGCATCAGTAACAGTATGCAGCAAGCTGACTAGGTTGTACTGCTTCAGAGGTGGAGACTATGATAATGAACCAAATGAATCAGCCAATCAGGAGAGAGCTTGAGGGTGTGCTGAGAGGAGCCTGTCCAGTGGGCACCAGAATTTTTCAAAGATAGAATGAGAAGCATGTCCATGTTAAGTGTGAACCAACAGAATTTCAAAAATCATGCAACAGCATGAACAGATAAATAAAAACATGTAACTTTACTTTAAATTTAATTCAAAAGTTCAGGAACAGATTTGGCAAAGGAATAGAGGAAGTGGAGTCCTCTTGAATTAGGTTATCAGGGGAGGAAGGGTGGGAGGTTACGGCCACTAAAGGACATCGTGGAAGAAATAATATTACTATAGTGACTAATTTTTTCTTCTCACCCCAGGGGTCTTTTAGGATCAGTTACAGTATGCAGACTATAAAGCAGTACAGTTAGGAGGCGGGTAGAGAACCTACTTAGGGAGGAGGCTCTGCAGGACAGCCCTGCCAAATTTGGCATCAGACCTTGACTGTACATCCAGGCAGTAATGTTTTGTGAATGTGTGTACAGTCTTCCAAGTAGCTGCTTTACAGACATCAAGCAAGGGGATGTCCCTTGCAGCTACCACTGTGGCAGCAGTGCCCCTGGTAGACTGGGCCCTGAGGCCCTCAGGTGGCTGTTTACCAGCCTTGTTGTAACACAACTGAATACAGGAGATCATCCATCTAGAGATAGTTCTCTTAGTGGCTGGCCTTCCTCTACCTACCTCTCTCCCCACAGGTGAGGAAAAGCTAGGCAGTGGAGCCCCTGAACTGCTTGGTGTGCTCCAAGTAGTAGGATAGGGCTCTCTTCACATCCAGACTGTGGAGTTTCTGTTCTCCTGGAGTGGATTTTTTGGTGAAGAAAACAGGAAGAGTGATCGACTGGTGATCGACTCGTTAAGGTGGAACTTAGAGACCACCTTAGGGAGAAATTTTCTGTTTGTTCTGAGCTGTACCTTGTCCCTATGAAGGATAATGTAGTTAGGATCTGTGCAGAGTGCTTGCAACTCTGAAATTCTCCTAGCAGAAGTAATGGCAACTAGGAAGACTGTCTTCCAAGTGACATATTTTAGATGAGCCATAGCCATGGGTTCAAAAGGTGACTCAATTAGCTTGGCAATGCACAGATCAAGGCTCCAAGGGGGAACAGGTTCCCTGATTGGGTGCTGAAGGTGGAGAAGGTCTTTAAAGAGTTTTTTGAAAATAGGCAAAGAAAGGAGTGACTGGTCTTTGCCTATGGACAGGTAAGCAGAAAGTGCAGCCAGGTGCAGCTTCAAGGATGAGGCCTTCAAGCCTAAATCCTGCAAGTGCACCAAATAATCTAAAAGATTAGGGACTGATGCTTTGAGAGGATTTATATGCTGTCTTTTGCACCGGAAAGAAAATCTTTTCCACTTAGCAGAGCACGTTTTCTTGGTACTAGGTTTCTTGGCCATCCTCAGGATCGTAAGGACCTGTTCCGAATACTGGAAATCTGGGTACTTGGCCCTCAAGAGCCAGGCTTTGAGGTGAAGAGACTGCAGATTTGGATAAGTCACTTTTGTCTGAGGAAGAGTCAGGAGAGAGTGATTGAGAGGAAGTCGGATAGGCTTGCTGCAAGACAGGGCTAGCAGGAGAGAGATAGAATACCATGACTGCCTTGGCCAAGCTGGTGCCACCCTTCCCTGACCAGTCCAGGGACAAGACCTCTGTCGGAAGAGTCCCCAGAGCTGGGGGCCTGCAGCAGTATGGAGGAAGTTGATGGCTGAGGTGGGAGACAAACAGATCTATTTCCAGGGTGCTCCACCTCCTGAAGACTGTGGCAAAGACCTGCTTACTCAGGGTCCACTCATTGTGCCCCTGGCTGATGTAACTGAGGGCATCTGCCAGATTGTTGTCCTTGCCTAGAAGGTGTATGCGCGAAAAGCTGATGCCAAGAGAGTAGGTCAGGGACCAGATTTTCATTGCCTCCATACAAAGCACTGTAGACCTTGTGACACCCTGCATGTTTATGTAAAACATTGCAGTGGTGTTGTCTGTTCTGATTTGCACTGAATGGCCCCTTAACTGTGGGGCAAAAGAGTTCAGGGCAAAGTAGATGCCTCTGAGCTCCAGAAGGTTGATGTGGCTTGCATATTCCTTGGGAGTCCAGGAGCCACTAACTGAATGACTGTCCAGATGAGCTCCCCATCTCAGGAGTGAGGCATCTGTGGTAATGACCACTGTGGGAAAAGGCAGTTGGAAGGGGATTCCCACCAACAGGTTGGTAGGATTCTTCCACCAGTCCAGAGCTTGGAGTAAGGTTCTTGTGACTGGGACCAGCTTGGACAGAGAATGCCTTTTTTTGGGACCAGTGAGCCCGTAGTTAGTACTATATGTCCCTCATCTGGAATCTGACTCCTGGAACAACCACTGTTATGAACTCCATGTGTCACAGGAGCTTTAGAAAGTGTCTGGCTGGCCTAGGCTGGCTCAAGACAAAGGAATTTGCCTGTAAGAGGAAATTCTCTAGCCTGTCTGCTGGGAGGAAGGCCCTGCTTTGCTGTGTATCAGTTCAGCTCCGATAAAAGTAAGGAGCTGAGTTAGAGATCAGATGGGACTTCTTCTCGTTTATAAAGAAGCCCAGAGACTGCAAAGTTTGCTTTGTGATTTTGAGGCTTCTTCCATTTTCAGAGGAGCTTTGCCTACCAGGAGCCAGTCTCCAAATATGTGTAGACTGAAATGCCCTGTTTTCTGAGATAAGCTGCCACTACATCTAGGCATTTGGTGAATATTCGTGGAGCTGAAGAAAGGCCGGAGAGCATGGCTGCAAACTGGTAGTACCCGATGGCAGCCTGAATCTTAAGAATTGTCTGTGAGACTGCCTTATTGGGATATGAAAATAGGTATCCTTGAGATCCAGGTAGACTAGCCAGTCTCCTTGCTGAAGAGAATGAATCACTGTTTTGAGAGTGACCATCTTGAATTTCAGTTTGAGTTAGTACCTGTTCAAGTGCCTGAGGGCGAGGATGAGTCACCACTCCCTGTTTTCTTCTTTGCCAGGTAATATCTGGAATAGAGGCCTTTGCCTTTCTGGGAAGGATGAACTTCTATGTTGCCCTTGCTGTTAGCAGCTTCTGTACTTCCAGCTCCAGAAGAAGTCTTTATGTAGGAGCTTGGGGTTTTGATAGGAATGGACCCCTGAGAGGGAACTTTCTGAACTGAAGGGCAGGCCCTTTCCACTACCTCCAGGACCCATCTGTCTGATGTTATGAGACTCCAGGACTGGAGGTAGTGGGAGAGCCTGCCCCTACTGGTACAGGGGAGGCAAACTGGACACAGGAATCAGGGCTTAATTTGTGAGGCAAGAGCAGGGGTGGAGGTACCTCTCCTTTGCCCTCTTCTGCCTCTTCCTCTGTAGAAACCCCTCATTTGTGTATAGTCCACTGGCATAGGGTATGGAAAGAAGGGCCTGGAAAGGAGCCCCTGCCCCTATTCCCTTTGTTCTGCGCTCTTTGGTTAGCAGGAACCTTCCCTCTGGCTGTGTTACTCTGGTAGGCTGTTTTGTACTTGTCTACCTTCTTCATGTAGGCTTTCATTCTGTCACCAAAGAGGGAGTTCTGGTCACAGGGGAAGTCCACAGCCTTGGACTGGGTGTCCTGTGACAGATTGGTTGTCCTTAGCCAAGCGAAGCACATGAGGGAGATGGCCTGGGCCATAACCCTGGAGGTGGCATCATTGTTGTCTGCTGCCATATGGAACTGAAACTTTGTGGCTTCCAAGGCAGTTTTGCTGTCTTCATTATGTCCTGGACCATAGTGTATGACTTGTGCTGGGCAATAGCCAGGACAGAGTTCCAAAGAGCCTTTTGGCACTTGGCAGTATAAGCCAGGTAGAAGGAAAGGTGCAGGAGGAGAGAGGCTGAAGTATAGTTTTTTTAGCCATGAAGTCAAGTCTCCTGGACTCCTTCTCAGGGGGCTGAGAGTAGAGAGGGTTGTTAACTTTTTCATGAGCTGCCTGCTGTACCACTCCTTCATGACTAGAATGTACATACAGGAAATAAGTGTCAGTCTTGAAAAGCTGATACTTTTGTCTATTTTCTTGTCCACTCCAGACAGGGAAGTAGGGTCTGAAGCAGCTTCATAGTGTTTTTCTGAAAACCTTATATAGAGAGGATCACCTTTTAGAAGGGAAGACCTATCATGTCTCTGTAATCTTCATCCTCCTCATCATCCTGTGTGGACTCCTGTGAGCATAGGCGCCAGGTTGTATGGGCCAGTGGGCATTGGCCCCAGCAATATTTTGACCTGGGCTGAGCCCCAGCAATATTTTGCCACATACTGTCTTTTTAATTTTTTCCCAGTTGGTTTCTCTGTCTTACGCCCTGTGCTGACTGTGACACATGACACTCCCCTGCACTGTTTAACTAGGCTGGTGGGGTTGCCTGCTGGCATTTTTTAAAATTGGTGCCTTCTTTGCCTTGCTGCCTTACCCTTGGTTTGAATTATTGCCCTCCAATCATTGTGACTAGTCAACTTGCCGCACTGTGATTGGCGGGCTGGCGAGGAGGGAGAGGGAGGGCCCGGGGTCAGGCAGCCGGGGAGTAGAACCAACTAGGCCAGCAGCAGTCTGGACATGGATGGTCACCAGCGGAGCATGGCAGCAGCCAGCCAGCAGCAACAACAAACACAAGAGAAGGAGGGCCAGGCTGAGCAGCAGACTAGTATTGCAGCAGAGGGGGAGTAGAGCCAGTGGGTGACTAGAGCATGCCAGGTTTGGGTTAGGGTCAGGGAGGCTTAGGCAGGCTGCAGACCTACAAATGGCCGGGTGGGGTCTTTTGGTCCAGGCAGCCAACGGCACCAGCATAGGGTAGCAGATCAACTGGAGGAGCGAGGTGAGCAGCAGAGGAGGAGGAGACTGTCAGCCCAGCAAAGGTAGACAGCTGCCAGCAGGTAAAGAACTGCTGAATAATAATGCAAATAATGTTCTGGCATGGTGGGGAATTCAAGTGCACAGTCAATGACTGGTGAGGGAGTGAGCCAGAGGCCGGAAGAGTGGCAGATGCAGCAGGTGTGGACTGGCTCCGGAGTCGGTAGGACATGAGCTGCCGGTGGGGGGAGTCATCCTCATCATTCTCTCATCCTCATCCTTCTCATCATCAAGACAGGACACATGCTGAGGAAGAGGACCATTGTGGACGACCACCATACCAAGTGGCTGGCAGTGCACGTAGGTCCTGCTGGTTACTGAGTTCTGCTGCGGCTGCCCATCTCTCTCTGTCATTGCTGCGATGCCGGTAAGTGGCACCATCATAGGCTGCCACCCGTCTGCTTACTGTAGTTGCCACAACCTTGTTTAGTTCCCTTGGTTGATGATGTTGTATAATATTGAGGCTGTAGCTGTCAGGAAGAATCACACAGTTAAAATGAAACAAATTTCAGGCATTTATGCAGGTAGTGGTACAGTAATGGCAAGCTTCAGTTATAGCACTCACATTGACTTGACTTTTCCTATTTTTAGTTAATTTTATGCAAGGGTGTTGTTGAGAATGTATGTCCATGTGAAACCTCTCAAGGCTGTTGTGTTCTTTTGTTGTATTTTCATGTGTGCCGTTTGTTGAGTATCAGGTTCACAGTACACTAATGCAATATGTCCTTAGCTGTTGTGCTTTCATTTTGACTCTTGTGCCAGTACAGAACCACAAACTCTATTTCAAAATTAGGATGTCTGACATAACTCTACACCTGGCATTATAATGCCACAGATTATGGGCAGTAAGCTGAGCCTCAGGCAAGCTACTGTAGGAGAGGCCAGCTTCACTGCTGTAAGCATTTGGAGTTTAGAACATTGGTGGTGGAGCATAACAAAAGGTGGGCGTTGCAACTGTAGGCTAGGGGATGGATCACAATACTACTGTGGTTCCACAACTTGAGGTCAGATGCTCAAGAAAACACTTATTCCTTCTGCCAATTTTAGATCTGTAACTTAAAGATCATGTGCAACGGTTTTTACATATTTTTTATAAAAGCTTAAAAAACTGAAATTCAGGTCCCTGTGTCATGATTAGTGTTTCCTGAAAATTTCATGCTGTTTGGTTTTGGTCTTCTTTAAATCAGCATTTGTTAACTTGCTCTACAGTGGCGAAAACAGTGGAGTTATTTCTGCCCTCTTAGTCAAACTTGGGTGTGATGACATCATTTTGGAGTAGCTTGCTGTTTCAGATTCCTAATCAGAGCAGTAATTTGTAGAGTTAATGGTTTGCTGAGCTCTCCAAGTTTCTTACAAACCCAGTCTCTGGCTTGTGTTTAGATAGATTAGCTTAAAATATATCATTATATTCTATAAAATCTGATCATTTTAATTTCAATGCTGAATTGAAGTAGTGGAGCTCTTTCTCTGTGAGAAATCAGCTTGTCTGTATCACAGCTCCTAGTTCTTTCTAATCAAAACTCAGATTTTTTCTAACTATATAACACAAGGCTATTAAATGAATATAAAATAAATCTAAATTGTGTTCTTCACAGAAAGTTTGTCTTTGATATAGCCTTCATAAATACATTCATGTAAGAACATTTATTCATGTCAGATTGACAAACAGTACATGTGCTTGAAATACTGTAGCAGAGTGTGACAGGTACCTGTCAGAACTCACAAATTTCAATTCTTTGGTGGCCTCTGTGTGAAAATACATCACGTTAGGTATAACTAGAAACACTATGAAGCATTTTGATGCACCGTGTCTCTGCCCCACAGCTGAGACAGCTGCAGTCTACTGCCACCTGTTCCTGCCCCTACAAGTCCCCTCTGCCTTCTGCTTAGGCAGGGGATAGAGGCAGCAGGGTGCACAATCCCTGTCTGTGTGGGAGAAGACAGTGGGCACCAGAGTGCAGCAGCATTGAATGTGGATCAGAAGGCAGGGGGGCTTGTGGGGCAGGAGACAGGTGGCAGTAGACTGCAGCTGCCTCAACTGTGGGGCACACACACGGTGCATTGGGATGCCATATAGTGTTTCTAGTTATACACATACAGGATGTATTTTCACACAGAAACCACCAAAGAAATGAAATTTGTGAGTTCTGACAGTACTTGTGCGTGAAATACTGTAGCAGAGTGTGACAAGCATCTGTTTGTTAATCTGACATGAACAAAAATGTTCTTACATGACTGTATTTAAGAAGGCTACATCAAAGACAAACTTTCTGTGAATAAACACAATTTAGATTTGTTTTATATTCATTAAACAGCCCTGTGTTATACAGTTAGAAAAAAAATTGAGGTTTGATTAGAAAGAACAGAGCTGTGATACAGACACGCTGATTTCTCACAGAAAAAGATTCCCAGTACTTTAATATAGCATTTAAACTGAAATGATTAGATTTTTAAAGGAAGTGAAATATATATTTTAAGCTGATCTATCTAAACACAAACCAGAGACTGGATTTGTAAGAAACCTGGAGAGCGCAGCAAACCATAAACTCTACAGAGTGCTACTCTGATTGGGAATCTGAAACAGCAAGCTAGTCCAAAATGATGTAATCGCACTCTAAGCTTGACTGAGAGGACAAAAATAACTCTGCTGTTTTCAGCCACTGTAGATCAAGTTAACAAATGTTGATTTAAAGAAAACCAAAAAACCAAACAGCATAAAATTTTTAAGAAACACTAATCATGACACAAGGACTTGAACTGCAACTTTTTAAGCTTTTATTAAAAATATGTAAAAACCGTTGCACATGATCTTTAAGAAAAAATATGCCCTATGTCCAGTTGTTAGGTATCCCCTGGTGGTGGGATGAGGGAGAGAAGACTGCTCTTGTTCCCAGGCCAGTGACAGGCCACTACACTAGGACACATGTGTCTGTATGGGAAGGCTAAGGACAAAACTGAGCAGCTTCAGAGTTATCTATCTTCTCAAAAGCAAGGTCTGCAGTGAGTGAAATGAGAAAGTCCTCTGGTAGATGTTCTGCTGAATGATGTGGTTACAAAAATGAGGAAAAATGAACCACAGTAAAGCATTCTGTGAAATTAATTGAAAGATACTGAATATGTGAAAAAGTTCTGAAAAACAGAAATGTGCTGGTTAAATTCTGCATGATACAGTAATTTTATATGGATGCAGATTCAGATGAGTAAAACTTAGGGACAAATGAAAACATGAACTAAAAACATTAACAGGCAACTCATTTTTCATTATAGTCTATAATGAGAATTAGTTGTTTCTGTTGATGTTTTTAAATTGTGTTTTATTTGTCCCTAAATTTTACCATGTGAATATGTGTAAATATAAAATTATCATGCAGAATTTTATCAGTATGTTTCTGTTTGACACAGGCATAAAATGGCAATCAGTGAGTTAATTTCTGATCAAGTTTGGTAATTTAAAGGGGGAACAACCATGAAATAAATGGTCATAGAATTCTTTCCATGAACAATCCACAAATTTACATGGAAAACTGTGGTTCTGTGGAATATCCTTCCGGCTTCCTCCTTTATGCGTCAGAATTCTCCCATTCCACTTCCAGAAATCATTGTGATTAGGTGGAATTTGTTGAAATTTCACACTATCCTGAAAAGAGATCTTTTATTTATTGATTTAGTCTAAAGGTTTCACAGAAACCATACTCAGTTGACAAGCAACTTATTTCTAGATGTGTGAGTGTACTGGCGAAAAATGTTTGGGGAAACACAACGAACATGATGGGACAGTAAAGTGTTCAACACCAAAGAGAAATATATATAAGTAATATATAAAACCTGAATAGATGTGCTAACACAGTGCAAAACAGATATACAGAGAGGTCCAGAAACAAGTGTCTGATTGTGCTAAATCCAAAGTCGTAATACAATTATAGCAAAAAATGAGTGAAAGGTGACATGTAGTGAATTTGAAGACAGAAGTGGAAAGGCCTGAAACCTCAGAGTCTGTATGTGGAATGTGGTATGGTCACTGGTGTCAGCTATTTGTGGGCCAGCAAACGGCAATGCCCTCATCTATAGTGCCTATATCTTAGTTATGATAGAAAGTAATGCCACCTGGATGGGCATCCAGGGGGATCACTCCAATTGTATGGGGAGAGGTGCGAGGTCTGATGTCCCTGATTATGGCCCAGGGGGCTGAGGTCCAATCCAGTGACCATATTTTCAAAGTCTCCTTATTGGGAGTCACCCTGATTTTGCCCATGCTTCTTATGGCAATGGCAATGGCATCACTGCAGTCCTGTAAAATCATTAAAGAGCAGACACTGGACTAAATGGGTACAGCGCCATTTCTTATATTCAGTAGGAAGGACACGATGTGAGCATTTTAGGTAGTAGAATCAGGAACTCTCCGCTGGAATTAGAATTTTGAGCTTTGGGAGTGTGCTGGGGGCACGAGGGCCTAACTTTAAACTAGACCCCCCACACCCACCCTATTCAATTCTAAGTCAATGGCACTGATGTCATGAGCTAATGTAGCTATAGTGCTGAGCCTTAGAAAGCTCACTGCAATTCCAGCACTGTGAGTACCTTCTGCTGGGTACCTTCCCACCATTAAAACTATGAAAACATGTGCATATAAATCCTCTTTTTAATTTTAAGGGGGTTTCTGGAAGAGAATGTAATATGCAGAGTATCAATATTCCACTGGACTGGAATGTTGATGTAAGTGTGCTGTGCTCTCTGTGAGGACTCCATTTATTTTTCCAGGAGGACTCCCGGTATCAGTTGGGTCCTGGCACCCCCACCCTGCATCTCGCTCGAAGTCTGAATTTTCAGCCATACCTCTCAACTGTCCCTGATTATGAGGGATGTCCCTCATTTTACCCCTCAAAATTGCACTGTCCAGACAGTCCCTCAAAGAAAATGTGCTGCCATCACGCAGAATCACAGAGAACGTGCTGTAAATTCAGACAGTAAAGGAGGACTGCACTGGACCTGCAACTCACTTTTCAGTAGAACTTGTTTGTAAGAACTAATTCCCAGTTTGGTACTGTTTTATCTTTACAAGCCTGTCATAACTGCAGTGGGTGTTTTGATTTACACTCTGGTGGTATGTGGAGGTTTAAGTAAGTAAGTACAAATTTATTTCTTAAGCGCCTTTCAAATACCAAGGTGCTTTACATTAAAATAAACATTCAATATAACAAACAATATCAGCAACATTTTTAAAAACCTTCGCAAAAGACCTGATAAAACAAATACGTTTTAAGCTCCGATTTAAAACTGTGTTTAGAACTGTGTGATGTAGTTGCTATGTCCCTTCCAGCCACAGAGTTCTATAGCAGAACACAAATGCATTGTGCCAACAATGGAAGAGCAGAGCAAGGGACACAATGCACATTATACATGTCTAAAATGGTCCTTTCCAGCTGTGTGTAAAACAGCGACACATACTGGGATAACTTAATATCCTGTAGAGACAGAAAAAATTACATAATTTCAATTAGCATTTAAAAATAGGCTTCTACTGTGAAAAAAGACTTGCAGATTTAGTGCAGTTCCTTAAAACAGAAAGGCATATATTATTCTAAGGTGCAAATTCAAAAATAAACTTGTTACATATTAACACAATGGTTTCCACTGTGGTCTGAGCTTGTATCTCTGTCTTGAGGATGTGCTCCTCATTTTGGGTGTCAGTGTCCCTCACTGTCACTCATTTTGAGTGTTCATGTCCATGTCCCTCATTTCTGTGACAAACGGTTGAGAGGTATGTTTACAGGTGGACCCCCAGTACCAACTGGGCCCCTCTCCCTATATGTCAGTCAGACTATGTGCTGTCAACTCTGAGTTAAGAAGGGCTCTTGACTTGGACGCTCTCTCACACACTGGCAGGGTCCTGGTGAACCACATTTTCATTAGACAATCCTGTCACCAATCACTGCAGCAAGTCTGGCAGTTGGCAGTTCGGCTGTGTGAATGGTCAAAGAAAGCATCCATCAATTATGAGGATATTTCTAGCTTATGGCGAATTTCCAAATGAAACTACCCTGTTGTTCTGCCTGGATTTCTAGCAATTTCCTCCATATTTTAAGGACCACTAAAGCTGCACATTTTTATTCTGATACATTAAGAGGCATGAAGGAAGCTTTTCTGCATAGAGCAAGTTATGGGTAGTCTCTCAAGCTTTGGAATAAACTAGTATGTATTGGGGGATTGCGTTGCCCCATTGCAGTAGAGTTTTAAAGAGTATTTTCAATGTTTTGCTCATACCTGAGGCCAGGGGCTTAATCCCTAGACCCCCACATTACCATACAGGGGCTTCTTCTCCCATAGACCCCTGCTTGGGGTCATGGTTTTGACCCCTGACCCCCACCAAAAATTTTACAAACCCAGCTCCTATGCCTGTAAGGGAAGATCCAGGGTGTCTATCATATGCTGAAGAAAGGTGAGCATTAAGGAAGTATCCTCCTGATCACTGGGAGAAGCTCCAACATTTGGATCAGGAGAAACATCAGGCCCTGAATCATCATCATCTGCACAATAGTAATCCTCTTCCTCCCCAGGAATGTCACCTATATCAGACAGAACTGCACTGGGGGGTTGACTAACAGTGGCAGGAGTATGATAAATGAACCCCATGCCCTGTAGAGTCTGGTACAGATTTCTTCAGCAGAGGGCAAATCCCCTGGCATGTTTGGGGGATTATGCCCCTGAGGCTCAATGTTTTTTGTGTTGTCTTTATGCTTTTTGCCTACTGACATCACTCCATGTTTGGGTGTTGGAGGGGCAGTGGCATGTTTGTCTTTATAAGGCTTCTTGGCAGTTCATCAGTGATCTGGTCTGATTTTCTCTTAGTAGATGGCAATTCATCGGTGCGCTTAGAGGGCTTAGGCTTTACAGGCACTTCATCAGCATCTTTATTCCATTTTTCTCTTTAGATGGTGCTTCATCAGCACCCTTATTATTACTGTTTTAGGCTTGAAGGTACTTCATCAGCAGTTTTATTATTACTGTTCTTAGGTTTAGAAGGTACTTCATCAGTACCCTGGTTAGAGCCTTTAACCTTAGAAGGCCCTCATCAGTAGCCTTAGCAGACATCATTCTTAATCTTTTGCTCTGTTTCTAAGGGTCTTTGAACAGAATTTAGAGAAAAGTGAACAGTACTGAGCTGGACCTAAGCACTGTAAACACAGGCCGTGGATATCTATCAGTTTTAGCCACAATTCTGTGGCACTTTACAAAATTTTTAAAACCTGGGGATCCAGTTCTCTTTTTTGGCTTTCTGACATGCCAATTTGTCAGAAACAATGAAAATAACAGTTCCCAAATGGAAAGTATTGAAAATAGCGGTCGGTTCCCTCACAATAAAGAAACATGATATAAAATAGCCAAAAATGCTAAGAAGAGGAAAGAAAATAGAGGTTCCCTGTGAAAAGAGGGAACAGCTATTAACATAAACTAAAGAACCATCGAAAACTGTACACGCGGTAAAGTTTTACCTCAGAAAAATAGAAAAGGGAACCACAGAAAGAAGGGGGAAAATACGGCTCCTGGGAACCGAATGGGAACCACTAAAACACCTACAAATAGTAAAAAAGAAGAAAATACAGTCTCAGCACAAAAGTAAAGTTTTGGGGTCAAAAAACTGGTTTTCTCAAGAAGAGAGAGCACACCTCAGAGGCAGTATTTCTCAGTCAGTCAGAGAAAAAATTCTAGTGCCCTCTGGGCAGGCTCCTCTCAGCACAACCTCAAGCTCTCTCCTGATTGACTAATTCACTTAATTCATTATCATAGTCTCCACCTCCAAGGCAGTACAACCTAGTCAGCTTGCTGTATACTGTTACTGATGCTAAAGGACCCCTGGGGTGAGAATGAATGTTTTACTTTCTGTAATTTCTTTCGAAAATACCACAGATGCCATCGTGGTGAACTGTAGTTCGGGTTTGAGGTACAAGCATGAGGTAACACTGTTGGCAATTAATTTTGTTGATGTAAAAGTGGCACAAGGATGTTTTGAATTAGAGAAGCTGTTGTGTATGGTTTTGACATCACAGCCATGCACAAAACCATGCATCAGAAGACATATGAAGAAAGACTAAAGGAACTAAAGATGTATAGCCTCGAGGAAAGGAGGGCCAAGAGGGGGGACATGATAGAAACTTTCAAATACCACAAGGGAATCAACAAAGTCCAAGAGCGTAGCATCTTTCAGAAAAAGAGATGTGCAAAAACAAGGGGGCACAATTCGAAGATAGAGGGGGGGGCGGCTCAGCGGTAATGTGAGGAAGTATTTCTTCACAGAGAGTGTTGTGGATACATGTAACAGCCTTCCTGAGGAGGTTGTAAATTCAAAAACAGTGGGAAAATTCAAGAATGCATGGGACAGACATAAGGCAATTCTAGTGGGGGGTAGGAGGAAGTAAGCTGTTGGTTAACTAGGATCTGCAACTTATCCATTAGGTGAAGGCAATGGGCAGACTAGGTGGCAAGCGGTTCTTATCTGCCGTCAAATTCTATGTTTCTATGTTTCAACTCATACACAACAACTCAAACACAACAAGAGTTTTGACCTTTGCCCCTTACACAATGTCTTTTACTCATAATGCAACAGGAATTTTGAGCGGTTGGTTTCCATGTACAATAAAAGTCTGACTATCTACACAACCCTGCATGAACAAGAACTGCCTTTAACCAGCATGTTTGTGTTTTCTGTACTGAAGCTGTGTTTCAAACACTGTTTCATATTCTGTTATGAATCCAGCTAGAGACGGGCGAACTAGCTCTGGCACAGTTCCAAACTCCACCCCCCCCCCCCAGACTGAGCCAACTCAGCTCTGACCAGGAAAACCAGACCTTTTGTGGCTCAACTCGATTTGCAGACTTGGCCCAGTTCAGAAGTACAGTCTGGTCCAGAATAACACTCTCACCACCAGTACTGCATGGAAAAGGCAGGACAGGGTGCAGAAAGGTGCAGAACATGTTTTAAAAACCTTCCCCTCACCCCGATCTCTAACGAAGATTCCCAAGTCCCTGGAACATCACATAACCAACAAAGACAAACTCTCATGATTCTGGAGCACTGAAGGGAGCCAAATAATGAGGGTCTCTGTTCTGTGACTGACTCATGTTCTAGCCAATCCTCTGTGTCAGCCACCACAGGACATCCCAAGTATAACCCCCTTGTAGGAAAAGAACCTACAGTGGGTTATTTGAAGCATTTGTCCCCTTTTAAGGTCCCTGGGCTCACAACCCTTAATGGGTTAATTTTCCTTTCCTCCAGGGAAACTGGTCAGCCATTGGCTGGTGCACCTCTGGGGGGGTGGACCACGAAGAAGAGTGCAGTTGGAAGGAGGGAATCTGAAGGCGAGAGCGTGCCAACTGCCTGCTTCACAGAGTCCCACACAAAAGATTAATACACAAGTTAGCCAGCCTTCAAGTGGGTCCCAAGGTGGTAGCCGGATAAAAATTGGCTGAACAAGCAGAACCCAAAGGGTAGTAGTAAGCGGAGTCCACAGTGAAGAAAGGAGGGTTACTAGCGGTACACGAGGGTTCGGTACTGGGACCGGTCCTTTTTAATGTCTTTATAAGTGACATTGCAGAGGAACTGGAAGGAAAAGTATGTCTCTTTGCAGACGACAAGAAGATCTGCAACAGGGTTGATACACAAGATGAAGTGGAAAGGATGAGAAGAGACTTAGCAAGGTTGGAGGAATGGTCAAATCAGATTCAATGCAAAGAAGTGCAAGGTAATGCACATGGGAAACAAAAACCCAGGGGAAGAGTACACAATGGGGGGTGATATACTGACAACAGTAAAATTGGAAAGGGACCTGGGGGAAATTATATTAGATGACCTAAAGGTGGGCAAGCAATGTGAGAAGGCAGTAAGGAAGGCTGGGGATACTGGGATGCATAGGAGAGGCATCAATAGTAGAAAACAGGAAGTTGTTATCCCTCTGTACAGACAGTTGGTGAGACCCCATCTGGAGTACTGTGTGCAGTTCTGGAGACCCCATTCCAAAGACATAGGCAGAGTGGAGGCTGTCAGAGGAGGGCAACCAAATGGTTCAGGGTCTGCACCAGAAGACATACGAAGAAAGAGTAGAGGAGCTTAATATGTATACTCTTGAGGAAAGAAGGGAGAGAGGGGACATGATAGAAACGTTCATGTACCTCAAGGGACTCAACAAAGTCCAAGAGGGTAGCATCTTTCAGAAAAGAGATGCAAGAACGAGGGCACAATTTGAAGATAGATGGGGGCGGATCAGAGGTAATGTGAGGAAGTATTTTTCATGGAAAGGTTTATGGATGCATGGAACAGCCTCCTGAGGAGATTGTGGAGTCAAGTACAGTGGGGAATTAAGAATGCACGGGACAGACATAAGGCAGTCCTAGTGGGGGGTAGGAGGAAGAAAGCTGTTGGTTAACTAGGATCTGCAGCTTATCAGGTAGGAGAATGGGCAGACTAGGTGGGCCAAGCGGTCCTTATCTGCCGTCAAATTCTATGTTTCTGAGTCAGGTTTTTTTTTCTTCTTTATAAGGAAACTTGTAGGAGACAGATCAAGGACATGGTGATGGCCATTGTTAGTGAGACCCTTTGGGGGGGTGCTGACCATTTGGAAGGAGGGGGGAGGCTATCTGTCTCTGGCTGCAATGAGGATAGGACAGAAGGGACTTCAAATCCACAGTGGAAACCACCACTCACCATTAAGCCTCTGGGAGGGATGGAGGCCTAGAACCTGTTTCAGCTGAAGGCATTTGGGAGCATTGGGCAGGACAACTCCTTGAGTATATGCCACCCGTATGGAGAGGAGCAGGGTTGCTCTGAAGTGGCCGTAGGGAATGGCAGTCAGCTCGAGGTTTGAGACTGCAGTTCTGTAATGGTACGAGATGCCAATGGAACTGAGACACAGTGGGATCCTTCCAGAGTGAGTGTAGCCAGCTGAGAGAAGCTCAGTTTGGCTCTGCAATAGGAGAATCAATGCTGCCTGGAGTATCCTGTTTTAAGTGCTCAGACATAGTCACTGCATACTACCCCATCATTATGGGTAGTCAGAGGACCCAGTGTGGAATATGCACATTGAAATGTACTGACTCATGGACAATGCATGGACATTGATGTAATGGACCTGCCTTCTTAATTAAAGCGGAACTCTTAAAGCTCTACTAGTCTTTGACCCCTGTTTTCATAACACAACTGTGCCAGCCTTCCGAACATATGAGCATTTGTTCCAATCAACAAAGGACACCATCAACAGTCCAGTGGGGGGACACTAAGGCTAGGGTCTCTACTTGTTCGGCCACTCCAGCCACGGAGGTGGGGAAAGACAGCCAAATTGATATACCCGGAATAGGGGTAGGCCTTTCACTTAACCCCATACATGCAGTCCTTCTAATGGTTGTAAGGGTACTTCTGACAAATGCTTCTGATACCAATCCTGGAACATAATTGTCACTTGGGAGCCACTGTCTAATACAGCTCTTGTAGACACTCCATTCACCTTTACAGTGGTCTCCATGGAGGACCCACTATTCTGGACCAGTCTGGAGGCGTAGTGGGGCCTGGGCAACTGACCTTGCCACAAAGGGCGTGAATTAGCATTTTGGTGCCCTCACTGGGATCATGTGTGCACCTCTTAACCACTGATTTCTTCTCCAAGCTCTCCTTGTAGCCTATATGCAACTTTGTCAGTGTCTTTTGGGGACTGGCATTCCCTTTTCATGTGCCCATCTTTCCCAATTATAGCAAACCATACTTTCTGGGTTTGAGCTGGCCGAGGCGCCACACTGGGAGCCAGGCGGGGTATTATAACTGGAAACCTGGTGCCATCTCTGTCTGCGGCGTGATAAGCATTTGGAGACATCTCGTCAGTTTCTGCACTTCCATGGTCAAGGAATTGAGTTTGGAGCTGTTATCAGCAGGAGATACATGGGTGGGTACCCCCACCCCCATAGCAGATGCAGTCGGATATAGGTCAGGGCCCTGCTCTGCAGGCGTGGCCTTCATAAAGGGACTGTTTTTGAATTCCCGGATCTCTCTCAACAGTTCGCCTCCATTGTGGCATATCTTTTTCCTTGTCAGAGCACTCATTGACTGTCAACCTCTGCCCCTGAACTTCACTTGATGGGTCACCCTCAGTCACTGGGTCGTAGCCACAGCTGTTGGTGCAGGTACCTCCCGAGGTCGCCTTTTCTCAACTCCTCGAATTTCTCTCATTAACTCATCATAGGAGGGTGGGGATTCCAGTCGATTTGCTGCGTGAATTGAAGCAACAGCAGTTCTGAGAAGGGGCAGACTTATGATTCTGTCCAGTCTGGTTCGGTCTAGTTCAATCGCTGGCAAACTACCCTTTCTGAGGCATTCTTGCAACAATTTTTCCAGCCGAGACATACACAGACAACAACTCCCTTGGTACTGTTGTGCATTTCTTACTCTCCACCATAGGTCCTCATCAGAATCTGGGCCCCATACACATTCTCCAAGGCCTCAAGATAGGCCTGTGCAGTCACTTCAGGGTTACTGGCCGGTTGCTTGCGGATGGTAGCCGGGGCAGGACTCGAGGCTCCTCACTAGCCCTCTTTTAGGCTTTTTGCGCCTTCCGAGCATTGCCATTCTAGCACTTGGGGGCAACATAGTCTATCCAGGTCTCAGTCATCCTCCCTTGGGGTGGGGAGGGTGCCAGAGAAGATCCTCAACCTTCGTAAGAGTCGTGACTAATGGCAGGTGCAGAAATAGGAGTCTGCATTGGTTCAGCCACCATTACGGGCACTGGAGCAGGAGAGGGTGTTGGGGAGGAACACCCCAGGTGGCAAGAATAGTTTCTTCAAGTCCTCCACAGTTTTCCCTCTCCCAGCAACCATTCAGCAAATTTCTCCTCAAAAGTTTCAGATAGTGGTGGGGCTGATTCCCCCGGTCTTTACTGTCCTTAGTTATCACTCTCCAAGCAGTGAGGGCTCCCTCTGGGGTAATGGTCTGTGGCACTTTGGAGCTATCTATGGGATCCTTAAACTCTACTAGGGCCAGGAAAGTGTGGGTGAGCAGATTAGCATGCCACCCACCACCACAGGGTTTTGTAAACCTTCCACCTTGGAAAGTACTCCCTGCACAGTGTCCTAGTTGATACCAGGGGATGTCCAGGATAAGCATAGCATTTTGGGGTCGATCTCCTCCCAGTACACCACTCCACCAGCCGTGCACAGCCACTTCTGTCGGGGTACCCATTTTTTCTTAACAGTGGTTCGTAAATGGCCACTAGAGGACACACAATCCCAGCGGTGAGCCTCCAAGATGTAACCCCTAGATGGCGCTATCCCAGGGCTACTACCCTGCCTGATTTGCCACTAACAGGTTGAGGGGCCTGGATCCAATGGCGGTGCCTCCACCCAGAGGTCAGGGTTTGCAATAGTTAAACTAACTTGGTCACAGCCCTCTGGGACACTGCAACCCCCTTCTTCCACTAGTGGCCCACACAATATATCAGAATTACCTTCAGAGTATACACTTACCCCAGGTCTGGCTCCGGCACTGGGACCTCCTGTGAAATGAGATACAGTGCAACAATCACAGTACAGTGCTTTAACATAGACAAATACCTCAGGCAGTATAACTTTGCTGAAACAAGCAGCTCTGATTTATTTAGGGGATATAACAAGGACAGGGAAATCAGGTTAATTAGCTTATCACTCTAATAATCTATCTATGGCTCTGTGCACAGGCCTATCCCTATCAGTTACTGTCCTGGGTACCCAAGCCCTAGTGGCTAGTCCAAACCGTGGCAGCTGGTAGGGGCCCTTTCACACAGAGAAAAGGAGAATTAAACAGTCAGCAGTACAGTAATTCCATTTGGATTTAATGTGGCAATTCAACAGGAGGCGACCTGAATTAGTACTCACGACCTCCAAATAAGATAGGTCCTTCAATGTCAGCAGGGCTCACTTGAGGTACACAAACCTCTTCACACATCCATATAAAAAAGCACTATACCAGGCAGGCTGCATCTGTATCCCGATCGCAATTACTGCACAATACCCAGGAGAACACACAGCAGATTCAGTTCCTGACAGACCGAGTGTAATTTTCAGCAATTCCTCCAGTCTTCTACAGGGTGAGCCTGGTTTCTACTCTTCAGAGATCCTTTGATTCTTTTCACAGGACGGATTCAGTCCTAACAAGCAGTTACACAAGTTGTAGACCGGAACTCTGGGCCTTGCACACGTTTTTGACTGAAACTGTGCACTGAAGGAGCACAGGGTTTCTTTCCTTCACTTTCAGATCTCAAACTGAAACTCCCAACAGACAAAACCGGGCACTTCCTTTGAGTTCCTCCCAGTTCTTGACTGGATTGGCTGTCACTCACAATAGACTGCTGCTGTTGGTCCAAAAGGCACGAAGTCTAAACTACATCTCCCAGAGTCACTGCCCATACAATCCTCTTGTGGCTGGCTCAGATTATGAGTCCCAAGTTCTGATTCGTCCAAGGCATCATTTTAGAGCTAGTTTACCCACACTGATTGGTCCAGTTCAGCAGTTCAAAACCAGAATGGGGAACTAGGCAGACAGTTCTGACTGCAAAGAAAGCAGGTTAGACAAACTGTAATTTTATTATTACTGTAAATGATTTCTGGCAATCAGTTACATCTTTCAGACAGGTTCCCTTTGCATCCTAGTGACTGCAAAAATGGGGTGAATTGGCGGCAGCTTGAGTGGTACTCAATCAAAGAAACACACAGTCCCCCATACAAACTAATTATGTCTGCAAGCAGACAGCTCTTAAGAGACAGTACCAGAGGTTCTAAAACACTCACTGATAAATGGCTTAAACGCCAAACACCATTCAGGCTTGGAGCATTCAAGCAAGCTCCTGAAGTCTTTTGGGAACCCCCATTTGCAGGGGTTACAGTAGCATGTAGGAATAACGTCATGCTTCAGGCACATTGTGAGGCACAGGGATGTTATCCAGTGACACATGCCCTGAAGTGCCATACTGCATTTATAAAATGGATACATTTATGTGTTTATGGTTGTAAGTAGGCTGTTTTGTGGGGCAGTAGTTTCACCTGTAAGATACGCTGGGATAGCAGCATGGGTAAAACAGGTTCTTTATCAATCAGCTTTCAGCATTTGTTCTGTTCATTTGTATTTTGTATTTGTCTTCCTTTGGGGCATGTGTTGGAAGGTGGAGGCATTCACTGAGCTTTGTTCTAGTGTTACACAAGAAACTTTCATGTAAAATGAAAATGTTAAATGAGATCAGAGTACTTTGCATAATAGGAAAGAGTATCTATAAAATATATCTGACTTGTGACAGTAATTGTCTTTGATGGCATGTCCATTTACTACTTGTCTCACTCTGTTTCCTTTTCAGCTTTTCGAGCATTAGTTCGTGGATGCTGCTCAAATCTTACCTACCTCAATGTTTCTAAAAACATTTATTCACATAAGTAGATACTGCCTTTCTGACTGTCCTTTTATCCAGCTTGTTTTGTGTTTTGACTGTATTCTATGATATATTTAAAGAGCTGCTGATGCCTCAAAGAAATCTTTGAAAACTTAGTATTTAGGTACAATTCAGCTTTTATTCCATGTATACAGTATTTTACAGATTTCTGCTCCCATTATTTATTACTGAGGAACTTGGCATGAATACATGATCTTTATCCCTTAGAGTTCATCTGCCTGTATAGCTTATTCCCTACTTCAGGTCATACTCCTCTGTTGTGAAATCACAGTCCGTTGCCATGGGAATAACTGTGATGTCACAAGCAGTGAATTATGACCTCAGGTAGGAGTAAGCAACAGGAATAGACAAAATCTTAAGGAACAAAGGTCCTGTTTTATGCAAATTACCTCAGTAATAAATAGTGGAGGAGAAATACAGAACAAATGTGAAATATTAGCTGAACTGTGTCTAAATAATGTGATTTGTTGAAGTTCTCCTGAAGGTTTCAGCTGCTTTTTAACACTGTAGTAAGATATGGGTACTCTGTCGGGCACCTATATTAATGTAGTGCATTAAACAATAGGAGATATGCAATTGCCTGACTCAAAATATGCAATTTAATTTCTGTATAGGGTGTAAGACCCTAACTATGAGTGAGTTATGAAAGTCCTATTCCCTCATAAGTGAGTATAAACTGTATTTTGAGTCAGAACATTGCATATTCAGTTTATACAACAAAAGCTTACTAGTTTTACTAGAAGTACCACCAACTGCTTAATTTGGTCCACATTTCAGTTGATTTCCTTCTGTCCTTCCTCCTGGTGAGGCTGAAAATAAGAAATTGTCTAGACCTTTCCGGTCAACAAAAACTAACTAAACTAGTTACAACATTGGTATCAGCTGTTTTGTGAGGATTTGTCTGTTTCTTAATGATTTCAGCTGGTAACTTCAGAGCTGCACAGGGCTGTTGAGATATCGTCAGCATTTGGAAACCTGTTCTCTGATTGGTTCAGTATTCCATTTGATACACCTAACTTTAAAAGATATTCATTGTGACCTGCCTAACAGGAAAAGATATGGTGTCTTGAAGTTTGTCATTTGGTATTCACGGCCTTGATTATCAAGCATTCCCACTGCCCTGATCATCATTTGCCTTTCCTCAAACTGTACCACTCTTCAAGCACCCTGCTGCCCCAATAATCAGGGACCCTATCACTGCCCTGATTATCAGGCACCCCAGAGCTGCAACCATCAGGCACTCCACCTACTGCCCCAGTCATCAAACTCTGTTCTCATCATTAGTCACTTCCAGTGCCCTAATTATTAAGCATCACCACCCCAGTCATTAAGCACTTTCACTGCCCTGATCATTAAGCACCCTCAGTGTTCCAGTCATTAAGAAACCCCCACTGCTCCGATCTTTAAACACCATCTCCACTGCCCTGATAATCAATCACCCGATTGCCCAATCATCAAGAGCCCTGCTGCTTCACTTATCAAGCACCCTTGCTTCCCCAGTGATCAAGCACCCTCACTGCTCCAGTCATTAAGCACACACCATCAATGCTCCAGTCATCAAGCACCCCCTGCTTTGATAATCAAGCACCCCACTGCCCCAGTTGTCAAGCACCCCTCTGCTGCCCTGATCATCAAGCACAAGCCTTCTGCTTCCACAATCATCAAGCACCTCCACTGCCTCAGTCATCATAAACTAAGTAATAAAGTAAAAAAAACTTTGTTGCCTGGTCATCAAGCCCCCCACACACACACTGCACCAGTTATTAAGCTTCCCCAGCTGCCTCAAACAGGCACGTTCCTGCTGCTCCAGTCATCAGGCACCTGCTCCAGTTATTAAGCACTCCACTTACTGTCCCAAAATATCAAGCACCCCTTTGTTCCAATTATGAGGCCCCACTATATTGATCAAGAACCTACCTGTGTCTTAATCATCAAGCTCCACCCTGATCATCAAGTGTTTCCTCTGCCCTGATTATCAAGCACCCTTGCTGACCTGATCAGCAAGCACTCCCTTTGCCCAATCATAAAGCAACCCTCTCTGCCACCTTCAGTCTGCAAGCCCCCTGCTGCCTAATAATCAAGCATCTTCACTGCCTCATGATAAAATATCCCTCCTGCTGCCTGGATCTTCAAGCACCTTTGTTGTCCCAATCATCACGTGCTCCTGCTGTCATGATCATCAAAACCCCATCTTCCTTGACCATCAAGTACCTCTCCCCACTGCCCCAATTATAAAGCATCCTCCTTCATTACAAGTCATCAAGCCCCTTGCCACTCTTAATCTGTCACTTCTAATCATCAGGCACCGCCGCTGTCCCAGTCATCAAGCATTTCCTGCTCAGATCATCAGGCACCCACTGCCCAAATTGTAAAGCACGTCACTGTCATAATCATTAAGCTCCCCTCTTGCATCAATCAGCAGTCACCCCTTCTTGCCTGTAGCTTACCCACTCAACCTCTAACCCAATTCTGACACACTTCTCTCCATCCCCAATGCTTACACACACTGACCGTAATGAACACATACTTTCCCTGATTCACTAAATGGCTCCTTTGGCCTTGTCTGACTCCCCAGTGTATGGGGGAGAGCAAAGTGTAAAGACATATAAGGGCAGTGGGATCTGCAAATATCTGCATGCAACAGGCAGTAGACTCACTATCAATACTACAAGTGTACAGGGGCCTTTACAGAGCACTTGCAGATGCCTTCCAATGTAGCAATAGAGAACACTGAGGGTCTGCACAGTTCAGTGGGGCTTTATGCCTCATTTAGCTGGTATAATCCTTTCAAATATGGTGCTCAGAGTAGGTTTTTCCTTTGCAGCTGTTTCTTCCTAGTGAGTCTCACATCTCCTTGTCAGGACCACTGGTATCTACCAAGCCCCATCCACCATTGACTCTATGGCAGCTGCCTTTTCCCTTGTGTTTTCCTTTGTAATAGGCATGGTCCTGGGTTAAGGAGGCTGTTCTCCCAGCAACTCAACATTATCTAAAAGCAGATGAAGGGCTACAAGGAGTGGAGCTCAATAGTACCAGCGTGCTGTAATTCTGACAGAGGTTGGATTTTTAATCCCTGTAATTCTCCCTCTCATCACCCATGACCTCCTCCTAGTCTCCAGGGACCATACACGATCCAGCATTCCTTGTATCTGGAAGGTGAACTTTCCAAGGCCTACCACAGTGCCACTGCTATCAAGGAAGCAGGCCATCAGCCCTCCTGATTGAGGATAGAATGCCACCATTAGCACTCCTTAATCTCTGTACACCCATTGCCAGCATCCTGGGCTCACACCAGAACCTGAGTAGCAGGCATTGTGGTGTCTTTTTAGCCAGGAAACATACTGTACTTTTACTGTGGTGGAAACACGAAATCTGGAAATTTAACATCTACATTTGCTGGGATTAGTATACCCAAATAGGGACCCTCTTGAACTGACCAGGACACATACAGTAACTGTGCAGAAGGGCTGCTCAAATTGTGGAATTAGAATGAGATTTGTCTGATTCCAACTTTATTTAGGAATGAGGATATTTAAAACTGGCGGCCAAAATCCTAATTCCTAAACAATGTTATGATTCCATCCGATACCTACTGTAACAACCCCACAACATACACACACACACACACACACACACACACACACACTCAACTGGCTCCCCTTGCATCCTGGCCCAGCATAATTAAATCAAGTATTCCCTTCCACCGTGCACACAAGAGCCACATAAGGCAGCAGTAAATTCACCTCCCCACCATTTCCACTGTCATACTCACAATATGCCACCAGCTATTAGGCCCAGTCAGTGGCCACTGCCCATTTCACTGTCCATTTCTAGTGCTCCTGACATGGTCGATAATGAACTCTCCTCCAGTCTGACTCTTGTGTTCACACGTCCTCCTTGGCTATGTCATGGACATAGAAATGAACCATCTTGCTCCTGCTAGTCCCCCTCCAACCCTCACAGGTAGTAAAAGTTTTTAAGCCAAGGCACAAGCAAACAGTACAAACCTCCCTCCTTTTCAGTTGGTTGTGGTAGTCCAAATGCATGCTCACAGACTACAGTGGCAGTTAAGGAGGCTTTGTGCCTGTCAACTACTGCTGTGTTTAAAAATGTTTTATTACTCATGGTGGACAGGATGGAGTTTGGTGGGGTGGGCCATGACATTGGGGGATATGTGGACTTGGAAGTCAGACTGCAGTGGAGGACCTGTGATTGAGCATGTCAGGAAGACTAGAGGCTGGAGTGGCCAGTGACAACAGATTGTACCCGCAATTGGATGCACAGTGTGATCATGTGAGTATGATGACAATAGGAATGAGAGACGAGGGTGGGAGAGTGAATTAATGTATTAAATACTGCTAGCATCTGTGGCTCTGGCATGCAGGGAAGGGCGAGTCTCAGAAACTGTGGAGATTTGGAAAGACTTTATTTAATGTTTGCTAGCCCACAGGGACAATCTCAGATACAGAATCAGAATCTCACAGTCTGATTCCAGTTCTGAGGTCCTCAGAGATGGAATTAAATCGTAATGTAATCAGAAATTCTGAAAACTATCAGATGCAAAACAGAACAGATTTGACCAATTCTAAGGATCACTATTATACAGTATTCTTTGGCAGGCAAGTAATCTCTTGCTTTTAGGGGCTTGTCTTTTAAAATGTTTACATTACATACTTCCCTTGAATACAATGTGTAAAAATAAGATAAAGATTAAAATGGAAGTTGGAATGCAATGGGAAGTCAAATCAAACTTTAGCATAAACAGAAATGCTGTAGTTGAATGAGTGGAGGAACTTATTTTTGTTAATGTGGACTGTAGTACATTGGCTAATTAGTTTATGTTGGTAAACATAAGGCCCCCAATGTATTTTTTACAATTCATGCTGAAAATGTAAAACCATGGAACTGCCAATGTACCGTATTGTTATGGTCCAGAAGAACTTTTAAAGGCACTGTGAAGCTTGTTACTTTATGCTTCCTGTAATGAGTTTACCCCAGTTCGAAATACAAACTGAAAATATTATATATGTGTGTGTGTGTGTGTGTATCTTTCATTTTCAGGAAGACAAAAGACGTACCTGCTACAATTAAGCAGTTCTTCAGTATTTCTGCATCTCTTAAATATGTTGGTCTATCCGTGCCAAACTACCACCAGAGGCTTTGAGGTAAATTACACTGCAATCAAAAACTATCTGTTCGTTTTCATTCTAGCATTAATTTATTTTTTCCATTTATACTTCCACTACTCGGCTCTCAGAGACCTTCAGGGTCAGGTTCTCATAGCCCTTTCCTTTCAGCCTGTGGCTTACCTACCACATTGGGAGCCCTCTTTACAGAGCCAGTGTAATCTACACTGAGGGCAAAAGGTCAAGGAGAGGCTGCTGCATCATCCATTACAGGACCAGTACTTTTCTCCTGTATATGCCACGTATGATAAAAGGAAACATGAAGTTACTGCTGTGTGTAACACTTTAGCTCCACATATACACAAATTGTAGCTGACTCAAAATGTCAGTAGGTAAAGCAGCTCATCTCAAGGAGCTGCCTGCCTGAGATCTCATAGAGGCTAAATGATTTTTTATGCTGGCAATATTTAGAAATGAATTTAGTAGTTTCACGATCTCACTTCCAGATGCGCACCAAGTTCTACAGTAAAACCACAGCCCTGCCACCAAAATCAGCATTTTGATGATGCAAAGTAAGGAGACGGGCTGCATAGCACTTAATGAACAGGCAACACTATTGGAGGCAGTGCCTCTCTTCTCTTTCAGACATTTTGTAATTTTGGGGGCAAGTGTAAATGTTGGGAGAGATATATATGTAATACTGCCTCTCTTAACATGTACACTTGCCCCCAAAGTACAAATATGCCTGCAAGAGACACTGCCTCGATAGCATTGCTTGTTCATTAAAGCGCTAGCAGCCCGTCTTCTACTTTGCATCATCAAAATGTTGATTTTGGGGAGCAGAGCTGTGGCACTACTGTAGAACCCAGTGCAGTCTCAGAAGTAAGATCGTAGTTGCTAAGATTAATTTCTAAATAATTCCAGCATAAAAAACATTTAGCCTCTATGAACTCCTCGGCAGGCAGCTCCTTGAAACAAGCTGTCTGTCATAAATGTGTCTGCAGTTCTTTAGCTCCACAAATTACACAGCGCTGACATAGGTTGAACCATTAAGTATGATGCTGGCATGCTGGTCCCTTCTATGAGGGAGTTCCCACACCATGACAGCACACTCAAGCTCCTTGTTCCTTCCTTAAAGGGACACTGTCAGCTTTATCCACTGTTTGTGGTCTTATCCAAACAGTGTACATTCTGACACAGACCCATCCTACATGAGTTATAAATGCACCCAGTGATATAAGAAGGAAGTTTTTTTACCTGTTTTGCTAAATTTTCACAAAACTCGAGTCCAATTTGAAAGCATGCGCCACCAGAAGCATCGGCAGGTTGAGAATGCATGTCAGGCGACGCACAGTCTCGAGATGCAACTTTTTAGCATGCCTCTGTAATAAAAGGTTTCCCAGTAAATGAATAAACATTGAGCGGTTTCTGGGTAAAAACAAAAAGCGAGCACTGTGAGCATTGTAGTTTACATTTTTACTCATAACCCGAAATCCTACACATATGTGCGAAAAGGACATCGACAAGATCCGTGCATGCTCAAGACACATTGCCTACTCTCAGACAATGCTGGGATTTCAGGTCGCGACATAAAAAGTAAACTGCAATGCTCACAGTGCTCATTTTGTTTTAGCCACCAGAAACTGCTCAATGTTTATTCATTTACTGGGAAACCTTTATTTTAAGTGGCATGCTAAAACATGTGTTCTGGGCCGCGCCGTGCCTGATGTGCTCAACCTGCCGATGCTTCCGGTGGTGGGAGCTTCTATTTTGGACCAAGGAAATGTTGAGTTTGGTGAAAATGTAGCAAAACAGGTACAGAACCTTTTTATATCACTGGATGCATTTTATAATGTATGTAGGATGTCGTGTCAGAATGTACACTGTTTGGATAAGACCACAAATGGTGGAGAAAGCTGACAGCGCCCCTTTAAAGTGTTTTGTAACATTCTGTGGGAGTTCCTAAGGTAGGTGATATGAGTCGATAATAAAATAACACTGACCTTATTGTGTCTCCCATAGAAATGTATATTCATTAAAAAATAACTTAGCTGCAATTGGCACCACAGCGTCTTGGTGGCTGCCTCATGAACTGCAGCACTGAAATGCTGATGGTGATGTAATACCAGGAACAGGGGCCAGAATGTAGCACTGACTACAATGGCAGCGCTTATCGCCACTGAGTGCTCCAACTTGCTCCATGGTCCCTCCCTCCAGATGACGCTTAACTGGTGGGTCTCTTGGTGGTGACAGTATTAGGTGTTAGGTTAGACTACCTCAGTGGCCACCACTGAGACAGCCAACAGCTGAAATATGCTTTTCCCTATCCCCATGGCTCACAGGTCTTCTGGGAAGATGCTGGGGTCAGGAGGAAGGAGAACTTCATATTAGCAATTTCTTGTAGTTAGAGGGTAGTTTCAAAAAAATACAAATACATTTTTAAAATCAGTTTCCATGCTGTGGGGATCTAAATCACTTCCTGAGGGATTTATGTGTCTCAGGAACAAATCTTGGAAATTTCCTTTAATAAAGGTATCACAAATTCCAATACATACATGAAGTGTAAATCAGTATTTGTAACAGGTCTAACACCCAGTAATTTTTATTTTATTTTGATATTTTCTTTGTGAAATATTTTAGTTGATATGGGAGGTAGGTAGGAACTGAGATTACAGTTTCTTTAAAATTTGTTGGCTGGAGAAGCAAGTTGGCTGTGGTTAGCAAGAGTTACTGTCATCTAAAGACTCCTATTTTGGATAACAGAGTTCCTTTCATTGAAAAGACTTATGTTTTGAGTATAAATTGTGGCCAAGACAAAGCAAGATGTTTCCTACTATACAGATGGCTATGATGGCAGTAGGACAGAACCCAAAGACACACAACCAGTTCAGAATGGTTTGGTTGTGGAAGAGGTCCCATAGTTCAGAAGAAATATTTAGTGTGATGTCAGTGAGGCAGGATCGATGATGCAGGAAAAGGAGATGGCCTGACATGAATATTTCTGACTGTGTTTCAGATTAAAGTCAGTCTTGTTTGATATTTGGAAGCCTCAGCATCACTGTCCAAATCAGCAAAGACTCATTAGATCCCAACTGGGGTAACATTTAATTCTTCTTAGAAATTTAGTTAGCTCTTAGATTATTCTGTATCAGTTCTGTCTTGTTCAAATGTTTTGCTTCCCATTTGTATAGTGTACTGTATTCCCCATAGTCATCAGTGTGTATAATCCAGTAACATATGTAAATATCTTGGAGTATTAAATACTAACTTTGTATGCTTTTTGCTTTCTGTCACTGAGTTTTTAAGGTATAGATAACCTGGATAGTTGGCAAGTCCATGATCCATTTCCAAAGAAACAGGCTACTAAGTTATCTAAAGCAAGTGTTTCCAGCTGTGACTAAAGGAGTGGGTCATTTGCCCTTTGCAAATGGTCACTGTACTGTGTGAGTAGTGACTCTGGCAGGATTCTGACCTAAAGATATCCCAAGGAGCATCAAGCTGGGTGATAGCAGCATATCGAGGTGACCATTCAGACATCTGAAAGGCAATTAGTAGCAGTGTGTACTGAGTTATGGGAGAACCAGTCTGTGACAAACTAGTTGGCAGCAGTCGGGATCCTAAATGGATTGTCAGTAAAAGGGTGTCTGCCTAGTCACAGAACAGGTTATATAAAGGGATACTGTGTATACAGTAACCCATGATATTAGCAACTACAGTTTGGTGACTACAAACTGCCAGCCCTTAATCACAACTAATTGAATGGCAACATACAAAGAATAGCACATCAGCTTCATGATGCCAGTAATAGTATAAAATAGCTATTCAGAAAAATCGCCACTGCACAATTTGAATCCAACCATCCTAACACAGAACCGTATAAAACATCTGCACGATCAGAAGAAGACACGCCATCTCACCGATCCCATCATAATAGTGACTTCTCAGGAGACAGCTGTTATATGAATCCACACACCTCAATACCTTTGTCCCCCTTCTCCTTACCTTTTCAGTAGACATAACCTGCTTCAACAGCAAGCGCCAACCTTTTTGACTTGTGACCAGCTCAACCTCCATAGTGGCAGCAAGAGATACACCAAATGAGTACTGGTCATTTCATACAACTTTGTTTAAATCGAATCTGCTACATGCTGCATTTTGATTGACATTGTGTGAGAATTATGGGAACAGGACAGCCATGAGAGCAAATGAGACCAAAACAGCACTGATTGCAACGTAGAACAGAAACAGGGCTGCCGAGATAACAGTGAGTAAAAGGAGTTAGCAATCACTGTTATTACATAGTGCAGAACTGGCTTAGCACTGATATATGCAGTCACTATACTTCACTCGCTGTTGTTTAGGAGCTGTTATTATGCTTATGCTTTTGCAGTCATGATTATTACATGGAACTGTGTATACTACCATTTTATTTTGTTTTAAGGAAGAGCATGTAGTGAGATGGCACTATGCCTGGGCCATATGGGAGATGTGCAGTGTGAGACCTTGAGGAGCTATGTTAAACAAAGGATTGCCTTTGAAGACAGGCAGCCATAAGCAGACCCCAGAGACATCCTCAAGAAAAGTAAACTGCATGGTGCAAAAGTGGTCACTACTGGTCAAAGTCTTGAGACTGAGGCTAGAGAGAGTGCCAGTGAGCCAGAAGCTAGAACAAGGACAGCTGTGCAGACGGGATAAGCAGTGCCAGCATGAGATCCAGAGAGAGAGAGAGAGAAACAAAGGGGTAAGGCCATCAGGAAATGGAGGGTAATGAGTACCAATGCCTGTAGTCTGGGCAACAAGCTCCTGAGCTGGTGGCCTTAATGGAAGAGGGATGCCTGGATATCGTAGCAGTCACAGAAACATGGTACACAGAGAACCATGACTGGGATGTTAACATACCAGGGTACATAACCCACAGGAGAGATAGGCAGGGGAGAAGAGGGGGAGGAGTAGCCTCTATGTAAAGGAAGGATAAAAGCAACTGAACAAAAGAGTAAACAGGGAGGAGAGGAGGCACTGTGGGTCACCTTGGAGACTGGAAAGGGCACCACAATCCGCACAGGGTTGTGTACAGATCCCCATGTCAGGGGAAGGAATGGACAAGGATATGATGGAAGGCATTCTTAGAATGGCAGAGAAAGGAGTTACTGTTGATGGGAGACCTGAATATGCCAGATGTTAACTGGAGCACATTTGCTGCAGCCACATCCAAGAGCAGGGCCATTCTTGATGCCCTACAGGTGGCAGGCATTAGACAGCTAGTTTCGAACCCACTGTGAGGGAGCAATCTTAGACCTTGTACTCTCAAACAGGGGCAGTGAGAGGATCTCAGATCTAGAAGTGGGTTGCCATCTGGGGACAAGTGACCATCAAACAGTGTGGTTCACGTTAACTCAGCTACAGAGTCAAGCCATACAAAAGTGAGGGTACTGGACTTCAGGAGGGCTGACTTTGGCAAGATGGGAGAGTGCCTCAGAAAAGCACTAGCAAACAGGCTAAAAGGAGGTGTGGAGCAACAATGGGGAATTATCAAACTGCCATCACAGAGGCAACAAGCCTTTGTGTGAAGCAAATAAACAAATCAAAATGAAAGAAAAAGCCACTATGGTTCTCAAGAGAGGTGGCTGTGAAAGTCAGGAAGAAAAGATAGCATTCTGAAGTATAAGGAAACACAGAAGGAGTAGGACAGAGAGCTGTACCAGTTAAGGCAGAAAGAAGCAGGAGGGAAGTCAGAATAGCAAAGGCCCAAACTGAGGAAAAGATAGCCAACTCAGTTAAGAAGGGGATAAAACCTTTATAGGTACATCAGCAGCATAGAAAGACAAAGGAGGGATAGTGAGGCTGAATAGAATGAACGGTGGGTGGGCAGAGGGGACAGTGAAAAAGCAGGAATACTGAATGAATATTTCTGCTCAGTATTCACAAAAGAGGAGGGAAGTGCCTAATCCAATTAACAGAAGCACTTTGATAGGGGTCGATCCCAGTCCTTTCACAGAAGAAAGGGTTCTGCAAGAACTCCAAAACTGAAGGTGACAAAGCAATGGGTCCTGATGGAATTCACCCAGAATTCTAAAAGAATTAAGGAAGGAACTAATGAAACCACTGGCTACTCTTTTTAATAAATCATGGGAGGATGGTGGTACCAAGACTGGAGGAAGGCGGATGTGATTCCCTTCACAAAATTGGGGCACAAGACAGAGGCAGGAAACTACAGACCTGTCAGTCTGACCTCTGTGGTAGGGAAAGTGATGGAGTCACTCTGAAGGAAAGAATAGTTGAGTACCTAGAGGTCAGTGGAGCACAGGATCCAAGGCAGAATGGTTTCACAGCGGAAGGTCATGTGACATAATCTAATAGATTTCTTTGACTGGGTGACCAAAGTAGTAGACCAGGGAGGGGCTGTGACATGGTCTACCTAGACTTTAGCAAGGCATTTGACACAGTCCCACACAAAAGATTATTAGTCAAATTAACCAGCCTGGGAGTGGGTCCCAGGGTGGTAGCCTGGGTAAAACATTGGCTGGACAACAGGACAGAAGGTAATTGTAAATGGAGTCCACTCTGAAGAAAGGGCAGTTACTAGTGGGGTACCGTAGGGTTCAGTATTGGGTCCAGTCCTTTTAATGTCTTCATCAGTGACATTGCAGAGGGACTGAAGGAAAAGTATGCCTTTTGCAGATGACACAAAGATCTGCAACAGGGTTGATACACAAGGAGGCGTGGAAAGGATGAAAAGGGACTTGGCAAGGTTGGAGGAATGGTCAGACGTATGGCAGCTAGGATTCAATGCAAAAAGTGCAAAATAATGCACCTGGGAAACAAGAACCCAGGGAAGAATACACAATGGGTGGGAGGTAAACAACAACAAAACGGGAAAGGGACCTGGGGTAATCATATCAGATGACCTTAAGGTTAGCAAGCAATGTGAGAAGGCAGTAGGGAGGGCGGGGGTATACTGGGATGTATAGGGAGGCATCAGCAGCAGAAAACAGGAAGTTGTTATCCCTCTGTACAGACAGTTGGTGAGACCCCATCTGGAATACTGTGTCTAGTTCTGGAGACCCCATCTCTGCAAGGACATAGACACGATAGAGGCAGTCCAGAGGAGGGCAACTAAAATGGTGCAGGGTCTGCAAGAGAAGTTGTATGAGGAGAGACTAAAGGAGCTTAATATGTATACCCTTGAGGAAAGAAGGAGAGGGGGACATGATAGAAACTTTCAAGTACCTCAAGGAATCAACAAAGTCCAAGAGGGTAGCATCTTTCAGAAAAAGAGACTTGCAAGAACAAGGGACACAATTTAAAGATAGAAGGAGGGCGGTTCAGGGGCAATGAGGAAGTATTATTTCACAGAGAGGGTAGTGGATGCATGGAACAGCCTTCCTGAGGAAGTTGTGGGTCTAAAACTGTGGAGAATTCAAGAATGCATGGGACAGACATAAGGCAATTCTTGTGGGGCAGGAAGATATAGGCTGTTGGTTAACTAGGATTCATGCGCTCATCCTGTAGGTAGGAAATGGGCAGACTAGATGGGCCTAGCGGTCCTTATCTGCTGTCAAAGTCTATGTTTCTATGTTTCTAAGGCAGTGCCAGCAGAAGATCCAGAGGAAAGAGAAATTAGAAAGGCCATGCCAGCACAAGATCCAGAGGAGAGAGATACAAGAACGGCAGTGCCAGCACAAGATCCAAAGGAGAGAGAAACAAGAAAGGCAGTGCCAGCACAAGATCGAGAGGACAGAGAAACAAAAGACAGTACCAACACAAGATCCAGAGGAGAGAGAAACAAGAAAGACAGTACCAACACAAGATCCAGAGGAGAGAGAAACACGAAAGGCAGTGCCAACACAAGATCCAGAGGAGAGAGAAACAAGAAAGGCAGTGCCAGCACGAGATCCAGAGGAGAGAAAACAAGAAAGGCAGTGCCAACACAAGATCCAGAGGAGAGAGAAACAAGAGAGCAGTGCCAGCATGAGATCCAAAGGAAAGAGAAACAAAAAGGCAGTGCCAACACAAGATCCGGAGGAGAGAGAAACAAGAAAGGCAGTGCCAACATGAGATCCAGAGGAGAGAGAAACAAGAAAGGCAGTGCCAGCACGAGATCCAGAGGAGAGAGAGAGAGAGAAACAAGAAAGGCAGTGCCAGCACGAGATCCAAAGGAAAGAGAAACAAGAAAGGCAGTGTCAGCACACGATACAGATGTGCAAGAGTGAGAGTGTGAACTTGAGAGGAAGAGGGATATTAAGAATGGAGGCTAATTCCATGATAAATGTTTTATAAAATTTAACAGGAGCACCCCTGGACTAGGGGATTTGTCTGTTGATACTTGTAATATTGCAGTCTTTGTTGTTTCCTCTGAAATGGGTCTGCCCAGTTATGCTACTGACTCTAATTGTATTTCAGGCAAATTATGCTTTTAAAAATTCCCATTCACATTTCTGGACTGTGTAGTATGGTATCGGCTGCACGCCCATTGGCTCACGGCTGTGGACCAATGGGCGATAGCCCTACCACAGTGTTGAAGTCGGTGGGCGGCGGGCAGCAAGTGGGTGGGGAGCTGCTGCCCGTCAGCTGACTGGGGGAGCAGGCGGTGGGGCCCAGTGGGCGGGTGAGGGGTACCGCTAGACCACCAGGGTTGGATTGTGCAGCATTATTTTTACTGACCCCGCGATAGGCTGTGTGTGGACCACTGGACCACCAGGGATATGGGACTATTGATTTGTACTACATATGCCCGTGATCGGACTGCTGAACGTCCACTGGACCACCAGGGATATAGGGCTGTTATGTGTTCTACATACACCCACCGATCACAAGTAGCAGTCCACTGGACCACCAGGGATATAGGACTGTTATGTGTTCTACATATGCCCGTGATTGGGCTGTGAGCGGTCCACTGGACCACCAGGATGGTGTAATATGAATGTACATATACTACTGCCTGTGATCGTCTGCAAGTGGTCCACTGGACCACCAGGGATATTGGACGTGTTCTTCAATTTACACATGCCCGTGATTGGGCATTGGGGCACTTTGCTGCGATGTGCAGGGGCGTCGGTCCCCGACGACTGTAGCTGGCAGAGTGCTAGGCGTAAGTTGTCGAGATCGTGCACCTGCTTGCAATGGGGCATATGACATGCAAATGGCCCCATTTGTACCTTGCACATTATGGCCCCATTTGTATGTGCACTTTGAATATTGCGGTGGTTGCGCCTGTCGCAGAACGGGCACTTTGCGCTGGCGCATCCCTGTTCACTTGCCACTTGCACTGGCGCAGTGCCACTCGCACCATGTGCACCGCGGTGGCTATGAGCGATATTCAATGATGCTGTGCCATAGCGCAGCTCCATTGAATATTACCCTGTCAACGCCCCAGCGCATCTGTTGCGCTGCGCCCAGGCTTGCGCACGAGCCTGGCACAGTCTGAATATCCTGCCCTTGGTCTTTAAATTATTTTATTCACTGTTTTAAAGTTTTATTTTTAAATGCTATAAAAGGTATTAAGAATCCTGACCCATGCTGTAAAAGTATCCCAAACTGTGTGCAGGGTATTTCCGATGACAGATTCCGTTTAAGGAATTCTGTGATTTTCATTTTGAGTTGTAGCATGGTAAATTAATCTTTTAATATTGATTGATCCATACACCAGTCATCTGGTTTATGTGGGTATCATTGTCTGAAAGAGTCATTATGCAAGGGAATGATCTGAGATACTTATGCCAGGATAGATTATGGTGTCAACTAAATATGAGATAGATTTGGAGATTAAGAATAACTTTATCCTGGAAGCAGCTTGATGTGGTGCCAAGAAGTAGGAGACTGCCTCATTTCCAGGTTGGTATATCTCCATGGAGTAATTAATTGCAAATCTTGTTTAAAGTAGTTTAGCCATTTGGCTGCTGTGGTGTATGCATTTAGTAAACTAGGAGTCTTATCCAATGATATGTCCTGTTTTATATCGAAATTGCACCTATTAGGTATGCAGGTTTACAGATTGATGACTGAAGAAAGAAGTTGGTAAAAGCTAGGATTGCTTTTATTTGGACCATATACCATACTTAATGTGTAATATTTATTTCCAAATTGGCATCCTTATCCTTGGCATTGTCTCTGAAACAGGTCACCTACAAGATGCTACTTGCCCTTGGCTAACCCAGGATGGGAGCCCTGGATTGTGACAAAATCCTGGTCCCCATATGGCAGTAGTAATGCTGCTACTGAGCCACTGAGCTTGCCTGAGAGCAGTAATGGACTTGGTTTTTATGTCACGAAAACCGCTTTTTGATATAAAGTAGGAGGCTTGCAGTAATTCTTCTAAATTGCTGTACGGTGTGTTTTGTTTCACAGCATTTTCTGGGAAATGATTAATCAGTATATGCACACAATAGCTTATGGTAACAGGTTCCTTGTAAATGTAATATTCTGTCCTCCTTAGACTTTGTGGAAATATGAACAGTAATTTTCATTAGTGGATATTGAGTGAGTAGTAAGCAGAGAATACACTGGTGTTTACAAACACTGAGAATATTCTCAAGGTTCATTTTAACAAATTAATATAAAAGCCTACTCTCCAAAGTCTCTTACATACCCACGCTTGTAAGCAGAAAGCCTCAAAGTGCACTTACAATAACAATGATAAAAATATTTATTCAGCTGAAATAGGAGAAACAACTGATATACTCAATTGTTAGAAATCTAATTCAAAGTAGGCATGGCCTACCCGACAGGTAGCTACATTGGGTAGTGCCTATTTTTAGCCAGGTAGGGTAGTTTAGGTGAAGTACTGCCCTGCCCAGCTTACATTGTAATTATCAGGTCAGGTAGTTCATGCCAGGTAATTCTCGGGTTGGGTAGTAGTTTAAGGCTGAGCCCTGCATAAGTCAACTTCCTGCTGCAGTGTGACTGTTATGACCCATTCTGCTTCGTAGGGCAGAATTGATCTGCATGCTCCAATTGGTGTGCATGTCCACCGTGTATAGGGGCTGTGTGACTGAGACTGACACAGTTGGAACCAGAGGAGTCATGGAGAACAGAGCTCAAGACTGTGCTGTGTTATGGTTGCCCACCCACCACGTGGAAAATTAGTGAGCGAGCAACTCGGTTGAGAATGGGAGAGGCAGACTGAGCAGAATCAGTCAGAGTGATTCAGTGAATTAAAAAGAAAACCTTGAGAAAAGTGATTTTTTCCCAACTAAAGTGAGAAAGAAAGTAGGAGGGTGGACAACTCCAGAACTGGGAGAGAGTAAGGAGAGTGCTTGGGCACTGCAGCTGCCATCCTAGTAGGCCTGTCACATTGGAAAAAGTACTGTATTTTATTCAGTAAAGCATTACTCAGGAGCTATTCTGAAAACTCTTCCCAGTCTTGTAAGTCTTCTAGAAAGAGGCACAGTGCTGCAGCATGTGTAACTGTTAACGATATGGACAATATGAATCATAGCACTGATTCAGAACATAGCAACAATAATAACATCACCAGGACTGGCACTAAATGTCCTGCACAAAAAGTGTGATAGCAATGAAATAATACTAGAATTTTGGAAAGAACTGACTGGAGTTACTCTAGAGGTACTGAACGTATTTCCATATGTGCCAGGATACTTCCAGCTAATGAAGCAGCATGCAAGGAAGCATCCTCCTAAAATACAAGCTCAGATGCTGAGGCAGCAAATGCTGATTGAGATGGTGATGATAGTGGGACTGGGAATGGGACAGCCCAGCTGTGTCCCGCATAATGATGATGGCACTTCCAGTTCTTCTGAATGTTGTGGAGATGAGGTCGGTAGTTTTGATGAAGGGTAGGAGAGGATGCCAATTAAGGCATGAGAGGCAAGTGCAGAAGAAAAATCATATGCCAACAGTAAGAAGATGAGTATGAATGACAACAATTTATCTCAACAAGGAAGTGGCAGTGTAGGATTTCCTCCAGTTCCCTTGACTGTGCAATGACTAGTGCCAGGTACCATGGCACAAAGCAAAAGAGGTAAATCTTTAGTGTGGAATTTATTTAATATTGATCCTGAAGATAGCTCTCAAGCTGCATGCAGTCTGTGCAAAAAGAGCATTAGTTGTGGCAAAGGGACACATTTTGCCACGTCCGTAATGATGGGACATACAAAGGCAAAACACCCTATTGAGTGGGGCAAGGTAAGGGCAGTGTGGTCAGTGAGTGGCAGTGGAGGTGGTGGTGGCAGTGACCACAGTGATAATGAACTGGAAGCAGTGAGTGACATTGAGTCACTTGCTGTGTCCTTGCAGTCTTCCCAGACAAACATAGATTATTTTCTGACACCATCAAGTACTGGAAAATCTCAAAGTGGTACTCCATGTGAAAAGGTGTGAAAAATACATTCCTCAAAAATCAAAAATATCTCTTGATTCTGCCAACTAACAGTAAAAGAAAGTGTGGCAAGGAGATCAGAATTTAACCACCAGCATCCAGCATGGCAGCTGTTAAACAGAGCCATTGCAGAGCTGTTGGCCAGTTGTCAACTCCCTTTGCTTTTGTTGCCCAAAAGGTTTCCTCAAGTTAATGAACTGGATTGAACCATGGTACACCATTCTGTGTCGAACTTACTTTCTGAAAAGGCTGTTCCACAGTTGTATGATTTGGTGTGTACTGAAGTCATTAAGCAGTTGAAACTCTCTGAGATGAAGCGGGTTCACATAACAACATATATATGGACCAGCAAGCAAGCAATTGACTACATGACAGTTAGAGCTCATTGGGCAAGTTTTCAGTCAGAAAGTAACTCTGCTCTACTGTAAGCTGTAGGAAGCAGGCTGTATATGTCACCACTTTTGAGGAAAACACACTGCTTTGAATATTTTGCAGGAGCTACAAAAATAATTCCAGAAATCGCTTACTCCATATTCCTCATCCCCAGGGTTCACAGTGTCAGATAATGGTGCCAGCATAGCCAAAGCTGTTAGAGATGGCAACTACCAACACATATCTTGTTTCACACATTGTTTAAATCTTCACATCTGTAACTTCTTAAATGGAAACAAAAATGTTGAAAAGCTGTTAGATCTTGCTAGGAAAATATGTGGGCATTTCAGCCACTCTGTGAAAGCACAAAAATCCTAAAAGGGGTTGAGAGGTCAAACGACTTACCACTGCATCAATTAAAGCAGGAAGTTCCAACCTGCTGGAATTCAACATTTACAAATTGAAAAGGCTTTTGAACAGAAACTGTACATGGCTACACCATGCAGAATCAAATAGGTAAAGTAGACATACTGCTCAGTTCCAGCAGTTGGAGTCTAGTTAAATCTTTGGTCACCTTTTTGACCCATTTGAGACTGACACACGTGTCATTACAGACTGTGCAACTCTGAGTCAAATTCTTTCTGAAGTAAGATTTCTTCACATTTTCCTTGATGACGTAAAGAAAGACTTTCAGTCAAAGAAGACACCACCGCTGTTATGCTGGCAGATGACTTCAGTCTCAGAACGTTGACTGATCAGAGAATAAATACTATGTTTAAAAATGACATCTAAGTGTTGGCTATGTTGCTAGATCCCCAGTTTAAGGGAACATTGAAGCCATCCTTCCTGCAGGAAGACATTGAGTACTGGGAGATCTTCTGCTAACCAAATTTGACATTGCCCCACCTACACCATTAACTGATGTACAGCAGTCAAACTCCGCTGAACCATCAGAGTGCACCTCTGGCACAGGCAATAGCACACCTATAAATTCTCCACAATCACCAGTATCATTAGCGAGGAAAGGACATCTGTAGATACTTCTTGGGCATCCTATGTTTGGGGTTGAAAGACAAATCAATTCTGAGTCACCTGCAACAACATGGACTAGTATCCCGTAAAGAAAGTGCAGCAGGTTCATCTGTCAGACTGTTAACCATCTCACACAGCGCAATGATCCAGGAGTATTGTGCAGACCATACTGAGACTGGTCATGAGGAAGGTCTACTACTGTATTGGAAACAAAAGAGAATAGTATGGCCAGATCTAATAAATCTTGCAATAATGTACCTTAGTTGTCCACATTCAGGCATATATTCAGAACGTAGTTTAGTAGCTGGAGGAATAGTCAGTGTCCAAAGAACACTGCCAAGTCCTACAGATGTGGAACAGCTTGCATTTCTCAAAATGATTGCTGACAATTGCTCAATTGTCCCAAAGACTGAATTATGCAATTCTGACTCTGAACCTGAACATCAGACTGCAAACAGTGATGCTGAATATGATGACTAGGATGTGTACAAATACTAATAGAAAATCCTGCATGGAGTGGAGTTCTGCCAAATTTGTTACTTAACATTGCTGACACATCTCCTGTCAGCAGTTATAACTGTCCTCTGAAATAAATCCTACCATGGTCACAGACACTTCATGGACAAACAGGCACGTTGTCATTTTTCTGACAATGTTGGTACTATTATTTTGAATTCAATTACTTTTTTTATTTTTACATTTTCTTGTCAAAACTGTTCAACATGTCAGATACTGTTCCAGTCCCACTCTATATGAACACTACACACATTCTGGAAGGACTGCTGCTAATCACTTACAGGCCTTATGGCATAGTTGTTACTGCAGTGTCTTCCACTGGCATCACTTTCCCTCTGTTTTACTGTCATTCTCTTTTGACATGTACTACTGACAAAATATGTCTTCACCACTGCCACCATGCTAGTCACATGTGCCACACTACTCTTAGTCTTGTCAATCAGTTTATGATGTTTTGATGCCCACCATGGGTATAATTTTGGAAACAGCCAGCAGGCTGAACCAGAGTAGCTGATCCTGTCATGCCTACCTCAGCAATGCCCGCCATGGGTATAATTTTTAAAACAGCAACAGGCTCACTCAGAGCAACTGTGTCTCTCAAGAATCATACCTACCTCAGCAATGACCACCATAGGTATAATGTTTGAAAAGCAGCAGGCTAATTCAGAGTAGCTGCATCTCTCACATCTGCCTCAGCCATGCCCGCCATGGGTATAATTTGTGAAACAGCCAGCAGCCTCACTCAGAGCAGCTGCGCCTCGTGACCTGCCTCAGCAATGCCGCCATGAATATAATTTTTGAAACAGCCAGCAGCCTCACTCAGAGCAGCTGCTTCTCTCGCATCTGCCACAGCAAGGTCCACCACAGGTATCATATTTGAAACAGCCAGCGCCTCACTCCCGAGCAGCTGCACTTCTCATACCTGCCTCAGCAATGCCTGCCATGGATATAATTTTTGAAACAGCAGCAGGCTCTCTCAGAGCAGCTGCACTGTCCGTAACTCTGCCCTAGTAATGTCAACTATGGGTATAATTTTTGATACAGTAGTTGGCTCACTCAGAGCAGCTACACCTTTCATACCTGCCTCAGTAATATTGTCCATTGGTATAATTTCTGGAAACAGCAGCAGCTTCACTCAGAGTGGCTGCACTTTGTACCTGCTTCAACAGTGCCCACTCATGGTATAATTTTTGGAAACAGCAGCAGGCTCCTCAGAGCAGCTGTGCCTGTCATACCTGCCTCAGCAATGCCCACCATGGGTATCAGTTTTGGAAACAGCAGCAGGCTCAGTCAGAGCAGATGTGCCTCATGCCTCAGCAATGCCTATTCAAGAGCAGTGTGTGCTTACATTGCTTGAAATTCTTCCCACACATTTTATAGGTAGTTTCAGATTAAGGGTCTTTCTCCATATTAAAGTCATCATTAGAGTCATCATTTCTTGTAGTAACTTCCAAGAAACTGACTTTGCAAAGACAACAGTTCAGTGCCCAAAGTCTGGGAGATCTGCTACAAACCGAGGGTATAGGGTGGTTAGCCAGCAAATTATAGCGCACACACTGCCCACATTATCCTTTAAAACCCAATGGCAAATGAACCCACAAAATGATTTCACTCATATTAGATCATTATATCGTACTGAACAATTTTCCTTGTTTAAAACAGTCCAGGGCTACCAGCTGTCACTAATATATGGAGCTGATTTTTTAATTTTTTCTCATTCTGTGTCATTAGCAAAAATCTGTTGAAAACAGGGCCCATAATCTTAAATTGCTCAAAATCTATTCTTTGTAAACCACTTTAAAAGTTAGTATTACTATTGAAATGGCAAAATGAGACTGATGATCTAGGCTCTATGGGGGTAGAGGGTGGGGAGACACGAGGAAGGTTAATGAAGTCAGAGAGGCAGATGGATGAAACAGAAGAAAATAAGAAGCTACAGTATATTTGTAAGTATCAGGCCCGATATTCAAAAAGGCACAAAGTGCACGGCAAACAGTGCTGAGCCTTGTGGTTGCCCGGTGTCCAAAAATGCTATAGTTAATGGAATAGCAGACAGGCACTATTAGACTAAATAGAAGGCAGCTCAGCGCCAAGCCACTTAGCACTAGGCAGACATGGCTTCTGGAATAAGTACCACAATGGCTTGCACCTGCCAGCCCGGTGTCGCTGAGGGTTGAGGCACTGGATGCCACATCTCATGCTACACTGGTGACCCGGGTTCGGGAGCAAGCTCAGGCTCTGGGGTCAGCGGGGAGGAGAGGATTGAGCATCCAATGGACTGCTCTCCTCCTCTTCTGGGGAGTGTGGTGGGTTGTCCGATGTCCCAGTGACCTCCAGTGGAGATCGGAGGCACTGTAGGACATAGGACCAGATGTGGGGGCGTGGCTGATGCGGCAGGGTAGCCGTGCACCATGGCGTCACTGTATGTCACACTTGGGGAGGAAGGAGCTCACGGAACAAACAAAGAAAACCCTTTGACCCCGGATAGGCAATGGACCCACAGTGCCTGCCACACGCCCAGCACTGGACCTCCACCTCTGCCCTTCAATCTCCTTGCAGACCTTAGGGCCCATGGGTCCTGTGGGAGAGTAATGTCGCTTGAAGAAGGTGGGGTCACAGGGCGGTAGAGCGGCAAGGTGAGTTGGGAGCCTGAGAGGGTCCAGGTCCCAGAGGTGACAAATAGAAATGTAAACCCCTCCCCAAAAAAAATGGCTTGTACTGCATTAAATTTCCGATATTTAAATGGACCCATGCAAATGAGCTCATTTGTCATGCAAGGTGCTAAGGGACCATTCACATTCCAGTTTGGGGCTCATTTGCATAGGTAGCCCCACAATTTAGTGCAGCACCACCCCCACTTGCCTGGTCCCAGAGAGCTATCCGTAGTGCTAGTGATCTCCCCCACCGATCGCCAGCCCAATGTAAGAAAAATCTTGCCTGGTGTCCAGTGCACCCCATTCTGCACCGTCCTGATGTATGAAGAAAGTAATTCTTAGTGCCAGTGGTCCCTCCTCACCTGCATCAATGCCCAGTAATCATGTGTTTCCTGATGTCTAGTGGTCCTCCCCCAACCTGCACCCATGCCCAAGTGTAATTCTGTATTCCCTGGTATCTAGCAGTCCTTCTCCCACCTGCACCCATACCCAATGTGTAACCATGTATTCTCTGGTGTTTAGCAGACTCCCACATCCCTGATCCCCTGTATAATACAGTGACTCCATTCCTTGGTGTCTAGCGGACTCCCCACCTCCCGCTCTGGCAGGTAGTGCCCCACCACTCCCACTACTGCCTCCATCCCGACCCTAGCCAGTGACCAACACAGCCTCCACTTGCTACCATGGCTGGCTGCTGACTGAGCTGTCAATGAGTGTGTACTTTACAGTACTAGTTTTATTCGCCTCATGCGGTACTTATAGGTCTCTATTATGGCCCCCTTCCAGGCTGTACATATTAAGATCCCCAGTTTCTCTTCATAGGGCTTAAAATACAGCTCCTGTACCATTTTAGTTGCCTTCCTCTGGACAGTCTCTACTCTGTCTGTGTCCTTCCTGAGATGCGGTCTCTGAAATGGGACACAGTACTTCAGGTAGGATCTCACCAGTGATCGCTACAGTGGTAACACCATCTGTCTCCGCCTGCTGATGATTCCCTCCTCTGTACCCCAGCATCCCCTGGTACTGCCCACTGCCTTGTCACACTGCTTCACCATTTGAGGCCATCAGATATGATAATCCCAAGTTCCATTCCTGTTTAGTGACTGTCAATACCTCTCCCTCCATTTTATACACTACCCTGGGTTTCTGTGTCCTAGTTGCATGATATTACACATTTTGCATTGAAACCCAGCTGCCATACTCTTGAACACTCCTCAGGTACCTCAGATCTCTGCACATTTTCTCCACCCGCTCCAGAGTGTCTGCTGTATTCTAGATTTTCATGTCATCTGCAAACACATACCTTCCTTCCAGCTGTTCTGCAATGTCGCTAAGGTCCCCTGTACCTTCAAAGGACAGTTACACACCTGTGGGTGCAAAGGTATACCTGCCAGTCAAAATGTCCTCACTACAAAGGACAGCTCCCATAATGGCCGGCCCACAGTGTCCTACACTAGTAGAATTCCATGAAGCCTGTATTGTCTGTGAGAAATATAACTTAGTACAAATTACTTGGTTGTAAATTGTATAACTATATCTAAGCTGATGCAATGCTATGTGAATTATTTATTTTGCTACATTGAAATGCTACTTCATGTAATTGTAAGCTCTGTACTGCTAGCGATTATTGTTCCTGCTGTTACACTTACCCCAGGACATACCAGGAATGAGCTGGTTAAATAAATAAAATCAGTGCACCATTCGGTCAGCTTGGAGTGCACTACTGACTTTCAGCACTCTGTGAACTAGAATTCAGAAAACATTGTTAGAAAGGTATTTTCAGCATGTCAATTATAGCTGAAGGCTAACATCATTTAAATGAGACTGCTGCATTTTTAAGGAAGCAAATGTTTTAACTGAAGTGCACACTCAGAATTCCAACTGATTATTGATGGGGAAGGGGCTAAGCTGCATGAACTCCCTTCCAATGTTATCTGTTTTAACTTTTTTTCACTTACAGGGCTTTGTGTTCCTCCTTCCAATGTTATCTGTTTTAACTTTTGCTTACTTATAGGGCTTTGCTTCAAGGACTTGCCTGCAACATTCATCTTAGTGATGTGCAGCTGGACCTTAGTAGCTGTGAGGTAAGGAGCTCATAAGTACAGTGGTGATTGTGGCAGATGAACAAAGCATATAAACTAAACAATAGCACAGAAATGGTGAACATTTAATAACTAAAATATATCATGGTTCATAACACTGCTTCTGCAGTCAGCCTTCTTGCTGTCCGAGCAACCATATCAAGAAGAATTGGTAAGTAAATTTGGCTGTATGGCCAATACCCTTTTAGAGGTAACCTTTGTCTCAGGGCATTTGCTCCGGGTTCTTGTCTTTACGGTTCTTCTCTTCTACTATGGGCTTCCCGTGACCCAGTCCAGATTCCTTCATGGGTATTTGCATATGCTTCCCATGATGCTTTGCATTATTGGGTTATGTGCAATTGTATTTCCTTTGAAATTTGGCTGTATAGCCAATACTCTTCCAGGGTAACCCTTGCCTCAGGCATCTGCTCTGGGGTTCTTGTCTGTTGTAGTTCTTCTCTTCTACTATAGGCTTCCCGTGACCCAAATAAGTAAGACCCTTCTAAGACTGGCTCGCTTCCTGCCTGTGGTCTGAGATGCAGATATGGCACACTGATGAATCCTAACAAGGTTGAAGCATATGTCTGTGTCTGCTGTTCTCTGCCTTTGCTGGTTGGACTGTGAGGCTTTTTGACATCATGCAGTTCTGCTTAAAGTTGAGCTAATCCAACTTACTTCATGGAGACTTGCATATGCTTCCCATGATGCTTTGCATCATTGTGTTATGTGCAATTGTGTTTCTCTGTGAAATCTGGCTGTATGACTGGTATTCCTTGCATCAGGGCATTTGCTCTGGGGTTCTTGTTTTTGTAGGTCTACTCTTCTCCACTGTGGGCTCCCCATGACCCAAACAAGTAAGACCCTCCTAAGGCTGGTTTGCTCTCTCCTTTGGGCTGAGATACAGATATGGCACACTTGTTAGTCCTAACAAGGATGAAACGTGTCTGTATCTGCTGTTCTTGGCCTTTGCTGATTACTTTGTGAGGACTTTCGGCACCATGCAATTCTGCTTGAAGTTTCCTAGATTTCATAGATTTCCTAGATGTATTCAAGCAATCAGACTTACGTCCATAATGCTTGCCCTTTTTTTTATTATTATTTTGTTTAGAACTTGTATACTGCATCCCCAAAATGTAAATCCAAGTTATCCTTAAACTGTTTCATATTCTTACTGTTAACTACTGTCACCGTAAAGCACTCCACAGTGTAACCACCCTTTGACTAAACCAATGCCGCCTTGAATTATGTTTCCAACTAGATAGTATCAGCTGTTCATTATGTCTTCTGCTTCCATACTCATCTGTCCTTTGAATGATTCACAAATTAATCTGTCCTTTAACATCTCCCATTTCTTTGAACAGTAGGCACACATCACCCCTAAATCTCCTATATCCCAATGAGTATAGATTTAGGACATTAATCTGTCTTGATATGTTTTCATTTTCAACCCATCTATTGATTTAGTAAACCTCCTCTGGACAGACTCCAGCTTATTGATATACTCCTGTTTTGAGGTGCCCATACCTGAACCGCATACTCTAAATGTGGTCTCACCAGCGCCACACAGAGTGGGATCATTACTTTTGTATCCCTGCTTGCAATGTATCTCAATATACAATTCAAGTTTTGGTTGGCCTTTTTCATTTGTTGTTTACAGTGGGAATTAAACTTGAGTTCAGAGCTAATTATTATACCCAGGTCCCTTTCTTCATTAGTAACTATGAGTTGTGAGTTAGCAAGTGTAATTACTATGTTTATTTGATTTACCCATGTGCATTACTTACATTTGGTAGTATTGAGCATCAGCTTGTTGCTAATAGTCCAGTCTGAGATATCATTTATAGTATTTTGTAATTCCATTATTTCTTCCTGAGTATCAACTACTGCCCCCACTCTGCAGTCATCAGCAAACTTATACAACTATATCCTAGGATTGTTTACATGCAGGGAAGCTATGTATATTTAAATAAACTGGGTCCCAAGATGGGACCCTGGGGCACACCACTAGTGATTGTTGACCATTTAGACAATGTACCCAGAATGGAAACCCTTTGTTGTCTTCCTTGTAACCACGCTGCCTGTCTAAATTCCTTCTGATGTTTTGCAGTATTGAAGTATGTGCAATTGTGTTTCCTATATCAAAAGTATTTTTGCAAGGTACTTATTTAATTTTATCTTTTTCATACATGTACAACTAGATAGACTTGTAACCTAGTCATTGCCCATTGAGTTTCCATGGTCTTTTATGTAAGTGTGTATGCTTGTTGGGACTTTGAGCTGCCCTTGCTGAAAGAAGATGTTTAGTTTTGGGCAAGAATCATTGCTAGCGGGCCACCCGATGGCCCAGTGGAGGCTGCCTGATGACCCAGAGGGTAGCGCTGTGCACTCCCATGCTGGTGACCTCAGTTGAAAGCAAGCCCAAGATGCCAGTTGGATGGCTCCGAGAGCTGGGGAAGCACTGCCATAGGACTGCACTCCCATTCTGGGAGTAAGGGCATCTGGTTCTGCTGCTCTAGTGACCTCTGCAGTGGGACAGGGAGCTTGTTTCTTCCACATGGGTATGCTAGTAGCATTGGAGGTTTAAAAAGAAAAATATGTGAGCACCTGGATATTTTGTATGGTGCTTTACTGAATTCAGAAACCACAAAATGAAAAGTAGATAAGCACCCAGACCTCGGACTAGTAGTCAGGATGTTGAAACTTAATTTATTGCATCCTTGTAATATAAAATGTGCAAGTAAAACACTGGCCAAAATAGCTAGATGGTTAGTTTTGAAATTCAGGGTGCCCAAGGATAGTCTTAGTAATAGGGCACCCTAATTGAACTTGTTTTGACCGGCGTTGTCAAGAAATAACAGTCCGGTGCCAGACTGTTTCAGCCAATCAGGAGAAGAGTTTTACTTTACCCATTTTCTAAAATCCTATAATGCACACCCTGTCATGGCTTATTACTTACATAAAAGTGCAGCAATGTGATTGAAAATGTTGCATTCACAGTTAAAGTTAGGCAAAAGGAATTATGATAGTCTCTAGATAAAAAGGTGCTGTGTTGTGTCCCTAAATGACAGAAATTCATAAAATAAAAGGTCTGAAAATAAAAACAGGGTAAGTAAACTTCAGAGAAGAAAGTACTGTTTTCTTGTTTTTTGTTTTGTAACTCATGTTGCAATTCAGAGTCACTGTTTTGGTCCTACAAGTTCTCCTTTTCCTGTGAGGGGTATTGTGCTGGGGGCTATCTACTTTGGGATCCCCAAGACTGGAGTTATTGGGCCTCATGCCCTTCCAGGGCCTGAGCACCCCCACCAGGTTGTCCATCATACATCCATAGGTCTTACTTTCACCATGTGCCTTTCTCATACATTTTTTTAATAAAGGGTTTTATGCTTCTTTGGTAGGGACTTCCCTGTCCCTAGGTGCCTGTGACCAGCCTCCTGCTTTCCTCTCCTTTCTCTTTCAGCTGTTCCAACAGGGCAGGTTGTGGCACCTCAGGCAGGGCTTTTTGAAGACTGGTTCCCCCGTCCGTTTTCCTCCTATTTTCACCCCCAGGACTACAGCAAACATGGTCACACATGCATGTGCATGTGTTGCGGAACTGCCAGCCCCATTCCACCCACCTGGCATGATGCCAGCCACCTGAGCAACAGTGCAACCATTAGACCTCCAACATGGTGGCTTTCCTCCCTAATCCAGGAGAGGAGCTGCTAGGCAGCCACTGATGCCTTCTCCTGTCCCTCCACACCTGGCCAACCCCCAGCCAGCCCTAGCTTCTTCCCGATCTTAGGTCACCTAGCGTGGGAGAGGTAAGGTGCTTTGCAGTACCTTAGCTCTCTACACCGCTGGGCCAGCCCCATCCTTGTTTCATGCCTGTCACTGATTTGCCATCTACCACTGGGTTTTGGTTGACTGTTCCAGGCATCCACGATCCTCTTTGAGAAATAGTACAGTTACAGTACTATCTAATATCACTTTTGAATCTCCCTACAACCAGTTGTGCATCCATGTACCATCTATCTGTCTATCTATCTGAAATAGTTCCTTTGAGAATACAAAATGGCACAGAACAGTGATATTTCTGGACTGTTCCTGTGTCAAAAATATTCTCACTGTAGGTCCCCATTGGCTGGAGACAGCAGCAGAGCAGCATAGTTCTATTTTTAGTCTACTGCAGCTGGATTGCATGATGGCTTATTCAACTAAAAACATTAAAACATAGTCCATGTTGGCAGAAAAAGACCACTTACTAGTCCAGCCAGTCTTCTAGTTGTACCCATGTTACCCTGAATCCTATTGCCCTAATGGGGTGTTTACATTTGCCTCCTCTTGCCCTTTCATTTCTGCTATCTCCATGAGAAACTACTAAGCCTTAAATATGTCCCAGCTGTACTTGAATCCATTACTGGTTTTGGTACTTACCACCCTGCTGGTAGGCTGTTCCATGGTTCAGCCACTCTCTGTGAAATAAAACCTCCTCATGTCCTTCCTGAATCTCCCCACCACCAACTTCCACACATGTGTATGTGTTATATTACTTACATACAGGACTTTCTGTTATTTATTTTATATAGATTACATGAAGTTGGACACTTTTTATGCATTTCTGATTGTTTTCAAGTTTTGTGGTGTTTGAGTAGGTTATTTTAGTGTTTTCCATAGTATAGGGTTTTTCCATTGTATAGTGTTATGTAGCATTGCATTTTCTGTAGTGTAGTAGTGTTTTTTCTGTTGTTTAGTGGAGTTTTGGCGTTGGCAGTATTTTGTTCCTGTAGTGTTTCTGTAGTGTAGAGCCTCTTGCAAAAAGTTGTGGCATGGTAGGTGGTCTAGAAAGGTATGCAGAGTGCTGTTGTGGGCAGCAGTTCAGGGAAGGGATGTAGTATGTGACATAGAGTTATGGTTCTGGCGCGTATGTGTGTAGTTGGGTGTGGCGGTCCTGAGTGGCTTGCAGTGTGTGGTCGGGAGAGGCTACCCAGAGTGGCGTGGAGTGAGGATCATCATGGGTGAGTGACAGGAGCCAGCATCAGGAGCGCGTGAAGATAGAAGCGGCAGGGCTTGGCAGGTGAAGTGACTGCTTGAGCGTCAAGAGATTTGACTGTTGGTGAGGTGGGAGGGAGGAAGGAGTTGTTGGGTTAGTGATAGGAGTTGAGGCTAAGGCAGTTTTCACAGCTCGAGTTTTTGCAGCCTTTTGATTTTAGGTGTTGTAGTTGATGGAGGTTTGGTGTTTTAGGGTGGCTGTTACGTGTTAATAGGTGGCTGTTGCATGTGCTAATAGGTGTGCTAACAAGGATGCTATAATGTGTTTCATAGTGTTTTTGTTAGGACTAATATATTATTAAGGTGTTAATGACACTTTAAAATGTAATTGCAGTTAACTGGTTGTGTATCTGCTAACTGGGTACCATCATATAAGAGAAAATGTATGATGACTTTTTCCTATGGGTACAAGGGCCCAATCATGTAATATGTACATAGCTATATATATTTATTACAGGGTGTGGTCGCGTGTGAAAATGGAAGCATTGGTGTTATAAGTAACTGGATTGAGAGCAAGGGAACTAATCTTGAAGGCAGAGTGGGTATGAAGTACAAAGAAAAACAAAGTAAAATAAATATTTCCATTCAGCCAGTGGTCAGGTGGGGCGTGATCAAAATGATGATGAGTTTACTATATGTATAAATCTGTGATGGCGAGCTTACTATATGTATAAATCTTAGATTTTAGATTTATGCATATACTGTAATAGTTCAGATAACAGGATTTATGCAATGGCTTTGTGTCCACCCTATTGCTTAAATATATTTATTCAATGCCAGTGGGTATAAAAATTGTTTATAGTATTACACTTATATAGATGCCAGTTAAATTATGGGGACCAGTACCAAAATTCAGAAAAAGTGCAAAAGATTTATTTTTAAATGTTATTTTCAAAACAGTCATGAAAATTTCCAAGTCACTATTAAAGTATATCAATATAGTTTACTGTTATGGAAAAAGTATATCAATAACATTTATTTTGCAAAATAAAGTTCTGCTATGATGTAAATATGTACATCGATATAGCTAGAGAAACTGCTTGATTTTAATATCGATAACATAATTACTACTGTTGCAACCTAACGACATATTAGCGACATCACTTCTTAATGGCTTGAAGTCCAAGCTTTCATTTAAAAAATAAATGTAAGCTTCTAGCCCAACAGTTCCAGAATTGGACCTTTCAAAGATATTGGGCCTGATTCACAAACGCAGCCTTAGATTGATGCAAGCTGTGGCAAACAGAGGCTTGCATCAGTTGCTGGTGTGCCAGGGATCCTGCACTCAATTTATGAACAGCAGAGTCCTAGCAACAAGTCCCACAGTTTGCTGCACCTGCTCCCATGCACCAAACAAAGGTGCATGGGATGGGATTGCCAAGCTGTGGAAAGATGTTGCACTACATGCAAGCAGCAGACGTGCATTCCTGTGAAGTAGTGTTGTCAGAACTAGTTTGAGAAAGATTCAAACCCTCTTTGAACCCTGGTGTTCCAGTTCTAATTTAGAACTTGAACACTACAGGAGTTCATAAAAGGTTTAAATCATCAAACAAATCTTACTTTTGTGTGCTTTGTGTCCCTCCCATTCCTGTTCCCAATTTTGGCACCAGCTGAAGAATGCAGCTCAGTTCATTCCCTCTCCATCCTCTCCCATCAGTGTTATTGTTTGGGGAGGTAGCTGTTGTTGGTTTGTCATGCTAGTGTACCAACCACCTGACCTTCTGCTGTATGCGGTCAGGTGGTGGTGGTACGAGACTCGAGTCAGTCAGCAAGTTGAGAGATCAAATGTGCTGAAGGCGCTCTGCACAGCTGCGGCTCCATTGCCATTGAGTCTTGTAGCAGAGAAGGAGCTACAGCTTGTGTGTGCTCTCAGTTCAGTTGTGCGTGGACTGGTTCTGAACTTGTGGCCAGCCACCTGGCTTTTTGTTATAAAACTGACCTTATTGCCAGTGCCGGAAAATAAATAAGTTAATGGGCAGGTGGGAAAAGGAAGGGGAGTTGGGAACTGAGGAAAGAAACTAGGCGAGAAAGGAGCTAAGAACAGTTGGGACTGTCGAGAGGACTGTTTACTTTGGATGTAATTAGTTAACTACAGACTGCTGCCTGGAGCCTGCCTGTGTATGAGTGCTTAATCTGTAGTGCACATACCTCCCCGTCCTCTAGTGGCTTGCTGAATCAAACAAATTTCTTCACAAATCACAGTTACATACTGTGACTCGTGGCACTCTTGGGAGAAGGGAGATCACCCTGTCTGGGAGAGGGGTGAAGGAAAGATCATATTTGGGTTTTTCCTGAGTGGGAAAAAAAGTTAAAACACTTTACTGATTGTGTGAAACTAAAATTGTCTGGAACACAGGGTCTCTCAGCCAGGACTGTGCTGGGGGTTACTAAACTTTCTTCTAAAAAAACCCTCCTGTATTGTTGTGTTTGTCTCCACTGCATCTTCTGTGAGGTGGCCAGCAAGTCACGCTGCTGTCTGTGTGCCATTTAACTGCACTTACCCAGTGTATGTTATCATGTGAAGCCCAGTTGCCAGATTTGTGGTGGCATTATCCTTAAATACATGACAGAAGCCTAAAATATATTTCCCTGTTGGGAGGAGAGACAGAAAAATCTCTTTCCTTGGGTTGTGTATGTAACTCCATCTCTTGTGGTCAGCCCATCACCCTCCTGCTGTCACGCCTCGACTGCACTGTACCTTACCCAGTGTGTGTTACCGTGAAGCTCAGTAGCCAGTTTTGTGGTGGTCCAGTTTGATTCAGAATTACAATTATTGACCCTAAACCTTGCCCACCCTGCTATGCATATGCCTATGCCCAGCAGCCCAATCATTATGTAAGCCTTGAACCTGGGATCCTTTAGTTGCAAACCATCATATTCTTCAATTACTTTCAGTCCACTGCATCACAGTGTCATACAACCAAAACCAAATTTTGGAGTTGTAGCCAACAATCACAGATCACATTGCTTTCTTACACAGGAATTGTGTGGTGTGGATGTGTGCAGTATACTGGTACTGTTATGGCTGACACCAACATAGACGAAGTATCTGGTGCTGGAGCAGGTGTTGGTGGTAGTGGTAATCCTGGTGCTAGAAAAATAACCAAAATGTTTCATGTAATTAAAATTCAACAAACAGCAAAAGAGCAGCAGAAGTGTGGTAAAGGAGGACCTTTTAAGAAAACTTGTGCAGCTGCTGGGGTCACACAGAGAGGCACCATAAGGTATGCTATTCATGCTGTTAAAATCCCGTGACTAGCAGTAATAATGCAAGTGACAGTGAGTCCCTCTCTGACTCAGACAGTAGCTCTTTGTCTCAGTCTGACACTGTTGTGTCTAGTGATGTATCATTATTTCCTCAATGAAGTGAAACGAGCAAGTCTGCTGACAATGAATCAGGTAGTGCACTTGCAAATACATCCAGCACTGTTGGCAATGAAAAGAACATATCCATTGAATCCACCACTTCTATGTCAGCCAACAATGAAAACCCATCAAAGTCCCTGCCCACTCATCTAGCACCAAGGAGCATGTCCCGGATTCTGTTAGGACAGATGAAAAGACACAAACAGTCTTTAGCTATCTTCCTAGCATGCAAACAAAATCTGTCACATCTGAGGTGTGGAATTATTTCTCTGTCAGTAAAAGTGATCCATGCAAAGTAATTTGTTCCTGTGTAAACAGAGTGTAAGCTGTGGTAAAGTTGCTTCATGCCTTGGCACTACAGCTCTTAAACGCCATCTGAAAAAACATTCAGTTTTGCTGATCATCCAAAACCATGTCCTCCATCTTCCAGACCACATGTGAAAAGGGTCAGGAATCTGAAATGGATACTGAATTGTCTGAACTTGATGCGACAGAACCACTGCCAGCCCTAGGATCACCATTACCACCAACGCCAGCACCATTAGTACCAGTTGCACATCCAGTGATGGCACTGAATGTATAAGTCCCAGTCCACCATCCCAGCGTCCATCTGCCCATCAAAGCATGGTGTATAATAAACCAGCAGGGACATGTTGTAAACAGCTAACACTGTCTCAGGTATTTGAAAGAAGAATACTTTTACCAAAAATCATCCAAAGACCCTTCATCTTAATCACAGAATTGGTGAACTGTAAGCTGGAGCCCTTCTCCCATACTCTTTGGTAGATCATGGGGATTTTAGGAGATCATGAAACTTGCAGAGCCTCATTACAATGTTCCTCATTGAAGGTACTTTTCCTATGTTGAAATACTAAACATTAATCAGGCTTTAAAAGTGATGTGATGTTTGCACTTAAAACTGCAGAGGGTGGGGTTATTCATGTCACAACAGATATGTGGACCAGCACTCAAAACATAGATTACGTGTCCCTTACTACTCATTGGGTCAGTTTCTTGTGCTTCTTCAAAACAAAGACACCCCAAAAGATGGCAGCTGCATATAAAGATGTTTAGAAAGTCTAACAGCTGCAGACATCTTGCAGGAACTAAATTACCTCCTTGACGAATGGGTTTATTCTCACGGTCTCAAAATGTGGCATCATAGTAAGTGACAATGGAGCCAACATCTTGAAAGCAGTACAGGATGGAGGATTTATGCATGCTTCTTGCTTTGCACATTGCTTACATTTAATTATCACGGGGTTCTCAGCAATGAAATACAAGTGGATGGTATGATTGCTGTTTGCAAAAAATTGTGACTAACGTTTCACATTCAACCAAGGCTATATGGACATTGTCTGAACTGCAAAAAAGCACAAGTTGCCCCAGCAAAAGCTGATTCAAAATGTTAACACTCATTGGAACTCAGCGCTTTATATGCTACAACGCCTTCTTGGAACAAAAACAAGCTGTACATGAATATTGCTCCAATTACATTATTGGAGATGACATTATGCTGTCTGTGCTGCAGTGGAAATTAATGGAGACAGTGTGCTGCATCCTAGCTCCTTTTGAGACAGCTACAAGGGGCATGTCTTCTGAAGGCGCATCTCTGAGTCAGGTTATCCCACTCATAATGCTGATTTCACATCATCTTTCAGATGAGACATTAAACCGGGTCCCATCAGCCTGTTCTGGTAGTAGTTCAGCTGGATGTTAAAGATCCCATGGCATTCCTCAAAAGAGCAGGAGAATTTTGTTATTACAATAAACACACACATTTTAGACGTGCATTATTAACATGTTCCTATATACAACTTATTTACAGCTTTTAAACCAACTTTCTTAACCTGTTCCTATAACATTTTTCCACAATTTTCTTGTTCTGTTGTCCCCAAATATTCTACATTCCTCCTGATACACTTTTCAATTTCTGCTTGTATTTTAAACAGTAAATCCTGTATGGTTACTTCTTTTTTCTGTAAAAATCTTAAACATCTATTTTGCCATATTACCCACTTTAACACAGCAAAAATTACATATATAGTACTCCTCTCAAATTTCTCCCATGTTTTAGTCAATTGCTCATATATTAGGGTGTCATAATTCATCTGCTTAAAGCATTTGATCCTCCGAAATGTGGCTGACATACTCCAGAAAGGTTTAATATATGAACAATCAAAAACATATGCATCACTGTTTCCTCCTGTAACCCACAATTCACCTCACTACATATTCTTTCTTTCATTACTTTATGTTTATGATTACTTCTACATTCACCTTCCCATGACTGCTCATCCAACACACCTCTTTCATTTGTTTTGGAATTCTTTTTCCAATGTTGCCACCAGCACATCATCCACCACTATTCCTTTATCAACTTTAAACGCTTCTTTTCAAAAAACTATTTTCCTTTATTTCCTTATATGCTTGTTTCCTATTTTTCCTGATTAAAGAATCAACTTTTACTCCCCATTGTGTAAGATAACTCCTACAAGTCTCCATATATCCAGACCATAATTTCCCACCTTTTAAATTCCTTCTTTCCTATATTTCTGATCAGAGGATCCAACCACCCTGTGTAAACTGTAACCATCTGAACATTTCCCTTTAATCATAGGAACTACATTAAATGTAGTAAATATCCCCACTAAAAAACAATTGGCTTCAACATATTTAGTCCTCCATCTTTAATTTCTATACGTTATGCCTCTCTTAATAGGATTTAATTTGCTTCCCCATAACATCTGAAAAAATAATGACAATATCTTAGTCTGCATCTGTTGTGGTATTGGATATACATAGGCTAAATATAAAAGATTGGTAAAGTAAAAGCCTTTATCACATACAGTCTCTTTTCTTTTGCCATATTCCACTGTTTCCGAGTATTTACTTTCCTTTGTGCTATATCCAACTTTTCCTCCCAGTTTTGCTCTACCACCTTAGGATTTCCATGTAAACCCCAAAAATCCTTATTCCCCTTATATGATACCCTTTGCACTTTATTCACATTACCTAATGTATATATTTTACTTTTATTTTATTTATCTTTATACCTGTGTATAGACTATTATTTTCCAACATGTCTAATACTTTCTCCCTGCTTTTTGGTCCTTAACCAATACTATGCAGTCATCTGCATATGCACTTGTCTTATTTAAATATTTTTCCAACCACTGTATATTCTGGATCTCTTTACCTTCTTCTATTTTCCTTAACATTGGGTCCAAACACAACACATATAACAAAGGACTCAATGGACATCCCTGACTCACCCCATTCTTTATAAACATGGATATTCCCTTGTGACCATTAATCACTGGGCATGTCTGAGCTTTTATATAAAGCTTTAACCAAATTAATAAATTCCACTAGGATATTATATTCTTTTAGAGTATCCTATTTGTAGGGGAGGTACCTAAAACAAACAGTAGAAACACTCTGGATACAGAAGCTGATACCAGCCCATTTATAGAAGAAAGGGTTCTGAAAGAACTCTTAAAACTGAAGGTGGACAAAGCAATGGGGCCTGATGGGATTCATCCCAGAATTCTAAAAGAACTAAGGTAGAACTAGTGACACCACTGACTACCCTTTTAACAAATCATGGGAGGATGGGGTGGTGCCCGAGGACTGAGGAGGGCAGATGTGATTCCCTTCACAAAGTGGGAGCAAGACAGAAGCAGGAAACTACAGACCTGTTAGTTTAACCTCAGTGATAGGGAAAATGATGGAATCACTTCTGAAGGAAAGAACTGTAGAGTATCTAGAGGCCAGAGGGCACAGGACCCTAGGCAGCATGGATTCACAGTGGGAAGGTCATGCCAGATGAATCTGATAGATTTATTTGACTGGGTGACCAAAGTAGTAGATCAGGGAGGGGCTGTGGACATGGCCTACCTAGACTTTAGCAAGGCATTTGACACAGTCCACACAAAAGATTAATATACAAGTTAGCCAGCCTGGGAGTGGTCCCAAGATGACAGCCTGGGTAAAGAATTGGCTGGAGAATAGGACACAGACTGTAATAGTAAATGGAGTCCACTCAGAAGAAAGGAGGGTTACTAGTGGGTTACTGCAGGGTTCAGTATTAGGACGGTCCTCTTCAATGTCTTTATAAGTGACATTGCAGAGGGACTGAAGGAAAGTATGTCTCTTTGCAGATGACACAAAGATCTGCAACAGAGTTGATGCACAGGGTGGGTGGAAAGGATGAGAAGGGACTTGGCAAGGTTAGAGGAATGGTCAAATGTATGGCAGCTTAGATTCAATGCTAAGAAGTACAAGGTAATGCACCTGGGAAACAAAAACCCAGGGAAGAGTACACAGTGGAGGGTGAGATACTAACAACAACAAAAATGGAAAGGGACCTGGGGTAGTAATATCAGATGACCTAAAGGTGGGTAAGCAATGTGAGAGGGCAGCAAGGAGGCTGGGGATACTGGGATGCATATGGAGAGGCATCACCAGTAGAAAACAGGAAGTTATTATCCTCTGTACAGACAGCTGGTGAGACCCCATCTGAGTACTGTGTACAGTTCTGGAGACCCAATCTCCACAAAGACATAGACAGGATGGAAGCTGTCCAGAGGAGGGGAACTAAATGGTGCAGGGTCTGCACCGGAAGACATATGAAGAGAGAATGAAGGAGCTTAATATGTGTTAGCCTCAAGGAAAGGAGGAGAGGGGGGACATGATAGAAACGTTCAAGTACCTCAAGGAATCAACAAAGTCCAAGAGGGTAGCATCTTTCAAAAAAGAGGTGTGCAAGAACAAGAGGGCACAATGTGAAGATGGGGGTGGCTCAGAGGTAATTTAAGGAAGTATTTTTTCACAGAGAGGTTGTGGATGCATGGAACGGCCTTCGGAGGAGGTTGTGGAGTCAAAATCAGGGTGGAATTCAAGCATGCATGGGACAGTCATAAGGCCATTCTAGGGGTGGGGTAGGAAGAAGTAGGCTGCTGGTTAACTAGGATCTGCAGCTTTTCCAGTAGGTAGGAAATGGGCAGACTGGGTGGCCAAGCAGTCCTTATCTGCCGTCAAATTCTATGTTTCTATGTGTGTGTGTAGCTACATCAAATGCAGTTTCTTGGTCAAGTGCATACAAAAACTTCAGTTTCATTTTCCTGACCCTTCTGTATGACCTCTCTTATATATGCTAAGTTCTGTTGTATCTTTCTTCCTGGAATTGCACAAGTTTGAGTTTGTAACACTAACTGATCTTCAAATAGTCTCAACCTGTTATTTACAATCTTTGCTAGTATTTTATAGTCTGTTGTTAACAGGCTTATTGGTCTCAATTTTATATTTGGTTTCTGCTGCCTTTTTTAAATAAAACAGTGTTACTCCCAACTTCATGCTTTCTGGTAACTCCCCTTTTAAATATCTTATTATACACGTCATATAACATTGGTGTTAACTGTTCTTCAAATACCTTATAAAACATATTTGCTATACCGTCAACTCCAGGTGAAGTATTATTTGATAATGATCTTATACTTCTTTTATTTCCTCTATCCTGATTCCTTCTTTTAGCAATCTGCTTCTTCCTTTTTAATTTTGCATATTTATATTGCTAAAAAATCCATTTCATCTTCCCCACTTCCTTTCTGATATTTTCTTTCACTATCCTTTTCATCTGCCCTATCTCTGATGTCACTTTCCCTGTTTATCTTGTAATTTGTACATTACTCATTCTTTTATTCTGTCCTCATTGCTGTCAAATTGATTTGTTTGCTGTTTTGTGCCCCGTGTTCCACTGTTTTGTTCCATTATTATTGATTTTATTCTGTTATACTGATATTTCCCAATTTCTTGTTTTATTTAGTGTATTTGAAGCTCCTCATTTATTTTCTCTTGTACCTGCCTTGTTAACAGTTTATACAGTTTGGCTCTTAATTTTAAATGTTCCCCATAATTTTCTGCTTCCATTTGTTTCCTTTCTTCTATTAATAATGCTTTAATATCATTCTTTGTACCTTCCCATCACTTTCTGTTACTATAAAATTTCTTTAACCATTTCCTTGCTTCTAATAATTCTTTTATTCTTTCTTTACAACCCTCTTCTTCTAGTTTTGCCATATTCATCTTCCAAAACCTCTACCAAATATCATTTTCCTCCAAATTTATCTTTATTTTAATGGTCCTGTGATCTGTGGTTTCCACTGGGATCATCTGAACTTGGTCTAATATTACGCCTTGGCATTATTCAGAAATCTATCCTTGTTGATCTTACTCTTTTATAATATGTATGTTCTCCTTTTTTCGTTTTATTTTATACACATCTTCTAGCCCCACATTAACCATTATTTTTTTAACTGATTTGTACCACAAAACACCTTATCTGCCACCCTTCCCCAGTCTACTAGTTAACCCACAGTTAAACTCCACCACAACTAATTTTGATGTATGCAGAAAAGGCTTTATTTTACCCATAACTTTATTCCTTCCTATTTTAGTCTGTGGATTATAAATTACTACTATCCTTATAGCTATATTTTTCATTATATAGTCCACAATAAATGCCCTTCGGTACTGGTTCTGTTATTTTACAGATTTTCACTTCGAGACATAAACAGTACCCCCACCCCGAACATCTTTCTTCACCTATTGACCAGACGAAACCCCAAACCCAGTCCTTTTGTGCCTGCTGCAGCTCATTTATTGTATTCAGTCTTGTATCCTATAATAATATAATATCACATTTTAATTCACTTAGAATTTTAAAGGTGGTAAGTCTTTTACTCTTGTTCTTAATACTGTTAACATTATTTGTTATGCACTCCAAACTTCCCATTTATTTGTTATTGTTAAAACAGAACATATTTATATTTCTTTTATCCTGTGTCCCATGCTTTTTCCTCTTTTTGATGCTTGAGTGTCTGATATTCCTGCTGTTTCCTCTTCTCTTAAAGATGAGTCAGAACTAATGTTGCCCGACTCTTCCTCAGCTGTTGTTCTCTCTGCATCCTGTAGGGAGGTGTATCTATTCATTAATTCCACCCTTCTCTGTCCCTTTCCACCAAGGGTTTTGCAGACCTAGATTCTTATTGCTCGATCTAGTTACCGTGGTAAATTTGTTTGACTTCTGTCCCTTGTCCTTCATTGTTCCCTCTTTCTGACCCGTATTTTGCTTCTTGCCCTGTTCTCCTGTTTCTATTTCTGTCTGGACATAACTCCTTTTTCCTCCTCTTTTTTCCTGTTGTTCATCTTCATTTAATACTTCCCATACTATCTTGTTTTGTTTGCCTTTTTCCTTCTGTGCCACAGCCAAATAAACATCCTGCTCAACCCTTTCCCTGTATCAGGACTGTTGTGAGGTGCCCAAGGGCATTTGGAAAAAAATATGTCCCTCTTCCTTGCATAGGCTGCATTTTACTTATTTTACATTCTGCACCATAATGACCTAAAGTACCACACAGTCCACATTTCACCTTCTCACAAGCACTACTCAGATGTGCTTTTCCCCACATTTATAACATGCACGGGTTGCCTCACATAAAAACTATCCTCTGTCTTGTCCAAGGTAAAAACAGTTTGGGAGATGTTACGTTTCTCCATCCACTTGCTTTAAGGTTATCTTATATTTCCAACACCCATCCATATGCATTCTTTGTCAGGATAGGTTCTGGTGGGCCATGCATTATGCATCTTTGTTTAATCCAAAAATCAATATCCACAACATTTACCCCTCATTTGAAAAAGTACTGCCACTATTTTGAAAGCAGGTTTTGTTAGGGTATCGCTATTAAATGTCTCCATATTCTGTATATTTTACTTGTTGATATAATTCCAAAATCTGACAAGACCACTTTGATTTTAAAACTGATGTCATATTCTGCACTCCCAGGGACATATATGAGGCGTATATTTCATACAGATAAAACTTCATGTTTTGCTTTAAAAGCTTTCTCCCACAAAGATACTATGGGGGCGTCAGTTGATGACCCTCTATTTTAATTGAACGCATTTTGCCTCTTGGCCTGTTGCGGTTTATTTTCATTGAGAACAATTTTTGTTCTGTATTTCCTTCCAGGTCTTCTCTTTCTCCTCACTTCTATTTTGTTTTCTTTCTCAGTTTGTATTGCTTTCCATTCTACTTCCATTGAAGTATCTTCACTTTCTGTTACCCTTCTTCTGTCAAAATGTATTTAGTATCATCCATTTCAGCGTTTTTCCTTTCCCAGTTCATCTTTTGTCTCTTGTATCTGTTTTTAACTTCTTTATTTTTTTCCAACATTTGTCCCCTATTTCAGATGTGCTAGGCCTATTCGGTCCCAGCCCCACCCATCTTTTAATTTCAACTGGCCCTAATAGTGCTTCCGTGACCCACTCTGGATTATCTTATAATTTCCAAATTTAGTGTCTTCAGAATCACCTTCTAATCTTACACTTTTCTGCCCTCTTTCTCCTTTTTGTTTGTTTTGTTTCATGCATTTTAGTTTTCTCTTAGTTTAACTTTTCCATGTCCCACATTTCTTCCACTACATTGTATGTCTCCACTTTCCTCCTTAAGCAGCCATTTATAACTTTTGGCCTTTCCTTTTATGGTTTCCCAGTTATCCTCTTCAGAACTACTAGGCACGGCCCTTTGATGATACTTCATCATAATTTTGCAACTGTTTTTATAAAGGCTTCAGGCCTGTCAGATTCGTTCTGCAATGCTCGCTCTGTATTTTGTTTACTATTACTCTTTTCTTTATGAACTCCTTTTTTTCTTTCATTTTTCCTCCCCAGGCATAGAAACCATTTTACTCACACGAAAAGAGCAGGGGAATGTCACTGGTGCAGTCGCCAAATTTCTCCCCATTCAATAAAATACCACAAACAGCTTAATCTGGTTTAAGGTCAGTTGGCATTCTTCTGTATTCCCTCCCGGGTCATGCCAGAAAATAGGCCGAATTTGTCTAGTGCACTTACCAGTCAACAAAAATCTAAATAAATACATAACAAATCATAGTGTTTTAACTCTACAGCTAGAAAAAGACAGATCTGAAGCTCAGACAACATGTTGGCTGCTTCATGAATCTCATAAAGAGAATGGGCGGCGCTTCAAAACCAATGACAGATTAGTTGCAATGATGAAATCAAAATACTACATACTTGCAATTCTCTTAGATCCCAGGTTCAAGGCTATACATCTTCCAAAAATAGATGATGTACAGCAGTACAAATGTCTATTGCTAGATGAGCTGCAGCACTCACAGGAGTCAAACACAGACATGCACAGTATCCTCGGGTTGTCATCACTGCAGCATGCAGGTTCATCTTCACAAAGGGATACGGAAATGGAAAAGTCACCAAACATTAACAGTAGTTGTTCCGCATAACTGCCACTTCTTCACCCTTAGTAGCAAGCTAAGTGTGTGCCAAAATATTTCCCAAATTGCTGCCACACCAGCTTACGCTGATTCCTCTTCTGAGCATTCTCTGTCCATCATGGTAGACAGTTACCTGCAAGAACTGCCTATTCTTATTGATGCATGCCCTTTTGAATACTGGAGATCAAAAAGTCAATTTGGACTGAGCTATATGATGAAGCCTGTAAATATCTTGTTTGTCCTGCAACAAGTGTCTCTTCAGAACTCATGTTTAGTATTGCTGGCAATATTGAGACAGACACCAGAAATAGGTTGCTGCCAGAAAATGTACACATTAACTTTTATTAAAGTTAATAAGTCAAGATTTTCCATTCCTAAAGGTATACAAACTGATCCTGAAGTGGTTGATGTTGTGGATGTTGATGGTGATGACAACTCAGATGGTAGAGGCTGGTAAATACTGTGTGAATAGAGTCTGTATGGACAAGAAAAGAACTTTTACAGACTGTGATGAATTGGGTTGTCTCTCTCCTTTCTCGATCTACTACCTTGGAATATACCCCCAAACTTTCACCATTTCATGGCAAACTGCTTTCTAGCTAGGGTCTAAAGACAGCAAGTTTTTATACAGGGCAATTTTAATATTAGTGGGAACAGGCCCAAATGTGGCATAAAGGGAGACTGTCAACCATGTCTGTATCATATTATTTATAATTAAAATGCAAACATATATTTTTGGATTTACCTTCTGTAACTTTGTGGTGCATCAGTATGGGCTGGAACCAGGGAGGTCTATTTTTCGGTTTAAAGAGGACAAAAACTGAGTTCTAATTGGTAGCCTGTTTATTATTTTTCAATTACAGAAATGTTAGCCATAAACCAAATGATCCATATGTAACTTTACTGAATAAACGTGATGGGAAAAACTGTATTTTGTATTGTTATGTTTTTGTGGGCAGCATTCTGTTACAACTCTCTTCAGGAAACAGTCATCTGGAGTTTTACCAATGTCATGGTTGAGCACATATCTGTAAGCATATGTCTCATACCACAGTAGCTCATGTTTAACACTCTGTTGTACACAGACCATGGCATGATAGTAACAACTCTCAAATTACTGGTTCCATGAAGAATTGTTCAGAATGTTGTCCATAAGAAAAGCAATTGAAAGACAGTTTTCCCATAAGTGTTTATTAAGGAACAGTTAGCTGTGGCTCATTTGGAGGCAAGATCTTTATTTTTCTTGGAGTAAGCATGGGGTACTTAAAGCATGGAGGAGGGAGAATAGATGCTGGAAGGTGGTAAGGTTGGGAGGTTGGTATTAACATGGATGCAAGAGGAGAAAGATGGAATTGATGCTAGTTCATGGGTGAGGTTGGGGTTGGTTTAATATGGATGCAGGAGGGAGAAACATGGCATAGTTGTTAGTGCATGGGTGAGGGTTGAGGTGGGTTTTAACATGGGTGTGGGAGGAGGGTGGCATGAATGCTAGTTCATGAGTAAGTGTGGGGGTAGTTTAAACATTTGGGTGAGGGAGGAGGGTGGAATATGTGCTTGAGGTGGGTGAGGGTTGGAGGTTGGTTTTAATATGGGTGTAATAAGAGGTGGCATGGGTGCTACTGCATGGATGAGGTGGTGGAAGAAAAATGGAATGGGTGCTGGGGGTGAATGGGGGTTGTTTTAGTCCTTTCATTTACAGATTCATGATCAGCAGGGGATGGCAAAGAAAAGAGGATGACAGACTGATGGTATGGGAGGGTGTCCCGACTGCCCACTGTGGAACCTACTATGTATATATATATATTTTTATATATATATATATATATATATATATATTTTTTTTATTAAGGGCATTACGGACTGCTGCCACCTAGCATAAGTGTCCTGTCCCTTTAAAAAGAAGAAAGGAATCAGAAATAAAAGAAAATCTATATCAACATCAGCAGTTTTTACAGAATGTGACCAATCATAAAGTGTTTTTGCTTTACAAGTAGTGATAATTTTATGCATAATGGGATTGACAGACACTAACCCTTAAACAGCACATGCCAAATGCTGCAGCTACAGTACATTAAATATTCCTTCAGTTAGTATATGGTGAGAATACTTTTTCTTTATGTGACTGAAATACACATTTTATTTACATATCAGCTGGAAAGTTGATACATTATCTTAGGCAGTTGTATGTATTACTTCAATTTGCCAACAAGAATGTTGGTATTTTTTTTTTAGTCTTTTAATAACTGGGTAAGGCCTACTAGGCACAAGTGCCTGTTTTCAGGGTGACCTGGGAGCATTAGGCGGTTAAGTGACTTGCTCAGAGTCACACAGTGCATAAGTGGAGGTTGTGAGAATCAAACTCAGGTCCGGTCTGCTGGATGTATCAAGCTCGTTCACACCTCATTCCTTTAACCTCTAGGCTACACTGCCAGCCAAAAGTGTCATTGGCAGTGGTGGGAGCGAACCACGCCCAAAGAAACTGGATGCATTATCTTAGAAAATCGCATGCATTATTTGGCAACAATAACGGCATTTTTTATTCAAATGTCTTGACTGACTACATTATGACATAATATGTTTTGCGACAGTTCCCGTGCTATGGCTAAAGTACCTTCACTTTGTTATAAAAGCTTTCTTTTAAGCATAGCAACTTTCGATTTACTGATTCAAAACAGAAAGCAGCAAATAGCTGAGATTAGGTAATATCAGTTATTTTTCTCATAATTCATGATGAGTATATATAACTGAGTACATAAATGGCTAACATGCCACTTTTTTCACTAAGGAACTATGATGCAGCTGCAGCAGGAAAACTTTAACATGTGGCTGGGTGGGTGGGCCTGTTAGGTAAGTTGCTGGCTTTAGCAAACAGAAGAAACCATAAATAAACCTAGCTGTATTCCTATCAAAGTCACACATGATCATTTCTCTCCCCTTATATTGAACAGTTTGTAGTTCTTTCTGTCCTCAGTTTCACATGTAATTCATTAGTATCTTGATTATTGGCAGAATGTCCTCATTTTCCTTCACATATATTTTATTACTATCTTCATTATTGGCACAATAAAAAATTGGGTTCAAGTTCTGAAAAGATTAGAACCCTAGAACTTTTCAAAAGTTCTAGACTAGAACTAGAACCCAGAACTTGGAGGTTCTGACAACCCTACTGGGATGTGGTGCTTATACACTCAAATATTAAAACAAATTTCTCTTGTAGTGACATGCATTGGCGGTCCCAAAGTGCACATCAGTTATGGAGCAGACAATGCAGTGCACAATATACTCACTCCCCGCCCCCAACACACACAGACACACAATCGGAGACCACTGGCAATGTCAAGTTTGTGGTATGGTCTGTCCATAACTAGGGCGTGTGTTACTAAAGCCCCCTAGATTACAGCAACCCTGGTCCCACAGTTGTCCACAGCAACCATTGTGGTCCCTCCCCTGAGGCAAGATGTTGTGATCGGCAACATATGCTAGTGTTCCACACTGTAATTTGTAACGCTAGCAGCGCTAGCAGGCATGTCACTATGCCTGACTACCGTTATCCCATGTCCACACCGCTTCCCTTGTCTACCTTACCAGTTGGATGTACATCATGCACTTGGCATTCATCTGTCACTGCCACATCTGCAGTGTTGCCAGTATAGATGAGGGGTGTACCATGCCTAATGGCTCTATCCTCTTGCTGTGGCTCCTTGGCATGCATGCCTACAGGATAACCAGGCTGTTACCTAGTTGATGGGAACACATGCTGGTTCCCATCTGGCAAGTGGCTGCACTTTCTGAATCCCACATATTGGGACAGTGCAGCACCACCACGGCACAGGCACCTGTCCATCATGACGAAGCTGTGCATCTGCAGCAAGTGCGGCACACACCTGCTGACTCAGGCAGTTCCCCAGCTGGCGCAGGCTACATTTCCTGATTTGGGAATGATGCAAGGTGTGGCACAGTGGGCCACTTATGTCATATTTCTTTTGATGTAAGCACCTTGCATCATTTCCAGTGCTTTCTGAATTGGGCCCATTTTCTTTAAAATGTGATAACTTTGGAACCGTTAGGGCTAGAGACTTAATTTTATAAATGAAAGCTTGGAGTCAACCAAGTAGTTACATTTTAATATATCACTACAGTGACTATATATCGATATAAAAACAAAATGTTTCATAGCGGTATTAAAAATGATTCACTGCATTTTTAAAGTCTTGTCATTTTAATACATTATATCAGCATGTATATGCATATAATTAACAGTTTCCTTTTTCCATAGAAACCATGGCATAATTTGCCGTTATAAGGAGGCGTTTATAATGGCAAACACGTGCATGGTTTCCCCCACTCTTGCATGTGACCACTTGAACTTCCTCGATTCTCGGTCACTGTCTCCGAACATCAAACCCAACATGGATACAAACTGCCACGGACATTCATAAGTAACATTGTAAAAACTAAAATGTACCACATTTGCTACAAGATTGCCACCATCACAATATTTAAAAAAAAATTTTGAAATAAGAGTGAACAACCAAGGCTTATGTTTGATAGTCGGATCAAGTGGCAAGACAGTGAGTTTCTTTTATTTTATATAATTGTTGAGGCGAAAGAGAGAAACCCAACAATTATATAAAATAAATGAGTGGGTCTGGGTATGTGTAAACTCAATTTACACACACCCTTGGGGTTTGATGCTACGACAAACCCTCTGGTAGAAACATAGAAACATAGAATTTGATGGCAGATAAGGACCGCTTGGCCCACCCAGTCTGCCCATTTCCCTACCTAATGGATAAGCTGCAGATCCTAGTTAACCAGCAGCCTACTTCTTCCTACCCCCACCACCTAGATTGCCTTATGACTGTCCCATGCATGCTTGAATTCCACCACTGTTTTTGACTCCACAACCTCCTCCGGAAGGCCGCTCCATGTATCCACAACCCTCTCTGTGAAAAAATACTTCCTTAAATTACCTCTGAGCCGCCCCCCATCTTCAAATTGTGCCCCTTGTTCTGACACACCTCTTTTTTGAAAGATGCCACCCTCTTGGACTTTGTTGATTCCCTTGAGGTACCTGAAAGTTTCTATCATGTCCCCCCCACCTCCTTTCCTCGAGGTTATTCATATTAAGCTCCTTAAGTCTCTCTTCATATGTCTTCCGGTGCAGACCCTGCACCATTTTAGTTTGCTCCTCTGGACAGCTTCCATCCTGTCTATGTCTTTGCGGAGACTGGGTCTCCAGAACTGCATGCAGTACTCAGATGGGGTCTCACCAGCTGTCTGTACAGAGGGATAATAACTTCCTGTTTTCACTGGTGATGCCTCTCCCTATGCATCCCAGTATCCTCCCAGCCCTCCTTGCTGCCCTCACATTGCTTGCCCACCTTTAGGTCATCTGATATGACTACCCCCAGGTCCCTTTCCATTTTTGTTGTTGTTAGTATCTCACCCTCCATTATGTACTCTTCCCTGGTTTTTGTTTCCCAGGTGCATTACCTGCACTTCTTAGCATTGAATCTAAGCTACCATACATTCGACCATTCCTCTAACCTTGCCAAGTCCTTTCTCATCCTTTCCACCCACCTTGTGCATCAACTCTGTTGCAGATCTTTGTGTCATCTGCAAAGAGACATACTTTTCCTTCCAGTCCCTCTGCAATGTCACTTATAAAGACATTGAAGAGGACCGGTCCTAATACTGAACCCTGCAGTACCCCACTAGTAACCCTCCTTTCTTCTGAGTGGACTCCATTTACTATTACCTCTGTCTCCTATTCTCCAGCCAATTCTTACCCAGGCTGTCATCTTGGGACCCACTCCCAGGCTGGCTAACTTGTATATTAATCTTTGTGTGGGACTGTGTGGTGTGTGAATTCTCTTACACACCCAGATCTATACCTTATCCTTTATGTAACATCACAGAAGAACTGTATTAACTGTTTTATAAAATGGGAAAACATTTTCTGAACACTGATTGGCGAAAGCCATTTTCAGCCATGTCCTTATAGTGACAAAACTTGCTAACGGCACTAATTGTACCAGGCTAACCATACAACAGTGACGTATCACTGTGCCACCCTGCCGAGAATTCATGCCAACTGAATGTAACGAGCCAAGCAGTCACCTCAAAAAGCCAAACCTGAACGAAGTTACAGCTCTGTGCCCCCACTGGAATACAGACCACACACACATACGTATGCATCAATACAAAACTTACCACAGAAAGAAGCTGACCACAGTCTGAAACCACAAGTCAGTCCCACACCTCACCCAACTGTCAGTTTGACAATGCGTCAATTACAGTTCCCGAAAAGAGAAGCGGCAACCCGATGTATCTTCTTGAGCAGAAAACCAAAATGGCTGTTTCACAAAGACTGAGAATGTGAGGCATCTTCTGGCAACACAAAGCCAGAAGGGACAATACTGTAAATGCGAGGACGCTCAGTACATACATATGATATGTCCAACTGGCTTAAGAGGGAGATTTGGGTCAGCATTGAGGAGGAGATTGGCCTGCCAACTTGCTTAAGAGGGAGATTTAAGCAAATTAGGAGGGAGATTGGCCTTTAGTAGGGAGATGCCATAACATCATGAGTTTGTCCTTAAATGGCATCAAAAAATGAGAAAAAGTCATTACAAAAATGTAATGTATTTCATTTGCCAAAATATGCACTAAAAAGAATAAACAACTAGTTGTATAAAGTTATCAGATACATTGTTCATCACTGATTTAATTTGTATGTGTCTTTATCTGCCCAAAAACATGGATATTTTGAACAGAATTTTACTTAAGCAGGAGATTTTGTTTCCAGGAGGGAGGGAGTTCAGTCAAAAACAGGAGTCTCCCAGAAAGAGGGAGATATCACATGTATGTCAGTATTGGCAGCTCCTAAGGGACACGCTTTGTACCCAAAACCCTTGTGCTGCTGTTCAAACGCTGGGGTGCTTCACAAATATATTTTCAAACCCTTGCTGCCACAGCACACAAGACAAAACGTCAATACAGCTGTCACTCCAGTCATCTTGACAATGTCAGTGCTGCCCCCACAGTGTCCCCAGTACTTGCTCCTACCTCATTTATTGACCATCTTCCATCACTCTACAGAACATAAATTTAAAATAAAAATAAAAAACTATAACTAAACAAATAGCCTGTCTCTGTGTTGCTTGTAGTGGTGGGGGCTCCACTATCATCGCAAAGCACTGTCACACCCTGTCAATGTAGCTACTAATAGGGGAACTATTTTTATTATTTCAACTATTAAAACTTTTTTTTTTTTATGTTTTGACATTTTGCATTGTTTTATTTTAAATAATTACTTGGGGGCCATTTTATAAGCGCAATAAGACACTCTGAGGTGTAGGTTATATGCCTGATAAAGCACTTCCCAAGTGCTAAAGGCATTCAGCGCAAGCACCTCATGCCTCATAACACACCTGGGGCATGCTCTTATCAGGCCATTACCCACACCTTGTCATGTCTTATTGCTTGCAGAAGTTATATTTTTCAAAGTGTAGTTTCATGCATTATAAAAAATAATAGAGTATTTTGGAAATGGTCCAAGATACAGGTGGTTGTTCTGTCTAAAAATAAACACATTCTTTTCTAGTTTTATGGTAGGAATTGCACAAATAACAATCAGCAGTGTATACATGGCACATGACATGGACTGCATGAAAATAAATGATTTATTATGAATGACTGGGTGTGACTTCTGTAGACTTAAATCTTGACTCGCCAACCGTGTGATCAATCAAGATCATAACCAGCTGTTCAGAATAAATTATTTATTTTCATGCAGCCCATGATATATATATTTTGTTTTATAAATGGGTAGGAAAAATTATGTCTGCTGATTGGTTTGAAACACATCACATGACTGTGTATATCAGGCATGACCGCACACCTGCACTTTCACGCTCAAAACTATTTTACCGTTGTATAAGCAGATAACCCACTTTGGGTGCAGTCATGTTCTCGGTATATGCACACCCTAATGGCTGACGCACACCAAGGCATGCGTATATCAGAGCACCACCACATACCTCAGAGTGGGTTATCCGACTATTACATATTATCATATATATATATATATATATATAATAGATATGTATATGTAATAGATAACCCACTCTAGGGTGTGCAGTCATACTCTGATATATGCATGCCATGAGTGTCTTATTACTCTGCGGGCCGTGTTTGGTGTCTCAACCGCATAGGCGTGCATATATCGGAATGTGACCACACACCCTAGAGTGGGTTATCTATCTTATAAAGGGCAAAATTGTTTTGGGGGTGAAAGTGCAGGTGTATGGTCACACTCTGATATATGCACGTCATGTGATATGTTTTATACAATCAGAACATTGGATTTTACTGTAGTTTCTTATCCCTTTTATAAATATACATTATAGTGGCATGGTAGCACCAGTATAGTTAGGGTTGAGTACCCCATTTAAGGTTAAATATGAAATTTGGCAGTTTAATAACTTGCCGTATGATGGATTTGCACAAATATGTACATATATATATATATATATATATATATATATATATATGGCATATGACATGGCCCGACTGAAGATATCATATTTCTTCCACGAGAGGCCAGTGATATCATGATATCTACGAGTGGCTAAGCCACGAGTGAGATATCTTGATGTCACTGGCCTCGAGGAAGATAATATAATCTTCAGTCGGGCCAATGTCATATTCAGTTTATACAACGTATGCTTTGCCCCTGCCCCAACACAACTCACTACGCGTGCCCTCTCAATGCAATGGGTGACATAAAGTGATGGCCCTAGCAATACAACCCCTTTACAGAAACGCTGCCAAAACAGCAGATGTCATTTATTGCTTAAGAAATATTTAGTGGATTATGCTATTTATGGTTAGTTTTAAGAAGCATTATCTGGTTTATCATGCCATGCCCCCCACACACACACACAGGGCTCCACATGCTTCCCCAACATAATAGATTATATAGGGTTTTAAATATCTGGTTGATCCTGTCAGTTTAAAGTTAGTAAAAATATCTGGTTGATCCTGCTTTTATTTGGGGAAAAGTGGCGTTTATATGGTTATCTGGTTGATCCTGCCACTCAGAGCACTTTCACTTTCACTAGAAGTGTAGCGTGACCGGCGCTATGAAGACTAGCGATTTGTAGTTTAGTAAATATTTTTTAGAATGTGCCCAGACTTCAGTAAATTAGAATTTATCTGTATTTTTGGTTCCTTGTTAAAGCTTCAAACTGCACACAGTGCAGCATTGACCGAGCAGCGGCTTTCAAGTAAAATGAACACGAGCAGGCAGCAGGCTGGCGCTTCATACTGTCGCCGTGGTCGTTAACTCAGGAAGTTCGAAAAAACTGAAAATAAGGCAAGAGCTGAAAGATGGGCAAATGTTACTAAACAAATGTCAGTCATGGCACTGATGAAAGAGATGCTTCTGATGCAGAATCAACACAGATAAGTTTCGATATGACGATAGGAACGTGGAGATAACATATGACGATAGGGAACATGAAGATAACAATGTTATTTCACGCCCATGTCAGATATGATGATTTATACTCTCATTTATCTGACAACATACGTTGTATAAATATATATATATATATATATATATTTATATAAAATCAGGCAGATATATATTATCCCTGTCTACAGTATATCTATACTGGAAGTTTTGGATATGTAACTATACAGTATAAACTGGTGTTTTGGTGCAGTATTAGCCACTGCTAAGCAACTTAGCTCTCACAATTGTAGTGAAAAGAAATAATGACCTGGGTTCAATTCCCAGGAGGTCACAATATTTCTTTCTCACTACAGTTATATAACACAAACTGTTTTGGATCTCCAGTTCTGTGATAATGGCACTACCTGCTCAACTCTAGGTCTGCTAGCAGCCCAGCTAGTGCTGTCTTATACAAAAATTAACCGTGAACCAAAATTTCTTTGTTTTTCCTTTTCATATTAAGCTGCGGTCAGCTGGAGCACAGGTGATCCAGGATCATATTTTCGATGCTAATGCTATTAGCAGTCTGGATCTATCAGATAACGGTATGTAAAGAATTTACTTTGTGCATAGAAAATAGATTCTATGTGTTTAGACACATTAGAAACATAGAAACATAGACTTTGACGACAGATAAGGACCTCTTGGCCCATCTAGTCTGCCCATTTCCTACCTACAGGATAGGCCAGATCCTAGTTAACCAACAGCCTATTTCTTCCTACCCCCCACAAGAATTGCCTTATGTCTGTCCCATGCATTCTTGAATTCTCCCACAGTTTTAGACCCACAACCTCCTCAGAAAGGCTGTTCATGCATCCACTACCCTCTCTGTGAAATAATACTTCCTCACATTGCCCCTGAACTGCCCCTTCTATCTTTAAATTGTGTCCCTTGTTCTTACCGTCTCTTTTTCTGAAAGATGCTACCCTCTTGGACTTTGTTGATTCCGCTGAGGTACTTAAAGTTTCTATCATGTCCCCCCCTCCTTCTTTCCTCAAGGGTATACATATTAAGCTCCTTTAGTCTCTCCTCATCGTCTTCTCTTGCAGACCCTGCACCATTTTAGTTGCCCTCCTGGACTGCCTCTATCCTGTCTATGTCCTTGCAGAGATGGGGTCTCCAGAACTGGACACAGTACTCCAGATGGGGTCTCACCAGCTGTCTGTACAGAGGATAACAACTTCCTGTTTTCTGCTGCTGATGCCTCTCCCCATGCATCCCAGTATACCCCAGCCCTCCCTACTGCCTTCTCACATTGCTTGCTAACCTTAAGGTCATGTGATATGATTACCCCAGGTCCCTTTCCTTTTTGTTGTTAGTTACTACCCCATTGTAGAATTCTTCCCTGGGTTCTTGTTTCCCAGGTGCATTATTTTGCATTTCTTTGCATTGAATCCTAGCTGCCATACCTCTGATCATTCCTCCAACGCTGCCAAGTCCCTTCTCATCCTTTCCACGCCCTTGTGCATCAACCCTGTTGCAGATTTTTGTGTCATCTGCAAAAGGCATACTTTTCCTTCCAGTCCCTCTGCAATGTCACTGATGAAGACATTAAAAGGACTGGACCCAATACTGAACCCTACGGTGCCCACTAGTAACCCCTCTTTCTTCAGAGTGGACTCCATTTACAATTACCTTCTGTGTCCTGTTGTGCAGCCAATGTTTTACCCAGGCTACCACCCTGGGACCCACTCTCAGGCTGGGTAATTTGACTATTAATCTTTTGTGTGGGACTGTGTCAAATGCCTTGCTAAAGTCTAGGTAGGCCATGTCCACAGCCCCTCCCTGGTCTACTACTTTGGTCACCCAGTCAAAGAAATCTATTAGATTTGTCTGACAAGACCTTCCCGCTGTGAACCCTTGATGCCTTGGGTCCTGTGCCCCACTGGCCTCTAGGTACTCAACTATTCTTTCCTTCAGAAGTGACTCCATCACTTTCCCTACCACAGAGGTCAGACTGACAGGTCTGTAGTTTCCTGTCTCTGTCTTGGTCCCACTTTTGTGAAGGAATCACATCCGCCTTCCTCCAGTCCTCGGGTACCACACCATCCTCCCATGATTTATTAAAGAGTAGCCAGTGGTTTCACTAGTTTCTCCTTAATTCTTTTAGATTCTGGGTGAATTCCATCAGGACCCATTGCTTTGTCCACCTTTAGTTTTAGGAGTTCTTGCAGACCCTTTCTTGTGTGAAAGGACTGGGATCGACCTCCCTATCAAGAGTGTTTCTGTTAATTAGATTAGGCATTTCCCTCCTCTTTTGTGAATATTGAGCAGAAATATTCATTCATTATCCCTGCTTTTTCACTGTCCCCTCTGCCCACCCACCATTCATTCTATTCAGCCTCACTATCCTCCCTTTGTCTTTCTATGCTCGCTGATGTACCTATAAAAGGTTTATCCCCTTCTTAACTGGGTTGGCTATCTTGACATTGGTGACACATATCTACATCTTCCTGTACATGGCATGAAGGTAAGTGCAGTGATCAGTTCTGTCTAGTAGAACTAAGTATTTTTTATAATTGGTGGGTGTGAAGTAACCCACTTCAGCTACCTGTAGTGGCTGCAAAGTTCAAGTCAAAGTGCACTACTCTTTGGTGGTACTGACCAACTTTTCAGCCAGTGCCACCTTTTCCCCAGTTGTCACCCAGTCTCCACCTTCTTCCCATGTTCCCTGCCCATGGTGGCCAGGTACTTTCTTTTCAAGGCTGCCTGACATAGACAGGATACCTATAATGACCTATTGGAACCTGCTGAGGCCTTTCAGCCATGTTTCTACCATGACTACAATGAGACAACACAGTAACCATGCTAGCAAGCAACATGGATCCATGCACCACAAAGCAACATCACACAAAAGGCCATCCTCATCTTCTGCGCACTGAAAGAGGGCACTGTAGCCTCCTTCAAGCAAATACATGTGCTGTCAGTTTCATCATTTTCGCTGTGCGGTACTTTCTCGCCATTTGCCGCTGTGCAGCATTTCTCTTCTTCCATCCCCAACTATCATCTGCTGTGCAGCACTTTGTCGTTCTTCCACCCATCCCACATCCAATTATCCTTTGCCTGTGCAGAGCTTTCTCTTTCTTCTGGACACACTATCACCTTTTGCTGCCACTTTCTTTCAGATCCCTACTATTTATCAACCCTGCCTGTACATCATGTTTTTTTGGGGTCAGACCCACCCAAACTAGCAGCACTGCGGTTTTAGTCTTTTCTGCCACTTTTAGTCTGACTCCTCCCAACAATAGTGGCACAGTACTTTCTCTGGCATCCAGATTCCTTTCTCCCATACAACTCACCATACATCAGGTCGTTTCTCTGGTGGTGCCATTATACTCTTACCCGATCTGGCAGCAGCAAGAGCACACTGAGGGGGTCACCACTGCTTGTCATAATAGCCATCCAACTCAGACATGTAGTGACATTCAACACTGCCAGCACCAGGCACCCGGCCTCACTCACTTCATCTTTCCTCACTCTTCACACTGCCTTCTATGGCAGACATACTCTGTCGGGAAGGAGAGAAATGTTCAGGGATGGAGATTTGGAGAGTGACTGCTGAGCTATGAGGCAAGACCCTAACCTGTCTTAGCTTACCAGAAAATGTCAGTCCATGCCCGCTGCTCACCCTTGTACACTGCCTACCTGCCACTTGCTCCAGCCAGTAGCTGCTAACTCATCCAGAGCGCCAGGAGAAGGGCATGAGCTTGCACCAGCTGCACCATCCTATCTCCCATGGACAAGCAATAGACCTGACAGCCTGTCTTAGCATTCTGCCTGCAGAGTTTACAGGTAACACAAATCTGTAAAGGCTGTAATTTACAGATAAATTACTATATGTAAACAGTGTTTCCAGGAAACAAGATCTGCTTGTATAATATTACAGTGTCATAAAGCATCTTATACCTGCTTTCTCTGTCTCACAGACATAATAACAAATGTTTCTATTTGCAGCACTGTGTTATTTAAAGGTAATAGACATTTTATTTATTTTTTTTTATTTATTTAGAATTTGAAATAACCTTTGAGCCAAGGCTCTTTTACAAAGGTTCCATGTCATGAGACAGAATCTGAACATACAAACAATAAGATACCGAGTAATTAGACGTTGGAGACACTGTACATCACATTGACACTATCCTGAGTTGTAAATAATGCTGTTTGAGTGCAGTGATAGGGATGGGGTGGGGAGAATGAAGGTGAGAAAGGTGGGTGGGAAATAGAGCTGCCTCTCTGGTAGTGATACAGAGGCATTGTCAAGGCATGGAGGGAAGAGAGGCTGGTGTGCATAGTGAAAGGATGAGGAGGGATTGGCGTGGCAGTGGAGAGCCAGTGGCAGTTCTTGGGGTGAGGTGGTAGAAGTACAGTGAGCAGTCTCCAGCAGGGCTTTGTGGTGATACTGATGGTCAGTAGGGCTGGAGGACAGGCAGTACAGACTGTGTGGGAGGTCTGCAAGGGGAGATCTGGGGGGCCAAGGTGGCTGGTTAGGAGGAGGAGAGCAGCAGGGGAGTGTGGGGAGGGGGCCATGTGTGACAGGAGGGTGGAGAAGTGGGGAGGGGAGATATGAACAGTGTAGAGGAGGTTATGTAAGGGAGGAGGCCAAGGCTGAGTAAGTAGGGACTAGGTACAGTCTTGTGCTAATTAGAGTTGCTGACAGCAGAGCTAGGGCAGGGTACCAGAGGGCTTAGAATTAGCCTTTCAGGAAACAGGCGCCCACACAGCTAGAAGCCAGGTAGTGCTTATGGTCGGATTTGAATCTGAAGAGGTTGGTGGAATTGTGAATGGCTTAGGGACCTCACTGAGCCATTGTGGGGCTCTGTAGGACATAGATTAAAAACTGACATATTGAACAAAAGGAAGGAGGTTAAAATAAAATGACTTGTTCAGGGCCACATGCTGTAAGTGATTGGTTGTTTTGATATACAATCTATGCCTTCAGATTCATAAACCTGGCCCCAGACCTTTTAAATTTGAGCATGGGAGGACTCCACATGTGCAGGCTCCCACAGCATCAACAGAACTTGTGAGTAAACTCAATCCCAGGCTGACGTTAATGCTTACGTGTGACCAGGTAAGGTGTGGGCCCATGGGTGCATTCCACAATACAGCAGTCACTTAGATGTGGGCTGCCAGAGGGGAAACATCTACACCAGGGATGACCCCAACAGCCTGGGGTCCATCTGGGCCAATGAGCCTCTCCTCTCATTGCCCTCAGCACTCTGAACCAGCATGGAGGGCTAGGGGTCTCTTGTAAACTTGTGGAGTACCTTTCTGTACCGAGGGGATATGAATTATATGATAGTCTTTGGAGGTCTGTAGACCCTACCTGCACCCATCAGATATAGTCCCACCCATCCCATGTTTAAGAGTTCCTTTTGTTGCATCTAAAGTCTGCCTCAACCTATAACTGTCCATAGGCTGCCTGACATCTCTACCCTGAGATGGTGTGCACCATCTGTTTCCTTGGTCCCTAGGTCCCTACCCCTCTGAGCTGTAAAGGGGACTATTGACCCTACACACCTTTGCACCTAAGCACTTACCATTCTAAAATGGGACAACCACTCCATGTCCCACCTTAATGCTCATATATTCTTCCACAAAATGTACTTACTGTTTGATTGTCCTTACCTTTATGCATATGCTTATCTGTTCATCTTGCACATGTTTGTTTCACAGTTTGCTGCCTGTATTTCACGTCATTGTAATATTGTCATACTGCTCTGTAATCTCTCCAGGTTGCACCTGAAAATAAGCATTCCTTGCCTAGTGTGCTTACCAGTAAACAAAAGCTAATAAATATCCCATAATCCCCTGCTCCATGTGGAGCAGAGAGGCCACTGTAGCCCCAGCTGAATTCTCTGGTTTCATTATTGCTTTACCCTGCAGTTCACGAGTGACCCAGGGACATGCGTCTCTGTGCACTGGATGGGGTGCCAGACTTTGTGACTGCCAGCAAGTGCTCTGACTGGTGCCTGAGTGGATCTGTCTCTTTGTCAGAACTGGAGCTCTGAATTAGATGATGGCTGATCAGTCAGCAGTACTGGCTGCTTCACTGGCAGGTCTGATTAATAACTCACTGGAAACAGGAGTGGTGCCAGTGGATTAGAAAACAGCACACATGGTACCACTGCAGAAAAGTGTGTGGAGGATGAGCTAGAAAACTACAGACAAGTCAGTCTGATGTTTATAATGGGTAAGTTACTAGAGGCAAGTATAATGGAAATAATAGTGGAGTTTCTGGAGGCTCATGGACTACAAAACAAAGGACAACATGGGTTTATGTGGTGAAGGTTATGCAGACTAATTTGATTGACTTCTTTGATTAGGTATCCTAGGTTATAGACATACCACATTAGTTAAACCCTTGACTCTGTCCCACATGGGTGGGTCATAAAGAAATTAGGCGATCTAGGGTGGGGCACCCAGATTTGCAGAATGGCTCAGGAATTGACTGAGTAGGGAACCAGAGAACAACTAATTTAAATGAGGAATTCTAAAGAATTAGGAAGTTACCAGTGGGGTCCCCAGAGATAGGTCTCAGGTCCTGTTTATTTCAGTACCTAAAATGCAGCACTGGGGACAAGAACCAGGATGAGAGTTGTAGCTTTGTAAGTAACACAAAAATCTGTAGAGTGGCATTGGGGATGTATAAGAGCAATTAAAATTAGTAATGCTATTCCTTTTCCCTGCCAGCTTATTATGCCAAAGTTGGGGATCTCTTTATCTTGTTTCTCCCTGAAATAACTTGGCTCTGCTGGTGTGTGTGTGTGTGTGTGTGTGTGTGTGTACATGCCTGTGTAGGCTGGTGTGTGTGTGCATATGTGTGTGTGTGTGTGTGTGTGTGTGTGTGTGTGTGTGTGTCTGCATGTGTTTTATGAGTAAAGTACCAACTACAGCTGCTTCTGCATTAACATGATGTGTAAGCCTTTATTTTTGTTGTTATATTATTGTGATGTATTTGAGTATCACACAAAACTAAGAGGTAGTATGACTGTACATCATAACACAAGTACTACCTCTCAGATTCCTACAAATTAGTACACAGTTATATCACAATAAAACAACAAATAAAAATGCAGATCTGGCTAATATATCGGACAGCCATTGCTGACTCTAAGCCAACTCTTGTTTTTTATTATTGGGCTCTTAGTACTAGAAACAGCTGAGAGTAGTGATGATGAGTTAGCCTGGTAATATGAGCTACTGTCCCCTCAAATCATGGATTCAGGGTCAAGAAGCAAGGTAAAAAACTTAACTTATATAAGATGCTTTTGGGTCTTGGTACAGTGTCATTAGCCCAACCTTTTTAAATAAAGTGTCTATGCATACAGGCAGAGAATGTGGAAGGATGAAGTGGAGTCAAAAAGACTAGGATTGGGAGGGTGGCCATGCAATTGGGGAAGATTAGAGGGGTTTAAAATTGCTTCTTAGGAGTACTGCAGCAAGTAGTTGTTCAGTTTGCTACTTTTGCTGTGGGTAGTGAAGCAGATGTACTGTGCCCAGCACTAATCTCTAGTTATGTAATTTATCTTTACAGTTCTAAAGCTCATTTTTGAATAATTCCTAGAACTACATAGAATAGATTTGATCATAATTTAGATATAAATAGTGCTTTCAATATGTGAAGTATCTCAAAGCACTTTATAAGAATCAATTTAGATTCTTGTAGTGCAGTAACTGTATACAAGCCAACAGAGCAACCACTTTACACCAGCAAGTTGTACCCCTGGGGCCAGAGGTGTCATGGTGATATATCTCTTATAAAGGCTTCCATAGCTACAGACTCAAAAGTGTTTCTAGGTTAGACAGCCTTCTTGATGAGCTTCATGGACCACAAGAACAAGACAGGGCTGTAATGTGTGTTAATATGTCATCTGGAACCACTTGCTGCAGTGTAAGAGTGGTTTCACTCATATTTGATTGAGAGACAGCAAGGAAGCTAGCACTTCTGGCACATGATGAACACAGCTTTGAAAATGTCACCTGGGAATTAGATGTAGAAAATCTGTGGATGTCTTATATCGGAATAGTTGTAAAGCATTTGATATTGTACCACAGAAGGCTAGCTCATAAAACAGAGAACCTCGGTATGACCTGGGGTGTGATAAAATGGGATTAAAACTGGTTGCAGGATATACAGTAGAACAGAGGGTGATAATAACTGGTAGTCTATCTAGATGGAAGCAGGTGACCCTTGAGTCCCACAAGGGCCCATCCTGGGACCAGCATCATTCCCTGTATCTGTTTGGGCTGGAGGTGGGCATCAGCAGCTTTATTGCCAAGTTTGCCGTTAATAGCAAGATGGGAAAAGCAGTTGCATCACAACAGGAGGCAGACAAAATGCAGAAAGACATAGACAAGATGAAGAAGGGGCAGCAAAATTGTTTATGAGCTTGAGTGTTGATGAATTCTGGAAATCTAGGAAAGAAGAACATGAAAGGAAAATACTACTGAAATGGCACAGAGGTGGCAGAAACCAAGCAGGAAAAAGATCTGGTAGTACTGATTAATAGCAACTTTAGAAGGAAGCAACAGTGTGGAGCAGCAGCTAGTAAAACAAATAAAACCATAACATGCATCATAAGGAACACCATCAACAGGTCAGTCAAGCAGTTAGGTATGACAGGGAGTGCGTTACGGTGACAAAATGGTCCACCTCTGGAGGGCTGAAGCATGAGGCAAAATCGAGTGCTTCACCATCTGAAAAGGACTGTTAGCCCATAACACACCCCAGGATTGCCCTATTACAATTATGAAATAGGTCCTTTTAGTAAATTGCATGCATTTTTAAACATATTTTTGTTGAGCTACTTTCAGCAGGGCTAGTGTACTAGGATAATGGCTCAGCTGAAAGTACCTCTTGGCCAATAAGGAGCCAGCATTCTTTCTACCCATTTCTTAATAGATATTACAATGACGCTATAAAGATCTTTGGTCAGGCCCTACCTTGATTACAGTGCGCAGATCTGGTTCCCAATACCTGAGGAAAGATAATGACGAAATGGGACAGTGCAGAGGAGAGCAACCAAAGTGATTGAATGTTTGGAAAACACTGGCTATGAGAATTGGCTGACAGAGTTGGGACTGCTTTCCATGGAAGAAAGAAGAATCTGAAAGGACATGATAATGGTCTTCAGATACCTCAAAGAGATAACAATACAAGGGACCAAGAATGAATCTGTAAGGAAGACATTTCTAGAGAAATGTCATGATGAACTACTACTTAGAATGTGTTGCAGATACTTGAAATAAACCACAGAGCAGGTGGTATAGGCTAATACTGTAACAACTTTTAATCTCAGACTTGACAAGTACTTTGTAGAATAGTGTATCTGGAAGGGGACGGATCCTGCAGCCAGCTCCTCGATAACAAGGATTTTACAATCCTTCCCTGAGATTATTGTGCAGAGCAAAACTTTGAAACAAGGGCTGATAAAGTCCTTAGTAGGTAAGCAAACTCTGGGGGCTTAGGGATAATTTTGAAAACAAGGTCAATTGTAGCTATTTAAAGTATTGTTTTATCTGTAATGTTTACCATTACTTGTACAATGTTTTGAAATGTAATAAACATACGTCATCTGAGCCCACGTAAAACATTTTAGTTTTCTGAAAGACACTTATCTATTACTAGTTAGTTTCCTTTCAGGCCTGGTTTCCTAAAGGGTTGTTTTCAGGCCCTCTTTATGAACCCCTTATCTACCCACATCCTTCTGGAGAAACAGTGCATAAAGTGGCACTAAACAGACCTAAATTTGATATGAATACTATTTTGTGCATGAAAATGCTAATCAGATCGCTATATGGTCCCGATACGTGGCATATTCTTTTCTGCAACGTGGTGGGATCATCAGACTTCTTTGCTCTGTAGCACAGAACCATTAGTGAAATATAACCCAAACAACAGAAGCTGTTGTTTCGCTGTTTTCAGTGATGGGTTGACACAACAGAAGTGAAAGTCAGAAGAATGGTTTGTACTTGTGCAGGTTGGGACTGTGTCTGTATTTAGCTGAGCTTAAAATGCTTCATATATGGCAAGTTTATCTTTTATGGAGGTAGTACTACACCAACTATAGTCTGCTATATAGGGATGGTCTTATTTTATCACAAAAAGATGTGTATATATCTTTTTTTTTATCTTTTGCAGGTTTTGATTCTGATATGGTGACACTGATTATATCAATTGGGCGAAGCAAGTCTATTAGACATGTATCTTTGGGAAGAATTTTAACATCAAATCAAAGTAAGAAATACTTCTCACTGATCAATACTGAATGGGGCTTAAACACAGACAGCACTGTATGTACTTATATTTAAATAAAACATTTGAAATTTTATATGTTAACATAGAGTAGCAGCTGGCAACTTGTTTACTGGGTAATAAATTTACTTTTAAAATCTCCTGTGTTCCCTTTTGAAATAGTCTTGTTACCAGGCCTAATATACAGCATCAAAAGAATCTTTGGATGATAATACAGACCTAAACTTTATGGCAACAGTAGATGGCAAGAGGAAACAATAGCTGCTTGATTTACATCCCTTTAATTCAAGCACACCACTGCCACATTACTCCTCAAGATGACAAGTGATACTCAGGAGGCTTCCAAGAAAGGTCATATCACTGGTGCAACATACTGTATGTATATTGACCTGAACAAAACTTTTCACATGGTCTGTCACCGTGTACTCCACAGGAAACTGTGAGAGGGCTGGGATTAATTGCCTTATGATGGCTCTCAAATTACCTTGACTGGTAGATGCAGAAGGTTGCTCTTTGTAACATCCACTTGGTTACATAAGAACCACTAATTTTCATGCCAAAAATACCAAAACTATAGTCTTTGGCACTCACCTACAAACTAAAAACTAGATACCTCCTTCTGTATTCCCATAGAAACATAGAACTTGACAGCAGATAAGGACCGCTTGGCCCACCTAGTCTGCCCATTTCCCTCCCGATGGATAAGCTGCAGATCCTAGCCAACCAACAGCTTACTTCCTCCTATCCCCCACTAGAATTGCCTTATGTCTGTCCCATGCATACTTGAATTCTCCTACTGTTCTTGATTCCACAACCTCCTCAGGAAGGCTGTTCCATGCATCCACAACCCTCTTGAAAAATACTTTCTAACATTACCTCTGAGCCATCCCCTTCTATCTTCAAATTGCCCCTTGTTCTTGCACATCTCTTTTCTGAAAGATGCTACCCTCTTGGACTTTGTTAATTCCTTGAGGTACTTGAAAGTTTCTATCATATCCCCCTCTCCTCCTTTTCTTGAGGGTATACATATTAAGCTGCTTTAGTCTCTCTTCGTATGTCTTCTGGTGTAGACCTTGTACCATTTTGTTGCCTCTTCTGAACAGCGTCCACTCTGTTTATGTCTTTATGGAGATTGGGTCTCTAGAACTGCACGCAGTACTCCAGATGGGGTCTCATCAACTGTCCGTACAGAGGATAACAACTTCCTGTTTTCTACTGTTGATGCCTTTCCCTATGCATCCTAGTATCCCCCAGCCCTCCTTACTGCCTTCTCACATTGCTTGCCCACCTTTAGGTCCCCCATTGTGTACTCTTCCCTGGTTTTGTCTCCCAGGTACATTACCTTGCACTTCTTTGCATTGAATCTGAGCTGCATGCATTTTCTACCAACCTTGCCAAGTCCCTTTTCATCCTTTCCACCCCACCTTGTGTATCAACCCTGTTGCAGATCTTAGTGTCGTCTGCAAAGAGACATACTTCTCCTTCCAGGTGCTCTCCAATGTCACTCATAAAGACATTAAAAAGACGGTCCCAGTACTGGACTCTGCAGTACCCCACTAGTTACCCTCCTTTCTTCACTGTGAACTCCGTTTACTATTACCTTTACGCCCTGTTGTCTAGCTAATTTTTATCCAGGCTACCACCTGAGAGACCCACTCCCTTGCTGGCTAACTTGTATATTAATCTTTTATGTGGGACTGTGTCAAATGCCTTGCTAAAATCTAGGTAGGCCATATCCACAGCCCTCTCTGGTCTACTGCTTTGGTCACCCAGTCAAAAAAATCTATTAGGTTCATCTGGCATGATCTTCCTGCTGAGAATCCATGCTGCCTTGGGTTCTGTACCCCACTGGCCTCTAAGTACTCAAAATTCCTTTCCTTCAGAAGTGATTCCATCATTTTCCTACCACTGAGGTCAAACTAACTGGTCTGTAGTTTCCTGCCTCTGCCCTGCTCCCACTTTTATGAAGTGGAATCACATCCGCCTTCCTCCAGTCCTCAGGTACCACCCCATCCTCCCATAATTTGTTAAAGAAAGTAGTCAGTGGTGTCACTAGTACTACCCTTAGTTCTTTTAGAATTCTGGGGTGAATCTCATCAGGCCCCATTGCTTTGTCCACCCTCAGTTTCAAGAGTTCTTTCAAAACACTTTCTTCTGTGAATGGACTGGTATCAACCCCCTTCCAGAGTGTTTCTCTTGTTTGGTTATGTACCTCCTCTCCTTTTCCGTTGTCTCCTCCTCCTTTTCCATTGTGAATACTGAGCAGAAATATTCATTCAGTATCCCTGCTTTTCACTGTCACCCTCTGCCCATATCCCTCCCCTTTATTAAGCCTCAGTATCCCTCCCTTGGTCTTTCTTTGCTCTCTAATGTACCTATAAAGGTTTTATCTCTCTTTGCTAACTGAGTTGCCTATCTTTTCCACGGTTTTGGCCTTTACTATTCTGATTGCCTTCCCTACCGCCTTCTGCTTTAATTGATAAAGTTATCTGCCCTGTTCTTCTGTGTTTCCTTATATTTCCTGTATGCTATCCTTTTCTCCTTAACCTTCCCTGCCACCTCTTTTGAGAACCATAGTGTTTTTCCTTCATTTTGTTTTGTTGATTCGCTTCACACAAAAGACTTGCTGTCTGTGATGGCTGTTTTGATTATTAGTCATTGTTCCTTCACCCTCCTTCTTGCCCATGTTCTAGTGCTTTTCTGAAGCACTCTCCATTTCCAAAGTCAGCCCTCCTAAAGTCCAGTACTCTTGCTTTTGTATGACTTGACTCTATGGCTGTGTTTATTGTGAACCATACTGGTTGGTGGTTGCTTGTTCCTAGATGGCTACCCACCTCTAAATCCAACATCCTTTCTCTGTCCCCATTTTAGAGTAGCAGGTCTACAATTGCTCCTTCCTGAGTGGGTTCCAACCCAGCTGTTTGAGGTATGCCTTGTAGGGCATCAAAATGACCCTGATCTTGGATGTGCCTGCAGCAAAGGTGGCCCAGTTGATATCTAGCATATTCAGGTCCCCATCAACAATATCTCCCTTTTTCTACCATTCTAAGGATGCCTTCTATCATTTCCTTGTCCATTCCCTCCCCTGAGATGGGGGTCTGACACAACCCCATGTGTATTGTGGTGCCATTTCTGTCTCCAGGGTGACCTATAGTGACTCATCTACTTCCTGTTTACTCTTTAGTTCTGTTGCTTTAATCCCTTCCCTTACATAGAGAGCTACTCCTCCTCCTGCTCTTTACCCTCCCTGTCCCTGCTGTAGATTGTGTATCTTGGTATGTTGACATCCCAGTCATGGTCCTCTGTGTACTATGTTTTAGTGACTGCCACAATATCCAGGCATCCTCTTCCATCAAGGCCACTAGCTTAGGGAGCTTGTTACACAGACTATGGGCATTGGTGTTCATCACCCTCCATTTTGTGATGGCCTTACCCCTTTTAACCCATCCCTGTCCTTACTGCTTTGCCTTTTTTTGCATTTACCCTGTCCTGCTCCCTAATGGCTTCTCTACCTTGGTGTTTACCATGCTAATTATTGTGTTTTGTTGAGGAGGCTGGATTTCCTTCTCCTTTTCAGTGCTCCCCTTGGCTAGTTTAAATGCTTGCCAACAAAACATTTAAACCTATCACCTAGTATCCTTGTTCCCGGCCAGGTGCAGACCATCGTGCCAGTATGGGCCTGCATCCCTCCAGGTGGCTCCCAGTCCCCAATGAAGCCAAAACCCTGAGCTACACACATGTTTTTCAACCATTCATTGAATCCCATGACAAAGAGTACCCTAGCATCATCCTTGCCATAGACACACAGCACCTCCGAAAGGTTACCATATGTGCTACTTGTCTAAAGCCCCTCCCAACTCTACAAACTCCACTTGCACTGCTCTGATCCCATTCCCAGCCAGGTCTTTTGTCCCTAGGTGGACAGTGACATCCAGCTCCCTCTCGTGCAGCTGCTCCACAATCCTGAGGATTCACTTCCTGTCCCTCTGAGCCATGGCACCAGGCAGACACCTTACCTCCCTCCCTTTCCCTTCCTCCCCACTTCTACCCCTAATGACTGAGTCCCCACCAGGAGTTGTTTCCTTCCCCTGTGGGGTCTCATGCCACCCTCCTGTGGGTCTCCTTTGTGAAGGTTCCCTCCATCCTTCTTGGTCACCACTGTAGGTGCCTCCATAGAGGAACCACTCTCTGCCAGAACAGCATATGAATTGTGGGAGGTACAGCTGGAGTGATGCACCTCTGTTCCACCCCCTCCCTCCCTCCCTGACCCCACCTTGGTCCAACTGCTCCTCTTTCTTGGCAACCTCTGAGGTATGCAGTGGCCCTGGTGGTCCCTGTGGGGAAGAGGTTTCATAATCTCAGCCAGGTCAGCCTGCAGGTGGGCAACCTCCTCCCTCAGACCAGAGAGGTGCCAGCAAATAGGGCAGCTTTGCAGCTTCCAGAATGTCTCCCAGAACACTGCCGCCCCACAGCCATTGCACCACCACTCCCATCATGACTTATTTTGTGTCCCTCTCCTGTTGCTTTATATGCTTACTCTCCTCCCTCTACATATTTTCACCTATTTTCATAATGCTTAGGTGCCCTTATAACTCTCACCCTTCCTGTTCTGGGACAGGTATCTCTGTGGGCTTCAGTAGTCTCCTTCTTCCTTGCTTGGTCTCAGACTTCCAGCAGCTAGGGAGGAGAAAGGACTATTTTATTTCCTTCAAGGTTGATGAAACTAATGTGTCTCAGTGATCCTTCCTTCCTACTGCCAAACAGGAAGTTCCTGTTGTCAGTCAAATCCAGTGGCTATAAAATTGAACTGGCTTAGGGTGGGAGGGTGGAGGAGTGGGATGGAGGAAATTAGTAAGAAAAGTTGTAGCTTTTAGTTAGCTGCTACCTGCTTTGAAACAAGATTCCTTTCTGCCAGAAACCATCAACAGGAAGCTGCAATTTGAGACACCTGCTTTTCTACTACTCAAGCCACACCCCCAATTAACTCCTCTCCTCTTCTCCTGATTTATCAGACTAAGGCGATACAGCCCGTTCCCCAACAGAAAACACACAGTGACTTTCTTCTTTTTTTAATACTTAAATGAGACCGCCTGCTTCTAATAAAGTATCTGTTTGTTAAATCTCAACAGGCACTGACTCTGCTGACTTAGAAGTGATTTATCAATAAGAAAAGTTGTGTCTTTTTAGTTAGCTGCTACTTGCTTTGAAAGCAAGATTCCTTTCTGCCAGAAACTAGCAACAGGAAGCTGTAATTGGAGACACCAGCTTTTCTACTGCTCAAGCCACACCCCAATTATGTTCTCCTCTCCTCCTAATTTAGCAAACTAAGTTGATACAGCCCACTTCCCCAAACAGAGAAACACACAGTGATTTTCTTCTTTTTAATATATAAATGAGATCCTCTGCTTCTAATAAAGTATCTTTTTTGCTAAATCCAACAGGAACTCCTCCTGCTGACATAGGAGTGATTTATCAATAAGAAAAGTTGTGGCTTTTTGAGTCAGCTGCTGCTTGCTTTGAAAGCAAGATTCCTTTTGCCAGAAACTAGCAGTAGATAAACTAGCTCTGAAGGACACTTCAAAGAACAAAGTAGTTGCAATTGTTACACAAAACTAATTTGCACACATTCTTGTAGTTTATAACTAGCTGGTCTTTATATTTTTAATTTTTTCATATATTCTATATATTTTATGTCATAATTGTACTTTATGTATAATTTTCTTATGACCTTGAGCCATGCCTGTAAAAGAGCTTGCTCCAGTGTACTTACCGGAGACAAACAAATATAAACAAGCATGCAGGTCCTGTCTTCAAACACCTGGGGTGTGGCTTGATCTCCAGTTCGACTGCCACAAGCATGCAGATTACATAACCTCTTTGGTAGGTCATAGGCTTGGAGCCTCTATGGGGAACTGCTTCAACTCTTATGTAGAAATGTAGGGTCAGTCAATTTCTACTTCCCATTGTTGGACTGTATGGTGTACCATGCAGCCCCCAAAGCCATGCTGTTCAAGTTTGGTGTCCTGTTGGTGTGTCATTTAGAGGTAATCACTGGTTTCAGTTGAGACCTATAATTTTTTGCAATCCCTAAATGTTCTTGCAACACCTATGAAACCCCAAAATAAAGATTTCCATAGGGCTTGATTATATAACATTTGGTGTGTGGGGAACTTTGTAACCCTTGTGATTCTGTGAGGATTAGGTTTTGCAATAGCCAGATCCTGATGAAATGATGCCATTTGTGTCAGTATAACAGGCTTTGTGTTTGTCCTTGAGAGTGACCCAAGAGCAAACTGCTTCCTTTTATAGCCATCCTAGCTATTGAGCCCCAGTGACCACAGGGAATACTACTGCTACATACCCTGAATAAGTGTATGCACCCCTGTCCACCACATGCTTTATGCCCTTTTATCCCTGTACCTGCCCCTGTTCTTCAAGATCGATCACAGTAGTTAACTGGATAGTCCCCAAATTCTGGAAAGTCTTGAGGCAGGCCTCTCATTTTCAGGTCTAGCAGACTGGAACAGCTACCTGCTGCCAGTCAACAAAACTCTAACTATCCCACTTTCCAAAGGCTAGCCCAGAGATCCAAGCAGGTTCTGTCCCACATAAACATCACCACACTGATGGAAATAAATATGAATAATACATGAAAGGCAAGGCAGTGGTAAACAAGGCTTTAAAAGGGGCTCTACCTCCAACAAAAACATTACAATTGGCACCAGCAGGCTCAGTATTACAGCATTCCAAGAAATGTGTTAATTTCTAACCTTTCATTCTTATTAAGAAAATTTATAGGAAACATTGCTCTTTATCTCCTAGACTTCCTTTGCATATTGAGAGTCCCACTTGTTAGTCAAAGCCTTTGTTGTCTCTTTGAAATCCTTTTGGCAAAGTAATGCTTCAGGTCCAAGTCCAAACCCTGAATTTGGCCAGACCAGTAGTCATAAAGTTATGATTTTAGCAACATTTACCTTTGAATTAAAACACAGTCTGATAGGCTTGGCCACTTGAGGGCCTTTTCTTTTCTGTGGTCAGAAATACTTTATTTACCTAGACATTTCATACCAAACTTAGCCGTAGTAGTGCCTTTTTTCTGACATTTCTCCAGGAGTCCCAAGAAATGAATGTTCAGTTTTCTTACTTTGTCCAGTAAAACCAGAATAATTAAAGATGAAAAAAACATATTTTCTTTGATCCTGATCAAGTGGTAATATTGGAAGGGGCTCCAATATCAAGATAAAGAGAATATGCTCACTCCTTCAGAACCTAATTCAGATTTCATTCCCCATGTGGCTTTTTGCCATCGGATAGCCACCTTTGCCTACCATCTGGCCCCTTATGCTGGCACCTCCAAGCCCCAACTGCCACTCATGCTTCCACCAGTGTTGAGGTCCATGGGGATACTGATGATACGGTGCCCAAGAGTAGCAGTGGCCATCATACTGGCACCCCAGGAGACCAAGTTTTAGCTAATTTTGTCCCATTTCCTTTAAGCCCTCCATTTTCTCAATGCTAGGCAGTGTCCTGTCAGACCTCACATGCATGCAGTGACATTTCTGCAGAGAGGCAGCTTCCTGGCTCACTGTAGGTCTCACTATGGTTGTGGAACCACAGTGCCATCCTCTGTGGTTGGGAGTACTTCACACAGCAGCACCACACCAGCCCCGCCCTGCTGCCCAACCCATTTTCAAAGATCTTTCCTGAACCTGGGTTGGTGGCATGGAAGTGTGACACGCTACTCACTGATATTGGGTAGCCCATCCAGTTCAGATTTAATTGAGCTGCTCGTCTACTATTGCCTTAACATCAGTAGGAGAGACCCAGGTTCCTAAAAACACAGAATATAAAATACGCTCCATCTCAGGCTGACTTTAAAAATTAAACTTAAATGGCTATCAATAACAGAATGGACATTACTCAATTAATTTAAATATACTGTAAATAATTGAAACTGAGCTGACTTCAATCATCCATTGCAATATTTATTTTTCCTCTGTTTTTCTTTTTCCACTTGATTTCATTTCTTGTCTTTACATTGCCTGAAATGCTGGACTAAACAGTTGATAAAAGTTTAAATGAATAATTTAAGTGACAATGTTGTACTAAGTTCATAGGGTTAGAAAATGTAAGATTTAAATGTGGCTGCAGCAGAATGCAACATACTGTAGTAAGTCTTTTAGTGTGTGTCTTTTTACCACTCTTATCTTTCTTAGGTCTACTGCTATAGGGCTTTCATTTTTTCTCAAATTGTCAACTATGTAATAAGAGATATGAAAATGAATAAAATATAAGTTAAAAAGGAGCTGATGAGATTGTGGTGCTTCTTCTCTGGCTATATTCATAATTTTCAGTTTGTGACACCACAGACATTTCCACAACAACAGATTTCAATGTTGTAAATTATGGACTAGGAGGTGTGTAGGGACCAAATATTATTTCCCTGAATACCACAAATAGTAGACTTTCTGAATATTTGGGAGTCCTTCCTGAATAGGAGACTATTCATCCCTTATTTGTATTCAGTGAACACTGTTACAAGCCAGAACTGGTTAATCTGTAAACATTTGTTTTGCCCATTTGTTATGTAATAAAAATATATGTAGTAACCAGACAACAGCCAGAGGATTTTATTAACACAGCAAAAATCAGTTTCAGCGGTTCTCTGTTCAGATTATCAGGTATGTGTAATAACAAGGCACAGATTAACCAGCTCTGACTGAATTAAAAAAAAGAAACAGCCCACACCCTCAATCTCAAAGCCGAACTCCCAATAAATAGAACCCCTGCCCTCTGTCAGAAACCTAGTACCACCCTCTCCCCTGCCAGCACAACAGTTGGATAATTTGTAATATATATATTTTTATTTTTTTTATTGAAAGTTTTATTGAGTTTATCAAATTGTACAGTTACCACATACAAAACACATAGGTATTCACAGGATGGGAAGGTCACATAAATACACAGTATTTCATTATTATATAGATGTTCTTTCTTGCATAGAGGTAGATAAGAGACACTGAAACATTCATTAAATACACTTGTCTTAAAAGCGTAACACAGTTCATTGTATACTAATCCCTGTTTCTAATTCATTATAAAGTCACGTGATCACCAATCTTCTATTTCTGTATTATATAATTTCCATATTCACTTGAAACTTCTGAAATGCCCATTATTATAAGAGATGTTAAGAAAAGCATCCTCCATTCATATTTAGGAAAAAGGGAGATTACAGTCTACACTTTTCCAATCTTTTATAGCCATGATATTAGCTTGAAGAAGATTTTTTCTGTTTCATTAAACATTTTGTTACTGTACATTTCTAAAAGTGTGAATTTGGGGTCATTCCGACTAGGGTATTTGAACCAGTTTGTTCTAATATATCATAGGCCTTATGCCATCAAGTCTTGCTGAGCTTACAACTCCAAAACATATGCATAAATCTACCTTTTCCTCATTATAATGCCAACACAAATCGCTATCTAACATCTTCATCTTATATAGTCTATGAGGAATATAACAGACTCTAATATTTTGTATTGAATGACACGATCCTTGTTAAACTATAATGCATTACCACCCTAGTTGCCCCTCCCATTGTATCAATGTACATTTACAACGAAATCTTGTTCCCATTTATGAAAGGATGATTTATAAACTTCCTCATATGATTTCTGAATATTATTTAACAACCAAGTAAATAATTTAATACCCTTATTGTTCAATATCTTTTATAAGCTTGTGTCAATATCTTTGTTATTCAGTTCCACCTAGTGTAATATTTTCTGTAAACACTAACCAGTTGGTTTAAAATAAAAATGTATTCGTCTCTAAAGAATATTTTTCCTCACTTCTTCCCAAATTAAACTTTTCCCTTTATGAAATAGATCTTTCAATATTTTTATTCCTTTCCTTCCCATAACTTGTTACAATTTTTCCCCTATTATCTGATAATTTGGGTTATCCATATACTATTTTCAGGGGCTAAGTGAATTGCCCGCTTCTTTATTTGTATACATTCTGCCAAGTTTCTTATAATGGTGCTTTTAGACTTTCTTAGCAATCTTGATGTATAAACAATTTGAGAAATATCAATCTGTTCAGAAAATGAAGACTGGACAATATTATTTATCAGAGATATAGTAGCCTTATCCATCATAATCTTGAGCCCAAAGTAGAGTCATCTTAAACATGTATGTCAAATAATATTTTCCTATATCTGGACATCTAGGCCTCCTTTTGTAATGGGAAGACAAAACTTATCCCATGAGATTCTGGGTTGCTTTTTTTGTATAAATGCTTTCAACTGTTAATTTGCATGTTTGAACCAATTTTCTGGGATTGGAGACAGTATCATTAGAAGTCTAAAGCATACATATGGTATCACCATCATTTTGTTACTTGTATTTTCCCCATAAAGACATAGGAATTTTGCCCCAACGGTGCAACCTAATCTTTATTGAATCTAAAAACTCTCTTGAAAGTTGAGTTTATATAATGAATTTGTCTTATTTTGAATATTTATGCCCAACTATTGCATACCATGTTGTTTTACCTCTGCATTTAAATATTGTTGAATTTGCTCTGGATTTTGTATATGAAAGGTAATCATTTCTCATTAATTTCACATCTAGCTACATTAGAAAATATTTAAATGATTGTGCACACTTCTTGTATGCTATTTACTGGGTCTTAGAGTAATAGCAGGACATCATCGGCAAATCGTTTAATTTTATTTCTTCTGTTCCTATCTTAACTTCTTTATCATTTCATCTGATCTCATTTAATAGTGGCTCCAATCCCAGAATAAAGAGTGAAGGGAAAAGGGACAGCCCTGATGAACTCACCTATGTAATTCTATAACTTTGAAAAATTTCTGTTTATTTTAATTTGGGCTGTAAGTTGAGCATACAAAGTTTGAATAACCTCAATAAACTCCTGGAGAAACCCAAATGCTTTAAGTATGTTAAAAGAGAAGGCCTCTCAACCTATCAAAGCCTTGGTTGCATCCAAAGCCATAAATATTGTGAGGGTAGCTATATTTTCTAAATATTTACAAGAAACTGAGTTTTGAATAGTCCTGTTTGAATAGTCCTGGTGGAAATAAATCGTGTCTGATTAATATGAATTAATGAGCCCAGCAAAGATGTAATTCTGTTATTTATTAATTTAGCAAACATTTTATAATCCACGTTCAGGATTGCTATTGTCTAGAATTCTCTGGTTTATTTGTTGGTTTCCCTTGTTTGGGTAATACTGTTATGTAGGCTTGTGAAAAGAATGATGGATCATTTTCTTCATTAATATTTGATCAAATAACATTTGAAAGAAATGTCGTAATGCATTTTCCGTTGCTATAAAAACTCTAATGAAAACCATCCCAACCTGGCGATTTGGATTTTGACATGGAATGAATTATTTCTTTAATTTCTGATACTGTAAATTCTTTAATTAGAGCTTTTGCTCAGCTTTACTCAACTTTACTCCCACAAACTTTTCATAATGTGACAGATCATCCTGAGTCGAGTGCATTCTGATGTATACAATCTAGAATAAAATTGAGCAGAAACCTCCGTGATTTGGGGTTGGTCGCTTACCACCTGACCATCATCCAAGAACATTGAAGTAGTCTCCTTTCCTTTTCTAATGCCTGCAACCTCTTTGCTAAAGTCTTACCCACTACTTTGCTATTTATTTTCCAATTTTTATTATGCCAGGCCCAGCTTTTTCACATTAAAATATTCTGTTGATTCAATAAGTCTTCTAAGATCTTTTAATTGTTCCATTTTGAATTAGCTCCTCCTTTACTTCTGATTCTAATTGTAATAGCTTGCCTTCTATTTCTTTCTGTCTTTCTTCCTTTGTTTATTCCTCCATAAGGCCTCCAAAATTATTACCCCGTAATGTTACTTTAAAAGCACTCCATGAATCTATTATGTTATCCTCTGTGACCAGATTTTCTTCCATAAAGTAATGCATATTTTGTGAAATTATTCCCACAAATGAGTTATCCTGCAAAAGTTTGTTATTTATTAACCAAGACCTGGTTCCCTGTCCCTCCAGAATTTAAGAAGAGGTCAAAGGTTACAGGCTCATAGTCAGAAATGAATCTGGGCTGTGTCACAAACGTACTCAGCAGATCAGGCCCTCTGCTCCCACAGTGCCAACCACAGAGCACAATAATGTGAACAGGTAGCATATAGGGTAACCTCCTGTCTGCTTGTGGGTCTGAATCACATTTAGTCTCAAGTTCTGGGGGATTCAAACTGTGAACCTTATGGTAGCGTATCCAAATGTACAGGCTCAGATAATATTATCTTTGGGGATGCAATATATCTTTCTTCAAAGGGCACCTAACCAGGATCAAAATGAATCCTTTAACACTCTATAACAGACCTTAGGTATATTCTTACCTTTTCCCAGTTTAGTAACACCATCAAGCTTTTGAACAGTTTTTGTCAGTCTTAACCCTTTATATGTCACATACAAAATAGAACTGGCAGACCCAGGCAGTCTTTCAAAATAAAGATTTTACTAAAGATGATAAAATATGAAAAATGTAAACACAGAACAGTATATCAAAGAGCATACAATCACTTAAAAGAAAACAAGGAAAAGTACAAAACAAAACTCCTACCACAATACAATTAGACCTTTTCTATCTAATGTATTACCTCTATTGTGCAGTTAAAGAACTCTTTCTTGAGTCCCAAAATGATATGACAACTAAGTTCAGACACGGTATTCAGTTTAAAACCCTGTGTCTCACACCCTTCTATGAGTCATATAGTTCCTCCTTTAGAACAAAAAAAAAATACAAACAAGATTTCCTGTCAGTAGATATTTTAAATAATGTGGCTTCAGCAAAAACAAATTTCCCAAATTATGACAGTCTTTAATCAAGCCTTTCCTTTGAACTGGAGGCTGGATTCTTATTTTCCTAAGGAACATCAAAGTTTTACAACTCTGCCATCGTCACTTTGGTGCAATATAACCAACAGGAATCAGCTAAATGATGTCCTGTTTCTGAAGTCATAAAATGTATATTTTAGTTTCCCAGCTTCAGAGGCAGGAGGTCATAAAAGGCCATAAATGCAACTTCTCAAGGAAGTTAATTACATTACAGAGATCTCCTGGTCAGTTCCTGTAACTGAATCCTGGGGTGGGGGTGGGGGGCCATGGAGCACAGACTCACATACTATATTTTTATATTACTAATAGCATACAATAATCATAACCAGCGGCCAAGCGTCACAATCCTCCCCACCTAGACTGAATTTGGGGCTCTATCCCTGCATAGGATGAGCTTCCCAAGTCAGGTCTCTCCTCATATAGACACGATAAGCCATCTGCATTCTGATTGGTCGCTCCAGCCCTATGTAAGATCGTCATGTCATACCCTTGCAAGGCAAGACTCCCATCTTAATAGTCTACCATTAGTTTTCCCATTTCTGTCAGTCAAACCCGGGGTTGTAGTCAGTTTGTACCTCAAAATGCTGCCCTTATAAGTATGACTCTAACTTTAGGGCCCACACTATGGCAAGACACTGTTTTCCACAGTCGAGTAAGCCTGCTCCCTGGGAAGAAACCTTTACTTAGTTCCACTACAGGTGATCTTTCACTTAGTTGGATGTCTGACTCAGTACTGCCCCAATATCCTTGTCTGAGGCATCAGTGTGGACTATAAAGGGTCTGCTATAGTCAGGAGTTGTCTATACAGGAGCACTGCACAGTGCCTCCTTCAGCCTGGTAAAGGCTTTTTCACAGGCTTGTTCCCAGATAATCTTCTTAGGCATATTTTTCTTTACCAGGTCAGATAGGGAGCAGCCAGGGGCACTGTAATTGGGTACAAATTTCCTGTAGTACCCTGCTGTCCCTAGAAAATGCCTGACCTGCTTCTGCATTTCTGGTCTGGGCCATGCCATGATCACCTCTATTTTACTTGATTGGGACGGAGCTGTCCCCAGTCTACAACATGCCCGAGGTATGTCACTTCAGCCGTGGCCACCTGGCACTTCTCAGCTTTGACAGTGAGCCCAGCCCTCTGTATCCTACCCAGCACTTCCCTAAGATGGGACAGGTGTTCCTCCCAGCTGGCACTAAAAATGGCAGTGTCATCCAGGTACACCACGGCGTACTCCTCAGCACCATTTAACACCTGGTTCACAATCTTTGGAAAGTGACTGGGGTGTTCTTCATTCGAAAGGCATTACTTTAAATTCAAGTAAGCCTATCAGAGTGATGAAGGCTGACCTCTCCTAGCTCTGTCAGTTAACTCTACCTGCCAATACTCCTTTGTCAGGTCAGTAGTCGAAGGTATGTCACCCCTCCCAACTTATCCAGGAGTTCATCCGTCCGGGGCATTGGTGGGCATCTGACTTCATGACTGCATTCAGTCCATGGTACTCCACACAGAAATGAGTACAGCCATCTGGCTTGGGCACAAGGACTGCAGGTGAGGCCCAGGGGCTGTGGGATCTCTGGATTACCCTTAAATTCAGCATTTCCTCCACCTCCCTCCTAATGTTTTTTGGACAGCCTCTGACACCAGATATGCTGTCCGGCAGTAGCGTCTGTGCCCCTGTCTCCACATCATGCATTGCTAAGGGGTTAGTCCAGGCTTGGCACTAAACAGTGGGGCAAAGTCTGCTAGAACCTCCCTTACTTCCTGGATCTTGTTTGGGGCCAGCTGGGATAACTAGTTTAACTACCTCCACAGAGGACTCACGCTTGCTTTCTTTCAGCAAGTCCAGAAGGGGTCTCCTTCGTCCGTCCCCTCCCGAGGACTACATACTGGAAACACCATGTCAGCCCTATTAGCATATGGCTTCATCATGTTGACATGAGACATTCTTTCTGTCTGTCTTCTGTCAGGTAACTCTATGATATAATTCATGTCATTTACCTTCCTGACTACTTTGTACGGTCCTGCCCACTCAGCCTGCAGCTTGTCTTTCTGGACCCGAATAAGGACCATGACTTCCTGACCCACTGTGTATGAGCGAGCTGTGGCTCTGGGGTTGTACCACTTTTTGTTTCTGTTGGGCAGCTGCCAGGTTGCTCTGGGCTGTCCCCATAAGCTCCTTTGGCCTTTCCCTAAACCTAAGGATGTAATTCACTGTGGGAGTGCCCTGGGTGGTGTGCTTGCCTTCCCAGTCCTCCCCAATCAAGTCTAGGGGCCCATGTACCCTCGTCCATATAAGTGCTCGAAGGGGAAAATCCTGTTGACTCTTGAGGCACCTCGCTGTATGCAAACAACAGTTGGGGAAGGTATTCTCCAAGTCCCTCCCATGTTGTTCAGCAAACGCTTGGAGCATTGACTTCAGGGTACCGTTAAATCTTTCCACAAGCCCATTGGCTTGCAGATGATAAGGTATCATGCACCTCTGCACCACCCATACTTCTCCCACAAACATTTCATCAGGTCTGACATGATGGAACCCCTCGTCGGTGATAACCTCCTGCGAAATCCAACACGGGAGAAAATCCTAAATAGGGAATCGGCCACATTGTCTGTCTTCAGTGAGGCTAGAGCAACTGCCACTGGGTAGTGGGTGGCATAATCCACCACAGTCAGGATGAACCTCTTCCTGGAGGAGCTGGGGGTATTTAAAGGCCCCACAATATCCATTCCACCCTCTGGAATGGCTCCTTCACTATGGGCAATGGAATTAGGGCAGCTTGGGTTTTCTTAACTGCCTTCCCTATTTCTTGGCACCAGTGATAAGACCTGCAATACTCCTTCACCTGCTGGGTGAAGTTGGGCCAATAAATTTTGGGCCAACGGTTGTGTAGTGTGCATGATTCCCAGATGACCAGACAAGGGAATATCATGTGCAATCTTGAGCAACTGCTCACGGTACCCCGAGGACGACAAGCTGCCTGCCTATCACCCTCCCTCTGTCTTCACAGCCTGAGTATACATCAGTCCATTTCCCATTAAACTTTATGTTTACCATCACCTCCCTGTGCTCTGTCAAAGTCTGCCTAAGCCCTGAGCTTCTCTAGACTAGGGTCACTTTTTTGAGCAGCTGCAAACTCCTTACACATTCCCAAGGCATGGGACAGGTCCCCTTCAGTCTCTAAACTAGGGTCCCTAGCACTAGCATCAGGGCACTCAGGATCACTGTCATCCTAACCCTCTGACAATGGGTCACCCTCCTTCTTCGGAGTAACCCTCCGTAGCTGTGTGGTTAACTGCTACTTAGGAAATTTCTACCCCTTTTCATTAGTCTCCATATCAGGAGACACAGGCTGGGAACCAGCCTCCCAGTGGTTTCCACAATGGCTTCTGTAGGGTCCAGGAACTACAATTTTCCCTTGCCGCTCAGCTACGGGTAACTGCACACATCATCCCCTGTTTGAGATTGTTGCCAAAAATGACATCAACTGCTAAAGTTTTGTCTACAGTTACCTGTTGCATAGTTCCCCTGTTTCACCCCAGTCTAGGAGAACACTAACAAGTGGCAATGTTTTCTCCTCACCAGTGAAGTCTTGTACAGTTACAAATTCATTAGGTATAAGCTGACCAGGCTCTATCAGATCCCCTTTATCAATGTCAGGATTCCCTGTGTCCCTTAACCTTTGTGTCTGTACACCATTCACCATGACTGGGTGCATGTGTTCCCTCATGTTCACAGGCATGCTTCCAGGACACTCAAACAATCCACTTCTTTCCTAGCCCCATTCTGCATATTGCTCGTCCTTTTGGGACACTGTCTGGCAGTATTCCAGTTTCTTTACAAACCAACATTCTTTTTTTCTCAGAGAAATCTTTTCTTTGAAACCTGGGGCTGACTGGTTTCGTGGATGCAGTGAGGGTTTTAGCTGCCCTAAAGGTGCGCTTTTCCCTTTCTGCACTGCCACGCCTGCCCCATTCACTCTCAGAGCAGGTCTGTTCTTGGCATAGTAGTCCGAGGTTCAGCAGCCTCTTGCACTGTTTTGGGGTCTTGGTCCTCCAGCCAGGTTTTCAGCTCTGCTGGGCATGCCCAGAAAACTGTTCTAACAAAACAGCATTTTCAATTTTATCTACAGAGTTTGCTTCAATTCCTTTCCACCAATGTTTTGAACACTGATGCTGTTTCATGGCTAGCTCCTCGTAGCTCATGTCAGGGCTTCTCCTGAGCTTACAGAATTTAGCTCTGTATGCTTCAGCAGTTAAATCAAACTTTTAAAAGTGCAGCTTTAAGTTTGCTGTAATCATTACTGTCCTCATTGTCCATTTGACCCAATGCATCCCAAGCTTTCCCAGTAGCGGGAGAGCTGGAAGCTCCTGGACCCTCTAGGAATTTTGCCTGAATACAAACTTTTTCAAATGAATTTAAAAGGCATCCATATCCTCCCCTCTTTCAATTCAGCAATCAATTTGGAATTCAATTTGTAACTCAGTCCTGTAGTTCCAGTTAAACCTAAGCCCTTACCTGCTCTGGTGCTAGTCGTTGGGTCGTAGCTTCTCCAGTTCATGTCACCTCTGGTGCTCACACTCCCTCATGGTCAGAGTCTCACTGTTCTCACTCCCTCTTCTCCTCTGTGGCTCGCTGGCACTCTCACTCTTCATGGTCAGCTTCTCGCTGTTCTTGCTCCCTCTTCTTCTCTGTGGTTCGCTGGTGCTCACGCTCTTCATGATCAGCTTCTCACTGTTTTCGCTCCCTCTTCTCCTCTGTGGCTCATTTCTCTTGCTCACTGTCTCTCTGGAACTCCAGCTCCATTATGCACCACTCAGTCTGCAGCCTGATTGCTTCTGATTCCAGAATGCTGGTGACCTTCCCTGCTGCTGTGGTCCTTTGCTTGCACTGGCCTGCTGCCCTCCTCACTGGATCTGGACACTGCACTGGCCCCTCCACACCCAAGGTTTGGTCCTTTACAGTCACAGTCTGTGACTCGATGCTGTGGGCATCTGCTGCCATCAGGGCATCCATGAGGTTCTGCCTGGTGGCTCTCGCCTTGTGCAGGACTCCTCTGTCATTGGCACAACTGCCTCAAGTAGTCTGCAGTGTACCGCTGTAGTTGGAAGCCATCTTCTTCCCTAAATACAGCTACTCTAACTTGCACTTTATAAAAAATAAAACAGGTGAACTTGACTGTAAGCAAAATGATATAGTTCTGTTTCCTTTTAAAAAATAAATCACTGCCTTATTTTGCAAGTGAGCTGTACAGTATTAAGCTGACACACTGAGGAGTTAAAGCTTGTGTTACCCAATTTTATCCGACGCTGCCACCAAATCTGTCACAAACGCACTCAGCAGGTCAGGCCCCTGCTCCCACAGTGCTAACCTCAAAGTGCAATAATGTGAACAAGTAACAGACAGGGTAACACTTCTGTCTGCTTGTGGGTCTGAATCACCTTTGGTCTCAAGTTCTGGGGATTCAAACTGTAAACCTTATGCTAGTGTACCCAAGTGTACAGGATCAGATAATATTCTCTTCAGGGGATGCAGTATATCTTTCACCTAAAGGCACCTAATCAGGTATCCAAAATGAACCTTTTAAAATACTATAAAAGACCTTAGGTATATTCTTACCTTTTCTAGTTTAGTAACACCATCAAGCTTTTGAGCAGTTTTGTCAATCTTAACCCTCTATCGTCACATGCAAAAAAGAACTGGCAGACCCAGCCAGTCTTTCAAAATAAAGATTTTATTAAAGATGATAAAATATGAAAATGTAAACACAGAACAATATATCAAAGAACATGCAATCACTTAAAAGAAAACAAGGAAAGTACAAAACAAAACTCCTACCACAATACAATTAGACCTTTTCTATCTAATGTATTATCTCTATAGTGCAGTTAGAGAACTGTCTTTCTTGAGTCCCAAAATGATATGACAACTAAGTTCAGACACAGTATTCAGTTTAAAACTCTATGGTAGGATATTCAGACTGCGCCAGGCTGTAGCACAAGCCTTGAGCACACACATAAGTTAGCTGCGCAAGAGCGTTGACAGGTTGATATTCAACGAGCTGCACCATGGCACAGCATCATTGAATATCACACCCTGGCCACCCACAGTGCACATGGGCGCAGTGGCACTGCGCCAGCGCCAAGTGGCCAGAGTGGAGCAGGGGATGCACTAGTTCAGAGTTCGTTGGCACAACAACCACGATATTCAAAAGTGCACATGCAAATGGGGCCATAATGTATGCAAAGGTGCAAATGGGGCCATTTGCATGTCATTATTTATTGCATGCAGGTGCACCCGATCCCGGCGACTTACGCGCAGGTGCCCTGCCAGGCTGTAACCGTCGAGGGACCAGACGCCCTGCACATCACGCAAATGCCCCACTGCCCGATCACTGGGCATATGTAGAATATTATAATCGTCCTATATCCCTGGTGGTCCAGTGGACTGCTTGCTTCCTGATCGCGGGCATAAGTCTGTTTAAAACTGTTAACACTATCCCTGGTAGTCAGTGGACCACTCACAGCCCGATCCGGGCATAAGTCTGTTTAAAACTGTTGCTTACTATCCCTGGTGGTCCAGTGGACGCTCACAGCCAATCAGCGGTTGTCAGTAAAAATAATGCCACACCAATCCAACCCTGGTGGTCTAGCAGTACCTCTCCCCACCCACCCACTGGGCCCCACTGCCCGCTCCCAGGTCAGCGGTGGCGGTAGCTCACCACTTACCACCCACCGCCCACTGACTAACACCATACGGTAGGGCTGTCGCCCATTGGTCACAGCGTGAGCCAATGGGCCTGCATCTCCATCATATTATATAGTCCAGATATGTGAATGGATCCATTCACATATCTGGACTGTGGCACGACACGGGCTGCACACCCATTGGCTCATGCTGTGGACCAATGGGCATACAGTCCTACCATATGGTGTCAGTTGGCAGGCAGCGGGCGGCAAGCGGGTGGGAGCTGCCGCCTGCCGCTGACCGGGGGCGGGGCAGTGGGGCTCCAGTGGGCAGGTGGGGAGGGGTACCACTAGACCATCAGGGTTGGATTGGTGTGGCATTATTTTCTACTGATGCCTGTGATGGGCTGTGAGCAGTCCACTGGACCACCAGGGATATAGGACTGTTCTTTAATACAAATGCCCACAATCGAGCTGCGAGCAGTCCACTGGACCACCAGGGATAGTGTTAACAGTTTTAAACAGACTTATGCCTGCGATCGGGCTGCAAGCAGTCCACTGGACTAGGGATATAGGACTATCCTTTTTCTATGTATGCCGTGATCAGGCATGGGGGGCACTGCCACCGAAGGTGTAGCGACTCGGGTGGCCACCCACAGGTGGCAGCTGCCGTGTTGCACCCTGCAACAGCAGCTCACCTGTGGGTGGCCACCTGTTGCTCCTTTTTTGGCTCACCTGTGCAGTACAGGTAGGAGTTGTACATGCATGGGCTCAGCACATCCCGGGCTGAATATCGGGATGTGCAGAGTATGCATGGACATGCCCCACTACCTGTGCCATGTACATTACTGATTCACTCCGGTGCATCAGGATTTGTGCCAGGCTCAGTCCCGTTTGAATATCACGCGGGGTGCATCAGTGGGTTCGCGATGATGCAACTGTGTTGCGCCATGTGCAACCCTTCTGAATATCCCGCCCTATGTCTCTACACCTCTTCTATGAGTCATCTAGTTCCTCATTTTAGAACCAAAAAAAATACAAACATGATTTTCTGTCAGGATATATTTTAAATAATGTGACTTCAGCAAAAACTAATTTCCCAAATTATGACAGTCTTTAATCAAGCCTTTCCTTTGAACTGGAGGCTGGTTTCTTATTTTCCCAAGGAACATCAAAGGTTCTTATAACTCTGCCACACGTCCTTAGGTGCAAATATAACCAACAGGAATCAGCTAAATGATGTCCTTGTTTCTGAAGTCATAAAAGGTATATTTTAGTTTCCCAGCTTCAGAGGCAGGAGGTCATAAAAGGCCATAAAATGCAACTTCTCAAGGAAGTTACATTACAGAGATCTCCTGGTCAGTTCCTGTAACTGAAACCTTGGGGGCACCCATGGAGCACAGACTCACATACTATATTTTTATATTACAAATAGCATACAGTAATCATAACCAGCTGGCCAAGTGTCACAGGCTGTATACTGGACAAAGTGCCCATACTTTCAATCAACAAATCTCTAGTGATAAAAATATAGTCAAGTCTTGAATGAGTTGCAAATCTTTGGGGAGAAATGTATGTAATCCTTCTGATCTCTGTTAATATCTCTCCTGGCGTCCACTAAATTGTTAAGTCTAAAAAAGTGTGCAGCAACTTGAATTTATACTAATCCATCTGGAACTTTTGTAGATTTATCTAACGCTGCATTCAGGATGCAATTCAGATCTGCTGCTAATATATAGTAGGCATTTTTCTAGGACAGCATGAGTTTGTTCAATTCTGCTAGAAAATTATTATATCCTTTAAAGGGTCCATATAATGAACCAAAACCTATAATTTTGTGATCAGTTTTAGTTCTAACTAGTATAATTCTGCCATGTTTATCAGAGATTAGGCTAAGATTTCCCCGTGAAATCTTTTCCAAAAATAATTGCCACTCCAGCACTTTTCTTTGACAGTCAGGAAAAAAAAAAGAGTTATCCGGCACACTTTTTTATCTTAATCCACTCCTTTCCTATAAAGGTCTTCTGGAGTAAAGTTACAGTGGTTTTAACTTCCTCAGTCTTGCCAAAACTCTGGATCTTTTAACCAGAGAATTAATGTCATTCACATTCCATGTGCAACCCTAAGCCATTCCATCATAAGCCTTGTATAAAATAACATAAAATTCATAGTTTCATAGTCAGATATGAGCTCTGTGAACAATTTGTCCTTTATGAACTGGCCACCAGTTACTATAGGTGGAACATATATTTTCTCTCATATATTGATCTAATATGTTTTTAAATTCCTTGATATTGCTACTTTCAACTACATATGGTGGTAGTATATTCCAGTCTTGAATAATCCTTTGTGCAAAAAATCACATCTTTTCTTCGTTTTGCTAATTTCACCATCTAGTCTAAATCCATGAGACCTTGTTCTTTTATTTATTTCCTATCTTTTACTAATACCAATGCTTTCCATCAAGCACTCATCATGTATTGCTCTAAATATAAGACACAAGTCACCTCTAAGTTGTCTGAATTCTGATGAGTATAGGCCTAGAAATTTTGATCTGTTATTGTGTGAAAATTCTCATAGTCCCTTATTTTTTAGTTAGTTTTCTTTGAACTCCATCTTTTAGCTTCTTTCCTTTTGCTGTACTTGCCACTGAAAACTGGGAGCAGTATTCAATATGTGGTCTTACAAAGTTGTATATAGGGGTATCATAATTTTAGATTCCCTACTCTTTATATTAGATGATATACATCCCAATAGTTTGTGACATTTTAAACAGTTATACTGGTATGAACATCTGTTGTTAATTTATTTGTCATCACTATTCCCAGGTCTCTTTCTTCAGTAGTGACTTCTATTTCCTGAGTATCTATGTAATATCTGTGAATAAGATTTTTAGCACGAAATGCATTACTTTGCATTTGGAAATGTTGAACTGCATGTTATTTTCCTTAGTCCAGACAGTCAATTTGTCAAGATTATCCTGAAGTTTTGTCCGTCTAGAGGAGATTGTACTAAGGTTCCTAATTTCCAATCATCTGCATATTTAGTTAACCATACATTGTTTGTTGTCTGTAGAGTACTAACCAAGATGTTAAGTAGTGTGGGACCCAGAACTGAGTCCTGAGGAACCCCACTGGTCACCTTTCCCCATTCTGAGCAAAACCCCTAATCACAACTTTGTGTCCTGTTTTCTAACCACGACATTATCCAGTTTATAATGTTATTATCAACTTAATCTTATATAGTTGTTCAATTAGTTTTTATGAGATACTTTGTCAAATGCTTTTGCAAAGTCTAAGTATATGACATCCACATTTATCCCTTGTTCCATTGCTGCACTATCCAGTTCGTAGAAAGATATCAGGTTAGTAAGACATGATGCAGCTTTAGTGAACCCATGTTGGGAGATATCTGTTATTCCTTCTTTTACCAAATGATCCAGGATTCTGTTTTGTATTACTCTTTCAAGTCTTTTCCTAACATTGAAGTCAGGCTTTTGGGCCTATCATTTTAACTTCTGATCTACTTCCTGTTTTATGTAGCAGAGTTATAAGTGCTTTCTCCATTCTGGAAGTACTTTTCCACTTTGTATTGATAAATTAAAGGGTGTGTAAAGTGGTCTTCAAGTTCAGGTAACAATTCCTGTAGAAACCAGGTGTTATTCCATCTGGGCCTGCTGATCCATGGGGTTTAAGCCCCTTAATAATGGTTTTAATTTCTATTTCTGTAATAAGTGTACAATTGTCAGTTAAAGCATTTATTGGTTTCTTCATTACCTCTTTGGGTTCATGCACTGTCAGAAAACAAGTATTTAATTCAGTAGCTATATCTACTTTCTCAGTTAATGTACCTTTATCTGTAATTATTGGTCCTATCCATTATGTTTCCTCAGTAATGTCCCAATATAATTATAAAATTGTTTTTATTATACTAACCTTGTCAATGAGGTTTAGTTCCATGTTGCTTTTGGATTTTCTAATCATACTTTTTAATTGTTTATTGTAAAGTTTTATTTTAGTTTTAAACAGTCAGTTTGATTTTTCTTAAATTTAAAAAAACTTTTTCTCTTTTAATTAATTTTGTAATATTTCTATTCCACCATGGGGTTTTCTTTTATTGTTATTATATTTGTTGATGTTTGGGACCCATGTATCTATACAATAATCCAATTTGTGTTTAATTCTATTCCATGTATTATTAAGATCTATTTTTTGGAAGTCCTTTGCCAAACCCAACTTGTTAAATATTGCTTTATTTTCTTATACTTAGCTTTTCTATAGTTTTTAAAGATTGTTTTCCCTTTGGTTACTATAAGACCTGAACAGTAGTTGAATCCTATAATTATTTATTTATTTATTTGCTTTTGTTAACCAGGTAACCACACTAGACAACAAGTGCCTATTTTCAGGTGTGACCGGAGGTTACAAAGTACATAAAAAAAAAAAAAACAGATACAGAGTACAGAGTCAGGGTAACTGGCCCACAGACAGGTAGGAGGAAACAACAAACTGTACAAATGGCTATCACGAAAGATACAGCTGGTAGTATGTCAACAGGATACATAACTGCAATGCGAGGTAGAATATAAACAGGTGCATCATCACAGAGAGTTGGCAGTATGTCAACAAGAATACATAATTGTATTGAGAGGTAGAAAAGTAACAGGTAACATCAAGAAAGAGAATACAACAAAGAAAATAAAAAGTACGGCATGTAAATTGGTATGCCCAGAGGGCCTATCCCAAATACAGTGAGCAACAATTTAGTACAGCTAGAAACAAGTACTGATAAGACTGGAGCGCCTCACCTAACGAAGGGTGGAAAGTGCCGTTATGCTGGTTATCAGCAGAGAAGAGAGCAGTGGCCAGTGAGACAGCTCCAGTCTCCCATAGTGAATCGGGAACAGGGGTGAGGAGGGGACTACTCTGGGTCTATACTGCACACAGACAGGCAGAGGCATCTTTGAGGAAGGTCCATGGGAGGTTATGAAGGAGGGTGGGAGGGAGGCATGAACTAGGGCAGAAGGGAGTTCCACAGTCTAGGTGCTTGGACGGAGAAGGCCGGTCACCTGTGTGGGTGGGTCTTAGGGACCAGGGCAGGCTGAGCAGCACAAAAGAGCTTAGAGTGGTAGGCAGGGGTTCCATACTTGAGGGAGGGCAAAGCGCAGAAGGGTATTCGTCCTAACTATGCTATCCATGAAGTTGCCAAGGACAAAGGCGCGGTGCTTTTCAGGGGAGCCACCCCGGCGAGGTAGAGCTCACACCGATGCGTGGGCATGGTGCAGAGAGTGCAAGTGACAAATGTTGTTGTAGGCCATATCCCATTTTGCTAGGCTAGAATTTGGGACAGGAGCAAAGGCTACAAGCCCGCAGCAAAGTGTAGGAAGGAGTATACCCCTAGCTATGTGAGCCGTGCAGCAGGGGTGAGGCAGTGTTTGGCTCTGTAGGCAAGACCTAGCTTGCCATTCACTGCTTGCAGATATTCTGAATATGTGCAGTAAGATCCAGTTGTGGATCTAGGGTAACTCCCTAGATACCTGGCCAGTCAATGACCCCGGCAGGAGGAGCTATTTGCACCAAGGATAGCTAAGCGGGTGGTCGGGAAGCAGTTTTAGCCACAGAACCAAAGAACATGGTCTGGGTCTTTTCCAGGTTTATGGAGAGTTTGCATCCCACAATCCAGTTCTGGATGTGATCAAAGTCTGAGTTAAGATGGAGTTTATGATACAGTGCCTTCAGAAAGTATTCACCCCCTTGGATTTTGTCACATTTTGTTGTGTTACTACCAGAATTTTTAATGCATTGAAATGATTTTTCCCCTTGATTCACACAGCATACTCAACAATTTAAAGGGGCAAAAATATTTTTATTAAATAACAAAATTTATGAAACATTAAAAACTGAAATATCTTGTTTACTTAAAGTATTCACCCCCGAGTCAATACTTTGTAGAAAGCGCCTTTGGCAGCAATTACAGTTTTAAGTCTTCTTGTGTATGTCTAGTATCAGCTTTGCACATCTGGATTTGGGGATTTTGCCCATTCTTCCTTGCAGATTTGCTCAAGCTCTGTCAAGTTGGATAGAGACATTGGTGAACTGCAATCAGTAAGTCTTTCCACAGATTCTCAATGGATTCAAGTCTGGGCTTTGGCTGGGCCACTCAAGGACATTCACCATCTTGTTCTGAAGCCATTCCAGTGTTGCTTTGGCTGTATGCTTGGGGTCGTTGTCCTGTTGGAACGTAAATCTCACCCCAGTCCAAGGTCTATTGCAGACTGATGCAGGTTCTCCTCAAGAATGTGCCTGTATTTGGCTCCATTCATTGTTCCCTCTATCCTGACAAGTTCCCAGTCCCTGCCACTGAAAAGCATCTCCATAACATGATGCTGCCACCACCATGCTTCATGGTAGGGATGGTGTTACACTGGTGATGAGCTGTGTTCGGTTTGCTTGGCATAGCACTTTGCATTCAGGCCAAAGAGTTCAATTTTGTTTCATCAGACCAGAGAATCTTTTGCCACATTTTCTCAGAGTCTGCCACGTGCCTTCTTGCAAACTCCAGGCATGCTATTATGTGGCCTTTTCTCAGGAGTGGATTCGTCCAGCCACTCTCCCTTAGAGCTACATCTGTGAAGTGCTGCACAGATTGTTGTCCTCTGGACAGGTTCTCCCATCTCAGCCATGGAACTCTGTAGTTCTGTCAGGGTGGTCATTGGGTTCTTGGTCACTTCCTGACCAAGGTCCTTCTCTGCCAGTTGCTCAGTTTGGGAGGCGGCCTGCTCTAGGAAGAATCTGGGTGGTTCCGTAATCTTTCCATTTCTAATGATGGACTTGATGGTGCTCCTGGGAACTTTCAACACCATAGAAATGTTTTCATACCCCTCCCCAGATCTGTGCCTCCTCACAATTCTATCACAGAGTTCTACGGACAGCTCCTTGGTCTTCATGGTAGAGTTTCTGCTCTGACATGCACTGTCAACAGTGGGACCTTATATAGACAGGTGTATTTCCTCTGAAATCATGTCAACCATTTGAACTGACCACAGGTGGACTCCATTCAAGTTTTAGAGTGATCTCACAAGGAAATTGGATGCACCTGAGCTCAATTTAGAGTGTCATAGCAAAGGGGTGAATACTTATAAAATCAAGACATTTCAGGTTTTATTTTAATTTACATGTACAGAAAATTCCAGAAGTTTCCTTCCACTTTAACATTATAGAATAATTTGTGTAGATACGTGACAATAAAATCCCATATAAATGTATTTTAATTTGAGTTTGCAACATCACAAAATGTGACAAAATCCAAGGGGGTGAATTCTTTCTGAAGGCACTGTAGTAAGATCCTGGGAACTAAACAGTACTACGAGGTCATCCACGTATAGATTAGGGTGCCCGTATGTTGCAACTGAGGGCAGTTCATTTATGAACAGGAAAACAGGTTGGGTCCAAGAATGGAACCCTGGGAACCCCAGATTAATAGGGAGAGGGCAGATAAGGCGCGATTGAAGCAGGTGAATTGCTGCCCTCCCAAGGTAGTTAGTGAACCAGGCAAGGGCACAGGAGGAGAATCCAACAGAATGAAGAGTGGAGTGGAGGAGGGTGGTCAACCCTGTCGAATGCCTTTGAGAGATTGACAAAGATGGCCCGTCAGATTGCCCTGGTCAGTTGCCAATCTGATCTCTGAGGTAACCATGGCAGCGCGAGTGCGTGTACTGTGCTCCTTCCTGAAAGCCATGTTGAGCCGGGAGAGAACATCATAACTCTGAAGGTAGTGGGAGAGTTGTACAGCAACAGCCTTTCGAGGAGCTTGCATGTGGCAGAGAGTATGGCCGATGGGCGATAGTTTTTCATATCTTTGGGGTCTTCTTGTTTGAAAACAGGGACTACCTTGGCCACCTTCCATACATCAGTATGATTCCCAATATATTGAGGAGTTAAATATATGGCGACTGGCTGAGCAAGTAGGGGAGCCCCCAAGCTAAGTAGCTTTGGTTCAAGGCTGTCATGACCTGCCCCGTGTGGTGGGAGAGACCGCAAGGAGTTCTCGTGTCTCTCCCACTGTGATCCGTTTGAGATAGAATGGTGGTCGGGGGTTGCCACCCAGGGGTTCAGGGCAGGGGAGTGGTGGAAGGAGGAGCTGGCAGGTCTGAGAACATGCGGTTAAATGCAGTGGTAATAGTAAGGGGTTGTGCAGTTGGTCCCTCTGATGTTCATGTTGGCGGTCATTTCCTTGACGGACCCCCAACCAGGTTTTGACATTTTCCAAAAGCACCGGGGTTCTTTGCTGAGTCAAGCAGTGCTGATTTGCAGTACTCACTCTTGGCAGAGTGTATGGCTCTCTTTCAGGAGTTTCTGCGCCCGATATTCAAGGAGGTCATTATTGTTGCCTGTGATCTTGTGTTTCACCTAGCATTTGTCTCTCTGTTTCATGAGGAAGAGTAGGCCTCCATGGAGCCACTTTGTGACTGTCCCCTTACCCTCCTTTTGCAAGAGGTGCATGTCTGTTTGCATGGGGCAAATTCTGCAAGGAAATGATCTAGGGCTGCAACAGGGTCATCGGTGGTGGTGACCCTGGACCAGTCGACACTTCAGTAGATCCTCAAGGTAGTCATTGAGGATGAGTTTGGAAAAGTCCTTCATCAGGATCACTCTGCTGGGGACTTTGGTGCGGTGGTGCCCATACACAGTAGGCTGGGGAGTGATCAGAAATGGCATCCGGGAGTGTTCCGGAGTGGACAATTCTGTCAAGTTGGTTGCTCATTATCCAGTCGATTAGTGACCCTTTGTCCCCGAGGAGATTCTAGTGGGTCCCGAAGTGGTCTGGCTGAGGGAAAGGCCTGAGAGAAGAGGCTCATGTTGCTTAGTATTAGGCCCCAGCCAGTTGAGGTTGAAGTCCCCAGGATTAGAAGCTTGTTTGAGCCAACCTTTCCTTTAAGGAGGTCAAGTAGAGAGGAGAGCCCTTGGACATCACCCTTGGAGGGTTGTAGGCACAGACAAGATGCACCTTTTAGTGTTCCTCAGCAGGAGGAGGTGTGGAAGGAACTGCGAGCAGGAGGTTTCGGTGTGACTGAGAGACTGACGACACATTGAGGTGTGCCCTATAGTAAAGGAGCACACTCCCCACGACTGCCTACCCTGTCCTGCCTGATGAGGCTGTAGCCGGAGGGCACAGGCAGAATCAGGAATGTGAGGCTTTAGCCAAGTTTCTGTGATGCCCAGAATGTCGGGCTTGTGGTGGAGCCACCCAGGCCATTAGTTCAACATGGTTTTGGAGGATGCTGTGGATGTTTAGGTGCGTATTTTTTAAGCCTTTGGTGGATAGCCAGTCTGAGGGTGTGGGAATACAGGGTTGTCATGGGACCCTGGCAGCTGGCTACGTTCGGCCTGTGCAAGTGGAGCCATGGCCCAAGCAGGTGACGCTGCGGAGGTTTGGGAGGTTCCCAGCAGATGAGGTATCCCACCACTAAGGCCACACGGACAAAGTCAGCAGGTATTTACGAAGTGTGGGCTCTGGCCAGGCGCTGTCAGTTTGAGGGCAATGCTGTGTACCTAGGGAGCACGTGATTTGAGCACCCCAGTAGTACCCAAGGAATAGTAGTCTGGAGTAGAAACCAGGGACAAGGCTACAATTTGGCTCCGCTTGGCAGCGTTCTTAGGGAATCAGGGGAATTCTGGGGGTGGGTGGGGGCCTCAAATTGGGCAGTGCAAGGCTTGAAAAAGAGCCCAAAGGCAGCACAGATAATTAAATGTAGGCAGACAGCCTGGACAAATTACAGGCATTAAAACAGGGAGGCCTCTAGTGGTTAAAAAGTATAGCCTGCAAATGGCAAAGTGGGCTGACTGGTTTTGCACAACCACGTGATTCCAAGTATAAAGCTCAGTGACAACCATGGGTGGTGGTGGGGGCAGCGGAGCACCCGCATGGGCGTTTGCAGGCCTAGAGATCTGGTACTTGATGCCACGGTAATACAAGCTTCCTTTACATTTACAGTCCCGCTTGCTTTCCTACAGAAAAATGACTGTAGTGCTGAGCTTAGGGGCACCGCAGGCTTGATTCAGCATATTACCTTCATTTCTTGCTCGGGGGTGGGGAGGGCAGGCTCGGCAGCCCTCACGACCTCCAGGTCAGGAGTCCAAACCTATGGAGAGCAAAGATCGGAGGTGAGACATATTCTGAGGTAGGAGGGAGGAAATAGCACAGGAGTGGGGGTGAAGGAGGGACCTGTGCAGTCTGAGAAGCACTGACCTTAGCTCCAATAACAGTGGCAACACTGTAAAGTCGCACAGGATTGGGACGGCACTCAGCTCCAGTAATAACATCCCCCAACAATATATAAATAGCAGTTTAATGAGGCACGACAGTAACAAACTCTATTTTACACTAGACATGGTACCACAAGTTACTTAACTAGCCCTCAGTTAGCCAAGGAGTAAAAGTATGGCTGCCTTACCTCTAGTATTCCTCACAGTGCCTTTCTCTAAAAGTAACATCAGTAGAGCAGTGAAATTACAGTAAAATCAGAATGCTAAGTGAGACAGGCAATTAAGAGCCTCATTAAAATACTAGCAGTCACAATCAAGGAGCCACAGAGAAGAAGCAAGATTTGCAGGAGAAAGCGTTGGTTAGTTCACTTGATATAACCTATCAAGAACATCTACCGGCAGTAATTCTCCCAATATGGTGCCAAGTTCAACACTATTCCCAAGAGGTGGCATTGTTTTAATACCATAAATGTTGTTACTTCTATTTGTTAATACTAGGTCTAATATGTCAGTCCCCTTGTGGGTTGACTCACTAATTGATCTAAACTGTTATATATAATGTAGTCTATGAATCTATTTTCTACATTATTACTTCCTTCCAGAGTATCCCATTTTATATTTGGAAAATTGAAATCTCCCATTATTATTGTGTCTTGGGTTATTATCTGTTTTTCCATATAATTTAAAAGTATGGCTGCCTTACCTAGTATTCCTCACAGTGCCTTTCTCTAAAAGTAACATCAGTAGAGCAGTGAAATTACAGTAAAATACAATCGCTAAGCGAGACAGGCAATTAAGAGCCTCATTAAAATACTAGCAGTCACAATCAAGGAGCCACAGAGAGAAGCAAGATTTGCAGGAGAAACGTGGGTTAGTTCACTTGATATAACCTATCAGAACATCTCGCTGGCAGTAATTATCCCAATATGGCACCAAGTTCAACACTATTCCCAAGAGGTGGCATTGTTTTAATACCATAAATGTTGTTACTTCTATTTGTTAATACTAGGTTTAATATGTTAGTCCCCTTGTGGGTTGACTCACTAATTGATCTAAACTGTTATATATAATGTAGTCTATGAATCTATTTTCTACATTATTACTTCCTTCCAGAGTATCCCATTTTATATTTGGAAAATTGAAATCTCCCATTATTATTGTGTCTTGGGTTATTATCTGTTTTCCATGTAATTTATAAGTTGTTCTTTCTTCTTTGTCCATACATGGAGGCCTATATCCTCGTCCTAATGTTAAGGTTTTGTTTATTAATTTTATTTGAGCCCAGACAAATTCATATTTTCCCAGGTTTTAAGAGCTCACAAGGTTTTAGTTTTTCTTTTATGTATAACACTACTCCCCCACCTCATCTGTCGCGCCTATTTTTGTATGTTAATGTGTTAATGTACCCTGGTATGTTCATATTCCAATCTGTATCATTATACCAGGACTTTGTGACCAACTATATCAATATTATTTTTATTCAATATATAGGTAAGTTCATTCCTAGTGACCATTCCCTTAATACCTGTCCATTTAATATTTGTTGTCTTTACCCCCATTTTGTATGCCTAAGACTTTTGTCTGACATACCGCCCCTCACTCTTGGTGACAAGTGCTGGAACATGGACTAGACCCGCCTAACTTGCATTTTCATCTGTGGCTATCCACTAATTCCCATATCTTATCATCTAATTCCTTCCCAATGCAGCAAATCCTGTACAGGCAAATACTAGAATTCTACCCATCTTCATAGCCAGCAAATATAGTAGGTAAACATAATTTCAGATCGAGAAGAGGCTCGGTTGGTGTATTATAAATCAAATTTTGATTATTCAAAAGAACTTTCAGATTGCCTGGAAAACTCACATAGGCCTTGATGCTCTTATCCCATAATTTCTGTTGCAATCCCCAAATTTTCTTCTCTTTTCCCATAATGATTTTGAAAATCATTTTTAAAATGTATTAGTTGATCTCTATAGGAAAAATTCTTCTTGCCATAAAAGGCTTTCATGATAGCATCTTTTCCCTTGGAGGTTAACAACTTCACTATGGCAGGCCTAGATTTCCTCCCTCCTTCCCAGCCCCAGCCAATGCACCCTGTCTATCACTGGAACCTCCATTTCTGTAGATAACAAACTTTGAAAAATCTCAATCATAATATTTTTTAATGAAAATTATTTTTCCCATTCTTCCAAAATTCCAAATATTCGGATATTTGATGTTCTTGTTAGTCTAACTTTGCCTCACAGAGGGCCAGTTGATTTTTAAAGTCTGTACTTCTTGTGTAATAGGAGCGGAGAATCTTCTAAATCAGAGTGGCTTTTCTCCAGTTCAGACAAACGGTTTATATTCTGCTCCAATTTACTATCCATTTATTGTATATTCTCAGCTAATGTATTGCTAGAATCTGGTAACATTTTTAACTTGTCCACTGCTGACTGAAGGACCAAAACATGTTCTTAATTAACTGTACTGCCCAATCTGGAGGATTTTTGACTGTGGTGTTTGAGCCTGATCCTTTATTGTCCTTATAACCTGAATTTGAATAGAGGCCCCACTAGAAGAATCTATGTTCACAGAGTCTGCCAAGGCAGTTTCAGCATCGAATTCAGCATGGCTTCCTCCACCATACCCAAAGATTCCCATTGCTCCCCTTTGGCAGATGGGCCTTCAGTTATACCCAGAATAATTACTGGTTTAATTAACATTTACTGCTGGACTTTCCCTTTCTTATCCCTTTTCTTTTCACCATCTGTTTTTGAGGTCATAGCTGTATGTCTGATACTGTCCTGTTGCAGCAGTTTTTAAGGGGAGCTTTAACTGTCTCAGATTCCTTAATTTTCTTTCTGGCCGAGAATTAGTCACACAATGGGAGGCGAACAAGTTAACTGATTTTTCAAATTCTCTCCGATGCATGAAACAATTTAGTCTTTTTTCCTTAATTTTACTTCCTGCTGAGCATCTCCTATGTATGAAAAAGACTTGATTTGTGCTCATCTAGGGACGCTTTTTCAAAGTCAGCTTTTATTCTCAGAATATAAAAGTTGAGTTTTTGCTCCAGTTATTCTCCTTATTTGCTGAACTGTTAATGGTTTTAATTGGTTGTACTCGCTGTACAGCAAGTTCTAATACTTTGCCAAAAGAAGATGACACCAGACTTTTAAGCCACAGTTCTTAGTGCTCCTTAACACAGCGCAATTTCAGCTTATGCGGAAAAATATAGCGAAATACATGCACCAAGCATTAACATAGAAACATAGAAACATAGAAGTTGACGACAGATAAGGACACAAGGCCCATCCAGTCTGCCCATTTCTTTCTACCTTATAAATGTGCCATCGGCTTTGCTATGTCAGTGACCTATCTATTCATAGTCATTTGTATTGCTCCCTTATGCCTATCCCATGCCTGTTTGAAGCCCTGCACTGTATTCATAGCCACTATGCCCATTGTATTTCATCCGTTGCGGACCAAATCCTGGTTCTCAATCAAAGACCGGGCCACTATTTCCATGTTTCAAAGTCCAGTGCTGCTGGTTCAAAGTAAGATGCTGCACTCTCGCCTGCCTCGCTGAGGATTACCTCGTTGTTTAAAATGGCTGTGGCACAGCAAACCCGTCGCTTTTTCTTAATATTAGCAACAGCACTCAAACTAAGCTGCAACTGAACTGAAACAGCCATTATGCATGCTGTTCTCAGGAGCATGAACGCTTAACTGGGAGCAGGAGTGGGAGCCGCATCGCCATGCTGTCTAGCCCAGCAACCTGTGCATTGCATCACTACAAACCACCATGCACTTTTGGATAATTTGTAATATATCTGAGAAAAGAAAGATCCCACTAAAAGCAACTGGCATGATCTGTCTGGCTCCACAGCCATTAGCCAGCTATCTTACTGCAGCACTCATTTGCTCATAAAGAATACTGTTAAATGTTCCCCACCCTGGCAGCACCCTATCCCCAGTACCCAGCTCTTGTAAGATGATGACTGGCACAGCCTGTCCTCCTCCATGGCTTGCCACCTTCTCTCAAATGAAGCACTCACGCTTGGTAGCTGTGTAATGGTGAAACCAGCAGATCATGTGATCAGCTAGTTTTACTATTACAGAGCGAGCAAGTGCTCAAACGCTTTTGTATAAGAGAAGGTGCCAGCTGTAAATAAGGGTGTACTGCTTGTCACCTTCTCATAAGGAATGGGTGCTGGGGGTGAAGAAGGTGGGAGTAGGGGTGCTGTTGGGGGGGGGAAGACATTTAGCAGTATTTTATTAAGTGCAAATGTGTGCTACAATAAGAAAGATGGCAGACATCTGTGGAGGTAGGCAAGTGGTGCCGGTTGCTAATCATGGGATAGTTTTCAGATATTATCCAATTGAGGGTGCTGGGGAGGAGTTGGGATTCTGATAGAGAGTTGGGGATGGGGTTGTATTTAACATGCTTTGGACTGTAGGAGGAAGGCATGGGGCAGTTTCTTTTTTTTTTTTGTTAGTCACCTAAATACCACATACCTTATCCTGATTATTTAGCTGCTAAATACTGAATGTTCAGAAAAAGTATTCACACTCCCTACTATGGACTGTGACCTCAGCTAGAGCCTGTGTTTCAAATGCAGATGAACTCTAAGGGACAGAGTTTCTGTTTTATCAACTTTCCTTAGTAATGGTATGACATTCAGTTTGGTGTGGTGGTAGAGGGATCTAGCGCCAATTATGGATAGGCGGAAGTGACATAGTAATTTCAATATTTATTTCCAGCAAAAAAAAAAAAATCAAAGTTGCCATCAACAGAACTTATTTTCACAAAATTCCCCAAATTATTTCAATTTCTCTACATTCTATTTTTATTACTAAGGACACCTTGCATGAAAACAGGCTCACAGCACTTTAGCCTGTAGTCTTTATTAGTTCCTCCTGCCTTTTGTGCCTGGAAGGCATCATCTGCTTATGAAGTCTGAATAGTTTTCAGTGACAAAGGTTATGCTGTCACTGCAGTGATTCTGACTGATGACTGAATGATTATGAAGGCAGGAGAAGCAGTAGAGGTAGATGAGGTCCGAGGGGCAATGAGCCTGCTTTCCTGCAAATGTGTTTACTTTTTATTGAAGATGTTTTTGCCAGGAAGGCACACTGAACTTAAGTTCATTTCCAGATGTGACCCAGGAGCAGAGGGATGTTAAGTGACTTGCTAAGGATCACACAGTATACAGTGGGCAGTTGTAGGATTCAGACTCAGGTCTGTTGGGATTCCAGGTTTACAGCTTGGTGCTCTAACCTCTAGGCTATACTGCCTAATAAATATCTTCAGTAGTAAACACTGAAATGTCCCACAATTCCACATTTTAAGTTTTCTGTGCATGCGCATGCAAACTTCTTGCTACAAATGGCTCTGAGATGGGTGTGACACTGTTTGTCCAATACAGAGTGGTCTGCAACGGGTGAGACAGTGGCAGACAAATCTTCAGGCAGGCTAACGCAGTTTTGGCTGGAAACTGCATGGAGATCAAAAGAAAATCTGTTCCAATAATATGGCGGCCTTTGCTTTGATCCACAGGACACCACTCAGCAAACAGCTCGATCCTCCCCTGTGAGCTGTCTCACCTGCCCCATTCCCTGATCCCCACTCTGTTAGAAATAAAACCCTCTCACTCCCTTCTTCTGTGAACTGTCCTACCTGCCACCCTCCATTCCCTGGTCCCCACTCTATTAGAAATAAAACTCTTCCTCTCTCTCCTCCCTCCCTCTGTGAGCTGTCCTACCTGCCACCCTGTTCCCCGATCCCTGCTCTATTAGAAGTAAAACCTCCAGCTCCCTCCCTCTCTCTCTCTCCCTCTGTGAGCTGTCCTACCTGTCACCCTCCATTCCTGGTCCCCACTCTATTAGAAATAAAACTCTTCCTCTCTCTCCCTCATGAGCTGTCCTACCTGCCACCCTCTGTTCCCCAATCCCTGCTCTATGAAGTAAAACCTCCAGCTCCCTTTCTCTGTGGCTGTCCTACCTGCCACCCTCCATTCCCAGTCCCACTCTATTAGAAGTAAAACCTCCAGCTCCTTCCTCTGTGAGTTGTCCTACCTGCCACCCTCCATTCCCTGATCCCGCTCTATTAGAAGTAAAACCCTCCAGCTCCATCCCTCTGTGAGCTGTCCTACCCACCACCCTCTGTTCTCCAGTCCTGGCTCTATTAGAAGTAAAACCCTCCAATCCCTTCCCTCCCTCTGTGAGCTGTCATCCTGCCACCCTCCATTCTCCAGTCCCCACTCTATTAGAAATAAAACCTCCGCTCCCTCCCTCCAGAGCTGTCCTATTGCCACCCTCCGTTCCCCGATCCCGCTCTATTGAAGTAAAACCTCCAGCTCCCTTCCTCTGTGAGCTGTCCTACCTGCCACCCTCTGTTCCTTGATCTCTGCTCTATTAGAAATAAAACCCTCCCACTCCCTCCCTCTGTGAGCTGTCCTACCTGCACCCTCCGCTCCCCTATCCCAGCTCTATTAGAAGTAAAACTCTCCAGCTCCCCTCCCCCTCCTCTGTGAGCTGTCCCACCTGCCCCCTCCTTTCCCCAGTCCCCACTCTATTAGAAGTAAACCCTCCAGCTCCCTTCCTCTGTGAGTTGTCCTACTTGCCACCCTCCAGTTCCCCTATCCCAGCTCTATTGAAGTAAAACCCTCCAGCTCTCTCCCTCTGTGAGCTGTCCTACCACCGCCCCATTCCCCAGTCCCAGCTCTATGGAAGTGAAACCATCCAGCTCCCTCTGTGAGCTGTCCTACCTCCACCCTCCATTCCCTGGTCCCCACTCTATTAAGTAAAACCCTCCAGCTCCCTCCCTCTGTGAGCTGTTCTACCTCTCACCCTCCGCTCCCGGTCCCGCTCTATTAGAAATAAAACTCTTCCGCCCTCTCACTTTGGACTGATGGATGATTGAAATTTGTTGACCAGGAAAAAAAAACAGATTAAAGGAAAAGCCTTGGTTTCCAACTAGGTCATGGGAGGCAGCAGGGTAAATACATGACAGTGGCAATACCAATGCTGAACTTTGGCATTGACAAATTCTTGTTGGGAATGTTATGATCTTTGAGTTATGCTGATGCAACTGTCAGTGTTTTGTAAAATTGGAGATTCCTTTTAAAGTCTGCAGGGACTCTAGGTCCGTCGTGGCTGCTCTTCCCCACCACACTTCACAGGCGGCTGGGGATGACAGAAGAATGTTTGGTGAACTTGCCATGTTCCCTCTTTAATGTATTTTGCAATGTATTCAAGCAGTTGTGAAAGCATTAGGAAGATGTACCAGTGTACGGTCTGAAATGAGAACTATCCATGACCTGCAACCGCTGAAAATTAATTAACAAATATTAGCCTAAGCTCTTGCAGTTCCATGATTCCATGGTTGATAATGGCATATTCAGTAACATGCTTACCCTTCCACAGGGCACTGGCTGATGTCCTTCACAGGATTATCCAGCTCATCCAAGATGAAGACTGCGTAAGTGTTACTTGCAGTGTTATCTGTTCATGAACATAAGCAAAGAGACTTATCCGATCAATGAAATCAAATTGCATAACTGTTGTTTTGTTGGTGTAACTTCTGTAAGAAAAGGCACATTCTGAAGTGGTTTTAGTCTGGTGCATTACCTAAAGCGTCCATAAAATATGGTCCTGGATAGTAAAGCATTTTATTAGGCCCTGGGCAGATAGTCTGCTATCCACTCCGTGGATAATTAGCAAATAAAATGAGAAATCCACCGATTATCAGTTTACTATCTGCACTTTGTGAAGAGAAAGGATTTATTAAATGGGGTCTGCCCAGTTCCTCCTCTTCGTAGGTCAGAACTCTGTCACGTGGAACTTCATTAACATACCATCTCCACCTAAGAATGCATTTATTAGATCACAGTCTCTTGGGGGCAGAAGGTCGGCATATATTTAGAACAACCACATAACCCAGTAGGATCAAAATGAATAATGCAAATCATGCAACAGCATGACAAAAGTACTACGTAAGCTACATTGCAAGCCCTAACATCAAGAAATACAGCTGACAAATGGACCATCACTAGCTCAAGAAGCAATACATTGCAAACTGCAACACCAAGAAATACAACTGAAAACACAAGAGAAATTACTAATTAATAACAAAGCAAAGCTTACAAATATATCAGTGCTTCTCCTCAGTCAAACTTAATGAAAATTTGCACAGAATTAATCAATCAATCAATCAATCAATCAAAATCTTTATTTAGTCAGGAACATCGTTGGCGTAGCTCATTTACAAGATGGACCTGAGTGGTCATACAAATAAGAGTACAAGTATTTTACATAGACAAGAATAACATAAACAGTAGTACAATGACATAAAGTGATAATATACAACAATTTACATATATACAAGGCACAGTAAAACCATTTAACCTGTAAGGAAAAGGAGACAATGGGTATAGCAGGCATAATATATAAGTTATAGGGCCTAATTGGCTTTTATGAGTATATCAGGTGACTGGAAAATAGAAGTAGAACTAACATAATGGAACACGGAAAAGGGGTGGGAGGGTAGGTAGGGTGAGGGGATTAGGCCTTATAAAAGCAGTTGCAGAGTTCTGGAAATAGGGTGGAGAATAATCTTTTGAAGGATGTTAAAGGTAAGAGGCTATTTCGCTTCATGGATTTTTGGAGTGAGTTCCATAGCAACTGCTAGTGAGTAGCTGATAGCGGCCCTCCCAAACTGGGTGCAGGCATTGGGGACCTTTAGTATGATGAGTTTACTGATCCTTAAGGTGTATGGCCTAGAAGTAATTCAGGTAAAACAGTCTGTGATATAGGTGGGTAGTTTGCCTGTTAAAGCTTTGAATATCCAGATTGCAGCATTCCTATTTCTTCTGTGTTGTAGTGATGTCCAGTTGACTGCCATATAAAGAGGCAATGATGGGTGCTGGAGGAGGTCAGTAATAAATCTGATGGATCTATGATACAGGGTGTCCAGCTTATTTAAGAGAGTGAACAATGGCCATAGAAAGTCAGCATAATCAATGAGGGATAGGAATGATGCCTGGATTAATCTTTTTTGGAGTCTCTGTTAAGGTAGTGTTTTATTCTAAAAATAGACCAAGCCTTTGTCTCAGTTTTTAGTAGCTCTTCAATATGGACAGAATAGTCAAGCCTGTTATCAATCCAGACTCCAAGGTATTTGAAGTTATCAACAAATTCCAGCTTCTCTCCAAGTAGGGTGGATAATTGTAGGGTGGTGGGTGATGGAGTAGTGGCAGAGCAACTCTTTGTGGCAAAGAACATAGCTTTGTTTTTGGCATTTGAAGTAGCTTTTATCCAGTAGATTGTGTTGCAGGATGGAGAATTCAGATTGTAACAGCTCACAGGCTTTAGGTAATGAGGGATTGCTGACATATAATACAGTATCATCAGCAAACAGATGAATGTTAGATTGAGTGAGGTTGGCATCGATATTATTAATATAAATGGCAAGAGGATGGGGCCAAGAATAGAGCCTTCTTGTTACCTCTTAGCAGTGGTTTAAGGTGGATAGGTAATTTCCATTTTTACCAGTTGTGACCTATCTGATAGGTAGCACTTAAACCAGTTGAGTGAGAGAGAATCCAGTCCTAGTGAGTTAAGGGAGGTGATTAATGATTCATGATCCACTGTGTCAAATGCTTTACTCAAATCCAGGAACACAGCACAGGTACTGTTCTTCTTATCAAGGCAGTCTGCCAATGCGTTAGTTACTTTGGCTGGGCAGAAATGGTGCTATGCCTTGATCTAAATCCCGATTGTGCTGAATTTAGGAGGTTATTGTTATCCAGATAGTCCTTAATTGTGAGTTTACTAATTTTGAGCATCTTGGATAGTACTGATAGGATGGAAATGGGCCTGTAATTGTTGAGGTCCATGGGATCATCAGATTTAAGTAGTGGAACTACTTGAGCTGTTTTCAAGTGGAGGGAATGGATCCAGTAGTTAGGAAAGATTGAAGAGATGAGTGAGGGGGCAGATAAGATGTGATGCAATTTTAAGGAAGTAGGGATCCAGGAGTCTGTACCTGCACTCTTAGAAGTATCTAAATTAGAGAGGAGGTCTTCCACTTCTTTCAAGGATATTGGGTTGAAGGAAAAAGTTGAAGTAGCCTTTTGTCCCACAGTGGATTGAAGGTTCAAGGAAGATCTCAGGAGATTTGCAGGTGATGAGTCAAATGCTAGGCCAGCTGTGGTGAAGTGGTCATTGAAGGTATTTAGTTTCTTGTTTGCCCGTAATTTCTGTATCATTTAGTAGCAGTTTAGAGGTTAGGCAGGAGTAGAGTTTTGGCCCAGAATTCCTTTTATAGTACCCCAGAGTCTGGTTGGGTTATTGTAGGAGGCATCCAGTTCAGCTCTATAATAGGCAGCTTTGGCATTTCTTATTTGTTTTGTACATGAATTCCTTGCTTTTCTGAAATTTAGCCAGTCTCTGGTATCCTTTGTTTTTCTTGCCTTTTTCCACAGTTTGTCTCTGGTTAACAAGGCTGCTTTAAGATCGGTGGTGAACCAAGGGCAGGATCTTGCTTTAGTTCTGATACTGGTGATTGGTGCATGAATATTGAGAGCATTAGTGATAATGTCCTTTAAGGTCTGGAGCTGTTTCAACTGAGGTTGTAAGGTAGAAATCTTGCCAATATATTGTATTACTCAAGTCATGTGGAGTATCCTGAGATGTTGAATTTCTTTTTTGACCTTTTGAGGACAAATTCTGCAGGATTGGTGGTTTGAGTGTAGATCTTATGCCAGCTATAGGACAATGATCACTTACATCACTCGGTAGTACTCCTGCATGCGAATATAAGTGAGGCTTGTTTACCAACATAATATCCAGGAGTGAGCTGTTGCTAGAGTTTTTTAGGTTAACCCTGGTTGGGTCTTTAATTAGTTGTGTAAATCCATAGGTGTCACAAAAGGTTACCAATGGTGCAGATACATTAGATAGCCAGTTTAAATTCAAATCACCAAGGATGATGGTATCTTCAGGGCCTAGATTGAGTATTGACCCTAGGTGAGATAGTAGTTTGAGGCCTGCAGAGGGGGCCTATAGCAGCCAATCAATTTAAATGAAGACAAGTTAGGAAGGGATATTTTGATTGACAAACATTCAAATTCCTTTGGTTCGGATGTGTTGATGAGGCAGGTTGCAGAGATGGTGTCCTTAATGTATATGGCCACCCCACCACCCCTGGAAGGCGATCTGCTCTGAAGAGCTGATAGTTGGAAGGTTTACAACACTGTCTTTTGTTGTAGGTCTGAGCCAAGATTCAGAGACCAGGAAGTCAGGTAGAGTATGTACCCAAGCTTGTATTAAGGAGAACTTTTTAAGAGGCTGCAAGCATTGAAATGTAGGAAGCTTAGGCCATTTATGGAGGATAGATCAGCAGGGAAAAGAAACTTTCAATGGGGCCAGGATTTATTTCAATAGTACCAATGCAGATCAGAAGGAAGAAGATTAATTTGAGGAGGCACCAAGGGACAGGGATAGTGAGTGGTCAGAGCGTTTCCTCTTATTCCTGGGTGCCCGCTGTGTGATGGGAGAAGGTCCTGTTATATAGGTGTGAATTTTATCATAACATAATAATCTGATGGACAGGCATAGTGGGTTAATATAAAGCCAGGATACATGTAAGGTGCTAGGGGGTGTTGAATTGTTAGAGAGGCTTTATGTAGGACCCAGGGTTGCAGTGTAAAAGTGGTTCGAAATGAATAAGAATAGGTGGTTGTCCATTGTGGATGGCGAGGGTGGGCAGATCGTATTCACTAACTTATTCATCGTGACAGGGGTATATCATAATTATCATAAGGGATTGGGGGAGATGAGAGGCTCAGGAGCAAAGGAAGCAAAGTAGCATTGTGGAGGTTAGGTATGGGTTAAGAGAGAAGGAAATAGATGTGGGCGTGGATTAGAGAAATGGCGGGAGAAATTGTATAAAAGAATCAACCAAAAGGGAGGCGGGCAAAAATTTTGCAGCTTTGCCGTACTTTCTCTGCTTCTCCCAGCCTCCTGGAACCCCGCTCGGCTAACGCTGGACGCGCCCGCTGCTGGCTCAGAGCCCTCCACTCCCTGGAACTCGAGGGCTGCACCGGCACAAGGTGGGGACAGAGGAGAGGCAGTCAGCAAGGTACCTTTATTGCAGTAATCTGCAATAAGGTGCTAAAACTCAGGATTTACACAACAAAGACTGGGGTATGGGGGTTAGCGCCTAAGCGTCTAGCCCACACAAAATTTCAAAAGACTGTAAACACTATTTTAAATACAACAAAACAACCCTTGAATCGGGCACAATACAAGAGTAAAACAGCTCTTTTAGGTGGAATTGAAAAAATTAAAAATAACAGAAATCCGGCCAGAATAGTGTTGCAAAGCCCAGTTAAAGTCTATGGGAAGCGCACCAATGGAAGCAAAGGCAGAGACAGCGGTCACTCCGATTGGTTTGCGGTTTGCCGTACCTTTCTGCCTGCTTCTCCCGCCTCCTGGAACCCGGTCGGCTAGATGGACGCCGCCGCCCCGCTGGCGGCTCGGAGCCCCTCCGCTCCCTGGAACTCGAGGACCGCGCCGCTACAAGGTGGGGCAGAGGAGAAGGCAGTCAGCAAGGTACCTTTTATTGCAGTAATCTGCAATAAGGTGCAAAACTCAGGATTTACACAACAAAAGACTGGGAGGGTATGGGGGTTAGCGCCAGCCGCCTAGCCCACACAAAATTTCAAAAGACTGTAAACACTATTTTAAATACAACAAAACAACCCTTGAATCGGGCACAATACAAGAGTAAAACAGCTCTTTTAGGTTTAATTGAAAGAAATTAAAAATAACAGAAATCCCGCCAGAATAGTGTTGCAAAGCCCAGTTAAAGTCTATGGGAAGGCGCACCAATCGGAAGCAAGGCAGAGACAGCGGTCACTTTCCGATTGGTTTGCGGCTTTGCCTGTACCTTTTCTGCCTGCTTCTCCGGCCTCCTGGAACCCCGGTGGCTGGTGACGGACGCCGCCCCGCTGGCGGCTCGGAGCCCCTCCGCCCCTGGAACTCCTAGGGGCTGCGCCGGCTACAAGGTGGGGGACAGAGGAGAAGGCAGTCAGCAAGTACCTTTATTGCAGTAATCTGCAATAAGGTGCTAAAACTCAGGATTTACACAACAAAAGACTGGGAGGGTATGGGGGGGTTAGGCGCCTAAGCGTCTAGCCCACACAAAATTTCAAAAGACTGTAAACACTATTTTAAATACAACAAAACAACCCTTGAATGGGCACAATACAAAAGTAAAACAGCTCTTATTAGGTGGAATTGAAAATTAATAAAAATAACAGAAATCCCGGCCAGAATAGTGTTGCAAAGCCCAGTTAAAGTCTATGGGGAAGGCGCGCCAATCGGAAGCAAGGCAGAGACAGCGTCGCTTTCAATTGGTTTGCGGCTTTGCCCGTACACTTTCTGCCTGCTTCTGCCAGCCTCCTGGAACCCTCGATCGGCTTAGATGGACGCCGCCACCCACTGGCGGCTCGGACCCCTCCGCTCCCTGGAACTCGAGGGCTGCGCTTTCTGCCTGCTTCTCCCGGCCTCCTGGAACCCCGGCTCGACTAGGCAGATGCCACCGTCCCGCTGGCGGCTTGGAGCCCTCCGCTCCCTGGAACTCGAGGCTGTGCCAGCTTTTGCCTGCTTCTCCCGGCCTCCTGAACCCCGGTCGACTAGGCAGGCGCCACCGTCCCGCTGGCTCAGGCCCTCACTCCCTGGAACTCGAGGCTCGCCGGCTTTCTGCCTGCTTCTCCCGGCCTCCTGGAACCCCGGTCGGCTAGGCGGGACACGCCGTCCAGCTGGCGGCTCGGAGCCCCTCCGCTCCCTGGAACTCGAGGGCTGCGCGCGCTTTCTGCCTGCTTCTCCCGGCCTCCTGGAACCCCTGTCGACTAGGCAGATGCCACCCGTCCCCTGGCGGCTTGGAGCCCCTCCGCTCCCTGGAACTCGAGGGCTGTGCCAGCTTTCTGCCTGCTTCTCCCGGCCTCCTGGAACCCGGTCGACTAGGCAGGCGCCACCGTCCCGCTGGCGGCTCGAGGCCCCTCACTCCCTGGAACTCGAGGCTGCCGGCTTTCTGCCTGCTTCTCCCGGCCTCCTGGAACCCCGGTCGGCTAGGCGGACACCGCCGCCCGCTGGCGGCTCGGAGCCCCTCCACCCCTGAACTCGAAGGCGCCGCTAGCAAGGTGGGGGACAGAAAAACTGAAGACCTTCAAAGATACAGTTCCATAACAAAGCAGACAATCATATACACAGCCATGGTATAACAAGAACACAGATATTTATATACAGTACCCTGAACTGCAGTAAAGCTGACAACTACCATACTGAAACAGAAGGAGTTCCTAAATGTTACTTGTGTGAAAAGAACCTGAGACTGGATACTTAAACTCATCTGCACTCAGACTGACTTGAAAAGGAAACAGCACTAATTACAGCACTGGACTACACCTCCAGCATACCCTTAAAAGCCACATCACTGAACCCAGTTCTAGACAGGGCCCAGTTCATAAAAGAGGAACACAGTTGAAATGGTCCTATAAACACTTAGATGTGCCTGTTTGTTAACATGTAGTTGAAATCATGTTTGATATAAATCATGCATACTATTGCAGCAGATTGTATCAGCCTACTGATGTGTAACCTGCCTATCTCAAATTGTACATCAGCATGAAGTGACCTGGGTTACCCTTGAAAAGAACAGTTACATAAGAATTTACCGTAACAGTAGATCTTCAAGGGATCTCAGTCATCAGGTCACACTGTAGGAACTTCACTGTCGGTGAAGCAGGATCCACACAGAAGATTTTCAGCAGTACAGCTGGGGCCGCCCACAAAGACATCATCTGCTGGCGTCATCAACCCTATAAAGATGTGAGTAGCCGCTCCCTCCTCAGTTCTTTCCCCGGAGACAAAGGGGCATAGGTTTAACCATGGGGACTGAGGAGAAAGAAGAAAGAGAGAGAGAGAGAGAGAGGGTGCAGGCCTATAAGAAAGGCTGGATACACCAAATAGCCAGTTCCAGTAGAGACCCTCAAAAAACGGGGCTAATGGGAGGGAAGACAGATCTTATGACTGAGATCCCTCGAAGATCTACGCTTATGGTAAGTTCTTACGCAGCTGTTCTATCTTCTTCAGGGTATTTCACTCATCAGGCTGCACCATAGGAATGAGTCCCAAACAGTTACAGGTACAAGCAGACAGTCTGGGAGGAAGGCCAACTTTAAGCTTAAGGCAGGAATCCTGCAGCACAGCCCTGCCAAATCCTGCACTGGCTCTATAGGCAATGTCCAAACTGTAGTGCTTCGTAAAAGTGTGAACAGTACTCCAGGTGGCAGCTGCACAAATATCAGTGGCTGAGACCCCTCAGAAACAAGTCACAGAGGTAGCAATGCTCTTGTGGAATGAACTTTGACAGCACCAGGAAGTTCTTTGCCATACTTGTTGTAGTAGAACACTATGCAGTTAGCCATTTAGATAAACATTGCTTAGAAACCTGAATACCCTTTTACCTGGAGTTAAAGAAACAAACAATTGCTTCGACTTTCTGAATTCCTGGGTTGGGCAGGTAATACTTCAGAGTTCTGTGCACATCTAATGTATGGAGCAGTACTTCCCTGGATTGGCACACTCTGGAAAATAAACAGGAGGTGGATAGATTGGTTCAATGTAAACTCAGACACCACCTTAAGGAAAATTTAAAATTCATGTGCAAAAACACCCTGTCTTTGTGAAAAATCAAATAAGGCTCCTTGCACCAGAGGGCCTGAAGCTCTGAAATTCTTTTGCAGAAGTAATAGCAACTAAAATAATGCTTCCAGGAGAGAAAGCATAGCTCGTAAGTTGTGGCTGGCTCAAAATGAGACAGGGTCAACTTCTCCAAAACAAAATTCAGATCCCAGGCGAGACAGGAGAATGGATTGCGGGTTTCAGGTGAAGGATACCCCTCTAAAAGGTATGGAACATCCAGTTCTATGATATGATCACCCATGGGCTCATGAAAAGCTGAAATAGCTGAAATGTGCACCTTGAGGGAGAGTACTGGGGACCTCCAGTCAGAAAGAGATCAGGTAGTCCAGGATTTGGTTCACTGCACAGGTGAAAGGGCCAATTATGCTTGGCAGCCCATATGACAAACCACTTCCACTTCATGGCACAAGTGGCTCAGGTGGCAGGCTTCCAGTAGGCCACTAGACCATCTGCCACTCTGTTGGAAACCCCAAATCTGGTGATGGCTATGTCCTCAGGAACCAAGCATGCAGATGGAGGGACCTGAGGTTAAAATGGAACAGGGTCCCCGATCCTGGGTCAGCAGATTCCTGGAGAGGTGGAGAATATGGAGGTTCCTCCACCAGTTGCTGTAGTAGAGAAACCATATCTGGCAAGGCCAGAATAGGGCTACCAGGATCATGCTTACCATCTCCAGCTGCAGCTTGATGGATACCCTCTGAATCAGAGGAAACAGAGGGAAGGCATAAAGAAACCTCTCGCCCAGGAGAGGACAATGCATCTCACCAGAAAACTCCAGGCCCTGGATTGAGCGAGCAAAAATTGGGCAGTTTTTGTTGAGTGGGGTGCAAAAAGGTCTAACTCTGGATAACCCCATCTGTCAAATAGATCTTCTGCAATGGATGAGAGAAGCTCCCACTGATGTATGCTGGACTGAGTCCAGCTGAGGCTGTCTGCCAGAATGTTTAGCACTCCTGGGACGTGAATTGTTGAGAGGGTCAGGCTGTGGTCTAGCGACCAATACCACACTCTCATGGCCTCCCTGTGTAGGGGTATGAATGCATTCCCTCCACGCCCACTGATTTTTCACACTATACTGTGGTTGTTTGACTGAATCAGTAGCTGACCTGGAAGAAGATAGTTCTGAAAGGCCTGCATGACATACAGAACCACCTGCATCTCCAGGACATTGATATGCAGGAAGGTTTAACCTGGGATCAAGAGCCCTGAGTTTGAAAGGGACCCAGATGAGCCCCTAGCCCAAACCAGAGGCATCTGTGGTGAGGATTCGCTATGGAGAGGAGATCTGGAATGGAACTCCTTGCAACAGGCTCGGGGTTGCATCCACCACTGGAGCACTTTGTGGACTAGGGAAGAGACCAGCACTAACTGATCTAATTTGTCTGTTCACTGGTCCCACTGCACTCATAGAGTCCACTGGAGGATGCGCATGTAAAGCCTGCCAGTGGAATGGTGGGGATGGCAGTCGCCATCAGTCCCAAGTCTCAGGTACACTCTGGCAGGAATATAACAGCTCTGGATCACCTCCTAAACCTGGGCAATAAGACACTCCACCCTGTTTTGAGGCAGGAAGGCCTTTCCCTGCACTGAGTCTAGAACCACCCTATCTATTGCACCCTTTGGGATGGAAACTGGACGACTTGGGCAGGTTGATGGTAATGCCGGGAGAGGAACAACTGAAGAGTTCTCTCTAAAATCCCAGGACCTGTTCCTGGATAGGGCCTTAAGAGCCAATCATCTAGATGAGGAAAACATACATTCCCTCCCTCTGAGGGCCGAGCTACTGCTGCTAAGCATAGTAAAGACCTGTGGCACAGGGGACATGCCAAGGCAGCTTTAAACTGGTAATGCTTGCCTTGAAAAGAAAGCAGAGGAACCTTCTGTAAGAAGAAACACTGAGATGTGCAGGTAAGCATCCTGCATGTCCAGAGAACACAGCCAGTCACCTTTCTTGAGAAGAAGCATCAGACCTGGCAGAGTTATCTCTGGTCCTTTTGGGGACCAGGAAGAACCTGAAATAAAACCCTTTGCTTCTCTGGCATCTAGGCATTGACTCAATGGCCTGTTTGAGCAGAAGGGACTGTACCTCCTACTGGAGAATAGACAGAATGGCCGGCAGGGTAGTTGGAGGGTAGAGGAGGTCTCTGGGGTTGCTTGGTGAGCTCCAGAGTGTGACCCTTTCTATGATTTGAAAATCCATCATCTAGTGTTATGGTTCTCCACTGATTTGAGATGGAGGGAGAACCGACCTCTGACCACCACCTCTTGGTTGTAGACCAGAAGTGGGGGAGGGCTGGCAAGGAGTCAAGTGGAGGCAGATCCAGCCACTGGGGCTGGTCCATCAGCTCTGGGATGCTTGGCCACAGCTCCAGCATTGGAGGGGTGGGCAAGGTGGTGGAGGCTCTGCATTTGCCTTGGGGCCAAGAGGCTCTCCTCACCTATGCATGCCTTATGAAAAGAAGGTGCTGTCTACTCTTAGGTTGCATGTGATAGAGTGAGTGGACAGACGTTATAGCCCTGCCAGATGTCTGCAAATTGTTAATGATATTCTGGACATCTTGCCCAAAGAGCATGGAGCCATTGAAGGGGATTAAGCACCTTCTTTGGACATCCACAGTGAAGCCAGAGGCCCTCAGCCAGGAGTGCCTGGAGGCAGATACCAGTGGCAGCAGCCCTGGCAATACTATCAAGATATCATAGAGGGGCCGTAGGAGGTGCTTGCTAATGTCCTCAGTGGTCTGCAAGCATTTGAGAACCTCATGCTTCTGGTACCTTTAGGAAGGGCCTGGGTAGTGGCCTTGCCCTTCTTTCAGTCGATGTTCTGGAACTTTACCACATGGGATAGGTAATTGTGCTCCTCAGCCCAAGGATGGAGGTGGCATAAACATTCTTGCCCCAAAGATCAATTCTGTGTGACTCTTTGTGTGGGGGGCTAAGGTGTTTAGGCACCTTAGACCTGTCATGATCTGCCTTTATGACCACAGAGTCTGTTTCAGGCTGGCAGCATAATGAGGAAATCTCTGAGGGGCATGAAAAGTTTATCTACCCTGTGGGGTACTGGCACTACTGTCAAGCCTGTGCCAGGCTGAAGTAGTAGCATTCCTCAAAACAGGCAAGGTAGGAGGAATAATTTTAGGAGGAGATTCTGGGATCTTCAGAAAGTGCACCCAATCTTTCCTGGTGGCATCCTCCTCTTCCATATGGAAGCCCATGGCTGAGAATAATAATGAAGAAGGTAGGGTCCTCTGGAGGAGTCCTAGGAGTGTGTTTGACAGAATGAGAAAGTGGTGGACCTACCTGAAGTGAGGGTTCCTCTTCCTCCTCTTCCTCATCAGGAAGATAAGGTCAGGTGGTACTCTTTGACATCGACCTCTTCAGATTAAGGTCCGACGATTAAGGCATCGATGATATGGTCTGTGGGGGCGGCTGCGGCTGTGTCAGAGAAGGGGTCAATGGTGCTGCCATTGGCGCATGCAGTATGGGCCTGTGCGCACCTAGCTGGTGAACAATCACCAAGGTGAATTTAGTTAAAAATCTCATTGAGGTTGATGACAATCAAGGACTGCTTTGACTTGGGGGTGGTCAATGGCACATGGAGCAGTGACCCACCAGATGGTCCTAAGAACCCAAAGAGCCGAGATCCTAAGGTAGGATCAGGCCTCGATGAGAGGGCCATCAATGATGATCCCATCATTGACGATAAAGGGACAGCGACCCGGAGGTTGATGAATGGCCACCTTGATTATCAGATGGAGGAGCTGCGGCATGGGTCTGCTAGGCACAGAGACCTGAACAGCAGACTTGTGCACTGGCGCAGCCACAGCTGACAAGAACTCCCGGATGAGGAAGGAGGCCGTCGAAGAGTGAGACCACCACCGGGGACTGGTCCCGATCTCAATCTTTTTGTGACTTTTCCTGAGGACTTGTCTCAGGCCTTAGTAGCCTGGGAGTGAGATGACCCTGTCAGCGACTGGGAAGCTGGGACCCCAGAGGACCCCTGCCCGGAACTGGCTACCTGTTGTTCTCATGAGGAAATTTTTAAGAGCATTCTTGCATCACCTGAGGGTTGTTTGATTATACTTCTGGCAGAGCTCATAGAGCCTTCATGGTCAGGCCCAAGACAGCAGACACAGAGAGTGTGTTTGTCTATGGAGGCAATCTTCTTTCTGCAGTGGCAGTGATGGAAGAGAGAATTGAAGGATTGACTCTCGACACAAAATAAAAGAATCTCTTTAAAAAGAGGAATCTCTTTTAGAAAAGAGATTCTAAAGTATTAGGTTGAAAAATCATAGGCAAAATTGTATCGGAGCTTCAAGGAGATCCATGTAACAAGTCGATGGTGGAAAGAACTGAGGAGGAGCAAGGCTTCACACCTTTATAGGGTTGATGATGTCAGCAGACATCAGCGGGATGGCCCCAGTTGTACTGCTGAAAATCTTCTGTGAATCCTGCTTCACCAGTGGTAAGTTCCTACGGTGTGACCTGATGACTGAGATACCCACAGAGAAGATTGGGCACTTACTGCTCAATTCTCCTCTTGGTAATAAATAAACAAAATAGATTAATTTCTCACATTAAAAACTGTAACTAGTTTAAGACATTCCAAACATTTTGTGAGTGAAGTAAGACACTCCAGAGAGCTGATTCTGCAATGTTGGTATACCACCTTGTGATGGATGCCTTCAGCTTTGCCTCGAGCTACAAACCCACCAGTCAGTTTATTCAGGTTAGCATGTTCAATGCCCTGTCACTCATTTCTAAATCATCACATATTGTATGGACTTACCTGTTCTTAACCAAAATGCTACAAAGTATTTTGCCCCTTAGCCTCACAACTAGCAGGAATTAACAAAGTCCTATAAACCCAATTGTTAGGTCAACTGGGATGGGAGAGTCAACCCCATGTGTCATACTGGGTGTCTAGAGATCAGACAGTACCCCATCCCCAGTATCACCTTCAATCCAATCCCCAGCTCAGTACCTTTAAATTATACATCTTTGGAGGTGGCGTCCCTCCTTCATTACCCCTCCCTTGGATCCATTCTATGGAATAAGATACAGTCCTGGTTCTTTTAGTTACTAGCAGACATTGTGGAGACAAAGGCCCCACATTCTACCTCTTGAGCCATAACTGGTTCCATAGTTCAGGATTGGGTGAGCAAGAACTGAGATGCTGCCAGCACATCTGTTAGAAGGCCATGACTGTAGCAGCTGAGCCTTTGCCTACCCAACCCAATATTATCAACATTTGTTTTAATTTTTACTTTAGTTGCATTTGTAATATTTTGCACATGCTTTTCTATGTATTTTGTTTCTGCGCTTATAGTGATTTATTTTGTTGCTGTTAATTTAATTAGTGTACATGTTTCTCTAAGCTTTTAAAAGCTTACTGCAGGACTGGTCAACAGTCCTGCAGTAATCCCAAAGCTAAATACAGGTTACACCTCCTGTACTTCACCTAGGGATAACTGCAGGACTATGGCTGGTGTATTCGAAGTTTTAAGAAGCATTTGCCCTAATTGAATCTCCCATGGTTGACCCCACAGCTGACATCAACCATAGGAGATTCTGTTATTCCACCAGATCAGCTGTACTTACATGTAATCAGGGCTGGGGATGGCAGGATCAATCAGATAAAACTAATTTTAATCCTCGATATAAGTAAGATTTTGTAATAAAAGTGCAAAGTCATGGCAGGTGTGGAGCTATGAAGGAGACCTTTCCCTTTACGAAATTAAATGTTACTAACAGAGTTCAAGATGGTGCAGCAGCAGTGTTACAAATGTACCCTGGTGAAAACTGGGCTAACTAATTTAGAAAATGCATTGTGTATACTGAACTTTTGTTAGTAAGTTGATTGTGTCATTCTGTGTTAAGTGTTTTTAGCTGAAATAATTAACTTATTGTGATGTGTGGAATGACTTACTGCTGCTTTGTTGTTTTTTCTGGTCTTAGCCAATCCAGTCTCTGTCAGTTGCAGACTCACGTTTGAAATCTGGCTAAACGTTCTTATAAATGCACTCGTAGCAACACCAGTCTTACAAAACTTGACATAAGTGGCAATGCCATGGGAGAACACGGGAGCCAAGATGTTGGCCAAAGCTTTGCAGATCAATACGAAACTCAGGTATACTTTATTGTTTAAAGCAAGATTCAGCAAACCAGTAGTTAGCATGGGGAGCTGTTCATATGAGAAGCTGTAAAGCTCACTGTTGCAGCAGACATGTATATGAAGATGACATCTGTGTTAAAAAGGTTACCATTACTGTCCATCCACCTGTTGACAGTGAGCCTGAAGGGTTCGTGTCACGAACAGAAGTATCTGACATTTCAGCAGTTATAATTCAGAATGTGTCTCTGAGAAATGTTTACTAAATCTCCAGTAACACAGCTTTAGAAGCAGTCTGCAATTTCTGACACTTATATATCCAAGTGTAAATGCATAAATGTTATAAACATATCCAGAAAGCCATGCTGCTAATCTGTGCACATTTACCTAATACAGAGATTCATCACAGCAGAAACTTTAAACAGAAACATGCCATTTTTTAAAGGTTATTTATTAATATAGCAAGGAAGATAACTGCAGAAATCTGGGAGCATATACAAGCAATTTTTCCATTCAGTTTGTGTAGGTTACAGCTTATCTCAGCACCCATTTTTAATTTCATCTTCTGATGTAATTTACTGCAGCTCATCATTAACTGATGTCTTGTCCTGTATACACAGCATGTATCAGGAGACTGTACAGGTTCAAATCCTGCCAGAGACAAGTATTCACTGAGTGACCGTGACAAGTCCCTTAACCTCCTAGTGCTTCAGTCCACTTAGCTGTAGAAATGGATATCTGCTGGATCCCATTCGAAAAGAGATATTGCATCTCAGCAGGGCCACCCTGGTAAATAAACTGTAAAAAAAAAAAAAAAAAACATGATTATACTGAAATTCATTTCATAGGCTGGTTCAGTGGTGTAATGGCAAGGTGCAGAGAGGAGCAGCTTACATTAGAGTAATTTTAAGCCACCAACAGACCGATTGTGGCAATTCTGACTAAAATCTGAACAGGGGAACACTAGATACTTTAGATAACTGCAGTACATAGATAGATGGATAGACAGGTTGGCAGGAAAAACTAGATTGTTCTGTTTTTTTTAAACAGTACAGACCTGGCATTCATTGCATGTGGTGGCAAGAGTGCACTAAGTGCAACTGTTAAAGGTGCTATACTCATGTGGCAGCATATAAAATTAATGTGTCTTCTTCATTTTTCAATATATTAATTTAGGATTTCTCCGTTGGGAGTTCCACCACCTAGAAATGACAGTTCCACCACCTAGAAATCTAAATAGAAGAGGTCCCCACCTAAACATTTCCAGTATAACCGCTGAAGAAAGGTCACCAAGCTTCTGTCCTGTACCTTCAGTAAAACATTTCTATAACACAATTCCCAAAAGTATTATCTTCCCAGAAAATGGAATATCCATCCTTGGATTATCCTTAATCCAATTTAAGATATGTTTGCAGTGCTCCTGTAACCCATGGGTGCAACCACGGATAAAAGTTGGTGGGGCCATGGACCTACCGAACCTTTCTCTCAGACGCCAGTATTTTGGTCATTTGTAAGGACTAAAAAGTTGAAGGGACTGGACCTTCTCATCCCCTGTGGTGGTTACACCCATGCCTACACCCAATGGGCAGGCCCAGAACATACGTAGAAAGATGTCCCCTATTAATTATACATAGTTGGCATTCAGGAGGAATTTGCCTGTTCCATTTACATAATCTGTCTGGTATAATGAGTGCTCTAGGTACAAGTTTATATTGTATAGTATTGTATCTGTCTGATATAGACAGGCAATTATCGATTCCTTCCAGCCATTCCGTCTACGTGAACTTGATTCTGTCTACTGTCAACATACCAGGATACACAATCTACAGGAGGGACAGGGAGGGTAAAGAGGAGGAGGAGTACTCTCTGTGTAAGGAAGGGATCAAAGCAACAGAACTAAAAAGTAAACGGAGCAGATGAGGCACTCTGGGTCACTCTGGAGACAGAAAATGACACCACAATCCACATGGGGTTGTTTACAGACCCCATCTCAGAAGGAGGGAATGGACAAGGAAATGATGAGGACATCCTTAGAATGGCAGAAAAAGGGAGATATTGTTGATGGAGGACCTGAATATGCCAGATGTTAACTGGAGCACCTTTGCTGCAGGCACATCCAAGAGCAGGGTCATTCTTGAGGCCCTACAAAGGCATGCCTCAGACAGCTATTGGAACCCACTTGGGAGGAGCAGTCTTAGACCTGGTACTCTCAAATGGGGATGGAGAAAGAATCTCAGATTTAGAAGTGGGTAGCCATCTGGGAATAAGTGACCACCAAACAGTGTGGTTCACGATAAACATAGCCATAAAGTCATGTCATACAAAAGCAAGAGTATTGGACTTTAGATGGGCTGACTTTGGGAAAATGAGAGAGCCTCAGAAAAGCAGTAGCAAACAGGCAAGAAGAAGGGTAGAGGAACAATGGGGAGCAATGAAAACAGCCATGACAGAGGCAACAAGCCTTTGTGTAAAGCAAACCAACAAAACACAATGAAAGAAAACAACACTATGGTTCTCAAAAGAGGTGACAGGAAGGTTAAGGAAAAAGGATAGCATTCAGGAAATAGAAGGAAACACAGAAGGAGCAGGACAGAAAACTTTATCAATTAAAGCAGGAAGAGGCAGGGAAGGCAGTCAGAATAGCAAAGGCCCAGACCAAGGAAAGGATAGCCAACTCTGTTAAGAAGGGGTAAAACCTTTTATAGGTACATTAGAGAGCAAGAAAAGACCATGGGAGGGATACTGAGGCTTAATAAAGGGAGGGAATGTGGGCAGAGGGTGACAGTGAAAAAGCAGGGATCTGAATGAGTATTTCTGCTCAGTATTCACAAAGGAAAAGGAGGGAGGTACCTAAACCAAACACGAGAACACTCTGGAGATAGGGTCGATACCAGTCCATTTACAGAAGAAAGGGTTATGATAAAACTAGTAAAATTGAAGGTGGACATAACAATGGGGCCTGATGGGATTCACCCAAGAATTCTAAAGAACTAAGGGTAGAACTGGTGACACCACTGACTACTCTCTTTAACAAATCATGGGAGGATGGGGTGGTACCTGAGGACTGGAGGAGGGTGGATGTGATTCCTCTTCACAAATTTAGGAGCAGGGCAGAGACAGGAAACTACAGACCAGTTAGTTTGACCTCTGTGGTAGGAAAATGATGGAATCACTTCTGAAGGAAAGAATTGTTGAGTACCTTGAAGCCAGTGGGGCACATGACCCAAGGCAGCATGGATTCACAGCAGGAAGGTCATGCCAGATGAATCTAATAGATTTCTTTGACTGGGTGACCAAAGTAGTAGACCAGGGAGGGGCTGTGGACATGGCCTACCTAGATTTTAGCAGGGCATTTGAAACAGTCCTACCCCAAAGATTAATAAACAAGTTAGCCAGCCTTGGAGTGGGTCCCAATGTGGTAGCCTGGATAAAAAATTGGCTGGACAACAGGATGCAAAGGGTAGTAGTAAACGGAGTCCACAGTGAAGAAAGGAGGGTTACTAGCGGGTACCGTGAGGGTTCAGTACTGGGTCTGGTCCTTTTAATGTCTTTATAAATGACATTGCAGAGGAACTGGAAGGAAAAATATGTTTCTTTGCAGTCGACAAAAGATCTGCAACAGGGTTGATACACAAGATGTAGTGGAAAAGGATGAGAAGGGACTTGGCAAGTTGGAGGAATGGTCAAATGTATGGCAGCTTAGATTCAGTGCAAATAAGTGCAAGGTAATGCACCTGAGAAACAAAACCCAGGGAAGAGTACACAATGGGGGTGAGATACTGACCACAATAAAAATGGAAAGGGACCTGGGGTAATTATATCAGATGATCTAAAGGTGGGCAAGCAATGAGAGAGGCAGTAAGGAAGGCTGGGGATACTGGGATGCATAGGGAGAGGCATCAATAGTAGAAAACAGGAAGTTGTTATCCTCTCTGTACAGACAGTTGGTGAGACCCCATATGGAGTACTGTGTGCAGTTCTGGAGACCCCATCTCCACAGAAACTGTATAAATCTGTTGGCCTGAAAGTCATCTCTTGGGACATTTACATTACTGAGATCTGTTCTGCTTTGCTACAGAATGATCAAAGGGTCTTACTTTTATGTACTGAAAGCAGTCCATTGGAGGTGACCCACATTTATTTTTAATCTGATAAATGACCTGAAACTATTTACACCGAATGTCTTTAAGCACTTACAGTAAATTCCTTTTGTGTCGATGTCCCAAATGTTGATCTTAGCATAGTTGACCTGATCTTGGATCCCCCTTTAGTGGTGATATTTATTTATTTTATTTATATGTATAGTTTTTGTTGACTGGGCAAGTGCACTAGGCAAACAAATGCTGGTTTTCAGGCACAACCGATAGAGTACATTATTGAATATGTTACAGAGAATGGTACAAGACAATGACAATTTAGGTATGGCAAGTCCGTATACAACAAAGCATAAGTGGAAAACAGTATATAACATAAAACATAAAGAAAAACTGTGAAAAGCTTACAAATCCCCAGCGAACAGGAGAGCATATACATAACAAAGATAAGCAGCCACAGTCTAACTGTACAAATTAAGTTAGCTAATTTGATTAAGCTGTTAAAAGACAAAAAGATCACAAAAAAAAAAAATCAAAGACAGATTCATGTGAATTGGGGCAAAAATACTTAGACACCTTGAACAGATGTTCCAGTACCTCTGTGAAATGAGGACGATAAGGCAAAATGTGGATGATGAAGGACTTTGTCGAATCTCGCTGGAAAGAAATTTCATAATTGGTGCAGAATGTGCAAAGAGGATTCCCCTGTCCTGGTTCCAGGCTTAGGAATTTCTAACAGGACATTGACTCAGACCTTATGCGGTATGAACTGTGTGCAGGGTGGAGGAGATAGACATGGGTCAGAGGCATATGATTTTAAGTATGCCATAGATGATACCCCTGCGAGCGGTCATGAGCCTGGATGAGGGAAGCCAGCAAGCCTGTCATAGAGTGAGCAGTGATATGCCTGTTCATGGGATGCCAGGACAAACTGACAAATGTTATTGTCCACTATATCCCATTTATTGCAAGGTGCAGCATTTTGGGATGAAGAACCCAAGGAGGAGTTACCAGCTAGAGGAGTGCAGCTAGCCCAGACAGAGGAGGAGAAGGACCTGGTGTGCTCATTACAGGGTCAATGAACAACTCAGCACAATGTAGGAAGGCAGCTGCAAAGGCCAACAAAATGCTGGGTTGTATTGCAAGGGTATATCCTCAAGGAGGGAGGAGGTGATTCTGCCACTGTATAGGTCATTAGTTAGACCACACCTGGAGTACTGCATGCAGTACTGGCGTCCGTATCTGAAGAGGACATTAAGTTACTGGAGGGTGCAAGCGCAGAAGCGACAAAGATGATCAAGGGGCTGGGGACTTATCATACAAGAGGAGGTTGAAGGAGTTGAACATGTACTCACTGGAGGAGAGAGACAGGGGTGACATGAGTGAAACCTTAAATACATGAAAGGAATAAACAAGACGGGTACAGAGGGGCTGTTCAAAGTAAGGGAGGGAGGCCACCAGGGGCCATGATATGAGACTGGAGCGAGGAAGGTTCAGGAGGAGATGATGAGACACTTTTTACAGAGAGGGTGGTGGCTGGGTGGAATGCATTACCTGCTGAAGTGGAATGCAGTAGAACAGTGGACTGCTTCAAGCGAGGATGGGACAGGACAAGGGGGAGGGTTAATGAAGGGGAAGGGTGGAAGGGAGGCAGCTGCAGAATAAGGGTGCTAGCTGCACATTCGAGCAGACTTGATAGACCTCTAGGCCTTTATCTGCTGGCAAATTTTGTATGTTCATATTATGAGAGAGTGGTTTTAGAGGCCTATATAAAGACTGTAGCACCATAGGGAGTTTAGTTAGTGTGCTCTGCCCTGCTTCCCATTTTTAGGGCTGTGGATGGCGCCTACAGCAATATTAGGATTGTAGCTCTAAAATGGCTGATCTTGGAACTCCCTTTTTGGACATTTGGATGTATTCCTTCACAGCTGCAAAATAGTGCAGTCCTCTGATTTTGCTATTTGCTGCTCTATGTTAAAGGCATCTGAATGGAGGGGATGCTACTGATTGTACCTCAGAACTTCTCAGGATGTTAACCAAAAAAAACATTTTTAAACTGATGTTTCTATCATCTGTCCAGCTCAGTCTAATAAATGTATTCTGTTTCTTCCAGCAACCTAGGGTTAACTCATTACAAGTTGTCTGGAGTTTACTGAACCTCTGAATCTCAGACTGCAGTGTCAGATTACAGATAGTGCAGTGTGCAGCCTATGTAGCTGATTCCTGTGGGCACACACACACCCCAGCAGCATGATGATTGTGACTAAACAGCACTATATAGGCACCAACAAGAAAATAACTTTGGTCATTTGGTAGCTCTTCACAGGCCTATCGGCTCTGGCTAGAGTTTGTTTGTACTGGTGCCATATTCACAGATAACCAATCTGGAGGGACTATATTATCAGTTAATGATTTCAAACCAGTATTCTCAAAGGACAGCAATATATGGTGATAGGAGCGTTAACATCTTTGAGGAGATATTATCTGGCCTGCTGAGTATGAATTTTTTAATTTATGTACTTTTTCTGTAATGTCTTCCGTTGTTATCTTTATGTTGGTATCAGTATTGTCAGGGATCGTATTTGAATATATCATCCTTGTGAAAACTGAACCAAAATATGAGTTAAACACATTTGCCATAGCTTTGGGCTCTTCAGTGAGTTTGGAGCCAACCATTAAGAGCATAAGTTAAGAGTTTGCTTTGCATAATGAATTCACATATCCATAAAATTTCTGTGTATTATGTTTACTAGCATTACTAGTTATGCTGTGCTCCATCCTTTATTTTTCTTTATCATATTTTTAAATTTTTCTGGCCACATTTAAATTGTGTCCATATTTCTTCTGATCCTGTTTTATGAAATTTAATAAAGTTGATGTTTTTCTTTATTAACTTTTTAGAGCTTTTGTTAACCATTTTGGTTTGATACCTTTACTATTGTATTTCCTTATTTTTTAATATGTTTGGTGCATATTACGAATAAAATCAAGTTTATTTCATCAGGCTTTTAATTGAAGGGTTTTATAATAAATAATATATTTTATTATGTTTAGTTAAGCTGTTGCTCCCAGTTGTAGTCTGTATAATGTCGTTGTTTGGTTTTAAATGTGTATTGTTGTATTTTATGTGTATGTTATTTGTATTATATTGTGCAGCACCCAGAGTCTCTGGAGATGGGTGCTATATAAATAAAATATCTATCTATCTATCTATCTATCTATCTATCTATCTATCTATCTATCTGATACTTAATGGTGTCCCACATTTCAGTTACATTTTGTTTTTAATATACCTTCCAGTTATTTTTCCAAGTCTTCTTGCATGAGAGATATATTGGCGGTGTTGACATTATAAATCTGTCTTTATCTCTTTGTTATTGGGATATAAGTTTCATATACTTGACCTGCCCATTCTCTTTTTAACTTCAGATGGTCCTTTTCTGCAAAATAAGTTTCTTGCAAAAGGCTGCATTGCTCTTAATTTATAAAGATATGCCAATACCCTTTTCCTTTTTACCATGTTATTCAGCTGATTACAGTTCCATAGTATTATGTTTACAGTTTCCATTTTAATTCAAAAGTATATTGTAGCCCCCTTTTCTTACTGCATATTTTTGTATGCATCTATATAAAGTGTCATAATATTTTCTCCCATTCCTTAGGCGTTATCTAGCAAAAATCAATTAAGATCTATTTTAAGGGTGCCTTTTGTCTGCTCTCTGCTCACTCCACCCATTCCCTTTGACCTTCCTCCAGCATCTTGCCCTCTGCTCCACATACTTAACACTGTATTTCTTATTCCTGTTTACAGATATTCTGATTCTTCCCTTCCCTTGCTTTCATCTCCGATCTATCCTCAGGTAACCCATGTCAGTCAGCAGTCTTTCTAAGATAGAATTCTTTCTCTTTTATCAGTAGACTGTGGGCTACATTCCTCTATTTCAGAGGTCTCCTGTTTGTTCTCTGTCAATACATACTAAAAGCTTAATTGTCTTTCCCTTCCAGTCTTAACCATAAATAACTTCATTTTAATATTTACTCTTTACTGATGTTATAATTGTAACAGTTCAGATCAGTATGAATATCAACAGTTCCCAAAATTATACACTGAAACAATAAAACTTCAATCAGAAATTCACAGCCACAAGGAACAGTCCTTCTAGATGCAGTAGGTAGACACTGAAAAGAGATCTTCACATCCTCTTCTAGGTAATGTATCTACCTTTTGCAATCAAGTGGGCCAGTGAGGAGATGACATGATGTAGGATTCAGGCCATCCCAGCATGACAGAGATCAAATCAATAATTTAGGACTTATGGAACAAAATCCATCTGGCATGTTAGTATGTATAACATAGAGGATAATGGTTGGGCACAGTAAACAACAATGCTGTGTTCACTTTGAGAGGTTACCATGACAACCTAGTAAACCAAGAGGTGAAGCTCAAGAGGTTTATAGTTGTCATGAAACCTCATTAACACTGCACTGGGATTGGAGGAATGCACCAGAAGAAAATGTTCAATGTTGTCGTACCATTGATGTGACGTACTCAAGGTGGTACACCAACATATTGGCATTATATCAGTGGCACAACACCACTAGGATTCAATTGAAATCAGTGTATAATATCACTCTCCCATACATTATAACCACTTTCACCATAGATTCTTGAGTACTTGCAATCATAAACAGCTTATCAGACACTTCTCTTATCTCTCACATTATTTCTGTAATATGTCTGTTTGAACAATCTGTAAGAAATTATGTTTCTTCTGACTGTTCAGTGTGTAGCTGCTCCAAGTATACCCTCTTGTGGAGTTTAAGTCTCTGGCAGAGACTCTGCCAAACCACAGAGTCAAAACAAGAGATGCTGCTAGCTGTTAAACTGGGAACTGAATCAAACAGCCACTAGCTCAAGGCTTCTATGGATGCCTTTGATGCAGCAGCGTGCTCTGTAGCTATAGGTATTTGCATCAGGCATCAGTCCTGGCTGTGGACTGCTGGCTTCTGCCTGGATGTCCAGCAGTAGATCATGAATGTATCCTTTGATGGAAGTTTGGATAGCAGGTGGAGCAGTCTCAGTCTAATGAAATGAAAACAACTTTTAAGACTTTCAGGATGGCTTCCTATAACCCACATAGGGGTTGGGCACAGCTCTTTCCACAACATGCATCTTTTCATCGTGGGAGCAGGGAAGTCCAAAACAATAAATTCCAGCCTCCCCAGGCCTAGAAGAAAGTGGTCAAAGCACAGGCACCAGGAGCACTCTTCAATGCCAGCATCTGAAGCTCTGGACCCAGGTCCACTTCAGCTGCCCAAGGCAGACCAATTCTCCTTAGTACGAACCCCTAACTTAGTTTTACCATCTGTGGGAATCCATTTCAGTGTACAAGTGGGTTCTAAGAATCATCTAAGAGGAATACTCCCTGGAATTATTGGAAACCCTTCCTTCTCCTGGTTGCACCTGGAAATGAGCCTCTGCTCAGTGTGCCTTTCCCAATTACCAGTTTTCAAACAGATAAATAAAATCCCAGACAATCCTTCCAGAAGGCAACTTCCTTGTCTGCTCACATGAAAAGGAGATTGTGGAGTGTCTGAGGTACAGAGCAATGGAAACAAAAGTCAGAATGGTCCACAAGGTTCTACTCCTCTGCTTCCTGGTACCAAAGAGCAAGGGGACATGTGCCCCATTTTGGACCTCAGAGATCTGAATAAACACATGGATTAAGAAAATTTCAAAATTATTTCTCCGGGTACTTGCTACCTTATCTGAAACATCAGGATTGACTAGCATCACGGGATATGCAGGACATATACCAATACTGGTGCACCCCAACCACCACAAATACCTTTTGTTCTGTGTGGAAGGGCAACACTACTAGTTCAGAGTCCTACCCATTGGGCTTTCCTCAGTATTGCAGATCTTACAAAGTGCTTTGCAGTACTCACAGAGCACCTCAGAAAACTAGGACTCCAAGTCTTTCCTTGTCTGGATGACTGACTAGTCTTAAGCCCATCCAGACAGGAGACAAAGCAGACAGTTACCACTGCCTCTCAGTTCCTAGTGTCCATAGGGTTCTTCTGAACCCCTCAAAGACTCAGCTGGAGCCCTCCGGGAAGTGCTTGTTCATAGGAGCTGCTCTGGACACAATCTGGGCTGGTGCCTTCTTCCCAGACAGCTAACTACAGGCAGTCTTACTGATGGCATGCTACATCATAGAAAGCAAAAACTGCACAAGCCCTCTCAATGCAATACATGCTGGGCCTAATAGCCTCCTCAGTGTTCACAGTGACTCTGGCAAGGCTGCACATGAGGACAACTCAGTGGATGCTCAGTACTCAGTGGTCACAGGCATTCCTCCCTAAAAACTATTCCATTCAATTGACCAAATCCCTGGTGAGGTTCCTGATGTGTGGTGGTCAGTGGAAGTCAACCTCCTTCAGGGCTTGCCCTTCTCACCAGTGGAGTCAGAGATGACTATCACCATGGCTGCCCTCCTGCTGGGTTGAGAAGCCCACTGCAGGGTAGCCAGACACAAGATATCTGGAACCCATCGGTAACAGAGCTCCACATCAATGTACTAGAGATGCATGAAGTTCTTTTTACAATCTGAAAGCCCTAGTGACCGAGCTGAAAGACAGTTCTCCTCTGTATGGAAAAGCCTGTCATGTACTATATCAATAAGCAAGGAAAAGCAGGCTTACTCTCTGCAAGGAAGCAATGACAGTGTGGGAATGATGGATGGAGCAGGCGGGCTCTTACCCCAAGCAATCCGTCAGGAGTCCAGAACACTCTCGCCAGATGAATTGTCAAACAGGCAGATCCTCACAGTGGTTACTAGCACCAAATGTTGTGAGATTGTGTTTGATGAGTGGTGCATCCCAGATGTCGTCTCTTTTGCATCATCACTCCAACGCCAGTGTGCCTCAGTTCTGCTCAGAAATCCAGCACATGGCATTTTCTTTCGGGATGCATTCGGGCTGCCATGTCAAAATGTTTTTCTGTATACATTCCCTCCAGTACCCTCATCCACAGAGTGTTCAAATTGGAGGCACATAGGAGAAAGATCATCCTAGTGGCCCCTACTGGCCTCAGAAGATATAGTTTCCCCTGTTGAATCGACTTTCAATCTGCATAGCATGTGTGCCACTCCAGACTTACTGACCCAGGGTCAGCTAGTCCTTCCCAATCTGCACTCCCTTCACCTTCAGGCCTAGCTCCTGAAGAGATAGCAGTGAACAGGTTCAAGATATCTCAGATGGTCTCTGAAATACTTTTGGCTGTGTGTGAACCTTCCACCAGGAAGACATACACAGCCAAGTGGAAAGATTTTTCCATCTTGTATGCCAAAACAACCCATGGGTCCTTTGAGGTGTCCACCTGAAAGGTTTTGGAGTACTTAGTGTACCTTTCTTATGCTGGTCTGCAGTATCTCACAGTTAAGGTCCTCCTAAGCACTATATCAGTATACCACAAACCTGTTGGTACCCTCTCTTTGACACAGTTACCACTATTAAGAGGTTCCTTAGGGCATTCTGCACACAAGGCTTTCCATCTGCAAGCTGATCGCTCCATGGGATATCAACCTTGTGCTGGATATGCTTAGCTACAAGCCCTTCAAGCCTGTTGTGACTAGTGACTTGAAGTTTCTAACTTGGAAAGCAGTATTTCTGGTAGTTGTCACCTCTGCATGCAGAGTGTCTGAAATCCATGCTTGGTCACAGATCCTTCATGTACAAATTTCCATAAAGATAATGTAGTTCCCTGTACACACCCCAAGTTTCTACCCAAAGTGTTGTCAAGTTCCATCTTTTTATTTTTTTTCAAACTATTTTTATGCTCCATTTACTGAGAACTCTCGAGCATCCTGTAATCCAGGTCTCTACCTCCTTCCTGAAACCTTCTACCCCTCTCCTTGTGCAGACTCAGCGCAACCTCCTGATCTAAGCCCCCAGAGGAAGGCCACCCTACCCCTTAGGCACTCTATCTATAGTATATAGAGCCTGGGACCGCATGGGTGGGCCTCAGAGAGGAGGAAGGCCCAGAGTTGGAGTGTGGTCCTGGCCCAGGTGCTGTCGCCTACCTCCAGGGTGGGGTTTTCCTGCTTGTCCCCTGTGGAGCCCGCTTTCATGGCAATGTGCTGCAGCTCCACCCTAGCTTACACCACACCATGCCTTTGGCTACCCCAGCCACCACCAGTGGTTGCTCCTCAGCGGCGTTGTACTGTAACCTCCCGGGAAGAGAGAGCAGTCCTCCGAATGCTCACTCTCTCCCTCCCCTCAACCCCTGATGACCTGGGCTCGTTCCCAAATCCGGGTTGCTGGTGTGGCGCGAGTGTGCTGTCCAGCGCCTCAACCCTCAGTGCCACCAGGCCAGCTCAGAGTTCCATCTTAATTGGGCTATAATCCTGCCATTTTTCAGAATGAGGGAGAAAGGGCTCTCCACTAACTGGATGTTGAGAGGGTCTTTAGGTTTTACCTGGACAGGAAGAAGGACTTCAAACTGGCAGAGGCAGTATAGCATGATGGTTTAAGACTCTGAGCTGCAAATCTGGTGATATCCAGCAGACCACACCTAGGTTTGAATCCACAGCTTCCACTTGCATACTGTGTGACCCTGAGCAAGTCACTTAACTTTCCTGTACTCCCAGGTCACTCCTGTAAAAGCTTTCAGCTTAGTGTGCTTCTCCTGGTTAAACAACTAAAAAAAAAACAAAACTTCAAAACAGTTATTTTTCTGCTTAGACCCTAATTGAAAAGGACAGCATGTCACAGTGAAGTTCATTTAAGCCTGGACTGTAAACTGCCTTCTCCACTGCTATGCTATGGCTCAGGTTAAACTGGAGGGCAAAGTACTGCCCACACCACCAGAGAGGTTGCCATTTTCCTGGCAGAAATGTACTCATTGCCTACTAGAAATTTGCAGAGTTGCAAATTGAGCACAGAGCATACCTTTTACCAAGCACTGAGCCCTGGATGTCCATGCCAGGCAGCATGCCACCTTTGCATACAAGCAGGAGACAATAGCACACATGAAGCTGGGCTGGCAGAGTCACACAAAGATAGGAACCAAGATGTTGATGTCTGCTTCAAGATTTTATTCTTATACATTCAAGAGGATGCAGCAGTTGCAGTTACAAGTAACAGACATTGGTGACTCAGCAAACAATATGCCTATCACCAAGCACAGGCACCCCAGTGCTTCAACCAGGTGAGTCTTTGTCAAGGGGCCTTTGGCAGGACAATTCTGAAATGATTACTATCCTGAGGTGAGCCTTAAGCGCGAGCCTTCCTCATCCAGGGACTTTCTCTGTGCTTGGTACTGTGACCCATTAGTGCAAAATCTATGGAGAAGATTGATTCTTGGAAGCTGTGAATGTTATGTACTTACTGTAACTGTTGATCTTCCTGATATCTTCTCCATAGATTACCATACCCTTCCACCATACTCAGGACTCACTCCAGTATGGTGTGTTGGTCTTCATCCCATCGTACTTGGCTTGTGCTGTGAGAACACTGTGTTACTGGGTTTGGTCATCATTCTTACACCAGCCACCAGGGCTATCTTATGGCCTTAGGTTAAAAGTAGTACACCCAGAATTTGCAAAACATATGTTGTGCAGAGTGTTTTCCTTTGTATGTGAAGTCCTAGTGTGTCCTTCTCTCTGTCTGCTATAAGGAGTTTTTCCTAAATTTGCCTGCTAGCTTTATAGCAGTTTTATGACTCCTGGGGATCGCCATCTCAGCTAATTTATTGCTTTCCTTTTCCTACAATGCATCCTGTCTCATGTGACAGTGATGTAGCCTTGACCATAGATTCAGCAGCCAGCACTGCTTTACAATTAGCTCACAACAGTAGAGATGGCTATTTTAAAAACTATACAGAGTTCAGCTTGGTGACTGCCCTCATTGTAAAGGTTTTTTGTTGTGAACATAGAAACACAGAATTTGAAACATAGAAACATAGAATTTGACAGCAGATAAGGACGGCTTGGCCACCAATCTGCCCATTTCCTACCTAATGGATAAGCTGCAGATCCTAGTTAACCAGCAGCCTACTTTTCCTACCCCCACCCTAGAATTGCCTTATGACTGTCCCATGCATACTTGAATTCCACCACTGTTTTGACTCCACAATCTCCTCCGGAAGGCTGTTCCATGCATCCACAACCCTCTGTGAAAAATACTTCCTATTACCTCTGAGCTGCCCCTCTATCTTCAAATTGTGCCCTCTTGTTCTTACACACCTCTTTTTGAAAGATGCTACCCTCTTGGACTTTGTTGATTCCTTGAGGTACTTGAATGTTTCTATCATGTCCCCTCTCCCTCCTTTCCCGAGGCTATACATATTAAGCTCCTTAAGTCTCTCTTCATATGTCTTCTGGTGCGACCCTGCACCATTTAGTTGCCCTCCTCTGGACAGCTTCCATCCTGTCTGTGTCTTTGCGGAGATTGGGTCTCCAGAACTGCCAGTACTCCAGATGGGGTCTCACCAGCTGTCTGTACAGAGGGATAATAACTTCCTGTTTTCTACTGGTGATGCCTCTCCCTTTGCATCCCTGTCCCCCAGCCCTCCTTGCTGCCCTCTCACATTGCTTGCCCACCTTTAGGTCATCTGATATGACTACCCCAGGTCCCTTTCCATTTTGTTGTTGTTAGTATCTCACCCCATTGTGTACTCTCCTCTCTGGGTTTTGTTTCCCAGGTGCATTACCTTGCACTTCTTAGCATTGAATCTAAGCTGCCATACATTTGACCATTCCTCTAACCTTGCCAAGTCCCTTCTAACCTTTCCACCCCACCTTGTGCATCAACTCTGTTGCAGATCTTTGTGTTATCTGCAAAGAGACACTTTCCTTCAGTCCTCTGCAATGTCACTTTTAAAGACATTGAAGAGGACCGATCTAATACTGAACCCTCATTTACCCACTAGTAACCCCTCTTTCTTCAGAGTGGATTCCATTTACTATTACTCTGTGTCCTATTCTCCAGCCAATTCTTTACCCAGGCTGTCATCTTGGGACCACTCCCAGGCTGGTTAACTTGTATATTAATCTTTTGTGTGGGACTGTGTCAAATGCCTGCCAAAGTCTAGGTAGGCCATGTCCACAGCCCTCTCTGATCTACTACTTTGGTCACCCAGTCAAAGAAATCTATCAGATTCATGTGGCATGACCTTCGCTGTGAATCCATGCTGCCTTGGGTCCTGGGCACCTCTGGCCACTAGATATATGACAGTTCTTTCTTTCAGAAGTGATTCCATCATTTTCCCTATCACTGAGGTTAAACTAACAGGTCTGTAGTTTCCTGCTTCTGCCTTGCTCCCACTTTTGTGAAGGGAATCACATCTGCCCTCCTCCAGTCCTCGGGCACCACCCCATCCTCCCATGATTTGTTTAAGAGGGTAGTCAGTGGTGTCACTAGTTCTACCATAGTTCTTTCAGAATTCTGGGATGAATCCCATCAGGCCCTCTGCTTTGTCCACCTTCAGTTTTAAGAGTTCTGTCAGAACCCTTTCTTCTGTAAATCGGCTGGTATCAACTTCTGTATCCAGGTGTTTCTACTGTTTATTTTAGGTACCTCCTCTCTTCATTTGTAAATACTGAGCAAAACATTTGTTTAGTATATCTGCCTTTTCACAGTCACACTCTGCCCACCCTCCTCCCTCCCTTTATTAAGCCTCACTATCAATCCCTTGGTCTTCCTTTGCTCCTGATGTACCTATAAAGGTTTTATCCCCTTCTTAACTGAGTTGGCTATATTTTCCTCGGTTTGGACCTTTGCTGTTCTGACTGCCTTCCCAGCTTTCTATTGCTTTAACTGATACAGTTCTCTGTCCTGCTCCTTCTGTGATTCCTTGTACTTCCTGAATGCTTTCCTTTCTCTTGAACCTTCACTGCCACTTCCTTTGAGAACCATAGTGGTTTCTTACATCATTTTTTGTTTATTTGCTTCACACAAGGCTTGTTACCTCTGTGATGGCAGTTTTATTATTCCCCATTGTTCTTCCACCCCTCCTTCCTGCCATTTGCTAGTGCATTCCTTAGGCACTCACCCATTTGGCAAAGTCAGCCCTCCTAAAGTCCAGTACTTTTGCCTTTGTGGCTTGACTCTATTGCTGTGTTTATTGTGAACCATACTGTTTGATGGTCGCTGGTTCCCAGATGGCTACCCACTTCTACATCTGTGATCTCTCGCCATCTCCATTTGAAGAACCAGGTCTAAGATTGCTTCCTCAGAGTGGGTTCCAATACTAGTTGTCTAAGGCATGCCCCTGTAGGGCATCTAGAATAACCCACTCTTGAGTGGCTGCTGCAACTGCCTCCATTTAACATCTGGCATTTTCAGATCACCCATCAGCAATATCTCCCCTTTTCTGCCATTCTAAGTACTGCATACTTTCTATCATTTCCTTGTCCATTTCCTCCCCTGAGAGGATCTGTATACACCTCCTGTGCGGATTGTGGTGCCATTGCCTGTCTCCAAATTTACCCACAGTGCTTCTTCTCCTCCCTGTTTACCCTTTTGTTCTGTTGCTTTGATTCCTTCCCTTATATAAAGCTACTCTTCCTCCTCCTCCTCTTTTGCCTCCTGTCCCTCCTGTAGATAGTGTATCCTGGTATGTTTACGTCCCAGTCATGGTTTTACGTGTACCTTGTTTCTGTGACTGCCACGATATCCAGATGTTCCTCCTCCATCAAGGCCACTAATTCAGGAAGCTTGTTACCCAGACTATGGGCATTGGTACTCATTGCTCTCCATTTTTGGTGGCTTTACCTTCTGTTGCAGCATCCCTCACTGACATTTCTACCTTGGTCTTTTCTCATTTAGTACCCTGTTTTGTAGAGAGAGGCTGGGATTTTCCTGCTGCTTATCAGTGCCTCCCCTTGACTAGTTTAAAAGCTTGCCAATGAAGCATTTAACCGATTGCTCAAAAGACTTGTTCCCTTCCTGGATAGATGCAGACCATCCTGCCAGTATAGGCTGGTGTCCCTCCATGTGGGCCCCCAGTCCCCAGTGAAGCCAAACCCTGTGCTCCACCATTTTTTCAACCATTTATTAAACTGCATGGTGCAAAGTACCCCCATGCCATTGACAGGCAGCACTTCTGAGAAGGATACTGTGTGTGTACTTGTCTTAGGCCCCTTCCCAACTGTACAAAGTCCTCCTGCACTGCTCTAATCTCATGATGAGCCAAGTCATTTGTCCCTAGGTGGACAAAGACATCCAGCTCAGACTCCGTGCAGCTGTTCTCGTGATCCTGAGGATGTACTTCCTGTCCCTCCAAGCCATGGCACCAGGCAGGCACCCTACTTCAGTTTTCCCTGCTCCTCCAGTTCTATCCCCTAATAATGGAGTCCCCTACCAGGAGCTGCTTCCTTTCCTGTGGTGTCCTCTGCCTCCTTCCTGTGGGCCTCCCATGTGACAGTTGTCCTCATCCTCCTTAGTCTCCTCTGTGGGTGCTTCCATGGGGAGCTATGCCCTACAGAATGGTGTATGGATTGTGGAGTGGAACAGCTGACTGGTGTGCCTCTGTTCCACCATCCTCACCCTCCCTGAGCCACTGTGGTCCAACTGCTGAGCTTTCTTCACAACCTCTGAGGTAGTGGTGGTGGCTGTGGTGCTCCCTGGATGGGGAGGTTCCCTCCCTACTGTCCAGTGTGGCCTCGGGAAGGTTCCCTTACTACTGTCGTGTGTGGCCTGAAGATGGGCAACTTCCTCCCTCAGGGCAGAGATTTTTCGCAAATAGGGCAGCCTCTCAGCCTCCAGAAAGACTCCCAGAAGACTGCTGCCCACAGCCATTACATTGCACTTACTCCCACATGTTTATCTACTTTTTTGTGTGTGTGTGTGTGATTGGTTTGTTATATAGAATGTATATATATTATACAATGTGTATGCTTATATTGTCAGTGCAGTGTGCTAGAGAGGATATGACAGTGATATGCACCTTGCACTCTTGAGGAAATGATGTCAGAACCCCCAGGTATAAAGGAACTATTTCCAGCGGTGGGTGGGTGAGGGGTGGGCAGGGGTTGGGCCTAAACTGTGCCCTCACAGAAACAATCAGCTAAAAGCTCTGACCCACCGCTGTGATGAGTGCCTTCCTGTCAGCAAGATGCCCTACACAACAATTTGACAGAGAAAATACCCTGCTAATCAAACAGAGAAAATCCAGACATCCAAGTCAGACACAGGTAAACCTCCCCAGCCCCAAAACAGCCTGGTGATTTGTGCTCTGAAAGCAGTCCACCCCAAAATAAGTCAGCTGTGCTTTAAACTCTTCCTGCACTGAAATCTTATGAATTGTAACAAAAGTAAAGCAAGATCCACCTCCTCTGTTGCTTGAAAGACTGTCTTTCCTGATAATGAACAATTGTGACACTGGTTGTGTATGTACAACTTGAATGGTTTTCAAGATATTTACATTTGTTTGGCATTCTACCACTCTATGTTGGCCTTGTCGTCCACACTTATACTACTGTGTACCCTTTTGTACTCCGACATCGATTGGCTGTCAAAAATGATTGAAAGTGTATAACACAAGGCCACTAGGAAACTAGAATATGGATAATAAGGATTATGAAGCTAGACTAAGATCCGTCCAGTTATTTTCCGTAGAATGTAGATCCCTATGTGGAGATTTAATCTATATTTTAAGCCTTCCAGAAAGAATCTATGTTAGAAACTATTTGCTTGGAAAAACTAACAGCATATAACAGCACAAGATCCCACAGTCTCAAGCTAAAACTTCTGTACGTAGAATGACAAAACAGAAGAGATTCTTTACTCAAAGAGTACCACCAATTTGGAATACTCTTCCAAGGGATATTGTTATGAGTGATAATGTTGAACAATTTAAAAACGGTTGGATATTTTCATGCGTAATAAGAAATATAGTTACCACCGTTAGATATTGTGGTGGCGAGTTCCCTACCACCGTTAGATATTGTGGTGGCGAGTTCCTCATGGGCTTTGCCTTCTGAACTCATATCCATCTATGAAACTATGTCTACTAGAGTGTTCACTCAGAGAAAAAAAGCATCTGTTGTTTGCAAGTGCGTCTGCACACATGCCAAGCAAATCTAAATATCTTGAAAACTGTACAAGCTACACAAAACAAGCAACAATGTTGTTCAGGACAAAAAGACTTTTACAATGATCTGTGTTCAGCAAACCACTGTTCAGTCTGAGAGAAGGAGTTTTGTAAAATGCAGCTGGAGAGAGAGAGAGAGAGATCAGGATGTGCAGGAAGACAGCATCATCCGCGTGAGGAGAAGGTTGCTGGGGCAGGATTTAGGCAGGGCACTGAGATAGATGCTGAATAGCAGGGGACCCAGGATAGCTCCTGGGAACTCCTGAGCACACAGGCAGCATGTAGATATGGTATTATTAATTTTAACACATTGGGTTCTAGATGAAAGATAGCTGGAGAACCATGAGAGTGGACAATGAGAGACCCCAATTTGTTGTAGTGTATTCTGAAGGAGAGGGTGAGAAAGCGTGTCGAAGGCCTTTGAGAGGTCTATAAACATGGTCCCTGCGGGTGCCCCTTGTCAAGCGTGGAGTACAGGGAGGTTAGCGAAGTCTGTGAGGGCAGTCATAGTGCTATGACCAGCTCTGAAACCATGCTGCTCCCTACATAAGAGGTTGTGTGAAGGAGGTAATCAGTGAGCTGATTGGCCATGATCTTTTCAAGGGTTTTAGAGAGTGGGGAGAGAACTGAGATGGGCCAGTAGTTGTTTGGGAGGGAGCTGTCACCACATTTCAATATTAGTGTTATCACTGCCCATTCCATGAGGTTGGGAACTGGCCCAGGTGCAGGGACAGATTTAGAAGGTCCGTGAGTGGGAAATAACTGAGTCTAGCACAAGATATAGGATATGCATATTGAAGGCATCTTAGCAGTAACTGGAGCTCTGGAGGGCTTTGGACAGGTAGGCTTTCACTTCTAATGGGTAATGGCTCTGAGTTTGAAGGCGGGGTGGAGGAGCTCAGGCAGTTGTGGAGGCTGAACTGGATCGAAAAAGTTGCTAGGAGGACTGAGCTGAGGTCTGAGAAGGTGGAGTTGAGGCAGTTAGCTATGTGAAATGTGTCTGTGGTGGTAGTACTGTTAACACTAAGTTGTGGGGGAGGTTTACCATTAAGCTACCTTGGTGTTATCCCAGAACGTTCTTGTGCTACTCCAGGAGGTGGCTAAGGCAGTTCTGTAGTGTTCCACCTTGGCCTTGTGGATTGCCCAGGTACACTTATTACGGGCAGCATTATAGGCCTGCCTGTCAACTAGCAAACTGGAGGCAGTGGCATGATGCAAGAGGTTGTTTAATACCTCATAATCCAATTTATGCACACTATGCAAAAAGAAAAGGGACCTTGAGTCACCGGATTCTTTTGCCCAGTTATAACAGAATATTGGAATAAGATCAGGAAATAATATCAAAATATTGAATATAAATGTCGTTCGACCCTGGTATTCTGTCATTTGGTGCAATTGCATGCTTAGAGCTCTCTGAAGAAGCCAGTTCATTTCTCGCCTTACATTAGTTATAGCAAAAAGTCATTCTCCAGCATTGACGAGATCAACTACCACCAAATTTCAAACAGTGGCTTAGCTTATTGACTGATTCTGGTAATCTGAAAAAGTATACCACATCAAAGAAAATTGCGTGAAAAAATTTCTGAATATGTGACTCCTTTCTTAAACTATCTAAATAACTAAGCTTTAGTCTCCATAGCCCTTAAGTGAACTTTAAACTTCAAATAATAACTCAAAATAGGTTGTGGATAGGGGTACTGCTTTTCCCTGTACCATGATGTCATTATATACTGTATAACCAGCATCTGGATATCTGACTGAGTACAAAAACAAACAAAAATTAAACAAAATTACATTTTCTGCTCAAAAGCTGGGGTGGAAACAAAGCACATGACTGATGTCTAAACTGACTGTAAAGTTAACAGATTAACTCAGTAGTATGCCTTTTCTTCTTTAGTGCAGCATTATGTAGTTCTTTTCTTTACAGCTCCTATGACTAATCTTTGCAAATAATATTAATCTTTAGAGAGTCCTTTACCTAAATAAGTTAAATAAAATCTAAAATGTATAAATTAGTAAGTTGTCTTTAGCTTATTATCCCAGAACACTAGATACCTTGGGTAGAAATGTGGTTAGAGCCCATTTAAAATTAGTTCATGTTTGCATTGCAAGCTTATTTATACTTACCTACTTGTGAAGCAGGGGGTCAGACATGATGGACCTACAGTCCCATCTGATTTTATTCTGCTATTACTGTTTTACCACCTATGTCAGTCCCTCGACTGAAGTGCATGGAGCTTTGAAGGAGGTGGCATCTGAGAAGAGCTGCAATGAAGAAGTAGCCCTTGTTTGGGTCCCTAGAGGTACTGAACCCTAAGGAACCAGAGGAAACTATATGTTGTTTAAAGTAGGACAAGCTTCTTGGCCGCATCAACAGCACTGTGGCACAGTCCCTGCTATTAGTGCTTTTGATAAAATTTCTGCTCATCACCCAGGACAGTGCAGATGAGCTAGTGTTCAACTACGTTGGGATGGCTGGAAAGATAAATGCATTTTCTTTGCACAAAGACAGTACAGTGCCGCCCATTGGATTTACGCATGATCACGCCCATCAAGGTACAATGACTATCTCCGTATCAGATGTATCACTGTCATGAATGTATCAGTACGTATAACACTTCTACTACGTTAGACCATAGTATAGACCTTCTTGATGCGAATGTATTCCAGGCTTACTTGCACCAGTACCTGTATATACTGTAGCATTCTCTGCAGTCATTATGGTGATAGCAGCGTAAACATGTTTATGCACTGTGTTACTATGTTTTGCCTTATTTTGCACTATGTGTGTATGCAGGCCCTCTGATATCATACGTTTCCCTCACCCCAGGTCACGCCTGGAAATGAGCCCTCAGGCTCTCTTTGCACCTGGTAAAACATGTTTAGAGAAATGAATAAATAAATAACATACTGTACTATGAATCACATGTGATTGCTCACATGAGCGAGACTTTCATACCATCAGCAGTGATAATGCTGCAACTGTACCAGTTCTGCTGCTGGCATAGAATCTTAAGCCATTCATGCTGTGTTTTCAGAGTAAACCGTAATGTTTCCATTCATGGTTTCACATTGCTTTACAGTTAAGAAAATCCTGTACTATTGCAAGTATTTCTCATTGTCAGAACGGTAATGCAGAATGTTAACTATATTTCTTTTGTTGACAGCACAGTAATTTGGGACAGAAACAATACAACTGCAAATGGATTATTTGACATTGCACATGCTCTGCAAAGGCAAGTACTATACTGAAACAGCAGTTTTAGTACCACTGTAGTGCAGATTAGTTTTAACTCTAGAGTCACAGTCATCCTCTTAAAAACAATGCATGGTCACAGTTACAGTGCTGTTGTCAACCGTGATCTCCTTGGTAGTTTGCTCTTCAAGTCTTACTCAGGGCCTGATCCACAGAGCCCTATGCACTGTTACTTGAGGGGCATGAAGGAGGGCTCAGATACACAGACACCTCTCCACAGGTTCAGAGGTCACAGATGTCCCACAAACACCACAGTACCACCTGTGGATTGCAGATCAAACTAGTCCTCCAGTCTATATGGACAGTTGGATTAGGGTTCCCAACAAATCATGCCAGCAGAAATCTTAACATCCTCGGCATGTTATATGTACTGTTGATGTTACAGAGGAGCACAAATTTCTACCAGGAGGACACCTGCCATAAATGCTCAGGCCCCAGCCAAGCTATCCAGACATTGATTTCATTAGAGCAGGAGCCCATTTCTGTTGCCCCATGCCAGCCAAACCAGTACAGCGGGTTGGGAAGTAGGATGGCAGAAATTTATTTGTAAATATTTAAAATCTACAGGTAGGGAATATGGCAAACTGACATAATTTGTAGTCCACTGCTCAGCATATGTCCAGGGATTCCTCACACAACATTTTACTACTTCCAAATGCGCTGTGCACAAAGACATAACTAAGTTGCCCAGGAGGAGGCTATCCCCAGCATTTAATTGTCAGTGCAAATCAGTTGGCCAGCTGCTGGTCCAGGCAAACAAGGTTTGAAGCTGCTAATATGCTGACTTGTGACAGCCACAGGTTTTAGGCATAGCATCAGTCACCAGGTGCTAGTCCATGCTCAGAGCTGTGGTCCAGTGCTGCTGCCATAGTCTTCCCTCACCTCTCAGTCCGTCACATTTTAAGCCTCCTTGTGGGCCAAAGTAAGTTTTATTTTTTCTTTATTGGTGCAGTCTTTCCTAGTGGTCTGGTGGCCCTTCTACTCTGCAGCCCATTTCTAGTTCTTGGTGGTCCAGCACATTTACAGTCCCTGGTAGTCCGGCCCCCTTGTACTCCACTGCCTATTTCCAGTCCCTGGTGGTACCTTCTACTCCCTGCCTATTTCCAGTCCCTGGTGATCCAGTGGTCCTCCTGTGGTCCCCTGTTACTTACCAGCTCATTTGCACCCTTTGTGGTCTCAATTCCCTTCTCTTACTCCACCCTTTTGCAGTTTCTGGTGTCATATAGACCCCTAGTCTTATTCCTTCACATACTTCTGTTAAATAACAGTCCCCACTTTGATCTTTGCCCTATGTCAGTGCTCATGTTCCTTGTCACAGAGTAGCATCACCTATACTATTCTTCCTATACTAGTTCTAGAGACAAAGAGTGGTGCTTAACTCTACGATTGGGTTATCTGGGGTCACCATGCTTTGTGCATGGACCAGTAGCTCATTTGCATGGCAACCCTCCCTCTTTCCTGCAAGCAGTCATGATTGAGTTATTGACCTTGCAAAGAAAGACTTGCTGTCTTATTATGCATACAACAACAGGGCATAAGAGAAGGACTGGTACAAAGTAGTCACTGCTATCAGTTAAGCGATTGCCCCTTGTAACTGTGTGGCACCTGCCCCAAGTAGTTAAGCCGCAAATAGAAGCTGGCCTATTTGTGAAGGTGCCAAACTTTCACCATTGATTTACTCACTTAACCTGAGCCAATGTATGTTATATATTTTAACAGCAACACTGTGTTACTCCTGTCCAGTCAGATGCATGATCCAACTACTTCCCATTCCCAGGGCTGAGTGTGTCAGAAATCCCAGACATGTACATAGACTTTGAGTTTAATAAGCTGTACTGAGTCAGCTAAAACAGTTGCAAACAAGATGGTGAATAAGGACTCTGCTGACATAAAATGCCATGAATTGGCTATTCAGGGTATTCTTTTTAACACTTATTGTGCTCTTGGTTTTCATTTTGCTTTAAAGAAGTATCAGGATCTAGCAACAGTGACAACCCTCCAGTAGTTAGGGTTCACTGGGAACTTTTATATAACCCCTGATTTGTGCTCACTTGTGTCTGGAATACTTGATGACAGAATGGACTGACATTTTCAGGATCTGTGGATGTTTCAGAATCTACAAACCCTGAAATGTTTATGTGATTCCAGTAAAGGTGTCCAAGACATCGATTCTATGAAAAGTAAAACTGCAAACTGTTTTGAAAATGTTGTTCCCAGAAAATCTACAGCTAAAACTACAAAACAATAAAGCATAGCCATTGACAGCATGGTAGTAATTACTTCTTTTTTATTGTTATTTGTTTACCAGGAGAGACACATTAAGTTGAAAGCTTGTTTACAGGTCTGACCTGGGAGCACAAGGAAGTTAAGTGACTTGCTCAGGGTCACGATGCATGAAGTGAGGGCTGTGGGATTCAGCCCAGGTCTCCAGGTTTGCAGCTCAGAGCCTTAAACCGCTGCACTATACTGCCTCCTTAAACTGCCTTCCTGTACACACAGGAGTGTCATTTAGGGGTAGCCAGGCACTGCAGATGAGAACTCATGATTTCTTAATAGCAACGCCTGATGTCCATTGAGATCCCTAGGAACCTCTAAAACAAAGTTTTCACAGAACTTAATATGTCATTTGGCTCGTGGGGAGCTTTGCAACCCCTAAGAGTCTGGGAAATGATGTCACTGTGGTCACACTTTTGGTATTCAAATTTAAAGCAATATGGTCATTTTTTTTTTGTAAATGTGGATTTAAAAATACTGATCTGGGTACCACAATAGAAAAAGTCATAAAATGACAACATACTTATACACAGAGTGATACCAGTTAGTATTTGTAACATACAAACATAGAATTTGCAGCAGATAAGGACTGCTGGACCCACCTAGTCTGCCCATTTTCCCTGCCTGTAGTATCACTGCAGATCCTACTTTATTTTCAGCCATTCACCCACCCACCTTTCCCTAAGATTCCCATATGCCTATCACATGCATTCTTGAACCCACCACTGTTTTCACCCCCAACCTCTGTTGGAAGACTGTTCAAGAATCGCCATTCTTCCTGTGAAGAAGTACTTTCTCACATCTCTCCTGAAACTACACCCCAACTTCTTATCATGCCCCTTGTCCTCGAGCAGCTTTTTTTCCTGGAAACATACTTCCCTCTGTACCTTATTTACCCGCAAGAGGTATTTAAAGGTCTCTGTCATATCCCCCTGTCTCTCCTGTCTTCCAGGGCATACAAATTTAGGGTCCTTAAGTCCCTCCTCGTAGGGCTTCTGATGCAAACCCTACACCATTTTAGTTGCCCTTCTGTGGACTACCTGCCGTCTATAGCCTTCTGGAGATGTGGTCTCCAGAATGGGACCAGTACTCAAGGTAGGGTCTTACTAGTGATCTGTGCAGAAGCAATACCACTTCCCTCTTTTGCTGGTGATACCTCCTATGCACCACAGTATCACACTAACCCTCCCAACTGCCTTGTCACACTGCCTGGACACCTCTACATCATCCAATATGATCACCCCAGGTCTCTTTCTTGCTTGGTGGTCATCAGCAGCACTCCTCCCATATTGTACTCTGCCCATGGGTTTCTGTGCCTCAAGCACATTACTTTGTACTTTGCATTGAAACCCAGATGCCATGCCCTTGACTATTCCTCTAGTTTTCTTAGGTCTCTGCTCATCCTTTCCAACCCCAGGACTGTCAACCCTATTGCAGATTTTGCTGTCATCCGCAAGGATGCAGACCTTCCTTCCAGCTCCTCTGCAATGTCATTTATAAAGACATTAAAGAGGACCAGTCCCAACACTCATCCCTAAAGCACCCGCTGGTCACCCTGGCTTCCTCTGAGTGAAATCTTATTTACCACCACCCCTGTCAGCTATCCCTAACCAATTTCTTACCCGTTTGCCATCTTTGAACCCACTCTAAGCTATCCAGCTTGCTTACTAACTTCCTATGTGGAGCGACATCAAAAGCCTCACTGAAATCTAGGCAGGCCATGTCCACTGCTCCACCCTGATCTAATTTCTTATTCACCCAGTCAAGAAGTCTGTCAGATTCCTTTGACATTATCCTTCCTCCCATGACTCCATGATGTCTTGGGTCTTGTAACCCACTGGACTCAAGATATTCCACAATCTTTTCCTTCAGCAGTGACTCCATTAACTTTCCCACACCAAAATCAGGCTGACCGGTCTATAATTGCCAGCCTCTTTCCTGCTACTACTTTTGTGAAGTGGGACTCATACAGTCCTCCAGTCCTTTGGAATCACTCCTGTTTCTAATGAGGTGTTAAATGAGACTGTCAGAGGTGTAGCCAGTACGTCCCTGAGCTCCCTCAATATCCTTGGATACTCATTGTTGGAACCATTGCTATGTCCACTTTCAGATTAGCAAGTCCTCTCAGGACACTGTCCTCTGAAAATGGGCTAGTGTCTACCTCCTTCCTCCAATGCTCATGTTACTTTTATGTGGCACACCTCCCATCTCCTTCCTCTGTGAATGCTCTACAAAAGTATTTGTTCAGGATGTCTGCCTTTCCTGGTCCCCCTCTGCACAATCCCCTATTCCCTTTTAATCTTATGATCCCACCCTTGGTTTCCTCCTTTTGCTTACATATCTAAAAATATCTTGTCCTCCTTCGTCACTGCCTGGGCTATTCTCTCTTCAGTTTGCATCTTCATGCTCCTTGCTGTTTTCTTCTTCCCTCTGTTTCCCCTGATACACCTCCTATCCTCCTCCCTCTGCACCTCATTCTACTCTTCTGAGATACCCTTTTAGCCTTTGCCTTTCTCCAACCTCTCTTGAGAACCAAATTGGTCTCTTTTTCCTCAAACATTTGCTCACTTCCTTGACACAGAGATTTGTTGCCTTCCCTATGGCCCTTTTTAGCTTCACCACTGTTTCTCCACCCGTAAGGTCTTCCCTTGCCAGGTCATCCCTGAGGCATTTCCCATCTTGAAGATTTGCCCTCCTTAAGTCTAGGGCCCCTGCCCTTGCGTGGTTCAATTCGCAGCCATCCTTATACTGAATGACACTGTACAGTGATCACTGTACCCCACGTGGCCTCCCCTTGACATCTGCAACATTGTCCCTGTTAATGACTACCGTGTCCAGTATTGCCACACCATGATTGGGTTCACTGACTAGATGCCTTTGGAATGCTCCCTGTAGTCCAGGATGTCCCTGCTTCTAGCAGAAGCTACAGCTGGGAGGTTCCAATCTACATCCAGCAGATTGAAGTCCCCACCAGCAGCACCGAACACCTGTCAGTTCAGCCCAGTAAATTCAGCCTGAGTCAATTCAGCCGGTGAATTCAGCTACATAGCAATTCAGCCGAGTCAATTCAGCTCCTTTGTCAATTCAGCCCCAGTCAATTCAGCCCAAGTCAATTCAGCTCCATGTCAATTCAATTCCTATGTCAGTTCAGCCCCAGTCAATTCAGAGCAAGTCAATTCAGCTCCTATGTCAGTTCAACCCCGTCAATTCAACCCCACGCCAATTCAGCTCCATGTCAATTCAGCCCTTATGTAAATTCAACTCCTTTTGGTTCTGCACTAGAAAAACATAACTAACAACATGTAAATATTTTAAGCTTTATTGAAAACGTCAAAACATATTTTTTGCAATTAAGTACACTTTATTGAAAATGTTAATTTGCACATACAGTACACAAAGCAAACACCAATCACATACACCAGACAGAAAAATAAAGAACAGAACACAAATAAGCCTAAACATAACCTTCTAACCCACACAACACCCAAACCACCCACAACTAACACACCCGACCCTCATGTGCACATTCCAACAGCTCCAGGTGTGAATACTAGAATGGACAATGACTAAGGATATAACTACCATTTGGGTTTTAGCTTAATGGTGGGAAGGACGGAGTACTCTCCCAACAGACAAAGTCCTCTGTAAAAAAGGAGGAAAGGCTGAAGAGTGGAGGATTAAAACATATTGAGAGAAACATAGAAACAGACTTTGGTGGCAGACAAGGACTGCTTGGCTCACCTAGTCTGCCAATTTCCTATTGGATAAGCTGCAGATAGTAGTTAACCAACAGCCTACTTCTTCCTATCCCCACCAGAACTGCCTTACATCTGTCCCGTATGCTCTTGAATTCCCCACTGTTTTTGACCTCATGACCTCCCTCAGGCAGGCCGTTCCATGTGTCCACCACTCTCTGTGAAAAATACTTCCTCACATTGCCCCTGAGCCGTCCCTCTCCATCTTCAGATTGTGTCCCCTTGTTCTTGTACATCTCTTTTTCTGAAAGATGCTACCTCTTGGACTTTGTTGATTCACTTGAGGTACTTGAAAGTTTCTACCATGTTCCCCTCTCCTTCTTTCCTCAGGGTATATTTAATAAGCTCCTTTAGTCTCTCTTCATATGGCTTCTGTTGCAGACCCTGCACCATTTTAGTTGCCCCCTTGGACTACCTCCACCCTGTCTGTGTCCTTGGGAGACAGGGTCTCCAGAACTGCACACAGTACTCCAGATGGGGTCTCACCAACTGTCTGTACAGAGGGATGACAACTTCCTGTTTTCTACCAGTGATGCCTCTCCCTATACATCCCAGTATCCCCAGCCATCCTTACTGCCTTCTCATTGCTTGCTTGAAACCGCTCGAGGCTTTAATGGACAGTGCGATACGGTGAGCATGAGGATTTGATACATCCTATGACTGACTATTTTGAAGACTTTGGTTGGGGAGGATGGATGGAAGACAAAGGTGATGACAGACCATATTTCTTCACAGCCAGTGGAACCAGTATGATGCAACTAACCAAGGCATCCCAAGGACAAACAATGCCGTTGAAGGATGGCACAATAGTTTTCGAGCCTCTAGATGCTGATCACCCCACAAAGGAAACTTATCGATGCTATGAAAAAGAACAGAGCCTGACAGAGACTATAATGGAGCAGTACATTGCTGGCCGCCCACCACAAGAACCTAAGAAAGTGTACAAGAACTCTGCTGAAAGAATTCAGCGCATTGTCGAGAATATCATGCAAGGGAAATAGTGGAGTACCTGAGAGGACTTGCACACAATTTCATATTTTAACTTAACGGATGCTTATAATTCTTTTTAATGCTCCACTCTTTAGCCTTTCCACCTTTTTTACAGAGGACTTTGTCTGTTGGGGTAATATTCCGCTCTTCCCATCATTAAGTAAAACCCAAATGGTAGTTATATCCTTAGTCACAGTCCATTCTAGTATCCACACCTGGAGCTGTTGGAATGTGCATGAGAGTCAGGTGGGTTAGTTGGGGTGGTTTTGGTGTTGTGTGGGTTAGAAGGTTATGTTTAGGCTTATTTGTGTTCTGTTCTTTTGTTTTTCTGTCTGGTGCATGTGATTGGTGTTTGCTTTGTGTACTGTATGTGCAAATTAACATTTCAATAAAGTATACTTGATTGCAAAAAAATGTTTTAAAGTTTTCAATAAAGCTTAAATATGTTTACAGATGTTGTTAGTTATGTTTTCTAGTGCAGAATCAAAATTAGCTGAATTTACATAAGGGCTGAATTGACTTTGGTGCTGAATTGACTTGGGCTGAATTAAGCTAGGGCTGAACTGACATAGGAGCTAAATTGACTTGGGCGGAATTTACTGGGCTGAATTGCCGGGACACTGCAGTGCCTCTTGCTTTTCTGTCATCTTGCTAGTAGCTTCCACCAGTACTGTATCTAAGTCCTCCCCTGCACCCCAAAAGGTCTGTTGATCATGCCAGAGTGAATAGAGGCTCCAATCCCTGTCTCTAGGGTAACCCACAGTACCTCTCACCCCCTGTATTCCCTGTATCTCTGTTGGTTTTATGCCTTCCTCACATAAAGCACCACACCCTCCTTTCCTTCCCTCCCTGTCCTGTCTGAACAGAGTATGGCCTGGTATGGACATATCCCAGTCATGGTTTTAGTGCACCATGACTCAGTAATAGCCACAGTATCCATGTCAGCCTCTGTCATTATGGTCTCTAAGTTCAGACTCTTGTTGCTAGACTTGTAGCATTCACCCACATGGATTTTGTTTACCACTCTGCTTGTCACCCTTTTCTTTTCCTTTTACCTCTCTCCCTCCAACCTCTCTTTTTAATGCTTTATTCCCATCCCTTCATTTCTACACACTGCTTCATTTATTAACTTCCACCCTGGAGGATTCCCTCCTCAGGTTCTCCTATTTTCTACTTCAGCCTGTGGTGGGGACAGTTACTGCCTCCCAATTTCTTCCATCACCCCCCTTGGCTTGTTTAAATCTTTATCAAAGTAACACCTAAACCATCCACTGAGGACTGCAGTTCCCTCCCAGATGGATGCAGGCCATCACCTCTGTAAAGCCCCTTATCTCTCCAGGTGGATCCCCATTCCCAATGTAGCCAAACCGCTCCTCTCTGAACCATTCCTTCAACCATGAGTTGATGATCTTGGTGCAGAGAGCCCTCTCCTTCTCCATGTCATAGACAGGCAGCACCTAAGCGAAAGCCACTGAGCGTGGTACCTGTCCAGTACCCTCCACAGCTCCTTAAACTCCTCTGGCACTATCACAGTCCCATCCCTAGCCAGGTCGTTAGTCCCTGAGTGTACAATGACATACAGCCCTGCTTCCCTTCCTGCTACCTAGTAGTCCTCAGGATCTGCTTCCTATCCTTCCAAGCCATGGCACCACATAGGCACCTAACCTCCCTCTCCCCATTTTCTATTCCCAAACTATCCCTTCACAATCGAGACCCCCAGGTTCTCTTCCTCCCACCTTGGGGTCTCCACTCTGGAGACCCCACATACTGAGAGCGTGTTGCTAAGTATATCAACACATAAGCGCCAGTTTTTGGGGACATGGACATGCATGCACACACACTCACGTGTATGCACACACACACACACACTCACTCACTCACTAGTGATGCTCTGATAGTGCTTTGTGGATACACACCTCCATCAGCTAGTGCTGATATCAACCTCGGATCGGAGTTATTTAATGAAAGTCACATTTCGGGTAAAGAGTCAGGTTGTTGTGTATCCAGGTGTGGATCCTGGTATCTGCTCTTGAATCCGTTGCATCTAACTTCAGATAGCTGGATCTAATGACCAGATCCATCGTTGTGGTTGGATCCGCTGGCATCATCAGATTCATAATACCATCTGAGGCTATCTGAAATCAGTCCAAAGTGATGGTGTCCAATGGTATTCAACTTGGTAGGATACTATCCAAGCAGTACTAACACAGACACAGACACAGACAGAAACATACACACAAACACACACACACACTCACACACACACACACACAAGCGCTGCGAACTATCCCTGGTGTCAGTGAATAGTTCCTCATTCCAAAAGATAATGCCTACTCCACTTCTAAACAGCTTCCAGTCCTTCTTGTTCTCTCACACTAGACGCCCAGACCCTATAATAAATACATATACCTTTCTCCTTCCTACAGGGTCTCTGATTACTCACTACTGCCCCTTCTGACACCAGTGGCCTTGACCCAACAGTACTGACCCCACCATATCCACTACACCATTCCTGCACTCTACTACACCCAATGTGACCCCTTGTAATAAATTAAATTCTTTTCCTTTCTTCATGCTGCATCCTCTTCACCCCCTCAATATATGCCAACTTGAAATAACTCCACCTTTCCACTGTGTCCCTAGTCTTGTACCACCTCACACCCTAAGATAATGTTAAGTATGATGGCCCCTATGCACATAGGGGTGAATCACGTGTCTGAGGTGCACATCACTGCCCACGGACCTCTGCACCTGTCCAGGTGTGCACCAGCGGCTGTGACGGAAAGGAGGAGGGCAATGCCATCGCACTCTAATGGAACCAAAGTGGTGCAGAGATATGGGTATGTCGGGTGGCGGGGAGAAACAGTACTCCCGGTAGCAGGGGTGGACTTGCGAGTGCCGTTGGGGGGCAGCATCCATGTGCGGTGCCCTGTGAGGGTTTGGATTTGTGGGAGGTGGTGCTGCGGAGCCGCCATGTGCTAGGGCAGGTGGGTGGCACTGGGGCCGTTGCTATTGGACCCCGGAGGGTCGGTTGGGATGTTTGCCCTGTCCTGTATTGTGTCGGGGGTGTCTTGCTTGGGTCACAAAGGGAGTTTAGCAGGGTTCTCCTGTGTACCCTGCACCCTATGCATCCCGTAGCCAGCACTGTGCACCCAGCAGGTGCATGGTGCGTGGTCCCGACCACCCCTGGCGCGCATTATTCTTCACGCGGACAGGGAAGCGGGCGATCTGCTGCGCGCCTCTGTGATGTATCCCACGTGAGGGGCTTAATGGTGTGGGGTGGCTATGCCCCAAGTTACATGAGTATAGCCACTCTGCCCATTAGTGCACAGTGGCCATTGTTAGAAGTTCACAAAGTACAAAAGTCTGGAAATGCAAAGTTAGGGTTTTGAGTGAGAACTGTAACGGTGCCTATTCTCTCAAAGCAAGGTAATAAGGTTTTGTGCTTTGTTGGTAACACACTAGTTATATGAAACAACCCTACCTGTAGGATTTGACAGAAGAGTTGTAGTTGGGGTTATTTAGCGAGAATCCTATATTTGGATTTCCTGATGCTACGCTTTGTCTGCAAACTCTAACATGATCTTAAACATAGTTTTTAAAACTCACTATTAGTGACAGCTTTTCCAAAATATGCATTTGTCCCTGAAATTGTAACCTGGTGTATTTAATACAAGAAAAGACTTTGCAGGATAATAAATCTGTAGGATTTTTTTTCAAGTGTATTTAAAGTTTTTCTTTTAAAATAGATTCATGAGATGCAGCATTTCCCTCCATGATGGTCCTGGGGTATTATTAGTCATGAACAGATTGAACAAGGCTAATGTGACTTTTTAAAGAAAGGAAAGCTATTTTGTTTTATATAGTACCTCTCATACAAACTGTTACCATGTTTTGCGCTTGCCTTATTTATTCCTGCAGTGCGATCTGTGCTGCCAGACCTCAGGAGGTGAGAGCTTGTTGCCTCACATGGTCCCTCTTAGTACTGATGCAGTATGTGTTGGAGGGGCCGAGAGTACTGAAAGGCATTGCAAGATACTGGGAGTATCCCTGCACATGTCGGAGTGGGCGGTGCAGCCTATCCTCATGGCTGCTTATACGCTCGCTCGCAGCATGTGCCGAAGATTGATGGCCCTGCAGAGGCTCAGCGAGAAACTTATCATAATTTGGTAGGTGTCCACATGGCCACTCTTGCACCGTAGCAACCTGAGCACTCTGTGTAAATGGCCCTTGTATCTAAATCACTTTACAGTCCAGTGGAGAGAGGGAGAGAATGATCCACCAATTTCAGCACATGGGAGGTTCACAGTACAGAAATACTATAGATCAGAGAAAAAGAGAGTGATTACTGAGGGTTAAGCACAGGAGGATAAGTAACTTGCTAAGGGTCATACAGTGAGTAACAGTTAGTGGAGGGATACAAAATAAGGACGCCAGGCTCATAGGTCTGTGCTCTAACCAGTAGGCCAAACTGTCTTCCTTTGGGTCAATATCGATCTACTAAAATCAGTCTTCACCATTGATTCCCACTTATGGGTCTGGGATGGTGTCACTAGGACCATATGGGAGCATAGCTTTTGCCAGGGCCAGCCATGGCTATAGGGCATGGTGTCTGTGCACCCTCACATGGTGCCATGTGCCAGCCTATAACTGTTGCCAGCTCCCTCGCCAGCCTAAGTTCTGTTCTTCCCGCCATCGAGTACGCATCCATGGGAGTGCAGTGTCTCAGTTTGCTTCATCGCCACTCATTTTACTCTGTCGTCATAATTTTTTATTTGTGATGTCACCTGTCTATTATTTTACCATGATGCCAAACTCTAATAAAAAGGCCAAGTCATCAAAGAAAGTCCGGCAGCCACCCGTTCTGCATCGTTCCTCTGTGGGAAACTGATGGCTATTCTGGATCGGCATCATTCTGCGTGGCCTGCCTTGGACTGAAGCATGACATGGATAAGTGGAATGCCTGCTTCTCGATGGACTGCTGTACCCTTGGAACCACATGCTGAGGTGGCATCACCCGATTCCCACCTTCAGAGGCAGGCCAGGCATGCATACATGTCCAAGATCAGGTTTCTAGGCCTTTCCCTGGGCCTCTTTCTGGACCCTCTGGTTTTGTGGAAGTACAGAGTTCTTCTCAACCTCACTGTACTGTGTCATAGACTTGAGTGGATGGATCTGGTGGCCAGTTGACTTCTTCCGGGTGGTCAACTGCAAACCCTTCACAGTGTGCCTGCCCTCAGCAGCAGATGTCTCCAGTGGTGAGGCCACAGCTATACACTCAGTGTACACTGGTGCATGCCTCGATGTTATTCTCTGGAGTCACCCTTGCTGTTGCCACCGTTCATGGTGAGGATGCCAGAGGTGGCACGGAGATGCCACCAGGCCCTCCTGACATTGTTCGCAGTGTCAGGAGAGGGACCAGCATGGAAGTTGTTGTCTGCACTGTTGCCAGTTCGGATGTTGACACCATCCATAGTGTCAGTAGCAACACTGAGGAAGGTGTCAGCTCCTGAAATGGGGATGGAAGCAGTGATGACAATAGTTCTGATCCTGGGTCCAGCTCTGAGTGAGATGCTGATGGTGATGTAATCTCATAGGTCATCCCTAACTCCAGTGTCACCCATGACACTGAAGAGGGCAATGGCTCCAGGCATGAAGTCAAGTCAGCACCAAGCAAACTGTCAAGGGCAGTCCTGGCCATGGTGACAGGGATAACCCTGTCTCTGAGGCTACTGCTGATTCTGAACCCAGTGCCAGAGGCTGCACCAACTCAAGGTCAGATGACGGTCCATAGATGGAATTTTCTCCAGAGTCATTGGATATCACCATCACTGATGAAGACGGGGTTATCCTGTGGGATCATATGGATCTGCTTTTCTCACCTCGGGGTTCCTCCATGTACATCGATCAGGTCACACCTCAGATGTAGAAGAGTACCTTCAGATGAATGTGCTATGTCCTCCCTTCCACTGAGGCCCTCAATGCAGCCCAGGCCAAGGCCTTCGAGATCAGGAGTTTCAACCCTCTAACATGGCTGCACAATTTCCTGGAGAGATTGCCCTTTCATTCATAGGCCCAGAGGGGCTGCTAATGTGTGAGTAACACTGGGATTTCACTGGTGTCTCGGAGAGCTGGGATACAGAGTCTGACAGAGCCCAGTACAGGCCCCTTCTCCCAGCACCAACAGTTCCTGGAGTCAGCATCTTGTCTCCACTGATGTCCTCCTTATGGGACAATGAATCATCTATCCATATTCCTTCAGCTGCTGAGTATGCTTTGTACCAGCAGTTCTTGGTGGAGATGCTCTAGGCAGTTGACTTACATGCTTTTACAAGCTGCAATTGGGACTCCTCGGAGTTCTCAGTCTTGATACTTCTGTAATTCCAACATGGCCTACAGCCTTTGGGTAGGCATCCATGGGAGTATGGAGGTGTCCCTTTTCCAACCTAGCCATCCACCGGGATCCGTCCACGTGGTATCACACACCCTCAGGCTCTGCTGGTGAAGTACCAAACCTTTGGGGTTTGAAGTACTGCAGACCCCCTCAGGGCTATGATGCCTCACATGTGACCAACCTCCAGAGACAGATTCTCCTCAAGGATACCCTTGGCAGGAAAGCCTTTCCTTGGTATGTGTTCTAATGTGCATTTCTGCATACCAGGCACATATGGTCACCTATAATTGTCACCTATGGCTGCAGCTATGCAGACTCTTAGCTACATTGCTGCAGAGCAAGACAATCTGGCAGGCATTCACCTTTCCGCCCTGGGCGGGAGGTAGCTTGCCACCAGTGGAGGGCATCTTATGATACCAACAGGGTGTCCTCCTTGCTGACAGGAATTGCAATCTGCGTAAGGTGAATGGCGTGGCTTCACTTTTCCCAATTGGCACTTTTTGCTCAGCGTAAGGTGTTTAACTTGCACTTCAGGGGCTCACTTCTTCTCCCTAAGGTCAGGCAGAAACTGCTCAGGGAACCCTCCTTCTCCGTGCCACGGAGTCTGCCTGGCCCCAACCAGTCCTCAAGTCTCCCAAACCTATAAGGAGCCCCTGCCCTTAGGAGTTCTCCTCTATGCAGAGGGCTGAGAGTATCTTTATCCTGAGGGTGAGTCTGCCTTCCTCAAAAAGAAGGGGAAATCTTGGTACTGTACGTGGACCCATAAGTGAGAATCAATAGTGAAGACTGATTTTGGATGATATGAAAGTTATGTACTTACCATAACTGTTGATCTTCCACAATATCTTCACCACTGATTAACACACCCACCCACCATCTTCCATTCTAACTGAGCTAGGGCCTATGGGCAGCTCACGCTGGTAGTGCTGACTGGCACCACCTGGTGCCATGGCATCTCCCAGTTGTACTCCGTGTGGAGGGATTGTTAAGAAAAAAGGTTTGAGATCCATTACTGGGTTCCCCTCACACCAAGGAAAACAAATTCAAAGTGGTTTCAATGTTCTTTCCATACCCCCTCCCCGCACAAAACAAAAGAGACAAGGTAGCTTCATTCTTCCTTTTTCCTTCCTGTCCTCTTTCTCCCTGCCGGGGTATATCTCCTTCTTGTGGTATGGCACTGTTAGCTGCTAAATGCAATCTGTGCCATGTAACACTATCCAGTTAATCTCCACTTGGCAGTTGCACTAGTCCATGGGAGAATGCTGTGCACTGGATTGGATCCCGTTACACTAGCACTTACACAGGGTAAATCTTTGTGGCAGGGAGAAACAGATCATGATCTCTGATTTTTTTTCTTGGGTTATGCTAGACTATCCTTTTATGGTTGGTATTCCTTTTTCCTCTGTTATGCCAGTTGGGCTGTTAGCCCACTTCCCTTAGGGGTGCCTGGAGAGATGAAAACATCTCAACTCCTTTGGGCTGTTCAGCTCTACAACTCCACGGCACCTGAGATCCCAGTTTCTTTTCCCCAGATGGGGCAAAATCATCTTATTTTAACTATCTATTCAGTCAGTCCTCTATCTGGTAGCATGGGGTTTGGTTTTCCCGGAGTCTATGTATTCCACTCCTATTTTGGCATGTTGTGTCATCTTAATTGAAAGAGGGTTCTGATTCTGGGTATTCTCTTTACCTTTTCTGCCAGAGCCACATGCTTCAGGACTGTTCCTTTAAGATCATTATACATCTGCTGTCGGGCTAGTGGTGTGAGGCTCTACTTCATAGAAACATAGAATCTGTTGGCAGATAAGGACCATATGGCCCACCTAGTCTGCCCATTTCCTACTCACTGCTGCAGCCCCAGATCCTATTTGATCTCTGGCTGTCCTGTTCTGCACATCTCCAGGGTACCCTTATGTCATATCCATGCACTCTTGAACCCCCATATTGTTTTCGCACCACCACTTCTGCTAGAAGGCTGTTCCCAGCTCCACCACCCTTTCAGTGAAAAAGTACTTCTTAACTTTACACCTGAGCCTTCCACCCTTTAGCCTCATATCATGTTCCGTTGTTCTTGGGCAGTGTTTTCAGTAGGGGAATGCATTAGGGTTCCCATCCCAACACCCCCACCCTCCACCCAGTAAGGAGCAACAGGAAAAACATTAAGGTTTCATCTCTCCTGTAACTTCACAAATCAGACATAGAGTGCAACTTCTAATGCTCACCCATTCTCATATACTCTACATAGTTTAGCTTGATTACAGATGGAATTAGAGTGTTAGGTTGACAACCCCAAGGTACACCCCTTATGCCTGATTTAGAAAGATGCAGAATGTTTTTTCCTGTTGATGCCTGCAGGGTGGGTGGGGTATTAGGATGACATCCCTAACACCACATTTCCCTACTTTTTGTCACTTTAACCCTTAGAGGTGCATTAATCAGTTTTTTGCAACAAATTTCTTTTCTTTGAGATAGTATAATCATATCCTCATTCACTCATCCCTCCATAGATGGATACATCTATGTTAGTGTGGAGTGCAGGGCCCTTCTATTTCTGCCAAAACAGCAATTTATTTGTGTCATAGTATGGCTTATTAAAGTTCCAGCGTTATCCTAAGGAAATTCAGATTTTTAATTTGTATGTTTTGTATGTGGCCCCTACTTTTTATTTTGGGGGTATGTGTTATTCTGTAGTACTCATTAAGACCTTTATTTGATATATAGATTGTCCCATAATTCCAAATACTGAGGAAGTTATGGCTTGTCCAAGTTTAAATGTGGGTAAAGACACTAGTTCAAAAATCTTTTTCATATCAAATAAAAGACCCATATGAACAAGGATTCCTTCATACAAAAAGAATCAAGCCATACAAAAAAAGAATCAGGAAAAGAAAAAAATAAGTTTAAAATCTTTTTTCGTATGAAGGCATCCTTTTTTGTGTGAACGAAAGTACCATATGACAAAGGATCCCCTCATGCGAAAAAAGAATTGTGAAAAAAAACACGTCCAAAATCTTTTTTCACATGAGAGAATCCTTTTTCATATGAACAGAAAAAGCATACAAAAAAGGATCCCTTCATACGAAAAAAGTATCCCCCCCAAAATAGTCCAAAATCTTTTTTTGTATGAAGGAATCCTTTTTCATATGAATGAAAAAGCATACAAGAAAGGATCCCTTCATATGAAAATAGAATCAGAAAAAAATTAAGTCCAAATTCTTTTTTGGTATAAGGTATCCTTTTTTTGTATGAACAAAAAACATCATACAAAAAAGATCCCTTCACATGAAAAAAGAATTTGGACTTTGTTTTTCTTCCGATTCTTTTTTTGTATGAAGGATCCTTTTATGCTTTTTGTTCATACAAAAAAGGATGCCTTCATAGGAAAAAAGAACTGGAAAAAAATCCAAATTCTTTTTCATATGAATAGGTCCTTTTCATCTGGCCAATCCTTTTGTACGGCCATATAAAAAGAAAATTGGCTAATAAAAAATGATTTTTAAATGTCTAAAAAATACATTTCTAAGTCATTTATCTACAAAGTGCAGAATCCATGTAATGAGGTCCCGATAAGCAAGATACATATGTTGGTGTGTGTGCTTGATGTCATTTTTGTGGATTTTTATATATTTTTTTAAACAGAAACAAGATGGCAGCCATATAAAAAAGGATTACTCCCATATGAAAAAGGATCACTTTTTGTATGAACCAAATTCTTTTTCATTCCAATTAGCAATCCATAAGACCGTACTGAGCATGCTCAAAACCAAAATTTTAAAATTTAATAACTTTGGAATGGATTAATGTTTTCACTAAACCAGAAAAAGCACATCTGTGGTCTAAGCTCTTCTACCCTTAAAAGTTCAGACTAGAATTCCAAACCATCTGGTTGCTGGGTGAAGACCAAAACCTAATTTTGTTTCTTTTATTGCTATATGAATCTCAGAAACCACACATCCAATGATAACAAAATTTGGGACATCAGAAATCAACCCCCAAGATTGTGTATGCTACATTGTGTGTAAATCTGTTTAATGATTGCAAAGCTATTAAAGTGCAAAATTTGAGGTTTAACATAGAAACCACTGCTCAACCCTAACTATAGTAGCACTACTACACCACTATAATTTACTTATTTATACAAGGTGTTTATACAGGTCGCTCCTGTAAAAACCTTTCAGCTTAGTGTGCTATACCTGGTTAAACAACTAAATAAATAAAAATATACAGTATTTATTTTGCAATTTTAAATATATGTTTCTCTGTACAGATCCACGTGTTTTCTTTTGGAAATGAATTTGAATATGTAAATTTGTCAGTAAGTTTGGGGCTATAAAATCATGTAGTAGTGCAAGCACCGCCCACTGAGGAAGCCTCTTGGGGTGCTACATAGTGGTGTTTTGGACGTGAGTTTGCTGTCTTAAATAAAAATGTACTCCAGCAGTTGTGTGTCACTTTATCTGTTAACTGCTTTGAAGGAGGGAGGACACAAGTCCATTTCAGAAGAAAAGAGTCCTGAAGGGACTTGCAGTGCTGAAGGTGGATAAGGCTGTGGGACTGGACAGGATACACCCAAGGGCACTGCTAGAGTACCAATAGATACAATTCTTATTCCCCACAAGAAACAGGACTACAAAACACATGAATAATTGAGCTGCTGCTTTGCTAATGTTGTATATCTGACCATGTGCTCAAAATGACCCAACACAGACCTTTATTTGGGGGGAAACAGTATAGACTGCTAGGAAGCGAATGAACCTGCACTGCTACAATATCAAACACCAGATCACTAGCACACCAGCAGGTGAGCATTTCTCCAGCTTGGGATATACTTGTGGTAACATACAAGTGGCAGTCCTGAAGGGCAACTTCAGAGCACAAAAGGAGAGAATGGCCTCAGAGTTCAAATTTATACAAACTTCTAACTCCCTGAGTCCAGCCTCAATAAGGACGGAGATGTCATGTCCCATGCTTAACACAATCTTTGAACATATCATTTCCCTTGTTATTAAACAAACAGCAAGTGGACTACTTCATAGGGTTACCAGCTTTTAAGAAGCCTAAAGTGGGACATTTCTTACTGAAATGTAATTTTCACAGGACAATATGTAATCTCAACCAATGCAACAGGCTTGTTTTCTCTAAATAATCAGAATTAAGACTAAGTGTTGCATTTTTTTTGTTGTTTCTATTGTTTCTTAAAATATTTTGTATTATCTTTTATTGAGTTTTATTTTTAACACAGATACAGTCTATGATACACCATCGTAACTAGGTAGCAATCGCCATACATGAATTGCAAACTGATAACAGACAATTTAAGATCCAGTAGTAAGTTAGTGTCACAATCCATTTGACATATTTAAATCCATCGTATGTACTATTCTAGGCTGCTATATTTCTTTAACATCTTTCACCTGTCCACCACTGGATTTTCACAGGTGTTTTGCTCTAAATCTTCAGAAGTTCACATACAATGTATGTGTAGTCATACAGAAAAAATGAAACTATTGCCTAGATCATGAAACCTGCAGTCTATGCATAAATCTATATTCCAGCATTAGAACTGATAAAGGCTAAGTAGATACATAGGAATATAGAAAAAGAACTTCACACTTTATTTTGCTACTACATTTCCATGTTAGCCCACCTACTTCATTGCCTCAGGTAATTTGTTCACCATCTTTCAGCTTTTAAATTATATATTGAATGATAACTCATGACATCATCCATTCTAGCCCATGTGGGTTCGGTTTGTCTGGTAAGGAGTTCTCATCCCACACCTTCCCTGAGTATTAGGGCCTCCACTGGGGACAGCGAGGCCAGTAGCCCATCCCATTCCATCAGGAAACATTCCTTCCTCCATTTCAAGGCATATGTCAACCTGTCTGTGGATAGAGTGGCCAACAGGAGGTTCTTCCACATTGCCACTGTGGGCTTCACACATGAGACCCATGTATCAAATATAATCTGCCTGGCTCTAACCAGCATCACTTTTATCCACCTAGGATAGAAGCACCAGTCCCCCTCTCATCCATCTCTACCCCAAATAGGAGAGACAGGGATGACACCTCCACTGTCTGGCCCCTATGTGGCAGAGACAGCTGTTGCTGTCTCTTTCCAATAGCTCTTAAGAACCTTGCAATCCCAAAAATAGTGGAAATATGTATCCCTCCCACAACACATCTATCACACATGGGAGACACCCCTGTGCAGAATTTGTGGACCATGCTTGGGGGTAAAAAAGTTGATGTAGGAATTTAAACTGAGTTTCTTTGAATCTATTGCATAGCAATAGTCTCATATGCAACATAATAATCATTCCCCAGTTATCTTCTGAGATGTTTATACCCATATCCATTTCCCACATCAGCTTGGTGCCTCTTGACGTTTCTGGAAATTGGGCTCTATCATATCCAGCCACCCTGCCTATAAGCCCTCTCTCCTATCTTTTGGCTTTGAGAATTTCCCTTTCGACTATTGACGGGGGATTCTGTTGGTGTCTCCACTGGTCCCTATTGTAGCTTCATACCTGTAAATATCTAAAAAGAATGTGAGGTAGGTATCCCGAACTCTTCTGTACCACTGTAAATGAGTACATTCTTCCACCTCATACAGATCTCCTATGCACTGTATACCCCTCCTCCCACGCCACCAGTCTTTGATCCTCCAGCCCCAGCAGAAATTCTGGATTCTCTGCAACTGAGAACAGAATAGTGTTCTCCCCTTCTACCCCATGCATTTCCTTGATACTTACCCACACCTCTAGGACCACTTCTACCAAAGGGTTGTGGTGCGGTAACTGTTTATAGACTGATATCTTACTTGTTGGGATGCGGGCTATCAGTCTGCCAGGGCATCCCTCCTCCTCTAGCTCAACCCAGGATGCCACCTCTCCCCTATTTACTTTATTATCATTTTAAGGTGTTTTAGTTAAGATAGTATAGTTTTCTGCAACATTAAGAGGAAAGTTAGAAAAACATTTTTCTACCATAAGGTCAGAGCAAATAGTATTTTTCATGTTTTTTGCAGGACACAGTTGCCCAAATCAGGACTGTCCTGTGAAAATCAGGACAGGTGGTAACCCTACTGCTACATAACTAAATGTCAAATATAAACAGTATCTTAACACCTTCTGCTCAGACCCTGCTTGATGTAAAATCAGTATTACTATACTTGTTTTAGTCTTAGCGTTTTAAAACCTCTGAGCTTTTTGTTTGCATGTCTTTTAAAAACAACTTTCTTGTGTGTACTGTGACAACAGCTAGAATATAAGTAGTAACATTATTCCTACTGCTTTGATGTTAATTAGCATTTCAAAGTTTACTCAAACTTTTACACAGGCACTTTAGCCTACATTGTAATATACCTGAAGAAGAGGTTTATAGAATTCAAAAGCATGTATCTTTAACTTTTCATTGGCCTAATAAAGGTACTATCTTTACCAAGCAAAGACTGTAATTTTGTTTCTTTCCTACCAAACGGTACTGAAAGAACTCAGTGAGTTAGCTGCACCACTGACAGACTTTTTTCAGCAGCTCCCTGTAAACAGCATGCTTCTGTAGGAGTGGAGAAGAGCTGATGTGGTCCCTCTGCATAACAGAGGCAGCAAGAAGTAGATTAGCAATTATAGGACAGTCTGTTTGCTTCAGTGGTGGGGAAAGTGTCTTGAATCCAATGGGCTATAAGACCACCGCAGCAGGATTCATGGGAGGGGTCATGCCAAACAAGCATGATAGGTTCTCTGACTGTGTGACCAGGAAATAGACATGGGGACATCAGTGGACGTGGTCTATCCAGACTTTAGCAAGGCCTTTGACACTGTGGTGCATAATGTAGCAGGCTAATAAAGAAAATGAGCAGCCTAGAGGTGGGATCCAAAGTGGTGAACTTGGTTAGAAATTAGTTAAGCGGTGGGAGACACAAGGATATGACACTAACTCTAATGATGGTAAGGTGACCAACAGGATGCCATAGGGCTAGTACTCAGATCAGTCATCTTTAATGACTTCATAAGTGACATTGCAGAAGAATTGGAAGGGAAGGTATGCCTTTTGCAGATGATACCAAAATCTGTATACGGTAGACACTCCTGAGGAGTTGGAGAGACTGCATAGGGATCTTGGGAAACTTCAGGAGTGGTCAAGAGCATGGCAGTTGGTGTTCAATGCCAAAAAGTGCAAAATCATGCACCTAGGGTATAGAAACCCATGAGCTGAGTAAGGATGGGGGAGGTACTGACAGTCACTAAACAGGAAAGGGACCTTGGGGTTATCATAACTGATGACCTTAAAGTTGCAGGGTAGTATGACAAAGCAGTGGGTAGGGCTAGTGGAATACTGGGGTGCATAGGGAGGGGTATGTCCAGCAGGAAGAGGGAGGTGGTGTTGCCATTATAGCACTCACTGGTGAGACCCCACCTTGAGTATCATCTCCACTTCTGGAGGCCACACCTGAGAAGAGATATGCATAGGGATAAGGCAGTTCAGAGGAGGGCAACTAAAATTTTACAGTGGTTGTGCCAAAAGCCATATGAGGAGAGACTGGGGGATCTCAACATGTACACCCTGGAAGAGAGGAGAGCAAGAGGGGACATGATAAGAGTCCTACATGTACCTCACAGGGGTGAGCAGGGTGCAGGATAGGGGAATCTCTTTCAAGTCAGAAAAAGCACCAGGACAAGGGGCCATGCACTAAAGCTGGAGGAGGAAAGCTTAATAGGGTTGTAAGGAAGTACTACTTCACTGAAAGTCTGGTAGACCCCTGGAACAGATTGCCAACAGAAGTGGTAGAGGTTAAAACTGGGAGGTGGACCTTTAAGCATGCATGGGATAGGCATAGGGGAATATTATGAAATAGGCAAGGAGGAAGACCGGAGGCCAGTTATGATCCATGGAAAAGGATTAGGCATGGCACATCTGAGCAAACTGTGTGGACCAAGCAGTTCTTTTCTGCTGAGTATGTTTCTAGGTTTGTGTGTAAAGTGACATACATTGGAGCCCACTTATAAGAACAAAAAAATGTTCTTATAAGTGGGCTGTTCTTATAGACAGGCTGCCTATTTAAATGACAATTCACCTGCAGGTCACCATTCTGGCCACAAGGTGGTGCTTGTAGAAATGAAAATTAGCATGCATTAGTAAGGTACTTTAGTTCAGTTCCATAATAATCTTTAATATGTGAATGTTATTTCAAAGCATTAAAAGTATAAAAGCATAAAACATTAAAACATAAAAACTGCAAATTGTTAAAAAGATGAAAATGGACTCAATTCAGTTCAGGTTTATTAATTGTTTGGCTACTGCCATTACATTTACATAAACCATTATACTTTCATAAATAAGTAAATTGAGCATATAAAACACATAATATACAAATAAAACATCATAATTCTAACAAAAATAGTCTGTGATCTTCAGCTGTTCTGCATTCTTCAGAGACAGCATCAATGTAAGTGCCAAGTGTATAAAAGGCACTGGGATTTACTGATTCCCTGCTAAGGATGTACTGCCCAATTCTTCTCAAGCATTCCTTTATGTCACTGAGAGCTGTTGTTTCAGTGATTTCCTTGGCATTTGAGTCTGCAGGAAAGTCCTCATCATCCGAATGCTCTTTATCTTTAGGAATAATGATGTCCAGGTTATTCTCCTCCTTAGTGAATGTGACAGTGGTTTTAACGTCAATGTCTATGCCCATGTAAGTGTCAAACTCTTACCAGGTGAGCCAAGGTGCCTCCATGGTTTCTCATGAGTAGCCTCTTGTTTAGGTGCAGTGCAGGTTCTCTACTAAATCCTGCTTTAATGAGACAGTTTTCATAGTCTCTGGTTTAACTATCCTCCAGGCTGCATCTAGTCTTTGAATGCAGTCCAGGATTGTTATTTCTCATGCAAGATCTGTTGCCCTGGCCACCCTCCCACCATCGACTGCCAAGAACATTTTTTTTCTTATAATTTTCATATCACCCCTTGATCCATTGGTTGGATTAGAGCTGTAGTGTTTGGGGAGAGAAAAACTAATCATATGTTACGGACTGACAGATTATGGTAAGTGCTGTAGTTGTCGAGAATCAGATTTTTCTTTTTTTTCCTTCCTTCTCATTTTTGAGTTAACATGAGTTACCCAGTCAGTAAAGATCTGCCCAGTCATCCAGACGATAGAATTTGCCTCATACTCCACAGGCAGGGAATCTACAGTTATGCCATGGAAACACCATGGTTTGTTTGATTTTCCAAAGATCAACAGGGGTAATTTTTCAGACCCATTCATATTTGCACAGATGAGGACTGAACTGTGTTCTTACTCTTTCTTCCTTTAGCAGCAGGGTCACTGCGGAAAGTAAGGGTGCCATCAGGAATTGCATGGAAATAAATGTCTGCCTCATCAGCATTAAAATGTCATTCTCATTAAAGTAATTTAAAATTATAGGCAGTGCAGTGTCCTTCCATAAGACAGCACCATCACAGTTGGCATCCTGTTTCTCTCCATGGCATCTTTTAAATTGTATGCCTTGTCTTTCTTTCCACCAGCACTACTTCCCATTTGTGGAAGTGAAGCTGACCCCCATGCCATCGGCTAACTGCTGTGCCTTACCCAGAAGAATCAAACTGCTAAAAGGAACATCAACAGTTCTACATGCACTGAACCACAGGAGAGCATTTTCCACCAGCTCATCCTTCCCTGTACGCTTGTTTTTGTTATCACGGTTCAAACTACACTCAAAGTCTGAAATCAGCTGCTCCTTGTTGCTCAGGATTTTGAGATGGTGCATACACTGGCATCAAATCCCTTTGCTGTGTTGCTTCATTTGACAGAAGGATTGTTGAGACATTCTATAATGGTGAGCTTCTGTGTCAAGGTGAGTGTAATTTTTGTTGCCTTTGACGGGAGTTTGTTTCTCCATATTTGGGACCGTAACTGAAATGAGGACTAAAACAATAGCCAGACAATGCCTTTTAACTGCTCTAGTTCATGTAGGAATGCACTGAATATCAAACTTAATCAGCACCATCCACACCTAGCTGCATTCCGAGAAGGCATTAATAGCAAGAGCACAGCAGTAGGCAAGAAGTGACAGTGAAGTCAGTGAATTTAGCAGACAGCTGACAGTGAACTAACAGAAAAAATGTTCCTTTAACCATGCTGATAGTGATTATAAATGGACTTTATGGCCATAGGAATGCATTATTAAAAAATCTGGACATGGGATTAATGTTCTTATAACAGGGATGTTTCCTTAACCAATGTTCTTATAAGTGGGCTCTCCTGTATTTTGCTGACATTAAAATTGGTTTTAATGGATGTGAAAACTAAAGTCCAGCAGCCATAAAATCTGAATTATCATCAGGTGACATCTTTATATAGAGGGCCTGCTGCATTACTTATTTATTGTAATTATTTATAAAGGAAAGAGCAAACATCTTGTTCCCAGGGTGCCCTGCTGGTAGTGGCAGGGTACAGTTACAAAACAAAACAATAAACTAATACATATAGTACACTGAGGTACTACATAATAAGAGTCAAAAGCATCTACAAGTGACTTTATCTATTTCAGTATTCTTAAATACCAATATTGTAGGAGCCAGGAATATACATGGAGCATCTGTTTGCTTTGGCCTAATACAGTAATAACATATATTATTTTAGCATGATTCTGCATTGTTATGTCTGTTCCCTCTAACTGAACAGATGCATTTCCAGACCTTGCTCAGACTAGAGGTGTGTGAAGTTGGCAAACTTTGCTTCAGAAATTAATTCACAGAGTTTGCCTAATTTGTGAAGTAATGTGCCAACTTCTTAAAGTTCCGGCAGATGAAGTGCATTTTTCAAGTGAAGTCACACAAATTCAAGAGAAAAGTTGCAACTTTTTTGAAGCTATATGTTTTGAGTTTTCAGTTGAAAACCAAATCATACGGGAAAATTGTTACATTACTTTCAGCAGGTCATGGTGCCTTACAAAAACTGAATGACTTGGGTAGATGCATTGACAACATGTGAGAATCTTTCCTATATTATCCAGCATGTGACAAAAAGTGTATTTTACACTTCTCTAGTGGAATATAGGAAATGTTGCAACTTTGCCATGACTTCACCAGATATTGCCAGAAAAATTGCCACTTTGCCAGGAAAACTCATTGGGAAGTAACACAGTGGTGAAGATGCAATTTCACAAAATGTTTTACAAAGAGAAAGATTGCAACTTCTCCAGAACTTCGCTGGCAAAGTACAACTCTATAACATCTCTATATCCAGGATTCAAACCTAGGACCCTGAGTCCCAAAGGCAACAGTTAAAATGAACTGTTCCCTAGCTGGGAGGTTACAGAGTTCTTTTATTTATTTATTTGGTTTTGTTAACTGGGTAAGTACACTAGGCATTACATATGCCTATTTTAAGGTACGACTTGGGAGAGTACAAAATGAAAGAAACATGCATAAACATACACTGAGATCAGTAATAGACAAGTAGTAAAAAATACTCTGTACAAGGTGATGTGTACACAGCAGTTGAATTCGCATGGGTATAGAGTGTATGGGAGATATAAAATGCCAGAATAATAAAAAGCAGTGAAAATAAACAAAAGCACTAGATACAATATTTGGTGTAACCAGTAGGCAAATTTCAAACATTATAACACAAAGTATCACAAAGAGAAGGCAATGCTACATCATACATATACTAGAGGAGGAAAAATCAAGTACTTAGTAAAGACATGAGAAGGTAGAAGTAAGAATGAACAGCAGCAATGGTTAAGACATTTGTAGAGAGGAAGGAGACAGATATAAGTGCACCAAACAGAAAGTATGAGAAGAAGAGGTTAGGGGGAGAACTAAAGAGGGAAAGGAACAAAAACATAAGTTCAGCAAGAAATTCATGGTGAAGAAACACAAGTAGTCAAGGTGTAGTTGGAAAGCTCATGTGGGAAGAGAGCAGTTACAAGGATGAGAGAGCTGATGATAGCAGTGAAACTCCCTTTTGAAGTGACTATGTGAAGAGGAGAGTCTGACAGACACTGGTAGGGAGTTAAATAGCATTGGGGCAGAGTGTGAAAGGTTTGGGAGCCCATGGTCTTAAGGCACCTAGGGTCAGACAGTAGGGACCGTTCCCCATAGTGAAGGGGGTAGGGGAGGAGAGGAGGAGATAATAGTGAGGCAAGGGAGGATGGTACTCCTGTGCACACTATTTTATCCGTTATAGTATCAAGGGCATTTTAACTTTATATACTTGCCGTTCAATAGACTACCACTAGATGCTTGTATTGCTTCTGACTGTTATTCACTGTGTTCACTACTACATGGGACTACTTTGTGCTGACTGCTTTTCCTCATATATATTGTAATAAGCACATTCAGCAATCATTGTTCAAGATTATACTAGACAGAATGATCATAGAGACTGATCAATATTTTCATTGTTCTAGGTGAGGGTGAGCATCCAGGATCTTCTGTACAACAGTTTCTTCCTCTAATAACCTTAATTCTTGTCATTCCTTTTGCAGTTATCAACATTTTGCCACACAATATATATATATATATATATATATATATATGCAAATTGCTGTACACTTTACTTGCAGAAATTGAAACACACAATTCTCACCTCAATGAGTCTGACATCAGCAGGGATTCTGTCGCCAACAGAGAAACACACAATATCACCAGGAACAAGGTCTCTAGCTTGGAGGTGCTGTAGTTTACCTTCCCGTATGCTGTAGTTGATGTGAAAAGAAGCAGATCAAAATTTGTGCAACAATCTGATGCTTAATAACACTACATTTTGTTTTAAATTTACCCTATAACAGATGATAATGGCAAAATAAAAACAAGAGGTTTTTAATATTTCTTAAACTACAGGAGACTGACTGGCATTATATAAAAAAGTACATGTTGTAATTTATATTGGGATGAAGTTCAAGAAACTTATCTGTATGCTTGGCAAGTTCTGTCTGCTGTGTTTTTATTACTACTATTGTCCTCCTTTTTTCTCTGGCCGATCCCTACTACACTGTTACTTTTCCCAGATATTCCAGTCCTGACAAAGGCCAGCATACCATGGCTTGTTCACCACAGTGGGGCTCAGATTTATTTTAGTGCTAAATTGAGATAACCCTAAATTGGGTCTAAAGATCACAGATATAGCTATACTGTAACTGGATTAGCTGGAAGAGCACTTTGTTTCTGTTCTCTTGTGTCCCCATTCCCAGACACTGAAGTTCTCATGCCATGTCACTGGCCACATGTGTTGTCTGGTCCCCTCCCTAGATCCAATTCATCATTTAACAGTAGCTCCCCCTGCAGCTGGAGATGCCAGTGTGTATGTCAAGGTACCTCTTGACACTGCCTTGGGGGCCTATGCAAGAGTGGTGGTGTTACCACTGTATAGATCATTTGTGAGGCCACACCTGGAGTACTGTGTCCAGTTCTGGAGGCCCCATCTCAGGAAGGACATAGATTGGGTGGAGGCTGTGCAGAGGATGACAACCAAAATGGTACATGGCTGTATCAGAAGTTCTACAAGGAAAAACTCAAGGAATTAAATATGTACTCTCTGGAGGATAGAAGGGAAAGGGAAGACATGGTAGAAACATTCAAGTACCTCAAGGGTATTAAATAAGGTAAAGGAAGGGAGCATTTTACATAGAAAGATATGGGAAAGGACAAGGGGTCATGCATTGAAGCTGGAAGGGGGGAGACTCAGATGGAATCTACAGTAAGAAAGTACTTCTTCACAGAGAAAGTGGTGGACATCTGGAACAGACTCCAGCAGAAGTGGTGAGTGCCAAATGGTAGCAGAATTCAAGCATGCATGGGATAGACACAAGGAACCTTAGTAGCAGGGCTGTAGGGGGAGGAGGAGGTCGGAGATCAAATAGGGTCTGTGGTAAAACAGTAGGTAGGAAATTTTTAGGGTAGACTAGGTGGGCCAGGAGGTCCTTTTCTGTTGACAACTTCTATGTTTCTATGACACTGTTTGTTCCCTCTCCAGACAGGAGAGTGCTTCTGATGATAGCAGTCCTTCTTCCGGCAGCTCAAATGCAGAGATCCAGGTTTTGCAGTGCAAACTCCAGAAGCTGCATTTTAGGAGGATCAGAACTGCCACAAGCCCTGGAGTGCGCCAAAGAATAGGGTGCACTGGGCTTGTGGCAATCTAAAGGGATTTTCTCTCCTTCTGTTGAAAAGAAGTTTGCTTGATCATCTTTTCATGATCTAACTTGTATCTTAAATGGGGACCCTTTACTGGCAGTTTGCAGCTGAGGTTTGGTGCAGGCTGCCATAAATCAGGTTGGCTGTCGCAACTCGCCGAGATTATAAAATCAGATGCATTTGCGGAAAGCATCAATACTGCAGTAGCATTGGCACTAAGGTTTGATGCAAGGCTGGACAAAAGCCCCTGCATCAACCTTTTTAAAATCCGTCCTCAATTGTTCTGCATGGTAGCACAGCTCTTTGGGCCATCCAGTAGTCTGATGGAATTTTAATATACAGTAGGTAAAACATTTTAGTGATGGAGAGACATTCCTCAAGATCTAAGGTAATTTATGACAGTTCAGAAATTCCTTGTGTCTATTTTAAATAATTTCTCAATGTTTTGCAAACATCAGAATGTTCCAGTCTTCAAGTTTTGGAATGACAAATCCAAAATACTCTAAAATATCAGTCAGGCCTCAGTACAACTGAGTGTGATGAGTGCCCTTTAAAGGGAATGAAATGAACGTGCAATACAATTTTCAAAATTTATTTTGCAGTTTTGTTAAAGGAAACATTCACGTTCAGATTGCCTGCAGTCCACATACAGTAGAAGTCCTCCATTCTCAGGAAGGTTAACTACTGCATCCCTTTCTGAAAAGGCTGTTAATCATGTGGGCTGAGCAGCTGGTTGTAGTGCTTGTAGTTAATCACTGCATTAGGTTGGTGGCCCTGAAATGCAAAATACCAACAAAAAAGTAAGATGCAATCAAATGAGTAAACCAGCAGTAATACAATGAAATGAAAATAAAAATAGAAAAGCAACAAGACCAAATGTAAAGTGTGATGCCACAAAAATAAAGCAGCAAACCAAAAAACAAATATGAAATTCAACAAATGAAAATTATAAATAAAACATTAAATGTAAACCAAAACAGTAAAGTGCACCTGAAAATCATGAATTAAAATAAAATATTAGCAAAACTAAAAAATGAATGCAAACATTTAACCAACTAAATAGTAAATGCAATAGAAAAGCACAGCAAAACCCAAAGTGAATGCAAACAAAAAGCACAACACAACTAAAAGTGAATGCAACCAAAAGGCACAGCACAACAAAAATGTGAATGACAACAAACAAAAACACAGCACAGGTAAAAGGAATGCAAACAAAACAATCACTGGTCAATGCCAATGATGTTTGAGTGCATGTTTTAGCAGTGCAGTAGGTAGGGTTAGTTAGGTACAGAAATAGATATTAACAAGTGGTCGGCAGTATGTGAATTAGGAAGGCTGCCATGGTGGAGGGCAGGTGAATGTTTTTTTTTGAATGTAAACAAAAGCACAGCACAATAAAAATGTGAATGTAAACAAAATAAACAGCACAAAAAAGTGAATGGAAACAAAGCAAGCATTGGTCAATGACAATGCTGTTTGATTGCATGTTTTCATAATGCAAATGTGGTGTGAACAAGGGCATGGAGGAGATAGATGAAGTTGGGGCTGAACAGTCCTTTAGACTGTGGGAGTGACTGTACTATTAAGTCCAGTTGTCTTTTTTTTTCCATATAGGTTTTTCTCTCATCAGGGGCACTGGACAGGTTCCACTCAGGTCCTCCCATCGGAGGACTCGGCCCATCCCGAGCTCAGGCATAATCCTATCTGCCCTGGTGCTCCTTTTCCCATTTTCTCCCCATCAACTTGAGACCACATTACATGGACACACATGCATGAGAAGGCACGCATGCACTCACAGGCTCCAGTGACAACCTGTTCCTCCCACCCAGCCTAGCTCCAGCTCCCCCCCCTTGGCTTGGTGCTGCCATCAAGTCTTCACCTGGTGGCAGCCAAGAGCCAAGGAAACCCTACATTCCCCCCTTGGGAGAGGAGAGCTGCCTAGTGGCTACTCAGTCCAGATCCTTGCCCTACCCCCTAGCCAATGCCTGATAACCCATGCTCATTCCCGGATGCAGGTCGCCAGCATAGGAAGAGGTAAGGTGTGTCTCAGCCCTTTTTGCCACTGGATCAGCTTAGGTCCAGATGTTTATTTAGTTATTTGGAGTGGTTGGAGGGGGAAAAGAGCTGCAGGATCTTTGTAGACTGTTGCTCCTATATGAATGCCTCGCTGTCATGAGGGGGGTTGGCTGGGATGCAATCAGCATGTATCCTATATGGATTCTCCCATTTCATCCTGGGAGGTTAGCTGGCTGGATTGTCACCAATTGCAGTGCCTCTAAGGATGCCCTTTTCCAGGAAGAGGCAGGTTGGATCACCACTGAGCATGGGTCATAATGCTGCTCCTGTGGTGGGGACTGGGATGGCCCACATAGATACATAGACAGTGTCGGCAGATAAGGGCCTATGGCCCACCCAGTCTGCCCATTTGAGCTCAGCAAGAGCAACTGGTTGGTTACCTGTTGCTCTGTAGGTACTTCCACTGGTTACCTCAGTGGCTGGCAGCTGGTTGGGCACTGGCAGCCACCTCTGGCCCTCGTGTGGCTCCTATTCCTCTTAATGCTGACCCATCAATGTTCCTCGATGGACCCACTGATTTCCACATTGTTTTTTAAATTCATAACACTGATTTTGGGAGGATTTGAAAGTTGACACCTATTGGGGTCCTGAGGGTGGGCTAAAAATACTGTGACAGAAAAAAGTAGGCACCCTTATGTCATACATCCAGTGTAGACAGAGCTCTGAATTGCTTTGTTTCTAAGCTCCAGGCATTACGGGACAAGCATATTGCCCAAATAAGGCATAGGGTCAGAGAAGCAGTCTCTAGATAGTGAATTATTTGCATCCATTAAACCTAGGGATAACTACTGGACTGGATTTAAAGTTTAGATTTAGTCTTTGACTGGCAGGACTATAAAAGTCAGAGAAATTAATGTAAAAATCTATACAGGCTGCTAAAAGTAATTACTGTAAACAGCTTTTCCAGTCCTCTGTAGGTGATTCACATGGTTATTTGGAGTTGTATTAAGGGTTTATGGGGAACAGTGCTAGTCCCAAAATATCTGATATGATACTGGCAGGTAGACATTTTTAATAATGATGTGACTGTTGCTAATGTTTTTAATTCTCACTTCTCTGATCCTTCCAACTACATAAATATGTCCTGGTGTGCCATTGACCTGAACTCACCTGTAGAGCAACATGCTTCTCCTCCTTCCATCTCAGGTCTGTCACTTATGGAGAGGTATTGCACCTTATGAGGTCCATATCTTCCTATAGTAGTGCTGGCAATGGTGGCCTTGTACCTAGGTTCCTTAGGTTTGCTGCTCCTCAGCTAGCTGCCTAAGTAACTCATATATTTAACCTGTTTCTCTCTTCTGGGGCAGTGCCCCGGCTATGGAAGGTTGCCAAAATGGCACCAGTCTACAAAAAAGGTGACCCACAATGAATGGAAAATTGCTGTTCCATCACAATCCTGTCTGTGCTCCATAAGTTGCTTAAGAAACTTGTGGCCTCTCAGTAACCAAGCATCTTCAAAATAAAATGTACTATCATCAGCTCAATATGGTTTCAGACAATCTCACAGCATGTCTAAAACCTCATCCACTTACCAGTGATGTCAAAGTTGCCATGGATAGAGGAATGCTTACTGGGGCTCTCTTTGTTGATCTAACTAAGGCATTTGACCTTGTGGACCACTACCTACTCACATCCAAATTGTATACCCTTGTTTTTTGTCCTCTGCTATTGCCTGGTTTTCAACTTACCTTAGTGAGAGACAGCAGTATGTAAATATTAACCAAGCCAGATTTGACCCCTCCACCATTAACACTGGGATTCTGAAAGGGTCCATAATTGGTCTGCTGCTCTTTACTCTATCAATCATTTTTTTCCTCTGTATTTGTTTACCTCTGTAACTTCCTATGTACCTTGATGTGGAACCTTTGCAAAGGAGTCTATGGCTCAAAGGTGTATTTCTGATTACTGTAAGTAAGTAAATAAATAAATAAAAAAAAATTGCCAAGATCCACTGCCTCATGTTCCACTCTGCTTTTTGCAGGTGATATGGTGCTATATACAGATGCTAAGAAAATGTCAAAAATCAACATGTAGCTTAATGCTGACTTTGGGATTATTCAGTCATGCTTTTTTGGTTCTCCACCCAAACTGAGGGCATGTTCACCAGCCCTATTTACTGCTTGGAGGCCAACTCCTTACTCCTGTTGATTCTTTTACTTTGTTATCACCCTGGACCCAGCTCTTGATTTTAGTCTTCACATACCAATAGCATGCAAATCTGTTAATTCAAAGCAAGGACTGGTTTATAAAGTCAGACATACCCTGATTCCGCAGCTAGGCTAATTATACCTCAGGGAGTTTCATTGTCTAGCCTCACCTATGGTCTTTTACCTTGCACTGAGGAAAACAAACGATTATAAATAAATGAAATACCTGTTACAACAACATATTTAATGGGTAACATATTTAATGGGTTGACAGGGTGGGCCAAACAGTTCTTTCTGCTGTCAAAGTCTATGTTTCTATATTATCTGTCGCTTTACCTTTCTCAGTGCTCAGGGTGACAACACTGCTCACTCTATTCGAACCTTAGCTGGCTCTCTCCAGTGTCATGTCACCTGTTTACCACTGGCTGCACCATTAACAAAATTATCAGATCAGGTTCATATGTTGCCCTTGCCAGTATGTTCAAAAAAATGGTCAGCCCTACCCCTATGATCCAATATGTTTCTGGCAGTTATATGCACTACAAAATGGGAGAGAAGGCTTTTCAATCTTTGTCCCTAAATTCTGAACTCATTTCCAGCTATTCTCAGGAACTCTTGACTCACCTAGTTTTCAAGAATGAGCTCTGTACATTTTTTTTTAACAGTGGATAAGTGCTCCTTTAATGGATGCCTTGTACTGCCACTGTTACTGTGCTTTTTATATGCCTTCTATAGTGAAACTCAGGATGTTTTACTGCACTTTAGTATTATGTCCTCTGCTGTTACATGTAAAAACACAATGCTTATTTAATGTTTTTACTTCTCCTGGGTCATGCCTAAATATAGGGGGTGGGATATTCAGACTGCAACAGGCAGGGGTGCAAGCCTGGGTGCAGCACAACTGGGCTGCGCCAGGGCATGGACCAGGTGATATTCAACGGTGCTACCATGGCGCAGCACCACTGAATCTGCAATGAGGGCACATGCACAGTGCATGATGCAATGGCACTGTGTCAGTGCAAGTGGCAGGAGAGAGCAGGATGCACCAGTGCAAGTGCAGTTGTGCTAGGTGCATCAACTGTGATATTTAGCACTGGGCATGCAAATGATCCATTATGCATGCAAGGCACAAATAGGGCCATTGCATGTTATTATGGCTCCATTTGCATGTGGTGCTCCTGATCCCCTGGCAACCTGCGCCTGGTGCCCTGCCAGGCTGCAGCCACTGGGAACCAACACCCTGCCACCCTTCGGCGGCCTCCACTCCCGGTCACCCGATCATGGGCATACGTATACTACATCCCTGGTTGTTCAGTGGACCACTATCCATCACCTGATCATGGGCATAAGTTAAATAAATCCCTGGTGGTCCAGTGGACCATTATCCATCACCTGATCGCAGGCTTCGGTGAAGTATAACCCTAGTGGTCCAGTGGACTGCCCCCCCAGTGCCCGATGGCAGGCGGAATGAATGAAGGACATTCTGGTGGTCCAGTGGTACTCCCACTCACTCCCGCCCACTGAGGCCCCGGCCAGCCTGCACCCCCCCAGTCAGTGGTGGGTGGTAGCACCCCGCCTGCAAGCTGCTTGCCAACTGACAGCGTACAGTAGGTTCTGTACACTTATTGGTCCGCTGTGTGGGCCAATGGGCGTGCAGACCATACTGTACTATGTTGGCCCGAAATGTCTTTTGGGCCTGTGTAGTACAGTATGGTCTGTACATCCATTGGCTCATGCAGTGGACCAATAGGCATACACACCATACTGTATGTTGTCAGTTATCCGGCAGCTTGTGGCGGGTGCTGCTGCCTGCTGCTGACTGGGAGGTGCAGGCAGGGGCCCCAGTGTGGTGGTGGGTGGAAGGGGTACCACTGACCACCAGGGTGTCCTTCATTCATTCCACCCATGATCAGGCACTTGGGGCATTCCACTGGACCACCAGGGTTATACTTCACCAAAGCCCGTGATTGGTAATGGATAAAGGGTCCACTGACCACCAGGATTTTTTTAACTTATACCCATGATTGAGCTGATGGATAGCAGTCCACTGGACCATCAGGGATGTAACAGATGCCCATGGATGGGCGGGGGCATGATGCCCCCTGGGCAAGAGCATGTGGACTGTGTCCTGGGTGGTCAAGTGGCCACCCACAGCAGGTGACTGCCGTGTTGTGCCTTGGTAATACAGCAGCTCGCCTGTGGGCTGTGCCAGATTTGTTCCTGGATTTGCCAGCTACAACTTTGCACCCCCCTGAGCAGTGCAAGGCGGGTATGTGCCAGCATATGCACCACACATCCCAGGCTGAATATCGGGATGTGCTACATATGCATAGGCATGCCCCCGCAACCCTTTTGAATATCCAACCCAGGCACTGTATTTTTGTCTAGTGCACCAACCTGGTAAACAAAAACTAAATAAATAAAACCAACTGCCTGCCGCTGAGGTGAACCATCCTGCTTCCCTTGCAGGAGCTTCGATAGGGGCTGTGCTTGGTGAGAATACAACCCATCCCACTCAGAAGAGGGGGGCATCCTTAAAGGTGCACTGTCCAGTGGTGATCCAGCTGCCCCTCCCAGGTGACTGGGGGCATCCATAAAGGGGCCAAGCTTTGTGGCAATACAGCTCTTCCATTTAAGAGTGGGGGCATGCATACAGGAGACTGACTGATGGCAATCCAGCCCACCCCATCGTGAGGAGGCATTCATATAGTAGCTTGCTGGGTATGATCCTAGTCTCTGTCTCCTTCCATCAGTCACAATAACTAAATAAACAACTGTACCCACCTGTGCAGTCACTTCTGCAGTATTAAGGACCGTTCAGCCACACCCTCATTTTCATCTATCGCCTCCTTGTTCATACCATGTTTACATTATAAAAATATGTAATCCAGCATCATTGACACTGATCAGTGCTTGCGTTTGCATTCACTTTTTTGTTGTGCTGTGGTTTTTTGTTTGCATTCAATTTTTTTGTTGTTGTTGTGCTATACTTTTTGTTTGCACTCAATGGAACCCAGTCACCTGCCCATCATCACCATGGCACCTCCTCTTACTCCATGCATTGCACTACAACTTGTAAACATTTCTATCTTTACCTCACCTACCCTAACCAGCCCTACTTTCTGCACTACTAAAACATGCAATCAGACATCATTGGGGTTGACTAATGCATGTTAGTTATGTTGTGCTTTTTATTTTTATTCACTTTTATTGACTTGTGCTTTTTTGCATTCCTCTTTATTTGTGTTGCGCTTTTTCTTTGCATTGACTTTGTAGTTGTGCTATGCTTTTTGTTTGATTACACTTTTTAGTTGTGTTGTGCTTTTTAGTTATGTTAAATGTGTGTGCATTCATTTAGTTGTGCTAATATTTTATTTTAATTCATCTTTTTATATTTACTCTGTTGGTTTTCATTAATATTTTATTTGTCATTTTCATTTCGTTGCAGATTACATTTGTTTTTGCTTTGTTACTTTACTTTTGTGGCATCACACTTTACATTTAGTTATTTGGGTGTGTGGGAAGAGGAGTAGTTTTGTTGTTTGTCTTTTTGTTGGCATTTCAATTTTTGGTTATTTCTTTACTCATTTAATTGCATTTTGCTTTTCATGTTTGCCGTGTGTGCACGTGCAGCAAACATTTTGTTAGAATAGTGGCTTTTGAGGGGCGTGACTCTTATCAGTCCAATGCAAAGCAGTCTGTAAGGGGCTCATCCGTGTTACACCAATCATCAGCCAGGCTGATAATGACATTGTTCTTGCCTGATGAGCAGAAACTATGTGTATTTCAAGGGATAGAGATGACCCAATCACAGGTTGGCTCTTTCCTTTGATCTATGCTGCCCAGCAAGCACAGCTGATCTGTCATGATCAGCCTGCTAAGGTTGCATTACATCTTGTAATGAAAAAACTGTTCATTAATGTCTGTTGCTGCCCTGTCCTTACTGTCCCCCACCCGACCCTCCCACTCAGCACCCATCATGCCACACCCCCAACAAACAGAACACCAACACTGGGGTACCAAACCACCAGTGCCACCTCCTGAAATAAAGGAAACCATCCTCAAAGTTTTTAATAGACCCTGCAAAAATAATGCCATCCATTGATGTCTGTTGTACCATTAATCCCCCCACCCGACCCTCCCACTCAACACCCTCCCCAAGCCCCGACTTACCCACCAGGGGTCCACTGCTGTAATCCTCTCTGACTACAGACATGTCTTCATTCTTCAACACCAGTCCATGAATGGAGGAAATGAGGTATGCAGATCAATGTATTTCAATGTTTTTGAACTTAGTGGCATAACTTGGCCATTTATGAATATTGTTGCCCCAGATTTCCAGTATATGCCTTTTTTGGACCCTACCTCATGAACAATGGCAGTGAAATTAAGCAAATCTGTCACAAAAAGTGATATTGTGGTCACTGCATCAATCACCTTTCAGCCACAACTTGAAAACTTTCTCTGCCCTTGTTCATGAGGTGGAATTATAAGAAGGCAATGTTGAAAATTTGGAGTAAAAATTAAAAAAAAAAAAATTATGAGCCTACATTGAAATTTGTCAATGCAGGCTCTTAACTTTGGTAATTTTCAATATTTTGACCCCAAATATTCAATATAGCCATTTCTTTTTTTTTTCTTATATATTTTTATCTCCTCTATGGCTGGGGGGTGTTACCTATGGTTCTCCCCAATCTGGCTTGATCTCACAGCCCCACTCTACTCCAAGCCCCAAGCTCTACCTCTCCTCCAGTCCTGTACAGCGGTCCTTGTCTTGCGGCAGGTACACAAACACCACTGCAGAAGCCGGGGGTGGTCAGATCGGGGGAGCATCCAGAGTTTTTTGAAGCCAGGTGGTGCCAACATCATGTAGCATGCTGAGGTTTTTGTTTTTTTGTGCTCCCCCCATTTGCGGTCACACAATGTCATCAGCATTGAAATATCCGTAGACGTCAGCCGTGCATGTTCCCAATTTTGCTCTCAGCATCGGTAGTACCTCCAGTCTTCACCGGAGGTCACTACTGCACCGAGATGCCCCTGGATCCCACCCCAGGGGGAGGAGAGCTGTCCTCAGATGCTCAATCCTGCTCCCTCCCTGCTGACTCCCAGCATCCAGGCTTGTTCCCGAACCCGGGTCACTGGCGTGGTGTGAGGTGTGGCGTCCAGTGCCTCAACCCTCAGCGCCACCTGGCTGGCTAACATAGCCATTTCTTCACAGCACTTCATGAAAGTGACAGCTGCATTTTTCAAATCCAGGCCAAAATGTGTTTTCGCACTTGTGGTGCAAAATCACTTTTTGGTCAGGACTTGAAAATGTTCTCTGCCCTTGTTCATGAGGTGAGCCCATAAGAAGGCTATGTAGGGTCATAAGAAGTTTATGTTGAAAATCTGGGGTACAAATATGAGAAAACAACAAAGTTATGAGTCTACCTTGCAAATTTTTCAACTCATGCTCCTAACTGTAGTAATCTTCAATATTTTGACCCCAACTTTTCAACATAACCATGTTTTCATACCACCTCGTGAATGTGACAGCTAGCATTTCTCAAATCCTACCACAAATGTGTTTTAACATTTGTGGCACAAAATTATGTTTCAGCCATTGTTTTATAAATGACACCTGTCATGCTCAGAAGGACTGGTCATAAAAAGATTATGTTGGAAATTTGGGGTAACAATGTAAAAAAAAAAAAAAAACTAAGTTACGAGGAAACAAATTGTTCCAACATTTACTCATAACTTTATTTTTTCAGATTTTAGCCCCTAATGTTCAACAGATCCCTTGTGTTACCCCACCTCTTGAACATGGCAGGTGTCATTTTCCAAATCTCCTCTGAAACTTATTTCCACAGTTGCACAGCAAAATCAGCCTTTGGATGGAATTTTAAAAAATTCCACCTGTCTTAATCATAATGTCAGGTCATAACAAGCATTTGTCAATGCCGAATGTTTGCTTGCTGGCATTGGCATTGCTACTGTAGGAGTTACAGAGCTGCATAATAGGAATGGCAGTGAAGTATTGAACTGAAGCCAACCCCACCACCACCCTGCAGATACTGACAGGCATTGGGGTGTGCCTTTGGGTCGTCAGCCATAACAACCAAGCCATTTCACCACACGCTACCCTGCAGACACTGACAAGTGTCACGGTGTGCCTTGGGGTCTTTGGCCCTTATGTTGACCCCATTCCATCAGGAAATATGGTGAGATGGGTGCAGTACAGGAGAATGGAGTGAACTTTGAGGCTGAAGAGTCCAAGGTACAACTCAATGCCTCTCACTGGCTGCAGGGTGTGGGGGGGTGGAATGGTATGAGCATTACAGGTGACAATCCCATGTCACACCCCTGATGCCTGTCAGTCTCTACAGGGTGGGGCATTATGGTTGGAAACCCTAACACCTCAGGCGTTCATTGGTATTTTCACTCCAAATTTTCAACATTATTTTTTTGTGACCCCCACCTTATGAACAGTGGCAATATCAGTTCGTTAGCTGAAAGCTGATTTTGCACAGTGAGTACGTCATTTGGTGCCACGGTTGTGAAAACACATTTCGAACAGGAAGTAAAAAATGACAGCTGTACTGTTCATGGGGAGGTGTAAAAAAATGGCAATGTTGAAAATCTGCAGTGAAAATATTGGGAAAACTGGTGAAGTCATGAGTGAGCATAGAAACTGCGCAATGCACACCCGTAATGTAATTAGTTTGGGGATTTTTTACAGCAGATTGTTAACACAGGCATTTTGGGCTCCACTCATGAACAGTGTCATGGTGATTTTCTTAATCTGTCCCAAACAGTGATTTCCCACAGTGACCATGCATTTCTTCACTGGAAGTGCGAAAACACATTTTGGCCATGGTGTGAAAAAATGACAGCTGTACTGTTCATAAGGGAGTGTGGAAAAATGCCATTGGTGAAAATATGGACTGAAAATATTACAAATTCATGAACTTATGAGGGTGTGTGGAAATTGTGCAATGCTCACTCGTAATACAGTCATTTTATGAACTTTTGTCACCAAATTTTAACATAGCCATTTTAAGACCTCTGCTCATGAACAGTGTCACTGTCATTTCTTAATCTGTCCCAAACATTGATTTCCTGCATAATTCAATCATGATTGTGCAATTACATGTGCGGAAACACATTTTGGGCGCAGATGTAAAATGACAACTAAAATAGTCTCTGTTCATTTGTGTGCTGTGGAGGAGCTGCCAACCATTGAATTATATAGAGCAGACACTTGGTAAAAAGGTATGAAGGAATTATTGTGAAACTATTTACAGGATATTTAAAAAAATATCCCCCTTTTAAAACAGCAATTAAAAGCAGGTGAATTCAGGTAGCTGCTGTACTGTTGCTGTCTTTTGACATGACAACAATTCCTTCACATGTGCGTGCTGATTTAATTTATATATCCTGCATTATCCTACGTTATTTAATTGCTGTTTTTTTCAAGTTTGGTGGCATAGTTGAAACCATTGTCACACAGGCTAGAACATCCCTTGTAAGTTTACTCATGTAAGCTTCAGAAGAAGAAATTGTTGGGCCAAACACTTAGACACTTTGTTCTTTTTGTAACATCCATGTATGTTGGTTCAATAAAAGGCAACAAACCATTTGCTGCAGTATAATTTTTTTGAATGCACTGCATTAAAATAGGAATTATATTGTAAGACCCGGGCAGACTACATACAGCAGGGCTCCTAGATCTACAGGGAGTCATTTACAGGGAAATTTTTCCCATTGACTTGTATTGGTTACAAGGGCCATCAGAGCAATTTTGCTTCATATGAAATAATGAAATGTATGGGGGGGGGGCAAGGAAAATTTGCGCTGGAGTTACAGGACAATGCAAAATCAATATGATAGCACTGCTACTGTGTCCTCTGAAGTCCATCATTTATTCATTTTTTTTCATAGTGTAATAGACCAACAACATGCCTTTCCCTGATTTGAAAGGAAGTGTGAATTATTTAGCATCTGAATGTGCTAGTGTGAACTGGCCTTCATGCTTTGCCCAAGAGAAGTGGGGGTGGAGGGTTGAAACAAAGGGAGTGGATGAGGCAATGTGCAGTTTATCTGACACAGCTTCTGAAATCCATGTAACTCTTCTCAATTCAGTAAGCACCAGTGGCTTTGTTTGAGAGGTGTGAGGGGGATGAGCATGGGAATGCAGACACATGGCTGACATACAGCATCTTGTTTCTGCAGTCACATAAAAATATAGTGGCTGAAGTCATACCTATCAACCTCTTGCCTCATAAACCTGGGACAAGGCTTAAAAGAACACAGGGACAAAGAACTAAAATCAGGGTCACATTTTATAAATTGATAATAGTAACTCAGAAATCTGACATAACAAAGGCAATAGTAGTAAGATGTATTTTTTGTGGAAGAAATATTTGCAGGGAGTTCAGTGACAACACGAAAGTTCACCAGATCAGGCCTTAGAAAACTGTAAGAACCTAAGAAAGGCTGTATGAGTTAAAACATTAAAAACAATACCTTATCTGATAGTACTGTAATTAACAATTATTATGGCTGTGGCTGATAGGCACTAAACATCTGCAGAAATGGATAGAAGCAGCACCCCACTGAAATTGAGATGCTACATCTCAGCTGGACTACTCTGAGCAAAGAAATAGTAAAAATAAAAATAAGTAACTATAAAACTAATTGTAGGCTTTTGATATTTTGTTAGCACCTTTATTTTTTCCTTTCTGACTAGATGCCTAGGTCTCCTTCTAGCTGCCGAAAAGTTTCTGACCAAGATTCTGTGGAAGGGCTGGGTTTGACCCTAGCACCATGGCAGCTCTCACCCCCAATCATACCATCAGGGTACCCTGCTGCAAAAGGGCATAATGACTTTCAGGGTGTTGATCTACTGTAGGCAAAAGCAGACCCGTCATTCTGTGGCTGCAGAATCACACACAGCCGGTGGGTGCTTGTTTTGCAATTGGCAAAGGGGGCCTCTTCTGGCAGTCCATTCCAGGGCTCAGCCACTTTCTCCATGCAGTAACACTTCCTAACATTTCCCCTAAACCTTCCGCCTTCAGACCATGCCCTCTAGTTCTTGTATCTACTGTACCTTGCCTAAAATAAGCTCTCCCCCACTTTATTGATCCCCTTCATGTACTTGAATGTTTTGATCATGTTCCTTCTCTCCCCTCTTGTCTCCAGAGGATACAAATCCAGCTCCTTCAACCTCTCCACATATGTCTTCCCACTTGTCCCGTGCACCATTTTAGTGGCCCTTCTCTGCACCCATTCCATGTTTTCAAGTACCTCAAGGGAATCAACAAAGTCCAAGAGGGTAGCATCTTTCAGAAAAAGATATGTGCAAGAACAAGAAGACACAATTTGAGGATAAAGGGGAACAGATCGGTGCGACTTGAGGAAGTATTGTTTTCACTGTGAGGGTGGTGGATGCATTGAACAGCCTTCCTGATGAAGTTGTGGGGTGCAAAACAGTGTGGGAATTCATGAATGCATGGGACAGACACAAGGTAATTCTGGGGTAGGGGGTCAAGAGGAAGTAAGCTGTTGACTAAGTAGGATCTGCAGCTTATCCAATAGGTAGGGAAATGGGCAGACTAATATAAGGGAATTGTCTTGCCTTTTCTATAGCTTGCCCTAAACACCTGTTTTTCTTTGTCTAATGTTCATCTGCTGCCAACCTTAGTTGTACAACCATACAGTATGTGTCTATTGTAAGTTGCTACAGTTGATGTTTTTACACAGTGTCCAGTATACATAGTATCCAGTATACATAGTATACATAGTATCCAGTATACATAGTATCCAGTATACATAGTAGACATAGTATCCAGTATACATAGTATACATAGTATCTAGTATACATAGTATCCAGTATACATAGTATCCAGTATACATAGTATACTTAGTATCCAGTATACATAGTAGACATATTATCCATTATACATAGTATACATAGTATCCAGTATACACAGTATACATAGTATCCAGTATACATAGTATCCAGTATAAAAACCACAGAGATCACACACACAGATAGTATCCAATCTCCAGACAACCTCTCTTGATACACTGTATCCAGTTGATTGAACAGATTATTCACCCTACACATACATTATCATTCCTACTTGTTTTTTTCACTGCATTATGCTGTCTTTCATGTTGAGCTACAATATAAAAATCAGATTGCAATATAAAACAGACTACCAGTGAATTGTAGTAGCAACACTTACTGTACATTGAAATTAAACATAAAGGGGGGGATGAATTCCACAGGTTTGTCATATTTCTTTTAAGGTATTAAATTGATGCAACTTCAAATGCAATCAGTGGGCCATAATTGTCATGTTAGTATCTTTACAATATAAAACAGATTTCATTCCTCATATAAGGATGATTGATATATAGCTGGTTAACGATGTCACATTGTCTAGAGTGACACTTAGCAGAAATAACCTGTAAATCCCAGAAAGGTAAGTATTTAATGTAATTATTTTATTATGCCTGGTGTGAGGATAGAACCCACAGCCTTCTGATCTCTCAGCCTCAGATGTGAGTATGCTACCTGCTGAGCTACTGCAATTAAGTGGCTGGCTTGGAAGGTGGTCTTAACATAGGCAATGATGTCATAATTCATTTATGGGCATAACAGGCTTTTCTGCTCTGAACATACTGTAACTATTGTGCTAATAAAACAGTATAATACAGCATGTCTTCAGTGCTGAGGTTATTTAAAGCAGCACACACATCCATAGCCACGGTTGTAAATGTAGTAGCCTCCTCATTAACAAAAGCAATGTAAAATGACAGTAGTATACCATCATAATTAGTCTTATAACTGTGTGATGCATCTAAAAGCTGCTTTCAACCTAAATAATTAATGAAGTGCATACTGTAGTTATCAGTAGAATAAAAACCTGACTGGTTTTCAAAAGGTTGAAATGTCAGAATACTTTTTTTCAGAAGGTGCTTTTCTCATTGAAAGTCTAGAATCTTATTATTATACAGTACATGTGACTATTTATAAATCTGAAACATTAATACTGGCAGTGGTTGTGTTCTGACAATCAACAACTTTGAAAAAGAAACCATGCTTAACCATTTTTCTGTATTATTATCAGTAGGGACTTTGTTGGTGATTTACTATAGCTTTTAAGGAGCGTTACACATTTAAAACTGATTTGTGAATAAGGTACTACTACTGTATATCTCAAACTGTGGAAATGTGTGCTGCTTTAGTTAACCTCATCATTGGAAACAAGCTGGAATATACTGTATGTGGCTTAATACAGTTTTATCTATCCTGAAACGGTCACCTGAATGGATAGTTGACTGGGTACTTTCAAATTTGCTGTCCATAGCTGGACTATTTAAACCAAACATTCTTAACTTGAAACTCTGCAAAGAAGATGCTGCTTTCATCAAATGCATAAGGGGAGTGTCAATGTTTGACCCATGCCTTGTTAATAATATTTAATGCATCAAATGCATTTTATATTATATATATACTGTATGCACATTTGCAAATGAACCTCCATTTATGGTAAAATCAGTTTGACTAATGCACTTTATTATTTAATGATATGTAAGATAATTTATCATTTTTTATTAGCTGGTGTACATGTGATGCTGAGTGAATGAGAGCCATAGTGCAATCTTGGTAAGGTATACATCATGTATACAATCAACATAATTGTGGAATGTTCTGCATTTTTTTGTTTTGCCATGTAAATGATTGGACTGACTCTTAGTCCATCATGAAAATAAAGTGATAAAATCCAGGTTTATGCTGTTTCTGACTGTAGTTGTTAACCCTCATATTACTCCATAGAAGAAGCAATACAGTACATAACACGATAAAATAAATTATTGGAAGATGTATAAAACATCACAAACACACTTATTCAGTTCCACTGTTTTCTGATGCTGAAACAGACACAGGGAATACTGTAGGTGTGCATGCAGATTGCAACATAAACTGAATTTATATATATATATATTTTTTAAGTCAGTGATCAACTGAAATGATTGCAGAAGATCAATGCAGTCCTTTCAGTTGGCAAGGTCACCCGATTAATAAAAGTATAAATTCAGTCTACAGTATATTGCATACTGCATGTAAACCTATTCAAATTTCAGTGACCCCCTTTAGGCATCAGAAAACAACAGTGGTTTGGGCTTCTCACCGGTTACTGTGTGAACTATGAATTCTAACTTTTCTCATGGAAGTGTGCATGTAATATTGCCCTTCAACTGTATTAAGTTTTTTTAATTTTCTGTACTCTGTGGGAGTGATGGGGCTTGGGGAGCCACACCTTAGCCCAGCCTTGCTTCATGGTCCCTTGCAGTTGACAGCAAGGACACAGTGCACGCTGTCAGAAAATGAAAAGAAAGAATGAATGACATTGTCATCACCTATAGTAATACCTGATTGGCCACCTGTCAGCCAGTCTGGTTTTACCACAGGCAATGATGTCATCATTCATTTATTCATGCTGGAATGAATGAGCACGGTCATCAGCTCTGTATGCATAATTAGTCACTAATAAAAGAGGAATTATGATATACTGTGCTGCAGATTGTTGCAAAGCTGGAGGATAGTTCAAACAACACCTCTTAAATCCATTTTACTGTCTGATTTATTACAGCTGTCAGCGTATCCATGTACTTTTAAGCCATTTTGGCCAAGCTCAGAATTAAACCCTTGCACTGATACAACTCTATACTGAGAAACACATGTATGTGGCTTATACTGAGAAACCAAGCTTGGACTTTATGCATAATTGCAGTTGAAATGTAATTAGCCCAAACACTTTACTATAAGGGATATGCTTCATTTTTTTCAGTTCATTAAGTTTTATCCTTTATTGGGCCAGGATAAGTGTTACAGTACACTTCCTCTAATGAAAAGTACAGTCTTCACACAGAAAGCAGTTTATTACTCTGATTTCAATAGCACTGGCAAATGGCCTAGCATGTAAATTAATCTATTTGTTGCAAATTTTCCTAACAATACTGATAATGTGCAGACCATTTTAACTTTGAAAGTTACAGATTGGTTGAATGCTTCTCAACAATAGTTATCAGAGCAGCAGAAGCAACTGTGCAGGGTCACAGGTATGGGGGTGGGGAGTGGAGATGCTGAGAGGTAATAGCTGTACATTCAAGTTACGATGTGCTGCAGTTTAGTTCAGTTCTGAATAAAACATGTTTATAATAACTTGACCCATATTTTCTGACTTTGCTTACAAACAGCATTTCTCCTGATATCAGAACAGAAATGGCGAAGTAGCAAATATGGGCGAGCAAGGAAAGATCAGATTGTAGAAATGGTAAAAAAAGGTGCATGTCAGGTGAGACTGCTAATATTAAAGAAATAACGGCATTGACTCCTGTTGCAGGATTTTTAAGATTTCCATTACAAAAGTGATATGTCCATGCCTGTCATTATATGTGGAATGTAATTAAGAGCATCAGGGCTGAGGAGGTACTGTTTCATACTATTTGTATCCTGAAAGGCATAGACTCATTAAATTTCACAGTTGGAAAGGCAGCAGCTTTATTATAGTGCAGTGTTCTGTTTTCATGCACATTGGACAACTGCAAGGGTTACCAGAGTTCATAAATCTAGTGATTAGCTGGATCTGGTTCCACACGCTGTACGTTTACGGCTGATAAAAAGCATTAGTAGTAGGTGGGTAGTGCAGACTAATGAAGGTATCTGAGTTATTTCTTAAAATAGTAACAGACGTTTTGAATGTTTTTCTACCGCTGTATGGAATACTGTATATCAAATGCTGCACTGTTTATGAACCCTGTTCAGACTGACAGTTGCTTTCTGGTTTTCTACATTCTTACACCGTGTGCTTTTTACTTCCATTTTTTGTAAAAAAATAAAAGTAATAAAACATTTGCAGTGCAGTGTACAACAGTCAAAGGAACTACAGTACATAAAAAATGCAACAGCAACTGGGTAAAGGTCAGCATCATCAGTTGCAAATACACAGTATGGTAATAACTAGCGACAACAACCACAACAACAATTAAGCAGTGGGCAAAGAAATACAAACAAATGTTCCAGCTAAAAGGCTGGAAGTATTTTGATTTTAGTGACAGATCACTAGCAAACGTGAATATTCAGATTGCATTCCAAGCGTTTCAACCTTAACATGTGTTTGCATTTCTTTATGCACCTTTGTTTTGTACTTATCACTGTGTATTTATAACCAGTGCTAACCTTAACAATGAGAGAATCTGACGCCTTCATCCAGAAGTGCAGCCCCTCCAGCAGCAGTGAGCAGAGTATTTAACTACTGTATGTGCATGTTTGCTTTTTATGACCACCATCCTTAATCAGATCTGCCTTTTCCCTGGTAGTCTAGTGGTCCCCACTAGTCTTGATTGTTGAAAAATATGAAATTATTTGACCCTTTTTCTGTGCCCTATATTACCAGGGAACACGGTCAACTATTTTACTATTTTTCAACAATCGGATTGGGGGAAGGGGACTACTAGACTACTGGGCAACACCACTAGCAAGGATTCCTGAAGGGGGCCCATGTCCAGTCCCTGCTAGAGCAAATAGTCTGTGTAAGACCTCCATCAAGATCTAGATATTCCTGCACATGCCAGTTAAAATATGAAACTGCCTTGTTACTGTACTCATTCACAATGAGGTCCTGGTAAAATGTAATCATGTGCAAACAAGGAACCCTACAGTATATGAATGTGATCATGGGAGGTCCTGTTAAAATGTAACCTGGTTGCTAATTGCTGTTACTAGTTACTGGTAAAGTTTTCATTACAGTTTGTAAAAGTGTTTGCCTAAATGAATTGTGACCTCGCACTGAAAATCTGATCTCTGTGACACTGTGCTGTCATGTGGTTAAGAAAGATACTTTGTTCAAACATTGTTTAGCTTTTTACAAAATACCTTTATTATTCTTAATGAGAGCTAATGCTAGTGGCATGTCTTAGTGTGTTTTGATCTTGTACTTTTTTTTTTTTTTAAGAAAACCTTGCTGTTTTTGTCTGGTTCTCCAATTAGCAGCCGCAGCTGAGAGTTGTCGGATGTTGTTACCACGTATTTCTACATGATTCATTTTTTGACTTGAAATAAAATGTGGCTGTGAGTTGAGAGAAAAAAAATGTTTTTTTAGTTTGCAATGCTCTACAGAAACCTTCATGGGATGGGAAGTGTATTTAATCCATTTCCTAAAACTCCTGTTAAAAATCTCTTTCTCTCTTTTTAATAATAATAATAATTATATCATTATATTTTTACTTATATTTTTTCAGCTTCTGTGATTTTATATATACAGAATTTCAAGCTGTTGTGATAGTTCGTTGTACTGATAGTGAATAAATGTATTAGAATACAATGTACAGTGCTGAGCCAAAATGAAAATATTGAGCTTCTTTATTTTTCTGTTTTGAACATTCAAATGCGGATATCAAAAGGATATATTTATGGCAAAATGGCAAAACAAAATAATGCATCAATCCCTGCTGCACAGAAGAATATAGGTTCCAAACTTTCCTAACCAATATGTGGGATGTGCTAGCTTAAAAACTGGCAAAATGTAGTACATATGCCAAGGAAGATGGAAGCGACAAAATTAGTGCTGTCGTGTTCATAACAGTCTAGGCTGGCCCCTACATTGAACAATGTGATTAATAATGCACACATTCCTATCAGTTCATAATGGACTGATAGGAACATGTGCTTTATTAACCCCAGTGTTCAATGGAGGGGCCAGCCTTTATTCCTGAGGGAAAAGGCTTCTGACTGCTAAAATGAGGGACTCCCATCTTATGTGGGACTCAGAGGTATATGCACAGAAAATATTTCATTGGTTATCTCTTCAACTTCAGTTTTTAATGAGCATAGATTACGTTATAGTAAACAAATTAATCCAGGTTTCGTTATCCAAAACGTGAAACTGTATTTCTACAGTGGTGTACTATTAAATAGAAAAGCAGCGACACATTGAAACAGTAATTGCCTGTGCACCGTGCAATTTCTAATAATAAAATTCTGTGGAAAAAATGTCATTGTGAGTGGATCAATGCCTCTTGCGAGTGGATCAGTACCTCTTGCTAACCCCCACCCCCGCTGATACAGACAAGAGAAGTGTGCGACTTCAAGCCCTCAGAATGAATAGCATTAAAAAAAGCAGGCGCTCCTTTACTCAATCAAAGGTCCAGACCTTTCGAAATTGTAGGACATTAATAATTTTAACATTTTCCACAAATAAACACTGTAGGTTTGTAGTATGTCAAGGATGCATCATGCACTAACGCACATTTAGATGCCGTTAAAGTGAAAAAAAAAATGCGATTCAAACAGAATAACTATTAACCAGGGAGCTATAACCAGTCCACTACAACAAATTCGTTCACATCTACAAAGCAACTCCTACAATGTTGTTATTTATAATTAAACTGCATTTGGTTTGAATGGGGGAACCCATAAAGTGATGCAGCTATAGCTGCATTGTGGTTATTTTTTCGATAATGCAATTATCTATAGTATTGTATTAAGGCCACTTTTCATTTGTAGCAACAATGTAGGTTTATAATATACTAATTCTTATTTGTCTGTCAATCTGTCTGACAGGAAGCCCTTGCAATATTTGTATCGTTTCCATACACAGTGGGCATAAGAAGCCGACAACTTAGTCTATCACATACTATCACAAAATAGATCCCAAGCAGTAATGTGCACCATTGTACACATCTCTGAACTTTCTGTGATATAGGAGGTCATAAGTTCGAATCTCATCATCGCACCTGGATCCGCGTGACTGCCGTGCTTCCAGTTCAGACACAGGTACCAGTGTAGGTGTTTCTACATCTTGCTGAGCTGTTGTGGAATTTAGGGTTACCACCTTTTAAGAAGTCCAAAGTGGAACATTTCTTACTGAAACATGATTTCTTGTAGGACAACATGTAACCTCGACCAATGCAACAGACTCTTTTTCTCTAAATAATCGGAATTAATACTTAGTCTTGTAGGATTTTTCTTTTTGTTTGTTTTTAGTTGTTCATATTGCTTCTGATCATTTTAATATATTTTAGTTAAGGTGTTATAGTTTTATGCAACATTTAGAGGAAAGTATGACAATATTTTTTCTACTATATAAGATCAGGACTTGAAGCATTTTTCATGTTTTTGACAGGATACAGCTGACCAAATCAGGACTACCCTGTCAAAATCAGGACAAGTGGAAACCTCAGACTGGAAACACAAATTGTAACTATCATTATATAGCATCCATTGTAGTAATCAAGTGTATCCCGACTGTAAAACATGTATAATAGCTCATTGATTAGTAATTTTAAAATTGCCTTAAAATAACATTTTTGTAACCAGTGAAAATAGTAAGAGAACCTAATTTTTCATTACTTTATTAGCTACTTCTGAGTTTCTGATTCTCCCACCTCCTGACAAAAGAACACCTACTGTAGTTATACACCCAGGACATATCTGGAAACAAGCTGTTATCAGTTCCGTTTGTCTTTCCTGATAAAAGCTTTGAAATAAATAGATACACACACACACACACCCTATTTGTGCCGCTTAAAAATCTCTACAAATAAGAAATAACTTAAACTAGCCACGGGACAATACTGACTGCCTGCACATTACCTGTGTAACGTAATACTGTTCCGTGGCTAGCAAAACTTCAGTGCATCGAAAGTAACGCAAGGCGACTAGCTTTTTCAGATTTGAATAAAATAATATGCTGGGATAGAATCGCATCTCCTTTGTACCCCCACTTGCATTTTTTAGAGTTTTTGACTGGGAAATGCACAGTGAGAATTACCAGACACTGCTGAGTCACGGTTTTTATGGTCTCTGCATAGCTCGAGGTTAATGTCTCACTAAAAATGCAGTGAAAGTGGCTGATTGCATCGGCTAATCACAGAACTGTACAACAGTGGCCTGGGAATTCTGATTTAGTAGGCGGTCATTGAAAATAACACTTTTTTTCTGGACAGAACTTGAATGCATGTAGTGCTTATGAGTTCAACTTTCAATGTTTATATAGCACATTTGCAAAATGGCCAAAGTATGTCATATACTAATTTCCTGAACCTGAACAAGAGAAATGGATGTGCTGGGTCTGTGCATTATATAAGACAAGCTTGCAGTGGGGTTGTGTGAAGGAGAGTCTTCCAAAGCAGGCTGTGTGTGTGTGTGTGTGTGTGTGTGTAGGGGGAGCGCCACATGAGCAGGCGATATTGTTGCTCACTGAAGTGTAGCTCCCCTTTCAACTGTATGCCATCTGATTTTGGAGCTGTCATAGACAGCTCCAGTAGGCATTGGAGAACTGGGGCCACACCTGCAAACACACTGACTGAATTGGAAGAGGGCTGCCACACCTCTGAAAACTCCAATGATGGCACTATGTTTCTTGCACATGGGTGCAAGCAAACATAAAAAGACTGTTGGACATTTGGGGTCAAAATGTGGGAGCCAGCTTAAAAGCAGAATAGTGCTTCTTAGTTGCCCTATCCTGGGTAATTATAATTGAATGTGTCAAAGCTGGACACTGCTGAAAATGAGATACTGCATCTCATCTGCTCTGTCCTGCGTAAATCATAGGTATCATAGGTATTTTCTGAGCCAGAAGACATATGTCCATGATGCTCACCATAAAAATCAGCCATAAGCAAAAATGTTGGTACTCTTGCAGTAGTTATCAAGTATAGTTTTAATTCAGACATGGTGGTGCTGAATTTAAAAGTAGACATGACAAGTACTGCAAAAGTATCAACATTTTTGCTTATGGCTGATATATAGTAACAAGCATTTGTCAATGCCGAACGTTCACTTGCAGGTATTTGCAGTGGTATTTGGCACTTGGACATGGCTTAAAAAATCAGTGACAAAGAAGTACAAGCATTTGTCAATGCCAAATGTTGCTTGCTTCTATGTGCTGTTTAGGTATTTGGAAGTCATTGAGTGCAAATATTGAAAAATCACGAACTTACGAGCGTGCGTAGGAACTGCGCAACGCATGCTCGTAAAACAGTCACTTTTAGGAATTTTTTCACCAAATTTTCAACATAGCCATTTTAAGACCTCTGCTCATGAACAGTGTCACTGTGATTTTCTTAATGCGTCCCATACATTGATTTTGCACACCGACTGCGCCATTGTGCGCTACATGGGCGGAAAAATGTTTTGGGCAGGATGTGAAAAATGACAGCTATACTGCTCATAAGGAGATGTGGTAAAATGGCAATGTTGAAAATCTGTACTGAAAATATTGAAAATTCGCGAACTTACGAGCATGCAGGAACTGCGCAACGCACACTTGTAAAACAGTCATTTTTAGGAATTTTTTCACCACATTTTCAACACAGCCATTTTAAGACCTCTGCTCATGAACAGTGTCACTGTGATTTTCTTAATGTGTCCCATACTTTGATTTCATACACCGACTGTGCCATTGTGCGCTACATGGGCAGAAACACATTTTGGGCAGGATGTGAAAAATGACAGCTATACTGCTCATAAGAAGGTGTGGTAAAATGGCAATGTTGAAAATCTAGAGTGAAAATAATAGTGGATCTGCATGAACTTACGAAGCGTGCATAGGAACTGCGCAACGCACACTCGTAAAACAGTCATTTTTAGGAATTTTTTCACCACATTTTCAACACAGCCATTTTAAGACCTCTGCTCATGAACAGTGTCACTGTGATTTTCTTAATGTGTCCCATACATTGAGTTCGCACACCGACTGCGCCATTGTGCGCTACATGGGCGGAAACACGTTTTGGGTGAGATGTGAAAAATGACAGCTGTACTACTCATAAGAAGGTGTGGTAAAATGGCAATGTTGAAAATCTGGAGTGGAAATATTGAAAATTACAAACCCACGAGCATGCTGTGAACTCGCGCAACTCAAAGCTCTAGAAACAGTCATTTTAGAATTTTTTCACCAAATTTTCAACATAGCCATTTTAAGACCTCTGCTAATGAACAGTGTCACTGTGATTTTCTTAATGTGTCCCATACATTGATTTCACACACCGACTGCGCCATTGTGCGCTACATGGGCGGAAACACATTTTGGGCAGGATGTGAAAAATGACAGCTGTACTGCTCATAAGGAGGTGTGGTAAAATGGCAATGTTGAAAATCTGGAGTGAAAATATTGAAAATTCGTGAACTTACGAGCCCGCGTAGGAACTGCGCAACACACGTTCAATAAAACAGTCATGTTTTGAATTTGTGCATATAATTTCAACATGGCTTTGGAACCCCTTCTCATGAATGATGTCACTGTCATGGCGTTATTCAGGCCCAAAGGGTGATTTCACGCAGTGACTGCGCAGTGACTGCGAAATCACCCTCCGGGCCCGAATAACGCCATGACAGTGACATCATTCATGAGAAGGGGTCCCAAAAACCCAATGTTGAAAATTTGGTGCAAAAATTCCAAAAAATGCCTGAGATATGCAATAAAGTTGAAAACCCTCTCTAGCCCATTATACAGCTTACCGGCATTTCCTCAGTTCGCGGTCGGCTTTGAAGAGTGCAGACGTGTTCCCGGTCCACTGATGATCATCGCGCCAAGCTCCAGAGGTAAGTATGGGGTGGGGGGGTGTGGGGAGGCAGGGTGCGCAGTGGGTGGAGTGCGGGTTGTGGGGGGCTGGGAGAAGAGCCCGTGGGACCGTTTCAATTTACAGGTTTGTAAAAATAAGCGGCGATGTGGGACATTTGCCATGCTGGGGTGGGCTCCCAGCATGGCAGAAGGATGTGCTGGGGGGGCCGTGGAGCCGACAGGGGATTGGGCACCCCAGTCAGCAGATGACGCGGGACATTTGCCACGCTGGGGTGGGCTCCCACCGTGGCAGCAAAGATTTGGGCGGCGTGATGCGGTGCTGTGTATGACAGCGTTGGTTTTTTTTGAAGAGAAGACCACCGCTGTCATACACAGCACTGCATCCGATTGGTGCAGGACTGCCATGCCTGCTCAATGGAGCAGGGGATTGCAGGGGAGGGGCACACCTCCAAAGTGTCCCATTCTCCCAAGACGTTCCTTGCGCATGCGCGCAAGGGAACGTAAAAATGAGTATAAGCAAGACCTTGTGCAAAGGCAACATCAGCAATGGACATTCAGCATTGACAAATGCTTGTCTGTATTTGTGCTTTGCACTTCAGGGCCACCGTACTTTAGAGTATGTTATAGCACCACCTTGTGGTTATTGCAGGAAACTTAAGGGACAAGTAAACAGGGTTCTGTCTTACTGCAATTCCCAAAATTGGAAAACATAGGGCTATAGTATAATCCCCTATACAGTATGTTACATGGTGAGCTTCTTATAGTCCCAATTCATATTTTTATACAGTTTCAGCAGATTTTAAATACAAAAATGAACAGGTGGAGGTTTTAAAAGTGGCACTCAGGCAGCACCCTTAGATGGCTGCCACATGCTAACATTATGATGTTATCAGAGTGACCGCACTCTAGAGCAATAATGGGATTTATAGAGGGGCTTGTTATATACAGTGGATTTAATACTTTTAGATAGCATTTTTGGGGAAAATCCTTGACTGTGCATGTGTGAAGTGGGTATCACACATGAACATTAAGGGATTTTCCACAAAGACACAGTCTAAAATGTTAAATCCACTGAATATAACAAGACCCTACACAGATCCCATTATAACTCTGGAGTGCTGTCACTCTGATGACATTACCACGTTAGCATGTCATGGCCATCTTAGGGTACTACAGGAGCACCCATTTCAAACCTCTGTCTGTATATGTATTTAGAATCTGCCCAAACTGTATTAAAATGTGAATTGGGACTATAAGAAGCTAACCATGTAACAGGCAAGAGGTTATACTATAGCCCTATGTTTTCCGATTTTGGCAGTTTCATTTTTATGGCTGTGGGCAGAGCCTACAGCCATCTTGCTGTCTGTAGCTGGAAAAAATGGAAGATCATGGAACACATTTTTCAAGTTTTCGATGTATCCCTCCTCAGCTATAAATCACTATGCCAGTTGAAATAAAATACTCCCTTCTTTCTGTTTATAATGTTGGAGACAGCGCTCCATGCTGCTCATCAGATGGCCATTAGGAAACTGAAACAGCTTGTTAAATATTGGTTGCCTATTAAACTGGAGATTTGTTTACCCCCTTCAAAATGCAACAACGTGCACATTTAAATACTAAGCATTTAAACGTTTTCTTGTTACTAGCTTCAGTTGGGCAGGTATGGTCTTTCAAGAAAGATTCATACCTCATAAATTTCACCTTTTCCCAGCAATCTAAAATGATTTACACTGTTTTTTAACCTCTTAAGACACTACCTGATGAGCACTGTCTCAGATATATGCCAGATCTTCTGTGAACTATCCAAGCCTAAATATATAGCAATCAGCAGACATGTTTTACTATGCTTTTTTTTGGGGGGGGGGATATATTGAGCTATACACACACATGCACACACACACCATCCTCATGACCACAACATTTAAAATAAATACTGCAATCTAATATGTTATAAAACAATAAAGAAACTGTTTATGTCAGTGAACACAGTGAAGTTCAGTTTGCAGTAGATTTCCTTTAAATATTTCTTATCCTACATTTTGTATCCTGGATAGCACAGGGGAGATGCTACATCTCATAGAGATCTTCATTTTACACATTTTTGCACTGCATTTACTCAGGATGTCCCAGATTAGATGCAATATCTTGTTTTCAGTGGGGTCATGATTTTACCATTTTTATAATGTAATAATACATATATATATATATATATGTATATACACACTTTATTCAGGGTAGCCTAGTCAAGATGTAAAATATTGCTTTCAGTGTGTTCTGATTTTATGCAATGTAGCATAATATTGTGTAGATTTAGAGCCACCCTGAAAATAATATGCCATGTCTTCTGTGAACTATCCAGGCTAAATATATATAGCTATCAGCATGCCTATACTGCGAAAACACATTGTAAAAATGTGTAAAAGGAAGACAACATTGAATCTGCTTCTCAGCAGATCTGTATTGTGCAAATTCATTAGACATAATGGTTAAAAGCATACCAAAAGCTCTCCATAGCCTTATTGGCTCTGACCAGAGTTAGTTTTTTTAAGTACCCAGTTTAGGTGTCCTTTAATAAATGATGTAAAATGATGCAGAGATCACTAGCTTCACAGCACAGTCTGCTTTACGACAGTGAGACAGAAAAGAAACAGAGCTTGTCACTGAACGCATGGAATGAGTGTCTAGAGCACTGCAAGGAGCCTGTAAAACAGTGCACTGGTAGTACAGTATTTGCACTGGAGGCTTCCTGCAGAGACTGTATAGAAAACATACTTTATCTGGGGAACTGTTTGTCATTGTTTTGGTCCTTGACCTTGTGCAAAAAGATGAACAAAGTGGATGATTTCATACCTTTTATCAGACTAAAAAGAGACTTACAAACCACACGTTTTCAGGCTACATAGAACCCTTTATCAGCTAATGGTGGAATCTAATCTGCCCCCAAAAACAAGCATTTGTCAGTGCTGAATGTTCACCACTTGCATTTCTGTTGTACTGGGTTCTGCTTGTACACATTATATTAACCCAAGACAGAGCTGATGAGACGTACTATGTCATTAATCAACTAAAAATACCACCAACAGCTTAATCTGGTTCAAGATCAGTTGGCATTCATCTGTATCCCTTCCCCTGGGTCGTGCCTGAAAATAGGCAGGATTTGTCTAGTGCACTTACACGGTCAACAAAAACTAAATAAATAAATAAATAAATAATTTGCTATGGGGTCCTGATTTTTTTAGTCCTTCTCTGATGAACAGAATGGGTGTCAATGTTCAAATCTACCTTAAAATGGGTGTTTGTGGAGTATGCTGGCATACTCTATAAACACCCATTTTGGGGTGGATTTGAATAGAGGTGGGCAAGCCAGGAATTTTTCACCTAGAACCAAGTCAGAGCAGTGCCAAGGGTCTGGCTTGCTTCTATGAGCCAAAGCACGAGCTGAGCCGTGGCTACTGTAGGCTGCTCTGTGCATAAGAACTGAATGTTTCAGACACTACAATAACTTCTTGGGCTGACAAAAATGCTTACTTTGGCCACAAATGACTCAGCTTGACCTTGGCTCTCAAATGCATATGGAGGTGGAGCTGAGTAAGGTACTAGGATCATGTCTGCTTTGGCTTGCCTACCTCTAGATTTGAACATTGATATCCATAGTGTTCATCACAGTGGGACTAAAAAAGACCTCAACAGCAAAAGTAAGTAAAAATAATTAAAAACAAAAAAGTTATCAACGAAAGACAAAAACCCATTGAAATGAATGGGAAGTATGAGTCCATTCATTTCAACAGGTTTTTTTTCTTCTATTCATAACTTTTTGGTTTTTACATAGTCTTACATACTTTTCTCCGTAGAGGTCATTTTAAGTCTCTCTCTGATGAACAATTGGTGTCCACCTTCAAATCCACCTCAAAAGGGGTGTATGCGGAATACACACACTGCAGTCTGCAAACACCCATTTTGGGGTTGATTTGAATGTTGACACCTACAGTGTTCATCAGAGTGGAACTAAAAAAGACTTCAACAGAAATAAACAGGTAAAAATATTAAAAAACAAAAAAGTTATCAAGTAAAGAAAAAAAACATTGAAATGAATGAGAAGTGTGAGCACATTTATTTCAAAGATGTTTTCCCTCCGGTTCATAACTTTTTTGTTTTTCACTATTTTTATTTACTTTTTTCCTGTTGGTCTTTTTTAGTCCCATTCTGATGAACTCTACTGGTGCCAATGTTCAAATCAACCCTGACATGGGTGTTTGTAACCCATTTTGTGGTAGATTTAAATGTTGATTCCAATAGTGTTCATCAGAGAGACTAAAAAGACCTCAACAGAAAAAAAGTAGGTCAAAATATTAAAAAACAAAAAAGTTATGAACTAAAGGGGAAAAAAACATTGAAATGAAAGGGCTCACATTTCCCATTCATTTCAATGTTTTTTCTTTACTTGATAACTTTTTTGTTACCTTTTTTTCTAAAATCAGGAGCCCACTGAAAATTACATATTATGTCTGATCTGGTCTATCTTGGGTTAATATATAGTAGAAATGTATACGTCCAGCCCGGTGGCACAGGTGGCTGAGGTGTTGGTGCCTTACCTCACACCATACTGGCGACCCAGGTTCAGGAATGGACTCGGGCGCCAGAGAGTTAGCAGGGAAAGGAGTATGATTGAGCATCCAGAGAACTGCTCTCCTTTCCTGGGGTGGGTTGGGGATTGGTCTCATTCTGCAGCGGCCCCCCCGGTGGAGACTAGGGGAAGCTCAGAGACAGCACGACTGGGGGAAATCGGAGGGAAAAAAAACCTGAAAATGGCATCTCCTCCTGCTGGATGATGGCCACCCGGACCAGTGCCCCCTCGGGATCTGTGGCAGCCAACCTGACTACAGCAGCACCCCGGTCCAATGCCTAGGCCGATAGGCTGTTTCTCCTCAGAAGAGGAGGACCCACCCAATGCAAGGGTTACATCTGGGTACCCTGTGGTGGTTGTAATGTGGGGTTGAGCAGGCAGTGGAACTGAGCGAGAGGTGAGTGTCCATGGGCAATTGGCCTGAAGGAGTGGTAGGGGATTCGCAGGGGAGATAAATACATAACACAAGAAAAAGAAATGTGTACAATCTGGACCTGGTATAACAGCAATACAATCAGTGAACATTTGGCAGTGACAAATGCTCGTTATAAGGAGGGAGTGCATTTATTCCCCCAATCCCATTTATACTGGCAATTTATGATGGTAAATTTCTAACTTTTGCACTTCGTACTACTGTCTCCTGCCCCCCATCATCTATCCAGCAGGCTTCTGTAATTCATGATGTCTGAAGAGTTAGTGCTGTATTCATTTATCAATTTTGTGCCTATTAACATTTTTATTTTATACAGAAGTATAACAAAGAATGTTACTGTAAGGCATTTTCATTCACTGGAAAGACGCTCCTTCGCATCCTTCCCCCGACACTATGATTAGCAACCGCGCAGTCAAGCTCATTTGCAGAAGGAAGAACATTTAATTCTTATTCACTTATTCTATTCTAATATGGATTAATTAAACTATGCCACATCACTGGGCCATTGTTGCCATAACACCTTCATTTTTTTTTTTTTACAGTTACACATTCTGTTGCAGGGATAGACGCAGAATTACAGACAGAATCAAATCCAATGAGTTCATTGATATGTTTCTTGTGACAGTAAATTCCTTTTTTCAGTGAGGGTAACACATTTTCTGTGGCAGGGGCCCCTAGCTGATGTTCAAATTTAAGACATGCCCCTCGGTGTGAAACAGTGCTAACAGCATTTTAAATGTGGAAGAAGGGTTATCTTTTTTTCCTTTTAAGTTACAGAATGTGGGATATAACCTTGAATATTAGAAACATGACAGTCATGATGCATAAAGCTGTAACTATGCCTGAATGCTGCATGTCTCCCGTGATCTGCAGAAGCACTGCTCAGCTGGTTGGAGGGTGGCATTATGCAGATGAAGGAAGGCAGTCAACTCTCTGATAGGCACAACTACCTCTTTTCAACTACATGAAGTTTCCACCCATCATTTGGCAGAACAGCATCATAATCAGCCTCACTGATCATTGGACTATCACGGTCGAGCCCACTGTAGCTTGAGCTGCATTGGACCCAACAGTGACACACCTCTGAAATCGGGTGTCACAGCAATATGGTCACCCTTGCACAAGGGTGAATAGGACAGCCTTAAACACCCTGGGTAGACCTGATAAAACACAAACACACACACACAGTCTGTCTTCAGGGAGGCTCTTAAAACATTAGCATTTAACAATTTATAGGCCCCCTGCTGTCACATTCCATCCATGGAGAGGAGCCTAATTTAAATTTTTTCTATATAGCTTTTTTCCCCTTTGGGGTTCCGAGGCAGGTGCAGCTATGATCTTCCCTCAGAGGAGTTTGTTTCATCCTGTTGGCTTCAGGGCTTCATTTTTCATTCATCAGTGACTCATTTTCTGCTTTTCTTCCTATTAAGCCCGGACCCCAGAACATGGTCATGCATGCATGTGGAGGGGTGCATGCACTCCATGGCTCAGGTGATGGCCTATTCCTCCCATCTGGCCTAATGCCTGGTTTCCCTTGTGGCTGGGCACTGCCACCTAGCCTCCACCAGGTGGCAGCCAGGAGTCAGGGAAACCCACATCCCTTCCCGAGAGAAGATAGCTGCCTTGTGGACTCTCAATCCAGCTCCTTGCGCTCCTCCCCTGGATGACCCCTGATGACTCGAGCTCATTCCCAAATCTGGGTCACCAGTGTGGGAGGAAGTAAGACATCCAGCACCTCAGCCCTCCATGCCACTGGGCCAGCAGGATCCTACTTTTCTAAACTGATTCACAACCAACTAGGATTTCAGTCTTTTATTTTTTTGTCTCTGCACGTATTGAATGGGGACCATAAGGTGTGAAGGATCTCACTCCTAGTGTTGTTTTGAAATTTGCCTCTCAAAAGTTAAGATGTGCTACTTGTGTTGAATGAAAGACTCATAAAGAATGTAAGTTATCAGCTAGTGACAGTATAGTTTTATATCTGTGGATTTTGAATAGCAACATTTTTTAAACTGAGTTTTATTCAGTTTAGAATGTATAATAATACTCATAAACATCCCTTGCAAATATGATCACATGGGGCAATGCAATGCAGTAATGCAATATAAGTTTAAACCCACATCCATACTGTTACACATAGTGGGGGGAAGCTACAATATTGCAAACTAGAATTTTCTTCATTGCTATAACATGTCCAGAAAATGAGCCATAAATGGCATGACCTTGGTAATGGCTGTTCAGGAATGAAAAATGTCTGAATATCTTAGCCTCTCTGCAACAAAGACAATGTTGCAAGTAAGCATTAAGCCACGCTGAAGGTGGCATCTAATGCTGGATTAATGCATAGTTGGGAGGGTTGTGGCCCGAGGCCGGAGGCCGAGGGCGAACAACCACCCAACCATGCATTAATCGCATTAGATGCCACCGCCGGAGTGGCTTAATGCCCTTGTAACATGGGCTGCCTGATGAGAGAGTCACCAGGAGTGTTTTTCATCTGCTTAAAACAACATTAGATAGGGAGTCGGTGTGGTGATCAAAGATTTGTGCTGCGCTTACAAATCGTCTAAGAGAACAGCATTAATATGCTGATGTGGTCAAAACATTAGGCGGCTATACTAAAAGAAAAAAGGGCATCTCACATGGCAGTCCAAATAATGTGGTGATGTACTCGGCTCTGTCTCTGATACCAGCCATTGGGGGTTTCCAGTGGACGGCTGCCTCGCCACGGTGTGCGACGCACTGAAAAATGTACATGCTGGCTGGGTCACTTCCCCTAAGGGTGCACCACTTCAGTGCATACTGTGTGTGTCTCTCGGACTCTGCTGTGTGCTGCTCTGTCTGCACCTGCTTCTTCTCCCACACCCCATTTCCGTCTGTGCCTAGCTGGTCTCCCTCTCCCTGTGCCATGCTTGCCTCTGTGAAACTTGATCCCCGCCTGTCCCAGTGCTGCTAACCTAGCTGTCTGGCTCACATTGGTAGTGCAGTTTTGAACACGGCATCTATCGTGGATTAATACACGCTCCGACTTCAACCCCGTGATGCCATTTGACCAATCGCGGGTCCCCATTCCACCATTCATATTATTGCCATGTTACAAGTATAATTCTTTCAGGCAAGGTGTCTACTTTCAGCACTCATATAGCATGCAGTGATGTATTCTCATCTGGCCAGCTAGTGCAAAGTGACATACTATTGTAGGCTGCAGCATAAATATTAGAAATATTATTAGAAAATGCACATTTCCAAGGTTGGCAATAGTATTTGTTTCAAACAGTTGTAACCACTTAACTGCAATATCTAAATAACATTGTTATGCCTGTCAGGCAACTTACTGCTGCAGGCAAAACATTGTTTTGGAGAGTTGCTGCCAAATAAATGTTTAAACTAGCTTTAATAAGTCACCAGCTAGCTGGCATTTGATCAAACCCATTATAACTACTGTTGGGGATATGACCACACTGAAGACTGTCCAAATAGAAAACAAATATTATGCAGGTGCAGTCGCGGTCGCAGGGGTGGGTGCTGCCCCCCTGCAAAAATCACTTTATTTTTGCAATGGCACAATGACGACCGCAGTTGTGGTCGACATGCAGCCATCATTGCAATGTCAGGTCGATATATTTTTGTTGAACCGGCATCGCAGATCCAGCTGGGCCCATGCACTGGGTTAGGACTGTCTTCAATATAGTACAATATAGTATTTACCCCATTTTGCTCAGGTCCCTTAAATGAGGATACAATTCCACTATCAGAAAAAGAAGGGAAATTCTTTGCAAGAAACTACGTTAATGCAGACATTGGGGATGTAGAACACAAAGCGCATAAAAAAGAGAAATGAAAAACATTAGGGATTGGGGTCTCTGGAGTATTGGCGAATCAGAGGTTGGGTCTTACTTGGGGTTGTCAACCCTAATGCCCACTGCTCCCCTGATCAGATGAGGTAAAATGTGATGTCTTCATGCAAGGTCTGTAGGGCCCTGCATGAAGAAAGCTCTGACAGATTATGTTGGCCATACTCTATCACTATGAGGCACTAGTTTGGAGCTGTATCTTGTTCTTCAGACAGGAGGCTACAGGTTCAGGAGAGAGGGTGGGCATTAGGGTTGACAACCCCAAGTAAGACCCCACAACTGATTCACCAATACTCTGGAGACCCAAATCCCTAATGTTTTTCATTTCCCTTCTTTGTGTGCTTTGCGTTCTACAACCTTGTCTGCATTAATGTATTTTTTTTTGCAAAGAACTTTATATACTATTTATGGTAGCATTTTATTAAATATTTGAAAATTGGGCCTTTTGGTATAGTGCTCCCTCTTTTATCCACCCTGCCATTATCCTCCACCCTTGCATACCGCCAGTGTGAGCTCCTGTCCTATTTTCCAGAAATAATGCTATCTCCCCCTTTAACCACCACTTTCTTATCTGTCACCCTCTTTTATCTGCCAAAATGTAGGAGGTAGAGGTTGGTGGATAAAAGAGGGAGCACTGTATATTTAAAGTATATAAAAGAGTGATAAGATACATGATATATATAAGCAATAACACACAATGGGATGTGTGTTATGCTCTGATAAATGCACGCCTAGGGGCGTAGTGAGGCATGAGGCCACACACCGAATACTTTACCACCCCCCTAAGTGCATTTATCAGAGCAAGACCCACAATACGGAGTGTATTACTGCACTTATAAAATGGGTATATGTTGAAAAATATTGCAATTTAAAAAAAAAACATAAATATTGGATTTTTTTCTGTTTTGAAGCAACAGTCCCTCCATTGAATTGGCAGTAGAGGCAGTGGAGAGTAAGCTGACTTTCTGATTTTTGTCTCCACCATCCGCTGACTATTTATTCTGTGCCACTTCTTTTTGACTTCACCATGATGCTGAGTTTGGTCTCCCACCCACCACTCTCTTTCCTTCTCAGCCAATTGCTATAAAGAGTGACCATGGCTGTTTGTTAGGCCAATATTTCCTTGTGGTCTTGCCAGCATCACACTTCCATGTGTGATTGCGCCTTTTACAAAAGTGCTGGTGGTCTCACTCTGTGCTGGTTGGGACAGAGAGAGAGAGAGAGAGAGACAGCACCAGTGACTTGAGTGAGGACACTGGATCAGGAGATAGAGGCCGGGGGATTGCTTTGCTAAGATAATCATGTCCCATGTGTTTTATTTAAAAGGTGCTTCTTTTGGGGGGATTTTATTGGAGTGGAACTTATGAAAGTGGCAGGTAAAAATAGCAATATTTTCAGAATGGAATCAGTGACTCCTAGAGTCTACAGAGTTAAAAGATGACTGAAACTGGCTCTTTTTTTCCTGTGGTTTATTCTGAAAAAACAAGACATGACATGAACATCCTTTCAGCTTCTCAGGATTCTGGGCTGTCACCACCTATTTTATAAATAAATACAAATATTTACAATAAATGTTACCCCTCACACCTATAGGATACTTTATGTTACTTTTGATTTTTGTGACAGAGAGAGTGTGTATGTGTGTGTCTGTAAGTGTGTAGGCACTGCAGTGTGGTCAGTAAAGAATTCCACTCCCTCTTTTATATGCACTGCTACACAGAAATGGCTTCACTGCTTCTCAGTATGGGAGTGCCTCTTGAAGGAAGCTATACATATGATTTAATGAGTTATAATTTAACACATAGGAATGCAGAGAGGTGGAGCTGTATAGAATTATTACTAGGTATTGACACAGTTTCATCATATATCCAAAGTGAACATTTACATTCTGTTTTATGAAGTGCTAAGGTGCTTACTAATCTTCTGGGAATGTTAAACAGCTGTTAACAGTGCATCAGTGTGTTTCTGCTTTAAATTGTCTTAATCATTGAGTGAATCTCAAAACTGTGTTACAGACATTAGTTTAATTTTATTGAATATGGTGATAAATAAGGAATAACTCAATTGCACATACTGCACCATTATTTACTAACTTTAGAGGGTCTCAGATGTTACTGGGACATTTTGAAAAAATATTTTCAGACACCTTTCTGCTTACATTTATACATTCCCTACATTTACCTTCACCATTTTCATGGCAACTATTCACATTAATATGAAAGCCATCTGTCAGTTTTTTACATCATCATTTTCACAGTGCCACATTAAGATGCTATGAACCAGAGAGTGTGACAGCATGTGTAGACATGCAATCAGAGCAAACAAAGTTTTGGGGATAGTTATTCAATTATAATTTTAATGTGCATTGTTATAAAAAAAAGAGAAGCTAAACACAGAAACTGTAAAAATATAAACTGAAACATGACTAAAAAGTATGTTTGGGGCTTCTTAAAATTGTAGTACGTGTTCAGTAAGGCAACTTTAAGTACTGTAACATTGGTGTAACCATGATGTTGTTGCACTTCTATCAATATCGCTGAATAGTCAACGCAGAACATAATACTATTTGTTTATACACATACTGAGGGTTGTCTCTTACTGAATAAGAATGCTCTTGCATGCTGTTTGACTCACTCAGCAAAACAGCATGCTCTCACATGCTGTTTAGCTGAGAGAACCATGCATCAATAAGAGACACCCCTTGTGATGATTCACCTATCTGATTGTTATTATATTGTATCATATTTGTGATAAATATATATTTTTTTTAATTTCTGCTTGGAAAATATGGCAGTCTGCACAAGGCATTGTGGGACCTTGGATTTAAAAAAAAAAATACTGCTCTCCCTCTGAGTGGAAAATCTAATTAAGAGCTTCCTTTACACCAGACTGTAACAGGCTATAAAACCAGCCACTTGTAGAAAGTATTGAATTTGATGACCTATTAGGAGGAAAACAGCTTCTGACAGATACCTGTTACATTTCTCACCACTAGGATAAATAGCTGTCAGGAAGTTCCCCTGAAGATCAAAGGAGTAATTCTGACCTGCCATAAAGCAGGCTCACTAATTAAAAAGAATATATATATATCTATACACACACACATACATATATAACATATATATATATATATATATATACACACACACACACATATATATATATGTGTGTGTATATATATATATATATATATATATATACATATACACTGTTTGGGGATGCTTAGCAATATGCAGATGCCTGTGACTACCATTTGGTATACAGGAGATGTGAGTGACCTCACAGCCAGCATCACCACTGAGTTATGACCTCACAAACTGGGTGGGACACTTGTTCTCTAAAGAGTGCCAAAGCTAAGAGAAGACTGGTCTTTTTGATCTCTGGATTCCTGAAAGGCACACTCTCAAAAGTACTTCTACATTAGATAAATCAATCTCTATTTGCCAGTTGAAACTAGGGGTGGGATTAGATACTCAATAATAAGGCAGTTTTATTTAAATTGTCCATTTAATTTGCAGGACTGTACATTCAATGTTGTATGTTCTGTGTTTTGTATTTCATCTACTATTTTTAATTTTAGTAAACTTTGTTTTTCTTGAGATCCTGACTGAGCTCTTTTCTCATTTTGAATGTGTATGCTGGGACAGTGTTGATAATTCTGACAGAACTGTGAAGCACGTACAGTGTGTTACCATATGCACCAAGGTAAGAAAAGTACGTTGGTCTCAATTGAGTAAAAAGGGGGATTGTGAACCAGGTTAGGTGCCTACTGGGTTAAGTATTGCACTGCATTTCCCTGAAGAGGGTGTGATATTTGAACCTGTTACCTGGGCGTGCTAGCAAAAAAAGGTTCATATTTGACCCCAGGATTTGAGACTGGTAGTTGTTTGGATCCAAAACAGACAGTAATTACCATGTTTGTCTCCTGTTCATGTATTGCACTTCGAGGTTTGCCACTGTGGGAGCAGAGGGCCTGACTTGCGGAGTACGTTTGTGACAGATCTGGTTGAAAGTGGTGCGATTTAAAAGATTTGGTTTGCAGTGCTACAATCAAAAAAGATATGTTTTCATACTGTGAAATTATTTGGTGACACGAACATTAACAGTCTAGTGTATCAGACTGATAAACTGTAACAGTTCACATACAAAATAAGGCAGTGATTTAAGCTAATGTAGCCATAAATTAGGGAAGAAGATGACTTCTACCTACAGTGAGTACACTGCAGAATACCTAAGGCAGTTGTGCCAGGAGAAAGGAGTCTGTTGCAAGGGGCAAAACAAGCAACACCTCCTGGAGGATCTTGTAGCAGCCGATGCCCAAGACCTCTAGTCACAGTCAGTGACTGAAAGGGACCAGACCTTGAGCGTGGAGGGGCCAGGGTCCATCACAGTGTCCAGACACAGTGAGGAGGACAGCAGGACAACTGTGAACTGAGACCCACTGCAGCAGGGGAAGGTCACCACCACCATGCTGGAGCCAGAAGGGATCAGGCTGCAGATGGAATTGTGGAGAATGGCACTGGAATTCAAGCAGAAAAGATTTGAAGCCCAGCAATAAAGGGAACTTGAACAAAAGAAGATAGAGATGGAGGGAGAAAGAGGAGAAATGAGAACAGTGAGAGGCTGAGCAAGAGCAGCGAGAGCACCAGCACCAGAGGAAATTTGAACTGGAAAAGCTGCAACTCCAAAGACCAATGCCAGAGCAGGTAAGTGTGTGGGTGAACCTGGAACTCCAGGACTGGGTTACAAATTAAATTCCAAATTGATAGCTGAATTTAAAGAAGGGGAAGATATGGATGCATTTTAATTCATTTGAAAAGGTATACATTCAGGAAAAATGTCTCAGAGAGTCCTGGAGCTTCCAGCTATCCCTGTTGCTCACTGGGAAAGTTTGTGATGCACTGGGTCAAATGGACAATTAGGACTGTAATGATTTTGGCAAACTTAAAGTTGCATTGTTAAAACAGTATGACTTGACAGCTGCAGTGTACAGAGTTTACTCCGTAAGCTCAGGAGAAGTCCTGATATGAGCTATGAAGAGCTAGTCACTAAACAATGTCAGTTTTTAAAATGTTGGTGAGAAGGGATACAAGCAGACTCTGTAGAGAAAATTGAGGATGTTGTACTTTTGGAGCAGTTCTTTTGGGCTTGCCCAGATCTGAAAACCTGGCTAGAGGACCAAGATCCAAAAACAGTGCAGGACGCTGCCAAGCTCTCAGACTGCTATGTCAGGAGCAGACCTGCTTTGAGAGGGAGTGGGGTGGGCATGGCAGTGCAGAAAGGGAAAAGCATGCCTTCAAGGCAGCTAAAACCCTCACTGACTCCCTTGAAAGTGGGCAGCCCCAGATTACAAAGAAAGGAATTGTCTGACAAAAGAAATGAATGTTGGTTTTGCAAACAGCCTGGACATATTACAAGACAGTGTCCTAAAAAGGCAGAGAGTGCACAAAGTGGTGCTGGGAAAGAATTGTTTTGTTTTTTTGTGTATCCCTGAAAGCATGCCAGTAAACATGAGGGAGCACATACACCTAGTTACCGTGAATGGGGTGCAAACCAATGGGTTAAGGGACACAGGGTCATCCCTTACTTTGGTAAAAGGGGATTTGGTTGAGCCTGAACAGCTTATACCCAGTTTGTTACAGTGTGGGGATTCACTGGGGAGGAGAAAATGCTGCCACTTGCTAGTGCTGTCCTGGACTGGGGTGAGACAGGAGAGACTGTACAAAAAGTTGCAATGGTAGAAAATCTTGCCCTGGATGTGATTATAGGGGACAATCTCCAAAAGGGGATGGTGTGTGCAGTTACTTGCAGTCAAGCAGCAAAGGCAAATTGTAGTTCCCTGGAACCCATAGAACCCCCTGTGCAAAACACTGGGCAGCTGGTTCCCCGGCCAGTGTCTCCTGATATGGAGAAAAGTGAAAGGGGTAGAAATTCCCCAGGTAGCAGTTAACAGAACAGCTACAGAAGGTTACTCTGAGGAGGTAGGGGAAGCCAACTGTCAGAGAGTTAGAGATGGCAGTGACCCTGAATGCCCTGATGCTAGAGCTAGGGACCCTAGTTTAGAAATTGGAAGGGACCTGTCCCATGCCTTGGGAATTGTAAAGATTTTGCAGCTACTCAGAGAAATTACTCTAGTTTAGAGAGACTGAGGGCTTGGGCAGACTCTGACAGAGGAAGGTGACAGGAAACATAGAATTTACTGGGACAATGGACTGCTGTATACACAGGACATAAGGACCAAGGGAGGGGTGCTGGGCAGGAAGTTTGTCATTCAGCAGGGGTACCGTGGGCAGTTGCTCAAGATTGCTCATGATATTCCCATGTCTGGACATCTGGGAATTGCATGCACTATGCAGAGATTGGCCCAGACTCTGTATTGGTCCAGCTTCACTCAGCAGGTAAAGGAGTATTGCAGGTCTTGTCACCGGTTCCAAGAAATAGGAAAGGCGGGTAGTAAAACCAAAGCCACCCTAATTCCCTTGCCCATAGTGCAGAGGTCAATCTTAACATTGTTTTACTAGCCCAAACACTAGTGCAAACTGACCAGGGCCAGTGCAGCTAACTCTCTACTTGTCCATCTCGACTAGTGCAGATTTTCATGGCTGTTAATGAAGTAAAAAAGTCTCTACTTTAGCAGGTTCTATTCTCATGCTAATCTCTGTCAATGTTCAAGATGGCCTCATGTGATTAACAGCTCATTGAGAACTGCAATTATCTGCTGGCCCAGTGGCACTGAGGGTTGAGGCGCTGGATGTCACACTTTGCGTCACACCGGTGGCCCGGATTCGGGAACGGACTCGGGCTGCCGGGGGCTGGCAGGGGAGAGGGAGGATTGAGCATCCGATGACTGCTCTCTTCTCTCTGGGGTGGGTAGTGGGGCTTGCATCACTCTGTAGTGGTGACTGGCAGAGGCCAGCCGCACTACAGTGGCATGCACTAAGCGGGGGAGAGAGCACAGCAGGCAAGAGCACTACCTGCTCAGACTCCATTGCACGTCTGGCTCTCCATAAGGGAGAAAATGTAGAAAAATGCGGAGGGTGATTTTCATGGCTGATGGTCGCGCCTTGCACCCCCAGAGAGACCTGAGAGGGGTGCATACCCAGTGGGTGAGAGAGCGATGAAAGGCCGGCCCACTGGGGGAGCGGGTTCATGTGGCCCATACATACGACCGGGTTTGGGGGTGCAGGACTGGCGGCCAGAGATCGTGGGGACTGCTCTGCTGAGGAGGTAGAAACAAGGGTATGATAAAAAAATAAAAGAGCTGCAATTATCTGGCAGTTCAAGAGGGGGATCCCACAAAAGGCTCAATGTGAGTCATCACTCCACTGTTAGGACTTTCTGCTAGTGTCCAGGGTGTGATCAAGGGTAGAGTGCTATTAAGTCACTAGCTTCCAGTTTTCTGAATGTGTTTCTGTCTAGCAATTTGTCCCCTCATTTCCCTACATTTTGAGTGTCTCTATCCAATATTTCAGTGACAAAATGCAAGGAGATATACAGGGTCGGCCCTGCAGGTGGTGAGTTTTATCCCAGCCTCACTATAACTTCCCTCTCCCCTCCAAATCTCTTAACTCTGTTCTTTCCCTGGACACCACTGCAGATCAGACTCTGAAATGACCATCCACAGATCCATAGCTGCAATTACTGGAAAGTGTAGGGGATCCCCTGCTCTTCTAAATGGACCATGCCAGCCATCACCATCCATGCAGTCCCACACTCATCCCACCCATCATGTCTTTTCATCCTAAAAACAAAGCTTTGGATCATGTACGGTACAAAAATAAACCTTAATAAAATACATATCAGAAGTATGGTAGCTTGGATTCAATGCAAAGAAGTGCAAAATAATGCACCAGGGAAACAAAAACCCAGGGGAAGAGTACACAATGGGGGGGGGTAGTAACAACAACAAAAATAGAAAGGGACCTGGGGGGAATCATATCAGATTACCTTAAGGTTGGCAAGCAATGTGAGAAGGCAGCAGGGAGGGCTTGGAGGATACTGGGACCTACAGGGAGAGGCATCACCAGCAGAAAACAGGAAGTTGTTATCTCTCTGTACAGACAGTTGGTGAGGTCCCATCTGGAGTATTGCATCCAGTTCTGGAGACTCCATCTCTGCAAGGACATAGACAGGATGAAGGCAGTCCAGAGAAGGGCAACTAAAATGGTGCAGGGTCTGAAAGAGAAGCCATATAAGGAGAGACTAAAAGAGCTTAATATGTATACCCTTGAGGAGAGGAGGGAGAGGGGGACATGATAGAAACATTTAAGTACCTCAATAGAATCAACAAAGTCCAAAAGGGTAGAATATTTCAGAAAAAGAGATATGCAAGAACAAGGGAGCACAATTTGAAGATAGAGGGGGGACAGCTCAGGGGCAATGTGAGGAAGTACTTTTTCACAGAGAGGGTGATGGTGGATGCATGGAACCACCTTCCTGAGAAGGTTGTTGTGTCTACAACTGTGGGAGAATTCAAGAATGCATGGACAGACATAAGGCAATTCTTGTGGGGGTAGGAAGAAATAGGCTATTGGTTAGCTAGGATCTGCAGCTTATCCAGTAGGTAGGGAAATGGGCAGACTAGGTGGGCCAAGTGATCCTTATCTGCCATCAAAGTCTGTGTTTCTATGTACATAATTTGAAAACTTAAAATAGGCATTCTTGGGGTACATAGATTATCTTGTATAGAAATAGAGATAGTATAGCATTATGCCTGTGTACTATTTCCCCTGGGCTGATGAAAGGACAATGTTAAAGAAAAATCTATTATTGTTGGGGCAGAACATATTAAAATCAATGCTTTTAAAAATAAAAACATCATATTTTTCTATTTCCCAAGCCTCTTAGATTTGTATAGCCCTCGTCCCCAAATAAATCTTAGATGTGCTCCTGGATCACTTGAGACTGTACAAAAACTTCCACAAGTGCAGGTCTCCAGTTGACTATAGGGTGGGGCCTGAGAGTGTCCTTCTCTGCCTGACTCTGTCCATTACCCTGTGGGTGGTGGTGACAGTGTGGAGAGATGCATGCTGATGTCGACTATTGTGTAGGCAGAGCTAGGACTGCTTGATTGAACATTTGATGTTGTGATGTCTTCTGGTTGGGGGGGCAGAAAGAGGAAGAGAGGAGGCAATGATACAAAACAATGGGGGGCTCACTATGTGTGATAACGTTGCAGTCTTTTTTTTCTGCTGGGAAGCTGGAACCAGTGTGGGAGCAGGATAAATGTGCAATAATCAGAGTACTTCTTTGCTTGCATTGTTTCCTGTATAAGTGATCAAAATGTACCATTATAATTAAGGGCTAGTGCAAACTTCTGTAGGCTAGTGCAATTTTTAGTCAACTTGCCCTTCTAGCTAGTGCAAAAAAAGGTTACAGTTGACCCCTGGCCATAGTGGAGGAGCCCTTCCAGAGGGTAGAAATGGATATTGTGGGGCCTTTGAATATCCCCCAGCTCCTCCAGGAAGAGGTTTAGCCTAACAGTGGTGGATTATGCCACCCTGTACCCAGAGGCAGTAGCCCTATCCACACTGAGGATAAACAAAGTGGCAGATACCTTGCCAGGGGTTTTCTTCTGTGTTGGGTTCCCACAGGAGACTATCACCGATTGAGGGGGTTCCTTCAAGTCGGACCTGATGAAATGTTTGTGGGAGAAGTGTGGGGTGGTGCAGAGATACATGATAGCTTATCACCCACAAGCCAATGGCCTTCTAGAAAGATTCAATGGTACCCTTAAATCGATGCTCCAAGTGTTTGCTGAACAGCATGGGAGGGACTGAGATAAATACCTTCCCCACCTATTGTTCATATACAGGGAGGTGCCCCAAGAGTTGACAGGGTTTTTCCCTTAGAGCTCTTATACAGATTCAGGGTGCGTGGGCCCCTGGATTTGGTCCAGGAGGACTGGGAAGGCAAGCATGCCACCCAGGGAACTCCCATAGTGGATTATGTCCAAAAGTTAAGAGAAAAGCTGAAGGAGCTTATGGGAACAGCCCAGAGCAACCTGGCAACAACCCAGCAAAAGCAAAAGGTATGGTATGACCGTAGAGTCAGAGCTCACTTGTACACTGTGGGTCAGGAGGTCATGGTCCTAATCCCAGATAAACTGCAGGCCAAGTGGGCAGGACCATACAAAGTAGTCAGACAGATGAATGATGTAAATTACATTATAGAACTGCCTGACAGGAGACATATCCAAAGGATGTACCATATCAACATGATGAAGCCATATGCAAACAGGGCTGACACGGGCTTTGCAGTGTGTTGTCCTGGGGAGGGGACAGACAAGGAAGACCCCCCTCTGGACTTGCTGGAAGAAAGTCCAGAGGGGGGTCCTCTGTGGAGGCAATTAAAATATCATCCCACTTGACCCCGGACCAGATCCAGGAAGTAAGGGAGGTTCTAGCAGACTTTGCCCCATTGTTTAGTGCCAAGCCTGGACCAACCCCCTTAGTGACACATGATATAGAGACAGAAATGCAAGTGCTCACATGGCGGACAGCGTATCGGGTGTCAGAGGCAGTCCAAAAAGACATTAGGAGGGAGGTAGAGGAAATGCTGGATTTAGGGTTAATCCAGAAATCCCACAGCCCCTGTGCTGCACCCCATAGTCCTCATTCCCAAGCTGGATGGCTCTACTCAATTTTGCATGGACTATTGTGGACTCAACACAGTCACAAAGTTAGACACCCACCCAATGCCATGGACAGATGAACTACTGGACATACCTCACCACTACTGACCTGATGAAAGGGTATTAGCAGGTGGAGCTAACTGTCAGAACTAGGGAGAAGTCAGCCTTCATCACTCTGATAGGGTTATTTAAAGTTAAAGTAATGCCTTTTGAAATGAAGAACGCCCCTGACACCTTCCAAAAGTTGGTGAACCAAGTGTTAAATGGCACTGAAGAGTATGCTGTGGCATACCTGGATGATTCTGCCATCTTCAGTGCCAGCTGGAAGGAACACCTGTCCCACCTTAGGGAAGTGCTGGGCAGGATACAGAGGGCTAGTCTCACTGTAAAAGCTGAAAAGTGCCAGGTGGCCATGGCTGAGGTGGCATACCTTGGGCAAGTAGTAGGCCGGGGACAGCTCCATCCTAATCAAGCAAAAAACTAGGCAATTGAGGCATGGCACAGACATGAAACACAGAAGCAGGTTCTGAGTTTTCTAGGGACCGCAGGGTACTATAGAAAATTTGTATCAAACTACAGTGCCCTAGTAGCCACCAGCGTGGTGGCATAGAGGATTGAGGTGCTGGATGCCACACCTCACACCACACTGGTGACATGGGTTCAGGAATGAGCCCGGGTCATTGGAGGTCAGCCGGGGGGGAGGGAGAGGACTAGAGCTGGCAGCTGACTGGCAGCCCTCTACCTCGGGAACAGAGGTAGCAGGTACCTCTGAGCTTTGCCACCCTCTGGTGGAAGCTGGAAAAGTGGCACCTCTCTGAGGACCTTCGGCGCTAGGCCATTTGGGGGAGAGAGGAGGAGACCCCATCTGGAGCTGTGGTGCACATGTGCGCCTCCACGCATATGCACTACCACTTCCGAGGGTCTTGAGAAATAGGTCCACGGGGAGAAAACAGAGGAAAAAGTGGGGGGCCACCGAGGATGATACCTCCGGACTGGCTCTGGGGATCTGCTGGGTGCTACAAGCCCCCGAAAGACCCCCGAGTCTGATAGGTTGGTGGACGTAGAGGGTGGACCTGTCACAGGTGGATAAAGATAGTTGAAAAAAAAATTACAGTGTCCTGGCGGTTCCCGTATTTGGCTTGCTAAAGAAAAGAATGCCAAAAAAAGGTTAACTGGGAACAAGCCTTTGAACAAGCCTTTACACGGTTAAAGGAGGCACTGTGTGGTGCTCCCATATTAACCAGTCCAGACTATAGTAAACCCTTTGTAGTCCAGACAGATGCTTCAGATGTGGGTATTGGGGCAGTACTTAGCCCAACTTCTAAACAAGGGAAAGATCACCCAATAGTGTACCTCAGTAAGAAGTTACTTCCCAGGGAGCAGACTTATTCTGCAGTGGAGAAAGAATGCCTTGCAATGGTGTGGGCACTAAAGAAACTAGAGCCATACCTATACGGGTGGCACTTTGAGGTACAAACAGATCATAACTCCTGGTCTGGCTGGCACAAATGGGTAAAACAAATAGTAAGCTTTTAAGATGGAGCCTTGCCTTGCAGGGTTATGACATGACTGTCACTCACAGGGCAGGGGAACAAACATAAACACAGATGGGCTATTGCATCAGTTAGAGCAGTAAACTGAATTTGGGAAACTCGTCCTATGCCTAGGAACAGATTCCCCCAAATTCAGTCTAGGATGGAGGATTGTGATGCTTTGCCTATCTGGCTTGTTGTTATATTGTATCATATTTGTAATAAATATATGTTTTGAATTTCCACTTGGAAAATATGACAGTCTACACAAGGCATTGTGGGACCTTGGATTTAAAAAAAAAATACTGCTCTCCCTCTGAGTGGAAAATCTAATTAAGAACTTCCTTTACACCAGGTTGTAACAGGTTGTAAAACCAACCACTTGTATAAAGTATTGCATTTTATGACCTATTAGGAGGAAAGCAACTTCTGACAGATATCCTTTACATTTCTCACCACTAGGAGAAATAGCTGTCAGGAATTTCCCTTGAAGATCAAAGGGGTAATTCTGACCTGCTATAAAGCAGGCTCACTAATTAAAAAGAAAAAAAAAAATTATGGAATGCTTAGCGATATGTAGATGCCTGCGATTGTCATTTGGTTTACAGGAAATGTGAGTTACCTCATAGCTAGCATCACCACTGAACTGTGACCTCACAAGCTGGGTGGGACCCTTGTTCTCTATAGAGGGTTAAAGCTAAGAGACGATTGGGCTTTTTAATCTCTGGACTCCTGAAAAACACACTCTCAAGAGCACTTCTACATTTGGTAAATCAACCTCCACTATTTGCCAGTTGAAACTAGGGTGGGATTAGATATTCAATAATAAGGTGGTTTTGTTTAAATTGTCCATTTAATTTGTATGACTGTACCTTCAATGTTATATATGCTGTGTTTTGTATTTCATCTATTTTTAATTTCAGTAAACTTTGTTTTTTCTTGAAATCCTGCCTGAGCCCTTTTCTCATTTTGAATGTGAATGCTGGGAAAGTGTTGATAATTCTGACAGAACTGTTAAGCGCGTACAGTGTGTTACCATATGCACCAAAGTAAGAAAAGTACATAGGTCTCAATTGAGTCAAAAGGGGGGATTGTAAACCAGGTTGGGTGCCCGCTGGGCTAAGTATTGCACTGCATTTCCATGAAGAGGGTGTAATATTTGAACCTGTTACCTGGGCATGCTAGTGAAAAAGGGTTAATATTTGACCCCAGGACTTGAGACTGGTAGTTGTTTGGACCCAAAACAGACAGGAGGGTTAACCTGTTTGTCTCTTGTTCACATATTGCACTTCAATGTTTGGCACTGTGGGAGCAGAAGGCCTGACCTGCAGAGTGCGTTTGTGACACCCCTCAGTATAATTTTTTTTTTTGGTAAAACTTCACTCAGACATTTTGACTCCCCATCTTATTTGTTCAATTCATCTTTGATGACTCAATCCTTTCCATTAGGTTGGAAGCATTCTATAACAATCCCTTTCCATCAGGGTGGTTCAAAATCTATAGCTGATAATTACGCTCCCAATCTCCCATTTACTTATCATTTCAAAATTTATTTAAAAAATTATATTAACTCAGATGAATTATTATTTGGTAAAGTATCACATTTTATCATTTCATTAGTCAGGGTTTCAATCTTTAAATTTCCCATTCAAACTGCTCTTGTATACGTTGATGATTCTGTCTCCAGTGCTTCGGATTCAGGTTGTTTTGTAGGTTCTGTTTTTTATAGATCTTTCTACTGCTTTTGATTTAATCAACCATTCTTTGCTTATTTCTCATTTATCTTCTTATGGTTTTTCTCTTAATTTTATTTGTTGGTTTTCTTCTTACTTACACAGGAGTTCTCAGTCTGTTCTCTGGAACTGTTGTCTTTTATCAACTCTTCTGGTCTCCATGGGAGTGCCTCAAGGTTCCATACTTGGACCAATTCTATTTTCTCCGTTAATTCTTTACCCTCCATTCTTAAAAATTAGCCTGTTCATCTTTTTTTCTGCAAACACTGTTCTTTACTTTGCATACAAGTCTGTTCCTACCATGTTCTCTTACTTTACAGCAAGAACTTGATAAAATAGTTAAGGGGACCCTGTAAACTCAATTATGCCTCATAGTGTCTTTAGTTTAAAAGGTGCCTTTAATGATTGGTCACATTCTATAAAGATTGCTGATGTAGCTGTTGGTTTGATTCTGATAGTGAAAAACAGACTGCACACCATAATGGTGACATCACACAAAAACATGTTTGTTTACATTTTTTGATCAACATCCATTGAATCTTTCCTGTACATGGGAAACCCATCTAGAGTCTAGCCACATATGATGCAGAGGGAGGAGACTTTACATCATGAGCGGCTGCATTGTTTTGGGTTTGTTTCCATTGTTCAGGAAGTGTGCAAGAAGAGTAAATCAAGGATTGGAAAAAAAGTTTTGGTATAATTACACCATTGGCATGTATTTCAGTTCTACTTAGAAATGAAGCAGGTAAAACAACAAGCATCATCAATGAATTTTAGAGAAGGTAAGCAATCATAAAATGTGGGGTTTCAACTAGAGGTAATACGATCCAAAAATGGTTGACAATGTTCCTTTAATTGGTTCTCAGAAAACAACACTGATCCTGAATGGGAAAAAGACACAAATTGTGTTGTTTGGTTCTCAATATGATTTATAAAATCTGGATTCTCCCTTTTCTATTACCCTGAAAAGCCAGTCCCTGGAAAAAAAGGGACAGAGTTTAAGTATTTAGATTTTACTTCTGATTTTTCAATGACTTTCAAAGCTAGTATTGAAAAAACAGCTTTAAAATCAGTTTCTGACTAGGTTATGTAAAACATGCTTGATATTGTCTATTTGAAGCAAATAAACACATAGTTGTTCAGGCAATCCTTCCCATTTTGGACTACAGTAACATCATTTATCAATATCTCTCTGAGTCCAATTTGACTTTTTTAAATGTAGTCTATTATAAGTTGTTGCACTTTATTCTAAAGGCTCAATGGGATGTGCACCATTGTTTGTTACTTACACTACTAAATTGGCAATTCCCATATCACTGAAGAGATCTCAACTGGCTGTCTTTAGTTTGTAAAGCAGTAAACAACCAGACTGTCGCATATTTATCCAGCACTTGTTGAATTCAACCCATAAGTATGATTTACGTAATGTTTTACATCATGGTTATCAACTGCCAAAATCTGCCTCACATTATGACAGAACTTTTTCTTTTGAATCATCATACACATGGAATGGTTTTAAACTTCAGTTCACAAATTGTGCTAGTATAGGAATTTTTAAGAATGCTGCTGTACTGTAGCGACACTTGAGAGCTCATAATCTGAAATCTTTCATTCTTGATTAACTATGTTAGAGTAATCCTTTTATAGTAGGCACACAAAGAAACAAACACAAATTGTAGCTATGCACTGTGGTACAAAATTACAGCTTAGATGAGGAACTCAGCTGTATTATTATTATTTCTCTGATAAACCAAGAAAGCAACACATACAACTGGCTATAAAGGTCATAATTTTTTTGACTGCTCTAATTCTTATATTTTTATCTCTTTTAAATCTACTCAGTAAAATTACAAAAGCTCATTAGCAGATCTTTTTAAGACTGGTAGATCTCTAGGCTGTCCCATTGGCACAGCTGCAGAGCTACCGCTAGTGACGCTGGCAGCCTGGTTTCAGGAAGGAGCCTGGATCATCAGCAGCCAGCCAGTGTAGGGCGGGAATCCTGTGTCCCATATAACGCTCTCCCTCTCTTGGGGGGGCAGGGTTTCACCTCCCACTGCAGCACTGCCATATACAGATGTGTGGATGGTAGGGTGCGTGGGACATGGAGAGGAAGTGAGGTGCCATGTTGCATACCATGTGAGCATGCCACCACATGCTCACTTCAGGAACATAGTCCCAAATGTTGGCATCCTTGTGGGGTGGAGTAGTGTGGCAGTTTATGGGGAATGGAAGACCAGAAAAAACACCCTGGTTGGCAGGATTATCACCGATGCTTCACAGGCCCAGCGCCCGGTGATTTAGGCTCCTCCTGAACCTGGATCTAGATCTTGGCAGGTTGAGGGACCATCCACCACCCTGCCATGGATGACTCAGGGAGAGCTAAGTCCTGAGAGAAGCCAAGGTGACAGAGCTGGGAGGATCGGCAGGAAGGAGGGACAGCCAGGGAGACAGGAGGAGAGACTTTGTATGAAAAAAAAAAGAATGGTTGATCTCTAAAATGTAGAGTCTGTATTCTTTGTTATAAGAAATAACTTATTAGTAACATCCTAGTGGACTATGCTGGTACTAACAAAGAGCAACATGACTGAAATGGAATAAAAGTTTGCAAGTCATTATTAGTTATAGGGCTGTCATTTTATTGAGTGATTTAGGTGACAGCTTTAAAGAGCACATGCAATGATTTTTTCATATTTTTTAATAAAAGCTTGAATTCACTTGAATTCAAGTCCCTGTGTCATGATTAGTGTTTCCTGAAAATATCATGCTGTTTGGTTTTGCGATTTTCTGTAAATTAGCATTTGTTAATGTGCTCTGCAGTAACTGAAATCAGTGAAGAGGTTTCTGTCCCTATCATTGAGGTCTGCAGAGTGATGAAATCATCTTGGCCTAGACTGCTGCTTCATCAGTTAAGTCCCTGATTGACTGAAGAAGCTGTTTCACTTCTCAGTTAAGGCAGTCTGTAGAGCTAACTATTTCTCTCCAAGTTGTTTACTAACACATCTGGTTTGTGTTTAGATAGATTAGCTTAAAATCAATCATTCTGTTATTATAAAAAGTTGATCATTTGAGTTTCTGTGCTGAACTGAAGTGGTATGAATGTTTGTCAGAAATTACCTTGTCTGTATCACAATTGTTAGTTCTTTCTCTTCAAAACTCTGAATAGTTCTCTAACTATATAACACAGAGTTGTTTAATGGCTGTAAAATAAATCTAAACTTTGTTCATTATTAGAAGTAGTTTGTCATTGATGTAGCCTCCATAAATAGATTCATATGAGAACATTTTTATGTTGTCTTGCACAGGTGCAAGCAACATCTTGCGGTAATAGCACCTTTCAGAGGTGTGTCGGTGTTGGCCAATGCACGGAACGCTTTATTGGGTGCATCCTTCAGCCCCCAATTAGTGAGCATGCTAGTGCTGACACAAAACTTCAAAGAGCGCCAAAACCTTGAAACAAATCTGCCGCTCCAATGAGGTACATTTACCTCACTGGAGCATCAGATGTCAATGCTCCATTACATGCCTTTCCTGGTGAAATATTTCAGTGAATATGGCAGCTCCTGCCACTCACCACACACAATCTCCACAAAGCTGATATCAGGGGTGGCCAGTCCCCATGTTGGCATGTCCAGCCCCACACACACAGTTTCTTTGCCGACAGGGCCCAATCCCCATTGGCAGCATGTCCCCCCACCACACACACTTTCTTTGCCAACAGGGACCCAATCCCTGTCAGCATCAGTCCCCCCAACACTTTCTTTGCCAATGGGGGCCCAGTCCCAGTCAACATCATGTTCCCCTACTCCACACACTTTCTTTGCTGATGGGGGTCCCAATCCCCATCGGCATCAGTCCCCCTCAAACTCATGGGGCACACTAGAGCCCACCCCAGTGCACCCAATATTTATTTTTTTATTTCACCTGTAAATAAAGAAAACTGTCTCCCAATGTCTGCTGAGAGAGAGAGAGAGAGAGAGAGACAGACAATGTCCTTGTAAAAATTAAAACAGTCCATTGTCGTCCCCCAACCACCCTCTGCACACCCCACCTCCCCAGCTCCCCTCACCCCATACTTACCTCTGAGGTCTAGAGCGCTGCGATCTTCTGTGTACTGGGAACACATCTGAACTCTTCAAAAACCGAACACTGAAGAAAATCATGGTAAGCTTTATACTGGCATCAATGGGGTGGTTTCAATTTAGGTAGATATCTCAGCCATTTTTTGGAATTTTGGCTCCACATTTTCAACATGGGGTTCTTGGGACCCCACCTCATGAACACATGCACCATCATCTCGTTACTCAGTCCTGAAAGGTGATTTCGCAGTCACTGCACGGAATTACTTTTTGGGACTGATTAACGAAATGACAGTGCCATTGTTCATGAGATGGGGTCCAAAAAGCCCATGTTGCAAATCTGGTGAAGAAAATTCCAAAAAAATGACTGTTATGAGCATGCATTGCACAGTTTCCATGTACGCTCGTAACTTCAACAATTTTTAATATAGTATTTTCACTCCAGATTTTCAACATTGCTATTTTTTCACACTTCCTTATGAACAGTACAGTTGTAATTTTTCACATCCTGCCTAAAATATGTTTTCACAAATGTGGTGCACAGTGGTGCTGTCACTGTGGGAATTAACTTTCGGACAGATTAACAAAATCACAGTGCCACTGTTTATGAGTCGAGGTCCCAAAATGCCTATGTTGAAAATTTACTTAGATCCCCAAACTAATTGAGTTACGGGTGTGAGTTGTGCAGTTTCTATGCACGCTTGTGACTTCACCAATTTTTCATATTTTCACTCCAGATTTTCCACACTGCCAATTTTTTACACCTCCTCATGAACAGTATAGCTGTCATTTTTGACATCCTGCCCAAAATGTGTTTTCACACGTGTGGCACCAAATGGCATAGTCACTGTGCAAAATCTAATGCCCCACCCTGTAGAGACCGACAGGCATCAGGGGTGTTACTTGTGATCATCGGCTGTACTGCTCACACCATTCCACCACCACCCTGTCACCTTGTAGCCGGTGGCAGGCATCAAGGTGTGTCTTGGAGTCTTCAGCCCAAAAGTTCATGCACATTCTCCTATACTGCAACCATCTCAGCATACTTCCTTATGGGATGGGATGAGTGTAAGGCCCAAAGACCCCCAGGCACACCGCAACACTTTTCAGTGTCTGCAGGGTAGGGTGAGGTGAAATGGTATGAACATTATGGCCGACAACCCAAAGTCACACCTCAGTGCCTGTCAGTCTTGCAGGGTGGGGGTTGGGGTAGGCATCAGTTCAATACTTCACTGCCGTTCCTATTATGCATCTCTCTCTAACTCCTGCACTACCAATGCCAGCAAGACAACATTCGGCATTGACAAATGCTTGTTGTTTCATGTCAGAGTGACCAAAAGGTGTATGCCACACTCTGCTATTTCAGGAACATGTACTGTTCGAACTCACTAATGTCAGTTATTTGAGGGTTTCTGTGTGAAAATACATAATGTTTGTGTAGAACCAGAAATACTATATGGCATCCTGATTCTCCTGTCTCCTGCCCCTCAGTTGAGGCTGCTGCACCTTGCTCTGACCCCCACCCACACAGTCAGGGCCAATGCACCCTGTTGCCCATTGTTCCTGTCTCCACAGACAGGGCTGCTGTGCACTGCTAAGTTCTAGAGTCCCAGGCCTCTGCCTCCATGGTTTGGGCTGCTTGATGCACCATGCTACCCACTTTCATTGCCCCAAATGAGCAGGGCTGCTGCAGCATGTGCACCCTGTCTCACAATCAGGGCTGCTGTACCATGATGCCCCACTGTGTCCTTCCTCACAGTGAAGGCTTCTGCATCATGGTGTTCTCTGTCCCCTGCCACCACTGTGCCCTGCTGCATCATAGAGCCTCTTGCCTCCACAGTTAGGGTTGTTGCACAATGCTGCTCCCTGCCACTGGAGTCAGATTCTTTGGTATACTGCTGAAACTGCTCAAAAGAAGAAACAAAAAATTACTTTCATCTTGTGTTATGGGGTGGGGGACAGAGGGTAGCAGGGTGCAGCAGCCCTGACAGTTTGGGCAGGAGACAGGGGAGGCATCAGGGTACAACAGCTCAAACTATGGGACAGAGTGCAGCAGACATGCCTGTTTGGGACAAGGGGCATAGACAGCAGGCTGTAGCAAAGGATCTGACTCGGGTGGCAGGGGGCAACAGGGAGAAACTGCCCCAACTGTGAAGGCAGGGGACAGGGTGAAGCACATGCCCTGCCTTGTCTTATGGCAGGTTGCTATTGCTGCACTCTGAAATTTGTAATGTGTATTATTTTAGCTGAATATTTATTGTAATTAATCCCAGGTTGCCCCTGAAAAAGGGACTGTAATGGTCTCAGTGGGCCCACATGGTTATCAAAATTTAAATAATTAAATAAATGGCTGCATGGTGCAGCAGCCCTGTGTAGGAATGGGGCTGTAGGGCACAGCAGCCTTGACTGTGTAGACAGTCACAGGGTGCAATAGCCTTGGATGTGGTGGCAGAGACAGAGGACAGCACGGTGCAGAAGCCTCAACTGTGTGGCAGGACTCAGGGGGGCATCAGGGTATGGCAGCCTTGACTGTGGGACATGGTGCGTATGGTGCAGCAGCCTTGTCCAGTTAGGGCAATGGAAATGGATAGCAGGTGCAGTAAATACTACACCTCTGGTGGTCTGAGGCAGCATGGTGCAGCAGCCTCAACTGTAAAGGCAGGGGACCTGGGACTCTAGGGCTTAGCAGAGCACAGCAGTCCCAACTGTGGAGACAGGGATAGGGGGAAACAGGATGCATGGCCTGACTGTTGGGGTGGGGGACAGAGGGAAGCAGGGTGTAGCAGCCTCAACTGTTTGTGCAGGAGGCAGCTGAGTGCAGCAGCCCCGCTGTGTGGAGAAGACAGCAGGCAGCAGGGTGCAGCAGCCCCAAATGGGGGCAGGGGAAAGGGGCAGCAGAGTGCTGCTGGCTCAACTGCCGGGCAGGAGATGAGGCATTGGGATGCCAAATAGTGTTTCTATTTATACACATCCATGATGTATTTTCACACAGAAACCATCAAAGAACTGAAATTTGTGAGTTCATACAGTACATGCTCCTGAAATAGCTGAGTGTGGCAGACACCTGTTTGTCAATATGACATAAAAAAAACTGTTCTCATATGAACCTATTTATGGAGGCTACATCAAAAACAAACTACTTCTATGAATTAACAAAATTTAGATTTATTTTATATCCATCAAACAACCCTGTGTTATATAGCCAGCAAACAATGCAGAGTTTTGATGAGAAAGAACTGACAGATGTGATACAGACAAGGTGATTTCTCACAAACATTCATATCACTGATTTAAAGAAAACCACAAAACCAAGCAGCATTAAATTTTCAGGAAACACTAATCATGACACAGGGACTTGAAGTGAATTCAAGCTTTTATTAAAAATATGCATCTGATCTTTAAGAGAGTGAAGCTCAAGACATCTATAGTGTACCTAAATTACAAGATGAAATCTGCCATGTAAGAGATGTTTTTTCTAATATATTGAAATTCTATATTAAAGTTTTGAAAACACTGTGTTCCCCCTTCTTGAAGAAGTATTCCTATTGTGTAATCATTATGAAAGATCAAAAAAGAAAATAACAAAATATACAAGCAGGGCCAGGAATAGAGCAAAGAAAAATCAGTCAATGTGAGTCAATTTTATCTATCAAAAAGAGCCGTCTACCAGAGCTGCAGCATTGTTGCTGGCAGTCTGACTGTAGACAGACAGTGGCAGACGGCACCTGGTCATGAAGACTGTTGTGTCTGTATGTAACTTAAGCAGCAGTAAGGTGGCAGACTGACATGAGTGTCTCCCTCACATGCTAGGTCACAATGGGAAGAGAGACCATCTATATACAAGAGGTAAAAAAATGCAGGGTGTATAAATTTTTTATTTCTTTTTTAACAAACATTTTTATTAAAAAAAATTTAAAAATACAGAACCATAGAGATTCAGAACACTGGTACAGAAAATAATTGACCAGAAGCAAACACACAGACTGTAAGATAAACTGAAATCAATGCAGATACAGTAAGACAACAAGACTCAAACACAGCATAGTTAGCTATGAACACAGGCAAACAATTCTTCTGAATGCCTGTAGAAGATCAGATATGGCTATGGATCGAGTTAGAGAACTTCTCTCATATACTGTAGTGGACTAGAGTAGTCCATCTATTCACTAATTTGTGGGGTGAAGGGGGGAGAACAGTGAATAGGGAATCCGTACCATTCTGTGTTTCAACCTAGCAGGACGGGGGGGGGGCTACTTTAACTGACTGATTCAGTGGTGGGGTAAGTTGGGCAGTGTAAGCAGTGAGCTGAAGAATGGGCCCATTTTCCAAGATAACTGTTGCCTTTTTTCTGTGCTGAGTATGTGAACCTCTCAAACAGTGCCACCTGACCAGAACCACATGCCATTTAAGTAGGGATGGTGCACCCGACTGGTGCCACTGCATCAAGATGGCTCTTTTTTGCCTCTGAAAGAGTAGTCAGAAGACAGTATTGTATCTGATTTCCTAGAGCATTAAGTATGAGGTGTCCCTTAAGAAGATCAGGGTTGGGAAGTGTGGTATGGGTACACAGAGAATCTTGGAGCAGCCTGAGAGGACCCCAGATCAAAAGGAATGCAGGCATGGGCATGACCACAGAATTTGTAGTAGTCCAGCCTCAGGAGTGCCACATCTCCAGCACTTGGAGACGGGGAGCAGACCCATTCTATGCAATGTCGGGGGGTCTGTGTCAGCTGTGCAGTATCTTCATCTGGATGAGTTGCTTGCCCCCTAGATATTTTTCTTTTTTTCTTTTCCATATTCTGCTTATATTCCTTTGACCAGGACAGGCTATGGTACGGTAAAATTTTTTCCATATTTCGTATGAATAGGAGACTCAGTTAAGCAGTGCTCATTTTCTTTTCAATTAGGTCCTTTTTTTTTACAATAAAAAACAATTATATAGATTTGACACAAAAGATAAAGTATAAGAAAAAAATGTGCTATAAAAATACATAAATTATATGTACAAATTTTAAGAACATTTGAAGTAAAAAAAATACACAGGTTATAAATATTAACCAGTATCCCAGTTAGAACAACAGACAGAATTTCTATGTGCCTGGCTAATTAACCATTTACTAATCCTTCTAACGATTTCCCCCTCTAATGGTTTTAAGTAGGAAGGCAAGTTATTCGATAGGTTAGGGCCCATTGTAAAAAAAAGTAGGATCTTCCCACTTCAAGATTACATTTTCTTAGAAGAAATTCAAATCCAGAAGCTGATCTTAAGCTTGCCTTAATGTTTCTGCATGTAAGGTTCTCTAAGAGATAATCTGGCACTACATTTTTGTAACATTCATGCATAAACATGATTATGTTATACCTTCTCCAGTCTTTTAATTTCAACCAATGCAGTCTTCTAAGGTGAACACAGCTGTGTGTCATGCAGAGGGGAGGGGGCATCAAGGTTGAAGTGGGCAAATCTGTGTTACATTATGTAACCACCCAATCCCTTGAGGTTACTAGAATCTCATCAGAGTTAGACACAGTGTAGGGAGGTTTCTGGGCAGTCTGTCGGGAGATGTTAAAAACTTCTTACAACATGATGTAATTATTTACTCAGGTAGCCTGAGGAGAGAATGGATTATGTCATTTAGAAGTCTTACAGCAGCCTGAGCCACTTCAGAATCAGCTGCCTGGGGTTAGCTTTAGCATGTTCAGACAGGAGTAGTCAGTTGGAGAAGTTAGAGAGAGTTGGAGTTAGAGTGGAGAGTGAGCAGCAGTGCTTTGAGATAGAGGTGCCTGCCAGCCTGTCCTGAGGCTGGGTGAAGGACCTCTGGTCATTTTCTCACCCTAGTGAGTGAAATAACAGCAGTGCCAAAGGAAGTGGTTGCTAGCTGGACCCCTGTGGGTCAAGTTTTTCTGAGAGAATGGGACTGATTAATTCAGTGACTCCAAGGGACAATCCCCTGAGGGACCACGAGAGTGTTCAGCTGCCCAATAAGGAGACAAAGAGTGTCTTTTGTGTGAAGCTATGGAATGCTACCAGAAAAGGGAAGAGAGGTGTTCTTCCAGCATCCATGTCTGTAACAAGGGACAACCGTGAGTACAGTGACATGGTACTGTTTCTTGAGGGAGTTGTCTAAGGTGTATGTGCCCAGAGATATAGCTAGAATACACCATTCAGGGCACCTGTATCACCACAAACCTGTATAGAATGTTAGTAGTTAAAGTCTGGAGTCCTTTGGCAATTTGTGGGAATTGAAGGCTCAGTTGTGTAATCCCAAAGGGATGGTAGAGGATGGCTGTGGCTAAGGTGGGTGAACCCTCACCTGAAATTCCGGTCATGGCTAACTAGTCACTAGAAGGGCACACGTTTACCCTGCAAATGTTAACTATGCCCATCAGGCCAGGAGGATGCATTGTTTTAAAGTGTGTGGCAACCCCCAGGTAACAGACACATACAGGGAGAAAAGGAATGTAATGTTTTAAAGTGTGTGGCAACACCCATTTAACAGACACTTTGGGAAAAGGATGTTCTTGTATATCCCAAGTACAGAGGGATGGACTGGTCATAGTTTGTGACAGAGAAACTGTGCAAAACCCAAGACATTGTTGTTGTTCTGGAAAAGAAAAGTGTGTTGTTCTGCATGTACCAGTTTCCAACCCGGGGGGACCACCCCTGTTCCGCTTTCCATCTGTTCAGAATAAAGCCATACTGTACAATCCCATCTCTGGTACAGGACATTCCATCTGTGCTTCCCAGTATGGACTTGTTTGTGGGCCCCCAGAGAAGTTAGGCCTAGCATAGCCCAAGCACCTCTCTCCCAGACCTCAATGTAAATATAAATGTTATTTTGCATCCTAACCCTCGACCTCTTAGATGCTGAGCCATGTATTCACCCCAGCACCAGGGGTGATACCTATTGTTTGCCAACTTGTGGTTTGTTGCCTTGTCTGCGTACAAGTTTGGGGGGGGTCCTGGTTTCAAGATGTCACTCTTGGCTGGAGTATGCGTTGCAATTACATCAAGATTTTCCAGCTCCATACTCGAGGCCCCAGCATACACTAAGTCACCATAATCAAAAAGGGGCAATACTATAGTGTTTACTACATATTTTCTAGTTTCTGAGTTAAGATATGTAGGGTATGAAATCTGCCTCCTTTCTCCTATGAAGAAGCATAACTTGATTTTGTTTGGCATTGAGAACCAAACTGAAGCAGTGAAAATTATTTTAATATTAGTCAAAGGCTACTTGTAATTCAGATTCGATTTGTGATACTTTTGGTCCATCAGTGTATAGCACAGTATCATCCGCATAGAGATATTTAATTTGGGAAGGCATCTTGGGAAAGTTATTCTTGTAGATGTTAAATAACATTGGGTCTAAAACTGAACCCTGGGGAACTCATGACAAGGTAGGAAGTAAACTAGACCTAACGTTGTTTAAGGTGACGAGTTGCTGATGTGCTTTTAAATAAGAGCCGAACCACTCCACTATTTCCTGAGACAGCCTCACTGATTGCAGCCTGGACAGAAGGATGTCATGGTCCAGGCTGTCAAATGTTTTTGATAAATCAACAGAGATAGCTCCAACGTACATCCTCCTGTCCAAATGCCAAAGTGGTACTATGAAAAGGTCTAAACCCTGACTGAAAGTTATTAAGTGCATTATTTTTCTCCAGAAAATTCTGCAACTGTTTTCCAATCAATTTTTCAAAGACTTTTAGGGCAATAGATAACAGTGAAATTGAACGGTAGTTTTCTTTAACTTTTTTGAACCTGATTCAAATATTGGAATAACTCCGGCAAGTTTCTAGTCATGAGGCAAGGCAGCAGTAGTCAAGGATAAATTAAATATATCTGTTAAAGGAAAAGCAATGATGGGGCGGCATATTTAAACAACCTTACTGGAATTTCGTCTAAATCACTAGATTTTTTTAACTTCTAATTTAAGAATTTCCTCACAAACTTCATCCCTGAGATTTCTTGAAATGCATAATTTATTTCTAAAACAGGCTTAGTTAACTCAGCAGGTAAAATGGGAGAGAAAGTTTGCTCCACAGACGCAGTGCCCATTTTAATGAAATAGTCATTAAATTTGTTGCCTACAAATTCATTTAGGGTGAAATGTTGTCCATCTAACTCAAAATAGGTAAGACAGAATTGTTTACTTTTAATGTATTCATGGTTTCCCAAAATAGTCCCAGATTAGATCTCATATTCTGGTTAAGTTCTTGTTTTTTTTTTATAAAACTCCTGCTTAGATTTCCAAAGTTCAAGGGTATAGTGATTTTTAACTTGTCTATAATTTAACTAATCAATTTCACTATTAGCAAATTTAGCCTTTTTCCACAATTTATCTCTTATTTTATGTATTTTATATGAGTTAAACCAGGGGTATTCCCAAACTTAATTTTTTTTTTCATTTTAGCAGTGATTGGAGATTACAAATGTCCATGAAGTTCTGACAAAATAGTAACCAAGGTTCATTAACTGCAGGGATTAGTTTTGTTCTATGCCTATTTTTACCCTCCAGGTCTAACATGAAACTTACATAGTCAAATTTACTGTAATTTCAATATTCAACAGTTTTTCCTGCTTTTTTTTTTGATTTCTTATGCAGAAAATTGCCTGGTGGTCAGAAGCAGAGTCCAGTAGGACTCTAGATAAAGTAACTTTCTCAGGATGAGAGGTCAAGATTCAATTCAAGGTAACTAGGCTAGGCTCCCTTCAGTTCGGCTCCACTGACCCCCACCATCCTACCTTTCTCTTCCCAGGACTTACCTAGTGGCCAAAATACCTCCACGGATTTTCCCCATATAGTGGGGTCAGAAGGGGGAGGGCTGTCCACCTACACACCAAACTAAAATCCAGTTTTTGGCCTCCAGATCCTGGTGATACAGCAGATGAGGGATTGGCAGGCAAAGTTTCATACAAACCTGTCCTGCCACCATTTTATCTCTGTTTTCTCTCTTCTCCACACTGAGATGCACTCATCAACATGTGCCTGTGGAGGCACTCACACACTGCAAAATCCTGCAGCACCTCCCATGTCTGCTGCTCCCATCCCATACTGCCACCAATCGTCCACCTGGTGGCAGTCATTTCATGGAGCAAGAAGTGTGTCCTTCCTCACTGGAAGAGAAGGAGCAGTCCCTTGAATGTTTGATCCTCTCCTTCCCTCCCAGCAAACCCCTGGCAACCCATGCTCATTCCAAAATATGGGTTGCCAGCATGGAACAAGGTGTGGCATCCAGCATCTCAGCCATCAGTGCCCTGTGGCATCTTTATAGGAAAAATGGGCTTCCCACATGCATGCCTCCCAATTAGCTTATCAATGTTAATCTGCAAGTCTGTCTCCCAGTCTTGTCCTTCATGTTTATTTAAGGATGGGAGAGAGGGTCTCTCTAATTGTGCTGTATAATTTTCCCACCGGAGCCCAGCTAGCTGCTGGTTTGTTTATGCCCTGCATCTGCTGCCAAGTGTTGCAAGAGGGGCTGTCCTGTCCAGAAACTGTATAGTGTGCTGTAGCTGCAGATATCGCTAGAAGTCAGTTTTCTAAAGCCCATATGCGTTGCACAGATGTTTGAAGGAAAGTAGTGGGTCCACATTTTGTCTTGAGACTTTTGAGAGGAGCCAGATGCATCTCTGCTCCCTGTGGGCCCAGTGGATAGGCTTGGTGCCTATTTGGATGTTTGAATTCTCCCAAAGAAAGATAAAGGGGAGACTGGGAATGCTAGCAAGTTTGGGGGTGCTGGTTAGTGTTTTGCATTGTAGTCAGGCTTTTCTGGTTTCAGTTAGTATGAGGGTTTTGATCCAGCTTAATCTATACCTTAGAGCTCAACAGTAGACTGAGAGATGGCACCTCCACCAGTGCTATCTCTACGGTAACACACTGAGGTGATTAGTAAGTAAGTAAAATTTTATTTTTATAAAGCACCCTTCCCAAGCTCAGTTAATAAATCAATTAAAATCACATTTAAAAACAATAAATCAGACAACCATACAGTACACTTATTCATTATGTACCGGCAAATGCTAAGGCAAAAAGGAAAGTTTGCAGTTGTTTTTTAAAACTTTCAACAGTTAGGCATTCTTGTATCTGACGAGGTAGAGAATTTCACAGGGTTGGTGCCATATAGGCAAAAGATCTACCTCCAGATGTCTTTAGATGCACCCTGGGAATCTCTAGCAATCCCTCGTCAGAGGGGCGAAGAGAATAGGCAGGACAGTAAGGCACCAATAGCTCTTTCAGGTAGTGCGGTCCCAAATCATGTAGGGCCTTAAAGGTCAATAATGCGACCTTGAAGGTGATCCGCCACTGTACTGGCAGCTAGTGCAGATCACGCAGCATAGGTGTCATATGACTAGATCGTGAAACTCCCATCAACAACCTGGCTGTCGCATTCTACACAAGCTGCAAGCGGCGGATAACCACCTCCGGCAGCCCTAGATAGAGGGCATTGTAGTAATCAAAACGGCTGGTAACAAAAGCTTGGGCCAAGATGGGAAGATCTTCCCGTGAAACCAAGTGTTTCACCCAGGCAATGTTCCTCAGATGAAAAAAGGCAGATTTGACTACGGCCGACACCTGCATCTTCATAGTCAGGTTTTCATCAAAAATTACTCCAAGGTTACGTACTTGGCCAGAGGCAAGAAGCTGGGCCCCCCCCCCAAGATATAAACCCGAGGGTTTCCCCATCCAAGCCCCTGTTGTCCTCCTCCCTCCAGGGTCCACAACTAACACCTCAGTTTTCCCTGGATTCAACCTAAGCCAACTAGCACTCATCCAATCCTGAATCTCCAGGAGGCAGTTATTAAACATCGTGATGGAATCCGATTCCTGATCAGGCATAAAAGACAGGTAGAGCTGAGAATCATCAGCATAACAATGAAAACAGCCCATACCATCTTATAATGCCCCCCAGTGGAAGCATATACCCCGCGAATAACATAGGGGACAGCACCGACCCCAGCGGTACCCCACAGGGCAGCCAGTGATGGGCTGAGGTGTTAACTCCAGACACCACTCTCTGAGATCTGCCCTCCAGAAAAGATTGAAACCAGCTGTGGACTGCTTCCCTCAGACCACAGCAAAACCACAGGCTGTTGAGCAACCCAATGATCCATGGTGTCAAATGCTGCTGAGAGATCCAGGAGAACCAAGATGGAATGGGTCCTCCGATCTCTTGCCATCAGGAGATCATTCAATACCCGAACAAGAGCCGTCTCTGTACTATGCCTTTTCCTGAAGCCAGATTGGAGAGGGTCATAGATATTGTGGTTGGACAAATGATCCTCCAGTTGCAAAGCGAGCACCTTCTCAATAACCTTCCCTACAAACGGGAGGTTAGAGACTGGTCTATAATTTGCTGGGCAGTCGGGGTCAAGAGAGGGCTTTTCCAAAAGGGGCATATTACCACCTCCTTTAAGGGATCCAGAAAGATCCTTCCCTCTAATGACATCACCACTATCCCAGCCAGGACTGGACCGATAACATCTACACACCCCACCACCAGGTGAGTAGGGCCTGGGTCCAACTTACAGTAGGTAGGTCGCAGAGTCTGGATAATCCTCACTATATCTATTACTGCTGGTAGTCTAAAGGTAGACCAGTACAACTGGGTGTTAGTACCACCCGATTGATCAGTGCAATGTCCAATAGAAGGATACTGGCGGATCTCATCCCTGATGGTGGATACCTTGTCAGCAAAGAATTTCACAAACTCCTCACACTGTACCTGTGATAATGTTCTACCGGTCTGGAGACAGACTGGATTGCACAGTCTGTCTATAGTCCAGAAGAGCTGGGATGGTCTATTCCTTGCTGCAGCAATTTCCCTGGACAGGAACTCTGCCTTCTTATGGGAAATTGCTGATTGGTAGAATTTGTAATGTTCTAACAATTCAAGTCTATCCACCTCCAGTTGAGTTCTCCGCCAGTGTCTTTCTAATCTTCATCCCTTCCTCTTCCACTCACAGACCTCCCCAGCAAACCAGGGAGCCCCTAGGTGAAGAGCACGGGGATGAACATGAATTGGAGCAATGCCATCCAGGGCCTCAGTCACAGCCGATTATAGACTAAGACCAAAGGCCCTGGATCCATGCTATCCCTTGGAAAATCTGTGAAGTCCAGCTCCATCATTAGGCCTTCTGAGGTAACCCCTCTTAAAGGACAGAACTGTACTAACTCCATGGGGGACAGGCCTATTTTGGGGGCCGCAAATCTAAACCTCAGGGCGTGATGGTCAGACCATCCGACTGGCTCCACCTCCACATCATATATCTCCATCCCCAGATGGAACACCAAGTCCAATGTATGCCCCCCTCATGGGATGCAGAGGTAATTACCCGTGACAGGTCCAATGAGTCCATTAATTGGAGGAGGTTTTGACCAAATGGCGAGAGTTCATCATCGACCCAGGCACTGAAATCCCCCAAAATTAACCATCTGGGAGATTCCAATACCATATCGGCGATGAAGTCCGCAACCTCCTTCAGGAACTCCCTCTCATCCCCTGGTGGACGGTAGATAAGAAGGGTCCTGTAGCCTGCACCTGCACCCACTATGCATTTAAAGGAGTTGGTATCACCAACTGGCACTTCCCTGAGATCCAGATCTTGTCTAAAACAGACCGCAACCCCCCCGCCCCTCCGGTCCACTCTTGGCTGTGAATCACCGAGAACCCAGCCAGAATTGCGGAGTCCAACACAGGACCAGCATTTCCATCTAGCCAGGTCTCTGTGATGCAAGCCAAGTGAACTGAGGAAACAAGATCCGCAATCACTGCAGTCTTATTCCTAATCGGCCTGGCATTGCTTAACACCGCCCGAAAGGGAAGGAAATCCAAGGATGACCCCACTTCCTGCCTGACACACTCCAAGTCAGTGCCCTTGGGTATGGGAACTAGGCAAGGAGGACCTCGCTCCAGTACCCATTTCACCCCAGGGCGTCTCCTAGCCCTCACTGCCCTTATCCATTTTCTTCCCTCCCATCCCCCCAAGAGTTCCAAGATCCCCGTATCTTTCTGCCTTTTGATCTTATAATGCCGAGATTTCGACATCTAGCATAAACCTCCCCTGTAAGTGGGGGGGTAATTCAAAGGGACGGAGATTACAAAGTCGTGAGGGGGAGTACTGCCTAACCGTTTTACTTATACTCCAACACATATTTTAAACCAATTTATTCACCCTCATACAAACAAAAAACCCTCCCACCCCAACTTAAACAACCCTAAAAAGAACAAAAAATAATAAAATAAATAAAATAAAATACCCCCCTTAAAATATTAAAACAATTTCATACACAACAAGAGGAGTTCAAATGATCTGGGCCCAAAGTTCCAATCAGTTTTCCATCTGTAAATCTAAAAGCAAAGAATGATATACACCCTCAGGGCTCTCCTCCTCTGGGGAATTTATACCCAAACCTCTCTCTCATATAGGCAGGGTAATAATAATTAAACAGTTGCACAAATGATCTTGATGAAAAGAAAGAAGCACTTTTACTGCTTCACCACAGTACATAAGACAGAAAGGGAACAAACTGACCTGGATGGTTCTCAATCTAGTCTATGTGTGATATGAACCATTTCATGACCTGCACCATTCTTTAGGCCAGCATACACCCTTGGATCAAAGAAAGCCCAAGACCTCCTTGGGACCAATGGACCCATAACCTGGCTTTTCTTAGCCTCTGGGCTTTACCCTCCCAAATGAAGTAGTCTACCAGCTTATCTATCTGGGCTAGGAGCTTGCCTTTGATTCTTACAGTAGGTGTAGCTTACTGAAGACAAAGGTGAATTTTGAGAGAATGTACATTTGTACCACATCCACTTTCCCGTTAAGGGTAAGATGTATCTTCAGCCATTTTTTTATGTCTGGTTCAAAGGCAGCAAGTAAAGGAGAGACATGCACTGATACCTATCTGCACAATTATATGTTATGGTGATACCCAAGTAGCAGAAGCTTTGTCTAGCCGAGATCAGCTGCATCCCTTGCACACAAGAGATGTGACAGATGAAGCTGAGGGGAGACAAAGTGGTTCTGTTCTAGTTTACTACCAAACCTGATAAAGCTGCAAAAGTAGTCAGCTAGCTCAACACATATGGGAGTGACTGGATGGGGTTTGCTATAGTGAGAAGGAGGTCACTGACACAGGTTTTCGCTAGGTATTATGCATCACCTACCGAGATCCCTTGTATTTCTTTTGTGGCCAGCAATTTCCTGGGAGGGGGTCAAGTCTAACAGGAAAAGGAGAGGGGAAATGGGGTAGCCCAGGTGTGTATCATACTTAAGGGTGAAGGGCAGGCCCATTGCCAGTTGGGGTTCGTCTGGTTTGAATGAACCCCCGTTTATTTTGAACTGCCTTTTATTCTTTTTCTTTATTCTGTTTTTTTTTGTCACTGTCTCTTTAAAAAGTTGATGGTGCTTTGTGGCTTAAAGAGTGTGCCCAACTCGGGCATCTTCCTGAACTGACATGCCCCTCCCCTGCCCACAATCAATCATTCTAGACAGGCACTTTCTGAGCCAGTGACAAGGCACAGTGGCTGCCCAGAGCCTCCCCAATCTGCCAGTCACCTCCTGCCCATTCCTATCACCAAGCTGCACAGTCTTTTGCACCACTACCTCCCCAGAGACTGTCTCAGCCAATCAGTACTGCGAGAGGTATGTAAGCATGCCCATAATGCTGTGTGATAGCCAGCGAACTTCACAGTGCACCACAGTCTCAAGGTGCTCAGCAGCTTAGCATGAAGCATGGAAGATGTGTTGAGGTGAGGGATTCAGTTTTGGCTGCTGGTAAAAAAAAAGCAATGCAGGCACATTGGTGCTGATTTGGGCTAATAACTGAAAATTTTAGCTCAGCCCAGACTCGGTCAGGTAATAAATTTGCTGGGGGTGGCCCAGATCTACAAAAAGTGCTAGGATTGTCGGCCATCGAGGACAAGGTAAGGCAGGATAGAACTAGTGTGGGGCTAAATTAAAAGCAACTAAGCAACAGGCAATTGAAATAAATACATTTTCAACCTATTTTTACTGAAATCAAGCTGCCTCCTCAAAAATGTCATTTTTGAGCTCTAGAGCATTCATCATTCCTGGCTGCCTGAAATTTTGCTTATGATCCAGCCATCTCTGAAAAAGGGGCTAACAATAAGAATGTGAACAACTCATCTTCCTTATACAAAAAATATTGAGCTCTAGAACTCATCATCCCTGTGTGGCTGCCTTAACTTTTGCTCATCCAGAGTTCAGTCTGCAGCAAAATCTAAGGAAAATAAAGACTGAACTCCTCCATTGTGGGGGATAATCTCTGAGGCACTCCACACTCCTTACACATGGGTTGTGTCCACCTGATAGGTTGCTTGATGCACATGTGACTTCAAAGAAGTCCGACACACTTTCCCTGTGATGCTGCCTTTCCAGGATCAGTTCTGAATGTGCATCTGTACAGGTTGCGGCACATCACAACAGCTCCCAAGCAGTTATTTCAAGAGGTAAGGCCACCAAGCTTAACAATTTTATATCTAAGTTTTTTTGGCAGCTTAGGATATGCTAGCATAGCAATGAGTCTTATGGAATTACATCACAATTATACGTCTCAATCTAGATTCCAGAAAGAGAGTTGTTTTTTTTAAATAACTTCCTTTGTGCTACTGAAAACCAATTCATGGTATCCGACTAGGAATTACAAAGACAATCACTCAGCCTACATTTAAATTATTGCCAGAGGCACACTACAGGAGATCTACTCGGGGTATTGTGTCATGCCCATAAATTTAATTCCAAATGCCTTAGATTCCCTCTCAGTGAGTCTAAGATGAATGAAGCACTCAGGTCTGCAGTTTGCAGCTTTCTGGGATCCCTGCTTGCGGTCTCAGTTCAGCCTGCACCCACTACTACACTCTTGTGGGACTGGGAACACCCTATGGCTCCTGATAGTAGCCACAAGAGTGCTGTCCCACATATATTTAAAACAACTCCTATATGGAGTTTGGTTGCTGCAACAAGTGAATATTTCAAGCACATCCTATATCTCCAGTATACTGATAAAATCTAAGTTTGCTAAAAGCAGGTAAGAAGACTACATTATTTAGAGCATTTGATATCAAAAGAGCTAAAAGCACCTCCTAATATAACAATATGAACATAGAATATAAGTATTTTTTTTTTATTCTGTTTATCCCTCCTACACCCTGTCAGCCCCACATCCTTGGGAGATCCATGGAGTCAACCCCTGCAAGCCACCTTACCTGGGTCCATTGCTGATACCCCATGGAGCCATGGTTTTTCCCCCCAGGTGAGGATGATGTGGGGCTCCTACACCCCGACAATCAACTTTTGTCGGTCCAGGTGGCCCCAGTAGGTGGCTGCATATTAGGGCTAGCTCCCAGAACACCATCTCCTCGGGGCCAGAAGGCATTTTCCGTCTAGTTTCCTCCCTGCATGCAGCATGTACCCTGATGTCAAGGTGCAGCGCGTAGATGTCCACTGTGTGACTTTGGCCAGCTTTCCCCTGCTAGCAGGGCTTGCTGTATGGCCCCCTCCCTCCCCCAGAGAAGATGAGCTGTCATGGGAGGCTCAAGCCTATCTCCCCCAAGCTGGCCCTCCAGTGACCCAAGTCCACTCCCAAAGCTGAGTCGCCAGCATCACACGCGGAAATCCAATCACTGTGCCGATGGGCCGGCCAGAATACAAGTACCTTTAAATGCCTACACAGTGACTGAATGACTGGGCACAGTAACTGATTATCCATGGGACAGACAATAAGTGATGACATTACTGCAAAATAAGCCTGGTACCCCTGCTAGTGGTACCTGTGTTTAGATGTACTGTAAAATATTTCAACACAGCAGTTCCAGAGGATGTTTCAGCAGATATGCAACTGTTTAAAATTACAAAACTGGTAGTCTTAGAGATGTTAGCACTGCAGTTTCTACTAGTGTCGGTTGTCTAGAAAAATATTAGCTGAGAAATTGCCAGCACAGTATTCAAATTATGAACATTATCACATTTTACAAGCATAGAGATTATTAGCTACCTGAACACCCCTGCTAGTGGTGCGAGGAGCTAAAAAGCATTGTCTGACCCATATAAATGAACACATAATCTATGCAATGATTTACAGGAGGTAATATAATAAATAATCAACCTGGTTCCCCTGCCAGCGGTTTCTGAGTTGTATTAATCACCAACAAGAATCGGGTGACCCACTAGCATCACTAACTTGTACAAAGGTACTCACAAACTCCTCCAGAAATGTTTTCTTGCATTGGAAGGTGTTTAAAATGCCCATGCTGGATTCAGTCATTCCCCTAATTCAGTTGCACTAAATAAAAGCACCTGCAACCATTTCATGCTATTTTCTGTCCAAAACATGCCCATAGAGAAAGGAAGCTCTAGGGACCAAAACGGAGCCACCCAAATGTTATTCCATGGCCCCAGCTTCTCAAACAACTCCTAGCAGCATGGCCACCCCCATGCGTCTTCCTAGTTTCCAAATCTCCTGCTACATGGGAGCTGCAAGCTGACTGGCTCTCCGCTTTCGCAAGATCTCGACCACCATCTTAGAGGAGGATAAACAAAGAAGATTTGACTAAATCCAACATGTCTTGCAATGGAGAACAGAGCTAGCAATTGCTACAGCTCCTCAAGCCTAAGTCCCCTAACTTGTAACACTGACCATGAAGGAGAACTGAAGAAACATGTTTTAAAGAACGCAAAATGCTTCTGCCCCAAACTGTGTCCTATTACACAAGCAGCAATGCAGATGATTCCTCACTTAGTTTACCACAGCCAAGGCAAGGGCTAGCTAAGGCATCCTGCCCACCTCCCCCCTCTTAAAGGCACATATCTACTTTACCCCAAAGATAACCAAGGCATACAAAAAGGTCAAAAAATAAAACACAGTACTGTGTTATATTGGGTCAACATACAAGGAGGTTTGATTAAAATAAAATAACTGTTTGGAAAATAGTGAACTGTAATAGTCATTTCTTTTCTGGTATCCACAGTTGTTTCCTTCTCTTAAAGGCACAGTTACATATTAATTAAGGAGCTGCTAATATGTACTGTGTGACAAAGTAATGCATACCAATGTGATGCATGACTTAGCCCCAGTAATTTCCTAAAAAAGGGATTGAACAAGATAATTTATCACAGTTTTGAAATTTAAAGGATGCTAACAGAATCATGTATTGTCTGAGATCTTTCATAGATGACCAAATAGATTCCACAGCCACAGTTACCTGGAAGCCCCTACCAGTGGTCCCAGGAGTTCAGTACATCAGGGGCTACAAAATAATTAAAAGCTCTCATTCCTTAATTGGGCATATACTCTGAGTTCCCCTACGTGCTGTTCAGAACAAGCATACCACCTTACTAAGGTGCCTGATGACCTGGAGCCCCTGACAGTGGCTCCAGAGTCTATCCACTGCTAAATGAGCAAGTGGCCACCTTAGAACATTGATAGTACCCTGCCAGTATCCCGGACTGCTAAAATACTAAGTAATGTGCCACATTTCCCCATTACAAGCATAGTAGCACCTGAAGTGCTCACTCAAGACATAACTACACAACAGTCTCTGAAGCATTTTCTCAGTACCTCTGTGCCTCACCTCAAAATAACATGCTCTCAAGAGTTTTTTATGGCACATTATGTCTTTTAAACTCACCACCTTCTTTTATCAAAAAAGTAGAGGAAACTCCTCTATCATCTACCTGACTGAAATACCACAAACAAAGTAGGTCTCACAAGGAGGAAGAGCATTGAGAGAGACTAACCTAACTTACCTAGCCAGATCGGCAGCTGCAAGAAATATCACAAGACTTGCTACTGTGATCTTGGAAAAGCTCTCCACTCCCCCCCTTATCTATGCGGGATTAAGGATGTAGGTGGCCGCCAGACATGTAGATTGACTGACAGTCACTGTCGCCATCTTGTGGAGAATGCAACTATGCTCACAAATGTCCAACCAGCACAGACGGCATTGGTTTAAAGCACCAACCGATCTGCAGCAGCAGACCACAATGCGAATAATTAAATATAATGGCAATGATTTGAAAATCAATTAGTAATGTGGAAAATATATTGAGGGCAGCACTATTACCACAGCTGTGGGCAAGGCAGCATAACACTGAGTCCATCACTCACTCTAGCCACATTTATAGGGACAGTGCACACTTTAATGCACAGGCACAACAATAGCCTATATGGTGCAGAACATTATTGATTACTGTGCTGGGGAAGAATTAAGGGAAATAATAAATCAATAAAACAATATATCTAGTCCCCCCAACACCACTTTCTCAATGTTTCCTTTCTCAACTTACTACAATGGCCAAAACAAAGAGCTGCAGCCAACACAATGTGCCGCTAGCCCCAAAACAACTAAGCATACTGTGTGCATCAGATGCAGAAGATGCACCCATGCCATCTGACCAGGAGGATGCTGGGGAGGACACCTATGAAAACACAAAAGACAAGGCACAAACAAATATGCCACCTACAATCCCAAATCCTCCACTGGGCAGGATTTAGACACAGCAACAATTCCCCACCAAAATAGTCAACCAATACAGGCACAACTAGTGTAAAACACCATGTGAAATAAAGTCAGGTACTGGCAGGGCCAGAACCCCACTCATCACAGCCAGACTCAGAAACACACTCCAATCTAGAAACAGAGATGGAGGTGGTTACACAAACACTAACATCCAAATGATGTTTGCTTGATCAGAAACAGGCATTAGTGCGAAACACAATGACGAAGGTGGGGTTTGGCATGCCAACTCCTACCCCACTACCCAAGCTAATCCCCCACATCTTAATGGCACACTGCCCATGCCATTTACCTGCTAATAATGCCATACACCCTTGAGTAGCCTCTATATAGTGGCCACTCCACTGGGAAGCCTAGAAAAGTTGTATGTGCAAAAGTCCAAAATAGCCAAAAACATTCTGGAAATCGGGGGGCATTATCCTGTGCGCCACTGTAATTCACAAGGCAAGTCAGGAATAAGGGAAATTTCCTCATACACTTGGACAATCAGGTTATCATCTCCTATATCAACAGGAAAGGAGGAACAAAGAGTGGCTCAAGACTCATTCTTTAGACACAAAAACATCTGCAAAGCATATCAGCCATACACTTGGCAGGCAGGCTGAATACCACTGCAGACTGGCTAAGTTGCCAGTTAATACATCTGAGAGAGTGGAAGATTCATTCAAACATATTCCAAATGATCAACAGACATTGAGGACCGAATGAAATAGACTTAATGGCCACCAACAAGAACAATCAGTGCCCCAGATTCTACTCCTGCTTCAGGGATCACAAATCCATGAGAGTGGATGCACTATCAGCTACATGGTCATTCCAGGTTACCTACATCTTTCCACCAATATTACAGGTTTTGAAGGAGGTATGCAGAACCAGAACCTGGGTGATAATCATCACCCCTCATTGGCCCAGAAAAACATGGTTCACCATGATAGTGACAATGGCACTAGACCATCCATGGGCACTAGCATTCAGGGAAGATATTCTCACCCTGGGATCGGTATGTCACCTCAGTTTGAACAATCTCGAAATAACAGCCTGGCTCCTGAAAAGGAGAGACTATTAAAAGAGGGATACCACCCAGTGGTAGCTAACACTAAGAAAAAGTCACATTGCCTCAAAATATCAGAGACATTCGAGAATAATCTATAGGTGGTGCGAAGAAAAGAGAAAAAAATGCAACCTCTTAGGGCTACAGTACCCAACATACTTCTCTTTCTTCAGCAAGGTCTGGATAAGGGACTATTTTCAGCATTCCTAACAGTGCAAGTGGCCGCAGTCAATCCAATCTACATCCTAAAACAATGGACCACTCCCTGGGACCTCAACTTAGTACTCAGGGCAATGACCAACTCACCATCTGAACCTCTAAAGTCACTACCACTCAAAGGGCAAACACTTAACCCTTATGGTCACTATATGTTCAGCTAGATGAATAAGCAAACTACAAACATTATCCCACAGACTGCCTTATCTGGTATTTCATGAGGACAAGATCAGCTTGAAGATGAGCCCTTCATTTCTACCTAAAATATGCACACCCTTTCACACCAAACAGGATATCGAAATAGATTCATGAGGACAAGATCAGCTTAAAGATGATCACTTCCTTTCTACCTAAAATATGCACACTTTTATACACCAAACAGGATATTGAAAAACCTGTCTATATGCCTGCAGACAAGGTAGACAGGGACCCTCAACATCAACTGCTAGCTATGAGGAGACTAATGTCAACTTACCTCACAAGAACGGCAGACATATGGTGCATATTGGCTTAAGTCTGCCATCACAAAGGCGTATAAAGCCTCAAATCATACACCACCAATGAAAATCAAGGCCATTCCACTACAGCAATAGCCACATCATAGGCTGAGAGAAACATGGCCACAGTAGAGAAAATTTGTGCTGCCACTACATGGGCATCAATGCACGCCATTCACTAAATGCGACAGGGTAGATGTAACCTTGGAAGCACAAAATAACTTTACTTAAGTAGTGTTGTTAGCAGCAAGGTTAAACATCACATAATGGACTGACTACTCACCCTTCTCATTAGGGTACTGCTTTTTACACAGAAACCCATGTGTAAGGAGTGTGGAGTGCCTCAGAGATTATCCCCCCACAATGGTAGTTTGCTCACCTGGTAAAGGTGATTGTAGGGGTATACATCTCTGAGGCACTTCACAACCCACCAAGGTAGTCAGTCAGAGACAAAGGACTCACAGATGAGCTTCAAGAAGTAACAATCAGCATGCCATATGGGCTGGAAATTTTAGATTTGTATTAATAGGAAAGAAAGAGAGGACCCTCATGGGCCACATAACTTTCGGTAAAACATAACAAATGTCTCTACTATAATTTATTTAACATGCTAAGATACATATCAGGAAATGTTGTGCTGCTTACTAACAAGTCAAGAGTTATTGGTTACAGATTAGGTACAGCTCTGGAAGAATTCAAACTGATCCTGAAGAGGCAGCATCACAGGAAAAGGGGGTCGGACTTCTTTGAAGTCACATGTGCACCAAGCAACCTATCAGGTGGACACAACCCATGTGTAAGGAGTGTTGATGCCTCAGAGATGTATACCTCCACAATCACCTTTACCAGGTGAGTAAAATACCATTTGTCAAGTTCCTGTAAATCTGATGTGCTTGAGACCCTGTATGGCTGCCTGAATTTTGCTCAGTGAGACTCATAGTCCAACTGCAGCTGAGCAAATGTCTGCTGTATTTTTATTTCTGGCCAGTGTTGTGTACAGATATTTTTTTTTCTACATTGTTTTATGGGTCAAAACAGGTGTGTGGATTAAGATGCTGAAGTATTATGTGTAAATATGTTTCTGCAACTAAGTGAAAGTACTACAAATCCTTGGCTACTACAGTTTTTCCTTTGACTGTGTCCAGCACTGTGATCTAGCTACAGGGGGTCTGTCACTGTTTAAGCAAGATAAGCAGTAATGGTTTAAGCACACCAGCTTGTGAACCATCTAGTGCTAAATACTGTGTAACATTGGGCAAGTCACAGTAAAATCCCAGTGCTAGTCCACCCAGATAAATATTCAGGGTTCATTTCAGACATTTATCTTGATGGGATAATTGAGCCATTGGGTAGAAAAAGTAAGGGTCAAATGAAAATACTAATGGGCAGGGCTTGCATTAGCATGAGTAAAATGGTGGTCAGTACACTGACTCTTGCTGTCCACAGGTAATGAATATATTATTAATATATGGTTGTGAGCCACACAGATAGTAACTGTCCTGACAGCCAGGAGTGAAGGAGAGATGACAGATGACTTCTTGAGCTTTTCAAGTAATCACAAAATGAACCACAGTAGCCCAGGGCTTCTATGGGCCTAGCAGCCCCCAGACCCCTAATATCTGGCTTGCTGCAGCATGAAATCATGCTTCAGTTCTGTCACGTGAGGTTAGCAAAATTCTGACATTTACCTGGCCTATGTCAAGACATCAGCGCAGCTGCAGCCAATGTAAGTATCAGTTATACTACATTAATATATGGATCTTCAATTTAGTAGGTCTGTAAAGTATACAAAAAACTGGTAATACCTCAAAGGTTCAGTGATAATACTATTGTCGATCACTGTTAATAGTACTGTCAATCACTTTTAATAGTATAGTTTTGTGTTGATAATAGTATCATTGCAAGCTTCCGAAAAGATACCTTCTGCTCCCATGACCTAAGTGTGCCTCCTCATTGGCCACTTTTCCTGTGTGGGCGGGCAGAACAGTTTAAAAAACATGGCGGCCCTTCTCTTGCTTACCAAGATCGAACTCGGTCGTTACGCTTCTCGGTTTTTATTTCTTTTTTCCCCTCAGCAAATGAAACTATCTGGTTGATCCTGCCATTCCACCCATGAAGAGCAGGTAGGATCTGAATTATTTAAAAAATGGGCAGGGGCAGGAACCTTCACAAGCTGAGCAGACAGCTCAACACACAGTGTAGGACAGTGCAGCAGTCGACCAGTACAAAGTCAGTACTCCACTGAAACGGTCGACCGCCCATTACAAACAAACGTCTCATCCATATATTTAAAAAAATAACTGATAGGTTTGTGTGTCCATTACCAGGGAGTACTGGCATCTCGAGGTTCTGGACACATTGGAACCTCTCAAGGTTCATGTGTCCAGAAACTCTCAATGCTATTACTCCCTGGTAATAGACACAAACCTATCGGTTATTCTCTATATATATCAGCATTTTGCTAAACTCACATACAGAATAGTACGTATTCACCCTAAAGCCAGTCACATCATCATTTTAGAGCAAGGGGTGGAGCAAAGCTAAGATAAGTGTTATTTAACTTCAAAAAAAGCTAGGAAACGCATCACAGAGCATCTAGAGCCCCTGGGCTTCTGGGGGCCTGGCAGACCCCAGCCCCCTGGCATTTTTTAAAGAGTAACAGTCTATAAAAAGGAACACCACTTGAAAAAATCCTGGTGAGGGCCTGCCAGCACCCAAACCCCTATTATCTGAGTTGGCTACAGGATGAATAAATACCTATATTCTGTACCTGAGGATGAACAATGCTAACATTCATGGCCTGGTCTATGTCAAGCCTGCAGGTGACAGGTGCAGACAATAAATATATCACTTGTACCACAATATCAGCATTTTGCTAACCTCATATACAGAATACAAGTATGTATTCACCCTGCAGCCAAGCAACTCATAAGTTTAGAGCAAGAGGGTGGAGGATAGCTAAGACAGGAGTTATTTAGCTTCAAAATAAGCCAGAAAATGTACAACAAAGCATCTAGAATCCCTGGGCTTTTGGGGACCTGGCAGCTCCCAGACCCCTGGCTTTTTTGAAAAGTCACAGACTCCAAAAGCAACACCTCTTGTAAAAATCCTGGCAACAGCCCTGAAGGGTGCAGAAATTATACAATTTGTAAAGAGCATAGTTGTGGGATTTGGTGCAGGGTGAAATCCAGCCCTGAACCCATAGAGTTTAGCACAGCATGATGGTAGTCCATGGAAAAGTTGAACACTTTTCTAAAATCTACCACCAGTGCTGTAATGGGAGTGTTCAACTGGAAAACAAGCCATTTAAGGTTGAAAACTGTTCAGATGTTGTCTGCCTCCATTTTTTCTTTTCGAAAAATCACTTCTGTGGGGTGAATCAATGTGGAGAGGGCCGTTTTCACCCTTGATGCCAAGGCTTTAACCACAATCTTGGTGTCTGTAGAAATTAGACAAATGGGGCAGAAGTTTGCATAGTCCAGGGGTTCACTGGAGTTTTTTGGTATCAGAGTTACCAGTGCATCCTTCATGGTCAGGAAAAGGGTTCCAGTGAGCTGGATGCCTGGAGGGCAGCTGGAGGGGGGGGGGTTATGATTTGTGGCATGAGCTAATAAAGGTCAACGGTAAAGCCATCCAGCCGGGCTTTACCTTTAGCTAACTGCTTCAGAGCTTGGCCAAGATGTCTCCATCAGGGGCATTTGCAGTTGTTGCTGTAGAACTAGTGGTAAGGTAAATCGGTGTTTGACCCAGAAAGTTCCAGAGGAACAGCAGTGATGTGATGTAGGGGTGGCATGGCAGGAAGCATACCATTTTTTTGTAACAGGTCATTATTACTTGGTTGACCTCATCCGGATCAGAAGCAAGTAAGCCATCACCTTTGCGGAGAGTAGGGACGAGGGATTTAGTCTTCTGCTTTCTCAGCTTGTAGGCAATTAACTGACAGCCTTTCTATCATGACTCCATGAAGCTGTGTTTGGGCTATAGAAGCTGCCATTGCACTTGCAATGCAACAGGGTGTTTATTTTGTATTTGAGCCCTGTGATTTTGGGCAACAAGGCTGGGATGAGGAGTAGTTTTTTACTGTGTTTCTAACTGCCCTATTTGTTGTTTCAACCCCCGCCAGTTCAGCTTCCCTGTTTTTCTTCTGTTTAGCTGAGAAGGATATCACCCTACTGTGAATGTTTTATTTTATTTGAATTTTGGTAACCAGGTAAGCCCACTGAGACAAGGTGTTCTTTTTCAGGTGTAACCAGGAGTTAATAATACATCAACATAATACATACAGTTTCAAAAATTGAAAACATACAGTAAAACTAAGAATAATACAGGAGTAGGAGGCAACTGAAAAAAGACTAGGTAGCAGACCATATACAGACATTATACAGTACATGTATGCCTTAAAGACTCCCCAAATTGTGTCTGCAGGGACATCATCTGTGATGTTCAGTTCAAAATAAGTTTTAGCCTCTTGCACTATCTATTCCCTGAATTCAGGTCATTAAAAGCAAGGTTACATGTCCACCAAGGAGCTCTTGTGTGAACCTACTGGCCAAAAACACAGCATGACTGGGGCATGATTAGATATAATGATCCTCCCTACACTGGCATCAGAGAAAAGGCATCAGATAGCCAGAAGTCTATGCAGATGTGGCAATCATGGACCAGAGAATAAAATGAGTAGTCCCATCCATCTGGAATGTCTCACCTCAAGATGTTAGGGAGTTACCGTTCCTTTGTAAGGGCCAGGAGGGCTGCTTGGGCTTTGGGGTGACTGGGGTTGGTTTGTCGCAATCTAGGAAGATGTCAGAGGTTAAATTGAAATCTCACCCCTCTAAAATGGGTACCTGCTTGTCTCCCTTAAATTCTGCAAGAGCCTGACTCATCTGAGGGAAAAAATTGTCAACAACAATGTTGGTTATGTAAATGTTAGCTGCTATGACTGAACGCACAGGACAGGATAGCAGGACCATAACCCAGCTCCATGTTTGTCTCATTCTGACTTTTCTGCTGTCCAGTGGAGGGATTTGTTCAGTAGGATCATAACACCTCAGGATTTAGAGGAGGAGGACTCATGTGCTAAATGCCCTACCCATGATTTATGCAGCCAGAGTACTCTTCTTCCAGTAGGGTGCATCTCCTGGACTAATGCCATGCCTGCTTTTAACATTTTTAGATGCTGGAGGACCATAATCCTTTACATAGAGTGGTTCAGCCCTTTAACATTCCAGGATACTAGCCTTACTGCGGTCCCCTGCTCTGGCTTGTTATCTTCTATGGTGCTCAAAGGGTGGGGGTGAGAGGAAACAAGAACCTTGCAGAAGATCAGCAAGAGAGAAAACTTCATTCTGCACTAGGGCTCGGGGGTGGGGGAACTGGGTTGTCTGGATAGATATGAGAGAGTTAAAAGGTAGGGTGCCGAGTGAGGAAGTGAGACAGGACCTACTATAATGCCAGTCCCTAATCTGCCAGCCAGCAGTGAAAGCTTGCCAAACTGTATGCTGCAAAGCAGAAAGCACCTAAACCAGTGGTGTCAGGTAAACAACAACAGCGTTGCAACAAATAAACTGAGTAAACTGCAATAAATAAATTTCAGCAAAAAACAGCACATTCAAAACTATACACCTCATGTAAATTGAAGCTTAAAGTAACTTTATGAAGTGTACCACCCTATAGGTGGTCCTGAACCTGAAGGATGTGGTGTTTAGTGCATCTGATAAGCAGGAAGATAGAAGAAATTAAAATCTTTCTAGCTCTGCCACAAAAAGCACAGTAATGGAGTCGAGATGCATTATCCAACATGGGATATCTGCTCCAACCTCAGAGCAATCAGATGAGTGTATGTAATCCACCTAAAATAACCATAACTTCCCCACTGTCTGTACAGTGGCAAATCTGTATCAGGCTCCACAAGCCTGTGGTACCATTTGAGCAGGAAACAGAACATTCTGTGATGTTAGACAGGAGGCATTGTGATAGGTGGAGTTGGGGGGGGGCTCTATTTTCTGAGAAGTCTCCTACTGGCAATCCCTACCATTACAGTTAGCTGAGTGGGGGGGGGGCTGTACCGGCAGGAAGAAGACCTGGGAGAAACGGAGCCTATCATATTTCAAAGAGTTAGGGTGAGAACCAGAGGGAGGGAGTAAAAGCTCCCAGCATGCTCCAGTCTATCTGCTGACCTAGCCTTATAAATCCAGTTTTGCACTTTGCATGCTCCAACCCCTTCGGCTGGTCACAACATGGAATCATCTTCCACTGGAGGTAGTGGATAGCCCAAATATGGAATCATTTAAAATAAGACTGGATCAAGTATATGGGGATGGGGAAAAATACAATTTTAAGTAAACCCTTAATGGCAAGCATTAAGGATGTAAGTCCATACACGCTTGTAACAACCTATGAAATCTATAATAGGAACTACAAGATTCCTCCATGGGGGGAGGGGGGAGTGCCAATTCTGCTTGGTGGCTGGCCAGCAATACATCACTGTTGAGGCTAAAGGAGCATGGTCTGTGGCCAGGGAAGGGGCAATAGCCTACATACACACAAGTACATCAAAGCAGGAAATTACCCTCTTTTCAACAATCCCCTCACATCATAATTGCCCAACCCCTGAGTCCCACGTAATGAAAGGTCCCAGTAAACCTGTAAGAAATAAGCAAGTTAGTTTTGTAATCAAATCTGAGATCGAGAGAGGCAGAACCACTAGCTGAAAAGGACAGAAACATATAATTTGTAGGCAGATAAGGACTGCTTGGCCCATCTAGTCTGCCGCTTTTCCTGCCTATATTTTCACTATAGATTGTGCCTGAGCTCCAGTTACCTCCTGCCCCCTTTCCCAGCTAAGATATCCTTGTGTCTATTCTACACATGCTTGAAGCCCATCACAGTTTTTGCCCCCACTACCTCCACTAGAAGATCATTTCAGGCTACCACCACTTTTTCAGTGTAGAAGTACTTCCTCATATCCCTTCTAAATTTCCCCCTTCTAGCTTCATTGCATGTCCACTTGTTCTCATGCTGTACCTACTCTACAAAATACTCACCGCCCATACCTTGTGCAACTGTGTGAGGTGTTTAGAGGTCTCTAGCATATCCCCCCCTCCTCTCTTCCAAGGTGTGCATATTGAGATCCCATAGCCCCCCTCATAGGACTTCTGATACAGCCCGTGCACTATTTTAGTTGCTGTCCTCAGGACAGCCTCTACCCTGTCTATGTCCTTCTTTGAGATGTAGTCTCCAGAACTGGACACAGTACTCTGGTGGGGGTCTCACTGACAATCTATAGAGTGGTAACACCACCTCGCATCTTCTGCTGATGATACCCCTCCATCTGCACCCCAGCATCACAATGGCCCTATCTATTGCCTTGTCACACTGTCTTGCCACCTTGAAGTCATCAGATACTATTCCCATGTCTCTTACCTGCTTGGTGACCATCAACACTTCCCCCCCCATATTATACTCTGCCTCTGGGTTTCTGTGCTCTAGGTGCATGATTTTGCACTGTAACTCAGCTACCATACCATTGACCACTACTCAAGTTTTCTCAGGTCTCTGCACATACTCTTTACCACCTCTGGCATGTCTACCCTATTGCAGATTTTGAAACCATCTGCAAGAAGGGAAACCTTCCTCTCCAGATCTTCTGCAATGTCACCTATAAAGACATTAAAGAGGACTGGTCGACCAGACCATTGGCACAGTGGTTGGATTTCTGCTTGCAATGCCTGTGACCAGAGTTTGGGAATGGACCTGGGTTGTCAGAGGGTCAACCAGGGGAGAAGGATTGAGCATCCCATGGACTGCTCTTCTTCTCTGGGGGGGTGCAGTGTGTGACCAGTGCTTGATGGACCCCTGGCAGAGGCTGGGGGCACCACAGAGACTGGCACCAACAAGACTCTGAGGGATGAGATGGATGCTGGCGTCATTGCACATTCCCACCCCTGCTTACAGGGAGAAAACCTAGCTACCAGTCACCCTAGATGAAGCCAGTCCTCGGCTTCAATCAGTTTCAGGATGGTCTCCTTGACCTATCCCGCTGTCTGTGATGCCGTGTAGGGGTCGGTGTCATGGCCCCACCCTAGGGGAGGCCAGGTGGTATCAAGGGGATACATCCAATATGGAGGTAAATAAGGTCCATGACCTGGCTGAGGTACCAGGTGGCTGGCAGCTGCAAAAAGTATAATAAATAATAAAAAAATAAATTTAATTAAAGAGGACTGGTCCCAGTATTGAGCTCTGAGGGACCTCACTGGTCACGCTCCCTTCTCCCAAGTGATTCCATTTACCACCACCCTCTCTCTCTCTCTCTCCCCCTCCTATCCATCAACCAATTTTGTACTCAGTTTACCTCCGTAGGACCCACACCTAAACTGCCCAGTTTTGTAAAAAGTCTTCTATGTGGTAGGTGTCAAAAGCCTCTCGGAAGTCTAACTAGGTCATGTCCACTGCCCCACCATGATCTTATTCCCTGGTCACAAAGTTGAAGAAATCAATCAGGTTCACCTGACATGACCTCCCCTCCTTGCTGCCTTCGGTCTTGTAACCAGCTGGTTTCAAGACACTTCACAATTCTTTCCTTCAAAAGTGTCTCTATTAGCTTCTCCACCATTAATATCAGACTGACCAACCTATAGCTGCCAGCCTTCTCACTGCTACCACATTTACGAAGCAGAACTACATCTGCCCTCCTCTAGTTCTCTGGAACCACTCCTGTTTTCAGGATATGACCTATTTGTAAGCTCTGGAAGTAGTTACAGCAGCCACTTCAACAAATGTTTTAAGCCCCAGGACCACTGGTGCTTGTAATGGAGAGGAGGTGTCCATGTTGGAGGTATTCCCTATAATGCTCACCCAGGAGTGGGAGTCAGCTCAGGAAGTGTGGGACTAATTAGGATTTGTCTGGTTATTGCATGTCTGTCAGTGCCAGGTCAGGCACAGAGTTGCAGGCAGTTTTACCACCAGTGAGGAGGGAACCAAGCAGTCTCAGTCTTCAAGGCTTCTAGTATGGGAGAAATTCCTGGTGCTCCCAGTGCTCTGGTGTTACCACTGCTTCTATGTTTAGTCCCAGTTTTATTTTTTTCTGCCATATTGTGGTGGCTGCCATAGTGTGCATCAGGATGTTTGACTCTATGCTTTCCCATGCATTCTGCCATTCTCTTCTTAGGGTCATATCACTTGGGTTATTGTCATTCTGGTCAGCTCAGAGCCTTCTGGGAGTTATAGTTCCAATTCAGAGGATGGGCCTTGAACATTGGATCATGACTCCGGCTCCTTGTGGGCTACAGCATTCAAGTTCATGGCTATTGTGAGAAATATTAAAGTTTGTAAACCTTTTAAATCTATATGTAACCCCCTACAAATGGGGGTTCCCAAAAAGTCTTCCTTGAGCTTGCCTAAATGCTCACTGCTAGGCTGGTGTCCTGCATTTTAGCAATTTAAATGTGATTACCAGAGCATGTAAAGCCTCTGTGTACTGTCTCTTTAAGAGCTGCCTGATTGTAGCTTAAGTAATCTGAGAGGGAGCTCTGTTGAAAGATGTAACTATTTACTGAAAATCATTTAGAGTGATAATGATAATGTAGTTTGTCTAACCTGCTTTCTTTGTAGCAAGGACTGTTTTGTTTGTCTCAACTATCTTGGTCCTGGACTACAAATTGGACCAATCAGTTCTGATGGGACTTAAAATGTAGCAGGAGCTGTCTGAATTCAAAATCTTTAGGAACTGTAGTTTGAACTTTTTGCGCCTTTTTTGCAACTGAAGGGGGAGCCTCTTGCTTTGAGTGACAGCCAAATCAGCCTACCAAATTTTTTGGATCTTGGGAAGTCCCGGGCTGCTTGCAGTTTTCAGTTAGTTCTGAGCTGGAAGTTCAAGAAGAAGGAGCTGAAGTAATTCTGAGCAGCAATCCTGAGTGGATTCGCATGGGAGAACTGGGAAAAGACTGAGTGTTTGGTCTGTATGTCTGCCTGATGCTCTTGAGAGGGAGAGAAGAGAATTATTTTGGACTAAATCCAAGTTTGTGTGACTAAAGTAAGCTACTGAAGTGGGCCAGGCTCAACCTGAAGAAGACCGAAGATTTTGCTGAATGCGATCGGCCTGTCAGGAGTTCCAGCTACCCCTAAGCTCCCAGTGCATGCGGAGACTTTGCTGACAGACCGGGGAGCACTTTGCCTGCACAGTAGAATTCCCGTACATGTAAATGTGCTATGAGCTGCTAGTTGGTTGTGAGTTAGTTTCCCACTGTGTGAACTGTGTTCTGCTTGCTGGAAGCTGTATCCAGCCCAAAATGGACTGCATCCGAATTTGTCTCCATGCGGTCTGTGCCTTGCCAGACTGGCCCAGCCAGACTACCCACTGCACAGAGAAGCCATTGATGACAGACCTGCTTGGGGATCAGCCCCCTGCTCCTCGCTTGAACAGGAATGACGCCTATGTGACTCATGTGGACCCTGCTTCTCCTGACATTCCAGATCAACCACCTGCAGTCTCGATTTTCATCCAGCCTGTGTCCAGTCTTGGGTATCGTAAGTAAATACCAGGGTAGCTCCCTGCAACAACAGCTTAATCTGAGTGTGTCATCTGATTGTCTTGTTGTTTCATTTCCTTTATGAACTGAGCTCTCTGGCTCCGGATTACAAATATTGTGTACTGTGCATGTTGTGTTTTCCATCACAGGGCCCCAACCAGCTGCAACCCCGGGCAACAGTTCTGGCTAGCCCATCTCTTCTCCACCTAGGTACGCAGAGGTGTGACTGTGTGGTGGGACTTAAAGCACATGCATAACTGCTTGACTGATATAACCTTTAAGCTAATTAACCTGATTTTGCCCCTTCCTGGTTCAAGTCCCATGAATAAATCAGATCTAACTTTTTCTGCATGTAATCTGACTGTGGTTCCAGTTTGTGCTCAAAGTACTGTACTGTTGCTATTTGCTGTGCATAACCTTGTTTTAAAGGGGGTCCCCAGGGCTTAGCCAGAGGAACCAGCACTGGTGGTAAGTGCAAACAGTGTAGGTACTTGTGTGGTATACCAGGGGTATTGTGAAAGTAATTATTGTACAGTGTTCAGGCCACTACAGGGGGAAAGAGGGGGGTTACAGTGTCCCGGAGGGCTGTGCCCAGGTTAGCTTGACCACTACCAACCCTGACCTCCAGGTGGAGGCACCCATTTCAGAACTCAGGCCCCTTAACCTGCTACTAGCCAAGCAGGCAGGGGTAGTAGTCCTTGGGATAGCACCACCTAGGGGTTACATATATAGAATCCCCACTTCCCTGAGGGCATTTCTAATAGGCATAAACTCCTTGCAGCCCTGCGCAACCTCCTGGGAAGAGTTTTGTAAAAGAACATTTTCATGCCTTTCTACGTAGGCGGTCCCTTCTCCATAGCAAGTCTGACAAGGCATTCTTTTTCTTTCAACTCTATTTCACTTCAGTCACTGACCCCTGAAACTCTCTCAGTCAACACCCTCAGCTCCTCCCACCTGGCCTGAGATCCTCCATGCCTGGGAACCCCCTGGGACCTCTGACCTACCCACAACACACCTGCAGGAACCCTCCTGGCTTTCGCCCCCCTGAGGTGGGGCTGCCTTCAGCTGCTCAGTGCTTCTGTATAAACATCTAATTTACCTGCAGGCAGAGGTGAAGATCAGAGGCCTTTAGGACCCAGGAGGGCAGGATCTGGCAGTGGGCCCCATGGGAGCTATTGCAGGACTTCATCTATCCAGGTGTTGAGGTGTTTCAGTGTTCTGATGCTTGGTTACTCCACCCACAGTGAACACAGACATGCAATGCTATCCAGGGGGCACACACACTTCCATGCACCCCACACTGATGTGTGCTGTGACCCACAATCTGCATGCGTAGAGAGTTATTGGTGGAATACCACCTGGCTGCTGCCAAGAGTATACCTGGTTTTTGCACGTCAGCCAGTGCCATTACCGGTACTACTGCTGGAGCTCTCAATCCTCCCTCCCTGGTGAAAGTGAGCTTCTGTTAGACACGCAAACCTTCTCCCCCCAGCTGACCCCTGGCACCTCAGGTTTATTCCTTAACCCAGGTTGCCAGTGTGACACGAGGTGGGAGTCCCGCACTTCAACCTCAGTGCCACCATGCCAGCTCCTCAAAAGGCATTCGTTAGGTGAAAATCTTAGTAGACATGCAATTATAAACCAAGGTCTGGACCCTGGACAGCGGAAAGGCCTCTGATGTGGTGGGCCCTCTCAACCTCGATCGAGTCCTATCAGGCAATGGCAACCAGATGTGCAGTAGTTCTTGAAGAAAACATCTCCTATTCTGCTCTTGGAGCCCTCAGGGACTCCTAGGAACTGAATATTGTTACTTTGCCATCTACTGTCTTGATATTCTGCTCTTCCCATAATCACTCCAGTCTGTGTTTGTGATCTGTTAAATGTTGCAGTATGCCTTTCTGCATGTCATCAAGGTTACCAAAGTGCAGCTTGGTGGCACTGATCAAGTCCATCATAAAGCAGACTTTTCAAATGTGGAGGCAGTAGAGGTCTTAAGTTCTGCCATGACTGCTACCAGGGTCTCCAGCAGCTTCATTATGTACCCCAGAGTTGATGTGTTAGGGCAGCCAGTGCTGCCTGATGATGATGCTACAGACATTTCAGTTGCTGGTAGGGTGTGCTGTGCTGTGTAAGAATTGAGAAGTAGGCCACAACTATCGTGATGGATCTACAATGAATAAATGGCAATCTGCTAAATGGGATGTACATGTGGAGCAAATAAGCTGTTCCCTCTCACACTAATGCACAAAAATCAGGTATGTCAGGGAAAAACCTATGTGTATTGAGAGGGCTGGGGCAGACAGACAGGATTAAGCTGTCATATTGCTCGGCATCCAATCCATGACCCACCATTTTTCATTTCTTGAGCAAAGATTAATCTAAAACATTTAGGGCTGGATATTCAAAAGGCATGTTACTAGTACAATTCTCAAGTTTGGTGTGGCAAAACATATGAATGCTCTTTTCAAATGCACATTTGCAACACGTGCCCCTGCTTTAATGTAAAATTATACACTGCATGTGTCTTATACTGACCCATGCTCCCCATTTACCACAAGTTGTGGCAGTTGCAGATATAAGTTAGACCAGATAAGTTAGTCTGTCTTGCTGTCGCCACGCATCAGAGATGTGTCATGATCGTACTGCCAGTTCCCAATGCAACTTTGAAAATCCAACCCTTTAAAGCTTGGGTTAAACATTAATGGAAATTATGGTTCCTAAAAATAAATTAAACTAAAAGATGTCAGAAATGTCCTACAGTAAAGAAAACAGCCAGATTCTCCTCCATGTAGAGTACTGATGCTTTAAGATGTGTAAACATAAAAAATGTGTTAATGGTTTTGGCAAAAGTTTATAAAGATCAGTGGATACATAGCATAATGCTCTTCTGCACTTGACATAATGCTGTAGCTAAAAAGAAGCATTAATTTTCATAATTATAAAGAGCAACTACACTAATATTACCTTGGGATAGACAGATCCTGACAAAGAACCGTCAGCCCCAGGACCAAACTCAGTCACTGTTTGTCATTCATTGTACTTACAGAGTCATAGGCAATGTTTCCTAGTTAAGCAGAGACCCCAACCACCCACTGCAGCCCCTCCGCTAAAAGCCACATTATGATGACAGAAAGTAGGGAAGCAGCTGCAGTGAAGCTAATAGGTTTTTGAATGACTGGCACTGTGTTGGTATTATCATAATACATTGAATCTGCATAACTGTACATGATTAGGGGTACTGTACTAGAGTGTACTACTCCCTTAACATGTACAATTGTCTGCAAATTAAAATAATTATGAGTATGGGCTGGTGCTGCCCTCAATCACACTATTAACATATTAGTATCATTGTAGCCCCTTCCCTACTTGGCATCATCATAATGTGATTTTTATGGTAAGGGCTGCAGAGCGCAGGTGGTGACCTGGGCAAATTAGGAAGCATTGCTGACAACGTTGTACTAAAATATTTTAATAATGCCCTAGTAAAAAATTAAAATAGTGGCTGAATTAGGTTTTCAGGCAGATAGTTCCCTGTCATGAGCTGCTTATCCTGAGGACGTCAACTGTTATTTAAAAATAGATGCAAAATTACTCCAGTAAGAATACGTGAAAGGGCATACAGTGATGTGACACAAAAATCCAGTCTTACACAGTCTGTTCAACAGTAGTGACCAGAAAAACAAACTCTGGTCAGAGCCAATACAGCTGCCAAGTAATTGTAGTGATGGTGGTGAGAGGTGTGAGAAGATGCAGTAGAGGAATGATGGATGAATTAGTTAAGGGTTGTTGTGGTTTACTAGAATTACATTACCTCTTGTGGAGATCCTTATAATAGATCCTAAGTACAGGAAAATGTCCTGCAATTATAAATGTCCAGATTTCAAAGCAGGATCATAAATTCATGCCTGCCCTATCCTGCTCATTCACCTACTCTGATACATTTGGTGTATCCTGCATCTTGTGGAGACTCTTATAACAGGATCCTAAATATGTTGAAATGTCCCAATTATAAATGTCCAGATTTCAAAGCAGGATTCTAAAATCATGCAAATGTCCATAATAATGCAGTATGCAGCAGCAGTGACTGAGAGATCACTGTAGCTAAACACGTCTCATGTTTCATAGGTCTCATAGGTGTATTCTGAGCAGAGAAGACAAACTGTCCATAATGTTCACACTTACTCAGTCTGACTACACCCAGTTATTCCATTGCTTATACAAAATTAATCTGACTTCATCTTAAAGTCATTCACATCTTTGCTGCCTACTACCTGTCATAGTAATGAGTTCCACAGTTATGCAACTCTTTCATTATTCTAGTAGGTTTCTTATTTGAGTGACAAAAATCCCCCTTCAGCTGTAATTCTTATGATCTTATATTATGGGACTGATGTTTGAACTTAAGACCCAGGCAGTCCCACAGGTTGTTATTGTTCAGTGTGCCAAAAACCATACACAAATCCCCCCTCAATCTGTGGTATTCCAAAGAGTACATCCCCAAATTCTGCAACCTTTGTTTATATGTAAGCCCCTTGAGGTCGCAAATCATCCTCATTGCTCTATGCTTGATTCCCTCAAGTGCTTTTGTCATAGTGTTTGTGCCTGAGCCCATAACTGAGCACAATACTCAAGATTGGTCTGACCAGGGACACATACAGAGGAAATACCACATCTCTGTCCCTACTAGCAATGTAAAAGTAATGTTTCCATTTGGGGATGTTGGTAATGGCATCCATGGTTTATGATGCAAGCAATCACTCCTACTCCAATGAAATATTCCTTTGATGTTGGGTGGTTCCTGCATTCGAACTCTCCAGAGTCACCATACTATAAGCCTGCCGATTACTTCTCTCATTATGGTTGGCATGAGTCTCTCAGTTATTTCCCTTTGTTGTGGATCTGGTACATAAAATATTACATGTTGTACTGCAGGTACTGAAAAGTCAAAGAGTGATACCCTCTGCCTTACTAAAATTCAGTAACCAGGAATGAGTCGAGGAGAAGTCTTGCATCTTTTCTCAGCAATATCTCCTAACCTTTTGTGTAAGTGTTGTGTGCCTCCTCTGGTTATCAGGCAGTCCTATTTCTGTCCAAATCTGCTTTGTAAATAAAAATATATTGCCCCTAGAAGTTATCATTTTGTTTCTCCTCCATTTTTCCATTAAAGTTGCTGGAGGCTGATGTCATCAGAGCAACAGAGATAGTGGTGTTACACAAAATGCAGTTCCACCAGCAAACTGCTGCCAATAAGGATCTCACAGAAATAATTTCTCTAAATATGTATATTTGCAACATTTATAATTATGTTCCTTTGATATACTGTACTGCTGTATATGACCATCATTTTTATAATGCTGTTAATTACTATTTCATTTTTTCCTTTTGTACTACATATCCCTCCCCCAGGACACATCTGAAAATAGCTGCTTATGCATCACTGCATACCCAGGAAAGATCATATGATGGCTATTTCACAATGCACAGTTGTGAATGCAGTTATTCTGCACACCTTGTGTGTCACATTTGTGTGATAGGTCTCTGGTATATACTCACCTTGGTTACATGATCACACTTGGCTCTGCCTCATGCCTCGATGCATACCCAGGAAAATGCATATCATGGCTTGCTCAGTATGTACAAATGGAACTGCACTTATTCTACAAACTTAAGTCTCACTTTGCATGATCAGCCTCTGATACTGTATATGCTAAGCTGTGTTAATGAACACTTGGCTTTGCCTTGTGCCTCATTGTCTAAGATAACTGCATACCTTTGCTTGATCACTATGTACAACTGTGAGTGTAGTTATTCTGAAAAATCTTCTGTCACTTTATGTGATCGATCTCTAATGTATGCCCTCCTGGGTTACATAAAGACACTTGGCTCTGCCTTGTGCCTCACTGCATACCCTGGTAAGTGCATACCATGGCTGCATCACAAGGTACAATTGCTTCTGCAATTATTCTTCAAACTTTGTGTCACTTTTCTTGACTGGTCTCTGCTATATGCTCGCCTAGGGTACTTGAACACACTTGGCTCTGCCTCATGCCTCAGTGCATACACAGGAAAGTGCATACCATGGTTCCATCATTATGTACAAATGTGGCTGTACTTATTTTGCAAACCTTGTCTCACTTTGCGTAATCAGCGTCTAATATACTATCACCTAGGTTACATGAGCACACTTGGCTGTGCCTCGTGCTTCAGTGCATACCCAGGAAAGTGCATGCTAAGGCTCCATCACTCTGTACAAATGTGACAAAACTTGTTCTGCAAACCTTGCCTCTCTTTGTGTGTTCAGACTCTGACATGCGCTACACTGTGTTCACTGACATCACACTTGGCTCTACCTCATGCCCTCGATGTCTACCAAGGCACCTTTTTTCATCACAGTGTAAAATTGTCTCACTTCTTCTGAAAACCTTCTCTCTATGATCGGCCTCTGATATATGTGGACCTAGGTTACATGAACTCACTTGGCTTTGCTCCTGCCTCGTGCCTTACTGGATGTTGCTTGGTAAGCGCATGCTATAGTTCCTTCACAATGTAAATTGTGAGTGCAGTTATTCCACAAATCTTGTGTCACTTTTGTGTGATTGATCTATGCTATATGCTCACCTCGGTTACATGAAGAAAGTTGGCTCTACCTCATGCCTCAGTGCAGACCCAAGAAAGAGCATACCATGATTCCATCACTATGTTCAAATGTGACTGCACTTATTTTGAAAACCTTGTCTCACTTTCTGTGAATGGCCTCAGATACACCTGACCTAGATTGCATGAAAGTATCTGGCTCTGCCCTCAGTGCCTCAGTGCATACCCAGGAAAGTACTGCATAACATGGCTCCATCACTATGTACAAATGTGACTGCACCTATTCTGAAAAACCTTTGTCCCACTTTCTATAATCAGCCTTTGATATACGCTACCCTTGTTAAAAAAACATACTCAGCTCTGCCTCATGCCTCAATGTCTACTCAGGTAACTGCATACCATTGCTTGATCACTATGTACAATTGTGAGTGCTCTTATTCTGAAAATCTGTCACTTTGTGTGATCTGTCTCTGATATACACTCATCTGGGTTATGTGAATACACTTTGCTCTGCCTTGTGCCCCACTGCTAATCCTTGTAAACACATACCATGGCTCCATCACCACATACATTTGTGAGTGGAGTTATTCTGGAAACCTAGTCACTTGGTGTGATCAGTTTCTGATATACACTCACCTTGCTTACATGAACACACTAGGCTCTATACTGTGCCTCAGTGTCTACCCAGGTTTCTGCATACTTTTGCTCGCATCACTATGTATAATTTTGAGTGCAGTTATTCTGCAAACCATGTGGTTACTTTTCCGTGATTGACCTGATATACACTCACCTTTGTTACATTAACACACTTGCCTCAGCCTTGTGCCTCACTGCATACCCTGGTAAGCGGATAATATGGCCCGATCCATGTGGAACAGTGTATACCCAGGTATGTGCATATCACATCACCACTACGTTGTGCTAGTCTGGGATTACGCACTTCTTTGCATTGAAAGACACAAAAATCACTTACTGCAATGTAAAGTACAGTTACATAACAACTTACTGTAACAGTAGATCTTCGAGAGGATCTCTTGCAGGTTTCAACAGGCCATGACTGGTAGGACTAAGTCATCAGGCACCAGGACCACATGGAAAACCTTCTAGCTAGTAGTCTACCAGAGGGCCCACCAGCCTCTGACATCAGCACCTGATGTTAGCCTATCCTATAAAAGGTGGGCAGCCCCCACACCCTCCTCAGTTCTCCTGCTGGAGACCATAAGTAGGATGCTGGAAGGGGAGAACTAACATACTAAAATGCCAGCAGAGTAGGCCTCATGGTCTATCAAGTCTGCTCAGGCTTCAGCACCCTGACTGGTTTCTGTAGTCATCCACCTTGCTCACTTCCTGCCTGTTCCATCTCCCTCTTCTAGCCCCCCAAGGCAGGCCATCCCCCTCTTTACACCATGCCTACACCTGTCCCATCCTCTCTTGAACCTTCCCGCAGTAACTACCTGTACAAGCTCCTCCAGCAGTGCATTCCATGGTTCCACCACTCTCTCAGTGAAGTACCTCCTCCCCCTTTCTCCCCTTAGCCTTCCACCCGCAATCCTCCAACTGTGCCCTCTGGTGACTCCTCCCGCCTTTAGCCGGAGGGTCCCATCTAGGCCTATCTTATTTACTCCTTTGAGATACTTAAAGACCTCATTCATATCCTCCCCATCCCTCCTCTCCTCCAGCGAGAACAGGTTGAGCTCCTCCAGATGCTTCCTCATGTCATATCCCCAGTCCCCAGATCATTCTAGTTGCCCTCCTCTGAACCCTCTCCAGAAGCTGGATGTTCCTCCTAAGGTGCGGTCTCCAGAACTGCACAAGTACTCAGGTGCGGTCTTACCCAGGCTGGTGTACAGTGGCAAAATCACCTCCCTGCTTCTCGATGTAATCCCCCTGGCGATGCATACCAGCATCCGATTTGCCCTGACCGCGGCCCTCCTCCACTGCTCTGAATTATTCATGTTGACATCAATCATGACTCCCAAGTCTTTCTCCCCTTCCAAATCCTGCAGCTCCTCCTCCCCTCCCAGGGTGTACATATATTCAGGGTTCCCTCTCCCTAGGTGTAGCACCTTGCACTTAGAGGGGTTAAATTGCAATCTCCAGGTGCATGACAACCTTTCCAGAGTATCCAGATTACTTTGCAGGGTAGCCCTTCCTTCCTCTCCATCCACTACTGTCCCCAGTTTAGAGTCGTCCACAAAGAGACACATTTCGTAGTCGATATCTGCCCTGATGTCAGAGATGTAGGCATTAAACAGGAGCGGCGCCAGAACCAACCCATATGGGACTCCACTAATGACTTCCCTAGGAGACGAGACCTCCCCCCACCACTACCCTCTGGGTGCGATTGGACAGCCAGTTTCCAATCCACCTAACCATCAGTGTTCCTACCCCCATTTTCGTTAGATTCTCTAACAGACTCCCATGTAGAACTGAATCAAATGCCTTACTGAAGTCCAGGAAAGAGTACATCCACCGGTCTCACCTGGTCGAGTACTGATGTCACCCACTGGCAGAACTCCACAAGGTTAGTCTGACGTGACCTACCTGGTATAAACCCATGCTGCCGGTCATCTATATATCTCTTCACATTTAAGAAACCACCTAGCCTCTCCCTAAATATGCCCTCCATTAGATTTCCCACCACTGACATCAAGATGATGGGTCTATAGTTTCCCAGTTTTCCATGAGACCCCCTTTCTGATGAGCACAGCATGTGCCTGCCTCCAGTCCCTGGGCACCCACCCCGTCCTGCAGTGACAAGTCAAACAGATTCAGTCAGTGGTACAGCCAAAACATCAGCCAACTCCACAGTATTCTTGGATGGATAGCATCAGGACCCAGGGATTTGTCGTCCTTAGGGACTGGGGGCTTCCCACACACAGCCAATAGAGATATCAGCATTTGTTATCCCCCATGGCAGATCCATTCTGTCTTCCTACCCCCAGTCCTTCTCCCCAATGACACATTCACCACCAGGTACTCTAACAGGAAGGTGTGCTGCTCATCTGTCCCCTGCAGCCTCACATATGGAGTATCCCCAGCCCTCTCTAGTGAATACCGAGGCAAATACTCATTGAGTACCTCTGCCTGCTCCCCAGCCCCTTCCGCCCCCCATCCACAGCCTAGTAAGCTGGCCCTTGACTTTCCTCCTGTCACCAATATATCTATAGAACCCTTTTCCCACCCAAATCCCTTGCACCAGTCTCTGTTCCTTCCTAGCCTTTGCCCCTGACTACTGGGTGACCTGCCTGGCTGCCAGATGATAGCTCTCCCTATCCCAATCCCCACACAATCTTTTTATATCTACTGAGGCCACCTTCTTTCCTCACTGCCTCTTGGACCTCCTTATTCCACCAGCATGGTTTTGAGACCTCCCACCCTTCTGCCTCCCTTCTGCACAGGCCCTGGTAGCCTCCCATAGCTCCATCTTAATGACCCCCATGACCTTCTACGTCCATACCTGGTTCTAACCCCGCAGATGCCCTTTGAGAATTTCCCCATGCACCTAAAGTCTGCCCCTAAAAATCAATCGTCTCTGTCCTAGTACAATTCCTCCAGATCAATCAAACCAGACCATGTCATGGTCATTTCCCTCAGGGATCCTCATGACCAAATCTCTTTCCAGGTCCCTGTCTGCCAGGACCACATTCAGGATACAGCCCTTCCTCATTTGGTCCATTACCTGCTGATTAAGGAATGCATCCAGGAAGGCATCCAGCAGCCTCTGCTCCCTCGCCACAGTGGACGTTATAGTATCCCAATCAGTGGCCGGCATATTGAGGTCCCCCATCAATACCACCCCTTCCCCTTCCTGCCCACACTGCCTCCTAATATTAGCCAGCAGACAGTCCTCAAGATCCTCAGTCAGTCCAGGTGGCCTATATACCACTCCTACCCTGATCTTTCTTCCCCCTTGGGTTCTCAAGGTGACCCTCTGCCTCCTCTATCCTAATAATTTCAATGTTATCCCTAATAAACAAGGCTACCTCCCCCTGCCCACCATTCTATTCTTCCTAAGTACAGTGAACCCACTCAGATTAAGATCCCAGTCGTGGCCAGGAGGACTCCAAGGTAACCCTATAGCCAAGAAAAGGAATAAGGCAAAAGGCTCATCCCCATGGAAGGGGAGAGAGGCACAAGATAAAAGGGAAAAGGGAGCAGGAGGGAGGGAAAGCAGGGCCTGCTGCAAGATATCCTCTTGAAGATTTACTGTTATGGTAAGTTCTTACGTAACTGCACTGTCTTACTTTGAGGGTATGTCTTGCAGCAGGCAATCACTGGTAGGACCAAGTCCCAAGCAGTTCTGACCACTACTGACTGGCAGTCCGGGAGGTAGGTGAAAAAAATGATGGCCTATGAAAGGAGGCCTTGAAGGACAGCTAGGCCAAAGTTGGTCATACACCTAGATGCAATTTTCAGACTGTAATGTTCAGTGAAGGTGTGGACAGAACTCCAGTAGCAGCAGTGCAAATATCAGCTGCTGAGACATTTCTGAAACTGGCTACTGAGGCAGCCTCACCTCTGGTGGAATGACCCTTGACCCCTCCTGGAAGTTCTTTGCCTCACATCCAGTTACAAAAGATAATGTAATTTGTTAACCATTTAGATAGACGTACACTGGAGCACCCTCTTTCCGAGGGGCAAAAGAAACAAATAACTGATTAGACTTCCTTGAGTCTTTGGTTTGCTGTATATAGTACCTCAAAATTCTATGCACATCCAAGGTATGGAGCAATGCCTCCCCTTGGCTGGAATGCTCCAGATCTCCTACTGAACTGCTGACCTGTGAGATGGCCTTGCTGTGAGATAGCCTAACAGTGACTTAAACTCCTTTATAAAACTTTTACACTACTTTGTTCTGCATTTTGGATGTATTGTATGAGTGAAGCATCTGGTGCAGTAGGTGACAGGAAGGGGAGGATTCTGTAGTTCCATGGGGAATAACTCACAAACTACAGCAGTGTAAACCAGAGCCTGAATTGTCTGGGAAGAACACAGTAATTCACTGTTTTTTTTACTCCAGGGTGCTAGACCTGGCTGAAACTGCAGAATTTTTTGTTTAAAAAATGTTTACTTGTGCAGCTGAGGGCAGTGACACGGTCACTGATAGGTTAAAAACTCACTACACAATGACTGGGGTGAGCTTGAGCTGGGTGCATGCCTCATCGAACGTGGAGACACGCTCAGAGACATGCGCATTCTGTGCACATGTCAGGTGTACCCAGTGGGACCAGAGGGACAGTAGAAGGGTTTATACTGCATGCAGTAATTATAAACTTACACTCTAGAAAGTTCAGAGCAGAGCCTTCATGTGTGGTACCTCTCATTGTGACAGCTCATTGTTGTAAAGAAAGGAGATTTCTATCTCTGTTGAGTACTGTGGGAATACCACTATTAATGGAATCAATAACATCTATCAATTACATAGGTGGGGACCCACTAACCATATAAGAGAAACAAGGATGTATACAACCCCCTCAGAAGATTTTCTGTCAGTACTGTGCACAGAGGGAACTGCCATGAAATGTTACAATTGCTTAATGTACACTACAAACATACTTGATAAAACTACTGATTGTTATATATGCCCTAAATGTATAGAAATGTGGCTACTGATTAAGGAACTTAACATGTTGAAGGAAAAAGTCTTGAGCATCAAAGGCTATACCTAATAAACTCCACTCCCAAAGACAAAAGGAAAAGACATCTAACTGGTAACCAAGACATGCAAAGAACCGCATGTATTCCAATCCCTAGTACTAGTAAAACACAATGCAGAGGAAGAAGAATGGTGTAGAGTCCCTAGCAACCCAAATAAAAAGGTAGAAGGGCATTAAGTAACTCCACAGCTCCCACTGTCAAAACAGATTTGACCTTCTAGCTAATAGAAATGAAACAGAATGGATGCCTAATAATCAGCAGGAAACAGAGCAGAACCGTCCTACTAACTTACTTGTAATTGGCAACTCTATACTCAAGCAATATGATAACATAATTTGTAGAAAAGACAAGACTAATAGACAGGTTAATTGCTTACTGGTGCAAAAGTTAGTGACATTAGAGCAATATTGCCAAACGTCATGAGTACAAGTGGGGATGGTCAACTAGTGACAATACATGTGGGAATTAACAACATAGAAAAACTGCATGAAAAAGATATTACAGAAGAAATTGTAGAAGCTGCAAATCTAATTAAAAATAAAGGAAAAAGGGCTGTGGTCTCCTGTATTCTCCCAATAATGAAAGGATACCCAGAAAAGAATCATACCACTGAACGCGTAAATATCAGGGTGCAAAACAGATGTACTGCGGAGGGCATTGTTAGCAGTAATGCATGGGATACATCCTATAAACAAACTGAACTTTATGCCAAGAATGGACTCCACTTAAGCCCTAAAGGGACAAAAATGCTGACTAACATTATTAATAATAAGATCAATGGTGGCACTTTAAAGTCTGACGAAGGGGAGGATCTTTCCACCAAGACAAGAAGCTAAAGACTTAATTAAAGGAAAACTAACTAAGAAAAAAATCATCCAATGACCAGGTCACAAACTTTCAGGGACCACCAGTTAGCTATTTTATCTATAAATGCATGAAGTATGAATGCTAAAATAGATGAGCTCAGGGCAATTATTAATAATAATCCCTTCGATATTACTGCAATCACCAAAACTTGGTGGAGAGACGATACGGACACATGGGTTAACAACCTTGAAGGTTACTCATTATATAAATGCAACAGAACAAATAAGAGAGGTAGAGGGGTGGTCATATACATAAGAAACAAAATTAAGTCTACTAACATTACTAATAAAATAAAAACATAAGATAGCACAGAATCTATCTGGGTGAAAATTAATGGAGGTGTATTGCAGCCAATAGTTATTGGTAACATATACCGCCTGTGACACTTAAAAGCTGGTTCCAATTACAGTACGATTTTGTAATATAAAAATGTGCTATTGAGTGTCTCTCTCAAGACATGCTGAGATAGCATGTGGAAGACCCCCTTCCAGGTTTCAGCTACAAGATATTAACCTAAAAGCCCAGGAGATAATTAAAGACTAGAAGAGACATGAAGAATAGAACTTTGGTTTCAGAGCAAGAAACAGAAGTCTAGAACTACAGATTCTTTACTTACTAATCACGTCTATCTCAGCAGGTGTTAGTACCTGTTTGGATTAAGCATATATGTTATTAGAAGAAGGGGGTCTCATTCAAGTAAAAAAAGAAGAAAGTCACTGTGTGTTTCTCTGAGGAAGGGTCTGTATCAGCTTAATTTACTGAGTCAGAGCCGAGGGTGAATCTAATTGGGGTGTGGCTTAGCAGTTTAGGTATACAAAAGCAGCTGTCTCCAATTACTGCTTTCTGCTGTTTCTGACAGAAGAGAACTTTGGTTTCAGAGTAAGAAACAGAAGTCTAGAACTACAGATTTTTTTACTAATTAATCAATTCAATCTCAGCAGGAGTTAGTACCTGTTTGGATTAAGAAAACAAATACTTTATTAGAAGAAGGGGTCTCATTTAAGTAAAAAAAAAAGAAGAAAGTCGCTGTGTGTTTCTCTGAGGAAGGGTCTGTATCAGCTTAATTTATTGAGTCAGAGAAGAAGGTGAATCTAATTGGGAGTGTGGCTTAGCAGCTTAGGTGTACAAAAGGAGCTGTCTCCAATTACAGCTTCCAGAAAGAACTTTGGTTTCAGAGCAAGAAACAGAAGTCTAGAACTACATATTTTTACTAATTGCTCTCCTTCCCACCCCCACCCCTCCACCCTCTCACCCAAAGCCAGTTCTACTTTTATAGCCACTGGATTTGACTGACAACAGGAACTCCCTGTTTGGCAGTAGGAAGGTAGGATCACTGAGACACATTAGTTTCATCAACCTTGAAGGAACCTAAAAGTAACTCTTTCTCCCGGCTGCTGGAGGTCTGAATCCAAGCATGGAAGAAGGAAACTACTGAAGACTACAGGAAGTTCCTGTCCCAGAACAGGAAGGGTGAGACTTGTAAGGGCACAAAGGCAGTAGGAAAGTAAGTGTAAAAATACATAGAGGGAGGAAACAGTAAGCATACAAAGCAACAGGAGAGAGAGAACACAAAATAAGTCAAGATGGGAGTGATGCAGTGCAATGGCTGTGGGGCAGCAGTGTTCTGGGAGACATTCTGGAGGCTGCAATGCTGTCCTGTTTGCAGGCACCTCTCCAGTCTGAGGGAGGAGGTTGCCAGTCTCCAGACTGACCTGGCTAGGATTTGAGAAGCCTCTTCCCTCACCTAGGGACCACCAGGGCCACCACTGTTACCTCAGAGGTTGCCAAGAAAGAGGAGCAGTTGGACCAAGGTGGGCTCAGGGAGGGAGAGGGTGGTGGAACAGAGGTGCATCCCTGCAGTTGTACCTCTCCACAATTCTTATGCTGTTCTGGCAAAGAGTGGTTCCTCTATGGAGGCACTTGCAGTGGAGACCAAGGAGGATGCTGGGAAGCTCCACAAAGGAGACCCACAGGAGGGTGGCATGAGACCCCACAGGGGAAGGAAACAACTCCTGGTGGGGGACTCGATCATTAGGGGGGTAGAAGTGGGGGAGGAAGGGGATAGGGAGGTAAGGTGCCTGCCTGGTGCCATGGCTCAGGGGGACATGAAGCGAATCCTCAGGATAGCAGGAGCAGCTGCATGAGAGAAGGAGCTGGATGTCATTGTCCACTTAGGGACATATAACCTGGCTGTGAATGGGATCAGAGTGGTGCAAGAGGAGTTTGTGGAGTTGGGGTGGGGCCTCAGACAAGTAGCATGTACGGTAACCTTCTCAGAGGCGCTGCCTGTCTATGGCAAGGATGATACTAGGGTATTCCACACTATGGGATTCAATGAATGGTTGAAAAACTGGTGTGGAGCTCAGGGATTTGGCTTCACTAGGGACTGGGGAGCCACCTGGAAGGATGCAGGCTTATACTGGCACGATGGTCTGCATCTGTCCGGGGGGGACACCAGGCTCCTAGGTGATAGGTTTAAATGCTTCATTGGCAAGCTATTTAAACTAGCCAAGGGGAGGCACTGAAAAGGAGCAGGGAAATCCCAGCCTCCCCCTACAAAATACAGTAGTTAGAGAGGTAAACACCAAGGTAGAGAAGTCAGTAGGGAGCAGGACAGGGATAAATACAGAAAAAGGTGGTAAGGACAGGGGTGGGGCTAAAAGGGGTAAGGCCATAAAAAATAAATGGAAGGTGATGAATACCAATGCCTCCAGTCTGTGCAACAAGCTCCCTGAACCAGTGGCCTTGATGGAAGAGGGATTCCTGGATATTGTGGCAGTCATTGAAACATGGTACACAGAGAACCATGACTGGGATGTCAACATGCCAGGATACACAGTCTATAGGAGGGACAGGGTGTGTAAAAGAGGAGGAGGAGTAGCTCTCTATATAAAGGGAAGGGATTAAAGCAACAGAACTAAAGAGTAAACAGGAAGTTGATGAGTCACATGAAAGAAATGGCACCACAATCCTCATGGTGGTTGTGTACAGACCCCCATCTCAGGGGGAGGAAATGAACAAGGACATTTATTTATTTATTTACGAGTTTTACCAGGAAAACATACTGAGCAAACATGCTTGATTTCAGATGTGACCCGGGGGCCGAGGCCCACATACAATTTGACATGCATAGACTGTACAGAAATGAGCATAGGCTTGTACAATTAACAATTTAGGAGAAAATTTGAGAGTAAATTGTAGTCATGGGTAGGAAAAAATACATACAGTGTAATGACATATAGTTAGATTACTTACAATACTTATTTAATCGTAAGAGCATGACATTTGAAAAAAATATACATAGATTAAAATAATCCTAGTTAAAACAGGAACAACTGGAGGTGAAGTGTGCTCTGAGTAATTGGTTACGTGAGGGAGGGGTTTGGGGCGTGTCTAATGGGGCAGGTAGGCATTCCAGTGTCTGGGGTATCCGGTAATTAAAACGCCTGCCTTGGATGCGCATAAACGGACATGGAACAGTTTTGGTCCATACCCTAAGGGAGTATGCAGGTGAAAGTTGTTGGGAGAGGACAGAGGTCAGCTAGGGGGGAAGGGAGTGGATCAATATTTGGCAGAGAACCTAATACAGTTTGTTTGTCTGCTGTCATGTAGGGATGGCAGGGTTAACGAGCTGTAGAGGTTGCAATGGTGTGTGGATTAGGGGCAGCCGGATGAAATGGCAGAAGAGTGGAACAGGGTGTCTAGGCTGGCCAGTGCGGACCGAGGCGATAGAGTAAACTATATCACCATAGTCCAGTACGGAAGGATAATTTTTAACAATGACGTGCCTTGTCTGTGTTGGGAGGCAGCTTTTGTTACGGTGTAGTGCGCCAAGTTTGGGGAGCAGCCACTTGTGTAGAGAGGTGATGTGAGCCGAGAAATCTAGATGTTGATCTAGCCAGATGCCCAGATATTTGAAGCTCATGCAGTTATCCAGGGGTGTCCCATCCAAAGTTTTGAAGGGGGGCTGGGGGCTTGGAGGGAGAGTCTTTGAGGCAAGCCAAAAGTTAGTGATACGGTTTATTTGGGTTAAGATATAGCTGGTTTGACCTGAACCAGTTCTGGATGGCATTGAAATTGTCCTGGAGGAGGTTTGCTACACTATGTGTTGTGGGACCAGAGGTGTAAAGGACAGTGTCATCTGCATACATCTGAATGGAAGAGCGGGAGCATGCAGTAGGGAGGTCATTTAGAAAGATGGAGAAGAGTAGGGGACCCAGGACAGAGCCTTGGGGGAACACCTGCAGGGACTAGCAGTGGGTGGGAGGTGTGAGAGGCAATTTTAACTACTTGTTTCCTGCCTACTAGGTAGTCACGGAACCAATTAGTGACTTGTGTAGACAGCCCTGCATCCGTGAGTTTGGCGATGAGTAGGGGGTGAGAGACGGTGTCAAAGGCCTTGGCTAGGTCTATGAAGATGGCAGAGGTGATATATCCTTTGTCCATACTCGTGAGGATGTCATCTGTGACATGAAGCAGAGAGGTGATGGTTGAGTGGGATTTACGGAAGTCCGATTGGAAAGGTGTGAAAAAGGCGGAGGCGTCAAGATACGGAGTGAGTTGAGACAGAACCAGTCATTCCTGTAATTTGGCCAGGGTTGGAAGTAGGGAGATGGGTCGATAGTTTCCTGGGGAGGAGAGGTCACCTTCTTTTGGCAGGGATATAATGGTGGCGAGCTTCCAGGCTGTAGGTAGCTTGCCCAAGGAGAAGGATAGATTGAAAAGGTCAGCTAGGGGGGCGGCTACGGCAGGGGCACAGAGGTAAAGCATCTTTGCATCCATGGACACAGGGCACTTACCTTTATTTGGGTTTAACACTCGAAGGGAGTGAAAGACATCAGCTTGGGAGACTGGGCGGAAGGAGAACAGTATGGTTGTGGGGGTAGGCTGGGGGCACTTGTGCGGTGGAGGGGACGGGGTGAGAATGAGGGAGGGAGGAGAGGCTTGTCAGCGCAGCTGGAGAAGTGGGTGTTAAAGGTTCAGCCACGTAAATTGGGTGAGATTGGGGTGCCCTGTACAAGTAGTGTCGGGGGTGCTGGTTGGGTTGGGGGGAGAGCAGGGTTTTGAGAGATTTCCAGAAGTCACTTGGGTGGTTTAAATTTTTGTTGAAAGCCAATAGAAACTAGGTTTTTTTCACTTGACGAATGCTGTTTGTACACGCGCTACGAAGGGATCTGTATGCAGTGAGGGAGGCCTGTGTGCCCAAATTCTTATAGGCTTTCCAGGCGAGGTCTCTGGTGTGGCATTTTCTAATTATGTCAGCCGAGATCCAGGGGAGATGCACTCCTCTGACTCTTTTCGTACATAATGGTGCATGTTTGTCCCATATTTTAAGGAAGTTTGTTTTGAAAGCCTCAAAGGCAATGTCAATGGAGGCGCCACTGAGATGAAATTCCAGTTTATTTGCCTTAGGTCTGACAGGAGGAAGCTAGGTTGAGGGAGTTATAGGACCTAGTGTTTATTGTCTTTGGGGGAAATGATGGAAGGCATCCTTAAAATGGCAGAAAAAGGGAAGATATTGTTAATGGGGGATCTGAATATGCCAGATGTTAACTGGAGTATCTTTGCTGCAGGCACACCCAAGAGCAGAGTCATTCTTGATACCCTACAGGGGGCATGCCTCAGACAGCTACTGTTGGAACCCACTCGGGAAGGAGCAATCTTAGACCTGGTACTTTTAAATGGGGAAGGAGAAAGGATCTCGGATTTAGAAGTGGGTAGCCATCTGGGAACAAGTGCCCACCAAACAGTGTGGTTCACAATAAACACAGCCATAGAGTCAAGCCATACAAAAACAAGAGTATTGCACTTTAGGAAGGCTGACTTTGGGAAAATAATAGAGTACCTCAGAAAAGCACTAGCAAATAGGTAAGAAGGAGGGGTGGAGGAATAATGGGGAATAATCTAAACAGCCATCGCAGAGGCAACAAGCCTTTGTGAGAAGCAAATCAAAAAAACAAAATTAAGGAAAAAACCACTACGGTTCTCAAAAGAGGTGGCAGGGTTGGTTAAGGAGAAATGGATAGCATTCAGAAAATAAGGAAACACAGAAGAAGCAGGACAGAGAACTTTATCAGTTAAAGCAGAAGGAGGCAGGGAAGGCAGTCAGAATAACAAAGGCACAAACTGAGGAAAAGATAGCCAACTCTTAAGAAGGGGGATAAAACCTTTTATAGGTACATTAGAGAGCGAAGAAAGACCAAGAGAGGGATACAGAGACTTAATAAAGGGGAGGGAAAGTGGGCAGAGGGTGACAGTGAAAAAGCAGGGATACTGAACGAATATTTCTGCTCAGCATTCACAACAGAAGAGGGGGGAGGTACCTAAACCAAATGAGGAAGAAATTCTGAATGGGGGGTCGATACCAGTCCATTCACAGAAGAGAGGGTTTTGAACAAACTCTTAAAACTGAGGATGGACAAAGCAATGGGGCCCTGATGGGATTCACCCAAGAATTCTAAAAGAACTAAGGGTAGAACTAGTAACACCACTGACTACTCTCTTTAACAAATCATGGGAGGATGGGGTGGTACCTGAGGACTGGAGGAGGGCAAATGGGATTCCACTTCACCAAAGTGGGAGCAGGGCAGAGGCAGGAAACTACAGACCAGTTAGTTTGACTTTAGTGGTGGGAAAATGATGGAATCTCTTCTGAAGGAAAGAAGTGTTGAGTACCTAGAGGCCAGTGGGGCACAGGACCCAAGGCAGCATGGTTTCATAACAGGAAAGGTCATGTCAGATGAACCTAATAGATTTCTTTGACTGGGTGACCAAAGTAGTAGACCAGAGAGGGGCTGTGGATATGGCCTACCTAGATTTTAGCAAGGCATTTGACACAGTCTCACACAAAGATTAATATACAAGTTAACCAGCCTAGGAGTGGGTCCCAAGGTGGTAGCCTGGATAAAAAACTGGCTGGACAACAGGACACAATGGGTAATAGTAAACGGAGTCCACAGTGAAGAAAGGAGGGTAACTAGTGGAGTATCGCAGGGTTTGGTACTGGGATCCGGTCTTCTTTAATGTCTTTATAAGTGACATTGGAAAGCACCTGCAAGGAAAGGTATGTCTCTTTGCAGATGACACAAAGATCTGCAACAGGGTTGATACGCAAGGTGGGGTGGAAAGAATGAAAAGGGACTTGGCAAGGTTGGAGGAATGCTCAAATATGTGGCAGCTCAGATTCAATGCAAAGAAGTGCAAGGTAATGCATCTGGGAAACAAAAACCCAGGGGAAGAGTACACAACGGGGGGTAGGTTAATAACAACAACAAAAATCAAAAGAGACCTAGGAGTAATTATATCAGATGACTTAAAGGTGGGCAAGCAATGTGAGAAGGCAGTAAGGAGGGCTGGGGGGATACTGGGATGCATAGGGAGAGGCATCAACAGTAGAAAATAGGAAGTTGTTATCCCTCTGTACAGTTAGTGAAACCCCATTTGGAGTTCTGTGTGCAATTCTGGAGACCCCATCTCCACAAAGACATAGACAGAGTGGAGGCTGTTCAGAGGAGGGCAACCAAAATGGTGCAGGGTCTGCATCAGAAGACATACAATGAGAGACTAAAGCAGCTTAATATGTATACCCTTGAGGAAAGGAAGGATAGGGGAGACATGATAGAAACTTTCAAGTATCTCAAGGGAATTAAAGTACAAAATAGTAGTATCTTTCAGAAGAAGAGATGTGCAAGAACAAGGGGGGCACAATTTGAAGATAGAGGAGGGACAGCTCAGAGGTAATGTTAGAAAGTATTTTTTCACAGAGAGGGTTGTGGACACATGGAACAGCCTTCCTGAGGAGGCTGTGGAGACAGAAACAGTGGGAGAATTCAAGAATGCATGGGACAGACATAAGACAATTCTAGTTGGGGGGAGGAGGAAGTAAGCTGTTGATTAACTAGAATCTGCAGCGTATCCATCAGGTAGGGAAATTTGCAGACTAGGTGGGCCAAGCGGTCCTTATCTGCCATCAAATTCTATGTTTCTATGTTTCTATGACATAAATTAAGGATCTCCTGTTTATGTGACCTAATTGTAGCTTGCCAGCTGACAGGATGGATCTCATAAACTTTTATAATGTTTAGAGGGGAGAAATCAGGTTATGTCACTTTGGTGCTAAGTCATAAATGTTCTCTGATGTCTGTGAAGGGCAAGAAGACACACTAGATCAAAGCGGCATATGGGGGAACAAGTTTTTGCTGATGTCACCTTAATTAATTTACCTTTTGAATGAAAAGACATCCTGGTTGTATAATTTTTAATAAATAGAGGACTAGCTGGGTGACATCATGGAGAAGGCAGGTTCAAAACCATTTTTTAATTATGCTGTGACTGACCTTTAGAGATATACATGTTTGGACTCTGAAGAAGAAACTTCTACTCTAGCACTCTTAGAAGAAATACATTAGATAGACAAGTCTAAGTGTATGGTTTGAAGTTTGCACTTTAAACTTTGCTCTTTTAAGTGATTGTATGTTTTGTGATATATTGTTCTGTATTTAGATTTTACATTTTTAGCTATTTTAAAGTAAACCTCTATTTTAAAAGACTGTTTGGTGTGCCTTGGAAATTCTTTCTTTGACAAGTGAAGCATATATGGTAAAAGTTGTCACTGAGTTAAGCTTTATGGTTATACCAAACTGGGAAAAGGTAAGAATTTTTCCTACGGTCTTTCATAGGGTTTTTAAGAGTTCATTTTTTACCTGGTTAGGTGTCCTGGGTGAAAGATATCTGGCATCCCCCCGAAGAGCAGAATTATCTGAGCCTGTACATTGGGTACGCTAGCAAGAGGTTCACAGTTTGAATTCCTCCAGAACTTGAGACCAAAGGTGATTCGAACCCACAAAACAGACAGGAGGTTACCCTATTCTGTTCCTGTTCACAATACTGTGCTCGGAGGTTGGCACTGTGGGAGCAGAGGGTCTGACCTGCTGAGTGGGGTTGTGACACCGCCCAACCGATAGCTCTGTTGAGACAACATCCCAATCAATGGAGGAAACCATAAACGCAAGGGATCTGGGGGAACTTATAGTCATGGGCAACTTTAATATTAACAACATTAACTGGACAGAAAACACAACATCCTTAACAGCTAGTAAGCTACTACTTGATGTATGCCACAGAAATAACTTGTTTCGACGTACAAAAAATGCTACAAGGGGTGACTCTATTTTGGACATGGTGCTTTGTTCAGAGAACATCAACATTACAAACTGCATAACTGACACACCCCTAGGAAACAGAGACCACAATTCTATAAAATTCAATATAGAATATGTTTCTCTCCCAAAAACGGATGTACAGAAATATATCTATACTATAAAGCAGACATAACACAAATCAGAAATGCACTAGAACATATTAATTGGAAAACCTTCTTAAAGACAAGAACATAGAAGAGATGGCAAATTATCAAGACCACTCTAAATTAATTAGCCAATAAGCACATACCTAAAGTGAAAAACTGTTAGTACCTCAAGAAAAAAAATGGCTCAATAAAAAGTTAAGAGACTGATTAAAAAGAAAAAACAGACTTTATAAAGTCCAGCGTCAACCCAAATCCAGTGCTACCATTTCTGTCCTTAAAACATCCTAAAAATTGTAAAAAAAAATAAAAAAAATTAAGAAAGCTAAAAGAGAATATGAACAAAACTTAGCAAACAGGGCAAAAAAAGAGAATTCAAAGTAGTTCTATGCCTATATTAATTCATAAAAAAAAAAAAAAACTATGCCGGGGGTCTGGCAGGGGAAAGGAAGGATTGAGCATCCCACGACTGCTCTCCTTCCTCTGGGTTGCGTTGGGGTACTGCAGCACACTGTAGCAGTGACTGGAGGAGGCCAGCAGCACTACAGCATTGAGCAGTAGTGGGGGGGGAAGCATGGTGGGCATCGGCATATATGTGCTCGGATGTCATTGCACATCCAGCTATCCAGGGACAAGTAATCAGGTGGAAAATAGCAGGGCAGCGATCTTGATGGCTTCGCTCGGCACCCCCAGCTCCTGAAAGGATCCTGCATATAGTGTGTGAGAGCTATGAAAGGCCGGCTCTGTGGGGCTGCAAGTGTCAGTAGCCGTGGATCGCAGAGATCCACTCCGTGGCGAGGAGGATAAACAGAAATATGATAAAAAGGCAAAAAACTAAAGTGGGTCCACTTTAATATAACAATGAGATTACTGAAGACAATTTGCAAATGGCAGAGCATTTCAACAAATATTTTTGCAAAGTCTTCCAGGTAGGTAAAACCTACTCTCACACAAACAGACTTTTCCAACTCTAAAATAGACATCACAGAACAAGAAATCCAAGAGAAAATAAAAAACTTAAAGCCAAACCCTTCTCCAGGACCTGATAATATCCCCACAAAACGTTTGCAGTGTTTCTGGTCTCTTGGCCTCACCTCTTAAACCCTTTTGAGGCATCCATTAACACAGGAATAGTACCCAAGGACTGGAGATTGGCACACATGGTGCCTATATTTAAATATGATGAAAAAAGGAATGTCCAAAACTACAGAATGATATGCCTCACATGTGTTATAGGTAAATTACTGGAGAGTATAATTAAAGACAGACTAAGCCTGTCACTGCACACCCCTGATGGTGAACAACATGGCTTTAAAAAGGAGAAGTTGCACAACTAACATCCTCTGCTTCTATGAGAAAATTAGCAAGGCACTGGATAATAATTCCCCTTGTGACATCGTGTACTTAAGACTTCACTAAAGCATTCAATCTCACTCTACACTGGGCTATATACATAAGCTAGAACAAGCAAACATTAGTCCAATTATTGTATGATGGATTACGGAGTGGTTAAGTGGAAGATGTCAGAGGGTAGCAGTAAATGGGCACCTTTCTGGAGAGGGTACAGTCATGAGTGATGTTCCCCAGGGTTCTGTCCTGGGACCTGTCCTTTTCCAGGCTTTCATTGCTGATCTCATGTCCAGGCTTTATCGTTAGGTAATCAAGTATGCCGACGATACAAAAATTGGCGGACCTAGTAGGACCATACAAGATTCGGAACTAATACAGCAGGACCTAAACAAAATAACTAATTTGGTAACTATAACATATTAAATTAAACATGAATAAATGTAAAGTTTTGCACATGGGAAGGGGTAACTTGAGATGTAACTACATGCTAAATGATACACCACTTGAAAAAAATCATAAATGATAAAGACCTTGGAATTCATATATTAGGTGACCTAAGCTTCACTTAACAAATTTATGAAGCACCATTAAAAGCAAATAAAATTATATGGACAATAAAAAAGAACATTACATCCAGAGAAAGCGAGGTCTTGATACCCTTATATAGGGCTTATGTAAGACCTCATCTTGAATACGCCTCACGAGGGTGGAATCCATATAAAGAAAGAGATTGAAACAGACTTGAGAAAATACAAAGGAGATATGCAAAAATGATAAAAGGACATACAGACATGGAATATGAAGAATGCTTATCTTCACTAAACTTAATGTCACTGGAAACTAGAAGTATTAAAGGGGACATTCTCCTCATGTATAATATATTATAAGATCCATCTTTAATGGTAGAATTAAATACTGATTTCAAACCAGGGAATATGGAAACTCGAGGGCAACTGCTCCAGATTAGTGAAAACAATTTAGTAAAAAGAAAGTTTTCTATACTTCAAGAGTGGTAAATGCATGGAATTCACTTCAACTGAAGTTGTCATCAGTAAATCCAAGCAAGAGTTTAAAAATAAGTTAGATACTTTCATACTCTCAGGTGGCATAGTGAAGTATTTCTGATGAAATCATTATTGGAGCAATTATGGGCTAATGCCTTTATGCTTCTGACCCTTCCTAGTATCACTCCTAGTATGGATGGATTGATTCAAAGTAAACTCAGACACCACCTTAGGAAGAAACTTAGGATTGGTACACAAAGACACCCTGGCTTTGAGAAAAATCAGATAAGGCTCCTTACACATGAGGGCCTGAAGCTTAGAAATCCTTCAAGCAGAAGTAATGGCAACTATAAATAACACTTCCCATGACAGAAAGCTCAGCTCACAAGATGTGGCGGGTTCAAGGGAGGCAGTGTAAGTTTTGCAACATAAAGTTGAGGTCCCAAGGTAGGACAGGGTCATGGACTGGAGGCATCAAGTGCAGAATGCCCCAAAAATGTGCAAGACATATCCAGTTGAGCCACTGAGCGACCCTCTACAGGTACATGGTATGTAGAGATGACAAAAGATGTACCTCAATAGAGGAGTACCTCAAATCTGAGTCTGAAAGAGACAAAAGGTACTCTAGTATCTGATCCACTGTACAGTTGAAGGGATCTGGGTGCTACAATGCAGCCCAAAGAGCAAAAGCGCTTCCATTTCATAGAGTAGCAGGACATTCGCTACTCTGGGGAGACCTCAAATCTGGCAATGGCTATATCCTCTGGAACCATGCAAGGAGATGAAGAGATCTGAGGTCCAGATGGACCAGGGTGCCCTTATCCTGGGAGTGCAAGCCTGTGCACAGGGGCAGGGGCTGGGGTAGGGAGATTTCATTATCAGCTGCTGCAGCAAGGGAAATCAGATTTGCTTGAGGCCAGAAGGGGCAATTAGGATAATTGTCGCCCTCCATCTGGAGTTTTACAGAACTTGGAGAAGCAGGAAAGGAGGAAAGGCATACAGAAACTCACAAACAGAAACTAGTGCACACAGGAAGGTGGTGCTCACGGTGAAACTGCAACTATACCAAAACTTGAAACTGGGTACTCACCAGCCAGTAATAGACAACTCCATCAGTGTGATATAAGCTGAATTTATTATTAAAAAAGACCATAACAGGGTCAAACGTTTGATACGTTTCAGATCCTCATGGACACTATATAAAAAGCTATTGAACCCAAATACTCACAATGTTTAAATATCCCATCTTGTGGACATCACTCTGACATTGCTATAAACTATCCGTGCCACCACATCACCTGATTTTACATCTCATAAATATTCAGGCTATCTACAATTAAATACAATTTATCTGAAAACTACATTAAAAACAATATACAATATAACTGTTGATTCTGAGTGAAAAACACGGGGTTGGGAAAGCACTAAAATACAAAGTCATCTGATTGTCCTAACTAAGCACATGCTTCCTGTTACATATAAACATGTTATTCCTATAAGTGCAAAAAATGTGTTGTCATAGATCTTTATCTCTGCTCTAGATACAGTTTCAAGTTCAGTCCTGTATACAATCCAGGTCTAACTGTGGCTTGCAATTTAATTATCTAAAATGTTTCGTTTTAATATCAAATTATTAAAATTGCCACCTCTGATTCCTGCTAACTTTGTTAATAATACTGAACCTGAAACCATGTGATTCACTCCTGGATGCTGCATTGATAGGGGCTGCGGTGGCATACAGGGGATCCCTCGTTCTATGGCCCTCATGTTTCCTCAAATGTTGCTTGAAGGGTCTCTCTGTCTTGCCAATGTAAAATGCTGAACAACTGCACTCTGCCAAATAAACCACCTCCACTGTATCACATGTTGCACACTGTCTCACATCAAATTCTCTATCTGTATTAACACTTGTAAATATTTTGCAGTCTTTACAAACTCACAATATAAACACTTTTACAGTGATAACATCCCATACTTGATCAAGCCATGTAGTGCCTCTGGGTTCAGAGAAATGACTGTGGACCAGTCTATCTTTTAAAGTAGGGGCTCTCCTATAGGCCATTCTAGGGGCACACTAGCTACCTCTTCCAGCCTTGGGTCTCCCCTAAAACTTTCCAATGTGTTTGAATTATATCTCTTATTTCATCAGCATGTGCCGAGAAAGTCATCACAAAATTAAACTGTTACCACTTTATCTCTGCCTTTCTTTATCTTGCAGCAGATCATCTCTACTCATGTTCTCTGCCACTATTTTTGCTTTCTGGATATGTTTTCACTATATCTCCGATCCTGTAACCTGTGGGTCAAGCACCGCCACTTCCTGTTGGAAACCATCTTCTGTGCTGCAATTCCTACAAGCCCTGAGGAACTGGCTATTCGGGATGTTGCTTCTAACATGGAGTGGTTGACAACTAGCCAAGATCAATAACCTATTGCCATCTACTGCCTTCCTATATAATGTTGTGTTCAGCTAGCCCTCATAATTTTTACTCAATGTAATATCCAGGTAATTAATACTGGTGACATCACTGCTATATGAAAGCCTAATATGTTCGTTGGTTCTGTGTAGATATTCTACAGTCTGGCTGAGCTCCTCTCAACTCCCTTTCCATATAAGTAGCACATCATCAATATATCTACCCCAGTACATAATTTTTTTCTTTAAAGGGGTTAACATTAAAAACAGAACACTCCTCTCACTCTCCGATATACAAATTAGCTACTGAGGGGGCACAGGTGATCCTCATCGCTGTTCCCTTTACCTGTAAATAAAAGTCCCTGTTAAACATGAAAACATTACACTTCAGAACATATTCCAGTAACTTTAGGATAAACTCAGTGGGAACATTTGTGTGATCGTTTCCATGTTAAAATCGCGACTATAAAACCACGACTTACAAAATAGCGCAGTTTTAATAGCGATCATCTAAATAGCGAGCATACATAATAGCATTATCCCCAAATAGCACCATGTAAAAATAGTGATCAGCTCTGCGAACAAGTGGGGGATGCCACACATCATAGTTCAACAGACCCACCAGTGCAGACCAGCACCAGAGAAGACCTCGTCAGCCTCAAAGGAGTTAAAGGTTTGTCCATCTGCAGAACCCTTGGTCTGTCCTTGGAAAGGGGAATTATAGTAAGAGGTCCCAGAGAGTTAGGATTCCCTGTGACTTGTCTGGCATCTTTTAACAGGAGGGGGATGCCATGCGTCATGTTCCACAGACCCACCAGTGCAGACCTGCACCAGAGCAGACCTCATATGGACCCGTGCTTTGGTGGACTTGGGTATTCAGGGTTTCTTCTTTCTGATTCTATGTAATGGGGTACCTGTTGTGATAAGTCTGAAGTCTTCTTTTGGGTAATCTTGATGGTGTAGAACAATTAACACTGTTAGGGGGGGCCACAGGAAAGGGATTATGGTAGTGTTATTTTTTCGGTCTACGTATTTTTGTGATGAGATAGTAACGTATGTCTTAAAAATGGAACCGGTGGGAGAATGTGAAGGTTTATATAGTTACTGTCTTCAAGAGGAATACCATTTTTGCCATTTTTAAACTTTGCGACCAGGCTTACTACAACTGTGACTCTGCTTACTATGCAGTTTAGAGCTTTCATTCTTTCACTTCCTTGTGAGTTTACTAAGAGAGTCACTAATATTGGTTCGTCACGATTATTGATCTCACTATGGCAGTAATTGTCACTGTTATGTCTACCATGCTGTTATTTCAAGTTACTGAACATGCAGTCGCTGTGACTGACTTGCAATTTTTTAAGTCGCAATTTTCACGGGATACTGTGTGATCAGTACGTGAATTCAAAAAAAATGCAGCCGCATCCATGGCCCCTTCATGGGGTACATTTATATATAAAGCATCAATGTCTAGAGTTGCAAGTAGTACTTCTTCCATACTCAAGGTGTCACAGATGGATAAAAGATGCTTTGTGTCTTTTATAAATGATGGAGGAGCCTGCACAAACATTTTTAAATGGGAATCCACATATCTTGAAAGTGGCTCAGTTAAGGATTCCAACCCACTTACCATTGGTCTCCCAGGAGGGTGTTCCATGTCTTTGTGGATTTTAGGAATCATATAAAACGTGGTTCTGACAGGGTTTGATGTAATTAAAAAAAAACCTTGTTTTATCTGAAATTATGCCATCATAAAATAGAAACATAGAAACATAGACTTTGACAGCAGATAAGGACCACTTGGCCCACTCAGTCTGCCCATTTCCCTCCCTATTGGATAAGCGGAAGATTCTAGTTAACCACCAGCCTACTTCCTGCAATCCCCCACTACAATTGCCTTATGTCTGTCCCATGCATGTTTGAATTCCCCCACTGTTTTAGACCCAACAACTTCTCCAGGAAGGAGGTTCCATGCATCCACCACTCTCTCCGTGAAAAAAAATTCCTCACATTACCCCTGAGCCCCCCCCCTCTATTTTTAAATTGTGCCCTCTTGTTCTTACACATCTCTTTTTCTGAAAGATGTTACTTTTCTGGACTTTGTTGATTCTCTTGAGGTACTTGAAAATTTCTATCATGCTCCCCCGTCCCTCCTTTCATCAAGGGTATACATATTAAGCTCTCTCAGTCTCTCTTCATATGGTTTCTGATGCAGACCGTGCACCATTTTAGTTGCCCTCCTCTGGACTGATTCCATCCTGTCTATGTCCTTGCATAGATGGGGTCTCCAAAACTGCACACAGTATTCCATATGGGGTCTCACCAACTGTCTGTACAGAGGGATAACCACTTCCCTTTTTCTACTTGTGATGCCCCTTCCTATGCATTCCAGTATCCCCCTGGCTCTCTCTACTGACTTCTCGCATTGCTTACCCACCTTTAAGCCATTTGATATGACTACCCCCAAGTCCCTTTCCATTTTTGTTGTTGTTAGTACCTTCCCTGCTATTGTGTACTCTTCTCCTGGGTTTTTGTTTCCCAGGTGCATTACTTTGCACTTCTTTGCATTGAATCTAAGTTGCCATATGTCTGACCATTCCTCCAACCTTGACAAGTCCCTTCTCATCCTTTCTACCCTCCCTTGTGTATCAACTCTGTTACAGATCTTTGTGTCATCTGCAAAGAGGCATACCTTTCCCTCAAACCCTCTGCAATGTCACCTATAAAGGCGTTAAAGAGGACTGGACACAGTACTGAGCCCTGAGGTACTCCACTAGTAACCCCATTTTTCAGAATGTGTTCTATTTACTATTACCTTCTGTGTCCTGTTGTGCAGCCAGTTTTCTACCCAGGATACCACCCTGGAACCCACTCCCAGGCTGGCCAACTTGATTATTAGTCTTTTGTGCGTGACTATGTCAAATGCCTTGCTAAAGTCTAGGAAGGCCATATCCACAGCCCCTCCCTGGTCTATTACTTTGGTCACCCAGTCAAAGAAATCAATTAGATTCATCTGACATGACCTTCTTGCTGTAAATCCATGCTGCTTTGGGTCCTGTGCCCTGCTGGCCTCTAGGTACTCAACAATTCCTTCTTTCAAGTGATCCCATCATTTTCCCTACCACTGAGGTCAAACTTACAGGTCTGTAGTTTCCTGCTTCTGCTTTGCTCCCACTTTTGTGAAGGGAATCACATCTGCCATCCTCCAGTCCTCAGGTACCACCCATTCTCCCATGATTTGTTAAAAGTGTGGTCAGTGGTGTCACTAGGTCCTCCCTTAGTTCTTTTTGGATTCTGGGGCAATCCATCAGGCCCCATTGTTTTGTCCACCTTGAGTTTTAGGAGCTCTTTCAGGACTGTTTCTTCTGTAAATGGACTGGTGTCAACCCCCTACCAGAGTGCTTCTATTGTCTGGTTTAGGTAACTTCTCCTCATCTTCTTTTGTGAATACTGAGCAAAAGTATTCATTCAGTATCTCTGCCTTTTCACTGTCTCCCTCTGCCCACCTCCCTCTCCTTTATTAATCTTCACTATTCCTCCCTTAACCTTTCTATGCTCCCTGTACCTATAAAGGTTTTATCCACTTCTTAACTGAGTTGGCTATTTTTCCTCAGTTTGGACCTTTGCTATTCTGACTGCCTTCCCACTTCTTTCTGCTTTAATTGATACAGTTCCCTGTCGTGCTCCTTCTGTGATTCCTTATACTTTCTGAATGCAGCCTTTTCTCCTTAACCTTCCCTGCCACTTCTTTTGAGAACCATAGTGGTTTTTATTCGCTTTGTTTTCTTCATTTGTCCCACACAAAGGCTTGTTGCTTCTATGACAGCAGTTTGATTTTTCTCCATTGTTCTTCCACCCTCCTTTTGGCCATTTGGTAGTGCATTCCTCAGGTATTCACCCATTTTGCCAAAGTCGGCTCTTCTAAAGTCCAGTATCCTTGCTTTTGTATGGCTTGTCTCCATGGTTGTGCTTATTGTGAAGCACACTGTGCAGTGGTCACTTGTTCCCAGATGTCTACTGACTTCTAAATTTGTGATCCTCTCTCCATTTGAGAACACCAGGTCTAGTATTGATCCTTCCCGAGTGGGTTCCAACACTAGCTGTCTAAGGCCTGCCCCCTGCAGCGCATCAAAAATGACCCTGCTCTTGGATGTGGCTGCAGTATATGTCATCCAGTTAACATCTGGCATATTGAGGTCCCCCATCAACAGTATCTCCTCTTTTTCATCCATTTTGAGAATGTCCTCCATCATTTTCTTGTCCGTTTCCTCCCCTTGAGATGGGGGTCTGTATACAACCCCTGTGCAGATTGTGATGCCATTCCCTGTCTCCAAGGTGACCCAGAGTGCCTCTTGTCCTCCCTTTTACTTTTTAGTTCTGTAGCTTTGATTCCTTCCCTTATGTATAGAGCTTCTCCACCTCCTCTTTTACCCTCCCTGTCCCTTCTATAGACTGTGTACCCTGGTATGTTGACATCCCAGTCATGGTTCTCCATGTACCATGTTTCTGTGACTGCCACAATATCCAATTTTTCATCTTCCATCAGGGCTACTAGCGCAGGAAGCTTGTTTCCCAGACTACGGGCATTGGTACTCATTGCTCTCCATTTAATGTTGGCTTTATCCTTTTTCCCCCATCCCTGCTCTTATTGCCCTTGTCTATTTTCCATTTACCCTGTCCTGCCCTCTGTTGAGCTCTACCTCAGTGTTTACCTTACTACCTGCCATGTTTTTGTGGGGAGGCTTAGAATTTCCTGCCTCTTATCAGCACCTCCCCCTTGGCTAGTTTAAGAGCTTGCCAAGGAAGCATTTCAATCAATCAATCAATCAAATCTTTATTTATTCAGGCAATCATCATTGAGCAAGGCTCATTTACAAGATGGACCTGATAAGGTCAAGGTTCGAGTTGATGCACAGCAATTACATCACATACTTATGAGACAGTTATACATACAGAAAAAAGAAAATGTTATTTATAACACAATAATATACAGAGAATTCACATTTTAAAGCTTGGCAAGAAAGTTAAACTAACATCTACAATATGTACAGTACATATGTATCACAATGAGGAGCCATGACAGTCATTACATAATGGTACAACGATGGTGAAGGGAATATTGGGTGCCATATACTGGCGGTGTCTGGCTGGAAGGAATATGCCATATGTGATTGGAATATGGTTTTGTGGGATGACTAGTCTATCTCTAGTGGCAACAACTGCATTTCTCTGTGAAGAAGGCTGTACAGTGCTGCTTGAAGGATGTAAATGGAATGATAATGGACAGTTTTAGGGATTTTTGTAGGGTGTTCCATGCTATGGCTAGAGAATAGCTGATTGCTGCCCTCCCTATTTTGGTGTTGACTTTGGGCAATTTGAGCAGGATGATATTGTTACTTCTTAGGGAATAGGAGCTGGGAGTGGTCAGGTTGAAGCAGTCCAGGATATAGCTTGGAAGTTTTTTTGATAAAGCTCTGTAGATCCATAGAGCTGCATTTCTGCTCCTCCTGACATGAGGAAAACCCATCCAATTGCATCATAGAGAAACAATGGTGGGTATTATGTGCAGGTCTGTAATGAACCTTATTGCTCTATGGTATAAGGTATCCAACTTTTGAAGGTAGGGGTGGGGCAGTGACTATAGAGGAAGTCTGCGTAGTCAATGACTGATAGAAAGATGGCCTGGACTAATCTCATCTTTGAATCTCTATTAAGGAGGGTTTAATCTGTAGAGGCCAAGCCTTAGGCAAAGCTTTTCAGCAGTTGTTCTAGATGCTAAGTAAAGTCAAGTCTGTTGTCAATCCACACACCTAGGTATTTGAAATTTTCAACATACTCCAGATTTTCTCCAAGTATAGTGCATAGCTGGGGGAGACTGATTGAAGAGGATGTGTTGGTGGAGGTTTTTAAACCTGTCACTTAAATGCTTGGTTGATCGTCTCATCTATGGCATATTTGTGCTCATATGTAGGGTCCTCATGGAGCTTAGCATAAAACATTCTATTCTGTAACTGTCTCATAGCTTCTGTCACATAGTCACATTTGTTCTGTATAGCCACACCACCCTTGTCTGCCTGCTTTATGATGATATCTTTCTAATTCTGCAGGCTTCTCAGGCTATTGTTTCTGCATTTGTCATGTTATTAAATCCTGCCTTGAAGGATTGGAGAATACTGTTTGTAAATCCTTCTCCACCAAATTCTTATACATAGTTACTGCAGGACTAGGTGGAGGACAAAACATGGAACTGGGCTTGAATTTATCAACTGCTCATATTTCAGAGTCCTCTACTTGTTTGTTAAAGGAAAATGATTTAAGGTTCAGCTTCCTGCATGCTAAATTCAAATCCACCATAGTCTGTACTTCATTTATGGAACATGTGGGTACAAATTTAAGTCCCTTTTTCAAAACCTCCTCCTCAGAGACATTCAATGCCCATTTGGGTAAGTCCACAATTAGAGGCTGTGCCAAACCTATGTTTCTTACCTCCTCTGGTGCCTGAAATTCCCTGCTGGTTCTGGCCCGCCATCTCCCTCTGCACTGTCCCTTGATGTAGTATGTGTCATCACCTCGTGTCTCTTCTCATTCTTCTCCTTCTCTCAACTGTGTGTTGAAACATGGGCTCCGCTGTACTGTTGTGGAAAGTACCTGGTTGGGGCTGGGGGTTTGGCATTGTCCTGGGTGTGGTATAAAAAGGCCCTCTTGTCTCTGTTTCTACTTCTGAGTCACTCTGATCCATGCTGAAGTTGAAAGGACACACCTCGAACATTTAAAATCCCTCTTGTAGTGTCTTTTTCCAAGAATAAATTATCCCATGTTCCAAATTATTTTTGTCCTAGTAAATTTGGTCTGTTTGGCCTCTTTCAGTTCCTTATCCAATTTGGCAGTTGATTCTTTTAGTCTCTTGTTGTGGTTATCAAAATCTGCAAAGTCCTGACATTTAAGCACCTCAGTTTCACATGTTTAACCTCTTGGGGCTTGCAGTTATCTCATCTCTCTTTCTTTACAAAATTTAATGATAAGCTGAATAATTTATTTATTTATTTATTTAAAAGTTGATAACTGGGAAAGGCACACTGAGCCTAGGTTCATTTCCAGGTGTGACCCAGGGCAGGGGGTAAGGGACAAGTACACATAAACAATAAACATTTAAATAATACACATGTGAGGAACAGCATATGCTACACGAGCAACCAAGAACAAAATCAGCAGTTACAGGATATACATGGAAAAGGGCCTTGCAGCTGACATAATATACACGTTAATAACACATTAGCTATATATTGCCATGAAATAACTTGAAAGAGGAGGTGGGTAAGTAGGTGTGGCCAGGTGGACAGCACAGTGACACACAGTGGACAACAAGATAGGAGGGAGCTGGAGTTGGCATGATAGTAGGAGGTTTGCTCTTCAATGCCATGGTGTCTGGATTAGGGAGGATTGAAACACTGGCAAGGAGGGTGGGAGGTGCTTAAAATATTTATTGAAGGACATTACTGTTGGCAGGTTACGAGAGAGGAGGGAAGAGAGTTCAGAGGTAGGGAGATGATGGGCGAATGCTGTGTTACCAGCAAGTGTACGGGGTGTAGCCAGGGTGAAGGTGTGGTGGTCACGTGAACAAAGGGAGTAGCCTGTTCTAGGAGCCAGCGTTAATAAGGAAGAGAGGTAGGAGGGAAGGGAGTTGAACCAGAACATAGTGATAAGGGTTGAACAATGTGCAAGACAGCAGCTAGCGAGAGAGGGCATTGTGACAGATTAGTAGAGAAGGTAGTAATGAGTGTGGTGCGGGAGATTAGAGGTGAATCAGCAGAAAGCATGAAATAGAGGATCCAGTTTGGCCAGAGAGGATTTCAGTGCTGAGCTATAGACCACATCTGCATAATCGAACAAGAAAGGATAAGCTTGGAAATTATTTCCCTCCTGATAGGGAGGGATAGACTGTACATGTGTCTGTGAAGCATTCCGAGTTTTGGGTGCAGTTTATTGTGGATGGAATCTAGGTGTATGGAAAAGTTCAGCTTGGGATTCAGCCAAACTCCCAGGTATGAGTCAACTGCTGTGATTTTGGAGCCATCTAGGGCATAGAGGGAGGGAGGGAGGAGTAGTCATTTTGGCTAGTTTTTGGGTGGAACCAAAAACTATTGCAACCATCTTTTTAGTGTTGCATTTGAGCAATTTATTTTCAAGCCATCTTAGAGTGTTCATGAAGTCAAATTGGAGGATGGGTTCAACCAGGGTAAGAGAGGGTCCAGAAGCAAAGATGGCAGTATCATCAGCATACATCTGAACCTGAGATGCTGAGCAGGACAGAATGTTGTTTACAAAAATGGAGAAGAGGGTAGGCCCCAGGATTGAACCCTGGGCTACACCTGCCAGGATCAGGAGTGGGGCTGATTTTGTTTCCCCAAACTGGACAAACTGAAACCTGTCTGAGAGGTATGCCTCAAACCATTCGATGGAGGTAGTGGACAGGACTATGGCTGAGAGATCCTCCAGGAGTAGTTTATGGGCCACCGAGTCAAAGGCCTTGGCCAAATCTATAAAGATGTCAAGTGTCAGATGACCTTTGTCCATGGCTGAGTGGATGAAGTTGGTGAGGCGGAGAAGGGAGGAGGAGGAGGTGGAATGGAGGCGATGGAAACCAGACTGGTATGGAGACAGTATGTCCTTAGAGGAAAGGAAAGAGTTTAGTCTTTAGAGATGAGGATTCCAGGATTTTGGAGAGAGGGAGGAGAGAGATTGGCCTGTAGTTGCGGGATGGAAGGTCACCCCATTGTGAAGTGGGATGACTTTGGCTAGTTTCCATGCCTTGGGCAGGGAGCAGTGAGAGGGACAGATTGAAGATATGGGTAATTGAGGGGACTATAGCAGGGGAGGAGATCTTCAAGAGGATGGGGTTTATTCTGTCCAGACTTTGTTTGGAGGAGTTCAGAGATTTGAGGGCATGAAGCACCTCTAGAGGGGTGATGGAGTGGAAGGTGTGATTGGGTAGGTGAGAGGAAGGGTTGGTGCCAGAGCTGGGGGAAGGGAAGGGGGTGGGGGGATTTGATAACTGACTGGTCCCTGGGGTTGGGCCATACAGGTGCCTACGTGGAGGAGATAATGATTTGGGGGTTGCCTTTGGGGTAAGGCACAGGTATTGAAAAAGTGGTTTATGGAGGAAGCTACTGCCCCCATGCTGTCATTGGTGGGGTCCGTGTAGGAGGCGGAGCTTGTTGAGTGGAGCCAAGCTGGGAGTGGAGAGTTTTCCAGAAGGCAGCTGGTGTGGGGCAACAGTCCTCAAGCTGTGACTTAAAGAATCTAGCTTTAGTGGAGTGCACAGCCTGAGTGCATGCATTCCTCAAGGATCTGTATGTTTGAAGGTCAGAGACATTGGAGGAGGCTTTAGATACTTTCCAAGCTTTATCCATGTCCTTGAAGAGCTTTACAAGTTGAGGAGAGATTCAGAGGAGATGCCTGCACTGGAGACACAGCTTCTTTATGGGAGCATGAAAATTCCATATACCTAGGAAGGTAGAGTTAAAGGCCACCAGTGCAGAGTCAATGTCTGGGGCAGTGAAGATGCTGGACCAGTCAGCCAGGTAGAGATTGGCTAGTAGGGCATGTTGGTTGAGGAACCATAGAAGCCTGAACCACATGTATTTGAGTGGGGCAGGGGGTGGGCGATGCTTCCTGTGGCAGAAGGTGATACAATGATCACTGAAGGTATCCAGGAGGGTGCCAGCTGTGGAGAATTTTTGAGGGTGGGTAGCTAAAATCCAGTCCAACAGCGAGTGGTTGGAGGAGTAAGGGTTGAATCTGGTGGGGTGATAATAAGCTGTGTGAGGTTAAGGGACTTGATTTCTTGGGTGATAACCTTAGAATGCTGTGCTAGCCAGTTAGTGTTGAAGTCACCCAAGATTAGAAGTTCACCTGAGGCAGATGAGGATGTGAGGGCAGCTAGGTTAGAGACCAGAGAGAGGTTGGGGGGCACTAGGAGAAAAATAGCAAACTGTGACAAGAGGGTGAGGAAGAGGGAACTTTACCCTGGAGGTAAGATCTCATGGGATTTTGGGGTGACCTCCTGTGAGGCGATAGATGCATGAAGGGAGTTATGGATATAGATGGCAACCCCCCTATCCCTGTCTTGGTGGAAAATGGAATATCCTGGAATGGCTACAGAAGAGTTGGGGACTTTAGCAGATAGCCAGGTCTCAGAGATACAGAGGATATCGGGGGAGCATTGGGAAATCCAGGCTTTGATGTGGACTAGCTTTGGCAGCAGACTCCTAGCATTTAGGTGGTAGATACCCAGCCCATTAGTGGGGGACAGTCCTAAGGTCAAGGCATCTGGTCCAGGGTTGGGCTCAATATCCCTAGCCAATAACAGCAGGGAGAGTAGGATGCGGAGGGGACAAAACAGATAGGAGACATGGGGGGAGAGGGACTGGGTGGAGTGGATGGAGAAACCAAGCAGTTGACACTCATGGTTAGATAGGAAGCAGAGCGTAGTGGTGCTGAGAGGTTTAAGACCCAGTTAGCTTGAGGAGAGGGAGGAGGAGATGATATATCTTCAGAGGGTGGAGGGTTCCACCTGTTCAATGGACAGTATAGAGGCAAAGAGGTCAGTTAACAGAAGTGAATCTGACAGAAGGTCAACTACTGCCAGTGGGAAGAGCAGTTTCATTGTGGCAAGGATGATTGATGGGGGCACTGAAGAGGGAGTGCCCAAATGGGTAGATGGTTGGTGCCGAGTGAGCAATTTGGGCCCTTGCAGAAGTTAAGTTTGCCTGGTAGTATGTGGGTGAATGGAGGAATGCAAGATAGATGACTGGGGACAGGGATAAATAAGTACCACAGCTGAAACTGTCCCAGAGTAGGATACCAGAATAAGTTGACTGGTAGTAACCGTGGGGCTGAAATTATCCTAGAGCAACAAGTTGACTAGCGGTCACCACAGGGTCGGATTTGGTGGTGGGTGGGGGAACTTAAGCTAGTACTCAGGTGGGTAAGTAGGAGGACCTCTAGAGGAGGTCTAGTGAGAGTACAGGAGGGAGATGTGGATCTAGGCTGGGAAGAGTATTTAATAGAGGCCAGGGTAGGGAGGGTGGGTGGGACACAAATATGAGTTACAGAGCACTAGAAATTTAGCAGAGCAGTTTTAAAATAAAGTGCTGAAAGCACTGCAAGGAGCAGGACCAATGAGGAGAAGTCTGAGTGCGGTGGCATCAATGAGAAGCCTGGTCAAGCTAAGCAGCCAACTGGAGCTTGTGGTTTCCACGGGCTTCAAGATTTTGAGCAGTCGTGCCTGGTAATGGGCAGCGGGTCGGGGATCAGGAGTGGCGGCACAGCTTCAGGGCTGGTACTGCTAGCAGCAGGGCGCCTGGACTGAGGGCTGGTACTGAAGAGAATGTGGATGGAGCCAAGGATGTGGTGCCAAGTTCCAGAAGACAAAAAAAAAACAGAATAGCTGAAAAAGGGGGAAGGGAGACGATAGCAAAGACCAGAGGAGTCTACTTTAGCAAATTAGGGGGAAGGGAGACAGAGGCAGACAATGAGCCAGGTAAAAAAAAAGGTAGAGATTTGAGTCGGGGAGTTGCAGGGCTTTTGGGAAGGTAAAAGGCAAGCTTTAGATGGGAACACAGGGTGCAGCCAAGGAAAATGCAGCAGTCAAGCACTTTAGATAACATAGCTAGGAAACTTAACAGCTTTAACAATATCCCAGGTTGAAAAATGGACAGGAAACCAGTTTCAGCATAAAGCGCTGAAGCGCCGACAACTGTAAAACAAATAGAACAGTTTTAAAATACAAATATGAGTTACAAAGCACTAGAAATTTAGCAGAGCAGTTTTAAAATAAAGTGCTGAAAGCACTGCAAGGAGCGGGACCAATGAGGAGAAGTCTGGTGTGGCGGCGTCCAATGAGGAGAACTGGTCCAAGCTAAGCAGCCAATCAGAGTTGTGGTTTCCATGCGGGGCTTCAAGAAAGCAGTCATACCTGGTAATGGGCAGTGGGTCGAGGGATCCAGGAGTGGCGACACAGGTTCAGGGCAGTACTGCTAGCAGCAGGTGCCCGGACCGAGGCCTGGTCCTGAAGAGAAGAGAGAGAGTGGTGGTCAGCAGTTAATACAGTACAGCAGGCTGGTAGAAGAGGCAGGTCAGGGAAGGGACAAAAGGTTGTGGGAGTGAGTGCAAAAAGAGGGATGGAGAGAGAGAATATGCAGAGAGGAAATTGTAGGGGCTGAAGCCAAGGATGTGGTGCCAAGTTCCAGAAGACAAAAGAAAACAGATTAGCTGAAAAAGGGGAAGGAGATGATAGCAAAGACAAGAGGAGTCTACTTTAGCAGATTAGGGGGAAGGGAGACAGAGGCAGATAATGAGACAGGTAAAAAAAAAAAAAAGGTAGAGATTTGAGTCGGGGAGTTAAACATTGTGAGTATTTGGGTTCAGTAGCTTTTGATAAAGGATCCATGACAATCCGAAACACATCAAGCATTTGACCCTGTTATGGTCTTTTTTGAATAAGAAATTCAGCTTATATCACACGGTGGAGTCATCTATTACTGGCTGGTGAGTGCCTGGTTTCAAGTTTTGGCATACAGAAACTTCCCTGTCCAGGAGAGGGCAATCTGTCTCACCAGAAAGTTCAGGCCCTGGATCTAGCGAGTTGAAATGTTGCATTTTGCATTGGTAGGGATGCAAAGGTCCAGTTCAGGATATGGCCCACCTATCAAGGTATTTAACTACTGAGGTCAGAAACTCCTACTTGTGGGCTCTCAACTGAGAATGGCTTAAGCTGTCCGCCAGGACATTTTGGTTGTCTGGGACATGGATAGCTGACAGTTCAGGCCGTGCTTGATGGCCCAATATCAGACTCTCATTGCCTCCTGCACAGGGATAGGAATGAGTCCCTGCTTATTTATGTAATAAACTATACATGTTGTCCATCTGAACAAAGAGCAGAGCTGTGGAGAGCAGAGTCTAAAAGGCCTGCAGGGCAAAAAGAACTGCGCACATCTCTAGAACGTTTATGTGGAGATCTTTTTCTACCTCTGATGATGTCCCTCACATTTGTTGGGTCCTCATATGGGCTCCACAATAGAAGCCTGAGGCATCCATTGTCAGAATCTGCTGAGGGGGAGCAATGCAAAAAGGGACTCCCCAAAACAGGTGGGTGGGTTCCAGCCACCATGACAGTGCTTTCTTGACTGGACCTGATACCAGCACAAGCACAGGTTGTTCCAAGGCATCTGTGTGTTGGACTCACAGCTTCCATTGAGGGACTCTCATGTGCAGCCTGGCTAAAGGACTGTAGCAATGGCTAACCATGAGACCCAAAAGCCTGAGAAAAGTCCTCACCAGGACATTAACAGTTAGAGCAACAAAGGTGGGCCAGAGCCATCAGGTGCACCACCCTGTCTGGGCATAAGCAGGCCTTGCTCTGACCTGTACCTAGAAGTGCCCCGATGTAAAAGAGGAGCTGGCAGAGGGTGAGGAATGACTTGGGTAGATTGATGGTAATGCCCAGAGCTTGGAAAAGGCTACAAGTGCTCGCAAGTGTTGGCAGGAGATGGTCCCTGGACGGGGCTGCCAACAGCCAATCATCCAGGTAGGGGAAAAAAAAGTATCTCCTCAGTGCAGCTGCTACCACTGCCAGGCACTTGGTGAAGACCCCAGGGGCAGAGAACAGGTCAAAAAGCAGAGCCCAAAACTGGTAATGTTCCCCCTGCAAGTGGAAGTGCAGAAAGCGCCGGTGGGATGCCAAAGCTTTGATGTGCAGGTAAGCATATTGCATATCCAAAGAGCAGAACCAAGCCCCTTGATGAATCAGGGTAATAGCCTGAAGGGTGACCATCCTGAACCATCTGTACTCCATAAACAGGTAGAGAGTGCTCAAGTCTAGGATGGAAAGAGGTCCCCATCCTCTTGGGGACCAGGAAAAGTGGGAATAGAACTCCTTTCCTTGTTGAAACCATGGGACGAGTTTGAGAGTCTTCTTCTGAAGCAAGGCCTGGCTCTCCGCCTGTATGAAGGAACATGATTTGTTAGATATATGGATGGACCTGGAGGATTTTCTGGAGACCACTTCAAGAACTTCTTTCCCTGCTGAAACCATGGGGCAGGCTTAATGGCCTTCTTCAGTAAGGCCTGGATCTCTGCCTGTGGAGGAAACATGATTTGGTGGATATGTGGATGGACCTGGAGGATTTTCTGGAGACCACTCCAAGAACTCTAGCATGTGGCCATGCTCGATGAGCTGCAGCACCCAGTTGTCAGTTGTGACCTCCCTCCGCCTGTACTGGTGGGTGAAAAATGACCCCAACTACCACCTCCTGAAGACCTTCAGGAGGGTGCTAACAAGGTCAGAGGTGGGGCAGCCCTGGCAGCTGTAGTGGCACCTCTAGAGGCTTGGGAGGCTGCAGAGGTGGGAGTAGGAAGGCTAGCCCCTACCTTGTGTTTGCCATGTGTTTTGGGAGGGGGCAAAGCCTATCTATGTGAGGAAAAGTGAAAAGGAGCCCTTGGCCCTGACTTAGATTGTGTGTGGTACATAGAGTGGACTGATTTAAGAGCTTGCCCGGATGTCTAGTGGTCCAAGATGATGTCTTGAACATCTCCCCAAACTGCTTGGGGCACCAAAGGGGCATCTATAATACTGGATTGAATATCAGAGCAAAGCCCAAGACCCTGAGCTGAGCATGGTGCCTCATACTGATCCCTGCAGCAGCCACCCGACCGGAGGCATCCATGGCATCATAAGCCACCCTGAATATGTGGTACCAATGTCTGAGCCAGTCTTCAGGGCCTGAAGGTTTGCTGTTTGAGGGGTTGTCTGGCAATGCTGTGACCACCTCTGACTAGGTCCCACAGGAGGTTCTGGTATTGCACCATGTGGGTCAAATAGTTAATGGCCCAGGTGACTAGGGTGGCAGATGCAAAAACCTGCTTGCCTATATGGTCTAGCTGGCGAGACTCCCTATCTGGAGGGATGGTACTGAGGGTGCTTCAGCCTCTTGGTGCAGTCATGGGCTGCATTAATTATGATTGAATCTGCCTTTGGCTGGTCACTAAAATATAGATTGTCAGCTGGGGCATGGTAAAGCTGGTGAGCCTTTTGGACATCACCAGCACCGTATGGGAGGTGGTGCCAAGGGGCCCTGGTGAGGTCCTCATAGGACTCAATAAAGAAGGGAACCACGGGGGAAGCATCCTGTGATGAAGATAAACAGCCAGGCAGAAGCACTCTGGCTCCTGTTCCTCAGTTCCCACCCATGGTGGCCTGAATGTGCCTCATAGTGTCCATGATGAGAGATCATCAGGGAGAACTGGGGACATTACTGGGCCTCCCTTCATCACCTAAGGAGTCTTCAAATATGGAGGAAGACTCTGAACTGTCACCATCATCGGTGCCTGAGGCACCCCTGCTATCATCGGCCAACGCTGTTGTTGAGATGAAATAAAAGGTAGTCATTGGTTTGTGTGGACATTGATGACATTTGTAGCAGTTACAGATTGTGCCTTGAATATGATGCAGGCATTGAAGAGGGTGCACTCTGGTATATAAACAAAAAGATGTTTCCACCACTTCTTTGCTCTGTGGTAAACATTCTACAGGGAAATCATCTGGTCACTACAGTCTACACCATGCATATACTTCATGTAGTCCACCAAGGAAGATGGGCAATGGATCTCAATCTTTGTGCCATCCTTTTGAATCCTTTGAAGAGTAGGCATAACATCTGTATCTCCAGGAAGTGTATGTACTGTGGAGAGGGAATAAATGGCATGCTCGTCAAGCCAATGAGTTGCTAACAAAGGATGATTGTTTCTCCAGTCAGTGGCACATTGTGGCAGCTACTGACATCTCTTTTGGCTAGCACTAGATCCTTCGGATAATTCTTCCAATTTGTTCATATTGTGTCTCATGCATACATTCCCCTTTCATTAAGGATCATTAGCAGGTCTGGACTGGTATAATTGTCTGTGTAGATGTGGTGTTATGTGTTTGACAGGTGACTTGTCAAATTTATAACTACCTTTGTTGGAAGTGTAAAGTCCTGTACATCATCTAACTCATTTACAGTTTTTCCTTTGTAAATTTGTATTTTTGAAATGTATGTAGTCTTTGCCTCTGACAGCACCCACACTTTGATGCCCCATTTTGTGTCTTTGCACATATACTGTATGAATGACAGGCGTCCCTTGTATGGAACCATTGCTTCATCCACTGTTAGTTCTTCTAGTACAGTCATACTCACAAATTTAGGGATGATACAGTCCAAGAGGTTCCTAATTTTCTTTAGCTTGCCTCTCTGGTTCTTTTTACTATGACTAATTTCTTTATGTTTCATCTGTAGGTAGGCCCAATCATGTAAAACCTGTCCCTAGACATTACTCTGCTAACATCTGGCTGAAGAACAAATGCACCTGCACACCAGTATGTGTACAGCCTGAAGCTGCATTCCCATGATAATAAATAGACCAATGTATGCCTTCACTTCTTCAGCATATGTTGGCTCCCACATTTAAGCTCATCATGGTTTGCTTGTCTGATGTCTTCAGCATACTCATTTGTTCCAGTGACAGTGGTTTGTCTATGACTTCAGAGATAAATCTTTGCATACATGACATTTCATCTGTGCTTCCACGAAATTTATGTACAGGCCCAGTTGGTCTGTTGAATGAGTGTATGCTGACTTGTCACTGTACATCACCACCACCTTCGGATTGAGGAATCTACAGAAAGTACTATTTGATCAGGTTTATTTTCATTTGTGCTTTTCTTTCTTTGCTGCTTTACCAGATGTAGTTGGTTTCGATACAGGACTGTAATCTTGTTATTTTCACTGTCAGTGACACTATATTCACCTTTTAATTGAACAGATACATTTATGTTTTGCACTGTTCTGCTAGTTGTTGCATGACTTTTATTTTGTGACATGTTGCTGATGTTTTCCCAGTTTACATTTTATACCACAGAGCTTTTTGTTTCACCTCTTTTAGCCATCTCTGCCATGGTTATATTCTCTTTATTACCCTCTCTTGACTTTCCATAAGAACTAAGAGGTGCTGCTTTTCTCCTTAATTTATATGTCTCTTCTGTGTAACTATTTGGTGTTGGAGATGGATTTTTTTAATCTAAATTTACATAATCCCTCCTCATTGTTGAAGAGGCATGGACAGATCATTTACACTGGCTGCATCATTCATCACATCAATTCCTCCCTTACTATTTCTGCAGTCAGTTTGGGCTCCAAGTCTGTAAGAGGACATGCTGGCCACATTACCTTAGTTTCACTAACTGGGTCGGTGCTGCTCTCAGAAAAGCAAGTTGTATCACATTAATCATTTAGAATAGATTCCAGTGCCTCATCAGCTGACTTATAACATTTCAATGAGTCAATTTTAGTTTATTTTTTTAGTCAGAAACAGTATCTGATCAAATGAATATTGAAAAACAACTATGCATTCATTTCCTATTAGAATCATCAAGCCATAGAGCAGGGACAACATATGTGCTCATGACTTTCCTGGACACTCTGTGTAAGGTAAAATGTTTGAAATAAAAACATGGTTTACTTATGGGCTATGCACTGTAAGTGGCTCATTTTGCTGTTTACTTTTGAAGTTCACTGCAGCTTATCTGTTTGAAGAAAGATTACTTTATTACTGTGTTATGCATTTAGCAGTGTGAAGTCTGATGCCTGCTTTCAACTCTGCCAGCAGCAGCTCATCCTCCACAATTCATACTGCAAATGAAATTATTTGTAATGATTAAGAGAAAGCTGCTATGAGACTGTTTATTTACTGTCTGACCATGGAGACAGAGAATGGGGGAGAAGGAGAGAGAGAGAGAGAGAGGAGGAGGAGACAGACATTCTGCTAATAACCTGATGATTTACTATGTAGAGGTATTCATAGAAACATAGAATTTGACAGCAGATAAGGACCGCTTGACCCACCTAGTCTACCCATTTCCCTACCTAATGCATAGGCTGCAGATCCTAGTTAACCAACAGTCTACCTCCTCCTACCCACCCCACTAGAATTGCCTTATGCCTATCCCATGCATTCTTGAATCCCTCCAATGTTTTGAGTCCACTACCTCCTCATGAAGGCTGTTTCATGTATCCACAACCCTCTCCATGAAAAAATATTTCCTCACATTACCTTTGAGCCATCCCCTCCACTATCTTCAAATTGTGCCCCCTTGTTCTTGCACATTTCTTTTTCTGAAAGATGCTACCATATTGGACTCTGTTGATTCCCTTGATGTACTTGAAAGTTTCTATCATGTCCCTCCTCTCCTCGAGTGTATACATATGAAGTTTCTTTAATCTCTTTTCATATGTCTTCTGGTACAGACCCTGCACCATTTTAGTGTCCTCCTCTGGACAGCCTCCATCCTGTCTATGTCCTTGTTGATATGGGGTCTCCAGAACTGGACGCAGAACTCCAGATGGGGTCTCACCAACTGTCTGTACAAAGGGATAACAACTTCCTGTTTTTTCCTGGTGGTGCCTCTCCCTGTGCATCCCAGTATCCCACCAGCTCTTCTTACTGCCTTCTCACATTGCTTGCCCCCTTAAGGTCATCTCATATGACTACCCCCAGGTCCCTTTGCATTTCTGTAGTTGTTATTATCTCACCCCCTATTGTACTCTTCCCTTGAATTCTGTTTCCCAGGTGCACTACTTTTACATGCTGCATTGAATCTAAGCTGCCATATATTTGACCATTCCTCCAACCTTGCCAGTCTCTTTGCATCCTCTCCACCCACCTTCTGTATCAACCTTTTACAGATCTTTGTGTCATCTGCAAAAGACATACTTTTCCTTACAGTCCCTCTGCAATGTCACTTATAAAGACATTAAGAGGACCAGTCCACTACTGAACCCTGTGGTACCCCATTAGTAACACCCTTTCTTCAGAGTAAACTCTGTTTACTATTACCCTCTGTATCCTGTTGTCCAACCAATTTTAACCCAGGCTACCAGGGGCATTATTCAGAGGACATAATGCATCAGGAAAAGAAAATGGAGCTTCATTGCTGTATATTTTGTTTTACTATAAAGCACTGAGTATGCAACATTTATAAAATGTCATGGCCAAAAGTAATGTAAGGAAAATACAGACACCACAAGAGCTAGGTTCTTTTTAGTTTATGTGTTCTTATTCACCACATGGCAGCACCAAGCTGTGCTAGAAAAATGTGTTAGGAAAGAAACCCACCCCTCCCAGAATAGTGATTTCAGATAGCAGAGGGATCATACTTAAACCCCAAAATTGTGCTTTGGTGGAAGTCTGAAGTGCCCTTTTCCCACAAGTGTATACAAGACATCTGCAGGGCTCTGCCCTGCAGCTATAAAAAGGGATATGGCAATCACAGTTCTTTGTGATTTGAGACTGATTGTGGGAAACTCTGGTTATCACTCAAGGGTGGTTCTGGATCTCAAACAGTTGAATTTTACCCAAAGGAGAGAAAGGGTCAGGGAAAACTTGGTAGGGGTAGACCAGATTAAGGGGTAGAGAAAAGGGGGGAATCCAGTGAACAATTCTGGAGGCGACCAACTATTGAGCCAAGGTCAGAAAAAGAACAAGTATAAGAGACTAATCAGGTTCTCTTGTGAGGTGAGGGAGGCAATGGGGGCAAAAAAGAAACCTATTATGAGGTACAAGGTGGCTAAAAGGGAGAAAGAATGGGAGGAATATAGAATAAAGTTAAAGAAAGCAGTGGCAGTGATAAAAAAGGTGAAGGCAGACATAGTGCTGTGTATGGATGAGGGTATGAAGGATGGGGAAATGAATTTTTTTAGATACATTTGGGGAGGAAAGGATGGCAGGGGAGGGATTGTCAGTCTAGCAGGCAGGGAGGGGGAGGATGGTGGAAGATGATGAGTAGAAGGCCAAAGTCCTAAATAATTACTCCTGCTCAGTGTTCATGGATGTCATATTGGGGGGGGCACAGTAAATGGGAGGCTTGTGAGCATGGCTGAACTAACAGGGAAAGAGTTACAAGCCCTTAGGCTAGACAAGACCCTGGGCCCAGATGTCCTACACTCAGGGGTACTTAGGGAACTTGCTTCTGAGCTGACAGTACTCACTGGAGGTTGGATGGTACAGGATGGACATGTTAGAGATTTATAAGTTCCTAAGGGTAAATTGTGAGGGCCTGTTTGTTAGAGATACAGTCAAAAGGAGGTATTTTTGTTTTATTTATTTAAACATTTGGTAACTGGGAAAGGCATGCTGAGCTGAGGCTCAATTCAGAGTGTGACCCAGGGGAAGGAGCAGTGGAAATACAAACAATGAATGCAGAGAATTAGTTAACAGAACAATAGCAGCTAATTACAATCAATATAATACAGTAGTAGAGCAAAATAATGACGTGATGAATATCTAGAGGTGAACTATCGATAGTAAGTGCTCTACATAATGAATCTTTAATAACTGCTAGAGAGGTTGTAGGAAGGTAAAGTCAGTAGAGGTAGTGAGTTTAGCTCAATTGTGGCAGTGGCATAAGGGTGGAGGAAGGAGATGTAGCTGTTGCTTGCAGCTAGAGTGAGAGGGTGAGTTTCTGATGGTATGACTGGAGATTGGTGGGAAGTAAATTCATTGAGGACGTGAGGAAGTTTTTCTTCATGGGAAGGGTAGTGGACCCTTGGAACAGATTACCGGTGAAGGTTTTTGGGGGCAAGAACCATTAATGAGTTCAAACATGGGTGGGACAAGGCCAGGGACTCATAATCCCACTTAGACGAACCAGAAAGAGAGAGGGAGGGAGGGAAGAGAACTGCCTACCTTAGCACTAGGCCAGGAGGTAAGACAGTAACAATTATGGGCAGCGTTGATGGCCCACCTGTCTTCTGCTGTCATATTTTATGATTCTTTGTTGCTGTATTGATCATATAAACTGTGTTGCTACTGAATGCAGGAATCGTAACATATAATGTACACTGTCACTGTGAGTAATACCATCCATAGCAATAAAACTTATTTGCACAAACCAAGGATCTAAAATCCTTATAGACAATAAAGATCCTGTGAAGACTTTCCATTTTGTTAAACATTCCCCAGATGATGCTTCTTATGACCAGAAATCTTAACTTGAATTGCGGTTTATTTACTAAAGGTTTGTGCTGAAAGTATCTGCATCTCATTTCATTTACAGCCCTTTATCTGTACCAACAGGACAGGCTCTAATGGACTAGCTAAACAAGATATCAATCTATCTTATGTAAACATTGTTTAGACAGATTTAGCAATTTCAAAATTAACCAGAGAAAAGGCTGACCTTACAATGCTATTCACAGTTTACTTGCTTAAGATGGAACTTTTTTATACTACAGGTAACCATCGCTGTTCTTGATGAACAGAAGGCACTCCAAACTGATGTTCTGTCTTGAGTTCATGAACACTGAGTTGCTAATCCTGTCTTGAGATCTGTGACCGATCAGTCTTGAAAGTTACTGTCCAGGTTCTAATAAAACATTCTAAAATGTAATATCCAGACATTATTTAGCTTATACTACATACTGTAGATATGTTTGTGTTTATCACCCCATTTTATTTATAACAGAGGAAATTTGCATGAAAACAGAATTGTTGTCCCCAGACTTCATCTGCTCCTTCTGCCTTTTCCTTTGCTAAAGTCACATTTCTTTGTTTCAGAGTTCACAATATTTCCACTGCATGAGAGTGTGACTTCAGTGGAAGTTAAAACAAAGAAACATAATGTCTTGGCCTAGAGGCTACAGAGAACAGGCTTAGAAACCTAGAGACACTGGTTATCCAGGTTTGAATCTTACCATAGTCATTTACCCACAGCATGACCCTGAGCAAATCACATAACCTCTCAGTGTTTCAATTCACTCAAATGTAAAAAACTGGGTAACTGCTGGACCCCACTAAATTGGGATTTTGCTACTCAGCAAGGCTATCCTGGGTAAATAAACTATTTAACAATCTGAAGCAAAATATGCTGTTTTCATAGAAACATCAGCAACAAAATAAGGGCTGATAAATACAGAAAGTATTATAAGCAAAATTGTATCTAAATATTACATTTCAAAAGTTTTCAAAAGAAACTGGGAAATGACTGTGTCGGAGAAAGCAGCTACTAGAACAATAGCTGGATCCTCAGTATACAACAGGTACAAGTGCGAAAACATTGGGCTAACAGCTCTAATAGGCCAACAAAAAGAAAAACTGTGTAGTCCAGTAAAAAATTAAATTTAATTACAACATATTTAAGCATACAGCAGCACTTGCCCTTCTTACAAAGAATGGCATTTCTCACTGGTCATGTGCACTCTATCAAGACGCCCGATAAGCGCACGCGGCCAGCCGCAGGCTGTACTTTTAAGCAGGGTGGTGCTGCTGTACTTTAAATATGTTGTAATAAATGCTAACTGGACTACACAGACCTATGTTTCTTGGCTGGTTAGAGGCCTGTGGGCTAATTTTTCAACAAATTACTCTGATGTATTGTAAGTCTGATTTTTATTTATTTAGTTTTGTTGATTAGCTAAGTGCACTAGACAAATCCTGCCTAATTTCAGGCACAACCGGGGAGGGATACAGATGAATGCCAACTAACCTTGAATCAGATTAAGTTATTGGTGGTATTTTGGTGAATAGGAAATTTGGCCAGGACACGGAAATTCCCTACTCTTTTAGCTAAGGGTGCTGCATTGCTGCGAGAAAGTGAACAGAGTGCAAGAGATTTTGGAGAAGCAAGGCTGTGTGTGGCTGAGGGTGGGTCTCCTTGATCTTCCCAGATCTGGAGACTATTGTGGACATGGAACCTGTTTGGAAGAAATGTTTGTTTTGGCTACAGAAAATATGGATGGTTCAGATACTGACTTCGTTGTACAGATGGAGTCAGAAACTGGGGCTCAGGAGTCCGCTCAGAAGGCTGTCTTAGGAAAAAGGCGGCTGATATTTGATTGCGGATGGTGCTGGCTGAAAAACAATTTGTGGAGACTTGGAACAAATTGCAGGAGGAATGCGGCTGCAGGAGGGTGGTCTGCAACTCAGGAACCAGATACAGTACAAAACAGAATGGAGACAAGTTTGTGCACAGAGGATTCAAGAGATGCAGAGAATCTGCCTTTATCTACTACTGATATCACCTTCCTAGCTCTCCGATAAAGCGGGTAACTGAAGTTATGGTGGCTTCCACATCGGATGGGAGCGAATGGAAGGAAGTGCAGACTGCTAGTGACAATTTGGTTTCCCTAGATTCTGGGAATCGAGTCCAGCAGATTAATGTAATTGATTCTGACCAAATAGACGGTGGAGAGATGGGGCCTTTATCCTGATAATTGTTTTAATTGGAGTCTCCTCGGGAGGTGGAAAAAGTCTGTCTGTAGGGAGGGAGCTGGTAAGGGACCAAAAAATGCATTTTCAGGTCCCCCATGTTATTTGTAAATCCTCTGGTGTTGTTCAGAAAGCTTCTGATACACCTCTATTGGAGCCTTCCACTAGTTCTGCGGACTGGATCTCGTCTGCATTGGAAGCTGCTGGGTAGGTAAAAGATGATATTTTTATGAGGTGGACTGCTAATTTTCAGGGTAAAAAGGCTTCTGATTCTGTTCCTGAACAACCCCTCATTATTTCTGCCCAAACCTCTGAATTGAGTGATGGATCTATTTTGTCACCAGGGCAACATTCTCCCTTGGTGCAAGTCACTGCTACACAGCCTGATACTTCTAATACATCATTGGAAGATATTAAAAATTTAGAAGGTGACGATTCCGTTCCTGGTTTGCTGGACTCTCCTTTGATAGCTCCTGTGGTGGATTTGGCTGGAACAGTTCCTTACGTCAGGATACGCCCCTAAGTTACATATAGGCCCTGAAAAAACTTTCAGGCCCTGATAATGTATGGCATGATAAAGTTAGGGATCAGCTTTTCCATCGGACTCTAAGCTTTTATCAGAGCTGGCTATGAGAAGGAATGCTGTACATTTAAAACATAGGATATCATCTCAGATGTCCCTGACAGACATTTTGTGGGGCAGGCTTTGCTAAAGACAGCATGAAGTATTATGCCTAAGAGGTATATGCCCTGATACATGTGCCCAGGGATTCTGTGTTTGATATTCATTTAAACACCCAGTAGGCCTTGAAAGGTTTTGGAAACAGTACCAACTGTTGAATCATTCTCCTTTATGGAAGCCATTTTGGCTATCCCTCTGACAAAACCTCTGACAAAGAAAATAACTGTTCTGTTTTGGAATGAGGGGGTGAATGTTGCTGACATCATCTATTGGTTACAACAGCATTGCACAGTTAAAGGATATCTGGAACCAATATTAGATGATAAACAACTATGGACTGGGGGGATGGAAATAACAGGTTGTTTTAAAACTGGAACAAGGACTGACTAAACACGTACCAAATAGTTTCTTTCCTGGACAGGACTGTGGGGTGATTTTCTATCCAGGGTAACCCAGGGCTTGTTTTAAATGTGGAGATGTTGGACATTTAAGTAATGTCTGCGATAAGCAGAAGTGTGGCCTTTATGGTGAGGTGGGTCATTTTGGGGCTCAGTGTCAGCAACCCATGAGGTGTAATCTGTGAGATGAACAGGGACATACTTTTCGTAACTGTTCCTGGGCATCCCACAACAGTAGAAATGTGGCTATTCGGGTGGAGCAAGATGCTTATGTAGTCACCGCACAAAAAGAAGAGAAATTGCGTATGCTGGAGTTGTTAAAATCTGCACCCAATATAGCTCCGAAACCCCAAAGAATATCTAGGACATGAAATGAGGCCTCCACAGAGGAAGTACCTCTGGAAACAGTGATGCTTCCTGAGTCTCGGTCTGCTGCCATAGAGGTGGAGTCTGCACTTGTAGAACCCAGGCATGACCCAGATGCCATGGCTGAGGCCAATCTAAGTGATCCTTTCCCAGAACATAATTGGAGCCCTGTGTGCAGAAGGCCTGGTTACAGGCAGCGAGCAGAGTATGGAGATGGTGGGAGAAAATTCCATGCTTCCTCCTGATATACAACAAGAGGCATTTTTCACAGGGTTACTAGGTCAAAAGCTGGAAACCCTAATAGAATCTCCAGCTATGCCTAAGGAGATGAATGGCCTTCCTGTACACAATTCTTATTGCTTTGTTGTTTGAGCAAGGCAGGGAAGATGAAAGTCTCGATTCAGACTTGTCCTCTATTGTGTCTTCACAGGTTGATGTACCACAGATGTAGGGCCTGTTGATAAGCCTAAACCTAGGAAGCATAAAAAGAAAAAGTGACTTTGATTGACTATTTATTATGTTTTGCTGTTATGTTTTTTCTCTCATTTCTATTCTCCTTCTTATGAATGCAAATATTTCTCTTCTCACAATTAATGTGAATAGCATTAAGTCTTTAGAAAAGAGACGGGTCACCTTTGCTAGTCTCAGAGATGGGAGAGGATAAGTTATTTTGTTGCAGGATATGAGACTGCATTCTTTGCCAGAGGTGTGGGAGGCACAGATGGATTGGAGATGGGGTGTCTCCTTTGGGTCCTTAGGGGAGGAATCTTGTTCAGGGATAGGTTTTTTATTTTCAGGTCTGACTGCACATGTGTTACAAATTTTTGATGTTCAGCCTGGGAGAGCCATGATAATGAATGTGGTTTTATGTCATGTGACAATTATAAACATCTATGCCCCTCAAGTGAAGGCAGATAGGTCTTCTCTCTTTAGGATATTAGAGCCCTACCTGCACACTTCTAAATTGGTACTATGGGGAGGTGATTTTAATTGTGGCCTTTCACATAGGGATTGGGGAGGCTAAAAAATTATAGTGACACAAATGTTTTGCTTAAAATCTTGAAGTTTAATAATTTATGTGATGTTTATGATCTTATGAAGCAGGTTCCAACATATACCTTTTATAAAGGAAATTTATCTACAAGGATAGATTTTTGGATCATGTCAGATCGAGTTACTTGTCAGGAAGTGGTGCTTGCTCCTTTGGAAACTTCAGATCACATGGCTGTTAAGCTCTGCCTAGGAATGGTGCAGAAGGTTCCCATGGGTAGGGGATATTGGGAGATGAATGTTGCTATTTTACAGGAGGCCTTTATACAGAATTCTATGAGAGAATATTGGATGTTGAGGCTGATATTTGCTTCATATATGATAGCCCTATAGAGTGGTAGGAAGATACTAAGTGAGATCTAAATGCTCTACATAAGTATTCAAGTGACAGGGCTAAAGGAAAATATATTGAGTATTTGGGACTTAGAGCAAAATATATGCAGTTGTTAATGCAGGCAGCTGACCAGCAGAATGATGTGAAGCTGCAGTTACAATCCATAACAGACAGAATGTATATGTATTTGAAAGTGTCAGAGGATAGGGTAGTACAACAACAAAAGTACCAGACATGGGGAATGAAAGAGCAGGTGAACCCTTATGATTCAGGATTACATGGGGTTCAACGCCTGGTTATGTCTGCTTTAAAGGATGACATGGGACTTGTAGTAGAAGACAGTAGTGGACTCATGCTGTTAATTCCAAATCATATCAAAACTACTTTTCAGAAGCAATGGGTAGGGCAGCCAAACTTGTTTGTATAACAATTGCATATACCACAGTTGAGTAAAGAGGATGAGCACAGTCTATTAGTCCCTTTATTTATGACAGAAATATGGGAAGCTATTATTAAACTAATGCCAAGGATTGCCCCTGGGATAGATGGTATACCTAATGATTTTTATAAATGTTTTTGTGACATCTTGGCTACTTGGTTGCAGGTCATTTATGGGGCTATTTTGGAAGAAAATAAGCTGATACCAAGTGTGAAGGAGGGAATTATAACCTTTCTATATAAAAAGGGGGATCCTCAAAAAGTTAAGAATTGGAGGCCCTTGAGTTTGCTGAACACAGATTACAAGATTTTAACTAACATTCTGACTGTTCGGTTAGCCAAAATTGCTCAAAAGGTGATTAGTTCTGTGCAGACCTATGCAATTCCAGGTAGAAATATTGTTAAAAATTTGATTTTCATTAGAAGTGGTGGAACAAGGTTTATGTATGAATTTAGATGATTATTTGTTAACCATTGATCAGGAAACAGCTTTTGATGCTGTACGGCAAGAGCATATCTGAACGGTGCTACAGCACTATGGTGTTCCAGAGCTGTTCTTAACATTATTGTGGACACTGTATACTGAAATGCAGCTTACCCCCTTGGTGAATGGGCATCTCGGCATACCAACCCATTTGAAAAATGGTGTTAAACAGGGTTGTCCGGTGAGCCCTCTGTTTTATGTATTTGGATTAGATCCCATACCAAGGGTCATTGAAACTGCAGCAGACATTAGATATATAAAAAATAAGGACGAGGTAGTTCTGCAGAAAGTTACTGCTTATGCTGATGATTGTGTTTTTACTATAGCTGATTTGGTATCTGGCAAACAGATTTTAAGGAAAATGGAAGACGTCTATGATACTACTGGGATTAAGATTAATATAGGAAAAAGTAAAGTTTTGGCTCTGGGTGCTGCACAGGTTGTGGAGGAGTTTCCTATCTCTGTGATGAAGGAGGATGTTAAGATTTTAGGCTTATTCTTTGGTACTAGAGAATCAGAAGGAAAAAACTAGAACGCTGTATATGACATGGCTCACCGCAAAGTTAGGTCATGGCTTTCCTGGAAAATGACTAGGAAAAAGAGGGTTTATTTGCTTAGAGCATATATAGCTCCTATCTTCTTATACGTCTCTCATATATTTCCGCTGCCTTTTGCTATGCACATGAAAGTTATGGGCCTTTTTTTTTCTTTTTTTGTGGGGAAGTAGGTTGAATCCAGTTAAGAGAGTACATACATATACGGCATGGAAAATGGGGGGTTTGAATATAATTCAGCCTTTAGTATATTTTTTGGGGAATTTCTTTTTTAGTTCAATATGTCCCTTAGTTGTAGAATCCGAGGGTATGAGATTATTATGCATGTGGTTGTGGGGGACCCATTTTTTTACGGCATGAAATAGGAGTAAATGGCATCCCTCAGAGAAAGTTCTTCCAGGGTATTTACAGACTACTTTACAATATATTAGGACTTGGAAGATCGAAGCTTACTTGGTTTTTAGGACATGAAGAAACATTTCTATAAGGTAATACTAGAAAATGGTATAGAGGAGCCCTTATTTCAGGTACCCCTACAATTAATACAGCGTTGTTGCTGGAAAGTATTTTGGAACCAAGGATTCCCCTTAAAATGCAAGATTTTATATGGTTATGTGGACATCAAAAATTGAATGTGAGGGGCAATCAGAAACACAAGCAATTAGATGATAGAGGCTGTGGGGAGATACTCTGTCATGGTCAAATAGAAACTAAGCAGCACTTGTTTTTTTGACTGCGTGCATGTTCAAGGGTTTTGGAAAGAACTAGCTGGTTGGTGGGGAGAAGATCTCTTTCAGCACATGTCATATGATATTTTAATATTGGGACAAATTCCCATATCATGGTTGAAATGGACAAAAAGCTCTAGTTTTGTGATTTTAGCTTCCTTAAAATGATCATTATGGCAGGAGAGATGCCAAAGATCTCTACAAGGTAAAAAGGTCACACAGCAGGAGGTATTGTTTAACATTCAGGGAGAACCTGATAAAATTTATGAATATGAATTCTGAACATTAGGACAAGTTTTGGGTTCTAGGTTATGGAAGAATGTTGGGTGGGTGGGTTAATCCTTGATGTACTTTTTGGGTTTATTTACATAGAGCATTACATGTAAGATGTCTCTGGTATAAGGAATATAGTTCTATGATTTGGTGATGGGACCTTTCTTGTTTTATATCTATGTCACGATTTATTCTTACTGAGGGATTGTGATGGTATGAACACTATGTATGGGGTGTTTTAAGTAAGGAGTATGTGGTGGGTTATATAAGCTATATGATATTTGTGTTCTGATTTCACTATTGTTATTCCTTATGTTTGGTTTTGAATACTGAATAAAAATTTCCCCTACTCTTTTCGATAAGTACCATGGGATCTTTAACATCCACCTAAACTACCACCAATCCAGGAAGATGGGACCTTGGTTTAATGTCTCATCCAAAGAGGCACCTCAGAAGAGCAGCACCCTCTCATGCTGCACTATGGTGTCAGTACTGGGATATTAACCCACGTGCTAGATGTGAGCTGAACCCACAGCCCTCTGATCTCCGGCCTCAGAAGTGAGTGTGCTACCTACTGAGACACTGATCTGACAACATTAGTTCCAAGACTGGAATTAAACTCATTGCAGCACAGAACTAGCTATTTAAAGGACTGCATTATGGGCAAATTTCACTCTGGCAATGTAGAAACAATCATTTGTCAATGCAAGTTGTTCGCCACTGGTATAGAAGTCCTGGGGTACTAAATGTATTATGGTACACTCAGTGGGTTGTGTAATAGCAAAGTTAGGAGCCTGCATTTGTAAATTTCAATGCAGGCTCATAACTTTATGTTGTTTTAATATTTTTGCCCAATATTGTCAACATAGCCTTCTTATGACCCGACCTCATGAACAAGTGTGGAAAAATGTTCAACTCCTGTTTGAAGGTGATTTCATGCAGGACTGCAAAATCACCTTCGGGATCTAAACTTACATTTTGGCCAAGATTTGAAAAATGACAGCTATCACATTCATGAGATGCTGTAAAGAATAGCTATGATGAAAATTTGAGGTACAAATATTGAAAATGATCAAAGTTACAAGCCTGCATTTTCAAAATTTAACATGGGCTCATAACTTTGCTGTTTTAATATTTTATACCAATTTTTCAACATAACCTTCTTATGAACCTGCCTCATGAACAAGGGCACAGAAAAATTTGAACTCCTGCCCAAAAGGTAATTTAGCACAGGGACTGCAAAATCACCTTTCGGGATGCAAAAACACATTTTGGCCAGGATTTGAAAAATGACAGCTGTTACATTCATGAGGTGCTGCAAAAAAAAGACTATGTTGTAAATTTGGGGTACAAACGTTAAAAATTACCAAATTATGAGCCTGGATTCATAAAATTCAATGTAGGCTCATAACTGTTGTCTTTTGTTATATTTTACACCTAATTTTCAACATATCCTACTTATGACCCCACCTCATGAACAAGGGCAGAGAAATGTTCAACTCCTGCCCAAAAGTGATTTCATGCAGGGACCACATAAAATCACCTTTTGGGACAGATTTGCCTAATTTCACTGAAATTGCCCATGAGATGGGTTCCAAAAAGTGTGTTGAAAATATGGGGCACAAATATGAACAAATGGCCAAGTTATGCTACTAAGTTCAAAACCTCATTGAAATACATTGAACTGAGTACCTGTTTTCTCAGTTTGTGGGTCTGCTTTTAAGAGTGAAGATGTGTTTGTGTTCCAGAGAGGATTACAGCATTGGATCTCTAGTGGGTAAGTAAGGGCTTGGGGGGGGCATGGGGTGGTGGGTGCTGAGTGGGAGGACAGCAATGGCTGCAACACACATCGATTAACATTTTTCTTTTTACAGGGTTTATTTAATAATAAAAAAAAATGAGGAAAGATTTTCTTTATTTCATGTAATGACACTGGGGATTAGGCACCCCCAGTGTCAGTGTGTATTTAGGGGTAAGGTGCTGAGAGGAGGGAGGGTCAGGTGGGCAGGACAGTTACAGGGTTGGCAAAACAGAGTGCAACAGTGACACTGGGGATTAGGCTCCCCCGTGTCAAGTCAAAAAAACTACAATTGAAGATTTTCTATATTTCAGGTCCACGACACTGGGATTGGGCACCCCCAGTGTCAGATTATATTTGTAGGGTAGGGTGGGGTGGTGGATGCTGAGAGAGGGTTGGGTGAGTGGGACAGTTGTGGGGTGGCAACAACAGAGCAGTAACACTGAGGGATTGGGCACCCTCAGTGGCAATGTTATGTTTGTGGGGGGTGAGGAGGGTAAGGTGGGTGGGACAGTTAACGGTGGCATCAACAACAGACATCAATGGATGGCTTTGAATGAGCCTTCTGGCACTTCAGTGCCATTTAGAGATGTGACCAGGCATTGGGAGTGACACAGTAGTGGATCGAGGAGTTCACTGATGAGGTGGTGACAACCCCCAGTGTCAGTGTTATGTTTGTGAGGGAGGTGAGAGGGAGGGTCGGGTGCTGGGGACAGTTACGGGGGCACCAGTAACAGACCTTGATGGACAGTTTTCTGTTACAGTTGGTGTAAGCCCCTGCATCTTTAACATTCCAGCCAGATCATGACAGATCAGCTCTGGCTGCTGGGCAGCGTAGATCAAAGGGAAAAGCTGACCTATGATTGGGTTGGCTTTTTCTTTAGAAGTCCACGACATCTCCACCCAGCAAGCCAAAACAATGTCATAATCAGCCTGGCAGATGATTTCTGTGCCAATGTCATGCCCCTAAAACATTACTCTGCTTCGGATGGACAGTGTCACACCTCTGAACAGCCAACTACCATAACAAAATGTTCGCTGCGCTCACACGTGCATGGCGAACATAAAAATGAAAGTTGCTACCACAGGTGAAATTTTGTCTGTCAGTGTCAACATGGAATAGAAATATAGAAAGTGATGGTAGAAGGATACTAAGGGCCCATCTAGTCTGCTCAAGAGTTCCCTAGATATTTTTTCTTTTTAGACCCCAGGACCTAATTCTTCCACTATTTACTGCCCCCTACTGCTTCCACAGTTTTTATTCAAGATCTTTCCCTATCCCACCCCAGCTTGAATGATGTCACTGTCTTTGATTCCACCACTTCAGTGGGCAGACTATTCCATGGTTCCACTACCCTTTTCATAAAACAGTGTTTCCTGAGCTCCCTCCCCCCTCAACTTCCACTCGTGTCCTCTGGTACTAGAGTTGTCTACCTTGATGAACAGATCCGAGGATAGCACCTTGTTTATTCCTCTCAGAAACTTGTATGTCTCTATCACGTCCCCCTCTCTTCCTCCTAGTCTCCAGTGAGAACATATTCAAAGCTTCTAAACGCCCTTCATAGGAGAGCCCTTAGAGGCCCTGGATCATCTTGGTTGCCCTTCCGTGGATGGTCTCCTGCCTGTTCCTATCCTTCTTAAGATGTGGATTCCAAAACTGGGCACAGTACTCCAGATGAGGCCTTACCAGGGACTTGTATAGCGGTAGAATCACCTACTTGCTCCTGCTGTCAATACCTCTCCCTATGCAGCCTAGCATTTTGTTTGCCTTGCTGTGAGCTGTGTTGCATGGCTGGCCTATTTGAGGTGCTGGAAATGATGACTCCTAAGTCCCTTGTGAGATACTAAGTTGAACACTGTTAAGCCAGCTTGCTGTCCTTGGATTCTCTCTTACCTAGATGCATCACTTTACACTTTTTGGTCAAATCATTTTGAGAGAAAGCAATACATGTGCTTCTTTTTCTCCTGCAAGAAATGTAGAATGTTTACAACAGAAACTGACAGGCCCACCTTTCTCCCCTTCCCAGAATAAACACACTGCATTTATGCTTGGACTCCAGTTCAAGGAAGGATAATGTGGATTTGCAATCTGTTTAAAAAATCATTGGGTCTCACACAAGTGGTGACCTCTGTTACCACAAACTCAGAAACACACTGGACCTTATCTTCTTTTGGGACTGAACCTTTGGGATGTCAGGTTGGATCCAATCAGTTGGTCAGAAATTATGTTGTGCAGTTTCAGATGGGTCCCATTTGCCATCCCCCGACGGAGATGGTTCAGTACAGATCAGGGCATAACCTGGTGCCTAATAAGCATGTTGTCCAGCTTATAGGAGTGGGACAGAGTCAGTGGGGAATAGCTAAACTAAAGCTATTGCAATAGAGATGGGCCAAAGCCTTCCATGCAAACTGAGCCACTCGAACTCAAGCGGCTTGGTTTTTGAGAGACCCGAACCGAATACAGCAAGACCGGCTCAGGTCTTACACTCCCAGCCTCCCTGTCATGTGACAGACTTATTTCCTGTCATTTGACAGGCCCAGAATGCTGGGAAGAGGTCAGAGGGTGCCCGAGCAGTGCGTGCCTCAGTTGTATACTGAGTTTGTGCATATGCATAAACTTGGTACATAGCAGGCAGCGTGGCTGCTCAGTGCGCTATTCTAATAGGGACTGCATGGGAAGGAGGGAGGGAGGTACTGGGTCTCCTGGTGACCATGGAGGTTCTGAGATACAGTCTTATTTTCCTCTTTTTAGCCATGTTGCCCAATTTTGGAGGCCACACAGAGGCACCCCCACCACGCTCCTGGCCGCTCATCTCATTTTTGGCCACTGGATTGCCCAAGCCTGGTGGCCCCACAAACATACCTCCTTTCAACCTTCTGGAGGGCATGGACACTCAGACAGAGGGACAGTGAGGAACACTGACACTCACAATGAAGAAGATATCCTCAAGCATGGAGATACACGTTCAGAAAACAGGAAACCATTGTGTTTACTTATACAAGTTTAATTTGATTTAGCATCTTAAAATATTATGAATTTCTTCTTTAAAGGCTTAATATACAGTACATTCTCTATGTGGGCAACACCTTTTCCATGAGGACGAATGAGGACAGAGCAATTTTGAGGGTAAAATGAAGATTGTCCCTTGTAATCAGGGACAATTGAGAGTTATGCACACAGACACCCCCATTTGCTTTTCGCCACTGGGTTGCCCAAGTCCAGTGGCCACATGGATGCTCTCCCAGTCTCTTCTGGCCACTGGATTGCCCAAGCCCAGTGGCCAATAAACAAACAACCCACCATCTCCCATTATCTTAGCTCCCATGCCACCCACCTCCACCTGACAAGTTAAATCCTGTAAAAAGAAATGGTCCAGTGCTTTCCTTGTTCACCCCCCACTAACCTGTAAAAAAAATGGTCCAATGAGGCATCTCCACCCACACTACCACCCAGCTCACCCTCAAGTCATCTATTTACTTTGACAAGCTCCCTCATAGTAATCCTCTCTTATCACAGCATGCAACCTCTCTGAATCATGTCTAGCCCTGAACAGAGAAAAACCTAAAATTATTTTTAACTTTGTTTTTTCAGTTCATTATAACTACCTCATAACTTCATGATTTATAAAGATTTTGACCCCATTTTCAACATAGGCTTTTATTGACCCTAACTTTATGAAGTAGACAGGTGTCATTTTTCAAATCCTACTGGAAATGCCATTTCTCCATTGTTCTGTAAAATGATGTTTCCATTGGGATTTGAATAACACCTGACTAGCTCATGATGTACGGTCAAAAAAACCCATGTTGAAAAATTGGGGTCAAAAGGTGCAGGTTGATCAGAAATTAACATTTCAAACAGCAGGATGCAATATATCTTAAGCAGTGGACCCCTTTTAATATTACTGTAACTTCATTGACATTTTCTGGTGCTTTTCTCCTGATAACCCCCCTTTCCTTCAATTACATATAGGCTGAATCTGACAAATCCAAATCTTTTCAAATCCAAATCAAACTCAGCCTGGATTTAGCAAATCCCAAATCAAATCCAAATCCACCCGGCGTTGCCCATCCCTAACTGCAGCGGCACTGGACACCTAGCTCCAGGTCTTGTGTACCTAATGTTGTTTCATCGTTGTTCAATCATGGCTCACCATGATGCTGAAATGAGATGGTTAAAGACAGTTGGGTGGAGGTTAGAGTATTCCTGGGAAGACCCAATTCCTTGGAGGACAGAATGACTGAGAGTCTGTTATGAGGGACTATTCAGTGGGTGGCCAGCCTAAAACGGGAAATTATGGTCAAGAGTGATTGCGCGATGTAAGAAATGAAAATTATGTACATATCATAATTTCTGATCTTCCAGAATATCTTCACCATTGATTCATACTCATAGATCTAGGGCTGGAGGCACTAGGACCCTAGAGCTTTTTTTCCTATAGGGAGGAGCCAACATTTGCAACTAACATTGCCTCCACCTCACATGGCACCATGCACTATCCAATAACCTTTATCAGTTCCTCATGCACCTCAGTTCTGTTCGCAGGAGAAAACAAAGTGGAGAAACATAGAATTTGATGGCAGATAAAGACCGCTTGACCCACCTAGTCTGCCCATTTCCCTACCTGATGGATAAGCTGCAGATTCTAGTTAACCAACAGCACTTCCTTCTACCACTCATTGGAATTGCTTTATGTCTGTCCCATGCATTCTTGAATTCTCCAACTGTTCTTGACTCCACAACCTCCTCAGAAAGGTTGTTCCATGCATCCACAACCCTCTACATGAAAAAATACTTTCTAACATTACCTCTGAGCCATCCCCCTCTGTCTTCAAATTGTGCCCCTTGTTCTTGCACATCTCTTTTCTGAAAGATGCTACCCTCTTGGACTTTAATTTCTTGAGGTACTTGAAAGTTTCTATCACGCCCCCTTTCTCAAGGGTATACATATTAAACTGCTTTAGTCTCTCTTCATATGTCTTCTGGTGCAGATTCTGCACCATTTTGGTTGCCCTCCTCTGAACAGCCTCCACTCTGTTTATGTCTTTGCAGAGATGGGGTCTCCAGAACTGCACGCAGTACTCCAGATGGGGTCTCACCAACTGTCTGTACAGAGGCGTAACAACTTCCTGTTTTCTACCGTTTATGCCTCTCCCTATACATCCCAGTATCCCCCCAGCCCTCCTTACTGCCATCTCACATTGCTTGCCCACCTTAAGGTCACTGGAAAAAATAATTACTCCCAGGTCCCTTTCAATTTTTGTTGTTGTTAGTACCTCACCCCATTGTGTACTCTTCCTCTGGGTTTTTGTTTCCCAGGTGTATTACCTTGCACTTCTTTGCATTGAATCTGAGCTGCCATGCATTTGACCATTCCTCCAACCTTGCCAAGTCCTTTCATCCTTTCTACCCCACCTTGTGTATCAACACTGTTGCAGATCTTTGTGTCATCTGCAAAGAGACATACTTTTCCTTCCAGGTGCTTTCCAATGTCACTTACAAAGACATTAAAAGGACCGGTCCCAACCACTGAACCCTGCGGTGCCCACTAGTTACCCTCCTTTCTTCACTATGAACTCCATTTACTATTACCCTTTGCGTCCTGTTGTCAAACCGATTTTTTATCTAGGCTATCACCTTGGGACCCACTCCAAGGCTGGCTAACTTGTATATTAATCTTTGTGTGGGACTATGTCAAATGCCTTGCTAAAATCTAGGTAGACATATCCACAACCCCTCCCTGGTCTACTACTTTGGTCACCAAGTCAAATAAATCTATTAGATTCATCTGACAAGACCTTTCAGCTGTGAATCCATGCTGCCTTGGGTCCTGTGCCCCACTGGCCTCTAGGTACTCAACAATTCTTTCCTTCAGAAGTGATTCCATCATTTTCCCTACCACTGAGGTCAAAATAACTGGTCTATAGTTTCCTGCTTCTGCCCTGCTCCCACTTTTGTGAAGTGGAATCACATCTGCCCTCCTCCAGTCCTCAGGTACCACCCCATCCTCCCAATGATTTGCTAAACAGAGTAGTCAGTGATGTTACTAGTTCTGCCCTTAGTTCTTTTAGAATTCTGGGGTGAATCCCATCAGGCCCCATTACTTTGTTCGCCCTCAGTTTCAAGAGTTCTTTCAAAACCCTTTCTTCTGTGAATGGACTGGTATTGACCCCCCCCCCATCCAAAGTGTTTCTCTTGTTTGGTTTAAGTATCTCCCCCCCCCTCTGTTGTGAATACTGAGCAGAAATATTTGTTCAGTATCCCTGCTTTTCACAGTCACCTCTGTCCACATTCCTCCCTTTATTAAGTCTCTGTATCCCTCCCTTGGTCTTTCTTCACTCCCTAATGTACCTACAAAGGTTTATCCCCTTCATAACAGAATTTGCTATCTTTTCCTCATTTTGGCCTTTGCTGTTCTGACCGTCTTCCCTGCCTCCTTCTGCTTTAACTGATAAAGTTCTCTGTCCTGCTCCTTCTGTGTTTCCTTATATTTCCTGAATGCTATCCTTTTCTCCTTAACCTTCTCCGCCACCTCTTTTGATAACCATAGTGTTTTTTTTTTTCCTTTGTTTTGTTTTATTGATTGACTTCACACAAAGGCTTGTTGCTTCTGTGATGGCTGTTTGATTATTCCCATTGTTCCTCCACCTCCTTCTTACCCGTTTGCTAGTGCTTTTCTGAGGCACTCTCTCATTTTCTCAAAAGTCAGCCCTCCTAAAGTCCAATACTCTTGCTTTGTATAGCTTGATTATATGGTTGTGTTTATTGTGAACCACACTGTTTGGTGGTTGCTTGTTCCCAGATGGCTACCACTTCTAAAGCCGAGATCCTTTCTCCATCCCTATTTGAGAGTACTAGGTCTAGATTGCTCCTCCCAGGTAGGTTCCAACACTAGCTGTCTGAGGCATGCCCTTGTAGGGCATCAAGAATGACCCTGCTCCTAGAGCGTGCCTGCAGCAAAGGTGCTTTAGTTAACATCTGGCATATTCAGGTCCCCCATTAACAATATCTCCCCTTTTTCTGCCATTTTAAGGATGCCTTCTATCATTTCATTGTCCATTCCCTCCACCTTAGATGGGGGTCTGTATACAACTCCCATGCAGATTGGGGTGCCATTTCCTGTCTCCAGGGTGACCCATAGTGACTCATCTACTTCATGTTTACTCTTTAGTTCTGTTGTTTTAATACCTTCCCATTCATAGAGAGCAACTCCTCCTCCTCCTGTTTTACCCTCCTGCCCTCCTATAGATTGTGTATCCTGGTATGTTGACATCCCAGTCATGGTTCTCAATATATCATGTTTCAGTGACTGCCACAATATGCGGGCATCCCTCTTCCATAAAGGCCACTAGTTCAGGGAGCTTGTTGCACAGACTACGGGCATTGGTACTCATCACCCTCCATTTTCTGATGGCCTTACCCCTTTTAGCCCCATCACTGTCCTGACTGCCTTTGCCTTTTTTTTGGCATTTACCTCTGTCCTGCTCCCAAATTACTTCTATACCTTGTCATTTACCTTGCTAACTACTGTGTTTTGTGGGGGGAGGCTGGGATTTCCCTGCTTCTTTTCAGTGCCTCCCCCCTTGGCTAGTTTAAATGCTTGCCAATGAAGCATTTAAACCTATCACCTAGGATCCTGGTACCCCCTGCCCCCAGACAAATGCAGACCATCACACCAGTATAGTCCTGCATCCCTCCAGGTGACTCCCCAGTCCCTAATGATGCCAAAACCCTGAGCTTCACACTCGTTTTGCAACCATTCATTGATTCTCATGGTGTGGAACACCCTAGCATCATCCTTGGCGTAGACAGGCAGCACCTCCGAGAAGGTTACTGTACATGCTACTTGTCTAAGGCCCCTCCCCAACTCAACAAACACCTCTTGCACCACTCTGATCCCATTCCCAGCTAGGTCATTTGTCCCTAGGTGGACAATGACATTCAGCTCCCTCCCTCATGCAGCTGCTCTGGCAATCCTGAGGATTCGCTTCCTGTCCCTCAGAGCCATGGCGCCAGATAGGCACCTTACCTCCCTCTCCCCTTCCTCTCCCAATTCTACCCCCAATGATTGAGTCCCCCACGAGGAGTTGTTTCCTTTCCCATGTGGGGTCTTGTGCCACCCTCCTGTGGGTCTCTTTTGTGGAGGTTCCCAGCAACCTCCTTGGTCTCCACTGCAGGTGCCTCCATAGAGGAACCACTCTTTGCCAGAACAGCATATGAATTGTGGAGAGGTACAGCTGGAGGGAGGCACCTCTGTTCCACCACCTTCTCCCTCTCTGAGCCTACCTTAGTCCAACCGCTCCTCTTTCTTGGCAGCCTCTGAGGTAGTGGTGGTGGCCCTGGTGGACCCTGGGTGGGTGAAAAGATTTCATGAATCTTAGCCAGGTCAGCCTGGAACTGGCAACCTCCTCCCTCAGACCAGAGCTGCCTAAAAATAGGGCAGCATCACAGCCTCAGGATGTTGCAAATACTACTGCCCCACAGCCATTGCACTGGACCACTCCCATCATGACTTATTTGTGCCCCCTCTCCTGTTGCTTTTTATGCTTACTCTCCTCCCTCAACATATTTTTCCACCTACTTTCCTACTGCCTATGTACCCTTATAACTCTCGCCCTTCCTGTTCTGGCACAGGAACTTCCTGTAGTCTTCAGTAGTCTCCTTCCTCCTTGCTTAGACTCAGACCTCCAGCAGCTGGGGGGGAACTATTTTTTGCCTTCAGGTTGATGAAACGAACGTGTCTCAGTGATCCTTCCCTTCCTACTGCCAAACAGGAAGGTCCTGTTGTCAGTCAAATCCAGTGGGTATAAAAGTAGAACTGGCTTAGGGTGGGAGGGTGGAGGGGTGGGATGGAGCGCAATCAGTAAGAAAATCTGTAGCTTTTTTAGTCAGCTGCTTGCTCTGAAAGCAAGATTCCCTCTGCCAGAAACTAGCAGCAGGAAGCTGTAATTGGAGACAGCTGCTTTTCTACTGCTCAAGCCACACCCCCAATTAACTTCTCTCCTCTGCTCCTGATTTAGCATATTAACTTCTCTCCTCTGCTCCTGATTTAGCAAACTAAGTTGATACAGCCCCTTCCCCAGAGAAACACACAGTGATGTTCTTCTTTTTTTTACCTTGAGACCCCTGCTTCTAATAAAGTATATGATTGCTTAATCCCAATAGGCACTGACTCCTGCTGAGATAGAAGTGATTTATCATTAAGAAAATCTGTAGCTTTCTTAGTCAGCTGCTTGCTCTGAAAGCAAGATCCCCTCTGCCAGAAACTAGCAGCAGGAAGCTGTAATTGGAGACAGCTGCTTTTCTACTGCTCAAGCCACACCCCCATTAACTTCTCTCCTCTGCTCCTGATTTAGCAAACTAAGCTGATACAGCCCCCTTCCTCCAAACAGAGAAACACACAGTGACTTACTTTTTTTTTTTTTGCTTAAATGAAACTCCCTGCTTCTAATAAAGTATCTGGAGAGAAATAAAAGAAAGGACTAAACACTTTCTAGCCCAGACACTGAAATTATATAGGAAATAAAATAAACAACCAATAAGTACCAGACTACCAACTTAGTAAACTAAGGGCTGGGCCTACCAGGTGGGAAAAAGGGTGTTAGATCTGAAAAGAGCCAGAACCTCTTACCACTAGCCAAACAGAGTGTGGATGGTGAAAGGTAAAAAGATAGGGTAGCAACCCTGATCATATGGCTCTGGCAAAAGTAGCAAAGGGAAGTCCAAACTGGGATCACCTTTCAAATGAGTTGGCAAAAATGCCAAAAATGGAAAAATGAAATCTGGACTCCCAAAAATTAATAGCTCAATGCTACCAGACAGAACCTGAGTAAACTCTTAGCAAACCCATAACCATCTTTTCTCTATATCAGATAGGAGAAAAGTAAGGCTGAAGAGCATAGGAGTTGCAGGACTAACAGTCCTAGGGAAGGAAGATGTGTTATCTCCTCTGGCATGCTCCAGGTGGAGTGGATGAAGCCAAATGCACAGACAGATGAAAAGGGATACCAACTAAAATTCCAAGATGAGAAAGAAAACATGCCCTGCTTCTCCCTGTAACCACAGGGATGTGCTCTGTATGATGCTAAAACATTGCTCCAAAACAAAGTATAGCACATCTCCAGAAATAAAGTGCCTGCTCAGTGAAATTAGACTAGATAGTGCCCAGGAGCATGATGCATATAGCAACTAACAGGATATGCCCTAGAGAGGATATACTCCAAGCAGGGAGAGGGAGGGAGGGAAGGGCCACCTACCCACTCCATAGAAAAATATGTTTTTTTTTGGGGACAGTGAGCTCTCTCCTTTTTATTAATAAAGAGCAAGAACAGCCACCAAAGGGATCGTGGCAGAGGAAAAATATGCAGACTGATCTGCTGCCATCAGCCACAGGTTGAGCTGCCAGAGGCCCTGGTTCTCAACTTAGTGGGGGATGGTGGATGGGGGTATGAATCAATGGACAATCAATTACAGTAAGTACATAGTTTTTAAGTCTTCCAAGAATCTATCTTCACCACTGATTCAAACTCATGGGTCTCAGTACGAAGCTTCCCAAAAAAAGGGAGGTGCTGGCTCTCCCTGAGGGTAACAGATACCCTCAGCTCTTTGTGTGGTGGAGAACACCTGAAAGCAGGGGCTCCTGTCGGGTCTGGCAAGACCCAAGATGGGTCAAGGTAAGATGGATGAGAAGGAGGCTGCATCTGTAACTCCTGTCTGACTTTACAGAAGAATTAAGCTCCCTGGAACTGGGAGTTAAGAACCTTTTATGGGTCCATAGGTTCCAGCCTTGCAAGGTGAAGCCATGCTGTCCACTGAATGCAGACTGTGGTTCCCATCAGCATTAAGGCCACCTCACTGGCATCATATGAGGCCCTTGACTGGTGCTCCACCAACTCCACACACTTGACAGAATGGCAGATGGCTTGCCCAGCTAATTCCATATGTGGCATGGCAGCTAGTTGCTGAACTATGCACCCCAGGCACTTATTGTAAGCTGCCTGATGTGCAGCAATGAACATCATTGTGTGAGCTGAGATAAACATCCTCCTGCCTAATCATCTGTCTGAGCAGAGTCAGCTTCAGGAGGTCAGTCACATACTAGGTGCTGAGACACTACCAGTGTCTGCATACCTCTATTCTTGAAGTGGGGTGAGCCACTGTTCCTGTAGAGCTTGAGGGTGTGCAATACCACTACAGAACGTCCCTTGGGGCTGGAAGATATGCAAAGGAATGTCTCCAGACTGCCCTTGAACACTCCTTAAAGGTTGTCAGTCAGGATGGGATGACATGATTGACATCCCTGAAATCTCTTTGGAGTCCCAGCTGCAACTACATGGTACTGCAGCTAGCAAGTGTGCCAATGTCCACCAGGAATCTCTGGTACAGTGAGCACTTAGAGGCAAAGGACATGTGAAAGGAAAATTCTGTGCTCTCAGAGGAGGATGTTGATTGAGAGGAGATGCTGGACATGGAAGTGGGTGATGCCAGGGGGCCCAAGTTGGAGCTAAACCTAGTCGGCATGTCTATGATACAGGTGAAAAAGCATCATCAGCTATACTTCCATGCTGACTCCAGGTGACTGGCCCCAGAGAACCCATGATTCCTGAAAATTCAGGCAGAGGTGATAAAGGCCCAAGAGGGAAGTGGGAGCCAGGGGCTCTAGGGCCTACATCTGGGCTGCAGGGATATTCAGAAAACCTCATTGAACAAGGTTGACCTATAGAAGTGGAATGACCAGGTTGGTGCCCAAGGGAGAAGACCTCCAAGTAAAGAGAGAAGAGCCGTACAATTCCCCTCGGGCAGCTCCAGTCCTCACTTATGGTGGGCTCAGCCTGCAGGACTGAAGATAACTCCATGCCCCAGTCATCCTCTGGCCACAAGCTGGTGCTACCTCTATCACATGTCCTAGGGCCAAGGACTGGCCTACATATGGGTTCCCCTCTGGTGCCACGGCCGGTACCACCTTCAGTGCTGGGTCTGATGCTGGATCTGATGCTGTCCACAGGGCCATCCCACCCCAACACTGCGAGCAGTGTCGGGAGCTGGCCCAGTGCTAGGAACAGCACTGGAACCAGGGACAGACCTAGCATAACAGCACTGCTGGCATCATGCCCAGTATTGGGCCCAAGACTAGCACAACAGCCTGTGCCATACCCTTCACCATGTCCTGCATTGACCAGGAGTCAAGAAGGCTACATGGGGCAGAAAGCAACAGCAGTGCCTCAGCAACTGGACACTGCACAGCCTCGGTGCAGGTCCCTCTTCTGACATTGCAAACAGTGTCAGCAAGGGACTCCCCATCCCAGCCCACCACCCTGCTCACCCACACTGCAGACAGTGCCAGGGACAGGGTGGCACCAGGCAGACACTGAGGTGTCCACCAGTGCATGCCAAACATATAGCTTTGGTCTCACTTCTGGGGACTTCTGCTGCCCAGGAGAAACAGACTGGGGGTGCGTAGTCACCTGCCCAGGAGCCAGCTTGTCCACCAGGTCCACCCCCAGGGCCACTGATGCATTAGTGAGGAGAGTTTGAGAAGGACCCTTTGCTTCTTCAGCATGGGAAGTACTGGGATGGGGCCCAGGGGAATGGCCCAGAGACCATACCATGGCCTCACATGTGCAACATCTGCTGTCAAATGTGGAGATTGGATGACTCTACTTTGGTGCATGGATCTCTAATGTATGGCAGTCCATAGAGCAGAGTCATTGCATCATATTGTGAGCCAAGCCAAGCCAGGTCCAGCACTGCCAATGTTGATTTGTCACCAGGATAGGTTTCTCAGAGGCAATAATGCATGATGAGGGGCTGATAGTCTTTCTTAGCCCCCTTCTTCTTTTCCTTGGACTTCAAAATTATGGAAAATAAATAAACAGAAGTCAACATCACGGACAGAAAATATTCTCGGTGTTGATGCAAAAGAAATTTAGTCAGTGATAATTGAACTGAGGCACTGTCACTCCCATGGTGTGCATTTACAAACAAACAAAGAAAGTGGATTTGGTGATATTGATGCCCGTTTCCTGAAATATTCTATGTATGAGATTGCTCAACCATGGACAGATCTTTCTAATAGAAGTTTAATGGACAGTTCCTTTCCAAATCCATGGAAATTAGCTAAAATTGTACCTATCCATAAAGGGGGATCGGATGTTAGGCCTACAAATTTTAGACCAATTGCACTTTGTCTTATTGTTTCTAAATTGTTAGAGAAATTGACCATAGTCAGTTTATTAGTTATTTGGAAAAATACAATAGATTAAACAACTACCAGTCAGGCTTTAGGAGAAGTTATTCAACAAGCACTGCATTCACAGAATTTATAGGCGATCTCATCCTGACCCCTTTAGGAGAGTCAAGACCCATGGGTGCAGTGTTTATTGACCTTTCCAAAGCCTCTGACTTGATCATCATTCCATTATGTTAAACAGGTTGAAGCAAGTTGTGTAGTAGATGAACCACTGAAATGGTTTCATTCTTACTTAAATAACAGGTCCCAGAAGGTGGTGGTGGAGGAGGTGTTCTACATCACACAGTGTTTCACGGTGTCCCAAAGAGTCCATTCTTGGACCCTGTTCTTCATTATATATTTAAATGAATTTCCTGGTTTAATGAAGTCTACCTCAATTAGACTTTACATGGACGATACAGTCCTGGTTTCTGAAAGAACAAGTGCCGGGGAGGTTGAAGCCAGACTACAGTCAGACTTTGACATTTTGCAAAAATGTTTTTTGTCTTCAAACTTGATTATAAACTCTAAAAAGACTCAGACAGTATTATTTAGTTCAGTCTCACCTGGGAAAAAGCTCAATGAAAATGTTTTGCAGATAACAGTACAAAGTGGTAGTAAGTCAACACAAGTCTCAGCGTATAAATATTTAGGGGTCATAATAGATCAAAACTTATCCTTTGAACAGCACATAAATGGATTAATTAGTAAAGTTAACTCTAGAATAAGAGCTTTAAGGATAGTTGAAAATTGTATTAGTAAAGGAGATCGACTAACCATAGCCAATCAACTGATTCTTCCATTGATAGACTATGGAAGTCATGTTTACTTTCACGCAAACCAAAATTCACTTCATAAATTGGACATCTGCTACAACAGGTTGGCTAGATTTGTTTTATGATGCAAATATGACACTCATCACTGTTTGATGTATAAAGCATTAGCATGGTCATCTCTGGATTTACGAGACAAGAAAGTTGGCAAATTGTGTCCTTAAAATTTGTAGATCTGGTCTTCTGATTCCATTAGCTGGAAGTTAACTCAACCCCTGCATCAATTTAAATTAAGGAAAGCAAGGGCTAGGGAATTCGAAGTTCTGAAAGTAAAAAACAAATTTGGGATGATGTCATTTAAGTATAAAGCATCTAAAACATGGAATAATTTTCTGATAACTATTAAAACTCAGAATGTGACAATGGAGGAGTTTAAAACAGTGGTGAAACAGGAATATATCTTTCATTGTAACTGTAACTGATGAAATATGGCAATCCTTGGATTGTTTATAGAGTTTAACTGTATATGTCATTATTTTTTTTGTCTTGGATTGTATTGTAACCTTTTTATGAAACATTGTTGCATAATGTCATCGAACAAGAGCACCTTGAAAAGAGGGCGTTGTGGGTCCTAATGGTGTTTGTTGTGAAAAATGTAAAAAACTTCTCACCTATTCCTGTATAAATAAAGTATTTTACTACTCCTACTACTACTATTACTTGGAAGATCAGGCTATGTCAATTCCTTCACATATTTGACAAGTTAATCTGTGTCTTCTGTCCACACTTTGGAGAGATTCTGTATTATGAGCGGAGTGTTTAGCCAATTTAACATGGTCAGAATTCCTTCCATTAGGGTTGGGAATTTTTCAGGTGATCTGTAAGGGACTCACAGTGTTGAGATTGAGAGGTGTAATGGATCTCACAGCCATGGACAGAGTTCAGGACAGTTTCTTCTGAGGAGATGTTTGAGGTGGTCTCGGTTTCTGGGTCAGTAATTTCCAGTATTGCCTAGTGTTCATTAACAAGTGGGACTTCCCTGCAGCTCTTAAAAAGCAATGGTGAGGCAATGTTTGACAAAATCATCATTAGACCTTAATGTGCTTAGCAAATTGTAGCCTGTTTAAATCTTCCTTTCAGGGACGATTATTTAGGTTTGCCTCAAAGAGATTAACATCTATGAACCTTTCCAGTCGGGTTTCAGGCTACTGTGCAGTATTCAAACCATGCTAATCAGGATATTTAATTTGCTCCTGGTGAGAAATAGAGGAGAATACTCAATAATGGTTCTTCTTTGTCTCATCAACATTTGGCACTGGAAATTTAGGTGGTAATGGAACACCTTAAAGAATACACTGGAATCACCAGAAATGAAAACTACATACTTACCATAATTGTTGATCTTCCAGAATATCTTCGCCATTGATTACCACTCATGGATCTGAGGTGGGTGGTACTAGAACCCCACAGGAGCAAATGTTTTCAGAGAAGGAGCTGATATCAGCTACTGAAGACAGTGGTTTCACCACTGGAACATGCCCGCCGGGATGCACCCGGTCATTATGGCACCAAGTCCCAATTTTGTTGTCCCATCCTTTTGTGGAGGGCTGTGCCCCCCATAACCCCATGTGGGGGGTTATGCTCCCAATGCCCCCCTTTCTAATTATTCTAACTCTTGTGGGGTGGACCTTGGGAAGGGGATGGCAAATTTCTCCTTGTGGTGCCCTAATGACGGGTGCCCTGATGCCCTGAAGGGGAACATAGCATCTGTGCACCTCATGTGGTGCTGGGCGCCAGCCAACAACTGTCGCTGGCTCCCTCATGCACCTTAGTTCTGCTCTTCCCACTGATGAGTGCACACCTTGGAAGTGACATCACCTTAATAAGTTTGCCATCACTAAACTACAGTAGCAGCCACAGACAGTGCCAGATATTTTGCGAAATTTCTGTGATATTTCCAGAAATATCTCCTGCTTCTGCATTTTCACAGTAGGGCAGCAGAGAAACTCTTCAGAAATTTAGCTAAATATCTGAAAATAGCTGACAATGTCTCTGGCTACTACTGTACATCGCTGCATTGTTTTTCTCTGCATGTCATAGTTGAAAACCAAATAGTTATGACCTCTTAAGGCATGCAAGGACCTAAGAGTCCATTTGCATGTAATTATATTACCATTACCAGATCTGCACCATGCCTTCATGCTTTTTATGCAGAGGTGCTGGTGCTCCTTCTTCCATTAAAACAGACCTGGCAGTCTTGTGGACTTCTACCCTCACCTGACCCAGTATTAAAAATTATTGTATAAACCTGGTGGTCTAGTGGACCCCTTACCTTCACCCACCCACGATTGCTGTTAATCATTCTTTATAACTCATCACCTTGCAGAACCAGACACCTCCCAGTGACTGGCACTTACCCATCACACATCTCCATGGCTGTCTGCCATCTGTGCTACAAGTTCAAAATGAATAGACTTGTAACCATACAAATACAGCTATCAACACAGATCTTGTGGGAAAGCCCTTTAGACTAATTTTCCATGAATTTGAAGGGTCATCCCACAAGACCTGTATCAATAAACTACATTTCCATGTTATGACTATTGATACCAGATCTGTAGGGCAGACAATGGCCCACTGCAGCCATGAGTGAAGAGTAACCATCAGCCACGGGAGAAGGTGGGTAACTGGTGTGTAGGGGAGTGTATTGTCTGGGGAGGTACTGGTGTATGTGTGTGTGTATTTCAGTAGAAGAGATCGTGAGAGTTGGGGTTGACTAGACTACCAGGTTTAAACAATTATGTTTAATACAAAGTCGGTGATGGTAGAAATTCCAAGAGACAGCCAGGATTGTATTAACACTACAGTGACGGAGATTGTGGCAGTAAAAATGGCTTGGTGTCATGTTTGCATAACATCACCAGAGGTGCCTGCTGGAGATGGGGGGGAACAAACACCACTTTTTGCCAAGTAAAAGGTAGGGTTTCAGCAGTGTTAGCTAGCATGGCACTGCCAGCCTGTTAGCACTTCTGAAAACCTTTGAATATGCCAGTGAGCCAGTATGCAGTGCTGTCACAGTGACTTTCATAGGCGCTATACATCTGTTAGCGCACACTCACAATCAGCTTTGCACAGGACAATCTGCATCTTTCAATATGGCTCCTGATGTACTGTCAGGCACTGAAGCATGAAAGCACTACTAGCATGGTGCAAACACTGCTTGGATGGGGTTAACAGTTTGAATATGGGGTTCATTATCTGTTAATTATCTGTGGAGTGGATACCAGAGTATCTGCCTAAACTATCTGAAAAATACTTGGAGACTCACCAAGTTAAATGAAGGGAGATTTGCACCACCTATTTTGGTGCCTTACCTCCCGAAATGCTGCTGCTGTTTATTTGGCCACACAATTTCCAATAGTTTAGAAGTAAGAGCACTTGTAAAATTTCCCTCACTGAGTCATTTTGACTTCCTGGTCCGTAGATCCACCCCTGCGCTCAGCCAAGTTATGACATGAACCCAGGGAGAGTGTGGGGATGAGCTCCATTATAGTCTATGGGGGGCAACTTCAACAACATATTTATACTGTATATCAAAATGACTATCTGGTTATTAATCAAGGGCATTGGGTGACTAACAAGGTCCTTGTTAGTCGCCTAGTGCCCTTAAGTAATCACCAAATGGTCACTTTGATATATAAATATGTTGTTAAAGTGCTACTGAATAATGGAGCTATCTATGTCTCCTGAGTTCATCAACAACAACTGTGTGATCGTCTACAGACTGGGAGTAAGTGACAATGAGGGAGGCCTGGCCTCCTTATTGTAAACTATTGGAAATTTGAGGCCAAATAAGCTAACAGCATTTTGGGAGGTAAGGCAACGACAGAAGTGGTGAATAGAGCTAGGCTGATAGGTCTCTTTAATGTAGTCTTCCAAGTATTTCCTAGGCATGCAACTTGTCACTTACCAATTACATTCTGGAGGAACCAGCTTGTTGAGCTCTTCCAAGGATTTCTCTGGCGATATTCCTAACAAGAAAAAAAACAGATGACAAATGTAGGATTAACAATGGCCTGTGCCATCACCTAACTTAGGTAGCAAATTAGTCTCCATGCTGCAATTTTAACATTCATTTTCCCAGGAAACCTCAGCAGCAATGCATTGTTTTGTTACTGGATGGAAACATGGCTACACTGAAAACAAGATGATGCATTGTTGATCAGTTTTCCTGGGAAAATTAATCGACAGTTCTAACACCTTCCCAAACCCATTGCATTTATATGTATTTACACAGTATACAGTTCTTTCTAGACAACTCATGCCTTTCTATCCATAGCATTCAATTATACAATTGCATCCTCCTACCTGAACCTACAGTACATACAGAACATTTGGGGGTATGTCACAGAGACAATATGATTATGAACCACATGGATGGGGTTATTAGACGAGACACCAAGGGTGTCATATGAGAACCTGATGATGAGCTTCGGCTCATGTTCAGACATTAGAGGAACAACAGTTTCTTCCTCAGGAATAGAAGGCATGCTTTGTGTCCAGCACAAGGGCATTGTCAGAAATGACAGGTATTACATCTGTCTCTGGCATTTGTTCTTCCAATTTAAACTCCACACCTCTGTGCATAGTTGGGATTTAGGTGGATCAGTTGCCAGTTACACCAGCACAAAAGGAGTTGCATCTGGGTTCAAACTGTGTGAACATTCATTGCTTGACGATTCCCCAATTGGAGATGCATTAGTTGATGGTTGAGAACTTCTCCATTAAATCAGTTGAAATCACTCATTTTGGGATCTGCCAGGTACTCTGGTGCAACACACAATGTCATCATAATTTTCATCAAAACTGTTTTCAGCTGACTCTTGCACAGGTGCTACATTCAGGATAGCAGTATCAGGTGCAGGCATCCTATTACTCTGCTGGTTGTTGTGACTCCAAGAGTTTGGTCTCCTGGCAATGGGGCACTCAATTTCAGGTGCTGGATTGGGCTCAGTCTCCCCAGTGGGTAGGAGGTGGTTCCCATGTACAGTCTCTTCCAGGCCTCTACCTTATTCTTGATGATTTATTTAGACTGGAAGGTCAGCAATTTGTTTGACTATGACATATGGTTCTGGAACCCGTCTGTCCCTGAATTTCATGTTTTCCCTGCAGGCCTAAGCTTCTCAGTAGCGTACTGTCTCCAGTATATAATACCTAGTGTTGAACTCCTCTGTCGTAATGATTTTTGTTAGCAAACTGTTCTTGGCGGTAGCCTCAGAGGCAAGTTGATAGGCTTTTTCCAACTGTGGACACAATCGGCTATTGTGCTCTAACTATATTTGTTCTGATACACCATCATCTGAGACTCTGAAACAGAGATCAACTGAAAGACAAGCTTCTCTACTGAATGTTAGGTAGTAACATTTGGCAAGCATCATTATGGGCACAATTGTTAAGTGTGTACCAGTGAACTTACTTTCTGTCTCCATTTTGATTTCTGGGCTGGTTCAAGGGTTTCCAACATGTCAAGCAGGGTTCTGTTTAAGTATTCAGGCTGAGGGTCCCCCTGGGGGTGGCAAGGAGTGCTTCTCAATTTCTTATTGCCATAGGGACCAGAAACTCTTTCTAGATTAACTTTCAAAGTCTCTTCCTTGCTCAGAGCAAATTCTTTGGGGATGCCATGATGGTTGACCTACTGTTTTAATGCTTTGACAGCAGTGGTGGCCTTTGATCTTTTGTCAGGTACCCTAAAGCATATTGTGTGTAATAACTGGTCATTACTAAGATGTTGCCATTATTCTTGTTACCCAGCTTTAATGAGAGAAAGTCCATGCAGACTAATTGTAGGGGTCTACTGGTTTTGATGTTGTGGGGATACCACTCTTTTTGGCAAGACTTTTCTCTTGATGCACCTGACATGGTTCTTGCAATTGTGCTCCCCTCTGTTTCCATTTTGGGCCAACATAAAGGGCCTACTTCAAGTTCAGAGATTGTGGTCAACTCCCAAGAGACCCATGTTGTCATGCAGGGATTGGATGGTGGCTTTTCAGTATTTCCAGGGTAAGATCAGCTGTTGATGAGGGAATTCAGGGTGTGCATTGTTGTGAATTATTCTGATGAGCAGTCCAACTTTCAAAGACAACTTTTTCCACTGTCACAATAACAGGGTGATAGTGGGATGATTTATTTGTACCTGACTTGCATCCTATCCCTTCTCCAGGGCAACTACCAAACCATGTAACACGCAGTCCTCCCATGAACTTGGCCTTGTTTGAGTTTGGGACAGCTAGGATGGGGCAAAGATGAAAGGTCCAAACCAATATAACAGAGATATGCAGTTGGAATGGCATCTGGAGATGCCCCTGTATGTCGATTGCTCAGTGTGAGTTTGCAGGGGTAGCACAATCTGTTGTTTCAAATTTCAAACACATTGCTAAGTGGAAATGAAGTACTTTGAATTAGCTGACTGAGGTGTGGACACCAGGATAAGGAGACAATGTCAATGTTGCTTTGCCTACTGGTATTCCTGACCATAATTGTAGGTGAATAAATCTGAAAGCCACCAAGTATCCTCGCATCCAACTTGAAGATCCTATTCATATAAGTGAGAGGATTATTTATGTTATTAATTTATTTATTGAAATTTGTTGACTAGGTAGGCTCACTGAGACTGGAAGTCCCTTTTTCAGGGGCGACCCAGGGGGAGGATATACAAATGGTAACCAACTGAAATTGAATGAGATTAAGCTGTTAGATGGTATTTTTAGTGAATAGGTGAAATTTGGCCAGGGCACTAGAAATCCATCTGCTGTTTTGAAGTGCAATGGGATCTTTAACATCCATATGAACAACCTCCAGAACAGGCAGGCGGTACCTCGGTTTAATGTCTCATCTGAAAGACAGCACCTCAGGAGTGCAGCATCCCCCTCATGATGCACTACAGTGTCAGTATTGGGATTTTACCCCAAGTGCCTCGTGTGGGGCTAAAACCCACAACCTTTCAATTTTCTGGCCTCAGAGGCAAGTGTGCAACTGCTGAGCTACTGACACCGATTATTGTCTGTTCCCACTGAACTGGGCCTCATAAGGGTAGTCTTGGACTTTTTCAGTGACAGCCAAGTCCAGTGCCAGAAATTTCAGTTTGTGCACCGGTACTGCTTTTCAGATGGGTTCAAGCTCAGCTGTCAAAACAGCTAGATGAAGTCTGTCAGGTGCTCCTACTCTCAGTACAAAGAAACCCCTAAATTTTTCACTTATTTTGCTATCTCAGTCTCAAAGTCCTTACATTCAAAAGAAATTAAACTTGCTACATAAGAAACATTACGTGAGACCACATACAAAAATTCTTGCAAATCTGTAGAATGGAGGTGAAGCTATTAAAGTGCAAAGTCAGGGGTTTAACATTAAACAGCCTACTCAGCCCTAACTATACTAGTGCTACCACTAACACAACTGGTATTTTCTTTTGTGTGGGGAAGAACTTTAAAGGCATGTAGATCTCAGACAGAAAACATGAATTTGTTTAAGGTGATTCCACAACATGTTTTAAATAATGTATTTGGGGATATAACAACAATTTTAAGATGGTTAGGCACATTTTTATGATCTTTCAATTCCCCGTCGGTGGGAAGACCATAAAGCATCTGGTAACTCAATCTGTTTAAAGCAATCAAAGTAAATCGCAAATGGCTACGGACACAACAATCTTAAGAAGCAGTAAAGGCAAAACGCAAGATTTACCTATGCCTATTGCCAATCTGGGACTCTCCTATGTCAGCAAGGCATTACATAGAACTCAGTTACTTTCAGACACAGCTGTGATAGGTTTTAAGGATTTGGTTGCATGTACTAGAAGGCATAGAAGATACTAGTTTGATCACAGAACTGTTAAATGGGAGAGCACAGCTTTAAATCTCACCAGTCACATTCCTAGTGTGACCTTGAGCATGTCACTTAACTTTGTGTACTCCAGTATGAGATGTACCATGGCACCAGGTCACTATGGCATGGGTAAAAACAGTGCCATGCGGTCACTACAAAATGGCACTGTCGGAAACTGTGCTAGGTTAAATAAACTCTGAAACAGTGCATGCTGTTATGACCATGCGGTTTTCTACCACATGTATGTGCTGTCATGCTTTTGACCAGATACCATGTACTATCTCAAATGGGCTGAAAAAAAATAAGTGAACCCTAAATGTACAAATAAAATCAGAAATCTAAAATTTACTTTGAAGAAAACTGTTCATGTTCATTACATGGACCTTAAACCATTTCTTAACATTCGAGATTAGTACTGATCCACCTTAAGAACTAGTAGTTCGCACTTGACTCCTCAGAACACTCCAGAACTACAGTGAAGGTTTCTTGAAGGTAGATCGGTTGCCAGTTACACCAGCACAAAGGTGTTGCATCTGAGTTCAAACTGTGTGAAAGTTCATTGCTTAGCGATTCCCCAGTTGGAGATGCATTAGTTGATGGTTGAGAACTCCTCCATTAAATCAGTTGGTCCTGGTCCTGCCTGAGATGGGAGGACAGGAACACAACAGGGTATCCAGGGGTCTGGTGATGGAGTCCTTTTCACATTTTGTTTAATTCAAGCACCCTGCTGCTGCCACAGGTCAACTTGATTAGCTGTTAACTTTGTAGCTGCCCATCAGTCAGTGGAAGACAGCATTGTACAGGAGGGTGTTGATGCTTATTTTCATGCAAACAGTAATACTACGTTTGGCTGAGTTATAGATTTTGACATGTCTACTGCTAAATCTAGTATTATCTGTCACCATAAATTTGTTATTAAAGGATTAATGCCTGACAGGGTGTGTGTCGTGCTGGGATAACGTCATGAAAGACTAAAGGAGCTTAATATGTATACCCTTGAGGAAAGAAGGGAGAGAGGGGACATGATAGAAACTTTCAAGTACCTCAAGGGAATTAAAGTCCAAGAGGGTAGCATCTTCCAGAAAAAGAGATGTGCAAGAACAAGGGGTCACAATTTGAAGACTGAGGGGGGACGGCTCAGAGGTAATGTGAGGAAGTATTTTTTCACTGAGAGGGTTGTGGATGCATGGAACAGCCTCCCTGAGGAGGTCGTGGAGTCAAGAACAGTGGGGACTTCAGAATGCATGGGACAGGCATAAGAGCAGTCCCTAGTGGGGTAGGAGGAAGTAGCTGTTGGTTAACTAGGATCTGCAGCTTATCTGTTAGAGTAGGAAAATGGGCAGACTAGGTGGGCCAAGCGGTCCTTATCTACCCGTCAAATTCTATGTTTCTATGACTCGGGTGGCTGGGCATGAGGCCACAGGCCAAGTATGTCCAATAACTGAGGGCATGACATTATCCCACAAATGACACACACCCTGAGGGGGCATTATTGCTATTATACAACAGCTCATTGTTATATGGAATAAAAAATCATTTTGAAGATGTTTTGTATTGAAAAATATTTTGTTTTTAAGAAGATGAAACAATCAAGCAAAGCAAATGGTCATCTGCAGATTCACAGTGAGGATGAGACTAGACTCGTGATGTTGTGCTGGAATAATATCACGGGTCCAGCCCAAGACTGACCAATCAAGTCCAGGATTTTTCTTGCCCTTGTATAATATACTGTATTATGTATTTCCTTCACTGGGTGAAGGCTAAATAACATCACCAATCTGTATCAATGTACCTAGTCCTGCCCTGAGATGGGGAGGACAAGCACACAACTGGGTATCCTGTGACATTGACAGCTGCAATTGGGCACCTACAAAAATGATGACTCAATGGTGGTGTCTGTCATCAGGGCTACCAGGGAAGGAGGGTGACTGGATGGGGGAGTTTGCGAAAACAGCGACATCCTGTCGTGCATGTCTATGTGCGGGGGGAGGGACGAGCATACTGAGTGAGGAGTGGGACAGGAGGGAGGGATTGTGAGGGGTGGTGCTGTGGCGAGTTGCTCCTGTGGCATGGTGGGTGGGCACAGGGCTGGGCTGCATGGTGTGGTTTGGGGGCTGGGCGCCTTCGCCTTTTTGTTGTGCCCAGCCCCAAATGCCCTTTCTTTGTCTTTTCATCCCCGACATGCACCACCCTGGAGTTGAGAATCCTGAAGTAGGGGGTTGCGGGGGGGGGAAGCCCCCCACATTTAAAGGTAAAATGTAAGTCCCCAGTGCCCTTTTGCTGTGTGCTGGGTAGTACATTGCAGAAAAGTTTTTATAGCGACGTGCACTTCACCGTACGGTGATCGCTATTCTGTGATCTCCGTTACCACATAGATCCACACAACAGTACTACAAGCTGTGAACATTTGGCATTGACAAATGCTTTATCCTAACTTGAAGCAAGAATTACTTCTTTGTCCCCAAAGACCATCAAAGTTTAAGGTAATTTTCATCATTATTATATCAATGTTTGAACTGGCTGGTAACAAAATCCCCCAAACTTCTGTCCCTGGGCATTTCAAGCATCTTTAGTAGCATAGGAATTAATAAACATTATATCATACCTGAATAAAGGCCACGGTAACCACAATCAATATTGCCTATTAAAGTAAAAAAATACAGAAATTGATTAAAGTTTGACATAAAATGCACTTTAAGATGGCAAATAAAAACACTAAGTTGCAATTCCTGATTATTTGAGATTCCATAACTATAATGTTAAAATCTTGACCGGTTAATTTTGTCATCCCAACTGCTGTCTTGACTCTGTGACTTTTCTTTTATTCTGTTTATCACCCAGTTTCCTGTCTTCCCCTGGCCCCACCCTTATGATCAGGGCAACCTCAGCTGCATCCTTTTTCAGTCTGGAGGGCAGGAGAGCAGCTGCCTTCAGAGCCAGGGACAATGTGGCTCCTCATTTGGCTGGCAGAGAATGTGTGAATGCCAGGTGGTGCACACCCTCCCTCACTCCTACAATGCACTCAGCCCTTATTGGCCCCTATTGTGGGGACTTGGGGCTTGTGCATAAACTCGTTCCAGTCTCTGAGTGTTTCTTTTTTAAACTTGTGCAGTTACCTGTCACATTTAATTAAAATTATAATTCTAATTATCTACTTCATAGAAACATAAGGGAAACATAGACTTTGTGGCAGATAAGGACCACTTGCACCCCCCAGTCTGCCCATTTCCCTACCTACTGGATAAGCTGCAGATTCTAGTTTACCAACAGACTACTTCCTGCAACCCCCACTATAATTGCCTTATGTCTGTCCCATGCATGTTTGAATTCCCCACTGTTTTAGACCAACGACCTCCTCAGAAAGGCGGTTCCATGTATCCACCACTCTCTCCGTGAAAAAAATTCCTCACTTTACCCTGAGCTGTCCCCTCTATCTTTAAATTGTGCCCCTTGTTCTTACACATCTTTCTTTTTTTTTTTTTTTATTTGCATTTTTCCACCTCCTCCTAGCTGCCGGCCACTAATGTTCAGCCCAGTCACAGGCCAGCAGCACCACACATCGGCCTCGGGTCCTCGATGCCCGTGGCTTGCCCCGAGTGGGGCTGCGGGATGGGGAGAGCAAGGCATCCCGCAAGGCCGTGGTGGTCGGGAGGACTGGCCTGGGGGGCTAATCAAAGCTTGTGACGGGCTTCATGGAGGGTGGCCGGCAGCTAGATCCATTTTCCTCTTTTCGGGAGGCGGGGTCATGCAATGACATCCAGCGTCCGCCGCCTCCTAATCTTTGAGCGGCGAGCATGGTTGCTCCTAGCCTCCGCTGAGAGTCCCCATCGCCCGATGCTACCCATCCCTCCCGAGAAGGAGAGCGAGTCCAACGACGCTAATCCTTCTCCTCGTGCCGCCCTCCGACGACTCGGGTCCGTCTCGAACTGGTCGCCAGGCGTGCAAGGAAATCCAACCGGCCGTCCGACGAGCCAGCACATATCTCTTTTCTGAAAGATGCTACCCTCCTGGACTTTGTTGATTCCCTTGAGGTACCTGAAAGTTTCTATCATGTCCCCCTGTCCCTCCTTTCTTCAAGAGTATACATATTAAGCTCTCACAGTCTCTCTTCTTATGGTTTGTGCTGCAGACCCTGCATCATTTTAGTTGCCCTCCTCTGGACTGCTTCCATCCTGTCTATGTCCTTGCGTAGATGAGGTCTCCAAAACTGCACACAGTACTCCAGACGGGGTCTCACCAACTGTCTGTATTGAGGGATAACCACTTCCCTTTTTCTACTTGTGATACCTTTAAGTCCCTGAGTCTGCCCTGACACTCTGTCTTACTGTAGCTCTCAGAGACTGCCCTCAGCCTCCACTGTTCTTCCACCAGTGATTACATGCCCATTCTGATGATCCCTTTGAAACTGTCCCACTGTATTTTCAGTTCACTTGTGGCCCCTGCACTAACCACATTGCTGAGCAGGATGTTCCATTTTGCCAACACCCTCTATGTGAAGAAAGGCTTCTTGACAGCAGTTGAGGAATACCTTATTTTGAATATTCAGCCAAAGATTTGTATTCAGGGCCCAACGCATTTGGAAATTCAGTATTCATATCTGTTATTCATGTAGCTGTGGGGGGAGTTAAAAAAATGCACTTACAGGAAACCCTGCTTGCCCTTTCTTCCCTCAATCCATCTGAGTTCGGTTCTGACTATCTCGACCCCAAGTTCCCCTGCCTCTCAGCTCCTGCCATTGCAGCTCCCCTTACTCACCTACATAACCTTTCCTTCACCTGCTGCACTGTTCCTCAGTCCTTGAAGTTGGTCAAAGTTTTTCCACTCCATGAAGGGGATGTCCCCTCCTCTTGGCAACTTCTGTCCCATCTCCCTCCTCCCTCCCTCTCTAAACTAGGAGAAACCAGTCCAATGGAGACACCTCAATTTCATCTCATCCACTAACTTCCTCCCATCTTTCCAGTCTGGTTTCTGGAAGCACCACTCCACAATCCCTCCCTGCTGCATGGTCACAGATACCATCTTCTGTGGGCTGGATAGGGGGTCATTACCACAGCAATTTTCATTGATCTGGCCAAAGCCTTAAACTCAGTGTCTCACTCACTTCTCCTGGACAAGCTGGAGATCTGATGGTCTCTCTGCCCTTGCTGTTGCTTAGTTCCATTACATTTTTACCTAACTGGCAGCAACAATCTGTACAGGTCAGTGATTCCCTGTTGCTCCCTTCCTATCCAATCTGGGGGTCCAGAAAACTCCATCCTTTGTCCCATTAATTTCTCAGTCTTCCACAATGACCTCCCACCACCGTGTCATCTCTTAAACACATGTATGCAGTTGACACAGTCATCTTCACCTCTGGTCCTTGCACTGCAGCTGTAGAAGACCTGCTCCAGTGAGACTTCAGCAATGTCCTACACTGGTTCCAATCTAAATAATTTAAAGGAAACTGAAAATTACTAACCGTAATTCTTGATCTTCTTGGACCATCATCATTATTGATTCACACTGATGGGTTCTGAGCCAGACCCTAGCGCCGGAAGTGCTGGGACCCTGCGGCAACCATAACCTTTCAGAAGGGCCGGCGTTGAAGTAGGCAAGGTGCATACATGGCACCATGAGACAGCTCATGCTACATGGCTTACCGGCCTTCAGCTGCCTTAGTACCTTTTTACCAAGGAGGCGCAGTGTAAAACATCTAACATAAAGGGCTTAACATAGCCCTTTGAACCCATAAGAAGAGTCAACAACAAAAAGCAGTGTCGTCACAGCCCAACCAAAATAAGGAAGGGTGAAGACCATTGAAGAGAAACAGTGAGCCCAGGGGATAGTGGGTGGGTATGTGAATCAATGGTGAAGAAGAAGATGAAGAATTATGATGAGTACAGAATTTTCATATCTTCCTGGACCTTATCTTCAACACTGATTCACACTGATGGGTTCAAGTACCACACTGAGATGAAAGTGCCCCAGGCAGGGTGCAGGAGCTGGAGCTCACTCAGGACAAGAGTCCATTAAGGACCATCCTGCCCAAAGAGGCATGCTGCCTGGCATGGATATCCAAGGCATAGGGCTTGATGAAAGTGCACTGTGCTCCAAGTGGCAGCTCTGCAAATATCAACGATAGGAACAGAGCAATTCTCTCCAGGGATGTAGCAACTGATTCTGTGGAGTGGGCAGGAACCTGGCCTTCCCTTTAACCTGTGCCATGGAATAACACTGGCAGAGGCAAGCAACAATCCATGCAGAAATGCATTTGATCATAACCGGCTGGATGAGGGTGCAAAGAGCTGCTTTGACTGCCAGAAGCCCTTAATTGTAAGTAGAATTTGAGGGCTTTCTTAACATCCAGAGAGTGGAGGATGCGCTCCCCTTTGTTCTGGAAGTTGGAAAAGTATGTAGGCAGTACCAAGGGCTGGATCAAGTGGAATTCTGACACCACTTTATGTAAAAATGTGGGGTGTGTATGGAGAACCACTTTGTCCTTATGAAAGATGGTATACAGATGGACTGTAACCAGAGCATGAATCTGAGAACCCTTCAAGTAGAGGTGATGACCACTAAAAATTCAGTTTTCTAAGTTAGAATTTGAAGTCTACAGGTATCAGGGGTTCAAAGGACTTACAAGTGAGCATATCAACACCAGGTTGGGGTCCCAGGCAGCAACAGGTTTTCTGACTGGGGGTCTTGTGTGCAAGATTCCTTTCAAGAACCTCATAAAAAGGTGTAGCTGAGCTAGGGTGAGGTTCTGAAATGGCTTGTGGTAAGCTGAGACAGCTCATAAAAGGACTTTAACTGAGGAATACTGTAACCTTGCATCAGAGAGGTCCAGCAAATACTCTAAAATCTTACCCAGTAGGTAATGGAATGGATCTATATGGGATTTGAAGCACTACTCAAAAAATGTTTCCATTTGGCTGTGTAAGTGTTTTGGTAGAGGGGCTGCAAGTGGCCAGAGAGAATCTCAGATGCTTGCAGAGAGACCTTGTACATGCTCACTTCTATCTCCCTTCAGGAGCGGCATGGAGATGGAGGGACCACAAGTTGGGATGAACCAGGGACCCCTGCATCAAAAGGTCTGTCTGGAGGGGAATGGCTCTTGGAGGGGCAACTGACAAGTAGTTGAGTAGAGGAAACCATATCTGTCAAGGCCAGAATGGTTCAGTGAGTATAATCTCACCTCCATGTGCCTCCAGCTTGAGCAGCACCCCCTGAACTAGAAGAACAGGAGGAAATGCATACAGAAAATGATTTTTCCACCACAGCATGAATGCATCCTGAAAGAAAATGCCATGTTCTGGATTTCTGGAACAGAACTGACACAGTTTGGCATTGAGTGGGGACACAAAGGTCTGGATCTGGGGTTCTCCACTTGTTAAAGAGAGACTGCATGACATCTGGTGCAATCAGACACACTCGTGAGGATCTGCTTATGTCCAACAGAGCTTGTCTGGCAGACTGTTCTGAGCCCTAGAAAATAAATCACCTGGATCAGAGCAGTCTGCTCTAGGCACTATTCCCATACTCTCATTGCTTCTCAGCAAAAAAAAAAAAAAAGGAAGAGTGCCCCCACTGTTTGTTGATGTAGTACATAATTGTCTTGTTGTTTGTCTGCAGGAGGATAACCTTGTGACAGACAAAGTCCACTAGGGCCCAGAGGCAGTACAAGACTGCTCTCATCTTCAATATATTGATGTGGAGATGAAACTCAAGTAGATTCCAGATTCCCAAAGTGTGGTGGCCCTGGCAATGGTCTCCTCACTCCAGAGACACATCTGTGGTAAGGGTTATCTGAGGCTGTGGAGGTGAGAAGAGAAGACCTTGGAGGAGATTGTCCTCCTGTGTCCACCATGCAAGTGATCAAAGTAGAGGCTTCATCACTTTGACAGGGTAAGACTGAGGATGCATTGTCAGAGACCAATGACGTTTGAGAATCCACTGAGTTGTCCTCATGTGTAGATGCGCTAGAGGCACTGTGAAGACAGAGAAGGCTATGAGGCCTAACATCCGCTGCACAGAGTGAGCTCAGATGGACCTTGTCTCCATGATGAAGTGCACCATCTAAAGGATGGCTTTCCTTCCATCTTCCAGAAGGAAGGTCCTCACCTTGGTGGTGTCCAGAGGTTCCGATAAAGAGAAGCTGCTGAGAGTGTTGAAGTTGTGACTTCTCTAGATTCAGCAGAACCCCATGGAGGTCAGAAACTGAGTTGCTGTATTTACTACATGTTATACACCCTGCTTGAATGGGCTGGCTAGCAGCCAGTCACCCAGATAGGGGAAAAACCTGGAGTCTGAGCTATCAAAGATGCATTGTGAGAACTGAAAAGCACTTTGTAAAGACTCAAAGTGCTGAGGATAGCCCAAAGGCAGGACTGGGAATTGGTAATGCTCTTCCAAAGCCATGAAACAAAGAAATTTGTGGTAGCTGGGATGGACCAGAATATGCTGGTAGGTGTCCTGCATGTCCAAGGTGGCCACTCAGTCTAGGCACTTGAGAAGTGGCAACAGGATCCCTAGAGAGACCCTCTTGAAACTTCTCTCACTGCATAAACTTTAATTTTCTGAGGTCAAGAATGGGGTACATGCCCTCTGACTTCTTCGGAACAAGGAAGTAATAGGAGTAGAAGCCTATATTACACTGCATGTCTGGCACTACTTCCACTGCCCTGTTGCTCAAGAGGCCCACTATCTCTGAGATGAGAAGGTCCAACATGGCAGCCAACATGAGTACTGCTTCCTGGGTGGATAGTTTGAAGGGATTTCTGAGAAATTCAGTAAGTATCCCTCTCGGATGATCCTTAAAACCCATTCATCTGTGGAGATAGATTTCCACTGACTGTAAAACTGAATCAGATGCCCCCCCCCCACCAGACAGGAGAGGTCTGCCGTGGGCAGCTGAAGCAGAAACAGGTCCTGAACTTCAAAGTGTGGCAATAGGCGATTTTGGGGCTTGTGCATTCAGCTGCATCTTCTTCTGTGAATGAGGAAGCTGGGACTTGACTTGGGCTCCTCTACCTTTGCCACAAAAGGACTCTTTATTATGGTAGTCATCTTGGCACCTCCCCTTTTGAGGGTGAGCTGGGGCAGGCTGACCAGTCTTGATGGCTGTTCTAGTCTTTTGGAGGCCTCGAGGACTGTTCCACTTGTTGGCTGAACAGATAAGAACCACCAAAAAGACATTCATGACTTGCTGTTGGACATCAGTTGAAAACTGGACGTCTGAAGCCAAGAGTGTCTCCTAGTGCAGATAGCTGCATCAGCAGAGGGGAAGCAGTGTCATATGCATCCATAGCTGCCTTCAACTAATGACTGTTGGACTCTACTGTGGGTAATAGTCTGAAGAATTTTATGTCCGATTCTGGCAAGGCCTCCGCAAGAGATTTGAGAGAGGTCCAAAGGGCATACTTGAACTGGGAGAAATGACCCTGGTAGCTAGCTACTCACATACTCAAGATAGCTGCAGTTCAAGTCCTCTTCCCCATTGCATCAACTTTTTGAGACCATTTATTGATGGGGTATGCCATAACCTCCTGAGGAAGGACAGCTTTGTCATTCTCAGCCAGGATGACAATCTTATCAGCAATAGGCTGAGATGCCAGAATAGGTCTATCCTTAGGAGCAGTATATTTTACAGAACATCTGCTCATAGACAGATCGAATGGAAGCAGGCCTGGCCCACACCACCTCTGAGAGAGTCTCAAAAGTAGGATGGATAGGAGGGTGGAGGTTGATCGGAATATTGGGCACATGGAACCACTTGAGACATAATCGTTTACCTAGATCTAAGGCAGAACTCTCAAGAGCAAGAGTTGCTTGCATACTGTGAGAAAAGTCTGAAAAGAAAGGTTCTCCTGTGTTACAGAAGGAGCACCCAGAGTTGGGGTATCCAGGATGTAAAAAGAAACATCATCACCACCCTCAGAAATAATGAAGTTGGGGTCGTACTCATCCTCCTCCAACTCTTCTCCAGGGAGAGAGGTAGGGAGAGAAGTGGACCTAGAGACACCTAGCCCAGCTCTGGGAGTTGGAAAAACAGGTGGCACCGGCAGAGAATCCGATACCAGACCCTGTGCCAGCATCCTCGGGAGCCACCACCGCACCACCTGGGGAGAGCTGGCGCCGGCACCAGCCCCATGGGAGCCATTGTTGTCACACGAGACAAGAGCTCAACATTGCAGGTGTCGTCAGGTGCAGCTGTGGATGAGGTGCCAGGGCAGGCCCCAGAAGGCCTGAGCCCACTGCCAAACCCAGCAACACCCACAACAGAGTTTTGCTGGCACCAAAGTGAAACGAGAAGGTACCTGGGCTGATCCCAGCACAGTGACACTGCAAGGGGGTATGACTAGTGGAACCGGCATTGGCGGAGCAGTCACTGGCAAGGGATCTGGATCTGTTGATGGGGCCAAATGCTCTACCTGGCTAGAATGTCCTGACTGTATCACTGTAGTCCCAAACTCTGAAGGGCCCAGAACTGGTTTCACAGGAAGGGGCAAATGAGCTAGACGCTGTACCCACTGCTCCATTAGAGCTGCTCAGTGGTGAAACTGCCCACAGGAATCCCCACAAGAGGACAGAGAGGGACTCTGGGCACGAGATCTTGAACATAGAAACATAGAAGTTGTCAGCAGATAAGGACCTCTTGACCCACCTAGTCTGCTCTATATTCCCAACCTACTGTGCCACTGCAGACCCTACTTGATCTCCGGACTTCCAGGTACTCCTCCTATTCCACAGGAGAGCCTTTCTTTTCAGACTTTGCTTTGCAATATGCAAGCAGCTCTTGCTCTCGAGGCTTCTGCCTAGATCCAGAACACTCATGAACAGGAGTCACCAGGGATACCGGTGGCACTGGGGAAGGCCCCCTGCTCCTGGACCTTGAAGCTCTCATGACAGACCTACAGAGGGTGACCTGAGTGGTACCATTTCTTCCCTTTCTGATCAGAAGTAGAAGAACTGCTGCTGCCAGCATGAGACTCCCACTTAGGATCGAGAACAGGCCCATCTTTTGTATTTATGGAAGGACTCTCCTCCTCTGAACACAGGATCCCATCATCAGAACCCCTCAGTGAGGGAAGTGGACCAAACATGGCCCCACTGCCGGAGCAGCAAGCCTGAAGAGGCTCCCTACCATCACTGTTGTCATCCATGGTCTAGGCTTTTGTTGGTAGGGCTGAGAGAGACTGACAGGAGTTTTTTTTAACTAAACTGGTACAAAAATAAGCAATAGCTAAAAGTTAGAAGCTGAATGTACTGAAACGCTGTTGTTGTATAGCCATGAAGATCTAACTCCAGGTGGGTGAGCGATGTTGTCACTGAAGCACACTTGCCAGTGGGGAAAAGGGAACTGAGGTAGTTGAGGGCTGGTGCCAAGGTAAGCCATGCAGCGTGAGCTACTGTAGTCTTATGGTGCTGTGAATACACACAGCCTACCCCAGGACTGGCATTCCTGAAAAGTTCTGGCTTCTGCAGGGTCCTAGCACCTCTGTCTCAGAACCCATCACTGTGAATCAATGGTGAAGACACAGTCTAGGAAGATCTAGCCAGACTCACTGCCTCCCCATCTCCAACATTCTGGATGGCATCCCACTTGAAGCGGTTCAGTCCTTTAAGTACCTGGGGGTGTGACTAGACAATAAACTTGACCTCTCAAGCCACACTGATGCCATCCATGCCAAGCTCCATCCCAAGCTGGATGCCCTCTATTGTTACAAAGATTGCCTATCTCTGCATGCCCAAAGGGAGCTGGTTACCAAAATGGTGCTCCCTGTCTTCAACAACGCAGATGTAGTCTATGGTTCTGCAACTCCCCTCCCGTGGGTCACACCTGAAAACAAGCCTTGGCTCAGCATGCCTTTCCCGGTTACCAAATTTAAAATAAATGAATGAAACACAGTCCCCCATCCTCCTCAGACTAATCATGAAATGTAACCCCTAGTCCTGCCACCCTCTGCATCAAGTCTACTCCCACTCTTATCCCCCGCCAGCACCTCAATTTAAGCTCTAAAAGGATAAATGGCAAAAAACTCCCATGATGGCTGACCAGCACAACCCGCCCACTGCCATGGGCAGTCACTGTCTTGTCTTGCCATTTTTTACTGTTACAAATAATCCCTCTCCCCTGCAGCAGCACTCAAGCCCCACGCTCCTCCCCTCAGTACCAAGAGCTCATAAACTGAATGGTCCAACAGGGTTGGGAAGGTGACTGACACAACTCTCCATCTTCCACAGCTTGCCACCTTCTTGTGATTGACCCTCCCATGCTTGCGCACATAGTAAAAATGAAAATTACATACAGTAATTTTTGATCTTCTAGAAATTTCTTCACCATTGATTCACTCTAATGGGTCTCAGTCAGAGCTGCCAGGACCCTGCGGGAGCCTGAACTTTTCAGAATGGCTGGTGCCGAGGTAGGCTGCATGCATGCATGCATGCATAATGCAGCAAGACTAGCTTGCACTACATGGCTTACCTCAGCACTAGCCCTCAACAGCCTCAGTACCTTTTTGACTGATGAGGTGCAGCGTAATGAAACTAGCACTTATGTACTTAATCTAACAGCATAAGATAGCCCTCATGATTCCCATGAGAAGGGCCAACAAACCAGTAACACAGTGCCTTCATAGCCGAAAACCAAGCACAAGGGGCTAACACCAGCAGTCTGGAAAAGGCCTGGGGGATGGGGCATGTGAATTAGTGATGAAGATATTTCTAGAAGATCAAGAATTATGGTGAGTGTGTAATTTTCATATCTTCCAGCAATTAATCTTCCCCATTGATTCACACTAATGGGTCAGAGTACCAAGATCAGGCAAAGGTCCCCCAGAATAGAGCCATAGGAGCTGAGGCTCATTCAGGACAGAAGTCCATTCTGTATAGTCCTGCCAAAGGAGGCATACTGCCTGGCATGTACATTCAAGGCACAGAGCTTAACAAAAGTGTGCACTGTGTTCCAAGCTACAGCTCTGCAAAGATCACCAATATGTATAGAATGAATCTCTGCCAGGGACGTGAAAACTGCTCTGGTGGAGTGGGCCTGTACCCAACCCTCCGGCTTGACCTGTGCTATGGCACCGTACTGGCAAAGACAACTCACAATCCACGCAGAAATGCAATTGACTGTAACAGGTTGTCAGTTCTTATTGGGATCAAAAGAGACAAAGAGCTGCTTGGATTTTCTGAAGTCCTTAGTTCTGTCTAGGTAAAACTTAAGGACTCTCCTAACATCCAGAGAATGAAGAGCATCTTCGTCATTCTCAAAGCTGTCAAAGTAGGTAGGCAGCACAAGAGGCTAATTCAGATGGAACTCTGACACCACTTTTGTAGGAACTTAGAGTGCATGCGGAGAACTGCCTTGTCCTTGTTTAACAGTATTTGGGGATCTGTGACCGAGGCATGAATTTCAGATAGTTTGTGAGCTGCAGTGACTGCAATAGAAACTTTGCTTTCCAAGTAAAGAATTTTAACTGATATGTCGCAAGATGCTCAAAGGGGTTTCAGGTGAGCATGCCTAATACAAGGTCAATATCCAAAGCAGTTTCTAGCTTCTGGATATGTGACCTTCTGTGTAAAATGCCCTTAAGGAACCTTTAAAGAAAGGCAACTGAGCCAGGTACAGGGTACCAATGGGGCTTATGATATGCAGATACAGCACACAAGTGGACCTTGCTATGGAATACTGCAAGCCAGCATAAGAAAGGTCCAGCAAGTACTCTAAAACCTCGTCAGGTGGGCACCAAAAGGGGTTCATGTAGATTTTGGAGCACTAGATGGAAGATCTTTTCCACTTACAGCAGCTGTGTAAGTCTTCCTTTTGAAGGTTTATGGGCATCCAAAATAATTTTAGAAACCCCTGAGATACCTTTGTACCTGTTCTCTCTATTTCTTCAGAGCCAGGCCTGAAGATAAAGGGAGTGCATGTTGGGATGGACCACGTGATCCTGAATTAGTAAGTGTGTCCTGAGTCGAGGATATTCAGTGTTACTGATAGTCTTTTCATCAGGGAAAACAATATCTGTCAAGCCCAGAAGTGCCTCCAGTTTGATCAGAACCTTCTGCACCAGAGGGATTGGAGGAGAATGACAGAAAAATAATTTGGTACTGCAGTCTGAATACATCCTGACAGAAAATGCCATGTCCTGTATTTCTGGAGCAGAATCAAGGCAGTTTGGCATTGAGTGGGGCACAAAATGTTCCAAATCTGGTGTTAACCTCTTGCCTAACAGTGGTGTCATGACTGGATGTCTGAAGCTAGTGACCATTCATGATGATCAGCCTTTCTTCAGATGAGATAATATGCCAGAGCATGTTGCACTCCTAGCAGGTAAACTGCTTGAAGCAGGATCACCTGCTCCAGGCACCATTCCCACACTCTCATCGCTTCTGAAGAGAAGATAAGAGGTGCTGTTCCTTGTTTTTTGATGTAATACATTACAGACTTGTCCATTTGCATGGGGACTGTTTTATGAATGACGAGAGTGGGCTTCTCACCCTAACAGAGAGGCATCCATGGTGAGTGTGCATTTGTGAACAGGTCACAGAACAGGGTAACCCTCCTGTCTGCTTGTGGGTCCAAATTACCTTTGATCTCAAGTTCTGGGGGGATTCAAACTGTGAACCTTATGCTAGCATACCCAAATGTACAGGCTCAGATAATCTGCTCTTCAGGGGGATGCCAGATATCTTTCGTCTAAGGGCACCTAACCACGTATCCAAAATGAACCCTTAAAACTCTATAAAAGACCTTAGGTATATTCTCACCTTTTCCCAGTCTGGTAACACCATCAAGCTTATGAACAGTTGTCAGATTTAACCGCTTATACTTCACATGCAAAAGAACTTCGAAGACACACTCAGGCAGTCATTTTAAATGAAAGGTTCACTTAAAATGGATAAAAATAAGTAAAATGTAAACACGGAACACTATATCACAAAGCATACAATCACTTAAAAAGAAAACAAGGAAAAGTACAAACAAACTTCTACCACAATACAACTAGACTTTTTCTGTCTAATGTATTACCTTCTTACAGTGCTTAAGTTAGTTCTTGTTTCTTAGAAGTCCAACAAGAAATGTGTCTCAGTGGAAATACAGAATACAGTTTAAACTCTGTGTCTCCATCCCTTCTCTGATGCCATCTAGCTCCTCCTTTTAGAATATAAAAATTATACAAACGAGGATCTTCCTGTCAGGAGATATTTTAAAAACTGTGACTTCAGCAAAAACTAATTTCCCAAAATGACTCCTTAATTAACATTCCCTCTTTGATCTTTAAGCAGTTCCTCTTCCCAAGGATCAAAGGACTTTTATGACTTTTCACACCATGGTAAAAAAATGTTTTTTTCCTCTAAAACGTCATAAAAGTTTACGATCCCTTTATCCTGGCAGTTGGGTCAATTCTAATTAAGTCAGATAAACAGAAGACCCTTAATTAAGGGCTCTCTAGTCTTAATTACCTCCTGGTTTCAGGTTAATACATCCTGTTATTTCCATTAAAACTTAACCCATGGCACAGCTGCCTTATACAGACAAATCACACACCACATTTTTATATTACAAATATCAAAGAACAATCAAACCAACTGGCCAAGCGTCACAATGATTGGTTGGCAGCGGTGCAGATACATTTGGTAACGTAAGCTTTAATTGTTCAGTGTGTCGGCTTAATATTGTGCAGCTCACTTGCAAAAAACCAAAAAAAGAAAAAAGCAGTGATTTATCTTTAAAGAGGAAACAGAACTATATCATATGTTTACAGTTGAGTTCCTACCTGTTTTTTTTTTTTTTTATTAAGTGCAAGTTAGAGTAGCATAGCTAGGGAAGAGGATGTCTTCCAACCACAGAGGTTATACTGCAGACTACTGAGGCAGTTGTGCAGAGACAGAGGAGTCCTGTACGACATAAGAGCCCCCCAAGCAGAACCTCACTGATGCCTTGATGGCAGCAGATGCCCAGAGCATCGAGTCACAGACTGTGACTGTAAAGGACCAGACCTTGAGTGTGGAGGGGCCAGCGGCCAGTGCAGTGTCTAGATCCAGTGAGGATGACAGCATGGCCAGTGCCAGTGAAGGGCCACAGCAGCAGGGGAAGGTCACCAGCATTCTGGAGCCAGAAGCAATCAGACTGCAGACTGAGTTGCACAGAATGGAGCTGGAGTTCCAGGAGAAGAGGGAGCGAGAACAGTGAGAGGCTGACTGGGAACAGTGGAAGGCTGACCGTAAAGAGCGTGTCTGCCAGTGAGCTGCAGAGGAGAAGAGGGAGTGAGAACAGTGACAGGCAGACCATGAGGAGTGTGAGTGCCAGAGGCGACATGAGCTGGAGAAGCTACGACTTCAACCACCAGCACTAGAGCAGGTAAGTGGTTTGGATTTAACTGGAACTACAGGACTGGGTTATAAATTGAATTTCAAATTGATTGCTGAATTTAAAGAGTGGGAGGATATGGATGCCTTTTTAAATTCTTTTGAAAAAGTTTGTATTCAGGCTAAAATTCCTAGAGGGTCCTGGAGCTCCAACTATCCCCGCTACTTACTGGGAAAGCTCTGATACATTGGGTCAAATGGACAATGAGGACAGTAAATGATTACAGCAAACTTAAAGCTGCACTTTAAAAAAAATTGATTTAACTGCTGAAGAATACAGAGCTAAATTCTGTAAGCTCAGAAGAAGCCCTGATATGAGCTATGAGGATCTAGCCGCAAAACAACGTCAGTTTCCAAAACAGCAGGAAGGAATTATAACAAACTCTGTAGATAAAATTTAAAATGCTATTTTGTTAGAACAGTTTTTTGGGGCATACCCAGCAGAGCTGAAAACCTGACTGGAGGACCGAGATCCCAAAACAATGCAAGAGGCTTCTGAACTCTCGGACCGCTATGCCAAAAACAGACCTGCTCTGAGAGTGAATGGGGCAGGCGTGGCAGTGCAGAAAGGGAAAAGTGCACCTTCAGGGCAGCTAAAACCCTCACTGCCTCTACCAAAACCAGTTAGCCCCAGGTTTCAAAGAAAAGATTTCTGTGAAAAAAGAAAAGAATGTTAGGTCTATAAAAAAACTGGGCATATTGCCAGGCAGTGTCCCAAAAGGGCAAGCAATATGCAACAGGGGGCTAGGAAAGAAGTGGGTTGTTTGTGTGTCCCTGGAAGCATGCCTGTGAACATGAGGGAACACATGCACCCAGTCACGGTGAATAGTGTACAGACACAAGGGCCAAGGGACACAGGGGCATCCCTGACATTGGTAAAAGGGGATCTGGTAGAGTCTGGTCAGCTTATACCCAATAAATATGTCACTGTACAAGACTTTACTGGTGAGGAGAAAACATTGCCCCTCGCTAGTGTTCTCCTAGACTGGGGTGAAACAGGGGGAACTCTGCAACAGGTGGCTGTAGCCAAAACTTTAGCAGTGAATGTCATCCTTGGCAACAATCTCAACCAGGGGATGGTGTGTGCAGTTACCCTTAGCCAAGTGGCAAGAGAAAACTGTAGTCCCTGCCCCACACAATCCAAGGTGGAAATCACAGGGAGGACGATTCCCCAGCCTGTGTCTCCTGATATGAAGACCAATGAAAGGGTAGAAATTTCCCAGTAGCAGTTAACAACACAGCTATGGAGGATTACTCTAAAGAAGGAGGGTGACCTATTGTCAGAGGGTTAGGGATGACAGTGATCCTGAGTGCCCTGATGCTAGTGCTAGGGACCCTAGTTTAGAGACTGAAGGGGACCTGTCCCATGCCTTGGGAATGTGCGAGAAGTTTGCAGCTGCTCAGAGAAGTTACCCTAGTCTGGAGAATCTGAGGGCATGGGCTGACTCTGATGGTGCACAGGAGGTGGCAGTAAACATAAGGTTTATTGGGAAAATGGACTGATATATACCCAGAGTGTGCAGACAGAGGGAGGGTGATAGGCAAGCAGCTTGTCATTCCTCAGGGGTATCATGAGCAGTTGCTCAAGACTGCACATGATATTCCCTTGTCTGGTCATCTGGGAATCACATGCACTATGCAGCGGTTGGCCCAGAATTTCTATTGGCCCAACTTCATCCCGCAGGTGAAGGAGTATTGCAGGTCTTGTCACTAGTGCCAGGAAATAGGAAGGCAGGTAAGAAAACGCAGCCACCCTAGTTCCATTGCCCATAATGGAGGAGTCATTCTAGAGGGTGGGTATGGATATTGTGGGACCTTTAAATACTCCCAGGCCTCCAGGAAGATGTTCATCCTAACTGTGGTGGATTACGCCACCCAGTACACCAGAGGCAGTTGCCATATCCTCACTGAGGACAGACAAAGTGGCAGATGCCTTACTTGGGATTTTTCCCGTGTTGGGTTTTCGCAGGAGGTTATCACTGATTGACGGGTTCCTTCATGTTGGACCTGATGAAATGTTTGTGGAGAAGGTGGGTGTGCAGACGCACAAGACCTATCACCCACAAGCCAATGGGCTTGTGGAAAGATTTAATGGTACTTGAAGTCAATGCTGCAAGCGCTTGCTGAACAGCATGGGAGGGACTGGGAGAAATACCTTCTCCACCTGTTGTTTGCATACAGGAGGTTCCCCAAGAGTTGACAGGATTTCCCCCCTTTGAACTCTTATGTGGACGCCAGGTACGTGGGCCCCTAGACTTGATCAGGGAGGACTGGGAAGGCAAGCATGCCACCCAGGGATCTCCCATAATGGATTATGTGCTTAGGTTTAGGGAAGGCTGAAGGAGCTTATGGGAACAGCCCAGAGCAACCTGGCAGCTGCCCAACAGAAACAAAAAGCCTGGTACGACTGCAGAGCCAGAGCTCGCTCGTACATGGTGGGTCAGGAAGTGATGGTCCTTATTCCAGTCTGGAAAGACAAGCTGCAGGCTGAGTGGGCAGGACTGCACAAAGTAGTTAAGAAGGTAAATAATGTGAAAAAGATCGTAGAGTTAACTGACAGAGCTAGGGAGAGATCAGCCTTCATCACTGTGATAGGCTTATTTGAATTTAAAGTAATGCCTTTCAGAATGAAGAACACCCCGGCCATTTTCCAAAGGTTGTTGAACCAGGTGTTAAATGGTGCTGAGGAGTATGCCTTGGCGTACCTGGATGACACTGCCATCTTTAGTGCCAGCTGGGAGGAACACCTGTCCCACCTTAGGGAAGTGTTGGACAGGATACAGAGTGCTGGGCTCACTGTCAAAGCTGAGAAGTGTCAGGTGGCCATGGCTGAAGTGGCATACCTTGGGCATGTTGTAGGCTGGGGACAGTTCCATCTTAATCAAGTAAAAATAGAGGTGAATAAGGTGTGGTCCAGACCAGAAACACAGAAGCAGGTCAGGAGTTTTCTAGGGACAGCAGGGTACTATAGGAAATTTGTGCCCAATTACAGTGCCCTGGCAGCTCCCCCTATCTGACTTGGTAAAGAAAAGAATGCCTAAGAAAATTACCTGGGAACCAGCCAATGAAAAAGCCTTTACCAGACTGAAGGAGGCACTGTGCAGTGCTCCCATGTTGACAAGTCCTGACTATAGCAGACCTTTTATAGTCCAGACTGATGCCTCAGACATGGGTACAGGGGCAGTACTGAGTCAGACATCCAATCAAGGGAAAGATCACCCTGTAGTGTACCTAAGTAAAAAGTTACTTCCCAGGGGAGCAGGCTTACTCTACTGTGGAAAAATAGTGTCTTGCCATAGTGTGGGCCCTAAAGAAGTTAAAGCCATACTTATATGGGCAGCATTTTGAGGTACAAACAGACCACAACCCCCTGGTTTGGCTGACCCAAATGGGAAAAAACTAATGGTAGACTGTTAAGATGGAGTCTTGCCTTGCAAGGTATGATATATCGTTGATCTTACACAGGCTAGGAGTGACCAATCAAACAGTGATGGCCTGTCACATCTTTATGAGGAGTGAACTTATTTGGGAAGCTCATCCCATGCAGGGGATAGAGCCCCCAAATTCAGTCTAGGTGGGGAAGATTGTGACGCTTGGCCAGCAGGTTATGATTGTTCTTTGACATTTGTAATATAAAAATGTGGTGTGTGATTTGTCTCCACAAGGCGGCTGTGCCATGGGTCAAGTTTTAGTGGAAATAACAGAATATATTAACCTGAAACCATGAGGTAATTAAGACTAGAGAGCCTTAATTAAGGGTCTCCTGTTTATCTGACTTAATTAGAACTGACCCAGCTGCCAGGAATTAGGGATTGCAAACTTTTATTACATTTTAGAGAAAAAAAAATGTTATACCATGGTGTGAAAAGTCATAAAAATTCTTTGATCCTTGGGAAGAGGAACTGCTCAAAGATCAAAAAGGGGATGTTAATTAAGGAGTCATATTTGGAAATTAGTTTTGCTGAAGTCACAGTATTTAAAATAGCTCCTGACAATAAGATCCTTGTTTGAATAATTTTTATATTTTAAAAGGAGGAGCTAGATGGCATCATAGAAGGGGTGGAGACACAGAGTTTAAACTGTATTCTGTATTTCAACTGAGACACATTTCTTGTTGGACTCTTAAGAAACAAGAACTAACTTAAGCACTGTAAGAAGGTAATACATTAGATATAAAAAGTCTAATTGTATTGTGGTATACATTTATGTTTGTACTTTTCCTTGTTTTCTTTTAGTGATTGTATGTTTTGCAAAATAGTGTTCTGTGTTTACATTTTACATATTTTTATCCATTTTAAGTAAACCTTTCATTTAAAATGACTGCCTGGGTGTGTCTTTGAAGTTCTTTTGCATGTGAAGTATAGACGTTAAATATGACAACTGTTCATAAGCTTGATGGTGCTACCAGACTGGGAAAAGGTAAGACTATACCTAAGGTCTTTAAGGATTCATTTTGGATACCTGGTTAGGTGCCCTTAGCTTAATGATATCTGGCATCCCCAAAGAACAGATTATCTGAGCCTGTACATTTGGGTATGCTAGCATAAGGTTCACAGTTTGAATCCACCCAGAACTTGAGACCAAAGATGATTCGGACCCACAAGCAGACAGAAGGGTTGCTCTGTTTTGTTACCTGTTCACTATACTGCACTCAGAGGTTGGCATTGTGGGAGCAGAGGGCCTGACCTTCTGAGTGCATTTGTGACAAAGGTCACCTGAAGCTCCAGTTGGGAGAAGGGAAAGCCCAGCAGGAGATTGTCCATGTCTACCACTGTCCAACATGTGAGTGACCAAACTAGGGGTCTGGTAACCTAAATGGTGTAGGTCTGAGGATGTTATGCTTGTGACTACTGTGCACTGTGCATCCACTGAATTGTTCTTATCTGTAAATGTGCCAGAGGCACTGTGAATACTGTGTACTGATTGTGCTCCATTATATAGTGTGTCATCTGCAGAACTGCCTGCTTTTGGCTCTCTGGAAGGAAGGCCAGGGTCTTGGTAGTGTTCAGAAGGCTGTGGCCACTGCTTGTTGCATCTCTTGCTTGGATGAACTGGCTATCAACCAGTCATCCAGATAAGGGTAAACTTGGAGTCCTAGTTTTTTCAGATGTGCTATGAATAGAAGCACTCTATAAAGACTTGAGGTGCTGAGGAAAGCCCAAAGGGTAGGACTCTGAACTGATAATGCTATCTTAGCACAACGAATTGGAGGTATCTGAGGTAGCTGGGGTGCACTAAAACTTGTTGAAAATTCTGAGGTCAAGGATGGGGTGCATGCCTTCTGATTTATTTGGAATGAGGAAGTAGTGGGAGAAGAAGCCTGTGTTTCACTCTGACCCTGGCACTACCTCCAGTGCCCTGTTGCTCAGAAGGTCCACAATATCCTGCACCAGATGTCCTGACATGCGAGCTGATCAGAGTTGTCATTTGGGTAGGGCTGGGTGAAATTTATCTTCTGCCAGCAGAATTATGATGAAATGCTGATTTAATTTCTATGAAACTGCACAAAATTTCTACAAACATTTTGCCTTATTTTGCCAAAATTGCAATTTCAGTTATTTCCGTCTAATTTCAAAAGTATTTCTTCAAGTTATACTACATTTGGTATAGTGACCTTGCCAATGCCCATAAGGAAGTGTATCAAGGTTCAGACCTCTATCTTTACAGATGACTGAGTTATAAGCCTCCAAACATTTGGAAATGTTAAAATTACAGTTAACAACAATGTAAACTAAAAGTGTTTGTCAAATTGCACCAAATTTGGTAAGGCGACTTTATCCATGCCTATAGATATCCATGCCAAGTCTCATCTCAGATCTTTGTGTTTAAAGGTGACTGGGTTATAAGCCTCCAAATTTTCGTAAATTTAAAAATTACATTTTGCCATTATATAAACTCCTACATTTTAAGCCCCTAATTATTTACAGCTAGAGAACAGAATATAACAAATGTTATTTGATTCACTGACCCTAAATATTAGGCTTTAAGGCAACCCCCATGGCCCAGCATCATATCATCATGCTGCCATACTGATAATCCGGTTCGAAGCTAGCCCGGAAGTCATATCAGGAGGCAGGTCATGGCTTAACAATTTACATAGCCAGGACTTCTATTTAGCAGTTTCCTGGACTCTTCCAAGAAAGTGTGCATCTCAGTTTTCAGTCATCTAGGTCCAAAGGTGGCTATGTTGTAAGCATAGAAATATTCAGAAATTTTCACATGGATATTAAATTGCCAGATTCTGAGCTCCCTGTAACATCTTCACCCTTCATCCAAATGTTATGAAACTTAACACACTCAGGGCCCATATCAGACAATCTGCATGACAAATGTCAGACCTCTAGTTACAACATAGACCGATTTATTGCCAATTAAAGAACTTCAGAAAATTCCACAAAAATGATGGAATTTTGTGAAAAGTTCACAAATTTGGAATTTGCTAATTTTGCCCAACTCTACTTCTGGGTGGATAGTCTAAAGGGATTTTTATAAAGTTCAGGGAGTATCCCTCTTGGATGATCCTGAGGATCCACTTGTGCATTGTTATAAACTACCACTGAAGGTAAAAATGAGACAGGTGCCCTCCTACTGGACAGGAAAGGTCTACCTTGGGCAGCTGAGGCAAGACCAGGGCCAGAGCTTCAAAGGGTGGCACTAGGCACTTACAGCACTTGTGCCTTCAGCTGCACCTTCTTTTGGGGTTGGGGAGGCTGAGATTTGTTTTGCGCTCCTCTCCCTTTTCCTCAAAAGGGCTGCCTCTTCAGAAAGAAACCTCATCCTTTCCCTCACTGAGGATTAGCAGGGGCTGGTCTAGAAGTCTTTATGTCTGTTCTAGTCTTTTGAGAAGCTTCAAGAGACTTCTCCACCTGCTATCCAAACAGGTAAGTGTCATCAAAGGGAACATTCACTACCTGTTGTTGGACATCCTAAGGAAAAAAACAGAATTACAAAGCCAGGAGTGCCTTTTGATACAAATGCCCACCGCAACAGAGAGAGAAGCAGTGCTAAAGGCATCCACAACTGTTTTAAGCAGATGACTATTAGAATCATTCCCATGAGTAACAGTTTGCAGCATCTTTGCCTAGCCTCAAAGTCAGTAAGACGCTGCAAGAGACTTAAATGAGCTCCAAAGGATATATTCATATTTGTAAAAGGCCCTTGGTAGCTGGCAATCATGCTCAGAGTAGCAGCTGTGCAAGCTCACTTGCCCATAATGACTATCATGCATGATTCATTGTTAATGGGACATGCAGTGACCTCCTGGTACAGAATGGCATTGACATTCTCAATGAGAATAACAACAGCATCAGCTATAGGCTGAGAAATATACACTAGTTTGTCCTTGGGGGCAGTGTACTTTCTGTCTATCTGACTGCAGATACTTGGAACAGAAGCAGACCTGTTCTAAACTGCATCCAACAGGGTCTCAAATGCTGGAGGAATAGGAGGAACCAGGTTGACCAGCATGGTTGACATGTTTAATCACTGCAGACAGAGACATTTACCTGGGTCATTAGCTGAAGGCTCAAAATCAAGTGCAGAATGCACATTTTTTAACAAAGCCTAGAAGATTATATCCTCCTGAGAAATGAAGGGGGGTGCCTGGGTCCAAAGATTCCAGGCTATAGAAAGAGTCATGGTCACTACCCTCAGAGATAATGAGTTAAGGGTCAGATTCAGCCCCTTCTAGCTCCCCCTCCCCACGGAATGAGGATGAAGTAGGGGAGTGGATCACAAATTCCTCAATCTAGAAAAAGGCCTTGCAACACTGGTGACACTGGCCCCAATGTATGAGGAGCCAGCATCAATGGCAGCACTGCAGCCAGAGCTGAATCCAGTGCCGGGAAGTCTCCCGGCACTGAGTTCAGTGCCAACACCAGTGCCAAGGCTGACACCAGAAAAGCCCCTGAGAGGCCAAAACCTGGCACTGACCTTGGCACGATGATCCAGCTGTCACCAATGTGACAAGCAAAGGTACCGTGGCCCATCCCATCATAGTGACACTAAATGGGGATGCAGCTGTTAGGACAGGAATTGGCAGTGCAGTCACTGACAAGGGCCCAGGTGTTGTTGCCGGAGCCAAACAGCTACCTGAATTGAAGGCCCCACCTTCAGCTTCAGTGCCACCAGCCCCAAATGGCCAGGGACCAGTTCTGCAGGCAAAGGTAAATGAGCAAGACATTGCACACACTCCTCCACAAGAACTGCCCAGTGGTGGAACTGCCCACCAGAGTCTGCACTAAGAGACAGAGAGGGACTCTGCTTCCAATACCTTGACCTCCCATGAATGGAACCCCCTGGTGACACCAATGGCTCTGGTGAAGGCCGCTGCTCCGAGAGACCAAGGATGTCACAGCAGACCTTCAGTGGTATAATTTCTTCCTTTTTATGAGAAGAAGAAGAATTCAAGGCCAAGTGGTGCCCCAACCCTGACTGGGACAGGGAATAGCCCCACTTCTTTTTGCGCTTCCTGCAAGACTATCCTTCCTCTCAGGCACAGGACCACTTGTTGCCAAAACCCTCCCCTGAAGAGGGAAGTGGACCAGACAGCCCTGCAACCATAGCTATTGAGCGTTGACTCAGCAGGGTTAAGATAAACTGAGAGAAAATGTTTGTACAATCACTAAACTGACACAAAAATAACAAACTGTAAACACTACAAACTGAAAAGAAATTAGTATTGTTTTATAGATGTTAAATCTGACTCCCGGCAGACAAGCGATGTCATCATTGAAGCACACTCGACGGTAGGGGGAAAAAAGGAACTGAGGCAGTTGAGGACAGATGCCAAGATAAGCCATGTAGCACAAGCTAGTCTCTTGAGGCCGTGCATTCGCAGCTTACCTTGGCATCAGCCATTCTGAAAGATTCTGGCTCTCACAGGGTCTTAGGGCCTCTGGCTCAGACCCATTAGTGTGACTCAACGGTGAAAATGGCTGTTTTTAACATGATTGGGCTTGGGAGAAGGGTTGGGGGCTGTTTTCTTCCCCTTTTTGTTAGTATTTCCCAAATATAAATAGGCATAAAAAGTGTCACTATTCATTATATATATTTTGTATGTTCAGTCTTAAACAGTTGATGGGTGGGAACCACAAATTCTAAGAAGTGAGTTCTACAGTGTAAGTGCAAAGTGAGTTCTACAGCATAGGTGCAAAGAATGAAAAAGCAAGTTCCCCAATTTTTGCATACTGATAGTGAAGCCTGATCTAAGGACCGAAGGGTATAGACACAAGATGGTTTTGTAAGGATTGTGGTGGTGGTGGGGGGGGGGTTGATGGCATAGCACTTTATTAATAAGGCACCCTACACTAAAGGTGCACAGTGCAGCAGTCTAGAGGTAACATAGTCCTGAAAAGAGTAAACAATGTGTTAAGTGGGTGGTAACTAGAGCAAAGCAGCAAATGTTACTGTGTATGTTACATCCCACCTTTTCAAGTTGGATTTGGACTTGCTGAAGTAGGCTAAAGATCCATAGTTTATTTGGGCAGTAGGATGCCTTATACTACTGCCACACGGTCGAATTATGTCCAATTCTGTATTCAAGGCCCAGACTAGAATTAACAGATTTATGCTCAATATTTACGTGAAGGGCAAAATTAAGAGTGGGGTTAAAAGTAAGGCCTAGATATCTGAAAGTGTCTACTGATTCATGCAGAGAGCCATCAAGGTAAGAGAACTGTAATTTATTAAGCTACCATGGAGTTTTGGCACTGACCCAAACAGCATGACCTGAGTTTTGCTAGTAGTTAAAACCTATTTGGCTTTTTATAAGCCAAATTTAAAGTAAACTGAAATCCTGATTTATCTATCTGTTGAGGTCATTGATACAAACCAAACTGTGCATTAGGACACAATCATCTGCATACAGAAGGTGCAGTGGGAAATGTTAAGGGGCAGACTGTTAATATAAGGCAAGAATAACAAAGGGCCAAGTATGGACCCCTGTGGAACAACCACTAGGGCAGAAGCAACATCTGAAGATATTTGTCCAGTCCAGCCTGGTGGCACTGAGGGTTAAGGTGCTGGACACAACATCTCGTGCCAAACCAGCAACCCAGGTTTGGGAACGAGCATGGGTCATCAGGGGTTGGTGGGGATGGGGAAAGATAGAGCACCCTAGAGGTTGCTCTCCTTCCCCAGGAAGGGGGGGGGTTCTCTCATCCAATGCACTGACTACCCCTGGCAGAGGCTGGGGACATTGCAGTGCATGGCAGCAGATGCAGGGGATTGGAGCAGCAGCGGATGTCCTCCAGGTGCATGAGGGAACATGAGATGCTGGTCAGGATGTCATTGCACGTCTGTGCTCTGGGGAGGAAATCAAGACAAAAATCCCCCTACCTTGGGTGAGGTGACAGAGAAAATAGGCAGGTGGTCCAACCACATGCCCGATGTTGGCCAGTTTTCTGGTTCTCCTTGGGGTCTGGGGCCTCTCTGTGGGGCCGGGAGATCCCGGACCTCGCGTACCCAATGAAGCACTCGGAGAACAGTTCAGGTGGGTGGTTGAGTCTGGCGGCTGCAGATGGAACCCTGAGAGTTGTCCCGAAAGTAGGGTGCATAAATAGAAACTACAAAAAAAAAAAAAAAAAAAAATCTGTACACATTTTACAAGTTTCTTTCTATGTGAGATGTAATTACTAAACCAGCTTAATACAGCAGGGGAGATTCACAATTCCTGTAGCTTGTCACATGACAGCGGATGGTCCACATGGTCAAGTGCCCTAGTCAAATCAATAGATATGGCCCCCATTAGCAGGCCATTATCTATGGTGGAGGAAATGTTATCAGTGAGCTTTACCATAACAGTAGCAGTGCTCTTCCCTAGCCTAAAGCAATGTGAGCTAGAGAGAGATTATACTAATGTAAGGAGTCAGTTAGCTGGGCAGACTCCACTTTCTTCAGGAGTTTGTTTAATTCCCATAGAATGGCAATGGACCAGTAATTATTTATATCTTTTGGGCTGCCATTTTTATAGACAGGCACCAAGTAAACGAGTTTCCACAGATCAGGAGCTTTACCTGTAGTAAGTAATAAATAGAAAAGTCTTGTAACAGGGACAAATAAATTGTATGCAACAAAATGTAAGAGCTTTAGCTAAGTGCCATCTGAGTCATCACGTTTCCTTATGGATATACATGTTAACAGCTTGCAGATGGGTGATCCATGATGAGCAGGAACCAGTGTTCAGGGAACTTAGAGGAGTACTTCCTGGAGGGGAACACTGGGAGCTAGTGAAGCAGATATGTCCGAGAAGTGAGTATTGAAGGCATTTAGCAATGGTACCAGAGTTAGTACTGTGTTATGCCATTCAGCCCCATATCCTGTTTGATACAGTTTCGATTCATACTCTTAAAATCCTACTATATTTCCAAATGTTTTGCGGGTTACCAGCAGATTAGGAGAGTAGGTTCTTATACTATATGCTTTTCATTGTACATACTCTTGTTTCTTTTTGGCTTTCTGTACTCATTCCAGTCTGAATTAGATACAAAGGTAAACCATACCCAGTATTTAGCCCTGACTTTAATTAAAGATAGAAAATCCCTAGCTAGCCATTTAAAAGACTACCTCTAACTCTCCTTTTGATGAGAGGTACATACTTATCCTGAAGTTCAGTGAACTTGGCAGTAAAATATGGGCATCATTTACATCATCTGTGTTCCAGAAATATTACCAGTCAATTTGATTTAGATCATTTAGGAAGGCATGAAGAAGGAGATTAGAGAACTCACTAAACTGAATAATTCTTGGAGAGGCCCTTGTAGGCTGGACTCTCCAGACACAAATAGATGGAAAAGTGGTTTCTTATGGTATCAGGGAGGACACCTGTACAGAAAATTCTTTCCTAGGGTGGACTGGTTGCCAATATTAGATAATCTGATAGGTTTAGTTATTTATTTATATTAATTTATTTGTTTTAGTATTGTGTTTTACACTCCTGGTCCAACCAGCCTACCCAACTTAGACCCATCTCTATAGCCCTCTAACTCTCCTTCTCTCTGGACAAACCTCCAGCTTTCCTCATAGCACTGTGTTCCCTTGGTAGGGACTTGTATGATAGTCCATATGCACCCTAGGGTTCCACTCTATGGCTGCAGAGGTGGAGCACTAAAGTCAGCAGTGCACAGCCCACAGGAGGTCCGGTATCATTCCTTTTTGGCTAGTGTGGTTTATTTTGCTCCTTTCTTTTCTTTGCTGAGGGATGGCAACATGCAATGACATGTGTGGCATCTGATGCTGACCATCCCCACAGTGCGAGTGTCTCTTGTTACAATGCCACATGACTTCAACCAGTTGTTGCCTAAGCAATGAACACTGTCCCTCACGAGATCCAAACAAACAGATGGACTTTCTAAAGGTTTGGTTAATGTGTCAATGAATTAGACTCAAAGAACCTAACATGGAATAGTACTTCTGGTAGAATTTCTCTCGCCAAAAGGAAATATAGAATAATCAATGAATAACTTCATCAACTGTTTTACTTCTCAGGATTCCCCCTAAGGAAGTGACTTACAGTAGTGCCTCAAAGTGCCAGGGTTCTTTTCACTGCCTAGCTTATACTGAGATGGGCACTTTAAAAAAATGAAACGATAGGTAGTAAAGCTCCACTTTGAGTATATCTCCTTTTTCGCAGTGAAAATTCCATGAGGAGTGCAGTCCCATGTTCATTCTTCTGAGAATGCTACCACCCTTCCCCCCGAAAGGGGAGCTGTACCTAGGATAATCAGTCTTCCTTCCACCAGCTGACCTCTGACAACTCATATCCTCCCCCAAACTTGGGCTGTCAGCATAGTGAGTGGTAGCACCAGGCCGAAGCATGGTTATTAAACATGTTAGACTGAATTTACTTAATGACTACTCTCATCTCTTTGTTATGCCACCTAACCAGTCCAGACCAAGGGTGTAGACAGGCATACTCACTGTACACATTTGAGTACAGTTTTGTTGAGTGCTTGTCACAAACCATATGCCTTTCTGTTAAGATTTTTCATTCTAATCTGTAGTGTTTAGGTTAGTGTAGGCCACTGAGGAGTGTCTCTGTTTAAAGTTATGTTGTTTAGGAGACAGATACATGTATAACCTCTTTAGAGATTAGAGAAATCATCTGACAACAATCTGACTTGTTTGGAAGGCAGTGCCTTTTGGCGAGAATGTGTACATTTTTAAATTGGGGGGGGTGTAACTGCTGGAGATTGTGTACAAAATAAAAATTTTTGGATGATTAATTCATTATTCTTTATGGATATCCCCAAATGTTTGGTAAGAGAGGGAAGGCTTGCTTGTCCACCCATAGGGGGAACTGTATAACAAGCCAAGTGTAGGTTTTTTAACTTGGACCATCACTAACACAGTATGATACCATTCAGAGGGACATTCAGGAGTTAAGATTATGCTAATTTACTCTGGGGCAGTTGAGACTTATAGTATATAAGAATCACCCCATCTTTTTCAAGGGAGGGCAGGCACACCTGATGAAATTAAACCCAGGGATGGGGCACACTGAGCTTGGAGTTGAGGGTTTTAACCAGGATTTGGTAATCACTAATATATCAGAGCTAAAAATCATAATTAGTTATTTTAGTTCTGTTTTATTAGATTGCAGAACACATATACTGTAGTAAAGCAACAGTATGTGTCAGTCACCTGTAGTTTTTGGCAATAATGTTTTCCTAGCAAAAGCATCAATGTACCCATTTTTCTTTTTTTTTTCCTTCTATTCATTTTTTTCAATCTATATTCTATCTCTTTGGTTCATAGGCCTGCCCCCATCTGGTCCATCTGGTACATACCTCCAGCCCCATCGCCTAGCTTCTCTGGGTCTTACCTGTGCTTCAGTGATTCTCTGCCACAGGATCCTTGTTGGAGGTGTCCAGACACTGATGTGGGGCCTACGAGAGGTCAGGCTTTTATGCTGCCTTGGCCAGGGTTTTTCCTCCATTTTCTTCCCAGAGGGCTTCCACCATGTGCAATGATGCTTTGTGCAAGCTCCACCTCCATGGAGACCACCCAGCACATGCTGATGGACATCCTTTCCTCTAGCATTCTGCTGCACTGCAGCTTACATTTCGTTAAGTGGCAGCTGCTGAGTGGAACATACATACCCCTCCCAGATGGAGGACAGCAGTCCTAGGGATGCTCAATCCTCCTTCCCCAGCCAGTCTCCAAGCAACCCGTGTTTGTTCCTGAACTCAGGATGCTGTCATGGCAGGAGGGAAGTGTCCAACACCTCAGCCCTCCACACCGCTGGGCCAGTTGTTTTCTTCCACTCCTTAATGAGGCTATGGGATTTTGATGTTTTTAAAAGTTCTGACTTCTGTGCCATGCCTGCATGAAAAAGCTAAACATCTTGGTTCAGATGTGGTAGCCCATCATAATGCATCCACAATATGCATTTAGCAGGTACATTCAACAGATAATTTCAATAGAAGAGGTGTTCAAAATCTGCAAGTGGTGACCATCTTTAAAGGGATACTGTCAACCCTTTTTGTATCATATTATTTCTAGTTGAAACCCCCCTTTTTATGGTTGCTTACCGTCTCTAAAATTCTTTGATGTTGCTGGTTGTTTTATCTGCTTTTTTTCTTATCAGAAATGAAATGCATGGTAATGGTGTAATTATACCCTACCTTGTTGTGCTTGAAATCCTTGATTAGCTCTTATTGCATACTTCCTGAACATTATGAACACCCCTAAACAGTGCAGTCACACGTGATGCAACAGCCACCTCTGGTGCCACTGAATCATGAGTGGCTAGACTGTGTTGTGGTATTTCTATGTCCAGAAAAGATACAGTGGGAGGTAAAAAGAATGTAAACAAATCAGTTTTTGTGTGGTAACACCAATATGGTTGGCAGTCTGTTTTTTCACTTTTAAGAAAGAAGAAAGGAATCAGAATCAAACAACCAGCTACACCAGTAGTCTATGTAATGTAAGCAATCATGAAATGTATTTTTTAAACTAGGGATATTTTGAGTCCAAAGGCAGTTGACATTGTCCCTTTTATGTCTTGAGCCAATAATTGCAAGATTAGCCAATAAAGTTGCTTTAAAAATATCTGTAAAAATTAAAAATGCACCTGGGAAGAGTCTATGGATGTTAGAAATAAATTTTTGCTTAAAACTATGACGACTTTTTTTGGCAATTAACAAATATTGTTGCTTTAAATTGGCTATTTTGAGTCCTTTCATGTATTGTCATTTAGGTGTGTGAGAGTACAGTGTGCAGCATGGATAGCAGGGACTCAGTGTCACTCACCATATAATTAAAGTGATAGTGAAACCAGATCAAGTTGATATAGTCTAGCACACATAGTGCCAGAGGCAGGTACATACTGTGCCAGACAGGGTCTCAGATAATCAGCAATGAATAGAACGACTTTGTGATGGAGTAGCCAAGTAGAATCTATAGCATTGTTTGTAGTCAGTAAGACATTAGACGTGTGAAAATCAGATGGGGGGTTGACATATTCATACCCTTTGCCTGTTGCAGATATAGAGTCTGATAACAGAGAGAGCTCCAGAGTGATGAGCCCTATACAGACGGAGATTCTAAAGCCCGTCAGACAGTGGTAATCAGAGATAAGTCCCTCTATATCTAGATATATCTGGATATTACACAGGAAGTCCACATTCATTTCAATTGGTTTTCCTGTGTTGTATCACAATATAACTAAAGATTTAGTGGAGAATATCTCTGGCTGCCACTTTAGTTATGTTAATGTAGTAATCCTAGAATACGAATGTAAGATTTGCAGTTAAGACAACTGGCTAATAAGACAACAGTAGGCAGTTTTGTGTACGTAAAAAGATAGTTCAATGAGCTTATGCACCTTGGTGTGGTGTTGTGCTTCTGCAACTTGCTGAATAAACTTTGTTGTGGCCGTTTTCCTTTCTGTGCCTCAGGACTACCACCCTGCAGGGATGCCAAAGGCAAGGAACCCTGGAGGAGGATTCCACCCCTAGAGGTGTCGAGTGAAGGATTCCCTTAGGCTAAAGGTAGCTTAGGAAAAGTCCCTGAGGAGAGAGACTAGCCACTGGAAAAGGAGGGAAGGATGGTGGGGCAAAGAAAAAATGCTTCTGAATTAAGTAGGAAGGAAGAGTTTAAATAGGTTAGGCAAGGGGGGCATGGCTGTCACTTCAGCCATTGAACCACAGGCTTAAGCCTTTCAATTCAATGTGCTTACACAACTCGCTGTGGTGCTGTGCTTATGCAATTTGCTGAACAAATTTTGCTGTGGCCATTCGCCTCTCTGTGCCTCATGACTACCACCCTGTAGGGAGCCGAAGGCATGGAAACCTGGAGGAGGGTTCCACCCCTACAGGTGCTGTGGGAAGGATTCCCTTAGGCTAAAGGTAGCTTAGGAAAAGCCCAAAATAGAGTAAATAAGAAAGTATTGCAGAGGTAATGAGTTGGTATTGAGATTTGGACCTTCAAATAGGTCAGCAGAGATATTGGTAATGGTCAACAGATAACTGAAATGAGTAACAACTTTAACGTAGGTAGAATGAATTAAAATGAGAGGGCATGACTTCCCAAGGAGAGAGGGAATGGCAAAGGAGGGCCACCATCCATCTGTATCCAACAGTAGAAACCTACTTAAGTAGCCTAGAGAATTGCAACTAAAGAAACTAGATATTATGGCCTTTGGCACTGAGGAGAGGAAAAAAACCCATTTGAGGAGGAAACCTCTGGGGATCCAAGGCCTGCATCACCTTCCCTCTAGGCTAGGGATGTTTTGTTTAGCATTGGCTCTGCTACTGCAATTTAGAAAGCCAATCCAAAGGGAGGAAAATACTCCAATTTGGTGGCAAGCTCTCACAATCCCTTTAACGGGAACACTGTGAAGGGTTTCGAGCACACTCTGCAACATTAGATACTCTGAAGTGAGAGCAGGACCCTCAAGGTGGGAGGAGGAGAGCAATGACCACTGAGGCATTCAGCCAGCCTACTGATTAAAAACAGACCAGTCAAACCAGAGGTGGCCATGTGGAGAATAGCATAGAAGGTGATGCCGAACCTGATTTGGCTAGCTAAAGGAGAGCTTCTGGGTGTGAGGGCCCCATCCTTCATAGCTGAAGTCTCAAATTCTACATCAAGCAGTGTCATCGATATGGCTGCATGGCTAAAGCTCCACCTGGAGTGAGGACATAACCACTATGGGCCAGATGAGAAGGACCCCATCCCAAGTTTCGCATGTTCAAGATGTGGACTTCATGGGCGCAGACCAAAACCATCAGCTGCAGGGCAGGCCCTAAGCCATGGAAAGTAATAGTCATGGTTGGCATGCCTCTGATTTATGATTGAGAGCATACAATCAATGTCAACTATAAAGTGCTAGATATGAGGAGGCCTGGCAAACCCAGCAGCTGTCATTTAGGTACTGGTATGCAGGGCGATATGACTGACTGAGATATCTGACTGAGAAGATTGACTGATAAAACTGACTGATATGAGCAAAGCCAGCAGAAAGCATGCCAACCAATTTCATTATTGAAGCCTAATATTAATCAGATTGAAAAAACTCAATGGCAGTAGGTAATACTGATGTGGACAGGTGGTAGGAGGCCAGGTGAAGCCAGCGGATGTTGGTTAGCTGCAAATGCCAGAAACTGAATCAATGAGGTATAGGTAATTGAATGGATATGGTTTATGCATGATTACTTTAAATGCCATTTAGGCTGCACAGGAGCAGTAGTAGGAGAGCTGGTAACTAAACTGATGAGGAGTACACAGGAATATGACAAACAAGCATGGAAAAAGTCATTTAACTTACATAAAGCATGCTCCTGCTACTTGGAGCCACGATGCCCCACTGTGAAATCACAGTCCCCCACCGTGGAATAACAGAGAAGCAACAAGCTGAATGTCATGAGACCAAACAGGTAATTTAATGACTGAAGATTTCGGTATAGATAGAAATTAGAAACAGACTGTTTAAATGTCAGCAGGTGTAAGCTGAGCTGACATACCTTAGATTGAATACATAGGCAAAAGTACTGAGAGTCTGAATTATGATTACATATACATACGAGTCCTGCACGTAGGACTAGGACAAAAGTAAATTTATGATAGAGTGTAATTTGGATGTTAGGGCAGGAAACACCAAAAATTGTAGAGGCGCTCCCTGTTTCCCCACTTGGTTTGACTGCTTTCATTCGTAGTTCAATATGAAGTAAAGGAGCTTGGTCTGATAAGCTGTAGCAGAAAACTCCAAAAGAAGTAGAAGCAGCGCAGAATTGTAGAGTTGGGAGTTGCAGCTGCCTAGATGGAGCCAGCATTGACTGAAGTCAGTCCAGGTGAAAACAATTAAGGTGGATGTGCAGACTGTTAGAGGCAGGGAGAACAAGAGTGCTAGATAGCACACAGATCACAATTGCAGCTGAACAGAGATTTGTTAAAGGGATACTTCGATCAGCTGAAATGCATCGTCTGGTGCGGTAATATCCCAACCCCAGATGCCCGAAACACAGTTGTCTGACATCGATTTTACCCCCGAGTGAGAATGAACCTAGCACAGAGGGTTTGGGGGCAGAGACCCCATTGGGGTGTGTAGGGCAAAGCCTCCAAATCACTCTCTGGAGGTAAATCCCATGTCAGGCAACCATGTTTTGGTGCCTGGGGTCGGATATGAGGTCGTGGCCGAACATTTTTCGTTGCCCACAGTATATCCATTAAAGGTATGATGAGGGAAATGGGAGCCTGAACAGCACAAGGCAAACAAAAAGGACAGCAAAACACTAGGAAAACTAGAAAGGTCTCACAATGCAAGCGAAGGAAGCAGAAGGATGCTAGGAAAACTAGACCCCACTAAAAAAGGAAAAAAAAAATGAAGAAACACAAGCACACCAGAACAGTAGAGCAGACACAGACAACAGAGAGAAGCAAGCAGCAGCTGAAGGCACAAGCAAAATACAGACTGAGAAAGGTAGGAGAAATACAAACCAGTAGAACAGCAGCACCAACCAAGTAGAACATCCAAAATGCAAGAGGAGAGTGGAGTCCATCAGAGCCTCTGGTGGCAAAGAAAAAATGCTTCTGAACGAAGTAGGAAGGAAGAGTTTAAATAGGTCAGGCAAGGGGGTGTGTGGCTGTTGTTTCAGCCATTGAACCACAAGCTTAAGCCTTTCAAATAAAGTAAGGTAGGATACTACATTAGTACACCAAGTAAGATGTAAACACCATAGCGAAAGTATAACTGCATTCATACAAAAACTGTTTACATAGGAGCCTGCCAGGATGCAACACTTTTATCACAGTTTCTGCCAGTGATATACTGCAGAAAACTGCTATGACACAATATAATTCAATGGCAATTACTCCAATTTGTCACACAGGAAACTGACATCCTTATTACAAATTGTTGCATCCTGGCAGGTTCCACTGTATCTGTCATTATTTTCAAAATGGAGCAGAAGATACAAGGGCATGAAAACAATATACAGAGCTTACACCTAGGAAACAGGATCTCCTGACAACTGCTGCCCCCAACTGTAATGCCCTTATGCTCTTGCCCTTGTACTGCAGCCCATTATGTGGTGGCCTGCTTGATGTGACTGTCCCGGGGAAGAATCCTCCTTTCCCGTCCTTCCCAAATGCACAATTGGTGGGTGGGGTTTATGTGACCCAGACCTCTTGCTCTGGTCACCAAAGTCCTTAGAAGAGCAAGCGAAAGTGGGAAGCACTTATAAACTCGCACCTCTCACCCTTTCATGCCCTGTGGCGTGCCCTCTGAATGGTACCAAAAGCCATGAAAGTGACAGTCAACAGATTCTGACCCTCTGACAGAGTCCTCCCTTCCCACCTGTTCCGGCTACCCAATTAGGAGGTGGAAGTCATGTGACCAGGACCTCCCTTTCCGGTCACCAAAGTACTTGAAGGAATCAGCTGAAGGGGGAGCACCAGCAAGCTCCCACCCCTCATGATCTCCATAAGTTCTCTGCTCTATCCCTCCTGCAATGGTACCAAAAGTCATGGGACCAAGAGTTAACAGACTTAAACCCTGGGACTGAGGATCTGTCTTTCCCACTGCCCAACTGGCAAGTGCTGGTCATGTGACCAGAACTTCCTGATCTGGTCACAAGTGTCCTAGGAGAAGTAAGTGGAAGGGTGGGGGAGCACCAGCTAACTCCCACTATTCCCAACCCCTTCAATGTTCTGTGGCATGTCTCCTTGAATGGTGCCAAAAGCCATGGGAGCAACACAGTCAACAGATTCAGACCCTCCAACTGTGGATCAACCTTTACCATCCTTCGTCACTGCCCACTTGGTGGCGGGGGTATGGTGGGGCCACATGACCAATATCCCCTGGTCCAGTAATTAAAGTCCTTGGTGGACTAAATAGGAGTGGAGGAAGAGTACCAGCAAGCTTCCACCCCTTACAACCCCTTCAATGCTCTGCAGAATGCCACATGGAATTTTGCCAAAAGCTGCAGGAGCAACATAGGCAATATTTTTGGATCTTCTGATGTAGGGTTCACCTTTCTCATCCTTCACTGTGTGATTGGCAGGCAGGGGTCACATGACCCATCTGGTCACCAATGTCCTTGGAGGGGTGTGTTATAGGTGGAGGATAGCACCTGCAAGCTACCACCTTGCAAATTTGTGGTGCACCTCCTGGTTAAAAAGATAGTTTACCAAATTACAGTAGCAAAGCCCTTAAAATCACATGAGTGTGGAAAAAACATAACATAAATTCGCTGTATGGCAGACTGCAGTTTATAAGATACATTTACAGTACAAGTACATTTGCCATTTTATTTCTATACCTTACAGATACTAACATTATACTTACCACTGTTATACTAACAGCATCTTCATATTCCTTGGTAATAGCACTTACTACAGCTGATGCAAGCAGCAATAAGATGAGAGGATTCTTAAACTGTAAAAAGAAAATCAAAAAGCTATTTTTTCTACTTGCAAAAGTAGTATATAGAATTGCAATACTAAGAAATATATACAGCAAATAAATCCTGTTATCGGGATAAATATGTATTTTCACTTTGAACATGTTATTTCTCTTAGAACACATATTATTTTACTTAGAACATATTAATTCCATTTAGAATCTGTAACTACAATGCAGAGAAATGAAAATACATACTTATAACTTGATTTTCCCGAATATCTTTTCCATAGATTACCACCAAGGGGGCCTGTGCCGAAGTTGACAGGACCTCTCAGGAGCAAGAACTTTTCTGGAGGGTTGGTGGTGCGAGCAGACTGAGCCAAAGCTTTTCTGGAGGGTTGGCAGTGCAGGCAGACCGTGCACTCATGTCACCACATGTGCCTGCTAGTACACAGCAGTGCAAGCCCCCAACTGCCTCAGTACCTTTTTAACAAGGAGGTGAGCTGCATAAATCTAATGTATTACCTATGCTCTTAACCTAAAGGAATAAGTTAGACCTAGTGGCCTATGTAAGAAGGGCCAGCAAACCCAGTAACACAGCCCAAACCAAGTACAAAGTGGCCCCTCTAATCCGATAACTATTGGCCAATATCTATTTTCCCCCCACCTAAGCAAACTGCTCGAAAAAGTGGTACATCAACAGTTATCTGAATACCTAATCAAAAATGAAATCTTATGCAGCCAGCAACACGGTTCCACAGACACCATAGCACAACTACTGCCCTTGCCCTATTCATCAGCCATATATATGTCAATATGGATCAAGGACGTGCCACCGGCACCATATTTGTAGACCTGTCAAAAGCATTTGATCTGGTAAATCATACTCTCCTCCTCTCCAAACAGAATCAAATCGGCTCCTCCGAGGAAACCACGTGCTGGTTTCAGAGTTACCTTACCAACAGTTCTCAATTTGTGTGCATTGGCCAAGCCACCTGTCCCGCCCTACCTGTCACCACTAAAGTTCCCCAGGGCTCTATACTGGGCCCCCTGCTCTTCACCATTTTTGTCAATACCTTCCCCTCAGACTGCCTCTCCTGTGAATCCCTCCTCTATGCCGATGACTTGGTCATCTATCATAGCAATAAATCCCTTCCCCACATATCATCTGTCCTCACCCAGAACTATAGAGCTGCCCATAATTGGTTCTCCAATGACTTGATGTTGGTTAATGCTAAAAAAGCCAAGGCTATGCTGTTTAGGTCAAAACCTCACCTTACCAGATCACTCAAATCTTATTTATCTCTCATGATACACCCACTAAGTGGCCCTGCACTGAAATCATCCACTCCTTCAAATATCTAGGGTCATGCTGGACCCTACCCTCTCCTTCACTGACCATGTTAACTCAGTAGTTCGCAGGATAAATCAAAATCTCTGTGCAGTATACCTCATTAAGCGCTTCCTGACAGTGGAAATTCACCTGATCATAGCTAGAGGAAACCTTCTTCCCATTCTGGACTACTGTTCCTCAGTCTACACTCATACATCCTCCACCCTACGGACTAGACTCGCGACCATATACAACAGTGTCTGCCGCTTTGTACTGTCTGCCCCCTACTCCAGCCCTCTCTGTGACCTGTACCACTCCCTAAACTGGCCCTCCTTGCAAGGTCGCTTTCACTTTACACTTGGCTGCCTCATCGATACTTGTATTTGAAGTGGTCCTGCTTCCCCTCTGTCTGCCATTTTCAAGACCAGTACCATGCCAAGAAATCTCCATTTCTCCCTTGTCCATTCCTTGCTGACTCTGCAAACTGCCACTGCCATGGATTGTGAAGCACTATCAGCTGCAGCCCCCCTACTATGGAATGGTCTGTCTATCTCCCTCAGAGCAACCGACAATCATCACGCCTTTAAACATGACTATAAATCCTGGCTCCTTGCTAGGGACACTTGCACCTGTCTGCACAGATAACACACATTCCCACAGCTCTCCCTGTCTGGATCACTAACCTCCTTTCCTGACCTCACTTGGTCGCCAGTTAGCCATGGTATTAACTTGATGGGGGGGGAGTGAAACATAGTAACTTCTTTGCCCAGTGTACCTGTACTTGTATTGCTTCTGTTACCATAGGTGATTGTTAATGACTCACTTTTTGCTGTAACTGTTTTATTCTATTATGACAGTCTGTAACCCTATTGCATTGCACACTACTGGTTGTCAATATTTTGTTGCCATTTACACACTTGTCACTCTGCCATTTGTATTCTTCTCCTGCCACGTTGACCTAGGAATTGCTGATTTGTACTTACCATGCACTGTTGTGACTGCCTGTGCCTATTGCTATGTACATTTGCTGTTGCCAGTTGTTGTCTCAATCATTGTCATCTGTTATTTGTACCTGTTCATGCCTATTAGGCCAAGGTCATGCCTGAAAACCTTTGGATCAGTGCACTCTACCTGGTTAACAAAGTCATCAATAAATAAATAAGTCCAACGCAAACACTGGAGTGAGTCTGGGGTATGGTGGGCAGGTGTGGTAATCTATGGAGAAGATATTCAGGTAGATCAACAGTTACAGTAGGTACATAACTTTTATATCTTCCAAGACTCACTCTTTTCCACAGATTCCCACTAATGGGTCAGCGTACCAAGCTCAGAGAAAGTCCCCCTGATGAGAAAGGATGGAGATCAGGGTTCACGCAGGATATTAATCCATTCAGAATTGTTCTGCCAAAAATGGCATGCTGCCTGGCATGGACATCCAGGGCAAAGTGCTTGGTAAAACTAGGACAAGTGCTCAAAGTTGCAGCTCTGAAAATTTCCTGAATGGATGCAGAGCGTATTTCTGCTAGGGAAGGAAAACCACTCTGGTGGAGTGGGCATGTACCTTGCCTTCCAGTTTAACTTGAGCCATAGGATGGCAATTTACAATCCATGCTGAAATGCCTTAATTGTGACAGGCTCTCCCTTTTGATTAGGGTTGAAGATGACAAAGAGCTGTTTTGACCATCTGATAACCTTAGTACTGTCCAGGTAAAACCTAAGGACCCTCTTAACATTCAGTGAGTTAAAAGTCCTTTTTCTCTCATTCTGGATGTTGGCAAAGTAGGAGGCAGGATTACAGCCTGATTAAGAAGAACTCTGACACCACCTTAGGTAGAACGTGGGGTGTGTATGGAGAACTACCTCATCTTTGTGGAAAACAGTACGTGGAGGATCTATGACCAAAGCATGGATTTCATATACTCTGCAAGCAGAGGTGACCGCTATCGAAAATGCTGCCTTCTTAGTAAGAAACTTTAAGTCACAAGTTGCAATAGGCTCGAAAAGCTTGCGAGTGAGTACACTCAGCACAAAGTTAATATCCCAGGGAGCCACCAGCTTCCTGATGGGAGACCTAGCATGCAGAATACTTCTGAGGAACCTCTTAAGCAGAGGGTGCCTAAAGGCTTGTGGTATGCTTATATAGCACATAGGCAGACTTTAACTGTGGCATGCTGCAGGCCAGCATCAGAAAGGTCTAGTAAGTTCTCCAAAACCTTTTCAACTGGACACCTGAAAGGGTCCCTGTGGATTTTGGAGCACCGGACAGAAAATATTTTCCACTTGGTTGTGTAAGTCTTCCTGGTGGAAGGTTTACACACAGCCAAAAGTATTTCAGAGACTGTCACAAATGCAATCCACAGGTCAGGCCCTCTGCTTCCACAGTGCCAACCTTAGAGTGCAATAGTGTGAACAGGTAACAGACAGGGTAACCCTCCTGTCTGCTTTGGGTCTGAATCACCTTTAGCCTCGAGTGCTGGGGGGATTCAAACTATGAACCTTATGCTAGCATACCCAATGTATAGGCTCAGATATGTACCCTCTTCAGGGATTTCGGTACAATCTTTGCCCGGGGCACCTAGCCAGGTCTCCAAAATGAACCCTTAAAGCTCTATAAAATATCTTAGGTATATTCTTACCTTTTTCAAGCTTAGTAACACCATCAAGCCTTTTAAACAGTTGTCAGACTTAAAATACAGGCACTTCACATGCAAAAAGAAACTAAGAAGACACCCAGGCAGTATCTTAAAGAAATGAGACTTACTAGAATATGATAAAAACAGGTAAAATAACATTCAGAAAAAATATCACAAGTCTCACAGTCGTCTACAAATAAAAAGGAAAGTTACAGAAATCCAAACTCCTACCACAGACACTTAATTCTTCTCTAATGTTTCCTTTAACTGCTTGTTAAATCAGAGAACTGTCTTTCGGAGTCCCAAGAATGATATCACCCATTTCAGAAACAATGATGTATTTTCAACTGTATCTCCCAACCCCCTTGGTGAGTCAGCTAGCTCCTCCTTTTAGAATTAATTCTTACAAACATAATTTCCTATCAAGAGGTATTTTAAAATGAATGGTACATCAGAAGAAAAAACATTTCCTAAATATGGCATCCTTTAATTAAACATTTCACTTTGATCTTAACATTCCCACATCTGTCATGTCCCTTGGCTGATTTCCTGTGCCAGTGAGATCTGAGGTATTTTATGACTCTTCAGCTAGTTGCTAAATGGAGAGGAACTAGCCCAATTACCTTTCTCTTGAAACATCATAAAATTCATATTTAAGTTCCAACTTCAAAAGCAGCAGCAGGCAATAAACTGTCTCTGGAAGCATATCTCAATTAATTGTTTTCCTCCTGGTCTGTTTAATTACATCCTGTAGTTCTCAGCCACTGACACCTTGAAGTTACAGGCCAAATTCCTCACACACTGAAATGTTATACACAGAGCATGTATTTATAATACCGATATCATACAATAATCGTGAGCAAGGGGCAGAGCATCACAGAGACCATCTGAGATACCTTGAACCTGTTAATTTTTATCTCTTCAGGAGTCAGACCTGAAGGGGAAGGAGGCATAGGTTGGGATGGGCTAGCTGACCCTAGGGTATGATGTCCTTTTGGAGTGGTAGAACCCTCGGTTTGCTGACAGATAGTCAATTCAACAGAGGAAACTATATCTGTCGAGGCCAGCAGGGATCAACAAGGATCATCTTGCCTCCATGTGCCTCTAATTTGGACAATACTCTCTGGATGAGAGAAACTGAAGGGAATGAATACAGAAACTAATTTTGCCATGGCAGCCTGAATTAATCCTGACAGAAAATGTCATTGTCCGTATTTTTGAAGCAGAATGTAGAAAGTTTGATGCTGAGTGGGGACACAAAAAGTTCCACATCTAGGGTGCTACTCTCATTGATCAGCGATCTCACAATGTCTGGTGCTAGTGACCACTCATGAGAATCTGTCTCTGTTTGACATGACTTATCTGTCAGAGTGTTCTAGACCCTTAGCAGACAGATTGCCTGCAGCAAGATCCCCTGCTGCAGGCACCATTCCCATACACTCAAAGCCTCACTACAGAGTGGGTAAGAGTGTGCACCTCCTTGCATGTGGATGCAATACAAGACAGACTTGTTGTCTATCTGGAGTAGGAGAAAGGGAAGCCCTGGAGGAGGTTTTCCTCCACTGACCACTGCATTAGGGATCTCACCAAAAGTCTGGTCACCTGACTGGGGTAGTTTTATTTTTTTAACTTAGTATTTTCTCCCCTTCACCAACCTGCCCTCTAGCCCTTTTTCAGGTCCTCTCCTTTATCAGGTCCACCACCCCTACACCAACCCAATCACCCCGCCTTCTCCTAGGGCTTACTTACCTCCATGGTAGTTGCTCATGGTATTCCCCTCCCTACGGTAGAGGTCAGAAGGGGTGGACCAAGTTCCCCACTGTAAGTTTTGGTTCTGCTTGGCACTGGGAGGCTTGCCAAGGTTGGCGGGTACAGAGTCTGTGTACAGGGTGGTGGTTTTCATTCTGAATGCAAGTTTTTTTCCCTGTTTTTCCTTCCTCCAGGATGCCAGCCAACAGTGGAGTGAGCAAAGCATCAGCTTCCATTCCAACCAATCTGCATCACCTTCTGTACTTGTTCTGGTTCCTGCCGGCACTGCCACTACATTCCCTAGGTGGCAACTGCTCAGCAGAACAAACTCCCCTTCCTCCTCCTCCGAGAGCACCCTATGGGACATTCAACCCTCCTCACCCTGGCTGACTCTTGATGCCCCAGGCTTGTTCCCAAACCTGGGTCACTGGCATGACGACAGGTAAAATATAAGGTGCCTCAGCCCTCTGCACCAGTCATGGAATGGGATAGTTTTGACAGTGCAATGCTTGTGACTGCAGGACACTGAGCATCTCACAGTTGTCCTCATGTGTAGCCTTGCCAGAGGCACTTTGAACACTGAGGAGGCAATTAAGCCCAGCATGCATTGCATGGAATGGGCTGGAACAGTCTTGAGTTCAATGATGCAACATTTGCAAGACTGCCCATAGTCTGCTGTCTGGGATGATGGTCCAAGCAAAGGTTGTGTCCAGAACAGCTGCTATGAACAGCAGTTCTTGTGAGGGCATCAGTTAAGACTTTGCAGGGTTAAGTTGGACTCCCATGGAAACTAGGAACTGTGAGGCAGCGGTTGCTACCTGTTCCATCTCCTGTCTGGACAAGCTTGAAAACAGCCAGTTGTTCAGCTACAGGAAGACTTGGAGTCCTAGCTTTCTGAGGTGCACTGTGAGCACCCCGTGTTGAGTTCTGACTCTGGCATCAGCTCCACTACCCTGTTTCTCAAAAGACCCACAATCTCCTGCACCAGAAGCTGACATGTGATTGGGCAAGGGGAGTTTCCATCTTGGAGGATTTTCTGGGGAGTCTCTAACAATTCTAGGGAGTATCCCTCTCAGATTATCCTTAGAACCCATTTGTCTGCTGAGATGAATTCCCACTGATGGTAAAACTGAGTTAGGTGTCCCCTACTGGGGAGGAGTGGTCTGCCTTGGCAGCTGAAGTGAGCCTGAGGCTGGAGCCTTAGAAGGTGGCACTAAGCACGTTTGGTACCTGGGCCTTTGACTGCTTCTTTCTGGGCCTGGTGAGGTTGTGGTTTTATTGTTTTAGGATCCCCTACCCCAACCTTGAAAAGACTGCCTATTGTTAAAAGAGATGTGTCTGCTAACCCTTGAGGGTTATAGGGTGCTAGACTGGACGTCTTAAGAGTCATTCCTGTTTTGTTACACTCTTTAAGAGACTGTTCCACCTGCTGTCCAAACATATAAGTCCACATCCATGCCAAGCTCTGCCCTAAATTTGATGCCTTGTACTGCACTAAAGACTGTCTGTGTCCGCAAGTATGCCATGAGCTTGTCACCAAAACAGTGCTCCAGATCTTTGAATATGCAGATGTGGACTATGGCACTGCTCCTCCACCTCCCTGACTAGACTGGACTTCCATCATTTTGCAACCAATGTTACAACCAATCCCCTCTCTTGTACCCACCATTGCTTACTACTCTTCCCTATCCATTCTTCCTCCACCTCTGCCTACACGCTGCCAGAACCACTGGGCCTCATTCACACCCAAATACTGGTTTGGGTCCCTTCCCTCTTACCACTCCTCACTTCTCTCCTCCATTCCCTCTTCCTCCTGCTCCCTCCACTCCAAGGATCCTTGCACGTTTGCCATTCCTCATTCCCGCTCCTCTACCGAGCAGCCAGCCTTTTCCTATTGTCTCCCTTCACTCTGGAACCTTCTCTCACCCTCTTTCTATTTCTCTGCCTCCCCTGATTCCCTCAGATACCAGCTGAAACTCCTTCTCTCCCCCTGGTCTTGTTTTCCCCCTATCTGACTGCCCCTTACATTTGCCTCCTTCCTCGGTGTAGGTGTGGCTGAACTGCCTGATTTTTTCTACTTGCTCTTATTGTACTTACTGCTGTTGTAATCATGTACTTTGCTCCACTTTACTGTAACTGTGAACTATGCTAGTGCTATGTAATTGCATTTAAGTGTGTACTGTGTGTGTGTGTGTGCTTAAGGGTGTGCTGTGTCCATGGTAGGTTCCCTTCCCCTGGGTCACACCTGAAATGAGCTTTGGCACAGTATGCCTTTGCTAGTCACCAATTTTCAAATAAATAAAAAAATAAATGCCATTGAAGAGCACTGGTGGAATGGTACTCTTCAAGGCAACATCAGATCCTAACCATTGGCCAGTTTCAGGGGAGCCGCCAACCTCACCATGGGTGGCAAGCCATGGAGGAGCAGTGAGCACAAATCCAAGTGAGCATTGCTTTAGCAACACTCGCTGACACTTGCGTCCACTTTTCTTAAGCTGCCAACTCGCTCACTCTCCTCCTGCACACACAGCCTGGGGAAAATATTCATGCATAATGAAAAATGTCTGGGCCCAGCAACAATCCATGTGATACTCATGTAGCTGTTTGCTGCCCATCGCCACCTTCTCCTGCCATCAGGCCCTGAGGGAGCTGCCCTAGGAGCCATCACATACAGTGAGACAGGGACATAGTGTTTTTCCTGGTTGGCTCCCTTTATCTCCCTGGGGTCCCAGCCGACACATTTGCACATGTGTGCTGGAACCAGTAAAGATCCCGCTGCACCCACTCAGCCTAGCACCAGCCCCCATCTGCTTGACACAACCATTGAGCCTCAAGCCGGTGGCAGTCAAGGGCCAGGAAGGCTAACCTCCCCAGTCCGGCACAGAAAAGCTGCCCGACATCCACTGAATCCTCTCCCAGCCCCCCAGCTGACCCATGGTGGCCTATGTGTGTTCTTGAACTCGAGTCATTGGCATGGGAGAGGTGAAGTGCTCCTCCTCTCCTTTGCCCTCTATGCCACTGAGCTGGCTATAGATCTATTAAGTTTAACAATTTGGGTTAATTCTGTAGTTCAAAAAACAGTTTAAGGTACTAGGTATTCCAAATCCCATCTCTGTCAGCCTCAGCAGCAAAAGTTCATGGTCGCCAAGATCAAATGTGTTAAAGAGCACTAATCCCATTCAACTTTTTTGTATTTCTTTTTGTTCCTGCCACCTTGGACCCTTTCCTCATCTGCTCAAGACAGCCTCCCAGCGTGGCCACTGCTCTTCTCACACAAAACTCACCCCTCTGGATTATTCCCCGTGTCATCAGGGCTGTCAAACCCCATGACCTCTCAAACCTCTCTAGAGACCAAAAGCCAATATTCCTCCAGAGAAGGTGATGATCTCAAGCATGAGAGTACTTACTGCTTCATGAATGGGCCCAGACATTTTCCATTTTTCTGTCCCATCACTAGGGCTTCATGTAAAGCATTACAGGGTGCAGGCAAGCATGTCTGTATGCTACCAGCAGATGCCCCCCCACACACAGTCCCTCCCACCTTTAGTATCACCTATTGTCACCCATATGGTGGTTTTATGGAGTGGGACATCCTCCTTCCCTCCCTTTGATGAGGCAATAATTTTCTGGGACATTCAGGTCTCTTCCCCCACGCCTGCTGGCCCTCTGATGACCCAGGTTTGTTCCAAATCCTGGGTTGTTGGTGTCACGAGTGGTAATGCTGTCACTATGCCAACTGTCTGGCCCAATCATGATCAACTTTATTACAAAAACAATGTGGACGTAACCTCACCTCCAGTCTTAAGTATTCCATTTTTTCATTGCTGCAAGGAAGGAATTGTATGGCAGATCAAGTTCATCCATTTCCTCATTCACAGCTCTGCCCTCACACTCCAATGTTTTATGATGAAAGTGTCCGTTAAAGTAAAGGGGGCACCTTTTAAAATACTTTTGTGCCATTTTGTTGAAACCAAGGCCTCTGCTCAACTAACTTCAATAGAGAGGGCTGCAGCACTCATTAAACAATTTGATCATAAAACATGATAGTACTGAGGCAGGACTCTGAATGGGGAAATGGAAAGGATAGGGCTGCCCAGCAGATGGAGTCTAGATATGACCACTTTCATTCTTTAAATTCAGCATTGCACATTTTGAAGAACCTATGCCTGCTACTTAATCTGGAGGTAAGGCTTCTATCACATTATGGAAAAGGGTAAACAATTTGTGCTGTTAAGAAAATGTTTGTTGCATTGTGCAGACTGGATGGGTCTAGCAGTCCTTATCTGCCGACAATTTCTATGTTTCTATGCTCAGAATTAGTTTTCCTCCAGAAACTCAGTTTAAACTGATGAAATCATGGCACCAATGCTTCTCACCTCCCTCCTGCAGATTTCAGTACTTTTGTCATTCCAATCTGTGGTGTAATCCTTACAGATTGTCCCCATCGGCAACCTGAACATGGGAGGCACTGAAGCTTAGCCAGTCGTGGTAGTAAGGAATAGCACTTGAACTGTTGCACATGATACTGTGACATCTCAGGCTGCCTGTGCTGCCCCAGTATCCTGTCAGGTGCCCCATTGCGCATGGGAGGCAAGCAAGGCAGATGCTGCCCACACTCCTGGAAGGCACTGCATATTTCAGGGTTAAGCCACATTTCAAATTCTTACATGGTCTGTCCCTGGCAGATTTTTAAAATTTCAGTTAAGCAACAAAGCATGAGGCTGTGTGGAGTTCTAATGCAAAAACACCACACTGAAGGGTTCTAACATCAACTGCTGCAAACACCTCAGCTTCATAAATTATGTCATAACACTACTCCACTAAATGTTCCTTTCAGCTCAATACACACTCCAGAAAATGTTCCATATAATTTAGTCTATATGCCTGGTGTAAGTGAGAGAAGCACTGAATACATATTAAAAAAACAAAACATATGTATTTTATTTATTTGTTTATTTATTGAAATTGTTTCACCAGGAAAAGCACACTGAGCAAGAACTGCTTGTCTCTCGGTGCAATCCGGGGGGAGGGGTACAGTGGGGAAGAGGACAAGGGTAGTCCAGGTCCTGACATATATACATACAATTACAATACAGTTGAAAACATTTGACAGAAATAGTTGGGCACAGATGACAATTTATCCTTACCTATAGTATAGTAGCAATAACATGGGGAAGTCATGCTTTATACCTTGAAAACATATAATTAGATAATACAGCCGCATATGTTTGACAGGAATAGGTGAGTGTGGATTAATACATATACCCTAATAGTCGAGAGTGACAGTTACAATGAGGAAATCCTGCTACGGTATTGGGTTGTGGTATATAATGAGATAGGGGTAACTGCCAGCTAGCTAGCTCAAAAATTTTAACTCAGTCTCACATTTAGGAAGTTTGTCCATAAAGTGGTAAACTCTTGGATTATCTTAACCTATGTTCCTGGCCAATGTGTGAATCATCGTATTGTTCAGAACGAGTCTGTTTGCCAACAATCAATGCTAAAGCAGTAAAACTCCTCACTCTTTTACAATAACAATTAAAAAACGTATTCACCCAGAATAGCCCAGATGTGATGCAAAATCTCATTTAGAATGGCATTCTGCTCATACAGCAATTTTATCTGGAAAGATGCGCGTACAGGAGGGTCAGGTAACTTGCTAAATGTTAGACAATTTTATTTTTTATTTATTTAAATTTTGTTGATCAGGTAAGCCTCACGGGCATCAAATGCCCGTTTTCAAGGGGGACTTAGTAGTACAAAATATAAAAGATTACAATATAAATTCACAATACTTTAAGGATTATTACAGGAACACTTTGAGTGACAGGCAGTGAAGTTTTAAGTGTTTCTTTAACACATGCAAAGAACCAAGAGACAACAATGAATCCAGTAATGTATTTCAACTTAATGACATGAAACATGAAAGATCACTGACCTAAAGATGCTCTGAAGAAAGTGAGGCACAAATGATTTTTTGTCCAGATCTAGTGTTGCATAAGTTTGAACAGTCACGAAAATCCGACATGAATGAATATTATACAGGTGAAATTTAAAACTGCTTGAATGTATTTAAATTAAAATAAGGAACCCTTTGTTTGAAAGACATCCATTCCAAATTACTATACAAATCACAAAGATGAGTTAAGGAATGAGCAGAACCAGCAGAGTGACCAATAGAATGATCAAGAACTTTAACATGCTGAAGCACTGAGGAAGAGGCTGAGGGCCTGAAGCATATATTGGGAGACCATAATCAGTAGTGGACAATGATAATGATTGGGTCAGTACTTTTTCAAGATGGCTAGGACAAGCAATTTTTTTAACCGATATGACTGCCCGAGATAAATATGTACAGATCTGATTAAGTTTTCAACGTGATCATGGTACGATAAAGATAGATCCAAAACAAATCCAAAATACTAAAATTGTGCAACCTGCTCTATTTTTCCCCCTTGTAAATCCCAAAATGATAAGCCACAGTAAAACTGTTTTAGCTTCTGTTGGGAGCCACAAAGTAAAAATGTTGTTTTAGCAGTATTTAATAGCATTCCATTCTCTAGCAACCAGTTCTGTACATTACAAAAGTCCACTTGAAGATGAATACCAATACTGTATATGTGGAATTTTTGCCTCATCTGTACAAGACTATATTATTGGTGTACATGGTAATACAAGTATCCGTACTCTGGATGATGGAAGGTAATGAGTTCAAGACTGCTGAAAAGTATGGGGCCTAGGACGGATGCCTGGGGAACACCCATATTAATGTCAACCATTGGGGAAATTGTACTACCAAGTAGGACTGAGTGTTTCCTATTCAGTAGGAAATGTTGAACCAACAAACTGCGGCAAAGGAAAGAGCAAAGTTCAAGAGTCTTGTAAGCAAATGATTGTGATTTATGAGATTGAACACCTTAGCTAAATCAAAAACAAGGCTCCCGCTAGGACACCTCAATGAGTGACTGCCTTTGGTGGAAATTAAACCTGTGATGTCCTGTTTTATACTACAGTATAGTACAATGGCCATGAGAGTACACTGTTTTCCTAAATGTGTCTACTTTTAGGCATGGGTTTGTATGAAATCTGGAAGTAAGGGATTTTTTGGCTAAAATAATTTACAGCCACATTCAAGTCCTCAAACCATATTGTTTCTGCCCAGACACCGGATCCCCCTCTTTTTGTAGTTTTCCACCAGCTTCAAAGCAAAGCTCTATCTTGATCTCAAGAGTTAAATAAATAGACCTGTGTGTACTGAATATGCGTGTGTTGGGCAGGGGATCCCAAATGCAACCACTGCTAGTACAGTAGTTTGGGGAGGGGTGGAGCTTAAACTTTTTCAAGTAACTAAAGTGTCCACTATTCTGTTGCCCAAGCATGTGGTTTGTGAAAGCTACTTACACGTTCATCCAGAAAATGAAACATTTTCCCTTTATAGAATTTATTAAAACATACTCATTTGGTCAGAAAAAAATCTTCAGTATTTAGCATGAGTCCTCACTTGGCGGTGAGGTAAGACAATGCAAGGTGGCAGCTGCAAATTAATTAGCATAAAACATGCATTGAATAACTCACTCCTGCCTGGTCATTATGCATGCTCGGTTGGCCACCGCCACCATTAAAAAGAATACATTAACCAACTAAGCTACAGTACAACTGAGAGCTTGCCTGTTGCCTCTTACTGATCTTCATCTCTCACTCTGTTTGTGCCTAAAAAGACTTTAGGTTTGGCCCACCCTTTTGTATTGGTAATGCCTTTTCTGACCCTGGCTCACTTAGCCTGCCCCAAGCTTGTGCTTGCAACTTGTATTTCTAGAAAACTGACAGACAGACAGACATAGACAACAACAGTAATCACCCTAGGCACATAAAAAAATCAGTAATATACATTCAAGTGCTTCAATACCACCGAATATGTTTGAGTGAGGAGGACAGAGATTAACACTTGACCACAATAAAAAGAACATTTATTAGGTAGAGACACTCCTCTAGAAAAATTGACAGAGCTGTGGAATGTTACACTTATGCCAAGAGAACAACTACTACATTATAAATAATATAATAATCTGGGGATCCAAGGCCTAGGTCGCCTTCCCTCCAAGCTTGGGATAGTTTATTTAGTGGCAGTTCTGCAGCTGCAATTTGGAAAACCCAGTTAAAGGGCAGTGGAAAATATTCCAATTCGGAGGAAGGCTCTCACTTAAACCCTCTAGCAGGAACACCGTGGAAGGTTGCGAGAAAACTCTGCAACAACGTCCATCCAAGGCACAAGAGGAGAGCAACAACTGCTGAGGCACTCACCCAGCCTACCCACCCTAAATCAAACCAGGTGAACCAGAGGCAGTCGTAAGGAGAATGCGGTGAAGGTGCCTTGCTAGGGAAACCGCTAAAGTCAATGGCTAACTGGTAGAGTGGAACACTAGAGCCAAAGGAGATCGTCGTAACCACTCTTCACCGCTAGTCTTAAATTCTACACCAGGAGCTGCTGTTGTGTAGCAGGCAGCTAAAGCCAAGCCTGGGGTGAGAACATTCCCAGCTATGGGCCAGGTGAGAAGGATCCCACCCCAAGTTGGAAAAGCTCGAGATGCGGACTAAATGCAGAGCGAGGCTGTCAGCTGCAGGAACCCTGCGCCAGAATATAATGGCTGGCATGCCCCAGAATTGATTGAGAGCTGAAAAGCTGGTGAGTTGAATGAGCATGACGTGCCGAGATCATAATGAGCATTGAGTGCCGAGACCTTGCAAGGTCGACAGCAGATTGAGTGCAGCAGAATCCCAGACTGAAGCCGAGGGGATGGCAGTAGGCATGAAGTAATGGTTTGCGTGAGCAAGGAGCAATGGTTGCGTAAGCTAGTGTAGACCTGCATGTAGGTCAGCAAACAGAGTAGTAACAATTGGACCTGTATGCAGGTCTGCATAACGTAGGGCAAACAGCACTAAATAGTGGGCAAGCCAGCCAAGCAGTTCAAACCAAATCAAGGTGACAAACTCTGAGGATTTTGAGCAGCGAAGACAGGATTTAGAACAGAATTAATCAGCCACATAGGCCATGACCCCCAAACACCTCCCAGTCCCTGCTGTAGGACAAACAAGGAAGTGATGGAAGGGCTGAGAACCACATGCAGATATAAAAGCTAATTTAATAGCCTCAGCAGGAGCTTTAGCCAACATCAGAGTTAAACAATGTACAACAGCAATGGGAGTAAACAAAGGAGTAGCAGGAAGCAAATAGGCCTGTGCGGCAGTAGTGAAAACAAATGAGTACACTGAGTTGTAATTGCTGCAATGAGGTAATTAGAACAAGCATGAGTAAGCTGTATAGCTAGGTTTGAATAAATCTGAGTCAGGTGAAAGTAATAGAGTATGCCATATGAAACAGCTATAGCTGAGCTGAAACACACAAATCAGGTTTGCAGTTGTAGTGCAAGTAATTGAGAGTTGTGAGTAACTGAAAGCAAGCAGTATGAGCTCTGAAGCAGCAGTATGCTTAGGAGCTCAGAAAACCCCCAAGGAAGGAAGCACACACAGCCAACCGGGGGAGCGGGTGGGCGGTTCATGTGGCTTGTGGGGAGGGGGGTACCGTTGGACCACCAGGGTTTTCTTCTGTTACAATGCCCATGATTGGGTTGATTCGGTCCACTGGACCACCAGGGTTAAACTTATATTTACTACGCCCGCGATTGGGCAGGGGAGCAGGTCCACTGGACTACCAGGGTTAAAATTATTTTTACTACGCCTGCGATCGGGCAGGGGTGCAGGTCCACTGGACCACCAAGGTTTCTTTAGGGGTTACAAAGCCCATGACTGGGCAGGGGAGCACGATGACGATGGGCCGTGGCTCTGGAGGTTGGGTGGCCACCCACAGCTGGCGGCTGCTGTGTTGCACCCTGCAATAAGGCAGCTCACCTATGGGTGGCTGGGCCTTGCTCTTTTTTTTTTTTGTGGATCCTTGCGCCCCCCCCGTGTGGCACAAGGCATGTGTGTGCCTGCATATGCGCTGCACATCCTGGGCTGAATATCGGGATGTGCCAAATATGCATGGGCACACCCCTCACCTTGTGCTGCATACATTACTGGTGCACCTCATGATAAGGATTTGCGCAGTGCAACATCTCCCTTGAATATCGTGTTGGGAAAGATCAGTGGTTGCGCATGGCGCAACACTGTTGTGCCATGTGCAACCCCTTTGAATATCCCAGCCCATGTATATATATTTATATCTTTTAACTTCAAAGCACTAAACCTATTCAAATGCAAAAAACACAAGACTTTATTCTCTTCACACATTACTGTTAAACTTTAGATCCCAGAATGGCCAAAAAACAATTTAGACTTCACTCTTGCATGTCACTGTCATGCCCACTTCTCAAGTGAACAACAATCAATTACAGAAACCGTTTCATTTCTGTGCTACACACTCTTACATCAGAGAGACATAAATCTTACAGAACTGCTAAATAACAAATTTATCTAGACTGGTTCTCTGAATTAAAACCTATCATTTACTGTACCTATGTAAATAATAGTTTACTGGCTACAAACGATGCTACAGACATGACATTAACAAAATTTCTGTTTGGCATGGAAAATATCCATATAATTAACTTGTCATACAGGATTTGTGACCTTCTGTCTGCATGTATCTGACAAAGGAAAAGGCACCTGCTTGATCCTTTTTATTTTTATGCCCAACTTGCTCACACTGTTATAGCCAAATATTGACATACTTAGAGTTAAAAAAAAATCATGATGTCTGTGTGTGTGTATGGGGGTGGGAGAGTATGCCTAGATGCAGTTTCAGGCACTCCTTAATTACTTCACCAGGTGGCTCTGATAGTCAGTTCTTCCAACATGATAGATCCACTTCATGCCCTAGAGTTAAAAAAACAAAACAAAAAAAAACCATGACGTCTATGTGTGTGTGTGTGTGCGTGTGTGTGTGTGTGTGGTGGGGAAATATGCTTAGCTGCAGTTTCAGGCACTCCTTAGTTACTTCACCAGGCAGCTCTGGTAGTCAGTTGTTCCAACATGATAGATCCACTTCATGCCGCTCCTACCACTGACGTAGGCAGGCATACGCAGTGTATTCAGCTGAGTACACTTTTCCCAGAGGGGGGGTAGCATTTTGGAAGTAATGTATTCTGCCCACACAGTCTGCATCTTTTCTTTTGTGCACCTCATACTTAGCAGCTCAAACAGTAATGTCCCTTTTCTGTGCTGAAACAGGATGGGGTCAGGGGGTGGTCGAGTGAAGTGTCACTCATCACTCGCTCCATTGTGGGCATTACTCTTGCTGGCCGGGCCGAAGAAATGATCCATGGGGCGATAGCATATCAATGATACAAGCCAATTGGCTATGCTGAAGAGATCAGCCCAAGCTCCGACAGTGATTGACTGAGGGGAAGGGTCAAAGCAGTGGGCTTTTCAAACGTAGAATAATAAAAACTCAGGTTTTTTTGTTTGTTCCCTTATCCTTTCCGAGGACAACCGGAGTGACCCTTGGCTTTGTGTGAGCTGGATGATCAGTGGTGGCAGCAGCAGCAATGACGAGGCGGCTTCAGACCTTTCATCCAGACCAGTGCAAATTTCGAGGATCGGTGGATTCGGTGGCAGTGCACAGCAGCGAGACCTGACCTATCCAAGCTCTGATCTGTGACTTTGCTGCAGTGAGTCCACTTTGTGACCCGTGTTTGCTTTTGTGGTTTGCAATTGCTTTGCGTCAGAGGAGTGACTGAGTCGGGAGGGACCAAGTCCAGACCCAGTTATCATCACTGAGTCAGTCATTATCGTTTGTGTGCCTGGAGATGGAGGAGCAGTGATTGAGAGAGCTCAGACTCAGAGATGGTCTGCAGGCAGATAAATTGTACTGCAAACGAAGGTGACTAGGTGAGGCGAAGCACAGATTTCACACCCCCCCCACCTTTGCTGGCTTAAGGAAACTGATGACTCCCAGGTCAATATCCATACGCCGCTGTGGTTAAGTTTAGAGGTATCCCAGATTACTGACTCCGGCCTTACGCCTGGGGCCTTGCTATATTGTTCACTGAAAGCTCTCCCCGTGGCTTTGCGTAATTCCCCCATTGAGATTTCAGTCAAAGTTCATGTACAATTATGTACCTTTCTAAAATATTCTCATATTGGGGATCCAGCTCAACCATTATTGGGTAATCCCAATTTTCTAATAGATGGCAAACCTATTAAAGATACTTGGTTACCATTATTGGGGAAAGTTTTGGTTAAAGATCTGTTTGCAGACGGAGGTAAATTACTCACGTCAATTGATATGCTGAACAAGTTTCAAATTCCTCAGGGTTTGATATTTAAAGTATTTCAACTTCGTCATCTCCTGATGGGGAAACTGGGCACCTTTACTTTTAGTAGTGGTCCATTTGAATTCGAGGGTACTTTGATTCCATTGGTTGGAAAAGCTCATGCTGTATCGGCCGTATATAACACGTTGGTTAGCTGGTTACACCCTAATATTCTCACTCCCAAACAGTATTGGTCTCAGTTATTTCCGGAATATAATTTTGACTGAGGTAATATTTGGGGTGCGTCATAAATTCTTGTTGCAGGATAGGGCTCAGGTTAATGCAATTCAAGCTATTGCATAATTTATTATTCCCTTAAAGTTGGTGGATCAGGGCATGGTCTCCTCCTCCTGTTTTAGGTGTCAGCAAGGGGTCGGAGATCTGCTCCATATTTTTTGGAACTGCCCGAAAGTAGCTGTATTATGGGAGTCTATCAAGAGGAATCTGGACCCTCTTTTGAGTCTGGAAAACTTATTTACCCCTGAGGTATGTATTTTGGGAGACACGGCCCCGGTTGGTGTCGGAAGTAGGAAATACCACATGGGTCTGATCTCGGCCTCAGTCAAAAAAGTGATTTTGAGGCATTGGAAGGATACCGTAGAGATTTCATATGGCGAGTGGTTGCAGGAATTCCTAGCTAATCTTAGAACGGAAAGAACCATAGCAAGCTTGCAGAATAAGCTTCCTAAGTTTAATCATATCTGGGGTTCCTTATATACTTTTTTTACTGTTCCTAGGTAATTCGCAATATATTTTTTTCAGTCAGTTCAAATTTAAGTGCTGTGCATAGGGTGGGTGTTTGGGTTGAGAGGGGGTTTTGGGGAGGGGTAAGATTGCATTCTGATGTTCTTTCTTATTATGGCAAGTATTTCCATTGTTACCCTGTTTCCTTTTTCTGGATGTACTCCTTTATTGGTGTAAAACTTTCAATAAAAGTTGAATTGAAAAAAAAAAAGATTTCACACCCCCCAGTCCATCAGACAGCACAGCAGCTAATAAGGTAAGCCTGCCTCCTAGTGAAAGACCTCAGAGGACAGGGTGGGAAGGGGGACAAAGGGCATAACTGAGACTCAGGAGGAAGGCTGACAAGAGAATTATTCCATGGCTACGGGGGCAAAATAGTTGAACAGTTTCCTGAGATTATTTAAATAAAATAATGGAGAGACTGCCTGCTCACTGCCCAGCTTTTCACGATGACTATACGGGGGAAAAGAGGCATGAATAGAGAACCTATATTAAAAGTGCAGATGAATGGGTGGAGCACAACTGGGAGAAATTAAGGACTGGCTAGCTATGGCTATGCTACGGGGCAGAATAACTGAACAATTTCCTGACTTCAAAATAAACGGAGACTGCACCGCCCTTTTTCACGATGGCGGGGTGAGAAAAGAGCAGCTGCAGAACAGTTTGCTTTTATTTAGTAAATGGGGAAGGCAGTATAGCATAGTGGTTTAAGGCTCTGAGCTGCAAATCTAGAGACCTGGGTTTGAATCTCACAGCCCCATTTACATACTGTGTGACCCTGAGCAAGTCACTCAACTTACCTGTGCTCCTAGGTCGCACCTGCAAACAAGCTTTCAGCTGGGGGATGATAAGGAATTTGTAAGCTGCCCTTGTTCTTACAGGCAGGTGTTTGATCTTACTGATCACAACACTATACTGCAGAAAGCTGGAAAAACTCAACATTGCCTTATGTTTAAGGTGGTAGGTATGGCATTTTATTGGAAGAGAGTGTTCCGTGGGTGGATGTGGATGGTTTCCTGTCTAGACATGATGTGGCATATGGTGGAGTTCCTCAAAGGATCAGGTTTGTTTCCAATTGTGTCTAGATAATGATAAATGATTTGGTAGCTGCTAGCCCATGCATAAAATATGTTGTTGATGCCACAATTATAGATAATTTTTATGGTGGGGGGGCAGAACAATCCAGACTGACTTGTTGCATATTCAGGGCATGTCTGAGGCAAACTATATGGAAATAACCTCAGGGGAAAAATCATACTTGGGAGATCATGAAAATGGGATCACCATACTTTGCTTTTTAGTGAGGCACACATAGAAGTGGTGGAAAATGTAAGATTTTGATGAATAATTATCCAACAGGATTTTAGTTGGAAGGAACAGGTAGAGTAGATGGTTAAAGGAAATTCTGAGTGGTGCTTTCTCACCTTATTATAGAAGGCCCAAGTCAGTCAGTTGGATCTTGTGTACTATTATTGTACAGTCAGTAGACCAGATCAGGAGTACAAGTGTCCAGCCTGGAATAGGGGGCTTACAAAAACAGAAGGGAAGGGTATCGGAAGAATACAAAACAGAAGGGGAGGATATCAGAAGAATATAGAAAAGAGCAGTAAGAGTAATTTTGGGGACACAGATTAGTTGTGAGGTGGCTTTGAAAATCTCTCGGTTGGAAAGGCTAAGTTATAAGCAAAAAAACAAAGACATGAAACAATTGTTTTTTATATTTGTGACCGCAATCACAAGCTATTCTATTTATTACCACCAAAAGAAAATGTAGGATACTGTTAAAGAAAACAGTGTAAGTGGAAAATACCAGTGTCAAGAATAGAAATATACAAACAGTCCTTTATCTTAAGGAGTTGGACCAGAGGATTATGCTTTGTTTTGTCCCTTCCCTTTTGTACAAAAATACTGGATCTCTGGGTGCTGTCATCAAGTGTAGGAAAGGAAATTTCTGCTGTATCATTTGTTTGCAGAAAAAAAGTTATATACTGTATGTGAATGGCTGAGTTAGGTAGAGCATTATTTTTATACCAACCATAATGAAGTCCAGTATTTTTATACAAAGGGAGAGGAAACAAAACAAAGCATAATCCTCTCTGATTCAACCTTAAGATTACGGATTGCTTATATGTTTTTGTTCCTGACACTGGTATTTCCACTTCCACTGTTTCGCTTGAATAGACAAGCAAGGTGCAAAGACTTGCACCATGCTTGTGCCTGATCTATAGTGCAATATTCAGTTGAATAGCAGACTGGCACTGCCCAACTGAATATTGGATAAGTCAGCACACCACTATGTGAAACTGCCCTGCACTGACATAGACCTGGGTTTGTATATAGCCCACAGGGAATAGTGCTCCCTGGAACATATAGCACTGGAACCGCTGTAGGCTATATTCTTCATAACATGCAAAATTAGCCCATTGGGCATGCACAGTGCTAAGGATCACTTGCATGCCAAGTATGGACTCATTTAATGGTGCACAGCAGCCCATTAGTGCCCATCCTGCAGTGTATCCTAAGATGTCACTGGTGTCTAGTGGCACCCTTCCACTCCCTGATCACTCATTTCTGCTTGTGTAGCATGTTCCCTCGGGGTGCATGGCAACCCTCACCCCAATCACCCATTCTTGCTTATTTTGTGTTATCCCTGGTGACTAGTGGGAACCCCCACCCCTGATCACCTGTTCCTTTATATGTATCTGTATCCCTGGTGTTCAGGGGTTCTCCCAACTCCCTGATTACCTCTTCCTGCTTATGTAGCATTACCCCGGTAGCTAGTGGCCCCCCAACCCCCAGTCACCCATTCCTGCTTATGTTGCATTATCCTTGGTGGCTAGTGGCAACCCCCAACCCCGATCACTCGTTCCTTCATATCTGGCCATATCCATGGTGTCTAATGGTTCTCCCAACCCACAACCTCCCATTTCTGCTTATGTAGCATTATCCCGCCTTCAGTGGTTCCCTGCACCCTCAATCACTTGTTCACAGATGTATATGAAACCTTTGATGATCCATTATCCTCTACCTGCCTCTGCCCACCACAAATCATCACATGTCACTTCTTTCTACTGGTGTGACTGCAATGTCCATGGATCTCAGTACAGTGACCAACATAGCCCTCCTCCCTTTCTTGGCCAGCTGCCATATAAGTGGTCTGTGGCATGCATACAGTTGTACATACACCACTGATAACTCATACAGAGGCTGGCTGGGGAGGTGAGAGGAGGACTATGCTGTTCACTGTATCGGATCCACAGGAGGTCACCAGTCACACCAGTAAGGGGCTTTAATGTGCGATTGTTTGTGAGCAGTCAGGACAGATGGGGGACACTGGACCACCAATAATTATGTACATGTCTTTCCATGGGGTTGGGTTTGGGGAACCACTGGACAACAAGGATAATGTGACATAATCCAGAATGGGAGATTGGGGTGGATCGCCACTAGACACCAGGAATAATGTGACATAAGCATGATGGGGTGATCAGGGGGTGGTGGGTGCCACCACACACCAGTGACTGCCTACATAGCTGTATGATGGATTAATGTGGGTGGGCAGCTGCAGTACAGCCACTCTGACTTCAGTGGAGTCAGGGACTTTAGCTCCCACTAAAGTCATGGTTTTTGGCAGTAGTAAATAGTGCCACTTTGGGAGCCATTTAATGCCATCGCAAACCTTTGAATATGCTGCTATGCCCATATGCAGGAAGGGTACCCTCTCATTTGCATGGACACAGTGGTCTTTTAGCTCCTTGGTGCAGGTGGGTTTAGGGCACTCTAACTGGACTTCTGAAATAGAGATGCTGTGAAGTAAAACTTCACCCACAAATTTCACAGAAGTGTCTAAAATGTGAACTTTGTGAAATTTCATGAATTTCAGGCTGATCAGACAAAATTCACTTTGTGCAAAATTCGCTTTTAGCAAAATTTGCACTTGTTGCTTCTGAGCGTGAAATCCATGGGCACACATCTTGGCTATTTTTATGAGTAGGTATAATTATGGCTGATTTCCTTACAGTTGCAAAAGACTGGATACTTGAAGACATATGAAGACATATTAAACAACTTATTAGAACAACCAACTAATAAACAGCATGTTTTCGTAATTGAATGTCAGTCCCATCACTACCCAATGTAGGATTTTGTTTTTCACTTTTATTGCATATGTTAAAGTCTCTATCTTAGATATGATTCTGAAGCAGAACTGTGAATATGAACTGAAAAAGAATAAGGTTATATAATACCATCTACTGTAAATTGTATTTCAGAGTGTGTCTCCTATTCGGTGCTTTAAAAAAATCTGCCAAACAAATCTGACATGCTGTACAATACATGTGGGGTCTAAACTAAGCTTTCCTGATTTTCCAGCAGAGTCAATGTTAATAATCTGACTTGCCAAGGAGTTCATTAACATTGTGCCAAAACCTTTTTGGATTATTATTAATTCTCTTTTTGCTTCTGTCTACAATACTGTAATTTGGATTTTTTAAATCAAAGTCTGTTTTATTTCTCAGCTCTCTATGATTAATCAAAAGAAGGTGGTCACTTTTCCCTTGGTATTCTTTCATACATTGCTCTTAAAATACATAAAATTAATAAAGTCGTTTATCATGTATTGTAACTCTTTACTAAACAATCTCCTCTTTAGACTTCAGAAGGAATTGCAAGTACTGTACATAAAACTGCTAATATACAGTATCTTATAAATGTCAAGCTGAGTTTCAGCATTACTTTACTTCTCTGAAATAATAATAACTTGATGAAGACAGCATTCAATACCAACACTGGCAAAATGATAATTTTTATACAGCAGTGAGTAGAATACCATTCCTCATGGCAACACTCTTAGGGCCATATTGTAAAATAAATACTAAATGGCCTAACAATAACAGCATATGAAGTTTCAATAGGTATTTGCAGCTGTTGATGCTGTAGCAAGTTTTGAACAATAATTGGTGAGAATCTCTAATGGATGCTGGGTAGCAGTGCTAATGAAATGCATATATGTGCTGGGGTCTGGGAATGTGAGACAAACTTTTCTCTCCCTCACATTTTACCCAGAAGTGCTACTCCTTTTCTATTTAAAGTATAAGATCTCTACCTCATGATTAGAGATGTGCAAAGTCCATGAATTATGTAAATATTGCATTGAAATTCGTGTTTTTTGATATGAAATGCAAAATTTGTGGGGCAAAATTTCATGCCCCATGGGGAAATTTGTGCAATTCGTGGGCCATAAGCGAATTATGTAAGGTTCATTCTGCGAGTTCTGCAGAATTCACAAATTAACTCACAGAGCAAATTTCTCAGACTTCAAATATCTCTATTCTGAATATGGCCCCACCACAAGCACAAACTGCAAGCCTGAGTAGCGCCTGCCAAATCACATTAGCTTTAACATTTGAATATCAGCCCTGTGTGTTTTCTTTTGTTAATAATTTGTGCTTTATTGATGGAGTAGCTTGATAGGCTTTTCAACAATAATGTATTAGATGGATAAATGTGTTTATAATAACTGGGTTTGCCTTTTTCCCATAAGGAAATTGTGTCATACTTTGTCTTTATAAAGGAGTGCTTATAACGGAAACACGCCCTGGTTTCCCACGCCCTGCACATGTGTCAGCCAGAGCAATTCCACCAGACTGCCAGCCTCATTGTCTTCACCTCAGACACTTAAATGACACTGGACTCAGTGGTAAGTTATTTCAAAACAAATGAACTACCAAGAGAAAACAAACTTAACTTTGGCTGCTGACCAAAAGAAATAAATATAACAACTTTTAAATAAATAAATAAAGGCAACCACAGACCATGTGTTGAAACTTTACTTGACATGACCATACAGGAATGTTTTTCATTTTATACAATTGGTGTAGCAAAAAGGCAAACCCACGATTATATAAAATAAAATATGGGGTGGCGTGTTTAAACTTGAAGTTTACACACATGCTCAGTGTTGGATGCTTTCACAAACCCCTCAAGCTTTGCTCTTGGGGTTTATGTAGCATCTACCACCTTGGGTGTGTGTAAACTTCTTGTTAAACACACCAGCCCATACTTTATTCTATATATTATGATGTTAACGCATACTTTTATATGTCTAAGTATGAAACTGTTAGATTGTAATGAACTTGAATCTGTTTAGTGCTCTGAACTGATTGTAATTTAAGTGCTATCAACTAATGTAAAAAGAAACACGTTTTCAGACTTTGTTTTTCACGTCTTTACCTGAGTCATGCATTAGATGGCAGCTAGTAAGGTATGTAGGATTCTCGTAGTCAACCATCATGGATTTAACCAAATTATTTTTATGCAGTGAGTGGTGGAGGGAAGATGGTGGGTGCCAGAGGTTGGTGGGAAGGGCAATTTGATATCTTACTAATGTGTCGGGTGGGGAGGATTTGGCACCATTAGGAGTGGGCAAGGAAACTGAAATGCAACTAACTTTTCATTTGCAAATGCAATTTTCCCAGGACTAGAAGGAGGCTGCAGTAGGGCACTAGAGGGTGGGGAATCAGAAAATGCTTTAACATGGCCAAGTGTAGTGAGAGGAGGGTGTTTAATATCAGAACATGGGTGGGTCTTTTACCCCCAAATTTTTCTTTTGAAGTTCACTTTATGAAGTTGGGTAAAGTCAGAAAACTTCACTTTATTTCATGTACTGTGCCATGAAGTTTCTGACGTCAAACTGACTTTGCCAGTAATGCTTTAGTTTGCTGTGTCTCAAGCACCAACTAAAACATAATTCATATTTTCTATATGCTAGTGTAAGTTATGAACAGAGTAGTAAAGCTGCAGGGAGCCACTGATTAGCTACAGATGTTCCCCAAGGATGACGGCTGCTGGCAACGTTGAGACTGGTCTATACTGATGGAGGGAAAAAAAGATATGTCAACCAAAGGTGGTAAAGAGGAGGTCGATGAAAGGGCAGCACTGTCATCAGCCTGTGGGGGAAGAGCCTGGGGGGGCAGCGAGAGAGAGAGAGAGAGAGAGAGAGAGAGAGTTTGGTTTCCTCTTCAGATGGGAGAAGCATCCTGCTTACTGGAAGTTAAGCCACCACCTGTCTGCCCAAACATATCCCTGTAGAGATTGCATGCAGGAAGACACCTCCTCCCACCATCCACTGCAGCACCCATCCACCCTCCACTCAAATGCCATTCCAAGAAAAAGATATCAGTTGGCTAAAGGATGGCAACTTCCATAGACCCTCCTCTCAATACCTTTACTGGTTGACATCTGAAGGAATGGGAGAGCATGTTCAAGTAATCAGCTGATTGCTATGAGTGTGAGCTGCCTTCCAGCTTTCAGACAGCAGTTGGTCAAATGGTGAAAGAAGGGTGTGTGCCAACCACTGTTCCTTTCTTTTTCGAATGGCATTCAAAGGTTTTCTGTTTGTATGTGCGCATGCAGTGTTGTCTCGTGTGTGTGTGTGTTTGTGTGTGTGTGCGTGTGTGTGTGTGTGTCTGTGTGTTTCTGTGTGTTGTGTGGAAGAGCTCACAACATACAAGACTGCTGACACTGCTTGAGTCTGCTAAACATTAAGATGGCTGCCTCTACTTTACCTTAATGTGTATGATTGCATTGCATTACAGCAAACCAGAAATACAGTATAAGCTTAAATATTAAGCCAATGCCAAGCCAAAGAAGCCATTGTTGGCTGTAGCCAACTTTTGTTTCATTTGCAGCCTGTATGTTAATGCAGTGCTCATTTCATATTCTTACATGATATTAAAAACTACTCACCAATAAAGGATGTATTTTTTCCCTCTTTTTCCATCATCATTGTCAATTTACAGACCATTGTTTCTCCAGTGGTCTATTCAATACTAAAGTTGTCATTTCTCAGGAAATTCAGAATATAATGAGCCTTACCTGAAATAAAGCCTACTGTGATGTAAAGCTGCTGCAGATTCTTTGCAAAGGATCCTGTTATCATACCGAGTGCACTTAAAATACCACCTGTCATTGCCACAGCACGGTGACTGAACTTCACACTCAAGGCAGTACTTACAGGTGCTATAAAAATAAGAGAAAAAAATAGCAGTTTAAAGAGCAGTTCAGCTTTCTTTAAGGTGAGTTGAATACAATAAGAGAAGTTATGTGATGTTGCATTACAGGTCGAGCATGTATACTGTAGGTGACTCAGACTTTGGTCTTCCTACCAATGGTGTTCCCTTGATAAGGAGTTCTGCTTAACTGATTGTGATTTCCCAGTTTTCTGCAAAATAGTGACAGCTGGCATCACATAATGTTCCCAAAAGGTTTGAATTTTGGGACATTGCATTCTTTATTACCAAAGTCATTTACATCAGGCTCTTTGCTCCATTGACTTTATCTTTTCCTACTGTTTCTCCACATTTGAAGTCATATTGTCATCTCTGTTAGATTGGTCCCTCACCTCCCACCCCCACCAGATTGTCTCAGCTGGTCTCCTACCTGACTACCTAAGTGTCCAGAATCTAATCTACTCAATAAGGAAGGTTTTTAAGCCAACCCTCCCCCCCATCACCAAAATCCTGCTAATCAGGTCATATAAATCTCTGGATATTAGGTACCTCATAAATGAGCTGGCAAAATAGACTGATCTGCCATCTCGCATGCCCTCCATAGATTCTGCACTGTCTTTTTCAAAACAAAGTTCCTCTTGTTCTGGGAAGCCTATGCCCCTCTCAGACATACCCTGCTTCGAGGGGTCCACCTGCCCTGGATCTCCGCAGATGTCATGGCCAGTCTCAAGCCAGGGATCAGGTCTGAGGGCTCATAAACAACTGGGTCTCACGAGCCTATCAGAAATACCATGCTCTTAATAAAGCTTGCACTAGGCAAATCCACCAGCCAAAAACTAATTATTTCAGATCCATCTTCTTCTGAAATACAAATCACCCCACTCAAATTTTGGAAAGTCATTCAACCTCTTCTCCTTCCATCCCAACCCCCACCCCTGTCATTAACACTGGCACACCACTCTGATGATCCACTTGCAGTGGCTGCTGAGTTCAACTCCTTCTTCACAAACTGTACTGTATCACTGCTGGTATCTCTCCCCACTCCACACAAGCCCATCACAGCACACCGCGATCTGCCCAAGCCACCTCAAATGCATTTATATTCCAACCTGTTATCTGAGTCAATTTGTACAATGCCCTGCTTAAGTTAAACCCATCCAAAGGCAGATGCCCCTCCGGGTTGGATGCTAGAATGCTTATCCTGTCTGCCCAGCCACTGCCTCCCCACTGGCCTATCTATTCAATTTGTCCTTCTCTCTCTAGCTTTAATCACAGCTGAAAGTAAGCATGCCACAGTCATCCTCTCCCAAAGAGTGGCCACTCTTCCTCCCAGGAAACTACCGTCCCTAGTTCCCTCTCCGATTCTAGCTAAGATGCAGGAACACCTAGTCCTGTCCCAGCTCACCTCTTCCTTGAATCTACATCCTTCTTCTCCCTTTCCAGTCTGGTTTTAGGAATTCCACCCACTACCACCTCCTGCCTCCTAAGGCTCACCAATGCCATCCTCACTGGTATGGATCAAGCCCACACTCAACCATCTTTGTCGACCTAGCAAAGGCTTTTGACACTGTCTCACCCCTCTCCTCCTCACCAAGCTTTCTATAGTGGAGCTTTCCAGCATAGCAACCAATTGGTTCCACTTCTGTCTGGAGGGCAGGACCCAATCGATCAGGATTGGTAACTCCATCTCCTCCTCCTCCCCATCTCTTATGGGGTCCCTGCATCCAGTCCTAGGGCCACTGTTGTTCTCCATTTTCCTCAATGACCCACCCATGGCCTGTCCACCTATATCCATTCACATGTATGCAGACAACACTGTCCAGTATACTTCAGGCTCTCTCCTCTGATAAAGAATCCAGTCTAGAGCTAGGCTTCAGTGATGTCCAGCTCTGGTTTCACTCAAATCAGCTGTTCCTAAATGCCAAGAAAACAGTCTCCATGACCTTTGGCACAAGGCAGAGACTATCTTGGCTCCCCTCCCTACCCATCTTCCACACCGCGGATGGGACAAGGCTGGAGGCTTGCTCCTTCTTCAGATACCTCAGGGTATGCTTAGTCCAACACCTCTATTTTTCTGTACACATTGAAGATCTCCACAAGAAGTTGCACCCCAAGCTCAGGGCGCTGTAACAAAATTGTGGGTGCATCCTGCTACAGGCCTGGTGAGAGATTGCACATAAAATTATCCTCCCTATTTTTGACTACGGGGATGTAATCTATTGTGCCACTCCCAAGACTTCTCTAACCAGACTGGACACCCTCTTCCACTCTTTCTGTTGTTTCACCCTTGACTGTTCACCCAGCACACACCACTGCAACTTCTACCAGGATTTGCAGCTCCCCTCACTGCATGATAGGCATTTGTCTCACTGCGCCAAGCTCACGGCAAAGTACTGGATGAAGTCACTGCCTATGTACCTCTTTGGTACCCTGTCTGCACCTCCCACCTTAGCACTCTCCGAAATTTTGGCCCGATCCCTGAGTGTCCCACTTAGTGCCACCACTGCAGGACAGGAAGCTTTCTCCTATCAAATGCCTAAACTGTGGAATTCCCACACTGGCCATTTGCAAAACCAACTCTGTCCACCAACGAGTCTCCTCCTCAAAGCCCACTTCTGTACCTCCTGCGCATGCACCTAGTTGACTGGTAACAAACTGTACTACTAAATGACAACAGACCCCACTGTCAGTGTGCAGCTATGGCCCAGCAGTTAACTGGCTGTATCACTCCTCCTGGCTATTTCCCAAATATGTACCTTTGAAGGCTATTACTGTAACTACATGCCTGTTGTAGATGTGTTGTACCTAGTCATTTAGCAGTCATGTACATGCTATCCTTTTATATTCTGTGTTGCCTCCCTGCTCTCTTACATGACTGTTTTTCAGCCTGAATTTACTTACACAATATAACTGACTGCCTGTATTCTATTCCTCTGGCTGTACTTTCTGTACATAATGTGCCTTGTACTCATGTATTACTGATGTATCTATACTGTTCCCTATTTTTAGTACTTATTTTGTTTTATAATCATGCATTTCTCTGATGTATTATGCTCTGTCTTGACTCCTTTGCCACCCACCCCCAAGACGCATCTAGAATCTAGTAGTAGTCTGCTCAGTACACCTTCCTGGTAAAACTTTTAAATAAGTAATCCTCTGTTATGACATCACAGCCTGTTTCCATGGAAATTATTTTGATGGCACAAGGAGTGAATAGTAACTTCAAATAAGGAAAAGCAACAGAACACATAAAAATGAAAGGACAACCAGTCTGTTTTAATGCAACCATCACCAGTAACAAATAATACTACTACTAATAATAAAAAGTCCAGAAATTCAAATGGGGGGTGGGGTAACTGAACTCTAACTGTGCAAGCTGTATTTGTTCTTTGCTATAATGCAGAAAATATGACTTTAACCACTGATATATTTAAAATCTATTGAACAAAAGACTATTTGCTTTAAATCATTTTAAACTAAATGGTCTAGGTGTGTGTGGTGAGTCAGGCTATAGAGCACTGAGATAGCAGGTGTTGCCTGGACTGTCTAGGCCGTAAAACTGTTTATTTTTCTTCTGGTCTGACATTATTTTGGTCCAGTTATGCATACCACTACCTAGATTAGTTTAAAATGTGTTCCCATCTCCATGTGAACTAATCCATCCAACTCACCCTTCCCCTTATCAGAATAATTGACATTTTCTGAGCCACAACAGTGTGTGCCCCTTCATCTGACTCCATTCTGTATATGTGGGGGGACCTCTGCAGCATTTCGTAAGGTTGTACACTGAATTGCTGCAAGTGTACTTCATTAAAAAAAAAATTTGATCCTAGCAACAGTATGTACCCAATCCTTCGTTACCCTTTGATAACCTTAGTTGCTCTACTTAATGCCCCATTATGTGAGGGGAGCAGCATGATAAGCATGGTCCAACTGGATAGTCATTTTAGGATGCAGTGCACCACTGATGAAACCTTTGTAAGTGGAATTGATATCAGGGCTTGCTTTTGCAACTGGAGCAGCTAGGACATTGGAGTATAATGGAGGATGAAGACTGGACTCAGATGAAATATGCTGGTAGTATCTCAGTGTAGAATCTTAAATGATGAAACTGAAGTTCTCTTTTCATGGATGTAGAGGATAAGCAGAGAATGGGGATCACATTGTTTCCCCAAAGGTATCTGTAATTTTGGTAAGAGGCAAGATGAGGTGAGGGTATTAAGGTGGGTTGTTGGTTATTTATACAGGAGGAGGAGGAAGTGCTTTAAACAACCTGGAGGTGAGGTGCATGGACTCTAGCCATGTGTGGCCCTTCAGCCTCAGGAGGGCATGTTGGGACCTCTGTGTTGCCATACCCTAGCTAGAAGAGCCAGTCTCTCCATCCTGTACTCCAAACTGTAGCTTAAAATGTTAGTGGGTGCTCCTGATAGACCCACATAATCCAGAGCACTCCTGTTATTGCCTGTGTTTGCAGGAGATTCCTTTTCATATATAGTGTGGCTTTTGTGATGCCTCAAATTTGCCTCAGACTGATGTTTACACTGGCAGGTTTATCAGCCCAGGTTCCATGCACTCACTCTTCTGCTATTCCAAAGTGATTGACCAAATGCCATTTTGCTGTGGGGGCAGATCTCTCCTTACCTCATGTTGTCATTTGTCCACGATTCCAGGGATTGTGTGTGTGTGTGTGTGTGTGTGTATGTGTGCATGCACATGCAAGCACATGTGTGGGTGGGTGGGTGTGTGTGGGGGGGTGTCAAAGGTAATCACGCAAAAACAGAACTCATCTACAATCTATTACGGCAGACTGGTGAGTGCAGTATTGGGCCTGAACAAAAGAAAAGCCACAGCATTAAGCCCCTCATGCATATGACGATCATAAGTTTATAGAACACAGAAAAACTGCACATTCTGTAAAGACTTCAGAACACAATACTGTTGAGAGTTGCATACTTACTTTAGTGCTTAATAACAGTGAACTGGTGCATGGAAACCCAACATTTCATGCAGATGCACTTTGTCAAGAATATATGTGTGTCTACCTAAAGGTTCTCTGTAAATATTGAAGCCCCTAAAAGAGCAACTATGAATTTTACAAACATACAAGTGATAAAAGTGTTAGTACTAAGTGCTTACAAAATGCAAATACCTGTAATTTATAATATTCACAAAATTAAGAGCACACATGTAAACAATGGACACTTTGAAAAGTTAATTCTGCATACTGTATAGTTTTAGTTTTCATAACTTGATTAATATAAAAAATAAGACATGTACAGTATGTTAGCACATATATAGTAAGAGTTTATTGTTCAACAATGTAACACACTTATATAATAGTCATTACAATTTTTCAATGTACAAAAACATTTAAAATATAGCATTCATACAGAGGTCTCCATAATAAATCAAAGGCATTTTTTTAACAGTTTATATAAAGTGCTTAATTCAGTAGGAGATAGCTTATTTCCCCTCTATAAATATTCATGTTCCATTTCTTTTTCAGGTGAGGAATGTGGAGAAAAGCATTAGCAAATGGTTCTATACCTTGAGGCATTTAAATCTAATAAAAATTCCACAACAGTTTGGCAACACTACACAATGGAAATTTGATGGAAGATAATCTCTATACAGAGAAAGGCTTATGTAATAAGCAAAACATTCATTCAGTACTCCTTCCAACATAAAATCCCAGCTTCTAATTTCTTTCTTTCTTTCTCAAATTATGATATTGAAAAAAATTTGTCACTTCAGTGGCATCAGATGTGGACATGGGATGCAACAGGATAAACAGAACATCAAATGTATTGTTCGCCTAAATTTGTAAATGGGTACCAATAGATAGTTTTCTCCATGTTCTATACAAAGAGCATTGAACTACTACAGGATATAATGTTTCCTCAGATCCCATGTTACAAGGAGAAAGGAACTTGAAGTCAGTGACTATACTGGAATTCTTCCTACTTGTCTCCATATGTTTGGACAAAAAATTTGAATCTTACAAGAGCAATCACCGCCTGAAGTCAGGGCGTTTTAAAGGGCCTTTAGATCCATGCAAGCTGTGTCAAACAACTAGCTTGAGTCAGATGTAGGTGTGCCAAATACTGTGCACCATGTTTAGCAAGAAAAGTGGTCTTTGTGACAAAGTACCCCAAACTGACGCAAGAGGTCCAGTGTGTCAACAAAATGGCTTAAGGGATAAGAATGATGCAAGCTGCACCAAAATAAATGGTGCAAGTTGAGACAAAAATGGTGCATGTTGAGTGAAAAATGACTCAAGGAACGAAAATGATGCAAACTTGAGTACAAAATGGTCAAATTGAGTAAAATGGTTCAAGCTGAGTAACAAAATGGTGCAAGCTGAGTCAAAAAAATGGTGCAAGTTGGGTAAAAAATGACGCAAAGGACGATAATGATGCAAGCTAAGTAAAACAAAACAGCAGATGAAATGGCCAAACCTAAGACCCCAAAATGTCCTAAACTAGACCTGCAGGAGAATATTGGCTTTTAATAGTAGTATAGTCAGGTATGACCACCAGTTTAGGGTCTCTTTATATGCTCTAGTATCGCTTAGACCAACTCTGGCTGGTCTAACAGTGACAGGCATCTTAGGCACAAGGACAGGACTTGCAATCTTTGAAAATCCCAAATAAGAGGATGGTGCATCATTTCAGTGCTGCAGGTATCCCTTCAGACAAGGTGCAGGCGATGTTTTGGTGCAAGCATGGGGCAAACTACTCTGGTGCATGCAGATCTGTTTTTGACGCAAGCACCATTTGAAATCAGAATTGGTGCAAGGTTTGACACATCCTGCTCCTTGTGTCAGTTGTTTTTGATACAAGCACCCTGTGTCATTCTCTGGCCTTTGAAAATCTGGCCCAGGGTGTATAGGTAGTGAAAGATATTTTCCAGACCATGAGAGATCGTATTCTCCTGAAACAGGGTGCACATTTTAACAACCTCAGTTTGCCCATGTCAGCTTTTTGAGTCATTTCATTTTTGTTTTATTTTATTCCAGTATGTCAAAGAAATGTGTATGTTCTTCAGAAAATCAGACCACAGGTGACATAGTTTAATATCTGTTAAGTTTTGAATAAGAAATTTGAGCCACAACAAAGGGGTATCTAAGTTTTGTCTAAATAACTTTTCTTCCAGACAAACTTTGGGTAATATAGAAGTAGTATCATTAATCATTCCTAGCCAGACAGAATCATTCTCAGACTAACTTGTGAATGCAGGTCAATTCTGCCCAACTCAGCTCTGATCATCACTGTAGCAGTAGACAGATGAAATTTTAAAAAGGCTTTATAATAGTACAACAAAAGCTTTTTCAGTTCTTAAAGATACATTGCTCCCCACACTTCTGTCCCATTAGTAAGACCAGGTTAACTTCCATTTATCCTGCTATTAACACAGGCATAAGGGAGTTACCTCCATAGTTGCAATTGAATTTTAGCAATGCTTTTGTAAAGTGATTAGCTTTAAACGATAGGGATTTTATGTATTGGTTCCATTTTCCATTATTCAAGAATTTTATCCCTATTGTACACATACTCCTAACACAAATGTTCAATTATAAAAGAAGAAAGGTGTACCTAATTTGACACAAAGATATTTACTTTTGTTAAGGTAAATCCTTAACTCAAGTTCATCACAATGAGCTTTAAATAACTTAATTTTATTATCCCTTTGGGAAGCGAAGGAGCACCATATCATCTGCATATATTAATATGGAACATGGATTATTTTGGTGGGTCATAAGCGAGATGAAGTCATTCTGTAAGAGTGAGGTTACATATTTAGTAAACAATGAGGGAGGCAAGAGACAGCCCTGTTTCACACCCCTATCTGTTACAAGATCAATCAATCAATCAATCAATCACTTAATCATCATCTTTATTTAACCAGGTGGACACCATTCAGCAAGATCATTTTTGAGGTGGACTTGGGGTAGACAATATAGGCGATAGACGAAAAATCATCAAATAAAGAGCAAATACATGAAAATAAAGTATGATACTTAGTAGCAGATATGTACAGGTTAAGTGGAGATAAAAATTGTGCTTAGACAAAATATACAGGGCACATTAATACAGTATCAGATATATACAGTTTACAAGCATGACAGATGTGAAGTAAAAGTCAAAGAATTATTTATAATATGGTTCTATGTGATAACGGCGAAAGCCTAAAGGCGATCACCGTTATCACTCAGTCAGAATGCCGAACACATTTTCGGCACTCTGACACCCTCGGCGCACAGGACAACAGCACCAGGACATGTATTTTAATGCTATCTGTGGTGGGGGGCTGAGATCCTCCACCCCCCCAACATGCACCCTGCACCCACAGACTAAAGGATTCTCAACTCCAGGGGTGCATGTCAGGGGTGAAAGCATGGAAAAATAAGTGTTTGGGCTGGGCACAATAAAATTGCACCTGCGCCCAGACCGAACCTGATACCTCACCCACCCCAACCACAAGCTAACCCCAGAAGCCATGACACAGCTTGGCAATCCACTGCAGCACCACCACCTACAGCTCCTTCACCCCTCCAGCCCATGCTCACGTGCTTGCCTCCCTGCACATACATATAGTGACATCCTGTCGCCCAGTTCACCCACCCCCTATCCAGTCACCCTCACCTTCTAATCACCGTGAGGATTTCACTGGAAAGGAGTCACCATTACAGATGGCACCCTTCCCATGCACCCACCTCACGGGATACCATATAATATTTTAATGGAGAGGGACTGAATGTTCAAAAGAGGGCCATGGGGGAGGGCTAGGCATAGACAGGGAGATGGGCCCTAAAGTGACAGGAGATGAACAGGTTGCCTAAGTGATTGCAGACCTAAGGGTTACGGAAAACAGACACAGGAGTCCTTTGGATGGTGCATAAATAGACTTTGAATGATGGTAGGCAAATAGGAGACTTATTTTCAGGTTTTTTTTTGCAGTTTGTTCCACAACAGGGAAGTACGTAGCTCATAGAGGCCCTGCCGAGTAGGATCTAACCTTGGGTACCATCAGCATAATGTAAGAGGCACTACTCAGAAGATAGTTACATGGGGTTCTTAACGGCAAGCAGGCTTCAATATAATTTAGTAGTTTATTCATAATGGCTTTGAAAGTCCAGAGAGCCATGTCTCGCTGATGTCAAAGAGTAAGGGATGGCCAGCCACATGTATACAGGAGACAGTGATGAGTGGTAGGAGAACTCCGTAATGAACCTAAGTGCTCTGTGATAGAGTGTATCAAGTTTGGCAAGAGTACCAACTGAGTCTTGCATATATATAAAGTCTGCATAGTCCATCAGAGGAAGAAAGGTTGTTTGCACTAGCTGCATTTTGGTCTCCATAGGAAGAAAGTTTTTATCCTATAGAAAGTCTTAGTTTCTGGTATAGTTTCTTTAAAAGCTCATCAATGGCCTTTGAAATGAGAGAGAGTTATCAATCCAGACCCCAAGTATTTGAATTTAGACACATTATCTAGCTGCTCTCCAGTATTGTGGAAATAGGAGTGAGGGTTCCAGTGGAGAACAGGTTTGTAGAGATGGACCGGTAGAGAAGAGCATGGCTTTAGTTTTCTTAGCATTGAGGAGCAGCTTCTGGTTTAAGAGCTGGAGCTGCAGCAGATTGAACTCGTTCTAGAGAGATGATAGTACTGTATTAAGTGAAGGACCACTGATGTAGAGCACTGTGTCATCCTCGAAAAAAGTATTTTAGCCTTGTTGATGATGGCATTCATATATTATTTATGTGGATTGCAAAAAGTAGAGGGCCCAAGATAGATCCTTGAGATACACAGCTTAGCAACAGTTTTAGGGTGAGACCTCCCTTCAGCCTTGACTTGCTGATAATGTCCTGACAGGTAGTTGGTGAACCATCTAAGCAAGAGAGCATCCAGGCCAATAGTCTGAAGAGACAAGAGAAGCAAGAAGTGATCTACAGTGTCGAAAGCCTTACTGAGGTAGAGAAAGACTGCACTAACAAAGTTCTTATTTTTCAATTCTGCCTGCCAGTCATTGGTCACCTTGGCTAAGGCAGAGAAAAATGTTTCCAAGATTATCATACAAACATATGAAATTACCTGCAGATACAGGCCATTCAGTCTATCTAGTTTACTCGAGAGTGCAGCATTCTGTCTTTAGACTGCAGCTGCCTCCCCTGCACCCTTCTAACTTAGTGTCCCTCCATTCTGACGTCTCCTCCCACCCTACCCACAGTTTTGACCTTCCCTTTGACACTATCCCACCCTCTCCTGAAGTTGCCCACAATCTGCAAAGATACCACTTCTTCTGGCAGCACATTCCAACCCACTACCACCCTTTCCATGAAATGGTGCCTCCTCATCTATCTCTTGAACCTTCCTCCCTCCAACTCCATACTATGTCCAATGGTGTCCATCTCTCCTTTTAACTTAAACATGCTCTCTGAATTAACTTTGTTTATGTCCTTTAGGTACTTGAATGTCTCAATCATATCCCCTCTCTCATGTCTATCTTTTAGGGTGTACATGTTGAGCTCCCTCAGTCTCTCCTCATATACCTTGTCCCCATCACCAAGATCATTTTCATCACCCTATGTTGGACCCCCCCAGGAGCTTGATGTCCTTTTTCAAACAGGGGCACCAAAACTGCACACAGTACTCCAAGTGCAGCCCCACCAGAGGATCTGTACAGGGCAAAATACTTCTTCCCTCCTAGAGATGATTCCCTGGTGATGCATCCCAGCATTCTGTTTGCCTTTGCAGCTGCCTTCCTGCACTATGCTGAGTGTTTCATGTCCCCTGTCACCAGTACTCCCAGATCGTTCTCCTCTGCCGAAGTGGCTAACTGCACTCCCCCCAACCAGTAGTTGTACCTTGTTTGTTTTTTTGGCCCCAAGTGCAAGACCTTGCATTTTTTTGACATTGAACCCCAGCTGCCATGTGAATAACCAGAACTCAAGGGTTGCCAGATCCTCTTGCAGAACCGTACCCCTTTCCTCACCATCCACCTCAGCAGTAATCTTTTTGTCATCTGCAAAGAGGTTGATCTTGCTCCTTATCCCATTTGAAATATCTGCTATGATATCTGACCAGTTTTGTTGTACATAATGTTGAAGGACAGGAATTAGTAAAGTGTGATCAATGCCAGATTTTCTCAAGATATCCTATAATTTGTTTCCATTAAGTGAGTTGAAAGCAGCCAAGAAATCAAGCAAAGCAGACAGTTCCATATCTTTTCAGTTCTGATATTTTTCCAAAAGGTGTGATACATACAACAATATTATCTAAAGTAGAATATCAAGATCTGAAACCCACCTGAAACCTGAACAGTAAGTTAGTTTTATCTATCCAGTTATTTAAGCTGTTAAAAATGTTGGACATCAGAGTCTAGAAGATTTATTGGATGAAAGTTACTAGGGTCATATATCAATACTTTTTTTGCAGATTGGTACCATTATATTTTTGTATCATGATAAAGGTACAAACTTTTGTCTCAGACAGTTGTTGAAGAGAGTGGTCAATACTGGCACCCATAAATTTAAGTAATTCTTGTAACATTCACATGGAATAGCATTTGGTCCGAGAGCTTTGTTAGAAGCAAAGGATGTAATAGCCTCTTTAACTTCACACATTGAAAATGCCAGTGGGACACAAGAGAAATCTAACTCAATACTTTGATCAAGCCTTAACTGGTTTGGGCAATCTGTATTAAAGAAAAAAAATATATACTGTCTAATCCATGTTTCTTCAGGACTGTATATTGATAGTGATTAGTGAAAAGTAAAAGTTCCTTTAGCTACCAGCATCCAGAAGTGTGTTTATCATTTTTGTTAAAGGATGAAAGTATGTCTTGCCACTGTCCCAATTGAAAAATGATTTTTCTCATTTCAGAAGTGAGACATATTGTTTTCTTTCAACATTTAACTTGTTAAAATTTATAGTAGTGGCATTCTTTTTTGTCCATCGTATCATTTTCATTAAATTTCTCCTAGCTGTTTTGCATGTCTGGTTAAACCATGTATGAGATTTTGTGGAGGATTCAGTTTTTTTTCACATATAACATGGGGTAAAGAGAAATGAAATAATCCTTTCAAATATGTATATGCTTGCTCAGGATTTTCTGATTGATGGGTTGCCAGTAACATTTCACTGATCTCTTTACTATACAAGAGATTATTCATGGATGTAGGGTTGCCCTCTATGTCTGTTGCAGCTTCTTATGTACTATATCCATCAGGGAGGCCATACCCTCCTCCAACAAATTTCTCCTAGTGAGGCATTCTTTCCCCTCCTCTGCACCTATATTTAATTAGGGTTGTCTATACCTCTCCCAAGATCTCACATTCATCTCAGATTGACTCTCTTTCCTCCATTTCTTCTCATTCCTCTTCAGGTGAACTCATCCTCCTCGGGATTTCAAGGTCAATTGGCTTTCCCTATTCTCCAAATCTATTGCTCACATAACTATGAGACTTAATTTATTCAGAACCCACCCAGCTCTGTCCCTACTCTGCCAATCAAACCCTTTTGGACTGGGTTCTTACCTCCTACCTGCACTGAATTGTAGCTGCACGTATTTTTCTGGATTAAGTTAGTGACCACTGTATAATGTTCTGCATCAGGAAAATCTGTGTCCCCCACCTTGTCAAACTACATTTGGTCCAGGTCTCTGGTCATTAGACATCAATGCTATACTGAGCAACCTCACTTTGACTGACTGGTCAGCCATCCTCTGTGCCTTGGATATTGACATGGCCCTTCAACTACTCCACTCCAAATTCTTCTTTTTCTGGAACAAGCATGCCTCATCTCAGGAAATCCATAGAAAAAACTTCCTGCCACCCCAGGATTACCACAAAAATCATTGATCTGTGCAGGTCCCAAGACCTTGCATGGTCCAGCTAAAAATTATCCCACTCCTTTCCTGATCTCATCTCTTACAGTGCTGAGGAACAACTGTATGAAGGTGGTCCAGGCTGCAAAATCACACTATTTCAATGCCAACCTCTAGAATAACCTTAATTCCACAGCTAAATTCTGGAAGGTTATCCACCCCACTCCATTTCTGACCCTCTTCTCGGTCTGATCTCCCAATCCTTAAGGTAGATGGTTCACCTGTGTCTGACCCTCCTCTGTTGCAGCTCATTTCAATGAGTTCTTCACTCCTTCTTCTCATCCTTCTACCTTCTCTCCTTCACATCCTGCTCCCTTCCCATCCCTTTCAAGTTTCCACTTCTCCCTTGTCACCACCTGTGAAACCGTGCATTTCCTCCCTCCTGAATCTGTCAAAGCCCAGCCCTGATGGTCTGGATCCCAACCTCCTCACCTCTCAGCACCTGCCATTGCAGCTCCCCTTACTCGCCTACTGAATCTTTCCTTCTTCCTCAGTTCTGTACCTCCATCCTGGAAGCTGGCTAAAGTTATTCCACTTCACAAAGAGGATGATGCCTCCTCCTTGAAAATTCCATCCCATCTCCTCTCTCTCTTTCTAAGCTGCAAAAGAAACTGGTCCATTCTAGATTTCCTGACCTCCTTTCATCCTTCATCCTCCAACTTCCTCTCATCCTTTCCAGTTGGTTTTCTCCAGGATGGATCAGTGGCACATTACCAGCCAATATTTTCATCCATATGGCCAAAACCTTTGATTCTGTGTGCCATCCACTCCACAGACAAGCTGAGTTCTGCTGGCTTCTTAGTGCCAGCTGTTACTAGGTTCTCTTCCTAACAGACCAACAACAATTGGTACAGGTAGGAGGTGCCCTGTCATCTTCCCTTCCTATCCAGGCTGGGGTCCCACAGGGCTCCATCCTGGGTCTCATCCTTTTCTCCATCTTCCTGAATGACCTCCTCTCTGCCTGCACCAACTGACTTATCCACATACCTTGGAGTGTGGCTAGACAGTAAGCTTGACTTCTCAACCCTCATCGATACCATCCATGCAAAACTCTGTCTCAAGCTTGGTGCCCTATGCCACAATAAAGACTGCTTATCTCTGAATGTCTTCATGGAGCTTGTTACCAAGATGGTGCTCCTGTCTTCAACTATGAAGATGTGATCAATGGCACCACCACTTCTACTTGTCTAACCAGATTGGACATTCTCTGTAATTACGCCTGCCATTTTGCTACAAACTCCCCATCAAACCCACCATTGTTCACTATATTTAGCCCAAGCATCCTCCCTATGCCCTCTCATTGACAGGCTCAATGTATCACCTTCATATCCAAATACTGGTTTGTTTCCCTTCCCTCTTACCATTCCTCCCTCCTTCCTCTCCCTACATTCTGTTCCCTCTGTTCCAGGGGCCATTACACTTTTGCCATCTCTCACCCCTATTCCTCTGCTGGGCAAGCTGCCTTCTCCTATTAACTTCCCTCACTCTGGAACCAACTCCCCTCCTCCCTCCATCTGTCCCCACCCCTGTGCTTCTGCAGGCACCAGTTGAAACTTCAGCTTCTCCCACCTGTTCCTGTTACTGTACCCTTCCTCCTGATACCACCATGGCCAAGCCTTAACCATACAGATAAGCAGCCATCTGGGTCCCCACCCCTGTCTTAGTCTGACTTTCACATCACTACAGTTGTCTCCCTCCATTATGAGATCGGGCAATAACTTGCCCCTCAGGTCAATTGCCTGTTGTTCAGTATTGTTCTGGTTCACCAAGTTTTGCTTCCACTTCTGAATATGCACTTGTTAGTTGTTTCTTACAGAGCAGTACACTTATTTTCTGCACATACAACTGTTTAGTATTTATTCTAATTTTCTACCAATTTTGTAATGCATGCTGTTCAAATCTTTTATTACCTGTTACACTCAGTGGAAGCTGAATTGGTGGGTTCTGCAAAGGTATATTTCTATACAGTAGGTATTTCTCTAACAGTAAAAGTATATGGCCACTTTCTGCTCTCATTTGGATATTCAGTGAGTTGAAAATGAAACATTTTCAGGATTGCAGAGCAGAAAATCAATAGTACTCTGTCCATTAGGACAAAATAAGTGTAATTACAGACATCATGCCCTGGTAACCTGCCATTTAAGGTAAGAGAATTTTCAATTTTCAACTATCATGTCCCCAGAAATTTAGCATTTTCTTTTCTTTTAACCAGTATCTTTGTTATTCCTCTTAAGGATATTGAGATGATCCACATGTGATTCCAAAATGTCGAGTTATCAAAATCCAAAATTCTGGCATTGAAATTCCTGTCAATAAAATATAAGAAATCTAGCTACCATTTCCTGCAGCTTCTTTCCTTCACTAAACCAAATACTGTCATGGAGAGTAAAAGCCTTTAGGAAGGATACAGATGTTCATCAAATTGAATGTATAATCATCCTGTCATAGTAAGGAAATGATAAAATTGGTATCTGTAGTTTCCTTTTCAATGACTCTCATGCCTGGCCAATTTTCATATAAGTTACTCACCTACTTATGCCTGTGCATATTTATCAGTTTTTGGTGCAGTTTCATGATTGGCCTCATATCCATACAGATTATCTAATAACTCCATGCTTCTTGCAACAAATGACTGTAAAATTAGCAATGAATGAGAGTAATTTGAATCAAAAGTTTTCCCAGGACTTCGGTTCCGCCCCGAGTAATGGCAGCCTAGAAAGAGAACTGCGTCTACCCCGAGCTAAAAAAACTACAAGTCTGTAATCCTGCATATTTCTGAAACAGATTTTGCATTACAAAACCAGAGGAAAGTGTAGAGAATTGAGAGATTGAATTTAATAACGAAACACAGCACGATGGAGGAGATAGCTGATGGAACTGAATCGGAGGCCTCAGTCACATCAGATAACCGAGACTCTGCAGATCTTAAATGGGGCTTGTTCAAATCTCAGTGAAACTGCCAAAAACAAAGTGAAGAAGACAAAACTTGATCTAATTTACTAAGAGATACTTACTTTTCATGCAGAAATCAAAAAAATGTACAGTGAGTTGCGAAGAGATGTGATACAATTAGAGCATAGAGTAGATGAACAAGAGAGAGCTGCAACAGTAACTGAGAATAGAATAGACGATTTGGAACAAACGATACAGCAGATGAAAGAGATGCAAGAACAAATAATTGATCGCCAAGAAGATTTTGAAAATAGAGCACGCCGCAAAAACATCAGAATTTACTGTTTACCTGCAGATTCTGAGGGAACTAACATTAAGGAATGTGTTGAAGCTTGCTACACACAGCCTTAGAACTGTCAAAAGATTTAAATCTTCATCTTGAAAGAGTACATAGGCACTGGCACCTAAAACCTACCTCAGCATATATTCCACCTAGGTCAGTAATTCTTCGTTTCAACAGCTATGTAACAAAAGAACATATTCTGCTTACAGCATGGCTGCGCCAAAAAGTTTTCTATGGCACAACTCACATATATCTTGATCATGACTATGCCCCAAAAACCACTCGTTTGAGACATGCTTATTTACCATTACCTCCAGTACTGAAAGCAGCAGGGTACAAATTTACAACCCCTTATCCAGCATGGCTAATTGTACATCTACCTACTGGAAAGAGGGAGTTTTCTACAGCTCATGAAGCAAAAGAAGAACTTACAAAAATGGGCTTACAATTTCCCGAATGAAGTTTAGGTGGCAACAATCCAGAAAAATGCCAAGTCAGCTGGCAATCTACTTCTAATAGAAGACAGGGAAAACAACAAGAACTGGAAACAATCAGGTCTACCTAGCAGTCTACAGGAGAGAAGCAAAAGTGACAGTACTTGAAACTAACTGAGATGCTCATTCGCTGAAGTGAGTAGGAGAGAGAGATTGAAAAAAAGTGCTGCGCCATCGATTTCTCGGCCTGAAGTGTGCTCTGTATAATAATGTGCTACTCTGAGCCTGAATTAGGTGACTGTACAATGAACAGATTCTACATCATATAATCCAAGTGCCTTCTAATGGGGGACTAGAAGTTACAGATATAATTATTTGGCTATGCTAATTGCAGTTTTCTTTTTTTTCTCTCTTCCATCGATAATCGAAGTAACATAAGGAGAACATTTTTCAGAAAGCTCGGAGTGCAGGGAAAAGGGAAGGGAGCAGTTTTTGAGCTCTATGCTGCTTTTGGGGGATGCCCCTAAAGATTTTCTTTGGAGTTTATACTCCTCTCCTATATTATTTTGCCTTATTTAAAGGAGACAGTTTACTGGCTCCTTGAAGGCCCCTAACAATAATGTTAAGGGATTCCTTTCAGTTCTAGGAGAGTTCAAATGCTCCAGGAGCAGTTTCTACTGAAATTTGGAGTTTTTTATTTCTCCCCACATTTGGAAGTCCTAAAGCTTTACAGTACAGAATAATATCAAAAGCAATAGTTATGTGTATATATGCTTTTGAGTTACTGTCAATCATTGATGCACAGTTATCTTTTCAGATTACTAGATATACCATTTACATTAGCAGTTTACAGTGGCTAATCACAGCTATATATGTGATAATAAGTTATTTTTGGTTGATAAGGGACAGTAGGAAAACTTTAATTAGATTACGTAGCACTGGTCAGAGGACAGGACATTTAAGATGAGATAGGATATTTCTGGTTGGTACATTCTGGAGATTTTGTGGACCCTTGTGGAAATTGGAAAGGGAGTGGTGGAGGGGAGAAAGTGTAATAATCAGTAATGATTTATCAAATGAAAATAAAATATGGTATTAGAAACAGCTAAGATATTGGTCATTAAATATTAATGGCATTAATCATCCCATAAAAAGAGCTAGATTACAACAATATCTGAGGAAGTAAAATGCAGAATGCATTTATTTACAGGAGACACATTTGTCGCAAGGGGAACATGCTAAGCTTGCTGCAGGTGGCAGATACACTGTCTTTTCTTCATCTAGTAAGTCGGAGAAGAGGTGAGGAGTGGCAATCTTGATTCCAGCTACTCCTCCATTCACTAAAGGGGAGGTCTATTCAGATAATAATGGGCATTTTGTCATAGTACAAGGGAGGTTGCATGAGACTGATATGACAATGTCGAGTGTTTATCTGCCACCAGGAGCATCTCCCTCTCTACTGAGATAGTTCTTTAATAGATTGCTTGAAAAGCAAAATGAGGTTATGCTGATAGGAGGTGACTTCAACTTAATAATGTCTTCACAGAAAGATTCCACTTTTCCTAAACAACATAGGTTTACTCCCACTCAAAAACTTTTAAAAGCCCAGATACCTAAGATGGGTCTTACAGATGTATGGCACCATTTCTACCCCTCCGTGGAGGGAGATACTTTTGTCTCCCCGAGATTTCATACCTCAGCTAGAATATATTATTTTTATTTACATCTACAGAGCACCTAGATATGATTCAAGATATATCCCTGGAAGCTCGCCTCCTCTCAGACCATATACCTCTTTTAATTAAGGTCGGGTTAAACAAAACTCATAAAACAACTTTATGGAGACTGAGTCTTTCTCTCTTGAATGATCCAGTGTTTAAGACCAGAATGGCAGACAGTATAACACAAATCTTAGAGGAGAACACAGATCCTTCTGTTTCAGCTACTGTCCTCTGGGATACTCTGAAGGTTGTGATTAGAGGAGAGATTAATTTTTATTCCTCTAGATTAAATAAACAAAGAGAATCTAGATACAAAATATTACAAGATAAGTTACAAGAACTACAGCAGAAGAGAGATAGAGGAAAACTAGTTCCACAATTAGAGCTTAGACAAATTCAGTTGGAATTACAATCCATTTTAGATCATAAGACACAAATGTCCTTACTATATCTTAAAAGATACTATTATGAGGGAGGTCCCAAAGGTGCCAGAAATTTGGCTAGATGTACTAGAGGATTTAAGCAGACTGCCACTATTACAAGGATTAGAGACCCCATAGCAGGCAATATTCTTAGTAAAACCCCTGCAGTTTTGAAAGCATTCCAACAATAGTATGCAGATTTGTACTCTGATCCTACACCCCCTCCCGGAGGATATAAAAAATTTCTTGACACCCCTTAACTTCCCACACTTATCTGAATCCCAGCAGGCTTCACTTTTATGCCCCATCTCCACTATAGAGTTCCAGAAAGCAGTTAAAAATTTTAAAACATTAAAAATCCCAGGCCCAGACTGCTTTGGAGCCGAATGGTATAAGACTTTTCTTTCAAAATTATTTCAGCTGATGCAAAAACCTTTTTAGAGGTGCAGGATGGAGGCGCCCCTCCACCCTCATGGTCATATGTGGCCATTTCAGCTATATTGAAACCAGATAAAGATCCAATAAATTTACAGTCATATAGATCCATTTCGGTTTTAAATAATGACTATAAGATATACATGCAATATGGGCCCATAAGTTAGAGAATATACTGCCTACCCTGATACACCAAGATCAGGCAGGATTCTTACGCATGTGTCAGACTGCAGATAATGTACAAAGAACAATCCACCTGATGGACTATACGGCTAACTCAGGTACCTCCTCAGCTTTAGTCGGTTTAGATGCCTGTAAGGGTTTCGACAGAGTGTCCTGGAGATTTTTGTGGGGGACATTAATATCATTTGGGTTCCCAAAGGAATTTGTGAATTGGTTGGAGCAAATATACTCTGAACCAAGGGCGTATATAAAACTTAATGGCAGTATTACACCCTATATCAAGTTACAGCGAGGCACTAGACAGGGATGCCCCCTATCGCCTTTGTTATTTGCTTTCTATATTGAGCCCTTGGCTATGATGCTTAGAAAATCAGAAAAAATTAAGCTTATCAGTTGTGCAATCAATCATGGAAGTTGGCTTTATATGCAGATGACATTTTATTGTCAGTAGTGGATCCAGAGTCCTCTATTCCAGCAATATGGGAAATACTTGAGCAATTTGCTCAATTCTCTGAATATAAAATAAATTCTTCTAAGACAGATGTTCTTCCCTTTCATTTCTCCCCCTCACAGACACTGAACGGCAGTTTGCCTCTGCGCTGTAATAGCATCAAGATAAACTATCTAGGCATACAGTTACCAAACCAGTTAATGCATCTCGCTATGGTAAACTGTGAGCCTTTAACACAAAAATAGAGTCTGATCTACATCAATGGTACCAACTTCATTCATCACTATATTCTAAGGTGGATCTTATTAGGATGAATATTCTTCCAAGGCTGCTATATCCTTTTCAGACCATACCGATTATGCCAGATGGAATGTACTTTCCTCCTGGAATAAGTCTTTGGAAAGATTTGTCTGGGCAGGGAAAACCCAAATCAAGTGGTTCACATTAATATTACCAAGAAATAAGGGAGATTTAAATTTGTCTGATCTTCAGATGTATGCAAATGCTACAGTGATAGCTTGAGTTTTCAATTGGAATAACACAAATTATGACATACCATGGAAGAACTTAGAATTCACTCTTAGTGGGGTAAGAGAGGGGAGTGAACTTTTGCAAATGCTATATGCCCCAGTAAATAAAAGACCTAGACTTATTTATAGTACAAAGTCTACTATGGAGACTTGAAGAGAATCATCCATCTAAGAGAGCTGGAACCAGTGGGTCTCTATTTGAATTTATTAAATTACAGAACCCAAACTCTTGCTTTGGAACAGGAGGGTACTTTGGCTCAATGGAGACAAAAAGGTTTTAAGTTTATGTTCCAATTGGTGGATGCCAGGAGGTCCTCTCTTTACTAAACTTCAAGGAACATACAATCTTCCACAACAAGATTTTTCAACTTATACAAGCTAATAGAGGGTGTTGAAAGTAAGGAAGCCTTTAGTAGACTCTCAGATCCACCCTCTTATTGCTTACCTTAGCCATGACCATGGGAAAAGGAAGTTGTGGCCCCACTTTGTGGGACTACTATAGGGGTTTGAGGGAATTATCTAAAAATTCAACTCAGGGAATTCTAAATGCCTGGAATAAAAAGCTTCCAATCCAGGTATCAAAGGAAGATTGGGAAAAGTATACTCAGTTCTCAACGGGACTTTTGGGATCCTCCTACTGGCGAGAGTTTGCCTGGAAAGTTAGAAATAGATTTCTCTATACTCCGGGAAGACTGACCAGGTTCTCATCTGGGACATTAAGCAATTCCTGGAGAGATTGTGGAGAAACATCTGCGGATCAGTTCCATGTTTTTTGGGCCTGCCTGCAGTTAGCAGGTTACTGGAGAGATATTTTAGAGGCATTAAAAGAACTGGTAGATGTGGAAGCAGTATTGACCCCTGAGCAAGTTCTACTCTCAATTCTGCCAGAGGGTCTCCCTATACCCAGAGGATCACTGTTAATTGCTTATATGCTGGCAGCTAAAAAGGCAATTACTAGAAACTGGGGGAAGAAGATGTCTCCAAACAAACAGAATTGTCAGGGAATAATGGGAGAAATTTATGTACTAGAGAGATTAATAGCCAAAAGCACAGATAAATGGTCTGTATTTGAGCTTAAATGGAGGAAATGGGTTCTATATATTTCATCTTTAGATCCTACTTTTGTACCTTAGAAACATATCGACTCTGATGATGGTTTATGTAAATGTCTTAGTGCTTATGATATCAATTGCTTGTAAAATATGTAAGTAGTCCTGAGACCCTTGACTAATGTATTGCTATATATCCGACTGATGTAATTATGTACTGTCCTAATTTATGTGCTGTAAAACTGTCCTATGATTTTGCAAATGAAAATATAATATTAAATATAAAGTATAAAAAGTTTTCTCAGCATGATCTGCAATTTTCCATGATAAAACATTGTACCTAGCAATCCACTGTACATTATTTGGGATTTCTGATATTTCTAACAGATTTAAAGTATTATTCAGTCGTAAGATTCATAAGATCCAAAACAGGTCAAGCAACGTTAGCCTTTGTTGACCTGCACCAAATTTAAAAATCCACTGTGTAGAACTGAGTTGCGAAATGGTTATCTAGTACCACTTTAAACTGATTCATGCTATTACATGATACCACTGATGTTGGCAGTGAATTCCATCAGGACATCACCCTTGGGAAAACCAAATCCTTCTGTTTTTCCTATAGTGGTCACCTCTAACATCATATCATGTCATCTGATCTGTATAGTATCAGGACTCAGACTTAACCCCATACAGTACATTCCCAAAGGTCCTAGTTTTCTAGTGCCTTGTAAACAAGGTACATGTCTCCCCTGAGTCTTCTATAATGAAGCAAAAATAACCCTAATTCACAAGGTCTCTTCTCATAAGTCCTCTTGCTGAGGTATTCCACCAACTTGGTCTCCCATCTCTGGACCCCTTCAATCCTTCTTAAGTCAGCTTTCAGGTGTGGAGTCCACAACTGGCAGCAGTATTCCAGGTGAGGCCACACCAGAGACACAAACAATCACCACCTCCCAGGCCCTGCTCCTGATGTTTATTTTAATAGAGGCAGGAATACCATATCCTTTTGACTATATGCTATCAAACACCTTTTCAAACTGATGTATAATACATCAACAGGAACATCATTTTCTAGGGCTAAACTTACTGGTCAAAAAGTGTATTAGCTTAGTAAGACAGGACCTTTCTTTTCTGAACCCATGTTGGTGTATATCAATTGGCCCCTTGTCTTGCAGATACTTCCATTTACCTTCTTTAGTAGTGCCTCAACTATTTTAACTACAATGGAGGTGAGTCTAATTGGTCTATAGTTACTGTACGATGATTTAGGACCTTTCTTATGGATAGGTATAATGGGCAGTAGTCCAGTCTTCTGGCACAACACCTTCCTCTAAAGATTTCTTAGCTACAAACTGAATGGGTTCACATAACACTACTGCCAGCTCTTTGGAGCCCAGGATGTAACTTGTCTGGACCAGCGGAGTTATTTATTTATTTATTTAAAATTTAATAACCAGGAAAGGCACCATGAGCAGAGCTCATTTCCAGGTGCAACCAGGGAGGAGGGGTCAATACAGAAGATAACAAAAGAAGGAATAAGTTACATGGTAATACAGTATACATAAAAGCAGTTGTACAAATGACAAATACATGTGATGAACAGTGAGTATTTACAATTTTATACAATATAATGCAAGATATGAATATATGCAATAGGGGTTGTATAGGTAATCCAGCAGGTTAACAAGAGGGGATCAGCTATGTGAGGTAAGACAAATGGAGGTTGCTGACATAGAGGCAGAGTAGAGCCTGCTGAAGCAGAGATGAAGAAAGGGAGCAAGTTAGGGCCAGAGGGAGAAGGAGCATTAGGAGGAGGACAGTGCAGGATGTGGAAGGGAAGGTCTGAATAAGCTTCTAAGGGCAGGAAAGGAGGGAGAGGTGGGTTTGGGGGGGTTGCTGTTCCAGAGAGAAGGAAGCCTATAGGAGTAGGCCAGTTTGCCAGCCGAGGTGCAGATATGTGGGAGGGTGAATGAACGGGTGCTGACTGACTATGAGTTATACAGGGAAGGGGTGGCCTGTTTGAGAAGAGAGAAAAGGTATGTAAGGAGAGTCCCAAACCAGAATTTAGATATGAAGGTGATGCAATGGGAAAAGCATCTCTGTCAGAGGGATTGGAGGGATAGGGAGGAGTACAGGTTGCATTGGTGAGTCAGACAGGAAGAGTTTGAGGTGAACCTGCAGAAGGCATGGTAGAACACATCAAGTTTAGAAAGGTAGGTTGCAGAGTCAGTGCTGAAAACAACGTCAGCATAATCAAAGGCTGGGAGGATCCATTTGACCAATTGGTCATGCCTAACTGAGAGGGGAAGGCTAGTCTTATGTCTGTAGAGTAGTTCTAGTTTAGGTCGCAGTTTCAAGTGAAGAGCACTGAAGTGGGATGAGAAGTCCAGGTAGGGGTCGAGCCAAACTCCAAGGTACTTGTAGGTGAGGATATTGTCAAAGGGAGTGGATGCTCTGGAGAGGAAGGAGGATAGGGTGTGAAGCTTGGCCAGTTTTTGCTTGGTACTGAAAGTCATGGCAACAGTTTTTTTTAACATTTAGTTTTAGACAGTTAGCATTAAACCATGAGGTTACAGTGGAAAATAATTTTGCAGGGAGTTTGGATGGCACAGATGGAAGGGTCAGAAAGGAAGAGGACAGTGTCATCCACATACATGTGGATCTTGGCATGGGAACATGCTGAGGGAGGTTATTAATGAACAAAGAAAAGAGAACAGGTCCAAGGATAGAATCTTGAGATACGAGGCAAGGATAGGGATGAGGGAGGATGGCATTGCTAACTTTTGTAGCTTGAAGGTAGCCAGTCAGATAGGAGCTAAACTGGGACACAGAAGATGGAGAAAGGCCCAAAGCTCTAGGTTTATCAAGGAGAAGAGGGTGGGATATGGAGTTGAAGGACTTTGAGGTCAATAAAGATGGCCAAGGTGATCAGACCTTGATCCATGGCAGAGTAGATTGCATTCATAAAGCACAGAAGGGAAGAAGAGGTACAGTAATGCTTCCTGAACCATAATTGGACAGGGATAGAGTGTTAGAAGCCAGGAGAAAGTCATTTAACCTAGAGAGGACTAGGGACTCTTGAACCTTGGCAAGGAAGGGAGAAGTGAAATAGGGCAGTAGTTGCTAGGACAGTGACATCACCACCCTTGAAGAGGAGGAGGACCATAGTGAACATTCAGGCTGAAGGAACCATAGCAGAGGAGATAGACAGGTTGAGAATAAAGGTTAAGGGTTGACAATGGAGAAAGCAGAGCGAATAAGGAGCTTAGGATGCAAGCCATCAGGGATGGATTTGGCAGGGTTGAGGAGATAAGAGCTAAAGAACTTCATCAGGGAAATTGATGACAACTGGAAAGCAGGGAGAGAGGGGCATAGGATAAGTAAGAGGGGGTCTTGCGGGAAGGTAGTGGTAGGGAAGAATGTATTTAGAAGTTCTGTGACAAGGGTGGGGTCAGATGAAAGTGAACCTGCCTCACAAAGTGTGGGAGAGGGGGATGCTTGGGAAGGGTGGAGGAGTGAATGGATATCATGCCAGATGAAGGATGGAGTGCTGCTGGGGGCTTGCAGGTTAGATTTGAAAAACTCTGCCTTGGCCTGTCAAATGTTCTTGGTACAGCTGTTATGCAGGGTACGGTAGATCAGGAGGTCGGCAGGATTGCATGAGGTTTTAGAAAGAGACCAAGGAAGGTCACGGGATTTGCACAGTCAGGATTTCAGGGGTGATCCAAGGACAATGAGAGTGCTTTACTCTGATTGTTTTTAGTGGGGCATGGATATCCCAAATAGTTAGAAAGATGGAGGTGAATTTCACAAGTGCAGTATCAACAGAGAGGGAGGAGAAAACAGGTGACAAGTTGGCTGTTGCCAGCTCATGGAGCAGTTTGCACAAATCAAGGCATCTGAGGGGTCAGTACTGCATATATTTTGGGGGGGCTAGGGGAAGTATGGATCTTCCTGATACAGAAGATGGGGCAATGGTAACTGAAAGCATCACGTAGTACACCAGAGGAGCAGATGCAGTGGGGGTGAGTTGAAAGCACCCAGTCGAGCAGGGAATGAGACTGGGTATGAGGATCAGGGCAGGTGGGTTCATTTATTAGTTGGGATAATATAAAGGCTTCTATCTGTTGACAGAAGTTAAATGAAAAGGGTGAAAGCCAGTCTAAATTGAAGTCTCCAAGGAGGATGAGGTCACCCAATGAAGCAAGGGAGGAGACAGTGGTGACACAGGAGACAAGGAAGGATGGCGGGAGTTACGACGAGGTGTAGAGGACACCCACAAAAATGGGCATTGAGGAAGGAAAATAGAGAGTGTCTAATAGGAGTTCATGTGAATGAGGGATTGCGTCACGATGGGAAATGGTGCAGGATAGGGAGTTGCGGAAGCAAATGGCACCACCACCACCACCACCAATTTTACTATGGTCTAACTGGTGGAGGTTAAAGTCAGGAAGGACCAATTGAGTATATGGAATGAGGGAGGATAACCATGTTTCTGAGATACATAGTATATCAGGGAGTGCTGAGGACCCATACTTTTAAGTTATCAAGCCTATAGAGTAGGCTGTGAATATTAATATGGAATATTTTCAGACCTTTAGGGTAAGCAAGGGGAAACAAGGGGGATTGAGTTGGGGGGGGCAGGACTGAGTTCGATATCACCAGCCAAGAGTAGGAGAAGCACCAGAAAGTGAAAGTGAGGGGTGTGACGTTTATGCTTAAGTCTGTAGCCTTGAGGTGGGGAATGCGATGTGGATGTAGGGATGCACAGTCGGTGAATGACTTCAAAATTTTAGAGGATGCAATTTAGAAGCCCTGGGTGAAACAGAAAAGAGTGATAGGAGGAGCTTGCAAGATAGGGAGGATGAGGGAGGCAGTGGAGGGGCAGTAATACAGAGAGGGCAAGAGTAGTAGGCGTTATTGGAAAAGGGGAGAGACTTGGGAGCAGTAGGAAGAAGGAAAAGAAGGGTTAGGATAGGAAAGCGGAGGGCACTGATGAAGGCCATGGGGTTGATTTAAAAATGACAGATGCATGACAGTGACCGCAGACTGCCTGGGAACTTATAAAGAGCAAATAGAGAAGAGCAGAAGAGAAAGGGCAAGAAGTGCATCAGGAATATCTCTTCACTTAAAAGGAGCTGTGAGCTAGTCTGAGAAGGAGGTTAATAATCCACAGGGTGGGAGAGTTGAATTCAGCAATGAACTTCAGGAGTATCGCTTCACCTAGATGAATGAATTGTGAACTAGTCCAAGAAGGTGGTTAATAATCAGCTGGGTGTGAAAGTTGAGTGCAGCAAAAGAGCAGCTAAGTCCTCTAGTGATGAGCGAATATAAGAAGCCAATGAGAAACTGGGCAGATAGAGTTTTAAAGTGATCCCTTGCTGATTAGTTCACTTACTCTATAAAGCTAAGCTGCTCAGATGGGGTGGGTGGGAGACATTGCGTAGCAAAGTCAGAGAACAACTCTGAGCTGAGAGTTCTGTAGAGGACCCATTCTTTTTGGTGGACAGGATCAGGTGGAGCCACCAGAGGAGTGGCTCACCAGCAGGGGTCCGAGGTGATTAGCCCAATAAGGGCTGAAGTGCGTTTGGTGGACAGGATCAGGTGGAGCCACCAGAGAAGCGGTTCACTGGCAGGGGTCCAAGGTGGTTAGCCCAATCAGTGCTGGAGTGTCTTTCGGTGGACAGGATCAGGCAGAGCCACCAGAGAAGCGGCTCACCAACAGGGGATGCAGGTGATTCAACCAAACAGTGCTGGAGTGCCTTTTGGTGGACAGGATCAGGTGGAGCCACTAGAGGAGCAGCTCACCAGCAGGGGTCTGAGGTGATTAGCTCAAATAGGGCTGGAGTGCCTGGGGGAGAGGGACAGAATTTAGTTATAAGTATTCCAAGACAAAGGAACAGGAGTAAACACTTTAGGCAAATTGGGGGCGAGGGGAGGGGAAGCTGAGAGCTGAGGAAAGGACAGCAGAAAAGAAAGAGCAGCAGAGGAAGAATAAAATGTGCAATAACAGGATTAATTAATTCTCTAAAGCTCTAAACAAACTTAATAGGCTATAAGAATCTAGATTTAAAACTAATACAGTGCAAACAGCAGTTTAGGATTCATTAGTTTAGGACCAAGTATCCAGTAGAAACAGGTAAAAAAGCATAAAGAAAAAGAGCCCCAAATTCAAAAAATCCTCTCTTCTTTACACTGAGCTGGGGAATTCTGTGTAGAGGACTTGGTGGGGTCAGGTTTGGGAAGTGTTTATTTTACTATGTCCATAGATATCTTAAATGTACATTCTTCAGTTGCTGGACTGTCAATTTTAATTTAATCACCTTTTTGATATACACTCTCAAAATAGGAATTGAATGCCTCAGCCATTTCCTGACAGTCACTGACCATTTTATTACCTTGCTGGATTAGTCCAATAAAGTTGTTATTCCTTTTAGACTTCCCACATACTGTAGTTGTAAAAGGCTTTTTATTGTTCCCCATGTTAGTGGCTAATTTCCATTCTAAATCCTTTTGCTGCTTTTATTGCCTTCATAAGTTTCCCCAATTTGAACTTTACCTATCAATATATTTACCAGTTCCCCTTCTTTAGCTCGCTTATAAGATCTGTTTTGGCCTTAGTAGTTTATATATCTTGTGGTTGAACCAGAGGGGATCTTCACTTTATTGTAAAATTTTTTTTGTGGGTATGTGATTTTCCACTAACTTGGGGAGGAATGATTTTAATAATCCCACATTTGTTGGACACTGAGGCTATCAAATGCCTTAATTCAATCCCAGTCTGATAATAATATTCTTCTCCTGTTGTAATCTGTCAGATCATAGCATTTGACTTCAGTATTACCCTTTGTCCTGTTGTTGTAATGCTGATCTCAAATTCCACCATGTTATGGTCACTTCCTAGCAATGGTTACCTGGTTGTACAATAGCTAATGGATTCACCCAAGCTGGTAATAACTAGGTCCAACAAATGATTATCTCTGGTATTATCTGACACCTGATTTTTAACACTCAGAATATCTAATGTTTCTAAGAATTCAGCTTCAGAGGAAGTGGAGGGAGTCCATGTGCTCCAATCAATTCCGGGGAAATTGACATCCCATCAATAACCTTCAACCTGGATCTTGCTCCGTGATATAATTTGTGAATTCTGTAGTTTTCCCACTTGTCAAGGAGGGAGGTCTATAGCACACTCCCAATATTAATTTCTCTTCCTTAGGTGGCAAGACTTGAACCCGCAACTGCTCAATATCTGGCTTGACTATTTCATGTAATTCATTGCCATGATGTCATTCCTGTCAAAGAGTGCCACACCTCCCCCATTTCTATCTCCCCTATTTTTATGAAACAGTTGATAGCCTATCATTTCCTGACCCCATCACTCATTGCGTCAAGTGTCTCAGTGACTGCACAAAGTGTTATATCCTCATTGTTGAGAATATACTCAGTTCCTCCTTTTGTTTTTCAAGTTTCTAGCATTTATTGAGAATTTTCCATTTTGTAGGCATGGAGTGCTTGTTTAGAGTAATAGAATAAAGCAAATCTCACCCTGCCCTCCCAATTAATTTAAAAAGGTTTGATAGCTCCATTTATTCTCTACACTAATACACATGTTCCAGTTCTATTAAAATGGAGACCATCTGAAGCATATAACCATTGAGTGTTATCAAATATCTGCCAGTGCTCTAAGAAGATAAATTCTTCCTAACACACCACCTTTTTAGCCATCTATTTATTCTTTTAATTTCTTAAGTTCTTTGCTTGCCCACTTTTGGGACTGAAAGAATCTCAGAGATGACAAGTGAACACTTCGATTTTTAAGTCATTTCCCACACCCTCAAAGGCTCTTTAAATATCTCTATTAGTTTTCCTACCCACATCATTTTTTCCATGTGTAATATTACTAAAGGCTCTTTGGAGTTTTCTAAGAAGCCAGATAGCAGGCTTTTGACATCAAGGATCCTGCCCCAGATGAACTAGAGATCACTACATTCTCCATCCTATCTTTACATATTATCCTAACTGTAAATTTGGAATGGAATCACCTATGACCACCACATCCTTTTACTCTTACCAGACTGGTCTCCATCTTTTGTGTATTATTATTATTATTATTATTATTATTATTATTATTTCTAGGCCCATTCAAGTTTTCAGCAGTTTTAACTCTAACATTTCCTGTTCTTTCCATTATAACCTCATTATGGCTAGTACTATGTGTGTTGGCATTCATCCTTCAGCTCTGCTGTCAGTTAGTTCCAGTAATATTTCTTTGCTTTAGGAGGCCAGTATGTGGACCATAAATTGTGCTGTCAGTGTGATGTTCTGACCTTGTGCTGCCTTATTGCCTCCTGTGTAGATGAAGATGCTGCCTCGATGTTGGTTGGTTGCTCTTCACTACCCTGATTATTATTAGGCATTATATCATTTTCATGGTCATATCTGTTTGTAATCTCTATCTGCATATTAATATCTCATCTATGCTTCCTAGGACCCTTTGAGAACAGATACCATTTGTCCTAATTTAAGATCGCTACATCACTGTCATTTTATCAACCCTTTCCTTCCTCTTATCCATAGGGCCTCTCTTTATCCCTGCTCTAATCATGTTGTCTTCTAGCCTGTAACAGGTTTCTGGTATTGTGGACAAATCTTTCAATTTCTTTAATCCCTGTCTGAATGTCCATTTTTGGGGTAGGTACTCACTTTAGCCTCCATTTTTCATATATATATATATATATATATATATATATATATATATATGTATGTATATATGACAAAGAACCTCTGTGTGCATATATATATATATATATATATATATATATATATATATATATATATATATATATATATACATAGATATAGATATAGATATATGCAATTTATACATGTACTTTGCTCCAACTTATCTGTTTGCCCATGCATACCACAAAACTCACATTACAGCCACTATATAGCTTCTTTGCCCTCAGTAGTTAAATTAATTTCTGAAGGAGGCCCATGTACTTTTACTTCAAGTTGGTAGGGTTCCTCCCTCTTCCTGGCTGACATGCAGACATAGCTAAGCTGTTTGCCTTAGCTATGTCACCTTTGCTGGGCTTCCTGATGCTGGGCTCACTGATGCTCACCATGCTTCCTTTATGTATGGTATGGACCAGACATAACACTGTTCCCCAGGCTAATACTGCTGGCACTTCCTGTGCTCTAGCTAACTGCACCCCTGGTTCTGTATCCTCTGTGTGTCCAAGGTGCTCCAAGTTAGAATTAAGCAATAAACATTACTGGCTGTAGTCACCCAAAGCCCAGTAATGCAGTTTTATTCAGCTCCCTGCACTTGCAGAGTAATGAAACAACGTAGTATTGCTGGAATTTGTAATGTGGAACCAGAAGAAACAGGAGGCTCAATTCCAGTTTCTTCACTTCTGTCTAGTCCTTTTAAGCTTAAAGCTTTCAAAAAATCTTTTGACATGACCTTAAATGAACACACAAATGGAATATGGACTAAATAATTATCAATACACAGCAGTTTTAATCACTGTTCCCCAGGCTAATACCGCTGGCACTTTCTATGCTCCAGCTAACCAGAGCCCCGGTTCTGTACCCTCAGTGCATCCAAGGTGCTCTAAGTAAAAATTAAGTAATAAAAACCACTGGCTCCAGTCACCCAGAGTCCAGTAATGCAGTGCTATTCAACTCCCTGCACTTGCAGAGTCAGTGTTGATTAGTATGAGGTCTTCGAGTTTCTGCTAAATTGTGTAAATCTGTAATAAGAATTCTCCTATGGTCCAGGCTAGGGACTTTGTGAAGAATTTCCTGTACAATCCTTTTCTCATTTATAATATATAAACCTGACTACAAGAAGACTGAGACCCTATTCTTGTTGCTTTACTGCTATCCCCTGATTACAGTTCACTTTCAGAATATTCATGGTCAAGAAATTTATAGTTGAAAACAATTTACGATCATACTCATTGTCTGCTTTTTACCCCAAATATGGATAATATTATGTACATATCTTTACAAATGTATCAGAGACTATAGGATATTTTCAGTTGTGTTTTAAAATCACAAGTGCATATTGCAGCATTTTTAAGTTTGATCTGTGATCTTACGTGTTCTGTACTGAAAATTAATTTATCTCTTTATGCTACATTACTGGGGCTTCTATTCCTGTTTTCTTGTATTCCTGTTGAGATAATTGCCTTTTAAACTAAATTAGTTTGGCAGAAATCATATTTGAAGTCTGACATAAACTAGCTGCTCCATGTCATCCTTGTTTCTTACTGCTGTTACACTATTCTGTTTAGCTTTAGTGAGACCTAATTTCACCTGAATAAAAAAAGTCACCCAATCCAACAGAGCATATCTTGTCTCAATTGTTTTATCATAGATTCCAATAAAATGTACAGTAGTATGGTTTCATTTCAAGCTAGTTTGAAAATTGGGTTGTCTAGAGATGCAATGCAGACATCTTTTTTGTCATTTACATTGAGCTTACTTTGTTGTTCTAATTCAAGTGTTTACAACATCTCCTTTTTGGGGGGTTACTTACTACACTCTCCCTATACATGGGTGGTGATACATGGATTTGGATATCTATCTCTTTCTGTTTCTTTGTGTGATGGCACCCCCCCCCCCATTTGTTTTCTTATTTATCAATTCCTTGTATTATAGCTGTTTTTTCTGTTGTATTTTTTACTGTAAATTCTTTTCATTTTCCTGTCTGCTTGCATGATACAGTGATTTGCATTATTTACATTTTATTTTTATTTTTCCTTTAGTGTTGTTCCATTTTGCTTAGACATGGTCTTACCTGGGAGTATCTAAGATCACCACTGTTGAGAAAGATACATTTTGTGCTTTCAACATTTTTAAATTCTGTTATTTGCTCTTGCAGATTTGTCAGTTTAACAAAACATCAGTTTATAAAGATCTAATTAAGAATTGTCCCATCCTCAATCTCTCGCCCTAAGGAGGTCATTATGCACCGAACTAATGTAGTTTCAGTGCTGTACCTCACACAAACCCAGACTGGAGGACTGAAATTGATCATAGGCCTCAAGGTGTTCCTCAGGCTGAAGCACCATGACCTTCTACAATCTTACCCAAGAATGGAAGATTGAGATGGAATGGTAATGAGCCTTGATGTCCATGTCTAAAGATGGTTTCTTCAGAAGGGGTCTCACCAATGCTTTTTCATGACATAGGGAAGACCCTCTGATAAAGAACACTGGACTATCAAGGCAAAACACCGGGCCGACAGAGTCAATACATCCCATCAAGAAATGTGTCAACACTGGGTCCAGTTCACAAAATGTGTCCCTCAGTTGAGAAGCCACCCCAATGACCTCAGCCACCTCCACTGGTCTAAACTCATCCCAACAAGGTGGAATCACTCTGGACACCTACGGCAACCACTGTTGTCCACAATGTGGCTCCTTGCAATCCCTTGCTGGATCGAGACACCTTGTCTGAGAAGAACCGAGCAAACTCTTCACATAAAGCATCTGCAAAAGCTTTAATCAGCTGTAGTCAGGCTGGATAAAAAAGCCTGTCCACAGTCCAAAATAGCATAGTTGGTCAGTTCCTCCCAGCAGAAATCTCTGTGGACAGGAACTCTGCTTTTTTATGGTTGATTGCCCCCAGTACACATCATAATGTGCATGCAAGGCCAGTTTGTCAGTCTCCAGCCCAGTCTTCCACCAGCAGTGATCTCTGACCCACAATCTTCTTCACCTTGAGCTCCCCATCAAACCAAGGGGACCACAAGTGAGATTTGGGTTGTACACAAACTGGTGCGAGTGAGTTGAGCGCATCAGTTAACACCTTCTTATAGGGCTGCAACTGCAGTGCCCATACCCCCAATGCATGCACTGTCCACACTAGATAGATCAGCCATTGCCAGAAAATCCTTGGGGTCAAACCCTCAAAGAGCAATAGCTATGCATCTCTGCAGGGAGGGCTCAGGCAGGGTGCCACAAACCAGAACGCCACCATGCAATGATAGGACCAAACAATCAGTCTTGAGATTATTTATCTCAAGCCCCAGAGAGTACACCAGGTCCAATATGTGGCTGCCCTAGTGAGTCACTGAGGAAACTTCTTGTGACAGACAGAGAGATGACATCTTCTGGAGGAAGTTATAACCAAGCCAAGATGACTAGTTGTCGGGTCTATAGATTGAAGTCCCCAGCACTAAATATCTGGGGCTCCAATGTTTCACCAATGACAAAGGTGGCTACTTTGCAGGGATTCTCCTGCCACCCCAGGGGGCAGTGAATCAGGAGAATCCTGCAGCCTGCACCTGGACCCCATGAACAGCCACACATTCAAATGAACCCAGTGTTCTCACCGGTGCAGGGTGAAGCCCAGTTCAGATCTAAAACAGATGACTATCCCCTGCACCTGTGTTCCATTCTGGGGCAGTGCACTATGGTATACCAGGGTGGGACGGCAGCCTCTAAAACTGGGCCAGCATTGTCACTCACCCAGGTCTCTGTAATGCAAGTCAGTTCCACTGAAGAAATCAAGTCCTCAAAATTGTGGTCTTGTTTTTGATCAATCTGCCATTACAAAGCACTGCCTTCAGGGGATTTGTGGACAGTGCAGCCCCTCTGGCCACTTGCCTATGCAGTCTGGTGGGAACCCTGGTGATGAAACACCCCCAAACAGTGCAACCACTATGATACAATACCCCTAAACTCCAACTGAATAATGAGTATTGAGATAGTGTTGAGGGTATTCCTGAGTCTAGGAAAGATGCATTGGTAGTTGGTCAAAATGTAAACAAACATGTTGTGGTGTGGAAACACCAGTAAGGTGAGCACTCAGGTTTTCACTTTTTAAAAGGAAAAAGGAACCTGAATCAAATAACCTGCTAGATCAGTAGTCTTCATAGACAGTGAACAATTACAAAATGTGTTTTTAAACTTGGGACACTTTGAGGCCTAAGGATTGACAGTGTCCCTTTAAAAGTTCTCTATCTGGCAAAACTAATGATTCAAACTGTGGATGGCAAAGGCAGTTCAGCTCAGTGGCTGAGGGCAGATGGGAACTCCATGGGATACTCCCCAACCTTTTTCTGGTGATGAGGCCAGATGAGGAGAGATGGCTGAGACGAGCAATGAAGGCAGGAGAACTCCACAAGGTGCTCAGATTACAAGGAGGTGTTAAAGAATCTTATACTGTTTAGAGCATTTGTCCTGGAGACAGGATGGACTAATCAACACATCAACACCAGAAATGTGAGTGTACATTCAGAGCTGTTCTTAATGGCAAGTTATAGCAATAACTTTTAATTAAATGTGCAGAGAACACTACAGCTCTTTATCTAGAAAAAGGCTGCTGCCACTGCCTCATCAAAATGACTGTGCCAGAGTATAAGGCACCAAATGATACTGACAACCCCCCTCTATCTTGAATGGTATGATCTACAATACCAATCTTTTTGGATTGCTGAGGCAGTCATTGTGGGGCTAAAGACCTTATGAGATACACCTGACAGTGAGACAGCACAGGACACATGAACGACCATGCAAATGATGCTGGTTGTACTGCTCTAACTTATAACTCATACCAGAGACCCTTAATTGTATGAAATCCATCCACACATGCATGTTTCTCATCGTGCTATAAGGTTTAGTGAGATATGGCATGCATTTAAACTAGCCAAGGGGGGAGGCACTGAAAAGGAGCAGGGAAATCCCAGCCTCCTCCCACAAAACATGGCAATTAGTGAGGTAAACACCAAAGTAGACAAGTCATTAAGGAGCAGGACAGCGGTAAATGCAAAAAAGACAAAGGCAGTAAGGACAGGGATGGGGTTAAAAGGGGTGAGGCCATCAAAAAATGGAGGGTGATGAGTATCAATGCCCATAGTCTGTGTAACAAGCTCCCTGAACTAGTGGCTTGATGGAAGAGGATGCTTGGATATTGTGGCAGTCACAGAAAATGACACACAGAGAACCATGACTAGGATGTAAACATACCAGGATACACGATCTACAGGAGAGACAAGGAGGGTAAAGAGGAAGAGAAGTAGCTCTCTATGTAAGGAAGTGATCAAAGCAACAGAACTAAAGAGTAAACAGGGAGCAGATGAGGCACTCTGGGTCACCCTGGAGACAGGAAATGGCACCACAGTCCAAATGGGGTTGTATACAGACCACCATCTCAAGGGAGGAATGGCAAGAAATAATAGAAGGCATCCTTAGAATGGCAGAAAAGGGAGATATTGATGATGGGGTCCTGAATATGCCAGCTGTTAACTGGAGCACCTTTGCTGCAGGCACATCCAAGAGCAGGGTCATTCTTGATGCTCTACAAGGGGCATGCCTCAGACAGCTAGTATTGGAACCCACTTGGGAGGGAGCAATCTTAGACCTGGTACTCTCAAATGGGGACAGAGAAAGAATCTCAGATTTAGAAGTGGGTAGCCATCTGGGAACAAGTGACCACCAAACAGTGTGGTTCATGATAAATACAGACATAGAGTCAAGCCATACAAAAGCAAGAGTGCTATACCTTAGGAGGGCTGACCTTGGGAAAATGAGAGAGTGCCTCAGAAAGCACTAGCAAACAGGCAAGAATGAAGGGTGGAGGAACAATGGGGAATAATCAAAATAGCCATAACACAGGCAACAAGCCTTTGTGTGAAGCAAATCAACAAAACACAATGAAGGAAAAAAATGCTATGGTTCTCAAAAGAGGTGGCAGGGAAGGTTAAGGAGAAAAGGATAGCATTCAGGAAATATAAGGAAACACAGAAGAAGCAGGACAGATAACTTTATCAGTTAAAGCAGAAAGAGGCACAGAAGACAGTCAGAATAGTAAAGGCCCAAACTGAGGAAAGGATAGCCAACTCTGTTAAGAAGGGGGATAAGACCTTTTATAGGTACATTAGGGAGAGAAGAAAGACCAAGGGAGGGATACTGAGGCTTAATAAAGGAGAGATAATGTGGGCAGAGTGTGACAGTGAAAAAGCAGGGATACTGAATGAATATTTCTGCTCAGTATTCACAAAGGAAGAGGAGGGGGAGGTACCTAAACCAAACAAAAGAAACACTGTGGGTATGGGGGTTCATACCAGTCCATTTACAGAAGAAAGGATTATGAAAGAACTAGTAAAATTGAAGGTGGATAAAGCAATAGGGCCTGATGGGATTCATCCAAGAATTCTAAAAGAACTTAGGTAGAACTAGTGACACCATTGACTACTCTCTTTAACAAATCATGGGAGGATGGGGTGGTACCTGTGGACTGGAGGAGGGTGGATGTGATTCCTTCACAAAAGTGGGAGCAGGGCAGAAGCAGGAAAATACAGACCAGTTAGTTTGACCTCAGTGGTAGGGAAAATGATGGAATCACTTCTGAAGGAAAGAATTGTTGAGTACCTAGAGGCCAGTGGGCACAGGACCCGAGGCAGTATGGATTCACAGTGGGAAGGTCATGTCAGATGAATCTAATAGATTTCTTTGACTGGATGACCAAAGTAGTAGACCAGGGAGGGGCTGTGGACATGGCATACCTAGATTTTAGCAAGGCATTTGATACAGTCCCACACAAAAGATTAATATACAAGTTAGCTAGCCTTGGAGTGGGTCCCAAGGTGTAGCCTGGATAAAAATTGGCTGGACAACAGGACGCAAAGGGTAGTAGTGAACGTAGTCCACAGAGAAGAAAGGAGGGTTACTATTGTGGTACCGCATGGTTCAGTACTGGGACCGGTCCCTTTTAATGTCTTTGTAAGTGACATTGCAGAGTAACTGGAAGGAAAAGCATGTCTCTTGTAGACGACACAAAGATCTGCAACAGGGTTGATACACAAGATGGAGTGGAAAGGATGAGAAGAGACTTGGCAAGGTTGGAGGAATGGTCAAATGTATGGCAGCTTAGATTCAATGCAAAGAAGTGCAAGGTAATGCACATGGGAAACAAAAACCCAGGGGAAGAGTACAAAGGGGGGTGAGATACTGACAACAACAAAAATGAAAAGGACCTGGGGGTAATTACATCAGATGACCTAAAGGTGGGAAAGCAATATGAGAAGGCAATGAGGAAGGCTGGGGGGTACTGGGATGCATAGGGAGAAGCCCCAATAATAGAAAACAGGAAGTTGTTATCCCTCTGTACAGACAGTTGGTGAGACCCCATCTGGAGTACTGTGTGCATTTCTGGAGACCCCATCTCTGCAAAGCCATAGACAGCATGGAGGCTGTCTACAGGAGAGCAGCCAAAATGCTGCAGGGTCTGCACCAGAAGACATACGAAGAGAGACTAAAGGAGCTTAATATGTATACCCTTGAGGAAAGAAGGGAGAGGGGGGACATGATAGAAACTTTCAGGTACCTCAAGGGAATCAACAATGTCCAAGAGGGTAGTATATTTCAGAAAAAGGGACGTGCAAGAACAAGGGGGCACAATTTGAAGATAGAGGGGATGACTCAGAGGTAATGTGAGGAAGTATTTTTTCACAGAGAGGGCTGTGGATGCATGGAATAGCCTTCCTGAGGAGGTTGTGGAGTCAAGAACAGTGGGGGAGTTCAAGCATGCATGAGACAGACATAAGGCAGTCCTAGTGAGGGGGGTAGGAGGAAGTTGGCTGTTGCTTAACTAGGATCTGCAGCTTATCCATCAGGTAGTAAAATGGGCAGACTAGGTGGGCCAAGCGGTCCTTATCTGCCATCAAATTCTATGTTTCTATAAGAACAATACTTGAGCCCATGTGGACAAGCAGAATGGCTGCCTACAGGTTAAAATGCTATGATTTTACCAGGAAATTGTTTGAATTTTAGAGGATAAATCTCAGTTTCCCACAGTCTTTAATCAGTTCCTTTTGAAAACATACCTGTTCCATCAGTTAGTGTGGATCAAATGTGTTGAAATGTAGGACAGGTCTGAATATTGTCTGTGGCATGGGGGAGCTGAGGGAATCAACTTGCTTGCACTGGGGTTATCAGCTTTGGTTTTGAGTATCAGGTATAACTTTCTGAATATCCACCTTGCACTGGGAAAGGGGCTCTGCTACTGCCTCATGCACATATAGGATTTGTGTAATTATCCATTACCTCTGAGGTTGTATTATCTAAAACAACAGGAATACATACTCTGATTACAGGGAGCAATTTTCTGAGTTTTATTAAAAAGAGTTACTGGCTTATTCATAGTGAAGAAAGGGATTTCTAATTTAAACTTCATTGCTAGGAAATGGGACATGCACATGACTCAGCCAGAGGGGCACACAAGGCTGGTTCATCACAGGCTTAGATGGTAGTGGGTATATTGGCAAGGAGGTTCTGGAGTGTCTTGGCAAAGTGTTATGTTTATCGTTGCATTGTTTATGTCTTTCCATATTTTGAATGGGTTCTTTCTAATGAGGGGGCAATGAGGGAGGGATATCAAGTACATCTGCAGTGTCAATACAGTATGGGATAGGAGTTTGCTTCAATATTACATGATTATAAACCAAGCTGGGTTAGCCACAAAGTACAGTACATGGAATTTTAAAGGGCTCACTCCAGAACAAAATGGCATAGTATTCTGAAACACCTTAAGAAACTACATGTTACCTGCTACTAAGTAGCAGGAAACACACTTAAAGAACACCCAGATCTTAAGTTTGAGACAAGTGTGAGTTGGACAGAATGTTGAGTCTGGGGACAGCATGAAATAGAGGGGTAGCCATTCTAATTACCAGAAGTGAGTAATTCAGACTTAATCAAGAAATTGAAGATGAGGGAGGACAGTGTATCTTGCTGCACTGTACCCTGGGCAGCATGAATTAATCCTAGGTTCAGTTTATAGCCCTAATGCTGACAATCTGCAATTCTTTACTTCCTAACTAACATACTAACATACTATTTGCCAGCAGATTAGGCCTTACGGTCTATCGAGTCTGCTCGAACCTAGATCCTTAGTTGGGTGCCGAGACCCTCCCATCCCTTGTTCTCTAGAAACCCCATCATCCATCCCCCCGGACAGGCCATCATCTGATACATCCACTTTCTGTGTCTGTCCCACCCTCTCTGAAGCCCTCCACAGTGGATCTCTGAACCAGCTCACCAGGCAGTGCATTCCAAGGGTCCACCACCCTCTCGGTGAAAACCTCCTCCTTTTCCCTCACCCTTCCACCTTCTAACTTCAAACCATGCCCTCTGGTGATACCTCCCTGCTTTAGTCTAAAGATCCCTCCATGTTTACCCTATTTATTCCCTTGAGGTACTTGAAGACCTCAATCATGTCCCCTGTCTCTCCTCTCCTCCAATGAAAACAGGCAGAGCTCCTCAAGTCTGTCCTCATAAGTCAAATCCCTAGCCCTCGTGATCATCTTTGTTGCCCTCCTCTGTACCTCTCCAGGAGCTGTATGTCCCTCTTCAAATGTGGTCTCCAGTACTGTACACAGTACTCAAGGTGTGGTCTAACCAGTCCATTGTACAGTGGCAGAAACACTTCCTTGCTCCTAGAGGTGATCCCCTACGATGCATCCCAACATCCTGTTTGCCTTGCTAGCTGCTCTCTGCACTGCTCAGAGTTATTTATACATGTATCCACCATGACCCCTAGGTCTTTTTCCCTATTGAGGCCTCCAGTGCCTCCTCCCAGTGTGTACCTGTGTTTAGAGTTTCCACCAAGATGCAACACCTTGCACTTGGTGATATTGAAATTTAATTTCCATGTGTGAGCCCAGCTTTCCAGGGTGTCCAGGTCCCTTGCAGGGCCACCCCTCCTCTCCCTCAACTACTGCTCCCATCTTGGAGTCATCTGCGAAGAGACTCATTTCACACCCTATACCCTCCTGATGTCCGATATGTATGCATTAAACAGGATCGGACCCAGGACCGGAGCCCTGTGGTACCCTACCAACCTCTCTAGGGTTCGAGAGCTCCCCACGAACCACTACTCTCTGAGTGCGTCCAGCTAGCCAGTTTTCAATCCATCTGACCATCAAAGGGCCTACTCCTAACCCCATCAGTTTCTCCACCAGACCATTGTGGGGGACAGAGTCAAACGCCTTGCTGAAGTCCAAGAATAATACATCCACAGGCTTACCCCTGTCCAGTTCTGATGTTACCCATTCATAGAACTCCACAAGGTTGGTTTGACATGATCTACCTGGCACAAACCCATGTTGCCGACTATCCAGACCTCCCACCTCCTCCAAGTACACCCTAATCGTTCCTTTAGTATACTCTCCATTAATTTTCCCACCACCGAGGTCAAACTGATGGGTCTATAGTTACCTGGTACTTCCCTCGACCCCTTTATGGATTGGTACCACATGTGCCTCTCGCCAATCACTAGGTACCCTCCTGTCTCAAGTGATCTGCTGAAAAGCTCGCCAGGGTGCAGCCAGTATGTCCGCCATCCCCATAGTACTCGGATGAATGCCTTCCGCCCTGGAGATTTGTTTTTCTTAGGGCCTTGAGGGCTAACCACACCCTTTGGTGGAGATAGCATCATCCGTCCCTCCCCTTACTGGTCTTTTATCCTTATCCAGATGTGACACCCTGGGGTACCTTTCCCTCCCTCTTGCTCCATTTCTGTTGCTCCTGATCCCACTCCTGCCGCTTCTATCCCTTCATGCCTTGCTTTGTAGATATCCCTCCCTCCCTAGTGAACACAGAGGCAAAGTACTCGTTAAATACCTCTGCCTGGTCCCTCGCCTCTTCCACCCACCCTCCTTCTGATCTCAATCTGCTGAGATGGCCCTTAGTTTTTCTCCGCTCCCCAATGTACCGGAAGAACCCCTTTTCCCCTCCATGTATCCCCTGTGCCAGCCGCTGCTCTTTACTGGACTTTGCTCCCCTCACCATACGGGTGACTTTTCTAGATGCAAGCTGGTACATTTCCTTATCCCTATCCCCTCTTGTTGTTTTATATTTTTTGTAGGCTGCCTTCTTTTCTCTGACTGCTACCTGTACCTCACTGGACCACCAGCATGGTTTATGTGACTTTGCTCCCTTACGCTTCAACTTAGCGCAGATCCTGACTGCCTCATGAAGTCCCCTGCTTATGACCTCCCATCTCCTTTCCACACTTGTCGTTGAGGTAATCCCTTCAAGTGATCCTTGAGAATATTTCCATACCCATAAAGTCTGCCCCTGAAGTCCACTGCCAGTGTCCTAGATCTCACCCCCACTCCCCCTGCTTATTTGAAACCAGACAGTATTGTGGTCACTCCCAGTCAGGGGTCCTGTACAACTATGTCCCATACCAGATCCCCATCTGCCAGAACCACATCCAGGACATGCCCTCCCTTGTGGGCTCCATCACATGCTGTGTTAAGAACACATCCTGGAAGCCATCCAGCAGCCTCTGCTCCTTGGCCACCCTAGAGGACATGGTTCCCCAGTTTGTACCTGGCATAATAAGGTCCCCCATCAACACCACTCCTTCCCCTTTTGGACCACACTGGGCAATGATGTTGTCCAGCAAACCATCCTCTAGAACCTCACTCATCCCGGGGCCTATATGCTACTCCCAGCTTGACCTTATCTCCTGCTGGGGATCGAAGGTGACCCATAAGGCCTCACGTTTCCCTCTGCCTCTTCTACCATAGCAATTTCTATATCATCTATAATGAACATAGCCTCCACCCCTCTGACCTCCTTTCTATCCTTCCTAAGCATAGTGTACCCCTAACATTTGGTCCCAGTCATGGTTTTTTGTTGTGCCGTCTCCGTGACCCGCCACATCCACCCCCTGAACAGCATGGCCTGGAACTCCAGCAATTTTTTCCCAAGCTCCTGGCATTTACTAACACCAACCCCACCCCTTATCCCTGATCCTCTTTGTTGAACCCCACCCAGATTCCTTATACTTCCATCCTCCCCTGCTCCTCCTGAAACCTCCACCTCCAGTCTGTTTCCTCCCTCTTGGGCTTGACTGCTACTCCCTCATCTGGAGGAGAGGGCTTTGGTCAGCCCCTCCCTCATCCTTCCCCTTACAAGTTTAAACCCCACCTTGCTTGTATGTAGTCAGCCATCCCTGTTTAAGGACTTCCTTCCCTAATGGGCAAGATGAAACCTGTCCTTGGCATATAGTCCCTTATCCTCCCAAACTCCATTCCAGTTCCCCAACACCTCAACCCATTCTCTTCACCCCACTTCCTGAGCCAGTCATTAACCTCTGTAGCTTCTTTTTTGTCCACTGAGGCCTTTGGTACTGGCAATATCTCCGAAAAGGAAATGTTGCATCCATTATCCCGACAGACTCTGGCAAGTTCTTGGAACCTTGCTTGGATTTCCAAATGCTATTTCCTCTAGATCATTAGTTCCCAAATAAACCAGGAAATCCGGTTCCCTCCACAATCCCTAACCATTTCATACACCATGAACTTTGCTCTGTGCACTGTCAGCCCAGAGATACTCACTACCTTCACCTGGCTATGGCATCCACCCCACTGTCCCTCCCAATGGATACCCCTAATCATCGAGTCTCCCAGTAACAGAACCTTAACACCGCCATCATCCTTATGGTTACCTCCACTATGCCCTCTCAGCCCCCCTTCCCCCCCTTTATTCATGATCTCAATTTCATGGGAGTCTTCCTGCCTTATTAGAGACCCCTTGTCACCTCCCTTCTGCCTCCCTTGCTATTTTGCCCACTTAACTCAAACCCTCTGAATAGGTGTCCCTTTAACCCTCTTATCTGAACCATTTATCCTGGCCCTGATGGTATCCCTTCCCCACACCACCATCCTCCCCTTGTAATAGTACCCTCTGCTTCCAGAGGCTCTCTGTGGGTCCCTTTAGCTAGGGCTCCCTCCTTGGTACTGACCTCCCAGCAGAAGGGGGCCTCTCCCACCTCCTTGTCTCCCAGTTTCTCCAATCATGCTGTCTCCTCATGTCTGGAATATGTTGCATCTCCCCATTTGCTTAACATATATTTTCCTCTTCTCCCTCTGGGACTATGTCTATCCTTTCCATAGCTGGTCTGTGATGCCCTATGGGTATCCGACTCCCTCCCCCCGGCCTCTGTATAAGTTTCCTCATTTCCACCAACCCCTTCCTCCCCCTCTAGGTTGCTTAGTAGCTCAAATTTATTGTGACACTCTATGTCAGCCTCCATCAAGTAACCCGAGTTTCCCCTGACTGCATCTCTAAACTGACCCTCTTCTTCCTCTCTTGCACTGTTCACCTTAGAGCTTCTTCCCACAGTCTGCTGTTTAGGCTTCCTATCAACAGCCTCTCCTGACTCTTCCCCTCCAGTCTCTTTGTATTCAGAATGTTCACCCGTCGCTTTCCCTTAGCATCAACTTCCCTATCTAAGGGTCCTCTGTCCCTAATATCCCCCTCCTGCTTGCTGTAACATAACGTCCTGTAATTTCAAGACGTTGCCCCAGCCTCCCTCAGCCCCACCCTTCTGCTGCCCATATCCACACCCTTATCCTTGGACACCCCCAGCTCCCACAGCTTACTCCTTAACCAATATACCTCACTCCTGATACAAGATAGCTGTTCACAGAGTGGGCAGCCTCCCTCTCTCAGGTCCAATTTAGAATTATTGCCATCCCACAGCCTGTGCAGCCTACAACCCTTCCGAAGATGCTGCCATGGTGGAATATGGCCACCCTGATTATCCCCTCTGTTTATAATAGCACACCCCTTTCTCAGTCCCTTTCTGGAGTACAGTTTTCTCTAAACTGACTGTAGTTATTTACAAACCCAATTTCAACCCCACCAATAACGTTCCCAAGTCTCACAAACACATACAGTCCAGTGTGTGTTCGGTCACACTAACAGTGTATGTAAGCAGACGTCAGGTACCATACGATGTCACAGGCCCACCAGCTCCTGTTGCTTTGAATTTCAGTCCCAAACAGAAATACTCAGCCCTTCAATCCCAACCCCCAGTGGCTTTTCAGTATTTAAGAAGGCATACAAAACAGGGTGGGTGGCAGGGCTCCTACCAAACACCAGGCAAACAACATATTTAAATTTCAAGTATCCCTGCCAAACAACTATCCTCAAGCCACCAAAGTTACAATGTAACAGTTCTAATTCAAGGTAATAATTTTACACATAAAACTAATTTCACTTACAAACTTTTAAATATTTCAGTTAAAACAGAATATAACTCCAGCCTCTTTCCTACCTACCTGCTGCTTAGCTCCCAAGTGAACAATGAAAGCCAAGTTAATTCCTGTTTAGAGACAAGGTAATTGCAGCTAATGTCCCTCCCCCATACACCAGGCAAACAACAATTTAAATTTCCTCAGTATCCCTGCCAAACAACTATCCCAAGCCACCAAAGTTACAATGTAACAGTTCTAATTCAAGGTAATAATTTTAACACATAAAACTAATTTCACTTACAAACTTTTAAAATATTTCAGTTAAAACAGAATATAACTCAGCCCTTTCCTACCTACCTGCTGCTTAAGCTCCCAAGTGAACAATGTTATCACAGTTATTCAAGTTTATGCATTTGCCTATGATATTGGGTGGAGACTGGAATTTAGTCCTGAATCCTGATATGGACAGAGCAGAGCCAGGAGAAGGGGTTGTCACCAGTGCAAAGAGCATTGAGGGAGTTCATGGACACTGTGGGCCTTATAGATCCATGGCACTTGATGCACCCTGTGGACTGCACATAGACCGCTTTTTCTACCCCCTCATAATTCTTTCTGGAGAATAGATGGCCTTTTAGTGAGCCACACCTGCGTTCATGGCCTTTAAACATATGAGCAAGAAACTCAAGTCCTGTTGGATCATGCCCAGTTAGTTTCTAGCACATCTTTGTAAGGAACATGAAGGCAGAAAAAATATAACAGTTTAATAACCAGCTTCTAAAACTCAAAGGTATGGTAGAAAAGCTCAAACAACATATGTAACAATTGGGGGTCCCCACCCCTGCCTTTTTACTAAAACGACAGGTGGCATGCTGTTGGCATGTGGCAGCAATACCTGGTGGGGGACCTGGGTTCGGGGAAGGATGAGGTTACCTGGCACAAGGGACCTAGGTTTGGCTACTCTGCACAGGGGCACCCAAGTAAATCCAACTACAGGAAGCGATAACTGTAATGTCCAGAACCAGAATTGGGTTTTTCAGTGTGGCTTTATTTATTAACTAATTGAACATAAACAAAGCATTGGATGGTCCCCCAAAGGGCTACATTACTGTATGTGCAGATTAGAGGTTAACACAGCGGTCCATTTGAGGAATGAACACATTACTCCAGTTGTCTGGCTTTGGACCCACCAGGCACTCAGCCCGGACTTTGCATGTGCATTGGATACATAGCCCGACTGGCCCGGCTCCCCTGCTGGCCACTCGACTTATGGTCCACTTGAAGAATGAACCCAAACTTTACTTGGAAAGACATCCCATCAAACAAGGAGACTCCCAAACTGTGGCTCCCCACAACTTAGAGTCTGCGACTCCTAGAGAGATTTGTTTTCGTACTTCCAATCAAACTCCCATCAAACAAGGAGTAATTTTCCCATCCTGTGGCTCCCCACACTACTTAGAGTCTGCGACTCCTAGAGAGATTTTCAAGTTGCGACCCACGTCTGGGTACCCACCCCATCACTGGCCAAGTGCATGAGGCAAGTAGCAAAAACACAGAAGAAATCCGTAGAGGTGGACCTGGTTACTAAAGATGGGGGTTCCACCTCCATCTCCCACAGCCCATACCCGGCCATTTCTCTGGATACACACAGAAAACTTTAGGACTTTTAAATGTAGATTGAACGGTGGATGACCTGAAGCACCCCCTCTACAGTGAACTTTAAATCCATTTAAAACTTTAAACTGTTTGACTGCTCTATTTGTTTGTCCTAGTTGACATAGTCCTCCCAAATAGCAGTCCACATTTATTTCCCAACTGAAGAAAAGAAGTTGTTTGCCCCTTCAAATGGAGCCAAACACTCACCCATTCGTTGCAGGTGCCTCACAGGCGAAGTACTGTAACCTTTGCTGTTATACAAGAACAGACAAAACAAAATCAGGCAGCTTCCTTCCATGGTGGGAGAAGAGGATTGCCCCTGGAATCCACAGAGAACTTTTCCTCCCAGAGGGAGGGAGGGGGGTACTGAGACCGGGGGAGCGGTCTCCACCACTTAAAAGGGGTAAAACACAGGAACACTTCCTTTTTCTTAGTGAGAGATCAAACAGCAGACTGATGCTTCCTTCTTGCTCAAGGACAAACGGAAGACTCCCTTTGAATTTCCCAAAGTTCTAAACTCACTCCCTGAGCTGTAGATTCCAAAGTGGTTCATGCAGCTGCGACAGTTCTATAGTGATGTCATCTCTCAAGTCTCAGCTGTGACTGAGGACAGAGTGAGACAGTGTGAAACCCATTTAACTGGAGTTTCACAAGCTGTCTTCCCTGCCTACCACTAGGTCTTACTGGGATTCTAGTAACCCCAGGTAACAAAGGGGTTGCACTCACCCTTGACCAGGAAAATGACTGTCCCCAGTCATTATGCACCCAGCCTTAGGCCATCCCACCCTATGTGCTACCTGCGGAGGGGGGTGATCAGGCCCCCTCCTACCATGTGCAAGCACAGGTAGGCAACACTACGGTCTAGAGGTCTATAGCTGACTCATTAGCCTCTACTCTATCCACTTACTATGGACACCTAGTGGCTCTGGTAGAATGTCCAGAGCATGCCCTGATAGATCAGCACTGCAGTCCCTATGGTCACTGAGGACCACAGCCTGTCTATCCCGCTAACCCTCTAGGAAAACCTATCTGCCTCTTAACATAACATCCCAAACAAAAACAAAACCTGGGACCTCCCTCGACCTTGGGCAGCCTGCAACTACAACCATTAGGAATAATAACACAGTACATTTAAATTCTACACCATAAGCACTGACGAGGAACCCGATGAGCCCTCCTCCTCTTCTTGTCTTTCTTCTGTCTTCCAGGAACACCTGTAAGAAAAGACAAAACAAACAAAAGACACATCCTAATCTGCATGTACAGTCTATCTAAACAACACCAATGACAACAACAACCCTTACCATACAGAAAAACAAAACACTGAACAATCCCAAAAGAAATTTTTTTAGAAAAGGTAGAACAACACAGTATTTACATTAAAGTACATTAATGACTTTGGTTACAATACACCTTTGGGGGATGGAGTGCCCTAAAGTCCCAACTAGTGACCACAAGGCCCGAAGGCCAGTCCATTAAAGAGTCTCTCCTGGGCCGGAGCCCCATGAAACATAGTTCTTTAGGCAATAATCCCAAGGGAGAGTCTTTTATGACAGTTCGCGCATACTTTTGAAGTCTGTAGTGTAGGGTGTGTATTGCAATGTCATAAAGATAGAATAAAAAGATTTTTTTGGACTTACCAGCCTCTTGAAGTATTCGGATTTCACAAACCTGGTCCCTTCCGAAGACTCTCCCTGGCAGCATTTCTTCTGATACAGCTGGGCGGACATCTTCCGGGAACCCACAGGAGTGCACATCTGGAAACAGCTGGGCTGATGTCATAACTGGAGAAGGAACCTTAGAACAGGAACAAAAAGAAAAACAGCTGGTCCGGCGTCATCCGATTACCAGGCGATGATCAGGAAACAGCTGGGCTGGTGTCCTCTCTGGATCTGAAGTCATCTGGTGGTGCCAGTAGATGGTTGCTGAACAGGACAGTACACTGTGGACTGAAGAATATGGGGCACCTGATTCCTTGTTTATTCATATTGGCAGTTCGATAAGGGCACTTCACAGTCTTAGTGTGGCAGTATTGACTACCACTGCTCGGCTCTCCATTTTGTAGGCACAGGCTTAATTACTGGAGGTCCTTGCACTGAGGCCAATAGTAGAGGGGTCAGGGGCTTGAATTATTACTCTGTCTGGACGCACATAATTCACACAGTGGGAGACTTCATGTCTCTCTCCATCCACTATTCTCACTCTGTCCATAAACAGTGTCCTGCCTCTCTTCCATTGTGTATACTTTTGTGGAACAGTCTATTCTTTACATGCTGGTTAGCCCTAGGATGCACATGTTTCATTGCTTCATCCCAGATCCAGCATTTCCTGCAGTTCTCAGTCTCCTCCCAGACTCTCCGAGGAAAGGTAGGAAAGGTCATACCAAAGATTTCATTGGCCTTTCTATGAACCAGTTTCTCCTCTTTACTTGCTTTGGTCAATCTGAGACCGCTGGCCTGGCTTGGGGGTGGCCAGTCCTGGTTCTGCAAGCTTCCCATCCTCAATGAAATTAAAAAACGGATCCCTGACTTCTTCTTCTTCTGGTGAAGCCAGGCAGTGGCATCACCACCTTCTTGAACACATTCCTCCGAGGCAAGATCTTGAAGCTGTGTACCCATTCCTTTCTCACAAGGCCACATAAGTTCCCCCTCATCTTCCTCTTCACTGAGGATCTGAGCCCAGGTGTGAGCAGTAGTTCTCACCCCCGAGACTATCCATTCATCACTGGGAGCGGAGGTCGACACCTCCCATTCAAAGGCCTCCCGCATCTCGTCTTCACCTTCGAGACTTGGGCTAGGCCCCCCCACCCAGAGGACTATTGATGCTTTATCTGAACTTGCCTTCTGAGATCCAGCATCCAATGCTTCAATTTCATATTCAGTCTCTAATTCTGCACTCTCTAACTTTGTGCCACACTCTCCCGAGGGATCTTCCTCCACGGGCTCCGCCTGATGCTGTGTGCTGCCAACTGCAGATTCTTGAAGTTGTGTCCGTGTGGGAGCCAAACGAATTTGAGGCACTTTATACAGGCCATATTTTTGTAGACAACCAGCACAGTGAGGAATCATGAAGACATCCCTTCCAGCACTCAAGCACATCTGGCATACACGCACTGGATAATTAGGAGTTGCCACATCAGGAGGGAGTTGCTCTCATAGCGCCAATTTTCAATATCTCTCAATCTATTTACTGCTGCTGTTACTGCAACCTGGGCATGATCCGGTAATGAGCTGGTCCTGAGGCCATAACTGCAGAAAAATAAACAAAAGTTCACTATAACTGAAAGTCCCACTTTAATGAACACACTCTGTAGCTTTAAAATGGCTCCTCTGCTGCTGTGTTTATTTTACTACCCCACCCTGTAATGGTGGCGGCAGTACTCCTGTGCATCAACATTCAGACTCTGGGTCTAGCCACTGCACACCCGATTTACATCAGCTACTAATAACTTTTATTCAAACTGCACAACTTGCTCTGTTCTGGCTGTTCACACATTTACAGGATTTTCCTTGGACTTTTCACATGGTGGCAACATTCATTTAATTACAGTCCCTTTAAAACTTCAGGTTTCAGCACAGGATTGCCTGCTTCTACTAGTGTTGCACTTATTTTACAACCAACAGTCTCTCTCTGGCTGCAAACTTTAAACTGAGGCTACTTTCATTGCTATGCACACATTTAATGGCTTTACAGACTTGCACTTGCCAGCAGGACATCACACAATCGCTACTTGCAAAACGACTATACAGCTGCACACATTTTATATGGCATTCTCTCAAAATCACTGATTTGAGCAGTTTTTGAATTGTTTACTCACTGTTATTGTAGCAGATTGCTGCGATGGGGTAAAACGGCATGCAGCCAGATTTTTGAAGGCCTCAGAATGCAAACGGGCGGACAGTCTCTGCGATCGTAGTATTAAACACACAATTCACTGATCCCACGATCGATTGGTGGGTTGAGCCCGATTTTTAACTAGTAAGTCACTTTTTTTTCACTGTTTACAGCGCTTTGAACACTTCGCGAACGCTCCTCCACTGCCAGTACACGCACTACTCTCTGTCTCCCTCTCGAATGCTGAGGCAATCACAGAAGAGCTGGCTGAGGGGCCGGACTAATGGCAAACTGATCAACCACAAGACGCCATGCAAATGAGCCTCTTCTTCCTCACGAGGGCTCCTCTCCTCTCGGCGATCGTCGAGCAGGCAAATTTAAACTGAAAAATGCACACTTTTTTTTTTTTCAACTGACTCCACGGCGGGAGCCTATTTCAACCATGTAACATTGCCATTAACTCTGCAGTCTCTAGCATTGCACAGAAAGCATTTCCAACTCCAGGGCATAATTTCTCTGTTGCTACCCCTAGTCTTCCACACTTTCCTTCACAGAAACTCATTTTAAAAGCATTTCAAACATCCAGGGCATAATTTCTCTGTTGCTACCCTTAGTCTTCCACACTTTTCTTCACAGAAATTCATTTTAAAACTGACAAAATGCTGTAAACTTATTTGATGCAGGACAAGGACACACACTTTGGCTTTTCAGCTCCTTGGTAAACAGTTGGCATTTTTTAAACAGCAGCACAAGATTCACAGCACACAGCAACACACTAGGGAAATTGCTTCAACTTTTTTTTTTTTGGGGCTACCGACTGCCAGATAGCCAAAACGCTAGCCTACTTGCCCAAGCACCTTCCTTCCCGAACAAATCCAAAGCGGTGCCTCCATTTTTGTAACACCCAGGGTCCCCACCCCTGCCTTTTTACTAAAACGACAGGTGGCATGCTGTTGGCATTTGGCAGCAATACCTGGTGGGGGACCTGGGTTCGGGAAGGATGAGGTTACCTGGCACAAGGGACCTAGGTTTGGCTACTCTGCACAGGGGCACCCAAGTAAATCCAACTACAGGAAGCAATAACTGTAATGTCCAGAACCAGAATTGGGATTTTTCAGTGTGGCTTTATTTATTAACTAATTGAACATAAACAAAGCATTGGATGGTCCCCCAAAGGGCTACATTACTGTATGTGCAGATTAGAGATTAACACAGCGGTCCATTTGAGGAATGAACACATTACTCCAGTTGTCTGGCTTTGGACCCACCAGGCACTCAGCCCAGACTTTGCATGCGCATTGGATACATAGCCCGACTGGCCTGGCTCCCCTGCCAGCCACTCGACTGATGGTCCACTTGAAGAATGAACCCAAACTTTACTTGGAAAGACATCCCATCAAACACGGAGACTCCCAAACTGTGGCTCCCCACACCACTTAGAGTCTGTGACTCCTAGAGAGATTTGTTTTCGTACTTCCAATCGAACTCCCACCAAACAAGGAGTAATTTTCCCATCCTGTGGCTCCCCACACTACTTAGAGTCTGTGACTCCTAGAGAGATTTTCAGGTTGCGACCCACATCTGGGTACCCACCCCATCACTGGCCAAGTGCATGAGGCAAGTAGCAAAAACACAGAAGAAATCCGTAGAGGTGGACCTGGTTACTAAAGATGGGGGGGGGGTTCCCACCTCCATCTCCCACAGCCCATACCCGGCCATTTCTCTGGATACACACAGAAAACTTTAGGACTTTAAAATGTAGATTGAACGGTGGATGACCTGAAGCACCCCCTCTACAGCGAACTTTAAATCCATTTAAAACTTTAAACTGTTTGACTGCTCTATTTGTTTGTCCTAGTTGACATAGTCCTCCCTAATAGCAGTCCACATTTATTTCCCAACTGAAGAAAAGAAGTTGTTTTCCCCTTCAAACGGAGCCAAACACTCACCCATTTGTTGCAGGTGCCCCACAGGTGAAGTACTGTAACCTTTGCTGTTATACAAGAACAGACAAAACAAAATCAGGCAGCTTCCTTCCATGGTGGGAGAAGAGGATTGCCCCTGGAACCCACAGAGATCTTTTCCTCCCCCCCCCCGGAGGGAGGGGGCACTGAGACTGGGGGAGCGGTCTCCACCACTTAAAAAGGGGTAAAACACAGGAACACTTCCTTTTTCTTAGTGAGAGATCAAACAGCAGACTGATGCTTCCTTCTTGCTCAAGGACAAACGGAAGACTCCCTTTGAATTTCCCAAAGTTCTAAACTCACTCCCTGAGCTGTAGATTCCAAAGTGGCTCATGCAGCTTGCACAGTTCTATAGTGATGTCATCTCTCAAGTCTCAGCTGTGACTGAGGACAGAGTGAGACAGTGTGAAACCCATTTAACTGGAGTTTCACAAGCTGCCTTCCCTGCCTAACACTAGGTCTTACTGGGATTCTAGTAACCCTGGGTAACACAGGGGTTACACATATAAATCACTTCAGTGATGAAAATCAAGGTGCGAAACAGCATGCTGATAATGTGTGGGCTGCAGGGAAGTGCTGTATATGAGATAAGGCCATTAGACCAGCGACAATCAGGAAGCTAGAGAAAGGAAAAAAAAAAAGGCAGATTCCTTGTTACTTGGTATTAGGACCCTTTAGCATAAATTTAGTCCCACAACACCTGGATCAATTTAGCTCAGATTCAACAAAGTAAGAGCACAATACTCAGATCTAATCTGAGTGAAGGGCCGGCATACAATTTTTAGGGCTAAGGTTAATTATATGGACCAAGGGGAAAAGCCGGGAGACTACTCACCTTGTGGTAAAGCAGCAAGAATACCTGAGTAATTAAAGGCATTAAAGACCAGACTACTCAGGCTATGATACCAGAGGCCACTGAGATTGTTAAATGCTTCCAGGAGTACTATCAACGCTTTATGTCAAGTGGAGGAGATGCATGAACATACAGACAGCCAAACTGATGAGCACCTTTTTTTAAATTCTTTGGCAATCAGCTAAGGCCCACTAGGCACAAATATCTGTTTTTATGGGTGATCCAGGAGCACTGGGGAGGTTTAGTGACTTATTCAGAGTCATGCAGTATGCAAGTGGAGGGTTGTGGGAATCAGATTCAGGTCTGCTGGATGTACCAAGCTCATTCACAACTTGTTACTCTAACCTCAAGGTTATACCACCAAACCTAACATGGGTCTGTCTCCTGAAACTAACAGATGCTCAGCAACAACTTTTGGAAGGTAATATTTATGTGACAGAGATTCAGACTGCCATAAAATCTTTAAACCTCAATAAAGCCCCTGGTCCAGGTGGCTTTGCACCAAACTTTTATAACGCATTTAGTATGGACCTAGCCTCACTGATGGCAGACACTTTTAACTAGATATATACAGATGGAACACATATTCAGTGATTGACTCAAAAATGAATAACCTTATGCCCAAGCCAGAATGAGATCACTCTAGGGTTGTACATTTCCAACCCATCTCCCTGATTAATCTACATTTCAAAATCTTGGCCAGAGTGTTGGCAACTCAACAGAACAGAGCATGGCATGGACTGATAAGAGTCGAACAAGTAAGCTTCATGACATAGAGTCTCCAATGACCATCTAAAAAAATTGGCCCACCTCATTTCTGTGTCCAGGAATTCCGGTACCCCTATAGTACTGGTGTCCCTAGATGCAGAAAAAGCATTTGACAGGATGTCTTGGGATTATATCTTTAAGGTATTGGAATCTAATCACTTCCCACAGCCTTCATAAATTGGATCAAGGTACTGTATTTCAGTCCCACAGCCTGAATATTGTAAAGTGGGGTTCTATGTTCTATCACAATTCACAAAGCCAGCCAGAGGCACACAGCAGGGCTGCCTCCTGTCCCCAGTGTTTTTCAGCCTATACCTGGAATCCCTAATCATTACATAAAGGTGAACATATTCAGGGTATTAACATAGGCACAGAGGAATATAAGCTTTCAGTTATGCAGATGGTATTCTTCACCTGGTATACCCAGTGAACTCGATCCTGGCAATCCTGGGGGAGACTGAGCACTTCAGTAGAGTCTCTGCAAATAAGCAACATGAAGGTGAAACCCTGGTCCTTCCTTTGAACAGTGGAGTCAGACAGCATGAGATCACAAACCTAGACCTTATATGGGCTCCAAAAAAAAAAGTATTTGGTCATTTTTATTTATTTATTTAATTTAGTCTTTGGTAACTGGGTAAGGTCCACTAGGCACAAATGCCTGTTTTCAGGAGAGACCTGGGAGCACTGGTTGGTTAAGTGACTTGCTCAGAGTCACACAGTATGCAAGTGAAGGCTGTGAGAATCAAACTCAGGTCTGGTCTGCTGGATGTATCAAGCTCATTCACACCTCATTACTATAACCTTTAGGCTATACTGCTAGCCCAGTATTGTGGTTGCCAGTGATCCTAAAATGATGAACATAAATGCATTACTTACTAAAATCAGTCAAGAGTTGCAAATGTGGGATAAGCTCCCCTTATCTCTTTGGGGAAGAATTTATATTAAAAATGAATGTGTTGCTCAGAATCATATATCTGTTATGTATGCTTAACATGGTGCCTCCCTCGAGATGATTCACTAAGCTGCACAGCATGTTTAATGTTTTTTTTGTGGGGAGGGAAATCAGCCAGGAGATCATGCACCAATTTATCGGCCCTGAAACATATAGATGCTCTCAAATTATTCCACGTCCTACTATATTATGTATCATTACATGGTGCCAAATATTTAAGATGAGGCACGACCACTACTGCAACTGAAACTTCAGACTATGAGCACCAGTGGTTACAAATAAAGAAGGAACATGCACGACAGGCAGGAGTTACTCTTAAAGCTTTACTATTTACTCCACTAAAGCATCTGCCCAAGGATATCGCTGATATCCCCATCCATTCTTCTGTTCAAGCCCACCTACAGCTCTGCTGGTTCTTAAAGATTAACCTCTAGAAAGACTATGCACAGTCCATTCCAGGTAACCTCAACATAACTATTAATGGAAAGCCCATATGGTTTGAATTGTGGGCACGGCTGAACTTAAGATCAATGGAACACCTAATGCTGAGTGGAAGTTTTGTACTCATCACCACTTGTCAGAGAATATGTAATTTGAATATTAGAAGCTGCTGTCAATTTACAGTATGCAGGTAACACACAACATAGCTTAACCATTTTGCCCAGTGTCGTGGACATCAGGAGGACAGCCTACAATCCTGGAACTTATAACTTTAGCTTCCCAGCCACATGCTATTTCCAGGATATACTCTAAACTGCATGAACTAAATCCTGCTAAATTAACAGAGGTTTGTAAATAGTGGACTCAGGCATTAAATATGGAAAATACTCCTGAGAAATGGGAAACAAACTGGGAGAAGTTGCACAAATTTATCAAATTTGATAAATATTGACTTATTCAATACAAGATCCTTCAAAATCTATATATTACTTCCACTAGGATATTTAAAATGGGAATAGTGGCTAGCGATACCTGCATCAGATGCCAGAAGAAATGAGGCACAGTTTATGGCATTGCAAGCTAGCACAACCTCTTTTGAATGAAACTAAGAGCAATATACAGCATACTCTCTTCTGGGACTGCAGGATGTTTTGACCCTAGAAATTTGTATTGTTGGGGACTATGAGAGGAAACTAAATGAGCCAAGAAAGTGCTACATATAGAATAAATAATGGTAAAGGGTGGTATGCAATGATGTATACCCATCAAAGGGGATAATTAGGGTTATAAGGCCATGAGCCTGAAGGGCTTTATTGCCCTAATTAAATGCTGAGATCATTATACCTATGAGTTTTCCACCCTTATCCATTGTTTGTTGAATATAACACATTAGGATGGTTATTGATATGTAGATTGCATTTGTAACCATGGTATGGCACCCAAAGGTGTCTTGCAGCAAGGAGTGAAAGATGTATAGAAAGTGTAGGCAAGAGTCTTGGGGATTTCTGGGTTTGAGAGGATTTAGGGCATCTTTTTTCTAGGTTCTTTTGCAGCTTATCAATTGGTTTGGCTAGCCTCCTAATGATGTGTTAATTATATTATTAGTACTGTTCCATAGGATTTAATGTAGTGTACATATACATTTTTAAATGTTTGATTAGTGAAGGTATACAGCTTTTATTTTTTTACTCTTTTTCTCCCTGCTGGGGTGGGCTGTTCCATCCACCAACCTCCCAGCCCCATCACCTGACTTGCCCCCCACATGGCAGGGGTCAGCGTCTCCCGCCTGCTGACAGAACTGATCTGGTTTCCAGGAGAGAACCCTGTAGCCTGGGTGTGGAGCCTGTGAGTGATCTGTTTGATTTAGCCCCCTGCTGGCATTTTCTGCCTGTTTTTCCTCCCAACAGAAGACTGGATGTACAATGCCATGCAGACGTGCCTATGCATGCGCCCGCCAGTGGCTGCTGCTTCTCCATTCCCCACGTCACGGTCCTGACTAACTCTTCCCCTAGCCACCACTAGTGGTCTGGTGAATGCTGGTACTGGTGTCCCTCCCCCCCAGAGAAGGAGAGCTGTCCTCTGGGTGCTTGATCCTCCTCTCCCCAGCCAACCCTTGATGCCCCGAGATCGCTCCCATGTTCACTTGCTTACATGCTGCCACTGCAGGGGGCGGTGGGAGAAAAATGGAAAAATGGCTGCCACAGTTTATAATGAAGTTTTGCCTGCCTGCCTCCACCTTGTGCCATCACCAGTTCACTAGCTGACAATCTGGATGAAAGTTACCTGGTAGGGGAAGATGGCCTTTCCCTTCCCACCCCGCCATGGTGGGTAATTCATGGAGGATCTGGGTTTGGGGGACTGAGCAGAAGGGTGCTGGGTGGTGGGGATAGCAGAGACGGGGCTGAGCAGCCACCTGTGATAAGCCAGCATGGGAAAAAATATAAATAGAAAATGTTTTAAAAAAGTGACATTGCATTACATGAGATCAGGATTTGCTCTGTATTAGTGATTATGTTTTTTTCTTTTCTTTTTTTTGGAGGGGGCAGTCTCAAGCAAACAGCCAATGTTATAATAAGAACTGGATGATGAAATAAGCACGTAACACACCAATCTTTCACTGAATAAATTTTAGCAACCTCAATGATCTGTAAATAGCTGTGGTGGGTTTAGTGATTGGTTGACTATTGATTGATTGTCTGTGATGTCTTGTCACCTGTAATGGAGAAATTCAATAAAATAAAGTTAATTACAAAGAAGAAACTGGGAGGAGAATAGGGGGTGGATGGGGAGGGCTAGGTCTCTATATGGACAATAGGTTCCAAGGTTAGACAGGGAATCGCGGGCAGACTGGATGGGCCATTGATCTTTTACTGCTTTCATTGTCTATGTTTTTATATTGACAAATCACAAATGTGTAAAACATCAAGTTTTCATGCAGATGTTTTCTTGCATTGAGCTCTAAAATAAAGCATGCACCACTGAGCAAATTAGGGTGCTGAGAGCGTCTTTATTGAGTGTCTGTTTTTTCTGTGCTCTATGCAGTAGTAGGGGCCATCGGGAACCACCAACCTCACAAAATATGAATGAGTATCCCTTACCAGGGCAGCGCTACAGTATTTATGTTACTGATTGATTGAGTAATTGATTGATTGATTGATTGATCTGATTGATTGAGAGATTGGTTAATTAGATGGTTACACCAAAATGTTGCTCACTGAGACAAATTCTCACTTGTAATGAGGTCCCATTAACAAACAAAAAGTTGCACAACTTCTACAAATCTGCAAATGAGAAAGGTAATGTGTTTTTTCTTTGTAGGTCATGGATTTCATGTAAATTGGTTAGAAAAATAGTTCCACAATCAATATTTGAAAGTTATGCTGATGTGATTAAAAGATTTATCCAATATTAGAGAATTTCACAGAAAGGGAAGAGGGAGTCAAAAACTCTTGACCCTATGCAGGTATGAGTTTTGGGGATGCTTAATGATTGTTGCATGATATTGTACATCTAAGTTCTTAGGGAGAGATGATCTGAAAGACAAATGAATTTATATAACCAAATAATCTATTTTGCGCATACTTGTTAAATAGCCTTTAGACTCTGGAGGTGTAAATGGAAGCCCCCTCTCCACACCCATAAGCCCTATGTACCCTCAAACCCATCATAGATGATGACAGAATTCTATTCAGTTGAGTTATCTACAGTAAATTATCATAGATAAACACCTCCTGCAGTATAATAACCTATGTTGCTTTACATCAGGACTTTACCAAGCAAGCTGATCACTGGCTTCTAGACTCTGTTCTGGGTATTACTTCCTAGAAAGCCAAGTACCTGTATGCTTAATCAGCCTTGCATTCAATGTGCATATGATCTGGTTTGATTTTAGTGAAGGTTATTGTCTTTAAGATATGGAGCTAAGAACATCCATTTCAGTCAATTGTGACCTGAGACAGATTTTTAATCCCGAGGGCAGATATTTAAAACACTTGTATAGTGACTTTTTTTCCAGGAGGAGCATTTTGTTATTTGACAAGGAGAGTGGGAAGACGTCCCCTGATCTCGGAACAGTGGAAGGTTCAATTTACCAACAAAATACCTGTTGGTAGACCTCTTGACAAATCCCCATTAGGTTGTATAGCCTTGGAAGAGAGAAAATTTATGAAGTTCTTCGAAGCAAGATGAAAGCAATTTTATGATACAATGAAGGAAGACAATGCATTAATATTTAATGAGAAACAAGGAATTATGCATAAATGATGCAAACTAAAACAGAGAACAGCAGAACATGTGAGTCAGGAAGAAAGAAGCCCAAGATTGGAGACCTGAAGAATGGATGTTCTCAGTAGGTTGAATCAAAATGGAAGAGCAAGAGGGAGAGAGAAAGAGAGATTGGAGAAAATCAAGTATGGCTAACTGCTGAAAAACACCATTAAATGGGGTCAGCTAAACTAAGAGCAGTAGAGTGAGAGGGACCCCATATTGAATTAGTATGCTTAGAAGGAATGGGTTAGATGGAAGGAGGGTTACAGAAGCCTGTTCCAACAAACATGGGAACTATGGACTCCCTTCCTCTGGATGAAGTTCTCTTTAGAGATGGCTATCCAAGATAAATGGTGGGCCTAGCAAGGTGAGAGAAAGGAGTGACAGAACAAAGATTTAATATTAGTGGGATAAATAGAGACTTATTTGCTGATGAGAGATGGTGAGAGATGCAGTGGAAGTAATGAAATTGTAACTGAGCAATCACATTAAAGAACAAACTCTAGTAAGAGCCAATATGGTTGCAAAATTATGGTATTGTGGGCAGTGAGAAATGGGCAAACTAGAATTTTTGAATGTACCACTGAGCCACTTAACTGCACTTTCTAATTGTTGTGATACACACACACACACTAATATGTTTACACAATTATTTACCCAGGTTACCAGCTGAGATGAAGGTCCTCATTTCTGGTGGGGTCCTGCATTACAATTTATTTACCCAGGATAGCCCACTTGAGATGCAGCATCTCGTTGCCAGTGGGGTCCTGAATTACAATCTATTTACACAGGGTAGCCCCGCTAAGATGCAGCATCTCATTTCCCCTGGGACCTGCATTACAAGTTATTTACCCAGGATAGCCCAGCTGAGGTGAAGCATCTCATTTCCAGCGGGGTCCTGCATTACAATTTATTTAACTAAGATAGCCCAGCTGAGAAGCAGCATCTCATTTACAGTGGGGCTCTGCATTACAGTTTATTTACACAGAATGGCCGAGCTGAGATGCAGCATCTCTTTTCCAGTGGGATCCTGCATCACAATTTATTTACCCAGGATAGCCCAGATGAGATGCAACACCTCATTTCCAGTAGGGGCTTGCATTAGAATTTATTTACCCAGGATAGCCCAGCTTAGATGCAGCATCTTGTTTCCAGTGGGGTCTTGCAATACAATTTATTTTCCCAGGATAGCCCAGCTGAGATGCAATGTCTTGTTTCCAGTGGGGTCCTGCATTACAAGTTATTTACCCAGGATAGACCAGCTGAGATACAGCATCTCATTTCCAGTGGGGTACTGCTCATATCCCTTTCTGCAGTTGGGTAGCCTGCAGCACAGATAACTTAAGTGACTTGGTCACACAGTAAATGTTTGCTTCTAGTGGGTTCAAACCTGCAGTCTTTCAGTCTCTAAACTAGTGCTCTAGCCACTAATATGCCATACTGACTCACTATCAGTAGAAGCAGTGTGTAGTAGGATTTGATCCAATGTTCTGGGTCTACTTCTTCACCCTTGCAGGATCCTGGGTGAATATAATAACAGCACTAACAACTAGTACATGACAAATATTTAGCATTCATAAACAAATGCTTGTTTCTAATTACTGATCAATTCTGGAACACACTAACATCATCTGAGTGGAAGTTCATAGTGTCACTTCAGTGCTGTGCCTTCACTCAACTCATGTTTTCAGATCAAGGACAGTTTCAGATGTTACAGTGCCACAAGCAGAAACACTTTTGGTTCCTCTTTATTGCAACACCCTTTCCTTTCTCCTATCCCACAAAACATCCAAATTCTGTGAACACAATGGTGACAACAACAGTTTTGGTTTTTATATTCACTTTTTTGCATGTCTCTTAGTAACAAAATGTAACAGTTCTTTAAATATCTTAGGGATTAAAGAAATAAAATGTATTCTGCTATAGTAAACTATGTCTGAGACAGTGCTAATCAGATTGTGTCTTAAGAGGTTAAAAAAACAGTGTAAATCCTTTTAGGAGATTCCTTGCTTGTAAAAGCTGACTAAGTGACATATTTTATTACTCATCTAAAATGAACACTGGAGTCTGTTTGCCTCAATTAGTGCAGGAATTCTACAAAACCTCTGCCTGGTCAAACAAGCAGTTGAAGAAGAGTGGTGTCACTGTGTGTGTGTGAGTGTGTGTGTGTGTGTGTGTGTGTGTGTGTGTGTGTGTGTGTGTGTGTGTGTGTGTGTGTGAAAGAGAGGAAGAGAGCGAGAGAGAGAAAGAGAGAGACAGCATGGCTTGAGAGGGAGAAGGCAGAAACAAACAGACCACTGCAGTAAATGCAGAGAACGGTGAAGAGTTTTGAGTAATGTCCACTCTGAAGCATTCAGGGGAAGGACACAGTAATTGTCCTGTTAGCCCCCTCTCTCTCTCCTAGTAATCCCCAAATGTCTGCAGGGCTCCACCCTTGCAGCCATAAAAAGGATCAGGATCATTCTGCTATGAGAGGCAAATGCAGTGTGGTGTAGTATTAGCATCTGCAACAGTTCAAAGAAGTGCAAGTGGACATCCAGATGCAATGTGAGGGCTCAGTGGATTAGACTGTGATAACAGCAATCAAGAAGGTTGGGATCCCCTATGCAAAATCAAATGAAAAGCTGCACCAAGATGGTGGCTGGTGCTATCACTAAAACTTGAAGTATAAATGAAAAAAAGTAAGCGCCCAGCCAGGACAGTCCTAAATTTTATTTTAAAACAGTGTAAAAGTGCAAAATGTTGGCCCAACACCACTATAGTGTAGGCCCAGAGAAAACTTCTTACATTTCACTTAGTACAACACACCAAGCTTGGTATGTTATACTGAGTGAAACGTAGAAAGTTTTCTCCAGGCCCACAGCACAGTGCTGTTGAACCAACATTTTATACTTTTGCACTGTTTTAAAATAAAGTTTTGGACGGTCCTGGCTGGATGCTTACTTTTTTCATTTATGGTCCCCTATGCAACAGTGGATGTGGAATGAGTCAGAGAGTGCAGTGGATACAAGAGGCACGGCAGGGGAAGGTTCAGCAAATTATTGGTAAAACATTCCAGAAGACTTTGGATTGAATTTAGCAGCGCAATATGACAGTGTCAGAGTCTCTGTCTGTTGAAAAGCGGAGTGAGTACAAACTGATGCCACCATGGCAAGTACCTCTCCATTACTACACACATTAAAAACAGAAGGATACCCAATAACTATAACTTCTATTAATACCTAACACTGTATCCCCTCATACAACTTTGTATGTCTTTATTTTTTTGTATGTTTTGCCATTTCTGTAGTCCCATATAATTTAGCATGACTATAGATCCTTTGAAAATAAGTTCTTGGCTAAAGGATTTTCAATGAAATAAAACTGAACTGAATGATGAGACCATAATCTAACCTACAGTGCTAATTTCTGCTATCTCATCCACCCGTCCAAAAGTCTGTGGCAACAGCTCTATCATTAAGGAATAATCCATGATAGGGTGTGGTTATGCAAGGTTTAACCAGGCCCAGTGTGGTTTGCTCAAGAGTCATCGACTGAGTGACCAAATGCAGACCAGAAGTGGTTAAACCCTGGATAATCAATTATAGTAAAAGTGTTCCCACTCCCCCAAAGCTGCTTGAAAGCCTGCAATTCATTAAAATCAGTTCAGTTTTCTTACATGTTTTTCACTCCATTATATTAATATTTAAAGTATTGACAATTTGAATATATGAGTATTGAATATTTGAGTATTGACGTGGAACTTTTGTAAATGAGCTGCCTGGTGCTCAAAGGTATTTGTAATCCTAGATTGAATAAATAAATAAATAAAATAAAGTGGTGCTTTTTCTTGTCATTTGGCCTGATCACCAATGTCAAGGTGAAGCCCTCATCAGAAGGACTCATGTGATCCCACTCCACAACAGTGGTAGCAGAGAGGAGGCAGGGAACAACAGACTAGTCAGTCTTACCTCAGTAGTGGGCAAGATTATGGAGGCACTCTTTAAGGACAGGATAGTGTAGCACCTGAAATCCATAGCAGCACAGGATCCAAGACAACATGGGTTTACAACAGGAAGGTTCTGTCAAACTAATTTCATAGATTTCTTTGACTGGGTAACCAGAGTGGTGGACCAAGGGGGAGCAGTTGATGTTGGCCTACCTTCACTTCAGCAAAGCTTTCAATACTGTTACACATAGAAGATTGATTAATAAGCTGGGTAGGCTCAGGGTGGGTCAGAAGTTGGTCGACTGGGTGGCAAACTGGTTGGCAGGCAGAAAACAGAGAGTGGTTGTAAATGGTATACAGTCAGAAGAGATGTAAGTCACAAGTAGGGTGCCTCACAGCTCAGTTCTGAGGCCAGTCCTTTTGAATATCTTCATCAGTGACATCGCAGATGGACTTGAGGGTAAAGTTTGCCTGTTTGCAGATGACACCAAAATCTGCAACAGAGTAGATGATCCAGATGGGGTGGGCAGAATGAGAAGAGATCTGAAAAAACTGACAAAATGGTCGGAAGAGTGGTAAATGGGGTTTATCGCAAAGAAGTGCAAGATCATGCACATAGGGAAGAGAAACCCTGAAGCCACCTATGGGTTGGGAGGAGAGTTGCTGTCAATCACAAGGGAAGAAGGAGACTTGGGCATCATCATCACAGATGACCTGAAACCAACCAAGCAGACCACTAAAGCAGTAGGTAAGGCTAGAGAGATGTTGGGGTGTATTAGTAGGGTTATTGCAAGTTGTAAGAGGTAGGTAATAATCCCTCTTTACAAGACACTGGTTAGGCCCCATCTGGAGTACTGTGTGCAGTACTGGAGGCCACACCTGCATAAGGACATTAACAAAATGGAGGCAGTGCAGAGAAGGGCAACCAAAATGGTGCAAGGACAGCATCAGAAAACATATGAGGACAGATTAACAGAGCTCAATATGTACAGTATACCCTAGATCAAAGGAGGGAGAGATGTGATATGATCAAAACATTCAAACATCTTAAGGGCATTAACAAGTTGAAATAATCTAGCATGTTTCAATATAAGAAAAATATCAGAACAAGAGGGCATAGCATGAGATTAGAGGGAGGCCGATTAAGGAGTAATGTGAGGAAGTTCTTTTTCATGGAAAGGGTGATGGATGCATGGAACGGCCTACCTCAGAAAGTGATGAGTATGAATACAGTGCAGGGCTTCAAACAGGCATGGGATAGGCATAAGGGAGCAATACAGATGAGTATGAATAGATAGGCCATTGACAGAGTACAGGCCTATGGCACAATCATAAGGTCGAAAAAATGGGCAGACTGGAGCCTTGCAGTACTTATCTGCCATCAACTTCTATGTTTCTATCAGTCAGAAATCTAGCCTTTAAATTTTAACATGCCAATATGAGCTGAGGTCCTACTGCTTTCTCTTTCTCTTTCTTATGTGGAAACCACTCTCTGGCTTCATCTTTTATATAGTATAATCTGGGCCATATAAGATTCTCAGGTGACCATTGGGGAGCTCACTATTTAGTAGAATACCACACTCGGGTTCCATAAAAGTCCAAATGCACTCCCCTCACCCAAGTCCTATGGTCTTTCATTTTTATTCCTAGTCCCACACCCAACTCCTCTCTGATCCCCAGCAGCTTGCACCCCCACAAGCACACACAGAATATAGACTGCAAATAAAGAAAATGGACTCCTGGTGCAGAGCATCTGCTCTGTTCAGTGCAGAGTCATCCCAGTCCTGTCTTGTAAAATGGCACACATGAATGAATGGTGATGTCTTTGTTCCTAGTAAAACCTGATTGGTTGAATTTTCAACCAATCAGGTTTTACAACAACCATACATCACCATTCATTTATTTAAGCAATTATTATGAGATAGCAGTTGAGAGTCAGCACTGAACAGAGCAGATCCTGCACTGAGGGACCATTTTATTTATTTGCAGCCTTATCTTGGGATGCTTGGGAGGAGGAGGGTAATGGGACAGGGGTGGTAGGAACTGGGATTCAAATGAAAGACAGTGGGACTGTGGGGAAATAGGGGAGGTATTTGGCATGCCATTGGGGAAGGATTACCTATTCTTTTAATGACTCAGTAGCAAGTGTGATGTTTGTTGGAGGGAGGGAGGGTTCGGGGGTATTTGAGAGGCATGTTTGGCAACACTAGATCAGCTTTGTTTAGTTTTAGTTACAAGCACCAAATGGCTACATGCAAGACACTACCAATGGTCGAGAGTGCAACCTGGAAAGACGCTACCATATCAACCCTTGTGGTCATCATCAGAGCTCTGATGATGACCACAAGGGTATATACGTAAGCATCTTCTGACCATTAGTAGCATCTTGCATGTAGCTATTTGGTGCTTGCAACTAAACAAGTTTTAAAACAAGTTTCCTTTAAATATGCACTAGCACTTTAGTGTAAATATTAGCCATACGGGGTGTTTTGCACTTTAAGTCGCGATTCTGGAGCTCCAAGGAAAGATTACATTTTTCTTTCATTGTGCATCAGCATATAGACACATACAAAATGAATTACAAGAGCTGTTGAGAGACTTCATGTGGTGAGAGAGGAGTTTTTCTCCTCGGTGTTTTTTTTGGTTGCTGTATGTTTTTCTTAATAAATGGTTTTATGTATTTTCCTGTGCCATTGTTTTGAGTGCTGACCTCGCAAAGTGGTTTTCACCACTTATCCTGTGTTGAAATGAAAACCAAGTAAGCCAATTGATTTGACTTGAATTAATTGCAGTCTTTCAAGTGTCTTGGGGGATGGGGGCACTGGTACTATAATTACCAGATTTTGATTTTGGCCACACACCAGGTACACCCCTGTAAACATTTAAAAAAATTAAGAAAACTGTGTAAGAAATGAAATAGAATCTCTATGTATTAGCCAGGGTTGAGCTTGCTAAACCTTTAGCATTACATTGCAAACAGAAGAAGTGATTCCTTCTCCTAAAATGGTGAGGTCCCCAGTGGTTACCACTGAGCCTTTTATGGGTCAGAGCACACTATATGAAAGATTATGTTAGGGAGTGGTTTTCACACAAGAAGGCTAGTTGGACAGTGGTACCTCAGCTCATAAATGCATGATAAAATTTAAAATAAAAAATGAAGAAGTTCTACATAAGAAAGAGAGAAATCAGTGGAACCTCAGCTCGTGTTGCCATGTTTATAAAGTGTAGATTCCTGACTGATGAGGGGTCTTCTTGCCATTGGAGTTCGAGCTGATTGTGATTTATCTGAATGAGGAGACCAAGAACCCCTTTAAATGTTAAAGAGATGGAATGAAAACCAAGTAATAAAATTAAACTGGCTTGAATGAATTGCAGTCTTTCAAGCTGTTTTTGTTTTTGGAGAGGAGCTCTGGTACTATAACTATTTTATTTCAAAATTGGCAATACACCAGGTTCCTTTTTGTAAATATTTTAAAAAGTTAAGAAAAATGTATAAGAAATGTGATAAAATCTCTGTGTATTACCCAGGGTTGAGTTTGCAAAACGTTTAACATTGAATTGCAAACAGGAGAGCTGTGGTCTTCTCCTAATTAATGAGATTCCTAATAGTTGCCTCTAAGTCTCTTCTGGGACAGAGCACACAATGTACAAGATGAAGCCAGAGAGTGGTTTACAAACAAGAAAGACAGAAAGTAGTGAGACCTCAGTTCATATTGGGATGTTAATATTTAAATTCTAGATTCCTGACCCACAAGGGGATCACCTTGCCATCCGTGGTCAGGCTGATTGTTATAACACCAAGAACTCCTTTGAATGTTAAAAACGATTTAATGAAAACTAAGTAAGGAAACCAAATTGACTTGAACAAATTGCAGGCTTTCAAGCAGTTTTGGAGACCCCATCTCCACAAGGACATAGACAGGATAGAGGCAGTTCAGAGGAGGGCAACTAAAATGGTGCAGGGTCTGCAAAAGAAGCCATATGAGAAGAGGCTAAAGGAGCTTAACATGTATACCCTTGAGGAAAGGAGGGAGAGGGGGGACATGATAGAAACTTTTAAGTACTTCAGTGGAATCAACAAAGTCCAAGAGGGTAGCATCTTTCAGAAAAAGAGATGTGCAAGAACAAGGGGACACAATTTGAAGATAGAGGGAGGACGGCTCAGGGGCAATGTGAGGAAGTATTTTTTCACACAGACAGTGGTGGACACACGGAACAGCCTTCCTGAGGAGGTTGTGGGGTCTAAAACTGTTGGAGAATTAAAGAATGCATGGGACAGACATAAGGCAATTTTTGTGGGGGGTAGGAAGAAATAGGCTGTTGGTTACATTGGATCTACAGCTTATCCTCTAGGTAGGAAAATGGGCAGACTAGGTGAGCCAAGTGGTCCTTATCTGCTGTCAAGGTCTATGTTTCTATGTTTGGTGGGGAGCACTGGTACTATAACTATTGGATTTTGATTTTGACCACATACCAGGTGCACACCTGTAAACATTAAAAAATGAAGAAAAACATATAAGAAAATGTGATAAAATATTTGTGTATTAGCCATGGTTGAGCTTGTTAAACCCTTAACCTTGCACTGCAAACAGAAAAAATGCGGTCTTCTCTTAATTGTGGGGTCCCCAATGGTCTCTTTTGAGCCTTTTATGGGTTAGAACACACTGGGCCTAATTACAAGATGACTTGCACATGGCACAAGGTGACTTACACTGAACCCCATGGCATAAATCGCACCTTGTGCCATGAGATACGCAAGTCACAGTTCCAAGAAGTTGGCTTGCACCATGCCGCTTGCAGGTTGCAACAAAGGTGGGCTACGCCACCCACTATATCCGCACCCCTCTGTGGCATGGCACAAGGGTGGATTACAGCAGCAACTGCACCCCAGAAGGGCAGCTGCTGTAACCCACCTATGCCATTCCAGAACAGGTATTGGCACAGCAGGGTTAGACCAGCAAGTAGTGGGTCTAAGGGGCATCTGTCCTGGCACAACAATGGATGCCCTCCACAGCACAGCAGACACCTCATATATGTGCTCCACATGTTCCCCAGCTCAGCCATGCCCCCCACCCCCCCGAATTTTGGGGAACCCCAGGTCCATTTCCCGTTGTGCCCTCTGATCACCTGTGCCAACTGGCCAGCCCTCCCCAATGCCCCCAGGTGCTTGCTGGTGAATTTCAGGGTGGGGGGTCTCTGGGGAGGTAGTAGATTGTGGGCCACAACTTGCAACACCCAGGTCCATTGCGCCATTCCTTTGGAGCTAGCCTGTGGCTGCAGCAAGTTGCAGGCATAGGTACCGGGGACCCTGCCTGTCCTGGAATACAGTGCAGGATCCCCGGCATAGCACCGCATGATGCAACTCACATACGCCCGTGAGGTGCGCCATGGGTCTTGTAATTGGGCCCATTATGTAAAAGACGATGCCAATGAGTGTTTTTCATGCAAGAGAGAAAGTAGTGGGACCTCAGTTAATTTTGGCATGTTGAAAGAAAAGGTGAAGCCAGAGAGTGGTTTTCACTTAAGAAAGAAAGCAAGACGTGGGACCTCAGCTCCCACTGTCATGTTTAGTTTAGTTTAGTTTATTGTTCTAGGAATTATTATGTTTGAGCCAATGGCTCTTTTACAAAGGTTCCACATCAATTAAGTACAGACAAAAGGTTACAATAGAATAGCACTACAATTGTGTTGTGACAGTAGCAAGAAAACATAGACAGTAAATATCAAACATATGTACAAGGACAGGTAATACCAATAAACACTTATCATACAAAAAATCAAGCCAGTTGAGGAAAATCAAGTAAGGAATGTACAGATAGAGGTAAGAGAGGTGAGGAGCAGACAATAGCAAGAGAAAAGATTCTCTAACATGCCTTTGTCAAGTAATGGACCAGAGTGGGTAAATGATAGATAAAGGTTTAATCAAGGCAGTCACAGGAGTTGGAGGCGGCAAGGTGAGAGTATAGCCTAGATTTGAAAGCACCTAGAGAAGTGGAAGAGGTATTAGAGTGCTAAAATTGAATGTTAAACATTCAATTTTAACATAATGTTAAAATTTGATGCAGATTCCTGACTGATGAGGGGTCCCTTTACCATTGGTGGTCAGGCTGATCGTGATGTGGCTGAATGATGATACCAAAACCCCTTTAAACTGAAAATGATGGAATGAAAATCAAGTAAGAAAACTGAATTGACTTGAATGAATTGCAAGCTTTCAAGCTTTATTGACAGACCACTAGTAATAACCATTCTTTAAATTTTAGTCACACACCAGGTGCACCTGCAAACATTAAAAATAAAGAAAGTTATATAAGAAATGTGGTAAAATCTTTGCATTTGACAACACTGAATTGCAAACAGCAGAGGTGTGGCCTTGTCCTAATTGGTGAGATCCCCAAGGGTCTCCTATGAGTCCCTTATGGGCTAGGAGATACACTATTAAAAGGCAAAGCCAGAGAATGGTTTCCACATGAAGAGAGAAAGCAATGGGACCTCAGGCCATATCGGCATGCTACAATTCTAAGTGCAGATCCCTGACCATTGATGGGGTCACCTTGCCATTGCTTATTAGGCTGATCATGATTCAGCTGAATGGTGAGACCAAGAACCCTTTAAATGTTAAAATGATGGCATGAAAATGATTGACTTGAATGAATTACAGACTTTCAAGCAGCCTTTTGTAGGGGAGCACCAGGTTCTCCTCTATAAACATAAAAAAATGTAAAGAAAATGTACAAGAAATGTTATAAAATCCCTTTGTGCTTGCCAAAGCTGAGCTTGCCAAATATTTAACATTGCACTGCAAACAGGAGAGGTGTGACCTTCTCCTGCTTTGTGAGGTCTCCAGTTGTCACATTTGAGCCTCTTTTTGGCTAGCACACTATATAAAAGCAGTGGGACCTCAGCTAATATTGGCATGCTAAAAATTTCAAGTGCAGATTCCTGACTAATAAGGAGGCCACTTGCTGTCTGTGAGCAAGCTGATTGTGATTCCGCAGTATGATAAGACTGAGAACCACTTTGCCACTTTAAATGTTAAATAATGATATGAAAACCAAGCAAGAAAATTGAATTGACTGGAATGAATTGCAAGCTTTCAAGTTGCTTCATGGTGGTGGTGGTGGGAGGGGGGGCACTGGTACTATATCTTTTTTTTATTTTGTCCAGATACCAAGGACACCCCCCTAAACAAAAAAATGTACTGGAAATGTGATAAAGTATGTGTGTTTTTTTAGGGTTGAGCTTGCTAAATCTTTAACATTGCATTACAGGCAGGTGGGGTGTGTCCTTTTCCTAACTGGTGACCTCACCAATAGTCACATTTAAGCCACTTATAGGCTAGAACACACTATAGAAAAGATGAAGCCAAGAGTGGTTTCCACACAAACAAGAAAGAAATAAAGCAGTAGGTGCTCAGCTGCTACTGGATGTTTAAAGTTAAAATATGAAGCCAGAGTGATTTCTACATAAGAGAGAAAATAGCGGATCTCAGCTCATACTGGCATGTTAAATTTAAAGTGTAGATTCTTCACATCACCTTGCCATCAGTGGTCAGGTTGATAATGATTCAGCCAACTGATGAGATCAAGAACCTCTTTAAATATTAAAATAAGAATATGAAAAGCAAGTAAGAAAATTGAATTGATTTTAATGATTTGTTAGGTTTCATGTAGCTTTGGGGGAGGAGACTGGTATGATAACTACAGTGTTTGGGCAGGATTCACAAAAGAGATGCACTGGGTGCAAATGAAATGATCTGGCACAAATAGGACATGCCCACCAAATGCAGAGTGATGCACAATGGGATCTGCCACAGGATGTGCCATGTGCAACTCCCCTGTGAATCACGTGGTAAGGGTATGGTGCAAGTGGAGATGCACCAGTGCATCTTTGATCAGCACAACCACCCAGGGAACACAACGGTGAATATGGAGCAACCCAGCAAGGCATTTGGGAGCAACAGGGAACAATGCAGTGAGACAAAGGAGAGAGGACACATGACCAAAGGGACAAACCAGCATGGCCAAGGGCACAACAGTGGCAGAATCAGGCACAATACTGAGACTGGGCATACAGAACAACACCCAGAAGCACTGGCACATTCCACACAGGCCCATGGCAGGCACACAGAAGAGATACATTGTTACCAGCAGGGTGCCACACAACAGTGGGGAAAGCAAGCAGCATGGTGATGCCCACTGGACAAGCCAACACCACAGGTGGCCAAGACTGTGGCCATGTGGGGTGCCACACAGGTGACACCATGGCATATGTTGGGTGGCACACAGTGTCACCACAATGCCACACAGCTAGTCAGACCCCTAACCACAAGACACACACACAGAGCCATAGACCAATAGTGCAGCCATGCAATGTATGCATGCCACAAGAAGCACACACAGACTGGGGCATAAACATGAGCAGCAGGACATGAGGCCCACCCACATGCCACAGGCAACAGTGGGTCCACACGGAGGCTGGGATGCAGGGGAAAGCAGACCGCACAAACACGAGGAGCAGATGGTATGGCAGAAAAGGACAGTGAAGAGCTGGAGACAACAACAATTCCAGGCCCATGGAACAGTGAAGAACCACAGACAATGTGTCAGATAAGAAAATATTTAATACAAAACAATAACAGCAACAACGACAACAACAATATATACAAAGGTAAACTAAACTATATACAGGACTATGTTTAACAAGGGATGGGGCATGAGGGACTATATACAGCAACAACAGGTGTGAAATGGGGAGCAGACTGGATGTGGGGATGGGCATGAGGACAGAGACAGCAACATATGTAGGGAGGGAGGTTGGAAGCACACTATATAGTAAGAGACACACTATGTACACTATATACAATTATGGGCTTGGCTAAGCAACACGTCTGCGCATCCGCTGGTGGCCATGTGTCAACAGTAGTTGGACAACTGCTGCAAGGGTCCACCATCATCCAGCCTGGTTGACACAGGATGGACTGCAATGACTCCCTGATGGCCCTCCGCACACCAGGCCCAATATGGTGGCATTTTCCCAGTGGCCGTCCATGTCCTCCCACACCGTGACCATCCTGAGGACCTACAGCAGAAACACAGAGAACAGATATTAAGTGCCATTGATGACACACAATCCCCACTGAGCAGAAGCCCACCCACCCTACAGACATTGCATGCACAAGATAGCCACCTACCTGCACTCATACGGCCACCATGTTGTGCTCTGTCCAGTGCCCCCTGCCTGTGCTCTTCAGTGGTCTCCGTGGCCAGCTGCCTGGCCTCCAGCCTGCAGGTCTCAAAGCACAGAAACTGCCATGAGTAGACACAACATGCCACAAACATCCCCCCAACACCAGTGCGGGCATGTAGAGATGGTGTAAACGGCCAGTGCAATGCCTGTGAATGGCCTACCATTGTGCAGCTGTGCACAGAACCCTGGCCTGAGCCCACAAAGTGCCCAGCCATGGTTATGCACTGCAAAGGGTGGTCCCACCCCCATGTGTGATACAGTGTATCTGTCACACACACACACACACACACACACACACACACACACACACACACACACACCACTGCAGAGAGGCCAACCCATGTGGCATGTGTAATGGCACCACAGGTCAGGTGCAGCCACACCCCAGTGTAATGTGTGCATGTTGTTTAGTGCCCATGTGAGTGTGATGTTATGTTGTGTGCCATCCCCACTCCACACGTGCCTGTGATGCATATGTATGTGTGATACATACCTGGGTGTGGTAGTGCACCCTGCATGCACACTCCCTCAGCCGCCCAGCCATACACTGTCCCTTCACCTCAGGACACCATACTGGCATACACTGTTCCCTGTGTGGAGAACCCTGTGTGGCACCCAGCTGCTGTGCAATGTCAGCCCACACCTGTGCCCTGTGCACCAGCTGGTCTTCCTGCCTAGATAGCTGGCCCTTCACCTGCATCACCAGGGCTACCAGGTGAAGCAGTTCCAGTCTGACCAGTTCATGGCCCTTGGACCTGACTTCCCTGTCTCCTGGGCATGGCTACAGCACAGTCTTTCAACAGAGCAGTATCTGAGGCCTGCGCTACTGAATTGCCTAATCATGCCACATATGCCACTAGGCCACATACAGTTCCCCACATTCAGCGGCATGATACGCCATGGTCAGTCACGTGCCCACAGGCGCATGCACAATGCTCAATGTTATGGTGGAAATGCGGCCCATGGGTCGTGACAAGGTCGTGCATGTGCAGCATGTAGGTGTCCACCATTATATGTTTGTCACGCATCATCATGCATAGCACCTGTGCTACACAGTACCACAATGCCATGCTATGGCATGTAACGCACGATCAGTGCACAGCCATGGACAGGTGGCATAATGTGCATTACACATATGGATGTGCATGGGCATACAGACAGCACTGCATAACATGCACTATATGCATGTCCACGATGCAACTGTCTGCCCAATCATGCATATATGGTGTGGCGCCAGACGTACAACATACACAGAGCATGCACACAGAATGTGCCCATGCACTTGTACCCCATTCAGGAAGATGACCCGAATGCACTGCACATGCATGGGTAATGCGCTCTTTGGAAAGGCAATCAACACAGCAGATGCGCCATGCTGATTGGGATGAGCTGAGGGCAATTATGCAATTCACAGACAATGCGCCCAAATCAGCCTATTAACATATTCAGAGGCATCTCAGCTGTTTAGCATGTCATTATTACTGCCCCAGTACTCATTTTCATGTCCTGAGCCATAAATGCTCCCAATGTAGCCCACACTGAGAATAGGTGACTGAGAGGATTCACAGCTTTGAAGGTGAGTACTGTTTTACAATACCATTACCTGTGTAGCCAAGCCACATGATGTAATGGTCAGTGGCCAGCCTGCTGCCATCCAGACATGTGCAGGGACTCCTGTTACACACCATTCTGTGGCACACACTGTCCCACAGGCTGCCTATGACCGGGGGGGGTGTGTGGATGCTGTCTGCTGCTGTGCATGCACAAACAGTGAGGTGTGCATAGTGTCAGTGATGGCCAGGCCAGCTGCATGTGTATCTGGACATGCAACACTTGTGGCATGTCCATGGACATGCAGCAGTCCATGGCATTGCAGATGACCACAGCGTATGCAGAACAAACCAGCCCAACAGACCGTGCACCACAACAGACATGCATTGACCGCAGGCCTTTGTCAGGCAGTTGCTGTGGTGGAACACTGCGTCCACTGTATGGTGGTACTGGGCATATGGGAACTTGCATATGCATGCCTAATGTCTGTCTGTTCTCTCCCACAGAAACCAGAATGTCTGGAGCAAACAGTGCCACCAGTCGCAGGCAGCCAAACTTTACAAAGGAGGAGGAGAGAGCCCTCACAGAGGTGTATAACCTGTGCCGGGATGTCCTGACTGGCAGGGGTGGCAGCTGTGCAGCACAGGAGGATGGCTGGGAAGCAGTGGCATGCCACGTCAATGCTGTGTGCAAGTACAATCGGACCACCTGGTGTGGTAGAAGCACCTCAATGATGAGAAGTGGAGGGCCAAGGAGAAGGTGGTGGCCAACATTGAGGCCTCACTGCACAGGACATGGGGTGGCCCACAGTCTGACATGCACTTCAGCTAAAATGAGGATCTACTAGTGCCCAGCTTTGCCTGGTCCACTGTGCAGGGTGTCCCTGGAGCAGGGTTCCATATGGGTGGCAGCCCATCTCAGCACTGTGAGTAGCCATGCCCACTACATGTGTCAGGCTAATGCGGTAAAGTTTTTGCCAGCCACTATGCCAGACCATGTGTGCTACTGTGCAACTTGTGAGCCCACAGCCTGTGCCATGTGTGGCAATGGCCCATACATGGCCCATGCTATGCTCAGCTGTGTCTACTAGTCCATGCCTGTGGTGGCACATGTGCTGTGCCAGTGCCAATCAGGCTAGTGGGACACTCCCACTGTTGGATGGGCATGGTGTAGCACTGGCACACACAGTGCCATGTGGACATGTCCAGTCACCACGCAGCCACAGTCTCAGCTGGTGCATGGCTGCAGCAGCATTATAGGTGTTGCACAGCCATGCCAGGGACTGCCATGCTCAACCATGGCACAACACTGTGAACACTGTACATGTCTGTTTGCCACTGTATTATCCGTTGACATGGACCATGTTCTCCTTTCTTTTGTTTTTACAGCTCCATCATACCTCACAGGTGGCTGCACAGGATGTCTTAGTGAGCGATGATGTTGGCCCATCATACAGGGCTGTGGGCACGATTGGGGATGGTGCCATCCCTGGACCATCCACTGCACCAGTGTCACCAGCTGCAGTGCCAGTGGTGGCAGCCCATCAGATCCCTTCAGCCACTGCTGCCACTGCTGGACGGCACGTCACCACTGGCTGGAGGGTCTACTGGGTTTGTCTGATGATGATCCAGCAGATGCAGTGGACATCACTGATGCCTACTTGTGCTGGCATCTGGCATGCCAGGGTCATACAGTGATGTCCCTGCAGATGACTATGCCACACAGATACAGGAAGATACAGTCAATAGTGGGTACACAGCACAGGTGCCTGCACAGGTGGCACCTGACACTGTTGATGGCCCTGCTGCACTGGCAGAACTGCAGAGACCACACAGATGCCCACGGTGATGGGTGGCATGCCTCTGCATCCAATCCTGGTGTGGCAGTGGGGTCATCAGAGCGCATCACGTCTGGGTGCTGTGGGACATATGCATGTGCCATTGGCCAGTGACTCCACTGGCCGTCGTGTACATGATGGGGCCATGCATGCCCATGCCCCAGCCATGCCACAGCCTGCAATGGTACACAACCGCCCATGGATGCCCTGCAGCAGGCTGGATCACCACCCACCCGCCGACAATATCACCATGAGCCATCACCCACCAAGAGATTGAGGGCTACGCCCACCTGCCGCGAGACACCGTGGAGGCAAGGCAGCCCTATATGCATAATGCAAGGCCCTCCAGATGCTGATGGTCCTGGAGCATGAGTCTGCACTCCATGGCATGCCCAGATGTTGGCAGAGGCATGCCTTCTGTGGGTAGGCATGACTGCCGCTCTGGAGAAGATTGCAGCTGCTGCTGAGGCAGCATATGCATCTGGTGTGTGCCCTCGCTGTCAGGCCTCCAGTTGAATACCCAGGAGTGTCTCTCTCACTCTCAGGCAGCAGCATCAGGTGGACCCATTGCTTCTGATGCCATCATCACATGTTGCAATGCCCAGCATCCCCGGCACAGAAATGGCTCGCAGGGCCACCACACCAATGAGCACCCATTCATGGTCTCACTGCAGTACCCCTACAGGGGTGTTGGAAATACCCTCTGTGGCTGGTGGTGCTGTGGCTGCATCCACCAGTCATGGCAGAGGCCACCCATGTGTCTGTGGTGGCCATGGTGCTGCCCTGTGACATCCAGGTCCCCAATCCAATGGCCACTGCACTTGCCACCTCTGTGTCCCTCTCAACTAGATACCAATGCCTGGGGTGGTGTGGGTGGCATGCACCTGCCCCAGTGCACCACCATCATGGTCCCCCTGTGCAGTGCCACCTGCAAGTCTATGTGCACCACTATTTTGCCATGTGGCATGGGTATGATGAGTGTGGTCCAGTGTCTGCTGCACATGTGTGCCAGCAGCAATGCACACTGATCCATGCCATCCCAGGCACTGTCATTGTGGCACATGTTTGTGTTACATGCTGTGTGTGTGTGTGTGTGTGTGTCTAGGCCTCGTGGCCCCTGGCATGTCTGCGGTCCACTGCTGCCCCCACCACCACTGTGTGGCATGTGTTATGTGTGTGCCTGTATGTGTGTTGTGCTGTGTCAGCTGTGCATTGCACGCCTATGTTACTACCTGCGGTCACCATTGTGCACCTCCACTATACAAACCTGTGTTACCCACCTGCAGTTCCCAAAGTGCTCCTCCACCAGTTTGCTCCTGTAGTGCCATGATGTCACGGCCAGCCATAGGTCACACCGTGCCACTGGTGGACCAGTCTGCAGGCCCCATGGTGGTGCATCTTGCTCCCCACCCTACTCCTCCTCTCCTGAATTGTCACCCTCACTGGCCTCAACTGCTATTCCACAGTCAATGGCCATGTTATGTAGCACACAACAAGCCAAGAATATGCCACATGCCTTCTCATGGCTGTACTCTAGGGCCCCACCTGACATATCCAGGCACCGGAAGTGCATCTTCAGCATGCCAAAGATACGCTCTAGGATGGTGCATGTAGCGTTGTGTGTCTCGTAGTACCGCTCTTCTGTCTCTGTTCCAGGTCATCAGATGGGGGTGAGGAGACAGAGTCTTATTGGGTATGCCACAACACCTGTGGGGGACAAGGGTGGCTGTAGGTATACTGGTCACATGTGCAGCATGCCCCACTGCACCATGCTGCGCAGCTGTGTGTGGTGTTCGTCCACCACTGACTGTTTGTCCCTTTCCTGCCATCCTACCTCCCCAATCCACCTGCTGTTTCTGGCCCTCCTGTTGTTGTTGGCCCCAAGCCACACATGCCATTATATTCACATGTGCCCTGCACACCACTGTCCAGCCCAGTGTGCATGGTGACAGTGCCCACTGTCTGCATGCATTGCGCTAGGCCCTGCCACATATGCCCCCCATGGCACTGCACCACACATTCCATGCATTGCATGTGTGCCACCCTGTACTGGTTAGTGCCTGCCTGTGGCACTGTCCCCCCTCTGCTGTCCCACATCTGCTGTACCCTCTGTGCTTTGTGCATCACACTACCTGCACACTGGCACCCCTTCCTATCCTGTGCCATAGTGTCCTGTTGTGTGGCAGGTTGCCATGTCCCATAAACCTACTAGGTGGCCACTTGGTATGTCCCCTGCCGTGAATCTGCTGCAGAGGGCAGACTGGTGACATATGAAGGCATCATGTGTGCTCCCAGAGTATATGGCACAGATGTTGTTGATGCGGCCTGTGGCATTGCACACCACTAGATAGTTTACAGAGAGGTAGTCCTTGTGGTTTAGTGCATGTCACTGTGTTGTCACCAAGTGGTGTGAGGATTGCCACATGGGTGCAGTCAATGGCCCCTATGATGCTAGGCATGCATGCCACCCTGCAGAACTGCTGCATGGCTTCTTGTCCACTCTGTCTGTGTGCTTGGGAAGTGGATGTATTCTGAAACATGTAGTAGCAGTGCAGTGAGGAATTGGGAGAAGATGAGAGGTGGATGCCTGAGAGATGCCAGTGGTGTCTCCGGATGGCCTCTGAAGGTTCCCGTGGTGAGCAGGCACATTACTGTTGTCACCTTGGACTCCACTGATATGGCATGACCTCATCCGGTGGGTGCCTGCATTTTATCATGGCACAGCTCACAGAGCTGCTTCAGAATGACCCTATTCAGGTGGTATCAGCCTACTGTCTCCTTGTCAGTGAGCTGCTCAAAAGACAGCCTGGCACAATACTGTATTGCGGCCGGCCACCTATGATGCCTTCCTCCTCCCTGTCTCCTCATACCCATTATCATCACACCTTCAGGAATGGTGCACCGTCCAAGCTTGTGTGCTGCACTCTCTCTCTCGCTCTGTCTGTCTGCTGGCTTCTGTAGTGCTGCCACTGGCCTGCTGGTGCCTTGCATTTCAGTCTGCTTCTTTTATACTTACCTTTCCATAGTGCATCCGGTACTTGAGCCATGTTTGCTCTGTAGTTGCTTCTTCCTTTTGCACTATGAATTGCTTTGCACTGTGTATGCATGTGTACACCCCCTGTAGTTGCACCACATATCATTAACGTGCACCTATGGTGCATCCATTTGGTGCAGCACATCTGGGATGCGCCGGGACATCCAACCTATCTGTGAATCATTCCATGGTACATCTGTGGGATGTGCCGGTGCATCTCATTTGTGCCCAGCACATCTCTTTTGTAAATCCTGCCCTTTGATTTTGATTTTGACCACACACCAGGAGCAGCCTTGTAAACATTTAAAAAAATTAAGAAACAAATATTGGAAGCGTAATAGAATTCATGTGTATTTTCCAGGATTGGGCTTGCTGAACCTTTAGCATTGTATTGCAAACAGGAAAGATGTAGTCTTTTCCTAGAAGGTGAGCTCTCCAGTGATCACCATTGAGCCTCTTATGGGCCACAGCCTACTGTATGAAAGATGAAGCCAGAGAGTGGTGTTCACATAGGAAAAAACTGAGAGGTCCAGTTTTGAATGGTTACAGTGTCAGGCTTACTTGAATACAGCTGCAACTCACGGGTACATGACAATTCGCTCCCGACAATTCGTATCACGACTACTCTCTCCCGACAGTACACTCCACCGTCATCCCGCTCCTACGACAATTCATGTTATGCAGACTCGCTCCCTCTAAGTTTTAAAATACTGTTCTACAGTTCTGCTGAATAAAAAATATGTTGATGCCTGTCTACATCATTTCCACACCATGTATTCATTGTAAATTGCTGTATGTTTGCTCCTTTCACTTTTAACTCACAAAAATCTTGAATTCCTTCAGAAATACAAACAGTGGTATGCAGATGGAACATTCAGCGTTGCACCTCTACTCTTTAAGCAGCTGTAGGTTATAATGGGGGAACACTTCGGTAATGTTCAGCCTGCAATTTATGCACTTTTACTGGGGAAATCTAGGGAGTGTTATGAACGTCTGCTGTCTGCACTTCAAAATATTTCTCCACATCTTAACCCAGAGCTGGTAATGACTGACTTTGAGAAGGTGTCTATTGCTGCTTTCCAGTCTGTGTTCCCACAAGCAAAGATAGTAGGATGTTTTTTCCATTTTACCCAGTGTATCTATAGGAAAATCCAAACTATCTATAGGAAAAGTCAAATACGCCCAGGAAGCAGAGTTTGCATTAAAATGCAAATATCTACCTGCACTAGCATTTTATCCCCCCAATCAAGTGGTTGCAAGATTTGAGAAAATAACAGACAATTCTACACACATTTTTCCAGATGAACTAGAGCCATTAATTGACTATTTCGAGGACACTTAGGTGGGGAGGAGAAATAGAAGAGGAACAGGACGCAGACAGCCACTGTATGAAATACAGTTGTGGAATCATTCCAAAAGTGGCATGCAGACTGTGTTATGCATGTCACATCCAACAGTATGAAAATTTATTGACAGGCTGAGGGTGCAAAGAAATGGGATTCAGAAGCAGAGCAGATACTAGCCTGGATTCCACCTGCAACTTTGTGGAGAGTTTACAGAGACAATGTTGTGCGGCTCACATGTATTTTGGAGAAATGTGCAGATCGTACTACTACGGAGTTTTTACATGGAGTAGCACATAGTTTCAAATATTAATGACTGAAATGGACAGCATGGCTTTTAAAGATTTTGAATAAAGTTTTGCCTTTTAACAAGAAAATGAACTGAACTTACAACGTCACACGCTGAGCTGGCTGGGTAACCATGACTACTTGCAATGGATGTCAGACGCCTTACAACGTCACACGCAGAGCTGACAGCTGAACAGACACTAAACCGGGTAACAGACACTAAGAGTGGTAACAGACATTTAAATTTCTTTTGGGAGCAAATTGTTGTAGGCAAGTGAATGTCGGAGGAGTGAATTTGCACTGGGGTGAATTGTCGGAAGCGAGTTGATGCAGGTAGAATTGTCGGGAGAGAGTTGTCGTGTTCCCGCGACTCACGTGCTACTTCTGGTAATACAAAATGAGTGTTTTGGCCAGAATCAAGTGACACAACACATAGAATCAAGATGAACTGTTTTCTGATCTGATTTTTTTTATTATTCTGTTCTACATTATGGGAAAATGCTTTGTGAACAGGTGGCAGAGTAGGCAGAGAAGGGAATATGTGAAGGATTGGGAAGATATAGATGGTGAGTGGGATTTTTTTTCCCTTGAAATTTTATTAGTGTAGGGTGTGTGATCCAGTGAGAACAAAATGGCTGCCAAAAAAAATTCTTAAATTCCTTTGACTGTGTAGTGATTTATTATGAAGCTAAATACCAGGGTGACCATGGACAGTACTGCAGTATTGCAATTGAGGATTTCAGTGCCCATTTTATAAATAAAAGATGAAACCAGAGAGTAGTATCCACTCAAGAAAGAATAGGATAGTGGGACCTTAGCTCATAAATGCATGTTAAAATGTTTTGTCAAAAGACAGAGCCAGAAAGCCGTTTCCACATAAGAAAGAAATAAAGTAGTGGGAACTCAGTTCACATTGGCATCATAAAATTTAAAGTGACTGTTCCTTATGTCACCTTGCCATCAGTGGTCAGGCTGATCTTGATTCTGCAAACAGATGAGACCAAGAATTATTTTAAAATATTAAAATGATGATGTGAAAGCCAAGCAAGAGAATTGAACTGACTTGAATGAATTGCAGGCTTTCATACAGCTTTAGGAGAAGGGCACCAGCACTATAACTAGATTTTGGCCACACCAAAAGAGCACCCAGCAAACATTATAAAATTTAAGTAAAATATAAAAAATGTGATATAATCTCTGTGTATTAGCCAAGATTGTGCTTACTAAATATTTAACATTGCACACAAACAGGAGAGGTGTGAATTTCTCCTAACTGGTGAGTTCCCCAGTGGTCACCTTTGAGCCTCCCATGGGCTACAGCACACTACATATACAATAAAGCCAGAGAGTGGTTTCCACACAAGAAAGAGTGGAGCCTCTGCTCATATTGGCATGTTAAAAATGTGAGGTTAAAGGATGTAGCCAGAGAGTGGTTATCCCAGGAGAGTGAGACAGAGAGAGAGAGAGAGAGAGAGAGAGAGCAAAAGTGGGGACCACAGCTCATATTGGCATGTTAACATTTAATGAGTAGATTCCTCACCGATAAGGAAATTACCTTGTTGACAGTGATCTGACTGATTGATATTCTGCCAAATAATGAGACTAAGAACCCTTTAAATGTTGAATTGATGGAATGGAGAGTCACATTATGCCTCTGAACTAGTGGCTGGACAGCTTCCATCCTGTCTATGTCTTTGTGTAGATTGGGTGTCCAGAACTGCACGCAGTACTCCAGATGGGGTCTCACCAGCTGTCTGTACAGAGGGATAATAACTTCCTGTTTTCTACTGGTGATGCCTCTCCCTATGCATCCCAGTATTCCCCCAGCACTCCTTGCTGCCCTCTCACATTGCTTGCCCACCTTTAGGTCATCTGATATGACTACCCCCAGGTCCCATTCCATTCTTGTTGTTGTTGGTATCTCACCCCCCCATTGTGTACTCTTCCCCTGGGTTTTTGTTTCCCAGGTGCATTATCTTGCACTTCTTAGCATTGAATCTAAGCTGCCATACATTTGACCATTCCTCTAACCTTGCCAAGTCCCTTCTCATCCTTTCCACCCACCTTGTGCATCAACTCTGTTGCAGATCTTTGTGTCATCTGCAAGAGACATACTTTTCCTTCCAGTCCCTCTGCAATGTCACATAAAGACATTGAAGAGGACTGGTCCTACACTGAACCCTCGCACCCCACTAGTAACCCCCTTTCTTCAGAGTGGACTCCATTTACTATTACTCTCTGTGTCCTATTCTCCAGCCAATTCTTTACCCAGGCTGTCATCTTGGGACCCACTCCCAGGCTGGTTAACTTATATATTAATCTTTTGTGTGGGACTGTGTCAAATGCCTTGCTAAAGTCTAGGTAGGCCATGTCCACAGCCCCTCCCTGATCTACTACTTTGGTCACCCAGTCAAATAAATCGATCAGATTTGTCTGGCATAACCTTCCCGCTGTGAATCCATGCTGCCTTGGGTCCTGTGTCCCTCTGGCCTCTAGATACTCGACAATTCTTTCTTTCAGAAGTGATTCCATCATTTTCGCTATCACTGTGGTTAAACTAACAGGTCTGTAGTTTCCTGCTTCTGCCTTGCTCCCACTTTTGTGAAGGGGAATCACATCTGCCCTCCTCCAGTCCTCGGGTACCACCCCATCCTCCCATGATTTGTTAAACAGGGTAGTCAGTGGTGTCATTAGTTCTACCCTTAGTTCTTTTAGAATTCTGGGATGAATCCCATCAGGCCCCATTGCTTTGTCCACCTTCAGTTTTAAGAGTTCTTTCAGAACCCTTTCTTCTGTAAATAGGCTGGTATCAACTTCTGTATCCAGAGTGTTTCTACTGTTTGTTTTATGTACCTCCCCCTTTTCATTTGTAAATACTGAGCAAAATTATTTGTTTAGTATCTCTGCCTTTTCACAGTCACCCTCTGCCCATCCTCCCTCCCCTTTATTAGGCCTCACTATCCCTTCCCTGGTCTTCCTTCACTCCCTGATATACCTATAAAAGGTTTTATCCCCCTTCTTAACTGAGTTGGCTATCTTTTCCTCAGTTTGGGTCTTTGCTGTTCTGACTGCCTTCCCAGCTTCCTTTTGCTTTAACTGATATAGTTCTCTGTCCTGCTCCTTCTGTGATTCCTTGTACTTCCTGAATGCTTTCTTTTTCTCTTGAACCTTCACTGCCACTTCCTTTGAGAACCATAGTGGTTTCTTGCATTGTTTCATTTTGTTTATTTGCTTCACACAAAGGCTTGTTACCTCTGTGATGGCAGTTTTTATTATTCCCCATTGTTCTTCCACCCCTCCTTCCTGCCCATTTGCTAGTACATTCCTTAGGCACTTACCCATTTTGGCAAAGTCAGCCCTCCTAAAGTCCAGTACTTTTGCCTTTGTATGGCCTGACTCTATTGCTGTGTTTATTGTGAACCATACTGTTCGATGGTCGCTAGTTCCCAGATGGCTACCACTTCTACATCTGTGATCCTCTCTTCATCTCCATTTGAGAGAAACAGGTCTAAGATTGCTCCCTCTCTAATGGGCTCCAATACTAGTTGTCTAAGACATGCCCTCTGTAGAGGCATCTAGAATAACCCCACTCTTCGAAGTGGCTGCTGCAACTGCACTCCAGTTAACATCTGGCATATTCAGATCACCTATCAGCAATATATCCCCTTTTCTGCCATTCTAAGTATACTTTCTATCATTTCCTTGTCCATTTCTCCCTGAGAAGGGGTTGTATACAACCCCTGTGCGGATTGTGGTGCCATTGCTGGTCTCCAAATTTACTCACAGTGCTTCTTCTCCTCCCTGTTTTCCCTTTTGTTCTGCTGCTTTGATTCCTTCCCTTATGTAAAGAGCTACTCCACCCTCTTTTACCCTTCTTGTCCCTCCTGTAGATAGTGTATCCTGGTATGTTTCGTCCCAGTCATGGTTTTGTGTGTACCATGTTTCTTGGACTACTCACGATATCCAGTTCCTCCTCCATCAAGGCCACTAATTCAGGAAGCTTGTTACTCAGACTATGGTCATTGAGATGGTCATCTGTCAGCCTCTTAAGGACCAGAGCACATCATCTAAAAGATGAAGCCAGAGAGTGTTTTTCACATAATAAAGAGAAAACAGTGGGACCCCAGATTATGTTGGCATGTTAAAATTTAAGGGATAAATCCCTGACCGATGAGAGGGTTACCTTGCCATCAGTGATCAAGCTGATTGTGATTTGGCTGAATGATAAGACTAAGAAACCCTTGAAATGTTAAAATGAAGTAATGGAAACCAAGTAAGAATACCGAATTGACTTACAATGACAACCACAGCCATTTTCAGTGGTATCGTAAGATACTGTACACTACGGCCCAATACCATTGTCCAAAGAAGCATTCATCTGAATGTGGCATTCTGGTATTGGGACTTGCTATATCATGCCATCATGTGCTATTTTAAAAGTGGTGATGGCTACTACTAAAAATGAACTGCAGGCTTTCAAGCAGCTTTGTGGGAAGCACTGGTACTATAACTTTTGTATTTCATTTTGTCCACAGCAGGTGCACCGCTATGAACATTAAAAAGTAAGAAAAATTTAAAAAAATGAGCAAGAATTGTGATACAATCTCTGTGCACTAGCCAAGGCTGAGCTTGCTAAACCTTTAACACTGCATAAACCTTGCATAACCCTCACCCTGGAGTGGATTATTATTATTATTATTATTATACAAATTGGCTATAATACAAAATTAAAAAGTAATTTCAAATGTTTAATTTGCAGTTTGTAAAGTTTTGTTTTTCTTTTGTTGTTTTTGTAATATCCTTCCACCTCTTAGATAGTGCCTTCTTGCTAGTCAGATTAAGGCAGCAGTTGATGGTCCTACCCCCCATACATGCTTTTTTTTTAAGAGAGAAAGGAAAAGAGATATTGGGCTATGTTAGAGAATATGGAACAAGCCCTGAGGTACTGCCATATCTTTGGAGGAAGTAAGGATCTGAGTCACAAGCTCCGGCATGTGGTGAGCAGGTTATGCTACACTAAGTACATGACTTTTGAGAAAGATTCTGTGGAAGCTTGATCAAACATTGAGGATCATGTTTGGAGTGTGGGGCTAGAGTCAATCCTGAGAAAAGAGTGGTGAGGCAGGTTTAGCTGTCACAGAAGAGCTAGTGGGAAACAAAAAGTTTTAATGATCATGCTAGTAGTTAGAGATGGGTAAAATTGCTCCACAAATTAATCCATGAATTTAGCACAATTTGTGGAGTGTGGATAGATTCGTGAAGTGCAAAATTTCATCCTAGATGTGCAGAATTTCACATGCAAATGGTGGAATTTTTCCATTTGCAAGTGAAATCCCACCATTTGCTGGTGAAATTCCACACTTTGCAGGTGAAATTCTGCCATTCTCAGGTGAAGTTCTACACTTTGCATTGAAAACTTTACAATTTGGGAATAGTTGAAGAACCTGAGGACAAGGAACTCCACAAATGCCTGTTTTGACCACTTCTCAGCAACTTCTCCAGCAAATTTAAACTTCAGCACATCTATACTAGGGGTCTGTGGTCACATTGGTGGGGAAAAATGACAGCTCTTGCTTTGAATTTCAGCTCAGAATGTGTGTGGCAATTCCTTTCAGATTTGCTCTACATGTTGCACTCAACAGATTCTTTCTGAGTGGGTTATAGACAAATTTACCCATGCTTAAAGAAGGCAGTTGACCAATAACAAAGCTTGATTTTATGATACCATTGTATAATATGTGTTAATAAGGACTTTTGAGACATTTGTTGCAATACAATACAATAAAGGCTTAATCTGTGTCCGGTGAATGCATGAACAGTGTAGTGAAGCTGAACTGCTTTGGTACCAGCTGGACACAAGTGAAACCACTGTGATATTTTCATGACTAGAGCCCTGATTTATTTTGTTTTTGTTACCAGGTAAGTGCACTCGTCAAACAGAAGCCTATCTTTAGGCACAACCTGGAAGAGTTGCATAACAATACAACATGCAAATATGTAATGAATAACAACATACAAAATGGACACTGACCATAAATATGGTATAGTCAAGTAGGGTAGCTCAGACAATCTGTAAAGGTTTGGCACTGCAGTATCATGATGCTACAAGACAATACAGATATGAGGCACCAATGCAAACAAGGTACAAAACATAGCACTAGCAGCTACACAGATAATGCAATGAGTCAGATCATCAAAAGCATGTCAACTAAACGGTAATGAGTATGTTATCAGAAATCATAATAGAAGCATATCATAATACAAATACAGAAATACAGACAATGATGGCAAAAAGACCATTGGTCCATCCAGTCTGCCCATAAACCCTAACAAACCTGTAATCTATTCTCCATACAGGATTCTAACCCACACTATCCTCCTCCCATGCCACCAGCCCTACCGCTACCCCGCTGAGCAACTATGAATTCCTTTAATCTGTCCCAGCCATGTTTGAAACCATTGATGGTTTTGGTGCCCACCACATTAGCTGGTAGATATTTCCAAGGCTCCATCCCCCTTTATGTAAAATAAAATGTTATCACTTCCCGTTTGAAATTCCCCCAGTCATTACCACTCATTTTCTTGTGTTCTTGATTCCCTTCTCATGCTAAATAATTCCTCACAGTTTACCTTGTTCATTTCTTCACTAACTTAAAGGTATCTATCATATCTCTCCTCTCATCTGGCCTCCAACAAATACATGTTTGCTGCCTTGAGCTGCTCCTCATATGATCTGTCCTGCCAGCCCTGATTCATTTTGGTCACCTTATTTTGCACATTTTCCAGCTTTTTCTTATCCTAATGTTAATTGTTGGTTGTGAAAAAGGCAACTACATGCATTTGCTATCAGCATTTACTCATTTGCTAATTTTACTTTCAGTAGAAATGCTTTATTTTTGACTAAAAACTTTTGAGCTTATAATTTTTATTGTGTATCATTTATTGTTTTTTTTTGATGATTTTGTTACTAAAAGTCCCTGTTTGCTGCTGTTTTCACTGACTTCTGACCAGCTTGAAGCTGAAATATTGTGGGCTGTTTGGGACCACCTAATTGCTGTTTTTCCTATGTGGAATGTGACTAAGAAGCCAGCAGTAACTGTGTATATCCATGGTGTTCTGGCAGGGTTAATTTTGGTTTTTCAGTGGCTCAGTTATTGGAGCTCTCCATCTGCAATTTTTACTGTGTTTTGTTGGTACTTCTGGTCTTTTATTTTACTGATCATCATCTAGTACTTGCTGAAGCTTTGATTCTTCTCTGTGCTGCTGTCATCTAGTAGCAGTAGACTTTAGTTTATGTAGTGCCCTCCCCAGAGGCTTAGGGTACCATTACAATATCAAGCAGTAGCAACAAATTAAATAAAGCAACTCAAAATACATAAATACTCAAGAAATAAAATTGTTTAAAATATAATACTGTGTTCTTGTTAAATAAATTCATAAATAAACTACTCAGTACTTAAAACCAGGATAGCACAGCTGTGGGGAATGGAAAGCCCCAAATGCCATATGATAAATAATAAGGTTTTCAAACCTTGCTTAAAGGCCTCAACCAAGTGGGACCTTCTTCAACGCTCTTGGCAAAGAATTCCAGAAGACTGGACTAATACCTCAAGGCCCTGTCCCTAAGGTCTTCAGCTTTGCCCTTGCAACTACCAGAAGGCCTCCATTAGCAGAGGAGATTGGGCATGAGGGAATGTGAGAGTACAAAGACTCAGCCAGATAACCCAGGCCCAACCTGTACAAAGGCCTTGTAAGTTAGAAGTCTAACTTTAAAGGAGCTGTATCACTTAACCAGCAACCAGAGCAGATAACACAGCACTGGGGAGACATGGCATGACAATTAGGCCAGTCAGCAACCAAGCAGCTTCATTCTGCACCAACTGCAGGCATCATAAAAATACCCTCATTGACTCCAATGTATAGAGCACTACAGTAGTCCAGCCTTAAAGTTGTGAAGGCATGACCAAATGTGGCCAGATCACCAGGAGGGACAAGGGATTTAATCTGGCTGATGTTCTATAAATGGTAAAAGAGATTAGGTATGAAATCCCAACTAATATAATCCTGACTACTGAAATCCCATCACCGGAATCCCAACTGCTGAGGTGCCTGACCGTCTCATTGTCCATCAGTGAAAATCCCGACAGTGTGTTGCAACTGACTAAATGCAGCAGATGCAATCTCTTGCACTGTAGTTCTAAATCTTGGAGTAAAGGAGATGGAGATGTGATCAGAATTCCCCCCGAGTCTTGCCATCAAAATATTTATTTAAAAAAAAAATATTAACTCATTGAACTGCCCCTGAGTCTCACGCTTGGTGCTGGCTACTATTGCAATGGACTATGTCTAAAATAATTATTTTCCAATTAGCAGGTAGAAAGCATGCTGCACAGTTAGAGTGGTGGATTTTTAATCTCTCACGCTGTAGTTCTAGAAACTTGGAGGAAAGGAGCTGGGAACCTGTAATTAACTGGGGCCATCAAAATACTGATAAGACTGTGATTTTAAAATCGGAACAATAAAGTTTGGAATTTTAATAGTTCAATTTTAATACAAGAAAACTATAAGAATATCTGAGCATCTGAGCATCACCTGCATTGATTCATGGTAAGCTCATCAATATTATTATCAATACTACAAGTGAAATGAAATGTTGTTGTTATGCCTTTTTTTCTTAAACGCGCACAGTTGCCAGCTATTATCTTGCTCAGAAATGTATGAGATGCTGTTATGCTGGTGAATTCAGAATGGTTTCGCTGACTTTAGACCTGATGCTGCTTTAATACAAGAAATGTTGTCTGCTGTTATTCTGGTGAATTCAGAAAGGTTTGGTTTATTTTAGACCTGCTGCTGCATGTAAATTCCCATCATTCTGTCACTAGTCTGATAAAGGACTAAGTCCAGCTTTGGCAGTTTGTGTAGGTGTTCTGAAATATGTATGCTGATGTTGCCAATTTTAGTCAGGATGGCACCATTTCAGAAGTTTCACAGTGGTTCAGAGTTGTGTCAATAGTTATGTCACTAGCGCTGTTTCAGCACACTGTTTCAACACTAATAAATGGCTCATTACACTCAAAACTTATCAGGATTTTAGACGATGGGAATTTACTCTGCTATTTTGCTGTTGCTTTTATTATTCTTGGTGGAACATTAAGTGATGCAAAATTGCTTTGGCAATTTTTCACTATGTTGTCACTGACCTCATCTTTTACAGATATGTATCCTTCCCTGTATCATATGTTTCACCATGTATTACTGCTGTAAATGGTTTTGTGCACCACATATGTGGCCCAGGTCTGACTGAAAATGGTCCATTGAATCAGTGCACTTACCTGGTAAACAAAGACAAATAAATAAATAAATAAACTGTTGGGCCTTACAATTGTCAGTCTTTCAGTGATGGGATTGTTTATGTCGGGACTTTATGTGTGGGAATTGAATGGATCCGGTAAAGCCATTCTAGACTACTGCCGACACCTGAGCTTCAAGTGTCAGCCCCTCATCCAGAATGACTCCCAGGTTTTTCACCTTTGTGGCAGCTGAGAGTGTAGAGGGGCCAAGCCAGAGCCCTGTCTACCTCTTGGTATATGTCACTCCCCCCTACGTCCCAGCTTAACCAACAATACTTCAGTTTTCTCTGGCTTCAATCTCAACCAGCTCAATGATGTCCAGTTTTGGATCTCAGCCAGGCACGTGTTAAACATATCAACTACAACCCATGTCATGTCCCAGGCACAAAGGGCATGTAGAGCTGGGTATCATCAGCATAGCAGTGAAACCAGATCCCATACTGCCTAACGATCTTATCCTGGGGTAGCATATACACTATGAAGAACATGGGCAAAAGAACTGCACCCCCATGTATTTTTTTATTTTATTTAGTTTTTGTTGACCGGGAATGGAGGACTAGACAATTCTGCTTATTTTCAGCCTTGTCCCAGGGGAGGGGGATATGGATGGATGCCAACTAACATTGAACCACATTAAGCTGTCAGTGGTATTTTTAGTGAATGGGGGAAATCTGTCAAGGACACGGGGGAAATTCCCCTACTCGTCTGTAGGGGACCCCTTGCAGTCTGTCTCAGGATGTCTATTCTGGGAGAGACAGTGGAGAGAATGGATGTAGAAACTGCAGGGGAGGAGGCCTCATCTTCCGTTGTTTTTTCACAAGAGGCCATCAAGTTAGTTCTACTGGATGAAAATGTTTCAGACAAAGATGCTGTAAGTGAATCCGTGACTAATATGCAGAATGATGTATCAGACTTGTGCATGGAAAAAAACAATACCAAAGCACTCAGAACAGAGAAAATAGTAACTCCTGCAGAGCAACATAGTGTTAAAGTCAAACTGTTGCAGATGGAAAAAGAAAGAATTAATGCTTGGGCTAAGGAACTTGACAAAGAATCAAAAGCTTTGTCAAAACAAGCTCCTGTCAGTGTAAGTGGACCTACTGACAGAACTTTGATGAGTCATGGCAAGTCTGATTCAGTGTTTGATACACAGAATGGCAAACCTCTTCTCAAAGCTTCAGATTCAGTATTGGGTGGAGTTTTAAATGTGGCTGACAGTGATAGTGGGTCCCTGCCTGTGTGCCGACAACCACCTGGCCCAGAGATGTTAAATGCTGGGAAAGATTTAACCGGGGAAAAGTCAAGGCTGGGAGCTGGGGAGCAGTCCGGTGTGCTAAAGCGAGGCCTAAGTCCTCAAAACCTACAGAGACAACTTTTCATTTAAAGAGTGTAGCTGCAAATATCTCAGCTCCTAAAACTTTAAATCCAGAAGCAGCCTTATTTCAACCTCACATTCATGAAGAAAGTTCTTCAGATCCATGGACACCTGAAAAGCATTACAAGATGCTGGTTGGACTAAAGGACAAATAGGAGACTGGATACCTGATATGGAGGATCCTTCATTTCAAAATGCCATCATCTCTTCCTACAGTTGTAGCCACCTCCACAAATCAAGACATGAGCTCCAACAAACCCTGGGATAATGACTTTGTATGTGAAAATGTTGAAAATTATTGGTGCTAATACTAGGTGTAGCAAGAAAGGCAGAATTATGGATAATGCAGTTGGGTCCTCAGAGCATACTGCCCCAGAGGTGGTTGGGGAGGCAATTCGACTGGGCAGTACTGAGGAATGATTACAGTCCAACCAAGAGAGCCTTCTAGAGCCATTGTTTAAACTATCTGACTTATTTACAAACAATGCAGTAAGGCTATTATATAAATGTGGCTTAGAGTACCTCTAACAGGCTCTTTATAGCAAGAAATCTTTGAAAACATCCATGAAGTTTTTCTCTCAGAAATGTTTGCCTTGATAGGGCTGGGGAAGGGAATTATGATATAAGCTCCTCTAGCACCTTACTGCATCCTGCCTGGATCCTACCTGAATCGATTTCTGTCTGGAGGTGATTTGCAATCTGCTGCTATTCTGCTGCTGTCTTGTCTTGATTTGGTCTGGGTTGACCGGAATTGGGACCGAGAAGTTGCGAGGGAAATTTAAAGAGAGGAGGTGGACTGCTGGAGGAAATTGATCTACGGTGACCGACGAGTGCAAGGAAAGACTTTCCACATCCTGGTTCTGGCCATGGACTGAATGGTAAATTGTAGGTCCTGTGATGGCATCATTGGTGGGCACAAGCAGTTGGATCAACACCATGCAGTTGAGAGGGTGGATCCAGACTGTGAGGGTGTCTGTTGGCTGGGCTCGTGGCTGCACAGGGACTGGGCATCGGTTTGGCCTGGTAGCTGGCAGAATGAACCAATGGTCCTCTTAGGTTCTCCACGGGCCAACTGGTGGGTTGTCACTGCCGGGGATCCACAGTGGTAGCTATATGCATTCTCAGTCGCGGTCCACTGTATGGAATTTTTTGGGTCCCTGCTCCTGCACTAAATGGAAGAGGAGTCCTGCTACAAACTTACCCTGCCTGATTATGGTCAGACCTGCGATTTCTATTATTGTTTCTGACATATATTTTGGAAGGCAGTGAAAGTGCCTGAGGTTTTTGCCACACTTCCTATGTTGTGAGAGGACCTGGGAGCTGTAAACCATCTGTGACATTAATTGTGATATTGATTTCATTCTGGCTTAGGTAGCAGAGTACCTGTATAAAATCATTTGGAATATTGACACTATCCTGGCTCAGCTAGTGAGAGTACCTGTGCTTCGTCGGCCATCCTAGGCTGTGAGAGTGCCTGAGGGGCTAAGATTTTTGCTACTTTGTTTGAGTTGCTTTACATCTTGGACTTGCTACAGTTCCAGAAAGTTTATTATTTACCTTATGACTGGTTTTCTGTACACTAACCTAACCACTGTCCTGAACCTTGAAATTGAATCACTTACATTTTTTATTTAGTATATTTCATGTATGGGGGTGGGTGATTGAGGGATATTTATCACAATGTTTGATTTTGTGTTTGAAGTATTAGCATGTTAGTAAGAGAGAAAAGAAGAGGATTCTGATAGGGGTTTAATTTATTTAATTTGTGGTTGGTCATTTAATTGTTTTGTTGTTTCATTTTATTCTCCTCGAGTGAGAGTTGTGGGAGTATTTTATTTCATTTTATTTTAATTTATTTATTTTGGGTTTTGTTTAAACTAATTAGTTAGGGCTTTTTCTTTTGTGTTGGCTTGGCACAGTTTGTTTTAATAAGGGTTAACATTATGTGTTGTAGGACTGCCCCCATGATCCATGCGCTATTCATCTTCTGCCCTTCACGCCCACCTCTTTCATTCCCCATTACAGTTTTCAACCTACCAGCACTGTAGAGTGCTTGGTATTGCCTATTGGGGGGAGGAGCTGGGGTGTGTGAAAGGTGAGGATGAATGAGCGGGACCATTGCATCGGGGTTGTTAGGCTCAGAAGATGCCCTGGGGTGAAATGGAACCTGGAGCATGGTCCTCCATGCCTGGTTTCCATAATCAAGGACACCACCATTATTGGTGGACAGGTAGCTCAGGCAGCTCCAGAAGTCCGTCCAACTCAAGCAGTGTTATACAATTCCAGATCTATTAAAAACAAGACTGCAATTATTGCAGGTCTTGTTGAGACAGCTGATCTGGCATACACTGTCCGATACTGGGACTGCGGGGGTGGGGATTGCGGTCTGTTTTGAGGCCAGACTGGGCCTCATGAATATACCGGTTGAGGAGACTAGGTAATTTTAGTGTACTGCAGTAGCAGGTGTAGGTTGTAGGATCACCCTCATCTACTGTCCACTCAGGGATGAGAAGAATTTCCTTCAGGAAGTAGCAGACTTCGTGATCGACATTGCATTTGAGTCACCCAGACTGATGGTCCTGGGTTACTTCAATGCCTGGGTCGATGATGAACTCTCACAATTTGGACAACACTTCCTCCAGCTGATGACTTCACTGGGCCTCACACAGATTTTTACCTCTGCTACTCACAAACATGTTCACTCTCTTGACCTAGTTTTTCTTCCTGGAGATCAAAGCCTTCGACTTGGGGGTGGAACCAGTCAGATGGTCCGATCATTACACCATGGGGTTCAGTTTCCATGCCCCCATTCATAGGCTTACCCCTGTGGAGATGGTCAGATACTGCCCTTAGTGAGATGTAAGCTCTAAAGGCCTGCGGCAGTGCTTGATTTATCGGCACTTCCTGGGGCAAATGGTAGTCCAGAGACTTTGGTACTGGCCTATAATAAGGACGCTTTCTACAGCTTTGGACTCTATCGCTCCTGTCCATGTTTGTCCTCTCCCTTTGTCCTCGGCCCCCTTAATTTGATGGGACCTTGAGAGAGATGCGGTGATTAGGATGAAGGCTAGAGCGTTGCTGGCAGAAATCCACCCAGGAGGCCGACCACCTTAGATTGATGGAACATTATCAAGCCTATTAATCTGCAATCTCCCTTAAGAAGGCAGAGTTCCTGTATGGGGAGATTGCGGCTGCCCAGAATCGACCGGCTCAGTTTTTTTGAACTGCGGACTGACCGTGCAACCTGGCCTGTCTACAGATTCAAAGAGCCTTTTCACAAGTGGAGTGTGATGAGCAAGCTCGATTCTTTGTGGATAAGGTGGTTGACCTCAGAGCTGGCCCAACCAGCACACTCTATGGAGATGCTACTGATCGGTATCTGGTCACTTTCCTCACTTTTCCTTAAGTACCTTCGACTGGTGGAGTTCATTGATGTTGTGCAGATTGTCCAGGGTATGTGCCATACATGCTGTAGTTTAGAACCAGGTCAAACCACCCTGATTATGAGTTGCTGTAATATTATTGGACCGATCTTAGCACAGATAGTATGGTGCTCCCTTGAGTCAGGTGAGTTCCCAAGCTCCCTGAAGGAGGCGGTAGTGACACCTCTCCTGAAGAAAGCTTCTTTGGATCCAGGCTGCCTGCCAACTACAGAACTATTTCTAACCTCCCCTTTGTGGGGAAGGTGATTGAGAAAGGAGTGGATCTACAACTGGAGAACAATTTGACCATCCATGACATCTACGAACCTCTCCAATCGGTTTCCAAAAGATGCATAGTGACTGTGCTGGTTCAGGTGCTCAATGATCTCCTGATGGCGAGAGATTGTAAAAACCATTCCATCTTGGTTCTTCTTGATCTCTCTTGAGCCTTTGACACTGTGGACCATGGGGTTCTTCTTGACTGTCCGAGGTTCAACTGTGGCCTGTCGGGTACAGTCCTCAGGTGGTTTAAATCTTTCCTCACTGGCAGAACTCAGAGGGTGGTGTCTGGGATTTATTCTTCTGACCCAGTCTCTCTGTCATGTGGGGTCCCTCAGGGTTCAATTTTGTATCCTATGTTGTTCGTAGTGTACATGCTGCCCCTCAGAGACATTGTAAGATGGTGGGGCTGAGGTTTCACTGCTATGTTGATGAAATCCAGCTCTACCTATCTTTGCACCAGACCAGGATAGAGCGCTCGATATTTAATAACTGCCTCGCTGAAATCCAGGGTTGGATGAATTCCAGTTGGCTGAAGTTGAACTCGGAAAAGACTGAGGTGATGATTGTGGACCAGGGTCACCGGATAGAGGGGTTAGGAGCAGGTTTGCCTATGGGACTTTTCCTGGGAGGCTCCCAGCTTCTTACCTCTAAATGGGTGTGGGATCTGGGGGTGATTATTGACAATGTCCTGACACTACTATCTCAGGTGTCATCAGTCATGAAATCCTCTTTCTATCATCTGAGGAACATGTCCAGGATCAAGCACCTATTTCCATCCAGTGATCTTCCTATGCTGGTCCACTCCTTTGTGACCTCGTGCCTTGATTATTGCAACTCCCTTTATCTAGGGGTACCTGGGGTTGACATCTGCTGCTTGCAGCCCAGTTGTTGACAGGGACTCTGTGGACTTGTCATATCTCCCCAGTGCTGTGCAAACTGCACTGGCTGCTGGTCCAGTGGCGGATCACCTTTAAAGTTGGACATCTGACTTATTAAGCTCTGCATGGACAAGGCCTGGCCTACCAGAAAGAGCTTCTGGTTCCTTACTGCCCCGGGTGATTGCTCCACTCGGCTGATGAGGGGTTGCTAGAGATTCCAAGGGTATCTTTAAAATCATTGGAGGCCCGTGCATTTATGTACATCGCCCCAGCCCTTTGGAATTCTCTACCCCATCAGCTTTGGGAGTGTGACCATGAAGGGACTTAAACAGGCCTTAAAAACTCACTTATGGCACCCAGCCTACCTTGTGTGATTTTATTGAAGTATACATTTTATAGTAATCTGTACTTAATTGTATTTTATTGTATTTATTTTATTTTTTTATTGTGACGGTGCCTTGATCTTTTGAAAGGCACAATATAAATAAAGCTATTATTGTTATTAAAAATGTTTCCAGCCTTGATCGTTTTTGGGCCTAATATCACACTTCAAAAAATAATCCAAGTTGGATCCCATTCCATGCCATCCCCCTTACTAAACCCCTTATTAAGCTCATTACTGTTTCTTTTTCTGGAATGAATGGGTTAATATTGAAGATATTTTATTTTGGTTGAGGCAGGAGGTGCAAAATCCTGGGGAAGCCAACTCCTAACCTGTACAATGAACAGATTTGAGATGGGAGCTGGAGAGTAAAAGTTAAACTTGTTCCCACTAATTCAGGTCCAGTTCATCTACCGAGCTCCTTTTTTGGGGGAAAGGACAAAGATTCCATATTCTATAGTGGGCAGCCTAGGTCATGTTTCAAGTGTGGCTCATGGGCCCACTTAAGCTCGGCCTGTGATACATCCAGGTGCAGTCATTGTCTGGAATTTGGACATGCTCTTCAGCTTGTCTGAATTTGTTTAACTGCAACTTGTGGAAAAAACTGGCCACTCTTATGGGAGATGCTGTGGGCATCCCATAACAGGAGTGATTGCCCATCTCATGAGGGGATAATAAACATGGCCCATCACCAAAAGGCAAAGCAGGTTGCTACTGTTGATAATTCCAAAAGTGACCAAATAGAATGTCTTATTGTTTTGACCCCATGAGCCAGTTGTCGAGGATCCAGACATTAGGAATGTAGCAAGGAGGAGGAAAGTTAGGCACAGTGCAGGTAGAAGGAATAGGAAATACATAAACTGTAATCCCCAAGAATAAGGAAGTGCCCTTTAAAGTAGTTTTTCATAAAAGAAGAACTAGGCAGGGTAAAGCAGTTCCAGTAGTGTCAAGGGGTTCTGAAAGTAGTCGCACTGGTCCCACCAAGAAAACTGGGAACAGGTATGTCTTGCTCAGCACAGAAGGGATGGATGGGGATTCAGATGAAGAAGGTACAGATACTTCTTCAGTAGCTTCTGTAACAGGGAGGTGGGAGTGATTCAATTGCTAAGAGAATTAGGCAATGTAGGGCCTCAAAAACCCCAAGATCCAGGTTGTAGGCTTTCCATTCCCCCCTTTTAAGCATGCATTCATTAAATATTTCTACCATCAATATAAATAGCATTAAAGGGGATAAAAAATGTTTGGGAGCTTTGCTTTCTTTACAAGATTTTCATTGTAATATCATATGTGTTCAGGGCGCTCATCTTAAAACAAACTATGAATTGCAGAGGACCTCGAAATCTTGGGCCCTGGGCCCTTCATTCTGGTCTACCAGAATTGACATGTGTGATGGGATAGGAATCTTGTTTACTAATCCCCTGTTGAAAGTTTCAAGATTAATCAATATTCATCCTGGGAGTGCTCTTCTTCTAGGCATTTCATATTGTTCTGAAAGATTACACTTGATAGCAATTTATACTCTCCAAACTAAAGCTCAGACAGTAGCCTTATTAAGGAGGTACAACCGTACCGTCACACCTCTAGGATGGTGATTTGGCAAGGGGATTTCAATTGTGAGCTATCCAAATCTGATAGGGGCCTACAAACATCTAATCTTTTTTGTGATACAATTGTATTGCAACATATATTAGCTGCTGCTGGCCTAATGGATGTTTATAGGAAAAAACATCATTCTGATGGATTTACTTATTTTAGAGGGCCACTCAGAACTAGGATAGAGTTTTTTTTGTGTCCCCTGTGTTACAGGTTGTATCAGTTTCAGTACAACCAAATGAGTTTTTTGATCATGCGGTCATTTAAGCTGAATTTACATGGAATAAAGCCCCCCCGCTATAATAAAAAATATGTGGAGGCTAAATGAGGCAATATTAGATGATCCAAAGATGAAGCAGAAATGGGCATGGGACTAGGTGGCTAGACTGTCAGTTGCAGAACTATATGAGAATATAGTGGATTGGTGGGAGGATACTAAGAGGAGATGGCAGAACCTATTCCAACAAAGAGCTTTGTTTATAGCCAATAAAGAATACATGCAGTATCTAAAACTTAGACATCACCTACAGTATCTCTTCTCTCAGGCAAAACTCTCTAGCATGGATTATAGTACAATCTTATCAAATATTAAGAAACAAATGGTTAAAATTAGTATAATAGAGATAAATCTCTGAATCAGGAACTCAGATTTGGGACACAGGTATACAAAGGATCATTAGACCCCTATAAAGAATGTAAAAAAGGGTTGAGAATAAAATCGTTTCTGAATTATCTTCCCTTCTGGCCAGTTAGTTCACTCCCTCAGGAAATTCTAGAAGTAGTTGAAGAATATTAAAAGGAAAAAGTGTGCACATGGATAAGGTGGTGCTAAAGGAACTACAGACACATGAAGATACTAAAGTTCCAAGCACACACCAAGCCTATAAGAAGGATGCCAAACAGAAATAAAGTATAAACTTTCATTTTATAGCATTAAAAACATCATGCCTGACATGTTTCGGAGCGAGAAGCTCCTTTTTCAAAGGCTGATATGAACCAGAGCACAGGCACTTTTTACATAAAAGACAGCACAAACCATGTGATACCAATCTACACAAAAATCAACTAGCTAAACACACCTGTGTTGTTAATTTCATGATTAGGAAACACATGAAACAGACTTAACAGTTTCTAAGTCAAAAACATTTCAAACAGATGAAGAACATAATAAGGAACATTTAATAAAACTGAACAAATTAGTCTACACACCACTACAGACAGATTTGTTTTTCATTACTGAATCTATATTTAAAGTTACTCTTCAAAAAAGGCAGTTAATATTATCCTGTTTAACCTATTATTTACAATGATAAAGGATGTTTCCTTATTGAATTGGGAGAAAAATATGAATAAGGCTGTAAGACTGGCAAATAACTGGAAGGGTCATCAATTATCAAAAACAAGAAGGGTAATTTGTTATGGGATACCTGCCACATTTGTTTCTTGCTTAAAATGTTTATATAAAAATGCAATAATCATGACATTAATTATTGGAGTTTTGGGAACTATAGTTCCTGTACAGAGAGGAGTGAGGCAGAGATGCCCCCTTAGCCCACTCCTCCATGTATTTAGCATAGATATGTTATTAAGGCTTTCAAATGACATACATTTTTTACACCTATAAAAATGCCACAGCAAAGGCTTCCTGTTACTGCTATCACCTATGTGGATGACCTGTGTTTACTGTTTACTGATGCACAAGCAGTAGAGACAGCAATACAGTTCTATAGTCTCTATGGTAAGGCCTCTGGGGTATTTTTGAACACTATGAAAAATAAAGGTAGAGAGTTAAAAAAGGACTCTATATCTGGTATGCAGGTTACAGGAATTTCTATAACTAAAGAGCCAATTAGAATTCTTGGAATAGAATATGGGTCAGACTGGATGGAACTTTTGAATTGGGATAAAAAAGTGCAACATGAAAGCAAAATGGTTTTAGGATGGAACAAATGGGGTATGAGTAGGCTTAAATGGGTTTATTTAGTAAAAACATATCTTTCGCCTGTTTTTCTGTTTCTTAGTTCAGTCTCCCCCACCAAAGATAGGGAAACTGCCATTCTTAGTATTTTCTTTCAAACCATTTGGGGCAGCAGGCGTAACCCATTTAAAAGAAATATTCTATATTTACCTGTACAAAAAGGTGGGTTAAACATGGTTAATTTCATCTTGTTTTTATGTTTCCATTTTTTCGTTATCAATATCAGACCTCTATGTACACAAGAAAAGAAAACTTGGTTGAGTTTACTTCAGCAAACAACAGCATCATGGTATCTGGGGTGGGTTGCAGGTACGCAAAAAGCCTTTAAAACTGTAATGTATGCCCCACAATACCTACGAGAGACCTTTGTAAGGTTAAAACAATGGCACATCACTAACTGACCTTATTACTAAAACAAAATAACAGATTTATAAACGGGTAATAAATCTTTTTTTTACTGAACTAGAAACATTTCCAAATTGTCTGAGAGAATGTTTGCCAGCTCTACAAACCTTAATTACAGATAAAAGGATGCCAAAGAAAGTTGTAGATGTTCAATGGTTATGCTGTCATGAGCGCTTAAATGTAAAACCAAACCAAAAGCATAAAAAGCTGGAAGAACAATATGTTCAATGCCAAATTATATAGTAGAAGTAGAGACAATTAATCATTTGTTTTTTACTTGTAGTTATATTGTGGGGTTTGGGGATTATGTTGCACTACAATGGAGATTTCCCATATTTGCTCAAGTCTTTTATCGAAATTTAATTTATGGAAGGTACTGCACTGGGTGGGATAGATGGAAAAGAATACATTCAATATTTTATTTGCAGTATTGAAATGGTACATTTGGAATGCTTATTGTCTTTTTACTTTGCAACAAAAATAGACCTCTCATGTTGAATTATTAGCAGAAATCACAAAAGAATTATAGTTTATTTATTATACAGAAAAGACTACTCAGACTACACAATTTATAACAAGAATGTGGAGGAATCTACCATGGATTACAGACTCTGATGTACCTGTTACATGCTGAATTTCATTGAGTGAAGATGTATGAAATATGTTATTTTCAGATTGTTTAACGTTTTGATGTATGTTTTGTTTGTATATTTTCATGATTTTCAATAAAACAAATTCCCTGCTCTTTTCGAGAAGTGCCATGGGATTGTTAACATCCACCTGAACTACCACCAGAACAGACAGATGGGACCTCAGTTTAACATCTCATCTGAAAGACGGTACCTCAGGAGTGCAGCACCACCCTCATGCTGCACCACAGTGTCAGTACTGGGATTTAACCCAAGTGTCTGGTGTGGGGATAGAACCAGCAGCCTTCTGATCTTCCAGCCTCAGAGGCGAGTGTGCAACCTGCTGAGCCACTGACACTGTATGCCACAGGACAGAACCTTTGGGAGCAAAGAAACATTCTGAACACTACTCTCTGGGTCATGCCCACTGAAAAAGGACTGAAAACAGCAGTTGACTTTGCCAGCGAGTCCTACATACTCCCTGAGCCAGTCCAATAATAGCCCATGGTCCACAGTGTGCAACATTGAATAGAGATCAAGGAGGATGAGAACTGACCATTCTACTCCATCTCTCACTGAGCAGATCACTGTGCACCCTAACTAGGATGGTCTCTGTGCTATGCCTGGACCTAAAACCAGACTAGAGAGGCCCATAGATGTCAAAGGTAGTGAAGTGTTCCTCAAGCTGATATGCAATAATCTTCTCAATAAGCATCCCCAAAAAGGGAATATTAGTGATAGGTCGATAATTTTCAACAATGTCTGGGACCAAAGATGGCTTTATCACAAGAGGTTTCACCAATGCACTTTTCAGTGCCACTTGTAACACATCCTTGACAGGGAGCACAAGACAATCTCAACAAATACTGGGCCCAGTTGTCAAACATAGCTCACAACTAAAAGTGTCCAACCTGGATCCAGATTACAGAATGCTGGCCACAGCTCAGAGATCACCTCACTGACCTCTTCCATCATGACTGATCAAAACTCTCTCCAAGACCACTGAATACATCCCAAAATCACAGGTGTGACCCTGTTAGGCAGTAACAGCCCACTTGGAGTGATCCCGGCCCTAATAGAAAACACCCTGTTTGAGAAGAACTGAGCAAACTCCTCACATTTCATGAGTGAAAATGATCTCATGGGCTCAGACAGGCTAGATGGAGAAGCCTATCCATAGTCCAGAAGAGGTGAGCCAGTTGGTTCCTCCCAGCAGTAGGGCTGGGTGAAATTTACCTTCTGCCAGTGAAATTCTTGTGATACTCCGTATTGCTTCTGCAAATTTTCACTAACTGTCCATAAAACATTTCCCAAAAGTTTGCCAAAATTACAATTTCAATTATTGCCTTCTAATTTAAAAAGTGTTTATCTAGATGGTACCAGATTTGGCGTGGTGACTTTACCTATTGCCAATGAAGTATACCAAGTGTCAGAGTTCTCTCTTTAAAGGTGCCTGTTACACACTTCCAAATATTTGGAAGTTTTAAAATTATATTTTGCAAATAAGTAACCTACAGAATGTTTAGCCCCTACCATTTTAAATCCAGAAAACAGAATATCTCCAATTTTTTAAGATTATTCTTTGACCATAAATATTAGGCTTTGAGGCCAACCTCATGGCCCAGCAGCACAGCAGCTCTCTTCCATGCTGATGACCTGGGCTCAGAAATTAGCACAGAAGTCATGTTGGGAGGAAGGCTTCAGACAAGATAGCTGCCACTCAGCAGTTCATCTCAGTTGGGAAGGGTTGGTTGTGGATTCCACTAGTGTGGTTCAGAATGCAGAATTCCACTGGCAACATTAGTGCAGAATGATAATTCCACCACTGGAATTTCCACTGGACTTTCATTGGTTCTTCTGCAGAATCTTGCCTGCTGTGACCAATGGAAAAATTCATTCATTCATTCATTCATTCAACTTTATTTATATAGCACAAATGTCATTGTGCTCCAATGAGCTTTACATCAAATTTAAGGACATTTAAAATACAATACATAACACCACATAACATATAAATAAATCCTTATTAATAACAATAAATATTAGTCCTAATCTTGGAAAGCTTGTCTAAACAGATGGGTCTTAAGCTCTCACTTGAATTGATTAATAGTCAGATTTTCTCTAATGTAGTGATGTAGAGAGTTCCATGTGGTCACGGCTGTATATGCAAAAGTGCAAGCACCAGATGTTTGTAAGATGACCCTAGGAACCTCCAGCAGTCGCTCATCTGTAGAGCAGAGAGGGCAGTAGGGATGCAGGAGGTCATGCAGGTAGCCAGGCCCCAACCTGTGTAGGGCTTTGTAGGTCTGCAAAGTGATCTTGAAGTAGATTCACCACCTAACTGGCTGCTGGTGGAGATAGAGGAGCACAGGAATAATATGACAGGATCTGGACAGGCCAGTCAGCAAACTGGCTTCTGCATTCTGCACTAGCTGCAGGTGGTGAAGATCTACCCCGATAGGCCTTGGTATAGGGCATTGCAGTAAACAAGGTGAGAGGTCACAAAGGCATGGACCAGTGTTGGAAGATTACCGAGGGGGGTCAGATTTTAATCCTGGTGATCTTCCTCAGGTGGTAAAACAAGGTTTGGACCATGGCTGACACCTGCCATTTGAGGGTCAATCCTCTGTCCAAAACAATGCCAAGATTTTTACTCTATCCAAGGTGAGCAACTGGGAATCCACAAGCCATAGCCAGAGACCTGACCAGATTGCCCCTCACCCAGGTTCCAGCACCAACACTTTGGTCTTGTCTGGATTCAACTTCAACCAGTTTGCCCTCATCCAGCCTTGGATCTCAGCAAGGTAGCTGTCAAATACCAAGACTGGCTCCTATCCGGGTGCAAAAGATAGGTATTGCTGAGTATCATCTACAAAGCAGTGAAAACTCAGTCCATACCATCTTATTATGTCCCCTAGTGGTAGCATGTACTCCACGAACAACATGAAAGACAAAACAAAGCCCTGCAGTACGCCACATGGCGGGGGCATAGGTGCCAAAGAAAAACTCCCTGATACCACCCTCTGTGACCTTCCAGTGAGGAAAGATTTAAATCAGTTGAGGACTGTACCCACCAGTCCACAACAAACCCGCAGGTCCTCCATCAGTACCCCATGGTCAACGGGAGATTGAGGAGAATCAAGATGGTACTTCTCCCAGATCTCTCACCACCAGAAGATCATTCATCACATTAACCAGGGCCATCTCAGTGCTATGCCTTTTCCTGAAACCAGACTGTAGAGGGTCATATATGTTGTGAGCTGTTAAATGAGTCTCCAGTTGAATGGTGACCACCTTCTCAGTAATCTTATTCACAAAGGGTAGGATAGAGACAGGTCTATAGTTTGCCAGACCAGATCTAGTGAAGTTTTTTTCAGGAGTGGTCTTACAACTGCCTCCTTCAAGGGCTCCAGAAAGACCCCTGTTACTAGAGAATCTTGGACTATCCTGGCTAGGACCGAGCCAATGACCTTAAAGCACCACAATAAGAGGAGTGTTGGCCCCGGATCCAAACTACAGCAGGTAGGTCATAACCCCTGGATGACCTTCACAACATCCATGACAGTCAACCAGTCGAAGTTGGACCAGACAGACCAACTGCCCACAATCTCAAACCATCTCCATAAGGCCCATTTGAGGGTGCTGACTGGATTTCTGATCTGATAGAGGCAATCTTATTGACAAAGAACAGAGCAGACACATCACATCTAGATTGCGAAAAGGCACCTCTGGGCTGAAGACAGGCTGGATTACACACTCTGTCAACAGTGGGGAAGAGCTGAGTTGGTCTGTTAGTTGCCTCAGCAATCTCCTTTAACAGGAACTATACCTTCTTATAGGAGATTGCTGGATGATAGTCTTTATAATAGGCCATCCATATAAGTTTGTCCTCTTCATGACTGGTCCTCTGCCAGCACTGCTTCAACCTTTGACTCCTCCTCCTCCTCATCTCCCTGACAGTACCATCAAACTAGGCCAATCTCAGGTGCAATGTGAGGATCAAACACAGACAGGGGGAAAGTCAAGGGCCCCAGTAATAAGCCTGTTATAGATCAGCACCATTCCCCAGGCTCCTGCATGCACTCATCAAACCTGATAGGTCCAGAATCACCATCAGACCTTCGGGATCATACCCTTTAAAGGGCTGTACTGGACCATCTCCATAGGGAAGGTCTATTGGGGGGCCTTGAACTGAGACTCATAGTATGGTGGTCTGACCAGATGACCAGCTCCACCATAAGGTGAAAACCTCCATTCTCAGCTGAAAGATGAGGTCAACAAATGCCGTGAATATGGGTTTCAGAGGTAATGACCTGTGTCAGGTCCAACAAACACATCAGTTGGGGAAATTCAGAATATTCCATGGAACAGCTTTTTTCATGGAAAATCATTCCACAACCATGCAGAAAGTATTGAGATCTGCAGAATAAAATTACATGGAATATTGTGGAAAATATTATTCTACATTTTGCTGCCACAAAATTCCACCATTCCATTTACAGCAAAATTTAGCAGAAATGTGGAAGAATTTCAAAAATGTCCACAAAATTTAATTCTGCCAGGATTTGAAAATTCTGCACAGCACTAGATTCCACCAACTTAGAAACCCCTGTAACTGGACAAGGGAGTTTGTTCCTGCCATAGAGGAAGCTATGGCTGTGTGAGGCTGACAGAGGACTGCCCTCAGAGGAGAGGGAAGGAAAATAAATGTGGAAGAAAAACATGGTAGCCAACTTGAATGATGGCTGGTTCAGTCTAATCAGGGTATCCCTGTGAACAGGGTATACCCTGAGAGATGAGCTGCTGGACAGGGAAAAAATATAATATGAAAAAAGAGGCTGTGTGTGTCAGCTCTCTAATCTCTTGATCAAAGGCTGGCCAAGTTATAAGCAGCCAAAGATTCCAATGTGACATCAGTAATTAAAGTTGAATTTCATGAAATTTTGTGATATTGTGGAATCTTGTGGTACATTTGCCAAAGGCATGTCCCTATATTTTGTGCAGTCATATACTTGAGTTGCCATTGCTGAGGAAGGTAACAGAGTCAGCATTCATAGGAAGCTCCATACTGAAAGTATAGTGGTGCCAAGTGGCAAGTCTCTATCTTGAGTGACGAACCATGAAGAACAGTTATTGACATCAGTGTGCATTTGCCTGAATTCTTGCAATATGCCAGTTAATGACCAGAGCTCACTGACTTAATGACTTGTGGAAGCACATACACATGCAGCATTGTTTCTCTACAATGCCACCTGCTGACTCTTTAACAAGCCTGTAGATAACAATGTATATTTTTACTACTTGAAAGCAGTGGCACCATGTGACACCAAACCTTTCAACTAGCTGCTACTTAGGCCATTGTGACAGAAGTATCTGGATATCTTTAGTCATGATGTAGCATGATGATGGGCATCACTGTCACAGGAGTGTTAGAGGGATATTGGAGGGCCATGATGCTACTGCAGGTAAGCTGATTAAGTGGTGATAAGTGACATGTGAAAGTTAAATTCCACAGGTGGCATTCTAGTGGCATTACTTATGTATCCATGAACTATTGGACACATTTTGACAATTAGTAATTTCTAAACTATTCACAATAAATTTTAACCTAGCAAACCACATTTATCCAAATTCCAGGATGTATTTACATTCATATGCTTGCCAAATCATGGGTGTATACCTGCAAAAGCAGTGGCACTATAAACATCCAAATATTTTATACATTTTATACAATTTAAAAATAATTTTATTGTGAAATTTTGAACTCCGTAACTCACAATTTACATAACCATCAACCTCTTTATTTAGCAGTTTGCAAGATTCTTCCAAGAAAGTATGCATATAAATTTTCTATTATCTGGCTCCAGAGGTGGCTAAGTCATAAGCATAGAAATATTTCCAGAAATTTGACATGAATAATAAATTGCCATACTTTGAGCCCTATTGCTTCCCATCCCTCACCCAAATGTCATGATACTTGATATCATATTAGGGCATCCTGCCAACAATATGCATTCAAATTTCAGATCTTACCTATAAAACTGACCTATTAATGGTCAACTAAATAATTTCCAGAAAATTCCACAAACTTTCCTTGAGATTTGTCAGCGGAGTCGGTGTCAGTGGCTCAGTAGGTAGCACTCGCCTCTGAGGCCAGGAGATCAGAGGGCTGTGGGTTTGTTCCCACATCTGGCACTTGGGTTAATATCCTAGTATTGACACTGTAATGCAGCATGAGAGGTGCTGCATTTCTGAGGTACCGCTTTTCAGATGAGACGTTAAACCAAGGTCCCATCTGCCTGGATTGGTAGAGTCTGTGGTGGATGTTAAAGATCCCATGGCACTTATCGAAAAAAGAGTAGGAGAATTTTATTAGGCAAAAACCAAACATCACATTTAAACAAAAAGGAAATAAAATAATACAGAACAAATCTTAGAGAGAACAAGAAAATCAAAAAAGGAAAACCTTTTCCATAAATAAGAAACATAAGAAGTAGAATATTTTTACAATCCTGACAATGAACAGTTTGTAAGTCATTCACAATAGTAGAAAGAATAACATCAAAATCAGTATGAGATTGTTGTAATACAAAGAGCAACGGGCTTGCCATAAATAATATTGTAAAAGTGCAAAAAAACATTCAACGTGGCTTCTATGATATCTATCCCAATCACCCAGATAAACACCCACACCAGAGTACAATAAGAAATAGAACGTAAGTGAGGCATATGCCAGCGATCAGCTGTGAAGTCCCAAAACTGCTGACTATAAGGACAGTCGATAAAAATGAGATTGACTCTCTTCAGTAGCAACACAAGCTTGTCTTAAACAGTATCTGTCAGTGACAGGTTTATATTTCAGATTTCCTCGGACTCCTAACCTACCATAAGCAGAAATCCATATAATATCCCAAGTTTTGAACAAAATCCTATTATCAGATAATTTATGAAAGCACATATTGCATATTAGACGGAGAACAGAGTGGAAAAAGCAGTGATATTTTCTGAACATCATATACAATGTATTCATAAAAGGACTTCCGGTGTAAGGACTGTAGCTTCTGTAAAGGAATCTTCCATTGATGTAATTTCTTTAAAGTTGAGACGCCATATTGTGGTATATTATCCGACAATAGTAATTTAGGGGGGAGAATGGACCATTTAAAAAAATACTTATGCAAATGGATTTGATCCAGAACCGCCAAGGAAGAGATGGTACCTGCCAGATGAAAGAAAAGGAAGAAAAAAGAAAGATAGAGTGAAAAAAACTATAGGATTAATCATGTAATCCCCTTCTTCTGCAGCGAAGATACGTAAACTCTCTCTTCACCGGGTTCAGTCTATTGCCCCACAACATCTGAAAAAAAACACTATAAATCCTAGTTTCGAGAAAAATTGGAGGTGGAAAGAGGTGACTTAAGTAAAGAAAAATGGGCAAAACAAATTTTTTAATGATCAAGACCCTTTTTTTTTCCAAATTTCCAGTGTTTCCACTGATTAACTTTAGTTTCACCTACAGTTATCTGCTTGTCCCAATTATAGATTTCCATGTTGTTCATCCCAAACCAAACACCAAGTATTTTCTGAGGCCCTGTGACAAGAGGAATGTGAAAACAATGGGATAGGTCAGGAGCCAACTGTCCTAATTGCATCACAAAACTTTTCGTAAAATTTAGAGACGCACCAGAGTATCTGCACAAAAAAGAAAAATTTCTAAGGCTCCTCTGCAAAGAGATGAGGGTCAACTAAAGAAGGGTCACATCATTCAAGAAAGCAGTAACCTTAACCAATTCAAGGCCCACGGAAGGGCAATACCCAGAATAGAAGTATCATTACACAATGCTCCTAATCACTGGATCCAAAACTAAAGTGTATAATAAGGGGCTTAAGGGACATCCCTGCCTAACTCCTCGAGAAATCCTGATATTCTCTCCTAATAACCCATTTACTACTGGAATTGAAACTGCAGAAGTGTATAACAATGAAATCCATTGCACAAAAACATCAGGGATTCCATAGGAAGAAAGCACAAAATATAAGTAAGAATGGCTAACTGCATCGAACGCCTTGGATTGATCTAAAGCCGCAATAATTTCAGAGGAAAAAAATTTTTGCTGAGAAGCTAAAAGATCACTTAAGTAAAAAAGATTATGCTGTATTTTCCTTATTTTTAATCGCATCAGGTTTGTGCAGGTGAATCAAAGTCTGGCTAATCTTCTAATCTATTATTCAGGATTTTAGTTAAAATTTTATAGTCACTATTTAACAGACAAATCGGTTCCAATTAGAAAATAAAAACTTATCACCTTTTATAAAGAAAGGTCATTAAGGATAATGAAAATTCTGGACAAGGGATCTCTGAGGATAGATAACAATTATACACTATAGGCAGAAAAAAACCCGTAACGTCAATACATTTTTTATAAAATTCATTTGGTATTCCATCCATACCAGGGGATGATCCAAGCTTTAATTGTTTAATGACTTCAAGTACCTCAGTAGAGGAGATAGGTAATTGTAAAGATCGGACCAAATCCTGAGATATTTTTGGGAGGGAAGAAAAAACCGTACTTGAAAGAGAATCCGGATGTAATACCTGGGGGGATGAAAAATAAGTCTGACTGTAGCCCTGCACAGTCTGTAACATACCTAAATCAGAGGTAATTAGGTCACCAGTTGCATCAAACAAACCAGTCATGAGAGTATTTCTTTTAAGTGAGTTTTGTATGCATGGAAAGGATCAGCCATTGGTGATTTTTACAGAAAATGAAATTCCTATATAAAGACTTGGCCCTTTTGTATTGGTAGTTTTCATTTGTTGCTTAATAACTTTGATTTGAGAAAGAGAGGAATATAATCCTGTGGGGAAGGGACATAAGCCTGTATAATTGGTTCCGTAGAAATAAATATTTCTATAATCATCCCGTACCCTTGTTTTACCCCAGGACTGAAATAAATGTTTAACCTCAATCTTAAATTGCTTCCACCATTCATATGGGAATAAAAGAGCTAAAGTAGAGGATTTGGCAGCTAAGAAAAATCCAATTTTGAAAAATAAACCGGGTCTGAAAGAAAGGAAGTATTCAGTCTCCAGCGTGATATGCCGGAATACAATCTGGGAGGAAGATATCGTAGGGATAAAGTACAAAACAAAACATGATGGTCAGAGAATTCCACTGGAGCAATAACACAGGACACAATGTGAAGATAGTGTGAAATAAAAAACATGTCAATTCTAGTGGCAAAGGTATGTCTATGACAAGTGTTTCCACCTACGGGGTATAAGCATGGAAAACATCTAGAAGTCCAGCAGCTGTTACCACTTCAAATAAGGCGTATGAATCACAATACACTTTTTTACCTTGATCCTTACGAAACTGGATATCAAGAGAGCAGTTAAAATCCCCTCCCCACACTAAATGTCTCTTTGTAAACAAAAAGGGTTTAATGTCCGAAAATAAGGCAATGCGGCCTGATTTAGTCTGTGGAGCATAAACATTAAGAAAGCGAAAAAAATAATCACCCCATACACAGTCTAATATGAGAGCCCTTCCAGGGAACAAATCTATGATTTTCAGAATTTTAAAAGAAGAGTTACCAAACAATATGGCCACACCCATCTGCAGTTTCTGTACTATATGACCAAAAGGAGGGGCCACAGGTCCATAGTCTTTTCAACCTTTGCTCCTCAGAGATAGAAGAGATCCTAGTCTCTTGCAGAAATATGATATCCAAATGCAAAGAGGTAAGATATGTGAAGATGGATATCTGTCTGTGAAATGTCTTAAGACTACAGACATTGAAAGAAGCAAACTTTAAAAGCTGCCATGGAAACTGCTCAAGAGCTATGCTTCTGACTCACTTTTCTTTTTTTTCCTTTTTTCCCTTTTTTATCTTTAGCAAGTTCAGTAGATTTACTATCTTCATCCTCCGTCACAATTTCAGAGAGATGAGAGGTCTCAGATTCCAGGTCTGAGTCCCTAACGTCTTCCTGAAGGGGGGAAAAAAAATTGTCAGTCACAACCGGGCTGGCCTGGGACTGTTTTAAAGAGGCTCTGGTAAACCTCCTGTTCTTAACAATTTCAAAAGGGGGTGGCATACTGGACACCTGAGTCTGATTCTCCCCCAATGGAGGAGAAACCAGAAGCACAGTGTCCCGAGGGATATTAATCATAGGTTGCTCAGGGTTAGCAATATCTGGAAAGGAGGGGAGGGGGACAGGGTCTTTTCTTGGGAGGGGGGTTTGACCCTATCACCAGGAACCTGCACTTTAGCTTGGGCTTTACGAAGTAAACCATCCTGGTCTAGGCCTTCAGAGTTGTTATGCCTTGCCCATGGACACTGATGGAAGGCATGCCCCTTTTCGTCACAAAGATTACACTGAAAGATATTAATGCATCGGTCAACAGAATGCCCAAAACCCCCCACATAAAGGACATCTCATCATGTCACATACACTACTAATGTGAGTTCTATCTCCACATTTATAGCATGCCTTAGGTTGCCCTGCATAAAAACACACCCCTCTGTCTTTACCCAGAAAAAAACTATTTGGCAGATGTACAACCTCAGAATTAACTTGCAACAACTTCACTTTAAACTTCCATCCCCCTGTCCAAATACCCTCCACATCCAGAAGAGCTTCAGGTGGCCCCAACACCTCACACTTGGATTGCAGCCAGCGATAGATATCACTCACATTCACTCCTTCATTATGGAACATAATTGTAACAAACCCAAGTAAGGGACGAGTTAAAGGATAGCAAAAAGGCAACCATACTGGATGATTTTTTGATTAGCATATTGTCCCAGAATTTGTCCATATGAGCAGGTGTCTGAAAACTAACATCAAAGGAATCCTCCCGAGACATGAATCAAAGCATAGATGTCTTTGGCACAAACCCCATTTTAGACTTCAAGAGTTGGTTAAATACATAGTATCGATCAGGTGTTCAGTCAAACCCCCTTATAACGCAGACGCATAGCATTTCAACGAGGGCTTGTTCCAATTCTATTTAAATAAGTCTGATAATGGTGGTTTGGAAGTGGTGCTCAAAATGGGGCAGTAGGACCCATAGACAAAGTAGAAACAGCAACAGGGGTATGCTGGAAAGTTCAGGCTCTAAAACCCTCTTCCTCCTTCAGAAGTAGATGGCTGAGGGATAGATGCTGTGCCGTTTCAGGAGTTTTCCTACCTGAAAGCGGAGTCCAGTCTAAATCGGGAACCCAATCTCCTGAATCAGTCCTCTTCCAACCTGCTTCTTGAAGCGCCATCTCTTCAGACCAGTCCATGGCCTTATCGCGACTTCCTCTCTCTGGTAGCCCGAATTGCTGCTGCACCAATGATGACGTGCGCAGTCCTGCACGCTCCACAGTCCTCCCGGAAACCGTCTCTCCAACATTCAGTTCCTGCACTCGGATAAGCGGCGATGAACGTCTTCCACAGCAAGAGCTTCATCATGAGACCAGGCAATATCAGGTAAGGGCTCCGGAATTAAAGGCACTGTGTAATGTGTAGCATTCTGGTGAGCAGCAAAATCGGTAGTTGGGAGTGAAGCGAGCGTACAGGAGGTATGCTCAGCCACCAGAAGACATGGTACAATCAAGCAATGGAACCTGCTTCTCGCACTCCTCTACCTCCTTCTCCTTCCCGACCTCCAAAAATGCCTGCCATGCTAGGCGCTCACCGCCAGCAACTAGCCACCGACCAGCAGCCAGTAGGGGAATTTCCCCGGTGTCCTGGCTAAATTTCCTCATTCACTAAAAATACCACCAACAGCTTAATCTGGTTCAAGGTCAGTTGGCATTCATCTGTATCCCCTCCCCCGGGTCGTGCCTGAAAATAGGCAGGATTTGTCTAGTGCACTTACCCGGTCAAAAAAAGCTAAATAAATAAAATAAATAAATACATTTTACAGAATTTTAAGGAACTTCATGACAATTATGTGAAATCAGACTTTACTCATTTTGCCCAGCCGTACCCTGTGGCAATCTCCCTAGACAAAATCTCTGCCATTTTCTGTGTGAGTGCCCTTTAATACTCACCACAGTGAGACAGAGGAATCAATTCATTTTCCAGGTTTCTGGATCTGCTCTTACAACTCTACAACTTCCAGCACTTGGTTTTCAGCCCCCTCAGCTCACCACCAAACCATAGTGAGCCAAGATGCAAAAACAGCAGGAGTAAATGAGTGCCACAAGTTCAAAGGTCACCTTCACAACCCTATTACAGGCTGTCACTGCTTCTTCTGGGTCCATAGATCATGTTGCCAACACATCTCATCATCATCATCATAATCAGTTTATTGGATAGCAAGTTGATAGAAGTTATTTACAATTACATCCAAGTACAGTAAAAAAACTACAATATACAAAACAGTTAGACTTAAGTAAAAGCACACAATTTATAAACAGATAATACATTTTTTCTGTAAGAGTTATGGTTAAAAAATAGATGGAATTTATCCAAAGCAATCACAGTGAGGTGTCTAGAACTACCAAGTGTCCCTCTGGCCAAAGCTCACTCAAAGGGCCTAGCTGGACTACTTCAACAGGGGTGGACTACAACAGGGGACACTAAAAGTGAACCTTATGGCACAGTGATCTGACCAACTGACCAGATCAATCCCTGAGCCCCAGAGTGAATACCAAGTCCAAGGCATGGTGTGTAGGTGGGTCACAGAAGTAAAAACTTGTGCAAGGCCCAGGAATTCCATACCCTGGAGGAAATCTCAACCTAAGCATTGAAGTCACCAAGAATAAGCCATTTTGGTGACTCCAGCATTCTGTCAGTGATGAAGTCCACAATTTCCTGCAGAAATTGCCCCTTGTGCCCTGGAGGTTGGTACAAGAGGAGGATTCTGCAACCTGTGCCCAAACCCACATGCACATCCATACATTCAAACAATGAGGTATCCCCCACTGGGTGCAGCACCAGGTTCAGCTCAGATCTAAAATAGATAGCCATCACACCCCATGATTCTTCCTCAGGTAGTGCACTTCAGAAAACCTGACAGAAGCAGACAATTCCAGGACTGGGCCAGAATCATCCCCAAGCCAGGTCTTCATAATGCAATCCAGATTGACAACGGAAATAAGATCTGTCATAATTTCAGTCCTATTCCTCATCAATCTAGTGTTGCACAGCACTGCACAAAGTGGCAGCCAGCTCCTAGCTACCAGCCCACTGGATCTGGTGGGATCCCAGGGTACAGAGATTAAACATGTCTGGTCTCTCTCATGCCCAGATTTCACCCCAGGGTGTCTCCTGGTCCTCACAACCTTAATAGCATGCTCCCCATCAGCCCTCCACAAGTCACATGCTCACTCCATGCCTCCTCCTGAGCCTCACTTCCCTGCACTGTTTTATTAGCACTTGGCAGGGGGATCATGGAAGAGCTTTATGTCCCAAAGCAAGGACACAGGGTAACTTAGACTTGGGTTCTGCTGAAGGTGACACATCCCAACTCAACTAAAATAAACACCAACTACACCCATCCACTATTCACCCACCCTCTTACACACCGAACACATACTACTATACCTATGCAGCCAGCCAGCCACCACACTTAATTAAACATAAAATAAAGTACAGAACTATTCAAACACATACACTCCTAAACCCCACATATACAATCCCACACAAAAAAGGCAACAATAACTATTTTAAAATAAACAATAACAATATTATAAATCGAACTGTGTGGTGAAAGCAGTCTTTGGTGCCAGAGTTCATGAATAAACAGGAGAAATGCAGTCACAGTTTAGGAGTATTACCCCCTAGTGCAATTTAACTATCCCAAATTAGAAAAGTGATCCTGTACAGAAGTGGAAACACAGTCTCTCCTCTCTCACAGGAGCAGTTACTCCCTCAGCTAGATTCAAATGATTTAGGTGTATATAATAAACCTTTACCTTGTCACTGCAAAGGAACTGCAATTAGAACTTAATGAAACAAATTCCAGCAAGAGTTTAATAATAATAATAATAAACTTTATTTTTATGGTGCCTTTCCAAAACTAAGGCACCTAACAAAATTTAAAAACATATCCGATCTCACATCAGCTTAAAATAAGATAATAAACTTCTAAAATTGAGATAAATATATCAGTCACCAAATGCTTGGTGCCAGAGATGGGTTTTCAAAGCTCATTTACAGTAAATCCCTCCACAGTCGCACACTCAATGTAACTGGAGGGGCAGAGAATTCCAAAGGGATGGGGCCATGTGCATAAATGCCCAAGCCAGAGAAGATTCTAAATGCACCCTCAGAATCTCTAGAAACGCCTCACCAGCTAAGCAGAGTGATCACCCAGGGTGGTAAGGTACCAGAAGCTCTTTCAGGTAGTCAGGGGCCCTGTCAGTGTAGGGCTTTATAAGTCAGAAGACCAACTTTAAAGGTGATCTGCCATTGTACCAGCAGCCAGTGCAAACCGCGCAGCACCAGAGAAATATGTCTGGGCCGAGAGGTTCCTGTCAAAAGCCGTGCCGTTGCATTCTGCACTAGCTGCAAATGGTGGATTTCCACCCCAGATAGCCCTTGGTACAGGAAGTTGCAATAATCCAAGGAAGAGGACACAAAGGCATGAACCAGCATGGGAAGGTCATCAGACGGAACAAGGTGCTTAACCCTGAAGATATCCTCAGATGGTAGAAAGAGGTCTTGATAATGGCTGACACCTATGCATGCAGCTTCAGCCCTTCATCAAAAATGACCCCCCCAGGTTTTGCACCTGTTCAGAGGCTGGGAGTGATAAAATGCCAAGGAAGAGCCATGAGGGTAAACCTACCCCCGACCCCCCTAGCTGGTGCCCTGGGTCCACAACCAGCAGTTCAGTCTTTCCCGAGTTCAACGTCAACCAGCTCGAATCCATCCACTCCTGGATTTCTGCAAGGCAGTTATTAAAGACTGAGATAGCTACAGCCTGTTCAGGTGCAAAAGAAAGGTAGAGATGGGTATCAACAGCATAGCAGTGAAACCTCAGCCCATACCTCCTTACAATGTCTCTGAGGGGCAGCATATACACTGCGAACAACATGGGGGACAACAATGATCACTGAGGGGACCCCTCATGACAGAGGGATTGGGTCTGAGGAATAAATCCTGGACACCACCCTCTGAGTTCTTCCAGTGAGGAAAGATGTAAACCACCTGAGGAATGTACCCAACAGGCCACAGATGAACCTCAGATGACCGAGTAGAACCCCATGTTCCACAGTGTCAAAAAATGATGAGAGATCTAGAAAAGCCAAGACACAGTAGTAGCCACAGACATCACCAGCTATTTCCAGATATTTCGTGAAATTTCTGAAGAGTTTTTCTCTGCTGCCCCTACTGTGGAAATGCAGAAAGCAGGAGAGATTTCTGGAAATATCACAGACATTTCAGGAAATAGATGGCAGTGTCAGTGGCTGCTACTGTAGAGCGGTTCTTCCAATCTCTAGCCATCAAGAGATCATTCAGCACCTGAACCAGCACTGTCTCTGTACCATGCCTCTTTCAGAAACTGGACTGGAGAGGTTCATAGATGTCATGGATGGTCAAATGGCTCTCCATCTCTACAGCCACTACTTTCTCAACCACCTTCCCTAAAAAGGAAAGGTTAGAGACTGGTCTGTAATTCGCATGGCAGTTTGGGTCCAAAGAAGCTTTCTTCTGGAGGGGTATTACCACTGCCTCCTTCAGGGAGCTAGAAACTCACCTGCTTCCAATGAGCACCAAACTATCCATGCAAGGACCAGACTGATGGAATCAATACAACCCAAATCAGGGAAGTTGGTCCTGGATACAAACTACAGTACATAGGGCACATACCTGGACAATCTTCATGACATCCATGAACTCCAGGCGGTTGAAAATACTCCAGGAAAGCCAAAGGCTAGTGGCCAAATGATGATCAGAAGCAATGCCCATAGAATGTGCCGGTCAGAGAGTTATCCTGATGTTAGCCACCTTAGACGCAAAGAATTGAACAAGTTCATCACGCTCTATTTATGAAAATGCTTTCCAGACTTGCAGACAGGCTGGGTTGCACAGTCTGTCCACAGTTCAGAAATGCTGACCTGGTCGATTCTGACCCACACTGCAATCTCCCTGGACAGGAACTCTGCCTTCTTACAGGTGATTGCAGATTTATAGGCTTGATAATGGTCCATCAATGTAAGGTGATCGGCATCAAGGGCAGATGTCCGCCAGGAATGCTCTAACCTTCACCCTAATTGCCACATCTCCCTTAAGGTCCCATCAAACCATGGAGACCGAGGGTGAAGGGAGAGAGGACAAACACGGACAGGAGCAATGACATCCAGGGCCACCGAAATGGCCATATTATAGTCCACCACGAGGTCCTCTGGGTCGCTGTTTGTTGCTGGAATAATCGATAGGTCAAATACCGCCATTAGGCCTTCAGAGCTAACAACTCATAAAGGGCGATACTTTACCATCTCCACAGGGGTAGGCCTTCAAGGGGAGGGCACTAAAATTGAACCCCACGGTGTAGTGATCAGATCATCCAACTGGTTTCACCCCCAGATCCGAGGCTTTGATCCCCAGGAGGGAGACTAAGTCAAGGGAGTGACCATGTTTATGGGTAGCAGTGGTAACTATCTATGTAAGCCTCAGAGATGTCATCAACTGGAGGAAGTGTTGTTCAAATTGTGAGAGTTCATTGTCAACCCAAGTGTTAAAGTTGCCCAGGACCATCAACCTGGGAGACTCCAACACCATGTCGATGATGAAGTCCGCCATTTCCTGAAGGAACCATTTCCCATCCCCGGGTGGATGGTAGATGAGGACAGTCCTACAACCTACACCTGCTAACACAGTACACTCAAATGACTCAGTCTCCTCAACTAGTACAACTAGTACACTCTTGAGGCCCAATTTGGTCTTGAAACAGACCGTGCCCCCCACCGTGATCCAATCTCTGGCGGTGGATCACTGAGTAGCCGTCTGAAACTGCAGCCTCTAATACAGGGCCAGAGGTCTCATCCAGCCAGGTCTCAGTGATGCAAGCCAGATCCACTGCATTTACAAGATCTGCAATAGTAGTAGTCTTGTTTTTAATGGATCTGGCACTGCATAACACCGCCGAGTTCAATGAACTTCAGGGCTGCCCGGACCATGTGCCCACCTAAAATGGTGGTGCCTTGGTATGGAGATCAGACATGGGGACCATAGTCTGGGTTCCATTTCACCCCAGGGCATCTTCTGGATCCTACAACCCCGATGTGGTGGCCCGCTTATTCAGACTCTGCTGTTTGTCGCCCAACCCCCTCCTCCCCGATGTGCAGTACCCAACACTTTACAGTGCTGGTAGATTGAATAATGCAATGGGGAGACAAAGGTGGAGAAAGTGGAGGGTGGAGGATGAATAGCACACAACCATGTGGGAGGCCTCCAACACATTCTTGTGACCAATTTAATTAATCCAAAACCAAATAAACATTAAAACTAAACTTTAAAATAAACAAAAAAACTCCCACCCTCAAACCAAATCTACAACAACTATAATAAATAAAATATAGAATCACAGTCTTTAAATCCAAATCAGCTGGCACAGTGATAGGAAGAAGCCAGTCTTTCCAGTTCTGATAAGTCTCTCACTTCCAATGAGAGACTGTTAATGAGGATCCCAGAACTCACACTTCAAAGCAAAACAGATCATGAGTCTTACTAGATTCTTAAACAACCAGAAGAAAGACTTTAGCTATATGATCCAACAATAAATAAATAATCTCAAACACCCACCCCAAATACTAAAACAAAAGAAATCTTTAAAATACACATTAAAATATAATAAATCCATTTTGAAGTCCAGGAAAACAAAAAAGGACCAGCTAAAAAGTACATAATAAGTTCATAATAATTGTAACAGTAACTTAGGTCCAGAAAGTAAGTCAAACAGCAGAATAAAATCTTCAGCCCCCTAGGGTCTTCTCACAACCCATGGGGCCAAATGAAATGGGTGTAGCTTCACTTCAGCGCTCATACTTTAGCACTGGGTAATATAGCACCATCATTCTAGCACCACCGATTGCGCTGTCTTAGTACAGCACCTTCTGATTTCAGCACCAGCAGTTCTGCTCATTTAGAATGGAGTCAACAAAATGAAAGTTGCCAATATGGTAAAAATATATTTTATTCAAAACACAAGAGGTGTTATATGGCTTTACATTCAATGATACAGTACATTAATTATTACATACTATAAGTCCCTGACATTCCTAGCGATCCCCTCTAATAGCTCATCAACTGTCCGGTTGCCAGAATTATAATCCTTCATTATAGCTGCTATGCGACTGTTCAGAGACACATACTTTTGCCCCCAGCAATAACCTTGTCGAGTCGGTAGATATAATCATTATGTATTATCTGCTCCTTCCCTCGAGCACTAAAAACTGTATAGCTCATGGTAAATGGGTAATGTGTGGAACATGAGCTGTAGCACATCATAAAATAACAGGACCACTTACTGAATAAATTGGTAAATAACAGAACCAGTTAGTGCATTAACTAGTGAATTACAAAATTGAATTGGCAGAACTGAAATGATCAGCGCACTGAACTGAAACACCTGCCAATTGTGGAAGCTGAAACGATGTGTGCTGATTGAAAAGCGCTGAAGAATATGGTGCTGAAATGAAATGTACTTAACTGAGCTGCACCAATGAAACCAGGGACTCTCATCCCTGGACAAAGTAAATATGTCCCAGAATAATCCTCCCAGTCCCAAGCACTCTCACTGTGAGGGAAACTGAGAAAAAAATATGTCCCGGATGATTTTTTCCAGCCCCCAAGCAGCACTCACTGCAGGGAAGGATGAACAAATAGCAGGGCACTCTCACTGCCTTTCCAATTTGATAACAGTAACAATAAGATAAAAGTAAAATTGAAAGATCTGACCAATGAGCAGATAACCAGCTAAAAACTGAAATTAAGGGTCCTCTTCTTGGAAATCCAAGTTGTGCAGGAGCAGGGCCAAAAAAAATCCCAAACAGGGACCAAAACTGCAAACACCCATGGCCAGCATTATGGAACTCCACCAGGGCCCACCCACCAGTCTACCCCTCAGAGAAACCTAAAGGACTACCGGGCTCAGTCTACCTGCTACCCGGCCAGATCAGGGACCAGCCTTCCATGCAGCCACATTCCCCAGCGGATAGGCATCCTGCAGGGTCGGGATCACCAGCTCACTGCACCACGTTACACTACTGCTTCTACGCCTTCATCTTCCACTGGTCACTTCATACAACAGATACAATCTTCCACCAACCAAATTAATGTCTAACAGTCTTCACTTTCTTCCTACAATTAACAGCTGGACAAATCCCCAACAGTTCACCTCTTTTCCAAAACTTAACTCCAGAATCCTAATTGGGTAGCCTCCAAAAAGCACAGTAATGAATCCAATTAAAACCAAGTAGAAAGGTTAGAACAGCAGGCCCGGCACAGGTGAATGTTATGAGCAGTAGTGAGCTGAAAATAAAATGGCTCCAGTGCACATTACGGAAGATGTATCAGTCGACCCGGTATCACTGACCAGCTTTAGCTCACTTCTATGTGATAATGGCAAGCGTCGAAGAGCGACCCACGTTATCACATCAGGACGGCGAAAGCAATTTCACCACCCTAACATCCTCAGCACATGGAGGAATGGTGCCGGGGACTTGGTTTTTTGCTTTCTGTGGGGAGGCTGCACCCCCAACACCCCTCACATGCTGCACCCCCCTACTAAAGGATTCTCAACTCCAGAGGGGTGCATGTTGGATGGGGTGAAAGCAAAAAAAACACAAGTTTCAGGATGGGTGCAACAAAAATGCAGTAGTGCCCGAACCCAGAACCCCATGCACCACAAGAGGAGACCAATCCTTGATGCTACGGTGCAGCTCGGCAGCCAACTGCAGCACCACCCCCTACATCCCCTCTGCCCCCTCCCAGTCCATGCCCGCCATGCTCGCTCCCCCCTTGCACGTGTAAATATAGTGACATCCTGTCGCTGCAATCGCCCACTCCACCACATCCGTCACCTCTACCCCCACCACCACCATTCAGGCTTTTGCCCACATTAGTGCCACCATTTCAGACAGCTCCATACTTCAGGTGTCCATGTCACAGGCTACCCTTTAGCTCTACAGGGCTAACACAGATGTAGAAACTTACAACAAAACCAAAAAACAGCAAAGCATCAGGGAGAAAACAAGGTACATAGCAAAAAGAATGAAAACAACATAAACTTAGAACAAACGTAGGGTAAAATCAAAAACACAAACTAGCTGCTTAAGCAGCCAATGGCACGCCCAGCATGATGGCCAGAGCCCCCCTCTCCAACTCCAGTTCTGATGTTTGGCATTTGTCCCCCTCAGGCATAATCTCAGTCTGTCCTCAACCTCATCTGATGAGCTGAGCACCAGACTGCTACACAGAGCCACTCCCCCAATCATAGGAGGAGGCCCCAACTAGGTTGACTTCTACTCTTGTCTTTGGTCATTGCTGTGGGGTGGCTCCACTGACTGTGGGCAGTTTCTTCACCTCTCTCTTCCTGGACAGGTAATCCCACTATGAGCACAGGAAGAAGCACACCAAGAAGAGTTTGCTATTTTTCTAAAGTATAATCCTCAGAAGAGATGGTGAATTGGTTCAGAGACTGAAGAGCTGAGTGTCTGGAACCCATGAAGATCCATAATTAGACATTTGTCTGCTTCTCATAGAAACACAGAAACACAGAATTTGGCAGTCCTTATCTGCCATCAAATTCTATGTTTCTATGAGAAGCAGAAAAAAGTCTATTCGCACATCTTTATGGGTCTCAGCTGTTCAACTCTTCAATGTGTGAACCAATGCATCATTACTTCCGAGGATTATGCTTTGAAAAAGCAGCTAACTATTCTTGGTGGTTTCCACACCAGGTAAAACCATAGATTTCTGCTGCTAAGCTGTGGTAGCACAAATAGTTGCAAAATGAAATAAAACTGTCATGAAACACTGCACAGACTTAAAAAGCTAAGAAAATAAAAACTACACTCCTCAGTCTAACTCACTAAAAATCTAATTATTTTATAACAACCCTACTACTAGTCTGGTAAAATACAAATTAAACTAATATCTAAACTGCAGTAAAGGCACTGCTCCAGAACCTAAAATATTCACCCTACATCCCAATATAAAATTATGGGAGTTAAAATCAATGAACTCCAGGAGCACTCAGCAGTCTGCCCAGCCTGACAGCCATCATCATCTCCCACCTAAATCTAATTGGAGATCCTAACTTTTGGAAATCCATTTTTGTTTGATTTTTGCTTTGTATATGTTCAAATAAAAAAATAAAAACTTCTTCAATGTTGCAAAGAAACATCCAAGGCATCATGTTTGGAAACTTATGACATCAGTCCATAATAATGAGTTGTTCACAGTTAAGCAAGAGAAGTGAGACAGAATTTGAAATCTTCTGAGAAGCTAAATTTTAAACTTTCCTTCTTTGATATGTTTTTGGAGACTGTATTTTTGGAATTGTTATGAAGCATTTCTTTTTTTCTTTGTCACAGGAATCAATGTGAGGGGCTGCAGCGCGTGAAGACGTCTTAACCTATTATCACATACCACTAAATAACTTAACCTTCAGCATATACAGCAGCAAAGACATTTAACTGACTGGAATGGAAAACTGTGTCAGTGGAGAGGTCATTAACAGTAGGGATTGCACAGACCTCATGTCCAAGGTTATGATTTTCAGAAGGGTGTACTGCCCTATTTGCAGGACCATCAGAGAGCTCCATGGTCAATTGGAAGCAGCTAGGGAGAAAATATTCCAGCTTCAACTGTTACTAAGCTTGTGCTTACCCCCTGCGCCCCATCTTCCTCAAAGGCCCAGTGGAGTGGAAGGGTTGGAGAGGGGGAGCAGATCTGGTGGCAGGGTCAGTTACATGTCAATCAGCTCTTCCTATAAGGTACCAAAGGCATTTTGCTTTGTGCCTCTGGAAGAGAAGCAGATGCCTGACTTGGGAAGTAGTGACCATGGGTTAGTTGGTGCTGATGGAAAAGGAAACATGATGACACCTGTGGTCAAGGAATGCAGAAGTTATCAAGGAGGATTCTAGTGACAAGAGTATCTATGGTCAAAGGGTTGAGAGGGTGGCAGGAAAGGGTGTAAGAGGAGAGGGTGGTTAGAAGCCTGCCTGGAGCATCAGCCATCCAAGATTGGTCTAGGATAGGTAGGACAGTGGAGGAAGAGGAGCAGGGAGTGCTGGTACATCTTTAGTACTAATGATCTGTCAACTGGCCTATGGAGATGGGGAAGAGGGACTTCTAGAGGCTGGGAGACATACTGAAGAAGCACTTGGTCTCTTTAGCTTTTTCTGAGATCCTTCCTGTCTGGGATGGGGAGAATGGGAAGGATAGAGTAAGTGAGGCAGAGAATGAGGAGTTCAACTAGTGGTTGAAGGGGTGGTGTCAGAAACAGGGACACCATTTTATAGGGGGACTGGGGGCATTTGGGACAGAAGGCTCTTCAATGCTGGGACATAAGACAAATAATTCAGAGCACTCAGAAGTGGAAAAAAAGCTATAAAATACTGGCAAGTGCAAAGACTTTTATTAAACTGGTGTCTCAGCTACAAACAGGTGCCAACAAGTTAACAGCAAGCCTCACTAGGTGTGAGCTGCCTAACACATTTCACACATATAATGTGCTTTTTCAAAGGCACCACGGACAGTGAGTGACATCATTAAATAGTGCTGTCTTAAAGCTGTACATGCATAACACTACCAATTAACATACACAACATCAAAGACACAGATTAAAAAAATGGGTATCAAAGACAGCTACAGTACTAAATTAATAGTTATTGCTTAATAAAACTACAGTTTTTACCATGCTGTTCTCACTCCTATATGTCATGATGCTGTTCAAATTTAATGCCACCACCTGGCAAGAGGGGGGACTAGTCTTTTAGGGCAGAAGTTTGACATCTACATGGGCAAATGGTTAAACTAACTGTGGGGGAGTCTGCAGCTGGGGATTCCACTGTAGAGGGAGAAACAGTGGGGAGCCTAGACAGGATTCACTAGAAATGGGAGTAAGGTATTCAGGGAATAATAGATGGGAGGAACTAGTTCAAGGGACATGGCAGGGTTGACAAAACAGACATGAAAGGAAGTGGGAACACAAGACACCAAGGGCCGGATATTCAAAAAGGGTTGCGCCATGCGCAATAGGGTTGCGCATGCGCAAGTCCGAAAGTGCGCCATTCTACGATATTCAGCAGGAGGCAGTTGCGCCACCGAAAACAGGCTGAGCAACAGCGCAATGCAAATGACAGCATGCGCAACCAAAGGGGGTGGATCCCTGCATAAAGAGCGCAATGTGATATTCAAAGGGTTGTGCAATGCGCAACAGCGGAACAGCTGGAAGTTGCGCCACAGCGGAAATGAGCCAAAATAAAAAGGCTCAAGGAAGAGGCGCAAGAACGCTACAGGGATGCCAAGCGAGACAGACAGAGAGAGACAAACAGTGACAGTCCAGAACAGGGCAGGCAAGGGAAGTTGTGTGGGCCATAGGCTGCAGAGGCCAGCGGGGTACCGGTGCAGTGGAGGTAACAGTCAGGACAGCGGGGTAACAGAGCAACATCAGCCAGGGGTCACAAGCCAGGAGATGGACAGTGCCAGCTTCCACATGGAAGCTGCAATGAGGGGGTGAGAATGCATGCTGCAGGGGGACGTGGCCGTGGAAGGGCCCGTCGGCGGTACGCCCCCAACAGGCAGTACCGTGCCCGCATCAGCTTTGAGCTGTACACAGATGTAGAGATCATGGGCCTGTACCACCTGAACAGGACAATACTGAGACGGCTCTGTGAGCTGTGCAGTGATGTGATGCAGGCATCCTCACGATGGAGTCACGCTCTGTCGGTGGAGACCAAGGTGACAACCTGCATGTGCCTGCTCACCACGGGCACCTTCCAGAGGCTGACAGGGGACACCACAGGCATCACACAGTTGGCCACGCCACGCATCCTCACCCAATTCCTCAGCGCACTGTTGCCACATGCTACGGAGCCCATCCAGTTCCCCAGCACCGCGGCAGAGCATACAGCAAACATGCAGGAGTTCCACAGGGTAGCACGTATGCCTGGCATGCTAGGGGCCATAGACTGCACCCATGTGGCCATTCGCACGCCACCTGGCCCCGATGGGGCTGCATATAGGAACAGGAAGGGCTATTCCAGTGTCAACTGCCAGGTGGTGTGTGATGCCACTGGGCGCATAATCAATGTCTGTGCCACACACCCTGGTGGAGCACATGATGCCTTCATATGGTATCAATCTGCACTGTGCCATCGATTCGAGAGTGTGGACATCCCCACAGGCCATCTAGTGGGTGAGTACGCATGTAGGAATTGCAAATGTGGGGCAAGGGTGGGAATGCCACAGGTGCTATGGTAGTGGCACACTGGGATATTGGCAATATGGACCTGAACATGATACTCATCTCCACCATCTCCACACAGGTGACAGCGGATACCCACTCCGTCCTTGGCTGCTCACTCCATACCGGCGCCCCATGACCCCATCGCAGCAATGCTATAATGAGGCGCATGCCGCCACATGCAACATCATCGAGCAGGTGTTTGGGATGCCTATGGCACGCTTCCGATGCCTAGACACCTCCGGCGGTGCCCTACAGTACAGCCCCTCAAAGGTCTGTGGGATATTCCTGGCCTGTTGTATCCTGCACAACATGGCCAAAGACTGTGGCATAGCCATTCAGGTCGAGGAGGGGGACAGCAATGGGGAAGCCAGTGGCGCCAGTGATGATGGTGATGAGCAGCCCCCCCTTGGACGGCGGGACCCCCGACTGATCCGGCAGGCCCAGCTGCACTGGGCCACCATCACAGAGGAGCATTATGCATGACACAGGTAAGTCAAGGGGCCATGTGCAACCAACACTGTCCTGGCACAACCCACAGGCACACAGAGTAACACACCAGGGGTGCATGACGGCAAGGGGAGTGGAAGGGACCAGGCACACAAATACACCATCAGGGAGGGGTGAACAGTCATATGGACACACACACACACACACACACACACACTAGGCACATAGCGTACATGGGCAGGTGCACAGCAGAGCAGGAACAGACATGGCAAACACACAGAGCCACAGACCACACCCACCACCTGTACTGTCCAAGTACTTGTGTCAGATGCTGGGCACCCTTGCACCTTGGTGTACAGTACAATGCAGGCATCATCATGCACACGCACCTGTGGACAGCAGTCGGGATGGTGTGCAGGTGGTCCGTATGTCAGCATGATGTGCAGGGCACTCACCAGTGCACTGCCTACCATGACGCACATTGCACACAGGGCAGCACCAGACAGGGCCCGCACTGGGAGACAGGTCAGTCATGCTGCACTGTTCCATGGCCACCGTGGATGCGTGGGCAGCCCCGCCGTGACCTAACAGCACTGGCAGGCTGAGCAGGGGCCACATGCGGTGGCACCGATGGACCACCAGGGGTCCCACTGCATGATCGCGACCTTGTCCACACTGGGGTCTGTAGTATGCCAAACATACCTGCATCAGGGGTGCTCGGGATGCCCACAGCAGAACCTGGTGTCAACAGGCTGGGTGTCGCACGACGCCGGGAATGGGGAGTGGAGAGCGTACTGTGTGGGGTGCGCGGTACAGGGGCACCTGCTTGTGTGCCCAATGCAGCCACGACAGTGACCAATGCCTGGGTCTGCCTGTCAATGGCGGCGGTCACATCCATCCGCATATGGACCATCTCTGCAAGGATCAGAGCACAGTCCCTGCTGTGCTGCTCCACAGCCAAACACAGTGCCTCCACGGACGTTGCAACCCACCTTTGCTGCTGTACTGATTCCCACAGCAGGCGGGTGTGCTCTTCAAATGGGTACTCTGCCACAACAGCATCCTGTCCCCCAGGGTATGGTAGATCCTGATGTTCAACACCCCGTGAGGGTGGGCGCTGTTCACCAGGACCAGGAATGGGCATATCAAAGGGCGGTAGGCATGTGCCACCACTGGACACTGTACCCCCAGACCTGGTGGGTGACTGCTGCTGCTGCCCCTCCAACCGCTGTGCCCCAGGGACCACTCGTTCCACTGCTGTGGCTGCAACAGTGCCAGACACCTGCACAGCCACCGGTGCTGCCCCACCGGTGCTGACAGGCACAGCCTGGGACTGTGCCAACATGCTGGCACACACGTTGGAACCAGCTAGGCCCAGGGGCACGTGCTGGCCTGCTGTGTGTCTGTCATGGGACACACACATGTCACTGCCCATTGCAGTCCTTGCATCATCAATGGTGCAGGTACGTGCTACAGCCACAGTCACAGCGTGCTGGCATGCTTGCATGCCAGACTGCTGAGACACAGGCTGTGCACCCCCCACACCTGACTCACCGACAACAGAGTTGGCAGCCCGGCGTGCATGCTGGTGCAGTGCATGCTGGCTGGTGATAGAGGTGGATAGACCCTCCTCCAAGTCCAGCAGGTCTTCCTCACTGCCTGGACCCACCACCACCATCCCCTGAAGACAAACAGGATCTGTAACAGAAAGTGAGGACATGTGAGTGCATGTGAACAACCTTCCCCCCCAACACCACCACCATGTCATACCGTGCAGTGATGGGCTTCCACCTGTCTGGAATCCACCTCCTGGTACACCCTCAATAGCACTCCGCTGCATTGATGCAGCCAGTCAGTCCTCAGCTGGGGTCAGCTCTGCCACCGCTGGCTGGCCCCCGCCTGTGCCAGCACGTGCCTCCCTGAGGGCTGCCACCTTCTCCTTCACCCTCCTGTGGTCTGTCCCCATCTTCTTTTTGCATTCCTGCATGGAGCGCTGGTGGCTTCCATGCAGGTTCACTGCCCAAGCTACCCCCTCCCATGCAGCCACACGGGCCTGAGGGGTGCCCCGCTGTCCACTCAGTAGTGGCTCCTCCTCCAGGTAGGCCTGGAACAGGGCCTCTGTCTCCGCCATGGTGAAGTTGGGTCTCCTCCTCCGCCCACCATCCTCACCCTCACCTTGGCTCTGCTCGGTCATGTCGATCTGTATGGGTGGAAGTGGACACCTGTCACTGTGCAGTCTACAGCATTATCCCATGACCATTGTCCAGAACATCACACAGCATGCAACCCACCTCTCACCTGCAGTAACCGAATCTGGCCAGCGCAGCCCAATGTCGCACATTTATAGCGCAATGCATGCAAATTAGGAGTGGAGCAACTGTAATGAGATGCAAATCGTGCCACTGTGCCTTTGAATGGCTGATCAGATGATTTTCATGTGTCAGCTGAATATCGCCCGTTCAGCGCTTTTGTGCAACTCAGGTTGAGCGGCTGAGCCAATGGCGCATATCTGTGACTGTGTGGTACACTGCATTGCACATGCCCAGGTAGCTGACGGGCATCTGCCGTGCTGATGATGTGCTGTCTTGGCGATCGGCAATTCAGGCCATGGCCACCATTGTGCCAATGATGCTACAGCGCTGGTCACCACATGGCGCAGTGGCAGTACTGTGCAATAGTCCACTGTGGCACTGGCACGCAGGTGTCCAATCATGCAGGACATGTGGACGTCCGATGGTGCTGTGCGTGGCCTTGCGCCACTGACCCATGACCTTGTGCATGACCTTTGCCCCCTGGTGCTATACGTCTGCCATGTGTACGGCTCTATCGCACTGTTCGGTGACAGCACGATGTGGACCGACGGCGCTGTCCAAACAGCGTGATAGGCAGTGATGGAATTGTATTGAGCAACATTTCCACGTGGGGTTGCCGCGCTGCTGAGCGCCATATTGCCACTGTACAGTTTGACAATGGCACGTAGGAGAGCACCACAATGGGGGGCTTTGGAGTTAGCCAACCTTGTGGCTGTGGTGGAGCCCCACTATGGCTCACTGTTCGAGGGTGTGCCCCTGCAGGTGCCACGCACCCATGTGTGGCAGCAGGTCGCCGCTGCCCTGGAGCAGGCCACTGGGTGGTGGAGGACCCCTGAACAGTGCAGGCACTGCTACGGCAACCTGCAGAGGAGGGAGCGTGCTCTGCTTGCGTGCCTCAGGTCACATGCCAGGAGGGGCATTGTGCCCAGGCCAGGTGGGTGTGTTGTGTATGCACCGGTATTGTCTGCATGGGTGACTGTGTAATGTAATCTGCGCATGGGGGTGGGTTGGGCTGTGGTTTGCTGCGAGGGTGTTTGCAGGTGTGTGCTGTTTGGGTCTGGATGTGTGGGCAGGCACACTCAATGGGGCAAGGGGCTGTCTGCTTTCAGATCTCACTGATGTTTTTCTCTTCCTTTGTCTCCCACAGGCATGGAGGAGCGGAGGCAGGCACGGGCTGAGGCATGGGATGGCGGTGCCAGGGTGGCTGGTGGAGGAGGGGTGCAACAGCCACAGTCACAGCAGCAGCAACAGCAGCAGCTGCAGCTGCAGCAGCACCTGATGCAGCGGCTTGATGAGGGTCAGTGTCATTACATCATGGATGCTATTGCATGCTGTGGGGGGGCACGGCCACCATCCATGGACAACACTGCCATGCACGCGATGTGTGACAGTCAGCACTGTCCAGTGGCACTGCATGTCTGTGAGTGCGTCACTGGTGGTCCATGCATGCACTGGGCACATGGCTGTGGCACTGACTTCCCACCACGTAGCCACATCACTGGACAGCCTTGGTTGTGCTGTGCTGGTCATGGGCAGTGTGTGTGTGCAGTGGTACACATGGCTGTTGTTGCCTGGTTGGGCATGTCTTGTGCACGGTCACTGTGGGTGGGTGCAGTCCATCACAGGAGCAGGGCACTTGGCTGTATGCCATGCATGATGGGTGGGCTTCAGGGATATGGACAGTCACAGCCATTGACTCTGATTCCTTGTCCTAGGTGTCCGGATCCTGCACCGCATTGAGAGGTCGATGCAGCGGATGATACAGGTGGCGATGGATTCGCACGCCATCCTGCTGGACCTACAGCAACATGGTCTGAGGCACAGGAGGAGGCCCCGGGCCCAGCACCAGGTGGCAGGAGAGCAGGCTGGCAGGCAGTAGCTGCCCATCACCTCACCCCACCTTCCCTCTCCCGGTTGTTCACCCCTGCCCCTTACCCACCCCTACCTTGTACCCATACCCCCACCCCTGTTTTGTATATTTGTACATAGTTATAGTTGTTGTTCTTCTTATTCTTGTTATATTTGTAATATATATTTTGATATGAATACTGTCGTGGTCTCTGATTTGCTGCTGGCTATAGGTGCTCAGTTGCAGTGGTGTGCATGGCATCTGGGGTGGTATAGTCATGGGTATGTGTGTGTGTGTGTGCATGGGGAGGTGTCTCTGGTGTGGGAGTGGCTTTCAGTCAGTATTGCCATGTGCTGCCACCCACTGCTGGGTGCTCATGGTGGCTCTGGCTTGTATGGTTCTGTGGTACACGAGGTTGCAGTGTGATGGGGGCCTGGGGATTCCTGCAGTGCTGGTCATTGCTCATGGGTGGTGTCTTGGGGTCACAGTGCAGGGTGTGCTGTCCACATGGGGGGGCTGCTGGACACTGGGGTGGTCCGCCCCCTTTGTGTGGCAGTCTCAGCTTGCCAGTGGGTGTGCTGCAGTTACATGGCCGGGATGTGCTTTCTTTGCTTGTCCCCATGGGCCGGTTGATATTTTGTCCCTCCCCCAGTTATGCTGTTCTTGGGGTGTGGGGGTGCATTGTTAGTTCTGCAGTGTGTCCCTGTGCCCATCTGTGTCACGGGTGGTGGGCATCTGCCTACCTCCCTGGTTGTGCTGTTCCATTGCTATGCTGCTAGGGGTGTCATTGCTTGCCCTATGGGCCTCTGGACTGCTCAGCTGGGCTGGCCTTGTTGCGCTATGGCACATCGTATCTGCTCAGCTTCCCCCTTCCTGGTTGTGCTATGGCGCATCATATCTGCTCAGCTTCCCCTCCCTGGTTGCACTATGGCGCAGTTTGTGTGATATTCAGACGTTGGATGCTTGCGCAATTGGCCTTGCTCCATGTTTGAATATTGCGACAATTGCACATGTGCACAAGTAACTTGCGCTTGCTCTTGCTGTTGCGCACTTTTCGGGCGCAGTTTGAATATCCAGCCCCAAGGTTATTAGAGAAGGGTGATAGAGGTGGGCAAGTGAGAACCAACAGAGGCGTGGGTGCATGCTGCAAGATGACCTGCTTCAATGCCAGGAGTCTGGGTAATAAGAACGTGAGCTCCAGAATTTGGTGGCAGACTCTAGGCTAGAGCTAGTGGGTGCTAACAGAAATGTGGCCAGTCTAATACAGCAACCCAAGGCTTCACCCTATATAGTCAATATAGCTCTATGGTTTAGGGCACTGAGCTGCAACCTGGAGACCTGGGTTTGAATCACACAGCCTCCACTTGCATACTGTGTGATCCTGAGCAAGTCACTTAACTTTCTTGTGCTCCCGGGTCACACCAAGAAACAAACTTCGGCTTAGTGTGCCTCTCCTGGTTAAACAGTTCCCCCTTTCTTTTCCCTTAGGTGTAACAGAGGGATGGGTAGAGGTGAAAGGGTGGCTGTCTACATCAGAAAAGGAATTGAGGCAGTAGAAGATGCTACAATTTGTGGGAAAGGGGAGGTAGAATCACTATTTGTTCAGCATACAGAGCAAGAAGACTTGCATATATGGCAGTGTACAGGCTAGAAGGGCATGGAGAAGAGAGAGATAAGTAACCGGGTGCTGAAATGGGGGTGTGGGTGGAAAATGGGTAAACTGTAATAGTGGGAGATGTTAACCTAATAAAAATCAACTGGGGCATCCCAGTGGTCAGCAGCACCAGATGCGTGGCTGTGCTTGATGTCTTGCAGGACTGCATGTTGATACAACATATCAGGGATCCCACTAGACAATCTAGACAGTCAGCCATTCTAGGTGTGGTACTACCAGCTCAGAAAGAGTAGGTGTATGGTTGGAGGAACGACAGGTGTCCTGAAACTACAATATTATATGGTATGGGATGGTCCTGGGCACCTATAAGCCCTCATCTAAGGCTGATTTGCTAGACTTCAGGAGGTTGGATTTTGACCATATCAGGGAAATTGCGTTAGGTTAGCTGGTGTAGATAGCATCAGGGGAGTGGAGGAAAGATGGGGTATTGTAAAATGGACTGTTCTTGAGGCAATGAAAATATGTATGAGAAAAGGTATAAGAGACCTTGGTTCTCTGAAAGGGTCAGGAAGGCAGAGAGGTGTAACAATATAGCCTGTATAAAGTACAGAGAATAGTAGGGGGTTGAAGAATTGCACAAGTACATAGGAGAAAACTAGAGGGACCAAGATGGTATTCAGGATCACAATGGCTGACACAAGGCTACATATTGCAGTAGGGATCTAGAGAGGAGCAAAACATTTCTTAACATTTGTAAAAGAAAAAGAAAGATGCAAGGGGAAATTGTCAAGCTAATGGCATAAAGGGGTCCCAAAAAAGAAACTGCAGAAATTTACTGGCAAAAAATTTGGAAAGGGTCTAGCAGCCCTAAAGGTAAATGAGGCCCTGGGTTTAGAGAGGATGCTTCTGAGGGTGCTAAGGGAATTGACATCAGTGTTAGCCATATCTCTGACAAAGCTATTCAATACCCTATACAGTAAGGGGAGGTTCCCAGGTACTGAAGGATGGTGGACATGGCTCTTCTGCACAAGGGAAGAGATAAGAAGCAGCCAGGAAACTGTAGACCCATCAACCTTATCTATATGATAGGTAAACTGATGGAGACACTAATCAAACAAGATCTAGTGGAATACATGGAGAAAAATGGACTTCCAGATAGTCAACAGCATGGATTCATGGCAGGGAGGTCTTGTCAGACCAACCAGATAGTATTCTTTCACTGGGTAACAGAGGTAGTTGACAAGGACCATGCTGTAAATTTACTCCACTTCAACTTCAGCAAGGCATTCAACTTAGTGCAGTATTGGAGGCCACACCTTCACAAGGACATTAACCAAATTGAGGCAGTCCAGAGAAGGGCCACCAAAATGGTGCAGGGACTGCATCAGAAGACATATGAGGACAGATTAATGGAACTCAATATGTATACCCTTGAGCAAAGGAGGGAGAGAGGTGATATGATCGAGACATTTAAACACCTTAAGGGCATAAACAAGGTGAAAGAGTCTAACATGTTTAAATGTAAGAAAAATAGCAGGACAAGAGGACACAGCATGAGATTAGAGGAGGCGATTAAGGGGAATGTGAGGAAATTCTTTTCACAGAAAGGGTGGTAGATGCATGGAATGGCTTACCACAAGAAGTGGTGGCTATGAATACAGTGCAGGGCTTCAAACAGGCATGGGATAGGCATAAGGGAGCAATACAAATGACTATGAATAGATAGGTCACTGACAGAGCAAAGGCCGATGGCACATTTATAAGGTAGAAAAAGAAATGGGCAGACTGGATGGGCCTTGTGGTCCTTATCTGCCGTCAACTTCTATGTTTCTATGTTTCTATTGAAGGCTGCTGAAGAAGATGTGGAGATCTGGGAACAGCTAGGGAAATAGTAAGGCATGTAGATAATTGGTTGGAGGGGAGGCAGAAGAGAGTTGTGATGAGAGAGAGAGGTCATTAGGGGAGTACCACATGGATCTGTTGTGGGCTCAGTCCTCTGCAATATGTCCATCAACAACATGGGAGAAGGAATACAAGGCAGGTTGTGTCTATTCACAGATGACAACAACCTCTGTAGTAGAACTGACAATGTGAAGGGAATTACACAGAGAACTGCAAAAGCTGGAAAACTGGTCCAAAGTTTGGCAGCTGAAATTCAATGCAAAAAAGTGTGATGTTATGCACTTAGGGAACAAAAACTCTAGAACAGAGTATTGGGTGGGGGGGGGTAAGCTTGGCAGAACTTCATGGGAAAGGGACCTAAGAGTCTTCATTAGTGACTCCCTTAAACAAACCAAATGCAACAAGGCTTTCAGCAAGACCAATAGGATGCTGGGGTGCATAGGAAGACAGTTCAAGAATAGAAGGCAGGAGGTACTGTTAATACTGTATAGGTCACTGGTGAAGTCACAGCTGGAGTATTGTGCCCAGTTCTGGAGTCCCCACCTAAAGAACAGACACAGGACAGAGAAGGTACAACATAGGATGACCAGATGATTCAGAGCCAGTAGGGCAGATCCTATGAGGATAGGCTAAGAAAATAAACGTGTATTCACTTAAAACCAGAAGAGAAAGGGGGGATAGTTCCAGAAAGGTATTAACAAGGTGAAATGTGTGGAGTTATTTACCAGTAATAGAGAAGATCTGACAATTGGCCATGAGTGCTGTTTGACAGGGGAAGGTATGAAAAGGATGTGAAGTATTTTACAGCTTGCGTGGTTGAGGCATAGAATGGTCTACCGACAGAGATAGTGGGTGCCAAAATCATAAATGGCTTCAAACATGGCTGGGATATAGTCAAGGAGATACCAGCTACTCAGCAGGAAGTGGGGGCAGAAACACAGATAAACAAGGTATGGCCAGAGCCGATAGGGCTGTGAAGCGCTACCAAGTGACGAAAGTTACACATGTGCATAGAAATTTTTCAACGCCCAGGTGTAACTTGGCCATATATTGGAAGTATTGCACTAAATTTTCAACATGGCCTTTTTTGGACCCCTTCTTATGAACAGTGCCAGTGTAATTTTGTTCAATTGTCCCGAAAGGTGATTGTGCAGACCAAACATGCTATTCTGCACCACAGGTGCGAAAACACAGTTCGGGCAGGTGGTGGAAAATGAAAGCTGTACAGTTGTGAAGGAGGTGTACAAAAAATGGCTATGTTAAAAATGTGAAGTGAAAATATTAAAAATTAGCGATGTTAGGAGTGTGCATAGAAACTGCATAGCACACGCTCGTAACGCACTCATTTTTTTGAATTTTTTCACCAAGTTTTTAACATGGCCTTTTCTGGACCCCCTCCTCATGAACAGTGCCAGTGCCATATTTTCTAATTTTCCCAAAAGGTGATTGCGTGGAACAAATGCGCTATTCTGCGCCACAGATGTGAAAACACATTTCAGGCAGATTGTGGAAAATGACAGCTGTACTGTTGCGAAGGAGGTTTGCAGAAATGGCAATGATAAAAATGTGGCATGAAAATATTAAAAATTAGCGACAATAGGATCGTGCTTGAAAACTGCACAATGCACACTCATAAAGTGATCATTATTAGAAATTTTTTCACCAAATTTGCAACATGGGCTTTTTTGGGACCCCACCTCATGAATAGTGGCACTGTCATTTTTTGAATCAGTCCCAAAAGGTGATCCCATGCAGTGATTGCAAAATCACCTGTCCAGGCTGAGTAACAAAATGACAGTGACAGTTTTTATGAGGTGGGGTCTCAAGAACCCCAAGTTGAAAATTTTGGGCAAAAATTACAAAAAATGGCTGAGATATGAGCATAAGTTAAAAATCCCATTGAATGGCTATGTATCATGTTAACCTTTAATTCTTCAGTCCGCAGTTGGGCTTTGCAGAGTGCAGAAGTGTCCAGGTCCAGAGAAGATGACAGCACCGAGTTTCAGAGATAAGTATGGGGTAAGGTGGGGGGTGTGGGGAGGTGGGTGCTTAGTGGCAGGGTGAGGAGGAGGGAGGGTGTCCGCAGAGAGGACGTGGGACTGTTTTCAGTTTTGCAGGGGAAATAAACTGATGAGGGCCGTTTTCTAATTTACAGGACAAGTAAACATTTAGGTGCACTGGGATTGGCTCCCAGTGTGCCACATGAATGCTGACATGGGGATTGGGCACCCTGATGTTGGGTATCTGTAGGCAGGTGGCACCAGGACAAAAACGTGAAGAGGGACCGTTTTGGGTTTTACAGATAAAACCATATTTCGCACACTGGAGTGGGCTCCCAGTGTTGCCATATAACATTGTGATTTGGGGATGACTTAGGGAGGGGGGCACGAAATAGAGAATGGCATTGTGCCATTCACAACATACCGGCACCGCAGCATTGCACATGCTCATGACTTCGTGCATGTGCGTGACTCATGCACATGTGCAGTGCACGCATTGGAATGTGGAAGTAACAGCCAAAATAGTGTGGCTGTTATGCCATACACTGAGGCTTTCAGCTCCACTGGACTTTCAGAACAGGGGTGTCGGCAGGCATACATACTGTACTCAGCAGAGTACAGTAAAAACAAATCAGGCAGGGGAAACAAAAAGAGGAAAGCAAGGACATTGTGAGTCACGTTGTGTCTGTGTTGCGCTAAGCCCTTTTGCCTTTGTTGTTCACTATAGGGCACTGATGCCACCAGCCATATGTACAAACAAGTATAACTTACCAGGCAGGCAGAAAAACAAAGGAAGGAGTATTTCAGGAAGAAACTGATTACCTGAACTCAGACATGGCAAACAGAGGATGGGGGCCTATTATTGGTGTGATGTGGCAACAGATATTTTGGTTTATGTTTATATAATGGAGGAGGCAACAGTGCATCAGTTTTGAGTACAAGTTTAAAATTCCTAGCTACACCCCTGTTTCAGAAGGATACTTCCAAAAGTCCAATGGAAGAGGTTGTGAGATCAGCCATTTTCAGAGATAAAAAGCTCTAGCAAAATGGCTGTAGGCCTAAAAAAGGGGAATAGTATAAGTGAAGGACCCACACAGACAATATATCCTGAGGTAATTATGTATTTATTTTTAAATTGTTTACCAGGTAGGTGTACTAGGCCACATGGCCCATTTGCAGGCAAGACCTGGGCAAGAAGAAAAATGCAGTAAACATATGCAAAATACTGTATAACATATACAATAAATGTGTAACAATTCAATTGAAATAGAACTATAAACTACGAAATATAAAAGCAAAAAGGAAAAAAAACTTACACCCAAATTTAATAGAATCCAATAGATATAATTTTACTAGCATGAATTATGTAATAGGATACATCATTTTTGTAAGAAATTATGTAAACAGCATATGTAATTAAAAACCAACAAATATATTCTAGATGAACCATTTGCAACCTGTAATGCTTATAGGTGGCATTTAAAAATGAAATTTAAACAGTCCATGGGCCTAAATGTGTCTTCTATCTGTAGGAAGTTTGTTCTAGGTTTTAGGCAAATTATATGCAGTTGATCTCTAGCCAACACTGGACTTACACTGTGGAATAGATCAGGTAATGTCACCTCTTGCTCTCATGTTCAAATTTACCATTTTAGTGTTAACAATATGATAGGGTAATATGGACAGATTGGATGGATGAGGCTTCTTCTTCTATCACTGTCTATGTTTTTATCTTTCCTCAGGTAAGGACTCCAGAGCTGGTCACAGTTCTCCACATGAGGACTAACCAATGATCTTTAGAGAGACAGTAATACCTCCTTCCTTTTGCAGTCAATACCCTTCATATACAACCCAGTATCCTGTCTGCCTTACTGTAGGCCTTGTTACACTGGCATGATTCTTTTAGGGAGCCATTGATGATAACCCCTAGGTCTCTCTTCTCTGAGGTTGTACACAACTTTACTCCCCCCTCCCCAATCAGGACTCTGTCCTGGGGTTCTTATTCCCTATCTGCATCACCTTGAATTATTTGGTGCTGATTTTCAGCTGTCAATCCTTTGGCCATCTCTTTAGCATTTATAGGTCTCTGCATCTCCCTAACCCCCTCTTCACTGTCTAGCAGGTCACAAAGTTTAGTGTCATCTGCAAAGAGACACATCTTGCCCTGGATTCCTTCTCCTATGTTGCTGATGAACATATCAAAAGGGAATGGTGCTGGGACCCATTCTTGTGACACCCCACTGGCGACCCTCAGTCTTCTAATTTGACTCCATTAACCATAACCCAAAGCCTCCTGGCTGTGGGGTTCTGCAGGGCTCAGTCTTGTCGCCCTTACTGTTCAAGGTGTATATCCTGCCATTGGAGGACATTAAAGGGTGGTACTGGCAGGGTTTTCACTGCTATGCAGATGATACCCAGCTGTACTGTCCTGTGCACCTGATGCTCAGATGTCGGCCTCTGTATTTAACAGCTGCCTCTAGAAAATCCAGAAATGGATGACTCAAAACTGGCTTAAGCTTAACGCAGACAAGACTGAGGTGCTGGTTGTGGATACAGGTCATCAGGGTAGGGGGGTACCCCCTGTCCTAGTGTTGGGGGGTGTTCCTCTTACCCCACCTAGACAGGTGAAGGATTTGGGCGTGATTCTGGATGACGGTCTGACGCTTGATGCTCAGGTGTTGGCTATGGTCAAGAGTGGATTTTATCGTCTTAGGAATATCGCATGAATCTGAGCCCTGATCCCACCTGAGGATCTGATCACACTGGTACATGCTTTCATCACTTCCAGGTTGGACTACTGTAATGCTCTGTACCCAGGGTTATTGGGAGGTAACCTCTACAGGCTGCAGCTGTTGCAGAATGTGGTGGCAAGATTGCTGACAAGGGTGAGAAGATATGAGCATATCACCCCAGTCCTCCATCAACTGCATTGGCTGCTGGTCAGGTGGAGGGATTGTCTTCAATTTAAGGCTTCTGAGCTACAAGACCCTGCACGAGAGGGGACCTGTCTATCTGCAAGATCTGTTTGTCCCCTACCATCTGCCCCGGCACTCTGTTCTGCCAGGGGAGGCCTTCTTGGAGTTCCCAGGGCTAGGCAGCGGCATTCCTGAGACAGAGCATTCTTGGTGGCTGCACCTACCCTGTGGAACTCTTTACCTGTTTATTTAAAGGAGGCTCCCTCAGTAGAAGCCTTTAAGAAGGGCCTGAAGATGTATTTATTACAGGAAACATTTAACAATTAATTATGTGTTTTTATGGGATAGGTACAATAATACTATCCTCCCAGTTTGTATTGTTATATACATATACATATATATATATATATATATATATATATATATATATATATATATATATATATATACTATATATATATATATATGTATTCTTGTAGGATTTTAACTAATTGTACTGTTGTTGTTTGTTTGTACAGCACCCAGAGTCTCCAAATGGGCACTTATATAAATAAAATATCTATCTATCTATCTATCTATCTATCTATCTATTTATCTATCTATCTATCACCCTCTGCTGTCTCATTGCCAACCAGTTTCTCACCTATCTGTACTCTTAGCTGCACCCAGATCCTCTAACTACTTCAGCAACCTTCTGTGAAGCACTGAGTTGAAAGTCTTGCTGAAATTGAAGTAGAGTAAATCCACAGTATGGCCCTTATCCACTACCCTCATTATCCAGTCAAAGAATACTGTCAAATCAGCCTGACAAGACCTCTCTGGCATGAACCTGTGAAATGGGCCTTAATGCCCTGGAGTATATTGCTTTTCAGGTGGTCCATGAGGTCCTCTTTGACTAGTTTCTACCTCAGTTCACTTACAATACAGGGAAGGCTGACAAATCTATAGTTACTCAGCTACTACTTGTCCCCTCCCCAAAATGGAGTTGGACTATGTTCACTACCCTCCAGTCTTTTGGAACTACCCCTGCCTGAACTGAACTGTTGAAAAGCCTCACCAGGGTTTCAGTTAGTTCTGTTGCTAAGTGCTTGAGCAACCTTGGATGAATCCGATCTTGACCAAGGACCTCATCTATCTTTATGGCTGCTAGCCCTTTCTGAACCCTTTCACTGGTAAACATTTGCTGCCTCATCTCTGGGATCCCCCTTAATGTATTTATTAATTTTCAAAAGTTTAACCGGGAAAGACATATGTGGCTGTTGACAGCTTGTTTTCAGATGCATTCTTTGGGGAGAGGGGGAGTAGAGTATACAATACAGGATATGCACATGAAAACACATAATGTGAGGTGCAAAAGCAATAAATAAAATATAATAAAAATGCAATAAAAGAAAAGTAAATACATAGTAGAGTGCAGTCACGATTTACAGGTGTATTGTCATAATGATACAAAAAAGATGAATGTTAATAATGCAATTTGAGGTACAATTGCTATATATTATACAATGGCACTAATAAATGCAGAAATCTGATTGGCTGACTGGATGTTTAATCCATGAGTATATCTCAGCATAACTCAATCTGACAAAAAATCAAACTTCCCCCTAAATTCAACACAAACATGCCGCCATCTTAATTACCCGGTAAACTGCATGCAAACACGTCAGTTTGAAATGTGAGATGGCTTCCGAAGTAACGGACTCCAGCACTCTCGAAACTCATTTCAAAAACCACAACCCCACTTTTTTCCTAAAATACACGGTAGAGTCAAACATCTCCAAATGATATGATGTACCTCAAGAGAGACCGCAGCTTTCTCTCCACACAGTCTCACATTCCACACAATGTTGTCAGCTGCAAACTCCTCCTATGCTCGTCCCCACCAGTTTCCATTCCGGTCAGTGCTGGCACCTGTAAAACCAACTTCCTCTGGTGTGCCATGGTGCTGCTACTTCCTTGTTTCCAACTTAGGGCTCCCATGTGATCCCAGCTCATTAGCAGAACTAAAAACAAAAAAATTTAAAAAAACCTCAGCTGCAGCAACAGAGCTGCTGATGTTTTCTGTTAGAGTACACCGTCCATTTCTCAATGTGGCAACTGTCCTCTCCGGGGAAAAATGCAGTGCTCTAGCAACCAGAAGTGGGGACAGAGGTGTGTGTGCATGCATTTGTCCAAGTACATGGCTGCCATGCCCTACAATAAAAAATAAATAAATTCAGGTCCCACTTGCAGTTTCAGGAATATCTCTCCTCACTCGCTCTCTCAAGCAGTACAGGGTCGCTCAGTCCATCTCAGCTAGCACTCCATGCATCTTGTCTGGTGATGTCAAAACACATCATTGGAGCAAAGTAAGGGCAAGATGTGTGTGTGTGTGTGTGTGTGTGTGTGTGTGTGTGTGTGTGTGTGTGTGTACGTGTGCATGTGTCTACCTATCTTACACACAGAGGAAGGATATTGAACAGAAAAATCAAGTAATAACAGTTTTATTTTTTTAAAACAAAAAACACTTTAATAATTTTTTTAAAAATCTACCTATTGTATAATCACAATAAACCACTCCAGGGTGTGGGTTATGCTGAGATTTACTCACGCTTGGTGAGGATTTGGTCACTCGGCCTGCAGCCTCAATACCAAACCACACCAGGTGTGAGTAAATCCCAGCATTACCCACACCCTGTCATGGTTTATTGCTTAATTATACAATGGTACTTTTTAAACTAGGAAACTGATTGGCTGACTGGGTCTTTTATCCATCAGTAAATTCCTGCATAACTCATGGATAAAGACCCAGTCAGCCGCATCTGCAGTCCCCACATAAAAAAAAAAAATCAATCTGATCCCTGCAAAGTAAACCATCAAACAACCATTTTCATCAACCAGTAAACAGAGATGCAAAAGCATGACTTTCAAACATGCAGTCGCTGCTGAAGTAACAGGCCACACTATTACCCAAACCCACTTTGAGTAGCATGAAATCTTTTATTTTCTAAAATACATTTGCCAAAATTGTAAAGGAATGATGTACCTGGAAACAGAATGGAAGCCAAACTCAGACTGCGGCTTTCTGTTGATTCCATGCCACGTTCCCTCCCAGCTCCTCAGACGCTCGCTCTGTCCTCTAAAGGTCACTCCCTTCAAGTTAGCTGCCATTACTGCTCAGTACCCTCTGATCTTGGCCCCTCTCTACTCTTCCAGGGACCGAGGCAGAAGTCAAAGAAAACAAAACACTGGCTACTTTCTTTCACCAGCTCAGGAGGAGAAGAAGATGATCATGGAATAACTGTTCTGAAGCGCATGCACAAAAAGAAAATGGAGTCACAGCTCCCTATTTTAAATTGGACCATCTAATGATTACAAAAACCCGTCCCAGCTCCTTGAATAAAAATGAACATGAGGCACAGTTATAAAGACTTCCCATCCCCAATGAAAACATCAGGGCCATGAATCAAAAAGTACTACAGTGCTTGAACATCAATAACACAGCCGTAGTAACAGCCCTAGAAACGCAGGACTGTTTTTTGTGGTGCAGGAATAATTCCAATAAAAATAAGTTAAAACACCAAAGATGAACCTTTTTATTTATTTTTTACTGTTACAAAAAAGGCACCCATTGTATAATCACAATAAACCACTCCAAGGATGTGGGTTATGCTGGGATTTAACCACTTCTGGTGTGAATCTAGTCACACCACACCAGACGTGGGTAAATCACAGCATAACCCACACCCTATCATGGTTTATTGCTTAAGTAACTAGGAGCAATGCCAGGTAATGCCACTCTCTGGCAGAGGCTCGCTGTCTTCCCTTGTTAATACAGAGCAGAAATAGTCAATAAGAACATTTGATTTCTGTCCATCTTCCTCAATTATCCTACTGTAGCTCTCTCTCTGTTAGCTTAAAGGGACACTGTCAACACCCTTAAGCCTAAAGTGTTCCTAGCTTTAAAAAAAAAAAAAACATTATGTTTGGTCATATTCTGTAGAGATTGCGGATGTAGTTGGTAGTTTAATTCTCATTTTTAATTTTATTTTAAAAAGTGAAAAACAAACTGTCCACCATATTGGTGTTACCACACTAAAACATGTTTGTTTACATTCCTTGATCAACACCCTCTACATATTTCCTGGACTTAGGAACACCACCAACACAGTTTAGCCACTAACTATGTAGTGGGAGCAGAGGAATCAATTGCACCATGAGTGGCTACACTTTTAGGAGGTGTTTCTAATGTTCAGGAAGTATTTATGAAGAACAGGTCAAGGATTTGAAACAAAACAAGATTAGGTATAACTATACATAGCATGCATTTCAGTTCTACTAAGCAAGGGGAAGATACAACAACCAGCAACAACATTGAATTTTAGGGAAGGTTACCATTCATAAAAAGTGGGGTTTTAACTAGAAATAATATTATATAAAAAAGGTTGACAGTGTCCCTTTAATTCCTCTTCATGTCTTTCTTTTTCCTTAATATATCTGTAGAACTGTTTTAACTTCCCTTGACCCTCTCTACAATGCTCAGCTCTGTGTCAGCCCTTGCATCTATGACTGCCCTATTGGTTTCCTTTGATCTCATTTGATACTCTCATAATTCTTCCTACCCTTACATTTCCTTGTACCTACTGTAGTAAATGTCTTCTTTCTGGCTCTCACAACTTCCCTGATTTTCTCAGAAAACAATATTGGTCACTTTTACCTGTTTCTTTTGATTACTGTTCTCAAGAAAGATGTTGCTGCCACAGTAATGGCCCTCTTAATTGCCCAGCATCTTTCCTTAACATCCCTGGTGATATCCACTCAGACTAACTTGTCTCAGACCAGTTCCCTCATCTGGTTAAAATCTATCCTTCTGAACTCTAGGACTTCATCCTTTGAGGAAGGCTTACTGGTCTTAAGTTCCATGCTGGTTGCTGGACCTGGTGACTTTTCTACCCTCACCCCCTCCTACCACTTCTCAGTTGGAGAACACCATATCAAGAATGATACGCTGCCTAGTACATTCCTTAACCAGCTGCACCAGCAGGCAGTCCTGCAATGTATCCAGCTGGACCTGACTTCTGGATCTCCTATCCACTAGAATGTCCCTATGAATATCTGGCAGGTTTAGATCTCCCTCCACCACCACCACCACCACCACCACCCCCCTTGTCACCACCCTTTTTGTTTAACTCTAGCACCTTCTCCCCCATCCTGCAGGTCTATAGATCAGCCCCATCCATAGTTTCTTGCCTGAATCCCTTGTGAGCTGAACCCACAGTGATTTTTTTCCCCATTACATCTCCAGAAATGTCCATCCTTCACTGCCCCTATGTCTTCCCTGAAAAATATAACTATGCCTCCTCCTTTACCTTTCCCTCTGTCCTGTCTAAACATTTTGCAGCCTGGGACTATCGAGCTCCAATTGTTATTCTCTGTGGCTCAAGTCTCTTTGATGGCTCTTAGGTCCATCTCAGCGTCTGCCACCATTGCCTATGTCTCACTAATTTTATTTCACAGTCTTCTGGCATTAATGTGAATCTCTTTTCATATTTCCCCTTCTCCCCTCTTGCTTTTTCCTGTTCCTTCTCCCATGTTATTCCCTAGCCTACTTAATTTGTTTATTTTCCATGCTAAGTGTAAGAGTTGTCAGCCCTCCTTCATTGGCCTCTTCCATTAATTAATTTAAACTTAAATCTTACTGTTCCCCACCTTGCTGCTAGTAGTCCCTTTTCAGTGAGCTAGGTTCCCTGTGCATTCTACCTTCACAGTGTTTCACCTAGCCTCTGTCTCTCCGCAGTCAGTTTTAACTGTCCAATGTAGAGGTCAAATGTCACCCCAGAGCACTGGCCCCCTCTCCTGTGACATAAAGGGCATATACCTAAAAAGCTTGAAGAGACTGCTGTCCCAGAAGCCCCTCAGTCCTCCTCAAAGTGGTGTTCCCTCCTCCTTACGCCATCCCTTCAACTGCCTATTAAAATCCTCAATCTGTTCCTCCCTTAATCTATCATTTCCATTCTCACTGTCGCACAGAGGGAAGACCTCAAAAAAGGACAAGGAAGCCAAGTGCACCTTTAATCTGGCACCTTTAGTGCTGCTTCACTGCCTTCACATGCTTCTACACAAGACTGTTGATACCCAAGTGTGCCAGCACCCCCAACTCCCCCTTCCCCTTTCTCTGCCATCCTCCCTATCCTATCTGTATCCTGGCTGGCTGGACAATCAGGGTGGCTTCCAACCACCTCTCTCTGCTACACCCACCTCCACCCTTACTACTCCACTTAAGCACAGGCTGCCTATACAGCAGTGAATCACCTCCAAGATCTTCCTGCTAACATTTAAAGCCCTACATGGTCTGGGTCCAAGCTACCTGAAAGACCAATTGATGTATTACACTCCTACCACCCTCTCAAATCTGAGATTGTGCCAGGTCCCTCACTCTAAATCAATTGGGGGACAGAGCTATTGAGTGACTTCCACTCTCCTTTGGAACACTGCTGGAGGGAGTTAGATTGGCTCACACTGTGAGTGATTTTAAGCAATTACCAAAGACTTATTTCTCTGCACAGGCCTTCCCAGATTAAATTATTACAGCTGTTTTACTATATATTTATCATATTTATGTTTTATTTAGCTGTCTAATGCTATTTTAATGCTGTAAGGGGTTCTGAGCCTTTTAGCTAGGACACCAAACAAATAAAATTGCCTTGCCTTGCCTAACACTGAGTCAACAATCATTACAACTCTCCTTGCTGACTTCCCCTGCTCAACCCCTCCAGGTGCCGCCAAGTTATCCTGCCCATTTCCCCCAACTGACTCAGAGTTCCCCCCCAATGAAGTCTGGTACCTGAACCTCCTCCAGGAATGAAAACTGATTTACTGTTGGAATTGTGTGGGGTTGTTCAGCTTCCTTAGGGCTGCCCCTTCCACCCTTCCCCAGTCCCCTTTCCACCCTCCATCCCCCCAGGTCACTGGGCCACTGGGGAGCGACAGATGAGATACTGTATCTCATGTTTTACTGCTACCAACTGAGAATGGAGCTCCACAACAGATGAGGTAGTGCCCCCTCCTCTAGCGCATGACCCTGGAGAAGAGCATCCTACAATCCCCTCTACTGGATCCCTCTCTCCTGTACCTAATCTGTATAGTGTTCTTATGATAATCCCTGGACTATTGTTAATAACTTGCTTTCCTCTATTTGCCTAGTACCCTTAGACTAGAACCAAAATGGCCTACCTTATAAATGGATTTCTGCTACAGTTCCTGTCTTACGTGGTTTACTTGGCTGTACCTCCTAGACTGCTACCTTGTACCCCTAACCTCAATAGGTTGTTAGGTACAGATTGGATGCATATTTACTACAAAATTTCAGTACAATACCATTAGTATCATACTCTGTATTCTTACCCTAGAGAGGTATGTAACCCCCTACAGACTGGGGTTTACTATAATGTCTTCCTGGGGTCCTTAATGTCCACTGTCAGGCTGGTGTTCTGTCTTAAGTAGTTCTGTGTCTTTGCATGACAGTGCCATATTGAGCCTCTATGCCTGTCCCTTTAAGAGACTAGCTAATCTGTGCTTAGAAGATGGTCTGTGCTGGGTTTATGTGATTTAGGGCTTGCGACCAGCCAGACAGTGATCTGAATCATTCCTATCTGCAGTCACTACTTGCACAAAGGTAGATTATGGTATCCAGTGAACAAGTTGACCGCAATTGAGCACTTACAAAAAGGGTGACTCAAACATGGCACCTGTGCTCTGCCTATCTGGCAGGGTAGTGACTGGATACAGGAGTAGGAGACTACAGTGACGGGATGTTGCTATATATACATGCACACAAGGTGGGCGGGATCATGCCGCATGATGGGTGGAAGGGAAGGGAGGGTATGTGGGGTGTAGTGCAGAAGTCAGCTGCCGAGCTGGCCATGTGGCATGGTGGGTAGGTGGTGGGCTGGGGTTGGGAGGGTGCTGGTTCGGTTCTGGGCGTGATCACTTTTTGAGTCAGTTTTCATCTTTTATTTAAGTTTACACCCCGACAAGCACCCCCCCGGAGTTGAGAATCCTTAAGTAGGGGGGTGCAGGCAGAAAGCCCCCCACAGAGAGGATGTGGGGGCACAGCACCCCCTCATAACATAGAAAACTGGTTGCTGGTTTCCTAGTCGCTGTGAGTGTACATCGCCATAATTCATTTTTGGCAATGTACACTCTCCCAAATGGCGATCACCCTTCTGCGATCGTTGTTTTCACATAGAATCAGAACTTATATAGGAACAGTGCTTATTTACTGTTTATATGCTGTTATATTAAAGATAGAGAAGTTTGTCGAACCTGCTTTGATTGCAGCTCGAACATTTGGATGTGAGCCACCATGTTAGGTCCTGGACTTCAGTAATTGGACCAATCAAACCTCTGGGGACCTAAAATGGATCCTGTCCCCAGGGGTCTTGTTGGGAGGAAATTCTGTAGTCTTGTAGTTTTAGCCAGTTGGTGCCCAAATGGACCTGGAGGGGGAGCCCTTACTATGACTGACAGCTCCTTTAGTCAACCAAACCTTTGGATTAACAAGGGAAATGACCGGTGTGCCACGATCAGCTAGAGTTAGAAGTTGAAGTATGAACAGTTCGAGCCTTTGTGAGGCTCCTCCCAGAAGGAGCATAGGGGAATCGATGAAAGGAGGCTAGACTTGCCTTCCTGCCACTTTCTCCTGCATTGAACTGCCTGATTGCAGAAGATGGACCTGTCCAATTCCAGCATGGAACTGGGGCAGCTAGAAGAAGAAGAAGTGTTAGTGTGACTTGTGATCTGGACCGAAGATTTGTTCCTGAAGCAATCGGCCCAGCTTGTGTGTGGATCAAACTCAGATTAAAAGGTTTGCACTGTAAAACTGTTAATTTGCCACCGGACTAAATACAAACTGTTTACAGAAGTAGTTATCGAATTATATGTGTTGAATGTGTTCCATGAGTCGAGATTTGGTCCCCCATGATCGAATCTGTCATGCCAGCTGGAGGCTTCACCAGCAGAACATCACAAACTTTGCTAGAACTGTTCACCCTATCTGGGCCCTGCCATTTCAGCCTAGGCTGCTACTCCTGCACCAGAGACTATTTCAGCAAGAGACCGGCCCAGGGATTCTGCCCCCTGCATGACATCACACAGGTTGCGACCATCTAGAAGTGTGTCGTGTTAGCCCAGCTTCCCCCTGCCAATTGATCATCACTACAAGGTCTACATATCACCTGTTTTGCAGTGAATCCCTGGTAGCGTGAGTACAATCAGGGTAGCACCCTCGACAAGGGTTTAAGTCATCTGTGGTGCCATCTTATTGTTTCTTTTCCTTGGGTTTACAAAGGACTGAGCCAACCAGCTTGGATGACAAATAATTGGGTTGTCTAACTGCCTTTCTTTCCACCAGGGCCCCAACATCAGCTGCTATATGCCGGCCACCCTCAGGCAACGCTTCAGGCTAGCCTGTGTAACAGTCTGGGTACCCAGTGTTGTGGAACTGTATATTGGGACTTAAAGTGTATGCTAGAAAAGCCTGATTTAAATCAGAATACAAATCATTTGACTAGATTCAGGACCCTTCCTTGTTCACATCCCTGTAATGAACCCGATTTTTTTTTCATGTTTAACCCGGCTAGTGTGCATATTATTAGTTGATTTACAGTATTAAGAGTGTACTACAGCATTGCTAACCTTATTTTCCAGGGGGTCTCCAGGGCAGTTGCTGCAGGTCCAGCCCTGCTGGTAAGTGAGGAGGGTGTGAGCACATTATTACTGTTTCCTATTGATTATGACTTTACCGCTGTGTTCTATACTAGGCCACTAGGGGGATTGGTGGGTGGTTATTAGCTTCCCAGAGGGCTATACAAAAGCAGATAAACAACCCCAATACCATTTCTCTGGGTGGAGGCACCTTATTAGGAGAACTCAGACCCCCTCAATCTGTGAATAGCCATACAGGCAGGGGTAGTAGCCCTTAGAATAGAGCCTCCTAGGGGTTACAGGTAGATACTTGCAGATGCTAATTTTATTCAGCAGTTCAGCAGGTAAGACACAATGGTCATTCAAGCATTGAAACACCCCAATCATACATGCATTTAGTACAAAACCACTTATGTGAGGTAACACCACAGTTGTGAAGTAAGTGTACCTGAAACAGGGAGTTATAAACGTATTGGTCTGTCAGTTATGATATCTTAGGTCTACCCAATAATTTCAGTGGCAAAGACCCCTGTATACCTACATTTTCTGTGCAGAAGTCCTGCAGAGACACACAGGTCATATACCACACTCCTGCAACTTTGCACTTATGCCCCAGGGCATAAACACACCAGGGTAGCTAATGGTCAGGCATTATACAGCTCAAGTAGCAGAAATCTAGACAAAGATTAGTGCAAGGAATCAAGTTATTAGAAGGTTCAGATGACAAAGGTTCCACGTCAGGATTACAAATATTACAGCATATGTTACAATAAAATGACAGTAAATGTTACAGTTAAGATAGAGACAGGGTGAGTCAGCACATGCTAGAGGGATAGCTTGTTGAAGCAATCACGATACATCAAAGTTGTATAAGTACAATGCTGACTGAACAAGAATAGGTTCCAGTGCCAGGTTTCTAGAGAGACTTCAGAACACAAAAATGATGTTTATACCTAGTTCAATGACAAACTGCAATTGTGTTGAACTACTATGGCAGCCCGCAGGGATTTGTTGAACTGGACAAACATGAGGAGATTCAGCAGTGATTCCAGTAGTTCATTTAGCCAGACTGCAGTACCAGTAGCAAAGGAATGCTTACCCATCTGAGTTCTTTTATTTATTTACTTTATTTATTAACAAATTCGGAATTACAATCCTTTAAGTGAGAGACTCATTTTCAAAGGCTTCACTTCAAATGACAGTACAAAGGTAGTACAAGAAATTACAGACAGCCTATATACAGCAAAGGGTGATTCAATTAATAGCACATCTGAGTATGCATAGTGCTTGGACAATTATACAGGCAGATAGTACAGAAATCAGAGAACATAAGTATGGTACACAGGCTATCAGTATAGTATCTAACACTAACAGTACCGAGGTATTACAGTACTGGCTATCTATATAGTGTATAACACTGACTATACAGAGGCATTACAATTTGTAGACTTGGGCAGAGGCCAGTGTCAGTGCATTAGGATGGACATAGTCCATTGTCAGGGGGTGGTGGCTGGGGCAGCTACAGGTGTGGGATGAAGTGAGATGTGCCCAGAAGAGAGATGTAAACTGGCCCATCCTGAGTTCAAGGGTGATGGAAGGAGGGAGGGAGTTGAACCAGGTGGGGGCATGGTAGGGAAATGAGCGTTGGCCTAAGGAGGTTTTTTTGGTAGTGTGGCTGAGTTGATGTGATTGGAGAATTCCAGAATGGCAGGTGGTGCTATGGCCCAGCTGGAAGCCATGTTGTTTGGGAGACAGGATGTCATAATTGGCAAGGTACTCAGTAAGCTGATCTGAGACAATGCACTCTAGGGCTTTGGAGAGGGGAGGGAGGATAGAGATGGGGCAGTAGATCCCAGGGGTGAGTCAGTTACCAGACTTATGGATGGGGGTAATGATGTTGTCTTCCAGAAAGAGGGAACTTTACTGAGTCGAAATGAGAGGTTGATGAGGTAGGAGAGGGGGGAGAAAACTTCATCTAGTACCAGGCGGAGTCGTTTATGGTCAGTAAAGTCACTGCTATTATGGGAGCCGTGGAGGGCTTTGAGGGTACTATTTGATTTCCTGAGTGGTGAGGACTTGGAAATGAAAGAAGGGGTGGGCCGGGGAGCATGGGGAGGAGTAGAGGAGAAGAAGTCAGGGGAGGATGACACTTAGGTCAGAAAATGAGGTGTTAAAGGTGTCAGCAATGGTAGTTTTGTCATTGGTGATGGACCCATTCACCGTGAGTTATGATGGGGGGAAGGGTTGCCGTAGAGGGTTTTTATATTCTGCCAGAAATTGTGACCTGACCCCCAGGTTGTTGTCAGTGCGGTCCTGTAGTGGTTGGCCTTAGTGTTACAGATGGACCAAGTACATTGTTTATGGGCAGCCCTGTATGCCTGGCTGTCTGCAGGCTTGCCGAGTCGAGGGCTTCTTTCCAGGGATCATCAAGACGCTGCATGAGGCTCAGGAGGGATGAGGTGATCCAGGGGTATCAAACCCTTTGATCATCCTCCTGGTGAGGGTGAATTTGTTGCAAGTGTTGTTAAAGAGCACGTGAACAAATCTAGGATAGAGTCGGGGCATGGGCACTAAAGGGAGACCAGTTCCAGATTGAGAGATAGGATTTTAGGTGGGTGAGCATGCCTGGTCGAAGTGGCCTAGTGAGGATTTATTTAGGGGGTGGTTTATTGGTAAGGCAGGACTAAGTGCAGAGAATGGGGGAGTGGTCACTGAGTGCATTAGAGAGTACCGTGATGTCTGTGAATTTATGAGGCCGATTGGTTAGGACAAGGTCTATAAGGGTAGTGGTGCCAGTAGAGTGGTTGAAGCATGTAGGGCAGGTGACCAGTTAAGTCAAGGGATGCTAGAGAATCTCGGTGGTGAGAGGCTGAAGGGGAGAGACAATTGATGTTTAGGTCACCCAATAGAATGAGCTTAGCCTTGGAGGGGGAAGGTGTAAGAGGTAATCAGTGAGGGGCTGGAGGGTGGTTGCCTGGTTCCGTGGGGGAATATAGGCTGCTATGAGAGTTTAAGGAGCTTTGGAGTGGCCAGAGCAGAGCTGAAGGGGGCAAAGCTTGGGCACCGGTGGTGAGTTGAGGGGGGGATGGGCATATGCCTGGATGGTGTCACGATTGTAGATGGTACAGCCTTCCCCACGTTTACCCACTCTATCATTATGAAATCGTGCATACCCAGAGATGGCAATAGAGCAGTCTGGGATTGATTTGGATAGCCAGATTTCCACAAGGGAGAGACAATCGGGTTGGTGCTGAGCTATCCAGCCCTGGAGCTCTGTGAATTCTTTAGAAAGGCTACAGATGTTCATTGAGGCCATATGTAGCACAGGAGTAGTGGTGCTAGGGTGGGTTTGAGTAGTGAGAGGTCCAGGGTTAGGGTGGATATGTCCCTGATATGAGGACGAGCAAGGAGAGAGCTCTGAGGAGCTGCCAGCACAGTGCTTTTTTATGCCTGGATGTGCGAGATCGGATGCTGGTTGGTTGGAAGGGGTGTGTGGGGATGGGAAGGGTCCTCAGACTAGGGCAGAGGGGATTAAGAATGTTAAGGCAGCATCTAGCAGTAGGAGATGGGGGACATCACAGGGAGAGGGGCAGAGGTGGGGACAGAGGGGAGGGTGGTGTGTGTGTGGGGTGAGAGGTGTGGGAAGGTAGGCAGGGGCTGGACAGGGGATAGGGAGGAGGGTAAGGGAGAGAAGGAGGAGTGGTAGAAATGGTACAGAACTAATGGCTATAGTTGGGGGTCAGGGGAGTGAGGGATAGAAAGGTATGTTTCAGACACCAGTTTTTAGGGTGGCCAAGATAGCAGTGGTAGGGTGCTTGCCTGCAGAGCGATTGGTACAGAGTTCAAAACCTATGTGGGGAGTGGAGAGAAAACCCCTGGAGGAGGGGGAAGAGAGGAGAGAATGGGACAGTAATGGTGGATGGAGGGGAGTAAAAAGGTGGTTAAAGGGGGGTGGCAATATCAACTCTAGTGGCCAGGGATAGGCAGTTCAATGGCATTCTTGGCTATACTCCTTGTGCAATATTGGTTACACAATGGGTAGAAACAGTTTTTTAGCATGTGGGTGCTAGGCTCATCAATTCTTTCTTGGCAAGTGGACAGGATTGAAACTTTATTCTATTGGGTAGGGGTAGCCAGTTGGTTAGTGAGTAAAAGGTACAACTGTGGATGTGCTTGTCAGTCCCTAACACAGTGGCAAGCATTATTGCATAACACATTGACCCTGTTTAATACTGAGTCACAGGCAGCTGCATAGTCAACTAGAGACAGGATGGAGTTGGACAAAATCAGTCACTTGGTGTCTGTAGTAAGGCTGCAATGATTTGAGAATAGGACATCCAGTTTTCTATTGATGAAGGACACCAGATTGCAGGGGGCAAAGGATAAACTGTTGTCCAGAACAACTCTAAGATATTAGAATGTCTCCACCTACTCCAGCATTTGACTTTTGTTGCTGAGGATAACAAATGGGAGACCTTTCTCTTCATCTGAGTGCTGGTGAAAAGCATGGTTTTTGTTATGTTGTAGCTCAGGACTAGTTTATTGCTAGAGAACCATTTCTCTAAGGACTCAAAGTTTCCCTGGAGATTAGAGGTGAGGTTTCTAAGGTTGGTGCTATTAATACAGACGACAGCATCATCAGCATACAGGAAAACATGAGCTGACTGACAGGCAACTAGCAGTTGGTTAATAAAAAGGCCACAGAGGAGAAAGCCAGCATAGAGCCCTGTAGCACACCTGTTGATCTCAGGTTTGTCAGACAGGGATCCATCAATTTTCACCCTCTGTGTGCACTCATATGTTACTTTGAAACCAGGCCTCTGAGTTCCTAGGCCAAAGAGCTGACTGAGTAGGAGCTTAAGGTTAATGAAATCAAAGGCCTTTGTTAGGGCAATGTAAATAGATCCCCCATATTACCAGTATCAAGGGCTTCTTGCTCACAGCTGGTGTATTCTACAGTACCAGTACTGTATTGGTGTTGTGTAGTTTCCTAAAACTATGCTGCAAGGTCCACTGCAATTTATACTTTTCTAGGTATGTGACTAGGCAGTCTGACACAATTCTCTCCAGGGCCATAGATAGCGGGGGGTTCTTGAGAGTGGGAGGAGAGTTTCTTCAGAGCCAAGATGAAAGCTGCACGTCCAGTGCCCCTCCCCCCACACACACTTCTTTTGCAAGGACCTTTCTGATACACTTGAGGTGTCCCATTGGCTGTAGCTCTGCACCAATGGGCGGCAGCCCCACCGGACAGTCAGTCGGCGATGGCGGGCGGCAGGCGGTGGATGCTGTCGCACCGCTGCGGGGAGCGGGTGGAGGGGCTTCGTGCGGGTGGGGGGACAGAGACTTAGACACCAGGGAGATGTTTGGGGGTTAAAGGTGACATTCTGGCCCGCCATCGGGCCTCTTTACGGTCCACTGACCACCAGGGAGTTATTCGGGTTGGGGAGGGAAGGTATTCTGCCCGCGATCGGGCACTGGGGGTTACAGGTTCTGCCCGCGATCGGGCACTGGGGGTTCATATATGTTCTGGCCCGCTGATCGGCTTGTGGAGCTGCAGTGGGGGGCTTACATGTACGCAGTTCTGCCCGCCGATCGGCTGTGGGTGATGTGGTGGGGGCGACATGTACGTGTTCTGCCCGCGATCGGGCTGTGGGAGATGTGTGGGGGGGTGTCATGTAACTGTGATGCCCGCGATCGGGCCGGATTGTGCGTCGGTCCCTGACGGCTGCTGCCTGGCAGGGTGGCCAGGAGCAAGTCCTCGGGGATCGGCGCACCTACATGCAAATGGCATGCAAATGGGCATAAATAGATGCAAATGGCCCCCCCTGCGCCTTGCATAAATTATGGCCCCATTTGCATGTCACCTTTTGAATATCGGAAATTTGGCGCATGGCGCAATGGTACTTGCGCCACCGCAAGTTTAATGCTCAACTCTGGCAACTTGCAGTAAGCGCGAAGTTCCACTGCGCTCATCGCGCAAGTGTTGGGAGCTGGTGATATTCAAAGGAGTTGCTCAACAGCGCAACTCCTTTGAATATCACTCCTGCCACACCCCTGCGCAACTATTTTGAGCAGCGCAGGGGCTTGCGCCTCAGACTGGCGCAGTTTGAATATCTGGGCCCAGGAGCCTTAACAGGGCTAAAATGTCTGAACTTGATGCTGTAGTGCTACTTCATGACTGAAGTATCATTGCAGTACCTGAAACCTGGTGAGATGCTTCTTTTGATTGGGTCAAAGAACTCCCCAACTACAAACTCTATCATAAGAACAGGGATGGTAGAATAGGGGGAGGTGTCTGTCTGTATATAAGAGATGATATTCCATCACATTAAATAAGTACCACTAATGACACAGAAAGCACCTGGGTTCAAATTCACGTCAAGGGTCACCTGGAACTTATTGGAAATTGTTACAGACCACCCTCGGCTGATATACATTATACAAATGTTTTGCTTAAAGAAATTACAGATTTGTCTGTTAAGGGAGATGTGCTGGTCCTGGGAGACTTCAATCTCCCAAAAGCTGACTGGATCAATATGAATGGGGAAGTGACCTTGAAAATACCTTTGTCACTGCCATGCTTAGTCATGGTTTAGAATAATTGGTAGATAAACTGACTAGAGGCAGTAATATCTGTGGGTGGCAGTATAGCGCAGTGGTTTAAGGCTCTGAGCTGCAAATCTGGTGATATCCAGCAGACCAGACCTGGGTTTGAATCCCTCAGCTTCCACTTGCATACTGTGTGACCCTGAGCAAGTCACTTAACTTCCCCGTGCTCCCAAGTTGCACCTGTAAAAAAAGCTTTCAGCTCAGTATGCTACTCCTGGTTAAACAACTAAAAAATATATAAATCTTGGTCCTCATCTTAACAAACACTGAAGAGAAAATCATGGAGATAGAAATAAATGCACCCCTGGGCAACAGTGATCATAATTCTGTTCAGTTTGTCATTACTACACAGAATATTAAATGTTCTAATCATTCAGTGTTTAAGAACTATGATAAAGCCAACTTATCTGAAATTATTAAAACTATTCAGTCAGTCAACTGGACTAATGTCCTCTCAAATCTCACTGTTAACCAAGCTTGGGAAAAATTTAAGAGTACAATTCTACACCACAAAAACTCTTATGTAACCAACAAAAACAAAGATTACAAAAAAGGTGAAATTCCAATATGGCTAAACATTTCAATAAGAAACAAACAAAAGTTAAAGAAAAACTGTTTAAAAAATTCAAGACTGCACCAAGTGAAGAAAACAATAAGCTATATAAAATGCATTCCTAAACTTAAAAATATGATTAAAAATCTAAACAGAATATTGAATTCAAACTTGCACATTCTCAGGACAGCAAAAATATCTCTGTTTTCATATAAATGTAAAAAAGGAACAAACAGTATGGTAGGTCCACTAGTTCATGAGGGTAATGCCTTAGAGTCCGACAAAGAGACAGTGAACCACTTTAACAGCTTTTCTGCTCCATCTTCTCCCAAAAAATCACAAAACTCCTGTCCATTAGTAGTGGAACCCACCCCTAAACCCTATGTCATTAATGCTGAAGATGTCTTGATGGTACTGTGTACTTTACAAAAACATACCATCCCTGGACCAGATAAAATACACCCCATGCTTCTCTTATGGACTGCTCCTGCAATATCACTTCTCCTATCTATTATTTTCAACAAATCCCTGTCTGCACACAATATTCCATCTGACTGGTTAAAGACAACTGTGATTCCCATATTTAAAAAGGGCAGCAAGTCTGAAGGAAAAAATTACCGGCCAATAAGCCTAACGTCAATTGCATGTAAATTAATGGAGCACCTCATTAAATCATATATTACTACTCAGATTACTAGGAGGATTAGGACATAAGGAGTCCACTGGCCCATCGAGAATGTTTCCCACATATATGGACTATTTAGACTAATAGTTGTTTAGAGTAATAAAGCCTGTCTAAGGTTGTTTTAAACTCATTAAAACAAGAAATGTCCACCACAAACTGTGGGAGTGTATTCCATGCCCTAATAGTTCTAAGAGTATAAAATCTTTTAGAGGTACAAGCCCTTGGGACCTCAAGTTTTCTGTAATGTGATCTTAGATTACTTCTGGCATTACTATATTTTAACTCACAGCTGGCCATTAGTTCATCAGATGGCAATAGTTTAAAAAGGAACAGTAGATCACCCTTTGTCTCCTAGCTTCTAAGCTGAATAAGGAAACATTGACGTAGGACATATAGACCACTCTCAGCATGGTTTCAAAATGGATACTCTTGTACCACCAATTTAATATCTTTTCACAACCACATAAGTGAGGACTTTATGAGGGTACCCCCATGGACATCATTCTTCTCAATTGCATCCTTGCATTTGACACTGTACCCCATCATAAGTTAATAAATAAACTTACAAAACTGCAATTTTCACCCTGATGGGTAACTGGGTTAACTTATGGCTTTCTATCAGATCCCAGAGGGTTAGAATAAATGGTGTCCATTCCAACATTGGCGATGTTAGCAGTGGAGTGCCTCAGGGATCGGTTCTGGGGCCTTCATTATTCAGTATTTTTCATTAGTGGCATGGTCATCAGTGGAAATAATTTCCTTTCTAAATTTGCAGATGACACTAAGCTAGATGGTGGAGTAAACAATGCTGAAAGTGTTTTGTCGCTTTCATCCTACCTAAATAAAATAGAACAATGGGCCCTAGATAATGATATGAGGTTCAACGTCAATAAGTGCATGGTTGTGCATTTTGGAAAAAAAAATACAAACACAAATATTTTTTAAACAACAGTTTAATTATGGTCTCTACTTGTGAACGTGACCTTGGTATCCATGTGAATAACAAATCAACATCATCAGACCATTGTATAAAAAACACCCGATTGGCAAATAACTTATTGAAACAGATAAGGCGCACCTTTGTTACTAGGACAGAACAAAGCCTAGTCCCTATCTATCAAGCATATATTAGACCATATTAAAATTATAGTTCTCCCTTCTGAAGTCCCTACATTAAGGGTGACATAGCTATGATTGAAAGGATCCAGAAGAGAGCAGCAAAAATAGTACTTAGACTATCCAATAAGGATTACCAAACAAGGCTAAGGGAAACTAGAATCTTCTGTCTTCATACTAGGAGATGTAAAGGAGGTCTCCTTCTCACATATAAAATTCTACAATCTCAACACTTGATGGAACAATGTGGACTCAGATTTTCAAATAGGTGGACTGCAGCCAGATTACATAACAAACAACTTGTTGTAGAATGGACAAACACTTCAAAAAGGGGTTGCTTGTTTAATATTAGAGCCCCCAAAGCCTGAAATAACCTTCCACAGGAAATTATTGACTCTAATAACTTTAATTTATTTAAAAAATTAGACAAACGGCTCTGCTCTCTTCCACCATAGGCAAATTGCCTACTCAAGGTGGGGACAATCACGATGGGCGTAAGCCTATTTTTGTACTAATAAACTAAGTAAGTAAACCAAAACAAGTTCTGACTCTGTATCAATGCCTCCAATACATAAGAGCAGTTCTAGACAAGGGGGTGGACAGGGTGTTTCGACCAATGGACCACGCAAAGACGTTGATCACTCAGGTTTACTTAGTGCAGTCCAACCATTACATTTCCAGCAGAAGCCTGCTCTCACTAATTGGCGTTACTGCTGCTGCTATTGTCACAGTCGTGCTGGCTCATCTGTGTATGAGGATTCCTCAGTGGTTCCTCCTTGTCCAGTGGGCTCAGCTCATGGGTGATCTGGAGTGTCTCATATACAGTAGGGGATTCTTCCTCTTCATCGCTCCCTTTTCTTGCAGTTGGACTATTCCAACCTCAAGACAGGGTCTCCTTTTCTCCATCCCTCACCCTCTTAGTCATGATGATGGATACCTCAGCCTCCAGTTGGTGTGCCATCTCTGGCCCTTCTGGACACATGGCCTTTGGTCCTTCCTGGATTACGCTCTCCACAGCAATGCTCTTGAATTGAGAGCTGTTCTGTGTGATTTACAAGCTTTTGCAGTCCTCCTCCAGGGTCTACCTCTTTGATCCACAGACTAATATCTGTGATTTATTACACCAACAGACAGGGTGGTGTTCATTCTTAGCGCCTTTGCAGGAAGCAATGAGGGTCTGGCATTGGGCTGTGTAACATGATATGTTCTTAGGGCTGTCTTTCTGCCCACCACTCTCAAAGCACTAGTGGATCACCTCACCAGGTCCCCAGCACTTTCCACGAGTGGGAACTCTTGTACCTGGTGAACGACTTTGTGGGTTTAATATATACAGTATATATATTTTTATACTTTCTTTTTATTCAGAGATATTGTATTACATTAAAGATACAAAAATTCAAAATCTATCTTGATACAATATTATATAATACAAAAGAGAAACCAAAAAGCATAAAAATACTTTTTACTTTTTTTAAGGGGAAATAAAATGAAAATTCCAACATTATTTTCAGTAAATGCTAAGAGCATCTACACATTTTAAATACTAATTAATACTGTTTCCGCTTCTCCAAGCTAATTTACTTCCCTTTAAAAGAATTAATAAACAGAATATCCATATGGCAAAAAGTAAAACAAAAGAAAATACAGTGGAGTGGGGGAAAGTAAAGCCCATCCTTCAAACACAAGTACCACAAATAATAAATTCATATAGATACTGAAATATACTGAGTTTCACTCTCTAGATCTTCCTCAGACAGATCAGAGTCTAATTCAGTTGGCAAAGCAATATTTTTATCATAAAAATATTTTTTGTTTAATATTTTGCCTATTAATTGCATAATGTCATTGCAATGTCTTTTATCAGTTCTGTAGCTTACCTAACTATGTTTGTGTTTTACTTGTTGAAAGTTCAATAAACTGTGAAAAAAAAGATGGGTTCTCCTCAATACTGACCTTTTTTTGTCCACATACAATGCAAAACTGCCACATTTCTGCTAGCTCGATCCAGGGTCTGGAGAATTTTGGCAAAACGCATTGTACCTCTCCTGGAATGGGAGATTCCTGTGCACCTTTCATCTGTTCCCTCTGATCCAGAGAGTTCTGGTCAAGTTGAGAACAGAACTAGCCATCCTGATTCTGTTGGCCCCATTCTGATTTTGTCTGATTTTGAAAGCAGCACAAGGGAAATCACAGAGTTTGGAACTGTCTGATTTTGAAAGCAGCACAAGGGAAATCACAGAGTTTGGAACTGTCTGATTTTGAAAGCAGCACAAGGGAAATCACAGAGTTTGGAACTGTCTGATTTTGAAAGCAGCACAAGGGAAATCACAGAGTTTGGAACTGTCTGATTTTGAAAGTGGCACAAGGGAAATCACAGAGTTTGGGACTCAGTGCTTTGGCTTCTCAGAAGGAACTAGAAGGGGGACAAGAACAGATCTACAGTACAGTAGCTTCTTGTTGTTTTACATTGTTTCTTGTGGATTCTACTTGGTAGAAGGTTATTTCTTTTCTTTCTTACTACTAAGGGGCTAGCAGAGTATTGTTTGGGGCTGTTGGAATTTTGAAACCTGTTTTGGTAGCTATAAGTGGGCTCATTTGTTTGATTCACTGTGTGGCAGGCTGCATTTGTAGAGGCCTATTTCTTCTGTTTTAAAACATAATTGGTGTGATTTAACTGGGTCTGTTTCTTTGAATTGGAGACATATATCTTCTAATTCCAAGCCTATTTTGATGTGTTGTTGGTGAAGCTGTTTGAATTGAGTCCTGTTTCTTTGGGTAGCAAACCTATTTTGGGGGCTTTGAGTAGAATTGTGATTCATTGTTGCTGGCTTCACTAGCTGCAAAGTTTGAGTGCAGAGTGGGGGAAGAGTGCTAATGGTCTGACCAGAGGCCTCAGCTACCTGATTGTTTCTGGAAGACTTGGGCTGGTACCACCCTTGGTCCATTATTTTCTTTATACCAGGGGTTCTGACATCACTTCCTCAAACAGGCAAAGGATATGCACCTGTCATAGCAAAAGCAGACATCCAGGAAAGGAACAGCAGCAAGTGAAGAGGACTGCTCTCTCAGTGGAAGGAAGTAAATGCAAATCTAGGAGCTTTCATTATTACTTCTTCGCATTGATATTGCATTAGGGAAAGGAGGAGTAGGAGTTTGAAGAAGGTTGTGCAATGGCTACTTAAAGTCTGTTTTTAGTGTGGATAGGAAGGATAGGAATATAAAAGCAGTTGCTCAATATATCTAACGTGTGCAACAAAGGAGGTAAGAGAATAAAGAAAATGTTTTGCACTGATAGAGGAGGAGAGGGAGACTTGGAGGAGTGTTTGGTATCCTGCATCTGGAAGGGTGAGGGTGCTGGTGAGCAACGACAGCAATGGGTAAGGTGGTAGGCTGCAACAACTGCAGTGCTCAATCTTTCTAAATTTGCCTGGAGTGTGGGAGGATGTTTAGTGTGAAACCACATAGAAAAACTTAGAAAGGAGATTGAGGGTCTGCAGGAGGAACTAAGACAGGCAAGGCAGATTGGGGGTGGGTTAGCCCAATACTGGGGGAGGAAGAAGGGAGATGGGAGGCAATTTAAGCCAACAGTGGTGAGGAGAGGGTCAGAAGAAGGAAGCAGAAACAAAGGGCCCAGGCCAGGAAGAACAATTGCCAGGGAAACCAGGTCAGGAGACAAAAGACAAATGGAAGGAGAATAGGGACTTGTGAGGGAGGTGAAGAAGTGGCAAAAGTCATGGAGTGGAAAGGAGAGAACAGGTTACTATGAAGAGAGAGGAGGCGGGCATTTGTGAAGGGCCTTCAGAAAATAGTTGTGCACTGCTAGAGAGGAAGAAGGTGGAGGAGGAAATGATGAAATTAGAGGAGTAATTGATAAATGCCTGGACCAAACTGGAGCGGGGGGAAGTTCTGCTGGGAGAATTGCAACAGGGGTAAAGGGAAATAATGTGCAGGAGGAAGAAGAGGAGCTGGAAATGAGAAAGGAGATGAATGGAAGCAAGCAGGGAGTAAGAGGGGTGGAATCTTAGTGCTGGGGGACTCAATACTAAGAGGAGTTAGGTGGGGTAGGAAGGGGGAGAGGCATAGTCGCATTTGGGTGGAGGCCATGCCAGGAATGACAGCGGAAAGGGTGGGACAGTCTGTTCTGAAATATGCTAGAAGGGGTAGGGACAAGCCTCATTTAATTATACATCTTGGGACAAACGACCTGGCTGACAAGACAGTAGATACAGTCCAGAGGAGGTTTGAGGAACTAGCACAATTATGTGAGGGGCAGGAAGATCAGTAACTTTTTCAGAGATACTTCCATGCCAAAGGCAAGCACAACAAGAAAGCTGAGAATAGAGGAATTTAATGGATGGCTAAGAACCTGGTGTTGTGCTAAAGGGTATGGGCTGTTGGGGGGTGGGAGGGACCTGGGAGGACAGTAGTCTCTATGCCAGGACAGACTACACTTGAGTGAGGAGGAGAAAAGTGTTGAAACAGAGGATGGAGGAGTACATAGAGGAAGTTGGGAATTTAAACTAGGAGTGGGGGTGGCAATTGGGGAAGAGATATGCAGAGACCACAGGTTGGGAAACCATATGAGCTACCCCCATAACAGTGACAAAGGACAAATGGCAAGTACTGTTGGTGATGCTAGGAAAGGAAGGCAGGATGGGAGGGGGGAGGGTGGAAGGTGGTTACCCTTAATGCTAGGAGCCTTGGGAGGAAAACTGCAGAGTTACAGGTTCTCATGGCAGAGGGAGAGGTGGACATTGCAGTCATCACGGAAACATGGGCCACCCAATACAATGACTGGGACCTGTCTGTACCAGGGTACAGGTTATTTCGTAGGGACAGGGTGATTGGGAAAGGGGGTGGCACTATATGTGAAGGAAGGACTGAAGTGTGTAAGGGAGGAAGGGGAGGAGGGTAGTATGGAGTCACTTTGGATGCAAATCCAGGATTCAAGAATAGGATTCTTAGAATGGAGTGGTGTACAGGCCACCATCTCAGATGGAGGAGTTAGACAGGGAACTAGTGGGACAGATCAGGAGGACCTGCGAGAAGGGTAGTGTGGTGATTGTGGGAGACTTCAACATGCCAGGAGTGGACTGGAGCACCCCAACAACCAGGAACAGAAGGGAGCAGGTACTGCTGGATGCCTTCCAGGACAGCTTCCTGCTGCAAATGGTCAGTGAACCAACCAGGTTAGAAAATACCCTTGACCTTGTGCTGGCAAATGGGGACTTTGTGAGAGAACTTACAGTGGAGGAACCGCTGTCAGGGAGTGACCACCGCTCAGTATGGCTCACATTGGATATGGGCAGGAAGGAGTGGAATCTGGCACAATAGTGCTGGACTTCAGGAGGGCTGACTTTGGGAGGATGGGGAAGTGGTAAAGGGTACCTGGCAGAATTCAATCTAGTATGGACACTAACCAGAGGTGGGAGCTCATAAAGCTGGGGATAGTGGAGGCAACCAAAACCTGCTGCAAAGCCCAGAGCAAGAAGGCTAGGGCTAAGAAACCGATCTGGTTGAGCAAGGAGGTCATGGAAAGGTAAGGAGGAAAGAGCTGCCTTTAGGAAGTACAAGAAAACAGGGAGGGGAGGACAGGGAGGTACTTGACAGAATCGAAGGAGGTGACAAGGGCAGTAAGGGAGCCAAAGCATCTACGGAACTCAGGCTGGCACAAGGCATTAAGAGGGGAGAAGGACCTTTAAGTACATCAGGAGAAAAGGAGCTGTAAGGACCACATAGTAAGGATTAGGAAGGAGGGGTTGGGTGGAAGCAGGGTGCGATAAGGCAGAAGCACTAAATGAGTACTTCTGCTCAGTATTTACTGAAAGAGAGGGTGACACCCAAGGTGGGAGAAATGGCAGAAGCAGTGGGGAAGTGGTGACAGATGGCGAAATCATGGAGAGCAGAGTTCGAGAGGTTTGAAGGCACTGAGGGTGGACAAGGCGCCAGGCCCAGATGGCATCCACCCAGGGTACTGAAGGAGCTGGCAGAGGTCCTTGCAGGACCTTGGGAACCTATTTAATGCCTCACTACATTTGGGGTGTGTACCTCAGGACTGGAGGATGGCTCATGTGGTGCCCCTCCACAGCAGTGGCCCCAAGGATGAACCAGGAAACTACAGACCAGTGAGCCTCACATCCATCGTGGGTAAGCTAATGGAGACTATCCTGAAGGAGAGGCTGGTGGCCTCCAGAGGCCAAGGACTACAGGACAGCAGACAGCATGGCTTCATATGTGGCAGATCCTGCCAAACCAACCTGGTCGGAGTTCTATGACTGGGTAACTAGGCAACTGGACAGGGGCCATGCAGTGGATGTCCTGTATCTGGACTTCAATGAGGCATTCGACTCAGTGCCACATGGAAGGCTGGAAGGAAGTTAGTAGGCACAGAGGCAGGTGCAAAGCTGGTGAGATGGGTAGGAAACTGGCTGCAGGAGGCAACAGAGGTGGTGGTGGGTGGGGAGCTCTCACACCCAAGGGCAGTGACGAGGGTGTTCCACAGGGCTCAGTGTTGGGACCAGTGTTGTTTGGGATATTCATTGCAGACATATCATGGGACATCAAGAGCAAGATCAGTCTGTTTGCTGATGATACCAAGGTAGGCGGGTGGTGGATGACCTAGGGGATGGCAGGGTTGCAGGATGATCTGGCAAAGCTTGAAACCTGGTCAGACACCTGGCAACTGGGCTTTAATGCCAAAAGTGCAAGGTGCTGCATTTTGGGATGAAGAACCCAAGGAGGAGTTACCAGCTAGAGTGCAGCTAGCCCAGACAGAGGAGGAGAAGGATCTAGGTGTGCTCATTACAGGGTCAATGAACAACTCGGCACAATGTAGGAAGGCAGCTGCAAAGGCCAACAAAATGCTGGGTTGTATTGCAAGGGTATATCCTCGAGGAGGAGGAGGTGATTCTGCCACTGTATGGGTCATTAGTTAGACCACACCTGGAGTACAGCATGCAGTACTGGCGTCCGTGTCTGAAGGGGACATTAAGATCTTACTTGAGACACAGCTCTTGCAGCAGGTTACACCATTAGGACTGAAGCCGGCAGGCGTCAGGACCCAGGAAAAATTCTAGCTAGCTATCTTCAGCGGGGACCATCACCAGCGTCAGGTCCGCCTCCAGCGTCAGGCATGGTACAAAAGGGCGGTCCCGCCAGATTCCCCAGTTCTTTCCCGCCGTCGACTTGCATGTCTGACCCTTCGGTTCCAGTCTAGTGCGCGACGCGTGGTTCAGAGCTTTCCTCCGGGAAATTCTTTTTTCTTCAAGCAAGATTGTTGCTGATGTCCTCTCGACCTCCGTCATCCCTCCAAGTGTGCTTGCGGACAAGATCCTTCAAGGACCCCTAGCGGCCTGTGTTGGGTGCCTGGGCCCAGACCACGATACCGGGCCTGTTCGTTTTCTTAGGCTTTAACAGCGAACAAGGATCCTCAGAAGGCCCTCCAGGCTTTTTGTTGGAGGAAAAACTGAAGACCATGTCCTCCAAGGGGAATCTTCGTCCAAATCCCACAAGCACGCAGGAGAAAAGAAGGAGAAGGCCCTTCCAGGTCCCCGTCCAGGGCTTGAGTCCTGCAGCTCCGGTTCTCAAGTCCGACGCTCTCCTTCCAGGGCCAGCTCTCAGCCTCCCCGGCTGTGGTAAGAAAGCGCCTTCTTCTCAGGCCAAGTCCGCCCAGGCCATCGCCTCCTCCTCTTCCAAGGCCTTGGCGAAGTCCGGGGCGCCACCACCATCATCATAAGTCGGGTTCCGCCCTTGGCTTCGACATCAGTGCGTCTTCTGTGCCTCCTCTTAAAACTTTGGAGCTCACACCATTGAAGAGACCTGTGGACCCGGCGCGGCCCGACCTGTCGTCGGCCGTCGTCATCCTCCTGGGCGTTGTTGGCGGACCGCCGTCGTCGGTAAACCATCCCAGCGGACACGGTTGGGGGACCGGCGTCCGTTCCGCCTAAGAGGGCTCCCATGCCTCCGACCGGCGTCGGTCAGAAGAGCGTTGACTGAGGAGGACTTAACGCAGCCCGAGGACCAGGACAGGCGACCCGGCCTCGCCAAACTCCCAGGCCCCCTCGCTCTCCGAGGCCCTGTGGAACGCGCCGGGACCGGCGACCACCCACTGGCGCCTGGGCCGCTCGTCGGGACTTTCTATAGCGGAGTGAAGGATCTCTTCACTTACTGGTGGGACACCATTAAAGGACATAGCCCCGCTCCTCTCCTCCCCCCTCCTCCTCCGTGCGCCCCTTTGCCTTGAGGTGCGGCAGGCGCTACCTCCCGGGCATGGATCCTCTCCCAGGGAAGATCAGAAAAATGGAGACCTCCGTCAAATCCTCTTCTGGATCACCCAGCCCCAAGAGATCCAGGAGACACCGACGTTCGCCGTCGACGGAGGACACGGGATCAGTCTACTCTTCCTCTAGATCCCATCTCCTCTCTCCATCCCTTCTCCGGACCCACGTGAGACACCGAGATCTCCTCCGGATGACCCCTCGTTCATGGATATTATGCGACATATCCAGGAGAACATGGGATGGGATGCAGAAGAACTAGACCCGAAAGGTTACGCCTTGCCAAATATCTTGACAGAAGGACCCCAAGCCTGTGGTGGTACCACCCTTGGTGGACACTTTCGTGGGCGTCACCAAGGCAGCGTGGAAGCATCCACATTCGCTCCGCGAGTGCAAGGCTGATCATCTGTACAAGGCTCCTAGGAGCGACCAGTACCTGACACAGCAGCCTCAGGCCGACTCTCTGGTCATCACAGCCTCATGACCGGTCACAGAGGCGCAACATTTGAGCACCCTGCCACGGACCCAGAGTCCAAACAGTTGGACGCACTGGGCAGGCGCATGTATTTCCGCTACCTGCGCCGTCAGATCCTTGAACTACCTGACCCACATGGTTCAATTCCAGAACGCTTTGTGGGAACAGGGTCTGGAGGCGGCTGAAAAGCTGCCCGAAGGTGAGCAGAAGGAGGAGATGCTCCAGCTCCTCCGTACAGGTTCAGACGTGGGGACCCAAGTGCTTCGAGCCGCGTACGACTCTGCGGACTCATCGGCCCGAGCAGCAGCTTCTGGCGTATGCCTCCGGAGACACTCCTGGTTACGTGTCTCCGGCTTTACCCCGGATGTCCAGAAAAACATTATGGACGCTCCGTTCGAGGGAGAAGTTTTATTTGGTAATCCTTCGAGAAGATCATTACCAAACTTCAAGAGGCCGGGAAGGCGGTAAGGTCGGTTCAAGCCATGTACCGACCCAAGCTTGGTTCCTTTCGTAGGAACCAAAGCCGTTTTCATGGGCGGACACAGAGGCAGCAGCCCCGCTCCGCTACACATCAGAGGGGCTCCGGTTTCCGTAGAACCCAGGGAAAACAGCCCGCTGGCCGAGGTCAGCGTTCCCCTAGGCCGACCCAGCCAGCGGGCCCATCTGCCGCCACAGCCTGACTCCTTTCCAGACCCCGCCCTCAGGATCAACGGGAAATCATGGTCAGGGGTCACATTGTGAACTTCCTGCCGGGATGGCAGGCCATTACCACCGACAGGTGGGTTCTGCAGTTGGTCAGTCTAGGCCACTTTATAGAATTCGCAGAAAGGCCACCCTCGAGGCCTCCTTTGCTCTCCCAGTATCCGGGTCAGCACAAATATTTGATCTGGCAAGAGGTACTCGCACTTCTAAGAAAAGGAGCGATAAGAGTACGTCCCAGAGAGCCAGAGAGGATGAGGATATTATTCCCACTTCTTCCTGGTTCCCAAGAAATCAGGGGACCTCCGTCCGATTCTGGACCTCAGCGACCTCAGTGTGTCGGTCGCCTACAAAAGATTCCGCATGGTGACTCTTCGGGTCTTATTCCCATGCTGAAACAAGGCCTTTTAGCGTCTCTAGACATGCAGGACGCATACCTGCATATCCCCATAGCTCACGCGCACCAGAGGTTCCTGCGCTTCGAGTTTCTCAACCACCACTTTCAGTTCCGAGCTCTTCCGTTCGGACTGTCATCCGCACCAAGGGTCTTTACCAAGTGCATGGCAGTCGTGGCAGCATCTCTGAGGAGACAGAGCCACTATGTGTTCCCGTACCTCGACGACTGGCTTCTCATGGCCGCCTCCAGAGGCGTTGTTACTCACGTTCCAGAGCACCCAGGACTTGTTCCAATCTCTGGGCATTCTCATAAATTACGAAGTCTCTCCTGGTACCTCAGAAACTGCAGTTTATAGGCGCAGTCCTGGACACTGTTCAGGGAAGAGCTTTTCTTCTAGACAACAGAGCGGAGCGCATCAGATCCTTCATAAGGGATTTGTCATCGAACAAGATCGTACCTGGCAGGTCGGTCCTTCGCTTGCTCGGACACATGGCTGCGGCCATTTCTACTGTCCCTTTCGCAAGGCTCCACATGCGGGTAACCCAGTGGATGCTCAAGGTACAATGGGACCAAAGGCAAGACCACTTGCAGCATCCGGTCAGGATCACGAACTCAGTCATCGAGACTGGCAGTGGTGGCTAGTCCCGAGTCGCTCTCAAGGCGTCCCATTTGTAGCGCCATCCTGGGTAACTCTCACCATGGACGCCTCAGGTCTTGGGTGGAGGCACCTGGACGGGTAAAGTCCCAGTCGTGGACCCGTTGGAAGCTCATCTCCATATCAATGTCCTAGAGATGAGGCGGTTCTCTATGCCCTGCAGGCCTTTCAGTCAGTAATCCCACCGTGTACTCTCCTGCTTCAGACAGACAACACGGCGGTGATGTATTACCTCAACAAACAAGGGGCGCACTCTTACCCCTTTGCAGGAGGCCATGAGGGTGTGGGATTGAATGTCGGACACGCGCAAATCTGATCACTGTGCATGTTCCGGGGTGGACAACACAATTGCAGACGGCCTGAGTCGATCCCAGGCCAGAGTCCACAGTGGGAACTTCTTCAAGAGGTAGCAGAGGATCTGTTTCTTCATTGGGGAATTCCAGAACTAGACTTGTTCGCATCCCCATCCAACGCAAAACTGCCCAATTTTTGCTCGCTAGATCCAGGGCCTGGTGTTTTCTGGCGAGAGGCGTTATCCCTCTCCTGGGCGAACAGATTCCTCCGCTTTCCCTCCCTTCCCGTTGATCCAGAGTTCTTCTCAAACTGCGCGGGAGCATACCCATGATCCTGGTGGCCCCGTTCTGGCCCAGACAGATCTGGTTCCTTTGTTGGTGCAACTATCTCGGGAACCCCCGCTCCCGTTGCCGCTCAGCTCCCACCTCCTGTCTCAGGAGAAAGGTTCATTAGTCCATCTGGACCTACGCTCTCTGAACCTGCACACTTGGCTCCTAGAGACATAGCCATCTTGCGTCATTGGGTCTCACAAGAGGTTGCAGAGGTTCTTTCTGCAGCCAGAAAGCCGGCAATGCATGCGACGTACGCCATGAAATGGCGCCGTTTTTGTTTATGGTCACGAGCTCGAGATCTTTCCCCTTTAGGTTGTCCTGTGGGAGTAGTTTTGGATTACCTCCTCTCCCTTTTTCATTCAGGCCTAGCCTACTCCTCTATTAAGGTGCACCTCTGTGCCATTTCTGCCTATCACCTCCCGGTGGGACATCGTACAGTAGCTCAATTGGACGCCTCTCAGGAATTTCTTAGGGGAGTGTTACACCTTAGGCCTCCCATTAGGGACCCTGTGCCTCCATGGGATCTGCTCTTTGTCCTGGAACAGCTCACGCTCCCTCCTTTTGAACCTGCCGCGGATTGCGAGCTACGTTTTCTGTCATGGAAAACGTTATTTTTAGTTGCTGTTACTTCAGTGAAAAGAATTTCTGAGCTTCACGCTCTTATGTGCAAAGAGCCTTATTTAGTTTTCCATCGGGACAGAGTATCCCTGAGAAGCAATCCTAAGTTTTTACCTAAGGTGGTCTCTTCACTCTCTCTAAACCAGGACATTGACCTTCTGGTCTACTTCCTGAGTTATTCAAATAGAGGAGAGGCTTTGCTCCACACCCTGGATGTTCACCGCAGCCTGAGGTATTACCTCAACAGAACTAAACCCTCCCGTAGTTCTGAGCAGCTTTTCGTTTCCTTCTCTGAGAGAATGATGGGCCAATCAGTATCCAAACAGTCTCTGTCTCGCTGGCTTGTCCAGTGTATTTCCTACTGTTATGATATAAAACAAAAGCCCCTCCCGGGCTCGGTCCGGGGTCATTCTACTAGGGGTGTGGCCACATCCTTTGCAGCACTCAAAAACGTCTCCACCTCTGCTATTTGTGCTGCAGCCACTTGGAGCTCTGTGCATACCTTTATCAGGCATTATAGCCTGGACATAGCCTCTAGGCGAAGGGCTGGTTGGCCTTCGTGATGCTACAGGGTCTCCTGTCCTAGGTTCAGGACCTGGAATGTACTTCCTATTTTCCTCCTCCCGGAATTTCTGGCAGCGTTACTGCTTGGGAATCAGTCTAATGGTGTAACCTGCTGCAAGAGCTGTGTCTCGAAGTAAGATAGTACAGTTACGTAAGAACTTACCGTAACAGTAGATCTTCGAGAACAGCTCTTGCAGCAGGTACTTTCCCGCCCACCTTCCCCCTTGGAGGAGGCATGGCTCAGTCTTCCTGAGCAGGGATTTATATCTTTCTGTCTTCTGATGGCGAATCCTCGGTCTCCCATTTCGATGTCAGCCTGCGGCCGGAAGTCTCCGGCGGGAGAACTGGGGAATCTGGCGGAACCGCCCCCTTTTGTACCATGCCTGACGTCGGAGGTGGGACCTGAAGATAGCTAGCTAGAATTTTTCCGTGGGGTCCTGATGCCTGCCGGCTTCAGTCCTAATGGTGTAACCTGCTGCAAGAGCTGTTCTCGAAGATCTACTGTTACGGTAGGTTCTTACGTAACTGTACTTTACTGGAGGGGATGCAGCGCAGAGCGACAAAGATGATCAAGGGGCTGGGGGACTTATCATACGAGAGGAGGTTTAAGGAGTTGAACATGTACTCACTGGAGGAGAGGAGAGACAGGGGTGACATGATTGAAACCTTTAAATACATGAAAGGAATAAACAAGATGGGTACAGAGGGGCTGTTCAAAGTAAGGGAGGGGAAGGCCACCAGGGGCCATGATATGAGACTGGAGTGAGGAAGGTTCAGGAGGAGATGAGGAGACACTTTTTACAGAGAGGGTGGTGGCTGGGTGGAATGCATTACCTACTGAAGTGGTATGCAGTAGAACAGTGGACTGCTTCAAACGAGGATGGGACAGGGCAAGGGGGAGGGTTAATGAAGGGGAAGGGTGGAAGGGAGAAGCAGCTGCAGAATAAGGGGTGCTAGCTGCACATTCGAGCAGACTTGATAGACCTCTAGGCCTTTATCTGCTGGTAAATTTTGTATGTTCGTATGTTTGTATTCTGGCCCAGACAAAGTTGTTTCCCTCTGCTATAACAGTTAGCAGTGGAGCCTCCAGTCCTGCTTCCACTACAGGCAGGGCTCCTGTCACAGGAACAGAGTTTTCTGGTTCACCAGATCTTCGATCCCTGCATTTCCATGTCCAGAACCAGGCTAAAACCCTTTAATGATATACTGGATGAGGACGATTTGTCAGGGTTTGTCTTCCCTGTGGCTGGGGTCATCTTGGGACCAGCCCTGGGTTTGCAGCACCCAGCATCCTGCTGCACACCCTCCACTTGCATGGTCCATAAGTATGTAGTCAATACGGCTCCCTTTCAGGATTCTTAAACTACCCCTCTGCTGACGGACTGGTTTTGTGACTTGGCCTTCTGTAAATCAGGTGGCCAAGAGGACATAGACAAGCTTCTGGACAAAGAGTCCAAACATTTCAACCACACAGCAGAAAAGCATGTGCTACTCTGTGGTTATGATGGCTAGGAGTGCTGGATGACCTTCTTCCCCACCTTCCTGTTGACAAGCAGTTGCCAGTAAAGTTAGTCAGAGACTAGAGTCAATCACTGGCTAAACACCAGCTCCAGACAGCATTGAACATAAGCGAGTCCTGTACCTGTGCCATGACAATGAATGTCATCATGCGTCATAGGGCCTGGCTGAGGCTTTCCACCTTTACAGTGGATACCCAGCACAAATTGGCTGATGTCCCTTTTGGCATTGACCTGTTTGTTCCTGGCGTGAAGAGACATTTCACATGGGCTGAGAAGTCCAGCACCACCCTAGATTCATCCCAGAAGTCCAAAAAGCCTAAAAAGAAGGCTTTCCAGTGTCAGCCCTTTTGAGCCAAAGCACCCTCGACAGCAGCCCCAAAAGGGAAAATATCCTCACTGGCATCCAAAGCCCAAGTTCAGTAGCCAGGGACAAAAAAAGATATACAGGCAGAGATGGTAGTGCTCTACTGGCCCCTGAGGCCAGGGTCCCCCCAAGGCTGCACAGTGATGGGTTGTGGGGTGTCATTCCCCCACCTGTTCAGTCCCTGTTCTAGTTCCAGGTGGGGATCACTTGCCTACTCTGCCACAATGGTCAGCCATTACCTCGGACAAGTGGGTTCTAGAAGTGGTTGGCCAAGGTTGCCTCTGGATAATGAGGCCCTCCTGCTGTACTGACTCCATGCCCCTCAGGAGTCAAGGGTATCACAGAACACATTGTCTGCTCTGAGGGCCGACATTGCTCAGCTCTAAGAGCAAGAGGCGATAGCTCATGTCCCAAATGCCCTGTCCAGTCAGGGATAAGTGCCCAGGTACATCCTGGTCCCAAAACAGATGGGATGGATGGGGGACTGGTGCCCCATACTAGATCAGCACAATCTAAGCCAGTTCATGCAAAAGTGCACATTCCGGGTGGTCACTCTTAATTAGATCATACCATCTCTGAAGCAGGGCATGTGATTCTGCTCCATGTACCTCTAGGACACATTCTTCCACATCCCAATCTATCCCAATGCCAGTATGTTCAATTCTGTGAAGAGGGGATCCTGTAACAGTTCCAGGTCACGTCCTTGGTCTCTGTTCTGCACCCAGGGTCTTCACCAAGTGCATTGCAGTGGTGGTGGCTTTTCTGCAGTGCAAGGGCATCAGGGTATATCCCTGTCTGGATTACTGGCTCATAGCCGGGTTGTCCAAAATGACAGTAGAACGGTCCAGAGATCGGGCCTTACAGATCTGTCAGGACTTGGGCCTTCTGTTGAACCCCACCAAGTTAGAATTGATCTCCTTACAGATGACCAAGTTCATCAGGGCAGAACTTTATTCCCTGCAGACCAAGACCTGCCTCTCTGCAGACCAGGCTCTGGATCTTACTTCCTTTCCCGATCATTTCATATTAGGCTTTCACACCCTGCCCCTTCCTGCAACTGCTGTGGAATATGGCATCCTCCACCAGTGTGACCCATTGCACCTGCTGGTCGATGCACAACCTTCAGTGGGAGCTGGGTCATCAGTTGTCCCAGCACCCAGGTAACTTGGATCAGCCAGTCATAATGACCCAGCTATTGTGGGATATCATTCAGTGGTGGCTGGACCCACATCTGGAGTAAGAAATCCTATTTATCTGCCCAGAGCATCCATCACACTCACGACAGATGCATCTTTGGTGGGGTAGAGAGCACACCTAGTAGACCACAGAGCCCACAGTTCTGGTCACCCCAGGAGTCCCATCACCACATCAACCTGCTGGAACTCCATGCAGTGCATCTGGCTTTGACAGAGTTTGCTCCATTGATAAGTCAGATCATTCAGATCCAGATGGACAATACCTTGACCATGTTCTACCTGAACAGGTGGGGCACAATGCATTCCCTTGTGTCAGGAGGCTCTCTGCACCTGGATCTTCATACGCAGCCTGGGTGCAGTTCACTGGTGATCTATGTCATGGGAGCAGATCACTGGTGATCTGTGTCTTGGGAGTGAACAATCAGCTGGCAGATGCTCTCATCCAGTTGGAAAGATGTCACATGAGTAGGCCCTGAATCAGGAGGTGGTAAACCACCTGTTCTCCTAGTGGGGCACCCCTCTAGTGGACCAGATTGTTTCCTGGGACAACAGAAAACTGAGGCTGTTATGTGCCCTTCCCTACAGTCCAAGACACTGTTGGGGATGCCTTTATAAGGCCCTAGACCCCAAGCCTCCTCTACAGCTTCCTTCCCTTCTCCTTTGTCCATGGGTTACAGTCAAGGCCAGGAAGGACAAGGCACAGATGATCCAGATATCCCCAAAGTGGCCTAGACTGTTCTGATACCTGGGTCTTCTCAACCTCAGAAGCAGGCTTCTGTGGTGGTTGCCACTCCATCTGGACCTGCTGGCCAGACAACACAGGAGGGTTCTGCACCTGGACCTTCAATCCCTGTACCTCTTAGCCTGGGTTCTGAGTGGGCAGAGTTCCAGATTTGGGCCCTTTCAGAAAACATTGTCTGTGTTGCAGAGGCATCCCACAAGGACTCGACTTGCAAATGCTACACATTCAAGTGGAAGGGGTCTTGATCTGGTGCAGGGTAAGGAGCTTGATCACCTTACCTGCCCATGGCAAGCATCTTCAACTACTCTCTGAGTTGGGCCTGCAAGCGATGACCCTTAAGGTGCACCTGGCAGTCATCTCTACATATCGGGCATGGGCTGATATGCCAACTTGTGGCCTAGAAGAAAGTAGTTGGGTGGTTTTTCAAAGCCCTAGACCACGTATCCCCTCCTGTGTGAATCTCTGCCTCCATGGGACTTAATACTTGCTACTTACTAAGGATTCATCTTTGGTATTGTTCTGTGAGTGCAAGATAATTGGAGCTGGTAAGGATCTAAAGTCACAGGACAGAGCCAGAGGATATGCCACCTGGGTTGTGGGAGGAATATAGCCTAAAGTCATCCAATGAACCTGTTCCAGTGGAACTGCCAAAGTGTGGAAGTGAACTGTATGCCTCTCCTTGAACTATGGATAAAAGTAAGTAACCTATATTTACTTATGTGTAACTAATTCTAGGAGTGGTATACAGTTCACATTCACATAACCACCCAACCTCCACTGTCAAGTGGCACACGAATCCCTGCTCCCAGTGTGCAGAGATCTGACATCACAGGGCAGAGCCAGAATATACCACCTGAGTGATGAAAGGAACTTAGCTTGAAGACTTCAATGACTTCGTCTGTTTCCAGGAACACTTGCAGGACTGTATGTACGAACTGTATACCACTCCTGTAACTACAGTTGCAGGTGAATAATCTGTATTTACTTATCATAACAGTACATTTTCAAGAAAATCTCCATTGAGCAACAGCTCACCCTCCTACCTTCCTCTTTCTCTTCTGAGGTGGTTTTCCTGGAGGTCCTGCCTTCTTTCACATGCTGGCATGGTCTGTCTCAGTTTTCATATCCTCTTCATGCATCTGGTTTTGGTCATGGTTGTCTCAGTCCCTGCCAGTCCAATAATCCTTTGGGCTTGTCTCTGGCGAGTAACTGAAGCATGATGGTGTCACCCATGTTACATAGGTAATCATGATGCACATCGAAATGGACGGTCCCAGCTAGCAAAAGTTTCCAAGTGGTCATGACACCAATGGCTTACAGTTCCAATGGTATAGTTCAATGGAGGGGATTCTCTTGAAGATCTCTTGTTACAGTAAGTAACTGCTCTTTGTCATGTCTGTTGGGCAATCCAGGGTAAATAAACTGAAAAAAAAATGTATGCCACCTTGAAGGCCACCTAAGCCTGAGGACTAACCACTTCTGGCATCAGCTGGTAAAGGTCTCAGAGAATCTATCATCTCTGTGATTAAAGGCATGGAGGGCTTGGGATACTTCTTGGATTGAAAGTGTCCAGCACAGCCACTGAATCTGGGAATAAGAAAGGAAGGTTACGTCTCCCGGGTATTCCTCTATCCTCTTTGCTATGTTGGCATCACAGGATGAGTGTAACCAAAATTCCCTCCTTGTAGCATTAATGTCTGTCACATTTGCGTTAAGGTCCCCTGTGGGGGGATCTAAGCCCCGCAATGTGCCTCTGTGCCAGCACCTTGGCTTACCATGCCACAAGTATGTACAATAACTTAACCCTTTCATTCACAAAAACCCAAACTACTACCAGTTTTAAGAAATCTCTGCTTAATGTGTTGCAGTCACCTTCTACTGTATAATTGTGATGTTTAAATGCATTGCCTTTTTGATCTGATTGTTTTGTACTAATTCTGCTGAATTAATTTGTGCCTCATGTCTGCCTTTCTGTAATTTGTATCTGCAGTTGGGTGTTAAAATTGTTGACAAAAGTCTTGTCACTTCAGTACTGTTTTTTTCTATGCACTAATGAGCCTTTGTAACAATGTTTATTTATTGTTTGTACTTCTCACAGGTCGTGCCTGAAAATAGGTATTGTATCTGTCTAGCCCATCTACCTGGTAAACAAAAAATAAATAAATAAATCTGGTCACATGTGAAAATGGTCATTATTGCTCAGAATCTTCACAAGAATAATAAACTAAATCAAAATGAAATCTTCCTAAGCCACTAGAAAAAGATAAACTAGTTTATCCAGGATATGATGAGCAGGCCTGCGTGTTGCCTCTTGTCTGCTGCCAACTGAAATGAATGCCCTGACTGAAATGATACTTTCATTAAAGGGTAAAGGAATGTGAGCCTAGATCCACTTATTTAATGAGTTCAATAAAAGCTATCATCACACAGGAAAACTATGTAGTTATTCAGGCAGTGATGCCTGCTCTTCAAATGCAAAATTAATGGAGTCTCTGTGAAGCAAGTGCACGCACTCAGTTTTAGTCAATGACGCATAACAGAAGGCAGTGTGCTTCTGGTTCAGCTGGAAAATCACTGCAATCCTTCTGTGATGAATGATGCCTCAAAAAGCTGCTGCCAGACTGATAAACACAAGAACTTGCAGCATCTGACACAAGAAAATAAGTAATGGTTTATTTTCTGTTTTGCGTTTGCATTTCTGCAACTCTACAGGATGAACCTTATCCTAGTAGTGTTACCAGTGCTCTACATGAACACATGGGGGCAGTTCTACACAGCTTTTTTTCTAACTTTATAAAAACCAGTGGCATTGAGTCAACCAATCAGCTTTGAGATGTACAGTGCATAAGGGAGGACCTTATGGGAAAGATTTAGAAATGTGGACTGCCCTTAGGTATCCCAAGGGGCTCCCTTCATAATGGATACAATTCTGTGTGTTGAGTGGGAAAGTATGGTGTTCCAAAGGACTCCATCCCACTATTTTTCTTTCTGTTTTGACACATTCCTGTTGACTCATTGCCTTGGGCTTCAATCATGACAAGTGAACCTCTTATATGATTAAAAGTGCATATTTCTTAGATCCTTCTAAATGAACTTCAAATAAATCAGCTTTTCTTTTTACCTTTTATTCTCAATTGTGTTGTCACTGTTAGTGTTCAGTGATCCATGCTGCAAATGGTCACATCTGATACCAAGGAACAGCTTGTCAGTAGGAGACCCTTTGCAACCTTTGGAAGCAAGAAAAACATAAAACGTGTTTAAATGATTGTAAAAAATGCACTTACTAAGGGTCTGTACTTGGAAACAGAAGGTAAAAAAGACTCAGTTATTGGACATTCAGTTAGAAGGATGAAGAAATATGCATTTCTTAGTCAAATAAGAGGACCATCACCTGTTATGGTTAAGCCCAAGGCAAACCTTGGCAGGAAGGAGGCACAGAAAGTAAAAATAAAAGAAACAAATAGCTGACAATGGAGTCCTGTCTTTCATTTTGATGATTTACGAAAAAGCAGATTTTTGTTTTGTGTTCTCCTGTTTTACACTAATATTTTATAAACCAGTTGTTTTGTGAAATAATATGGCTGTTGATGCATCTCTAGCCTATTTATTTATTTGTTTACTGGGTAGGCGCACTGATCCAGTGGACCATTTGCAGGTGCGACACAGGCCATGAAGATGGCACATGGGTAACTACAGTACAATCCAAGTACACAGGTGAACATACAGTACAGGAGAAATTCAAGTACACAAAACTAAAATACAGGAGAAATTCAAGTACACAAAACTAAAATACAGGAGATATCTAAGTACACAATACTAAAATACAATACAGGAGAAATTCAAGTACACAATACTAAAAATACAGTACAGGAGAAATTCAAGTACACAATACTAAAATACAATATAGGAGAAATTCAAGTACACAATACTAAAAATACAGTACAGGAGAAATTCAAGTACACAATACTAAAATACAATACAGGAGAAATTCAAGTACACACTACTAAAAATACAGTACAGGAGAAATTCAAGTACACACTACTAAAAATACAGTACAGGAGAAATTCAAGTACACAATACTAAAATACAGTACAGGAAAACAAAACCTCGTGGGAGTAATAAAATACAGTAAAGTATGAACCATCATAAAATAGTTGTACAGTATATTTCATCTGAAGTGCACAGACCTAGAGTACAGCTGTGGTGGCCAGATAGAGCCACCCAAATAAACTCAAGACCGTGTTATCTGTTGTGGGATAAATACAAGGATAAAAGGATAGTGGTCACAGGGGGGAAGGCAGGTACATGAGGCAGCAGCCATTAAGGCCACTTTGTGGTGTGATTTAAATGTGAGGTGGGACTCTAGAGAGCAAAGTGAGGAGGGCAGGCTGTTCCACAGTTTAGGAGCAGATGATGTGAAGGCTTTGCTATCCAGGCAAGTGGTGATTTGGGGAGCCTTATTGAAGGCTGGAGGAGCTTTGAAGCTTATGGAGATAATTTTTTTGTTTCAACAGAGAGAAAAATGGTGAGAGGTCCTCATCTCTGATGGCGTTATCTATGGTACAGCCAAGGAAGTAGTCGTCGTGAGCTTGGGGGAAGGGAGCCAGCCAAGGGACTGATAAAGGGAACAATGATGGGCAGAGTAGGGTGTCATCAGTGCAAATCTACAGATGTTATTATATGTAGTAGTTAGCCTCCTGAGTAGATGGGAGTAGGTTTGTGTATAGATGGGAGGCACAGTGATGCATCAGGGGAAGGAGGTTGCCTTGGACTATGGCAAGATGGGCTTCTGTGGTCAGGTAGTGTTTTAGTCACAAACCCACCACTAGTTTTTGCTTGATATGCTGCAAGGTGTTGTTGATGTGTACCAGAAGGTCAATGTGTAAATCATGGGAGGATGGTGTGGTACCCGAGGACTGGAGGAAGGCGGATGTGATTCCCCTTCACAAAAGTGGGTCCAAGACAGAGGCAGGAAACTTCAGACCTGTCAGTCTGACCTCTGTGGTAGGGAAAGTGATGGAGTCACTTCTGAAGGAAAGAATAGTCGAGTATCTAGAGGCCAGTGGAGCACAGGACCCAAGGCAGCATGGGTTCACAGTGGGAAGGTCATGTCAGATGAATCTAATAGATTTCTTTGACTGGGTGACAAAGTAGTAGACCAGGGAGGGGCTGTGGACATGGCCTACCTAGACCTTTAGCAAGGCATTTGACACAGTCCCACACAAAGATTAATAGTCAAATTAACCAGCCTAGGAGTGGGACCCAGGGTGGTAGCCTAGATAAAACATTTGCTGGACAACAGGACACAGAAGGTAATTGTAAATGGAGTCCATTCTGAAGAAAGGGGGGTTACTAGTGGGGTACCGCAGGGTTCAGTATTGGGTCCAGTCCTTTTTAATGTCTTCATCAGTGACATTGCAGAGGGACTGGAAGGAAAAGTATGCCTTTTTGCAGATGACACAAAAATCTGCAACAGGGTTGATACACAAGGAGGCGTGGAAAGGATGAAAAGGGACTTGGCAAGGTTGGAGGAATGGTCAGAAGTATGACAGCTAGGATTCAATGCAAAGAAGTGCAAATAATGCACCTGGGAAACAAGAACCCAGGGGAAGAATACACAATGGGTGGGAGGTAGTAACAACAACAAAAAAGGAAAGGGACCTGGGGGTAATCATATCAGATGACCTTAAGGTTAGCAAGCAATGTGAGAAGGCAGTAGGGAGGGCTGGGGGTATACTGGGATGTATAGGGAGGCATCAGCAGCAGAAAACAGGAAGTTGTTATGCCTCTGTACAGACAGTTGGTGAGACCCCATCTGAGTACTGTGTCCAGTTCTGAGACCCCATCTCCGCAAGGACATAGACAGGATAGAGGCAGTCCAGAGAGGGGCAACTAAAATGGTGCAGGGTCTGCAAGAGAAGCCGTATGAGGAGAGACTAAAGGAGCTTAATATGTATACCCTTGAGGAAAGAAGGAGAGGGACATGATAGAAACTTTTAAGTACCTCAGTGGAATCAACAAAGTCAAGAGGGTAGCATTTTCAGAAAAAGAGACTTGCAGAACAAGGGGACACAATTTAAAGATAGAAGGAAGGCAGTTCAGGGGCAATGTGAGGAAGTATTATTTCACAGAGAGGGTAGTGGATGCATGGAACAGCCTTCCTGAGGAGGTTGTGGGGTCTAAAACTGTCGGAGAATTCAAGAATGCATGGGACAGACAAGGTAATTCTTGTGGGGGGTAGGAAGAAATAGGCTGTTGGTTAACTAGGATCTGCGGCCTATCCTGTAGGTAGGGAAATGGGCAGACTAGATGGGCCTAGAGGTCCTTATCTGCCGTCAAAGTCTATGTTTCTATGGGTAATGCCAAGGTATTTAAAAAGGGATACAGTTTCAAGAGGGGGCCACCGGGAGATAGTACGCTAAGGGTGGCCAAGGTGTTAGCTAGAATGGTGAGCTTAGGTTTAGACCCCCGGAGCATGGCCTTTGTTTTGTTTGAGTTGACCAGGAGTCTATTTTCCAGGAACCAATTGTGGGTGGCATTGTAGTTTGATGGGAGTGTGGAAGAAAGGCTTGCCAGTGACTTGTCATCATGGAGCAACACTGGGTCATGGGTGTATAGAATGGCGTTGCATGAGAGGCTGTTCTCTGGTAGGGAGTTTATGAAAAGTGAGAAAGGGAGTGGTCTGAGGATGGAGCCCTGGGGAACACCTGTGGTCACTGCCCTAGCTAGGGAGATGGCACCTCCAATGCTCACCATTTCGCCTCATGCAGCGTGAGGGTATCAGAATCACTCACCTTCAGTTTGCTGTCCTTTTCATCGGGGTGTGCAGAGAGGCCATAGCATATATATTTGTATACGTGTATTAAATATGCTTCTGACCCCAGAGAAGGTTGTTTACCCTCAGGCCTCAGCTGTCTTTTAAAACAGTGGCAACAGCTCTTTGTGCAATTCATTTATTTATTTAAAAAGTTTCACCAGGAAAGTCATACTGAGCTCATATCAGCTCGTTCCCAGATGCATCCTGTGGGGAGGGAGAGAGAGAGAGAGCTAAGTACCATGTATAAAATAATACAATAAATGGAAATAATAACATTACAATTTTAAGAACACTTAATGAATAAATTGCCTAACAGTGAATTACCATACAGTAAATTATGGATTGGGCACAAGAACATTAAACAGTACAACAAAATAAGAAACAGGGAGAAATGATTGAAATGGGGGGGGGCAGTACTGCTGTTAGTGTTGGGTGGAAGGCAGGCAAAAAAAGAAATCTACCCCAATATCAGAAGCAACTGTAGGAGTAAATAGAGAACTCATGTAGTATAGATTTCAGAGCAGGAAAGGAAGGAGCAGAGTGAATAGAAGTGGGAAAAGAGCTCCATAGTTTAGTGAAGGGGAACAAATAGGCAGTTTAGCCAGCAGTAAAGTTTACTTGAGGGAGGGCAAGACAGTGAGAGCAAGCATTGTCAAGGGAGTGAGAGGAAAAGGGGGAGAGACAGGAGAAGTAAGATAAAGGAAGAGCCAGCCAAAATTTGGCATCTGACATCAAGAGAGGAGGAGAAGAAAAGAGTACAAGTAAAATGGGGTGTATGCAGGGGTTTATCAATTGCAAGGCAACATGAGTGAAAGAGAGGGTCAGTCCAGCTAATGTGGACTTTGAGCAGCACATATAAACAATGTCTCCATCTGACAGGGTTGAATAAGGCCCTGTCCCATTTGTTAGGCAGAAAGAGTTAAATGCAAGAATCTGTTCTATCCTCTCCTTTTCTGTCTCTTATCTATCTGGTTCTGCAACCAAATGTTTTCGTGAGAGCTAGGAACTGATCACTCTGAGGATGTTGTGATTCTCTGCCTCTCACTATCTCTCTACCTTCATTTGTTATTTCTGTCTTTTCCTCCCCCCTTACATATCTGTGTTTATAAAATATATGTGAAACTGGGACCCATTTATTTGAAAATATATATAGTTATACTGTTGACATTGCAAAAAGCTTTTTGGAACTCAAGGTGTTAACTTGAAATGCAGTTTGAGATCCTGTTAGGCTTGTTTGCAAACTCTTTTGAGAGCTGTCAGCAGAGGGCCAGCTTGGGACCCTGTTCTATCTGCAAGCCTGCTCTGCTTAGAAACTGACAAGAACATTTTGTGAAAAACAGGATGTCTCCTTAAACAAGCTCAGGATGCAGAAATTAATTATCAGGCAAAGACTTGTTATAAAAAGAGCAGCAATATTTTTGCTGAGGAGAACTGAGAGACTAAACTTGGAATTACAGATACCCTTAGATGAATGACTTTGTTTTCTCTGTTTGTACTGAGTTTGTAAATAGTTATACTGAACAATTTTTATGTTTTATTGTGCTGTTACTGATAATAAAACACCACTTACGAATTTTATAACTGCTCCTGGTTTTGCTATGCCTCCTGACCTGTGCCTTGATGACAGATTGTGGGAGCAGTGGGATAGTATCAAGTGTCCCTGTGGATACAAATGACAGGAGCAGCGATTGCTGGATACCTTGTAAGCTATCAAAGCTGGAGGATTGAGGATGGGTCCAGCTGAGCAACAAGACGCAAACAATTTACAGGACATCAAACTTACAAAGTTGTGTTCCTCAGATGATATTGAAGCATACCTGGCAACCTTTGAGAGAGTTTCCACAGCCTACCAATGGTCAAATCAGCAGTGGGCAGTCAGGCTGGTACCTTACCTGACACGTAAAGTTCAACTTACCTGCAACAATATGGACACTGCACAGTCAGAAAACTATGGCGTGTTGAAAAGAGAAATCCTGAAAAGATATGACATCTCAGGAGAGACCTATAGACAAAGACTATGGTCTCTGAAGAACAATTCAGTTGACAATCCTCAAGAAGTCTTCACCCGACTCAGAGAACTCCTCATGCAATGGCTCCAACCAGAGGGCAAAACAGTCCGACAGATGATCGACACACTTGCAGTGGAACAGTTCATCAACATCCTGCCTATATACTGTACATGTAGCTTTGGGTAAAGGAACACTGACCAGAAAGTGGGGAAAAGGCTGTTTCTTTTGCTGAAGACTATTCAATGGCCAAACAGATGCCACAGCATCGAGGCAACAGTCAAGCACCGGTAAGACCCTCTTTTTCCCGATTTAACTCCAAGTCTGATAAGAACTCTGCTGGGGGTAACACATCTGCACCCAAAGACTTTATTTGCTATAATTGTAACAAGCCAGGCCATACTACAAGAAACTGCTATAGTAAGGAGAGTGACACTGAAGCAGATTTGTCCATAGCAAATTGGGGCAAGTACTTAACAGATGTCAAGGTGAGAGATAAGACTGTGAAGGGACTTATAGATTCAGGAAGCAGACAAACCCTGGTGCATGTTGAAGTTCTTGAAAAGAACTGTGCCAAAGGACCAGGTACTGGTGTCATCTGCATCCACAGGGACATTCGATACTATCCCACCACACAAGTGACTCTGAATATTAATGGGGTGTCACAGCAAATGAAAGTGGGGGTAGTACCTAAGTTACCAGTACCTGTGATTATTGGAAATGACTTTCCAGGATTTAGCGAGTTACTCACAGAGGGACCAAAACCTGCGGTTTCAGCAGCTATGGTGACAACAGAACAGGCAAAGAAAATTTCAGATGGTGAGAACTCTTTTCATTTTGGTGATTTTGATTCAGACTTATTTGAGCATCGCTCCAAGATCCAGAAGTCCAGAAAAGAAAGAAGATGCCTTAAGAAACAGTGGCAACAAAAGACTGATGGACATAAGGGGTTAATATATAAAAATGCTGAAACTAAACTAATAACTGACTGTGATTTTGTTTCAGAGTAAACTAACAATGCTTCTCTCCAGGTTTATTTTAAGCAGCTGGGGTGAAACCAAAGAGGTGAACCAATGTTTAAAAAATGTAATGGGTTACTGTACAGAGTTTGGGTTAAACCTGACACAGGAACAGACAGAAAAATTGGTTATACCACAAAATTATGGATCTGAGTTGTTACAGATAGCACATGATTGACCTATGGCTGGTCACTCTGGGAGGTATCACACCCTTGCCAGATTGCTACTGTACAGATTTTACTGGCCTGGAACTCATGAAGATGTTGCTGCATATTGCAGTTCCTGTGCTGAATGTCAGAAAGTAGCCCCAGTGACTAAAATAGACAAGGTGCCGCTGGTGCCCCTACCCTTGATAGATGTGCCTTTTGAGAGAATTGCAATGGATGTGGTTGGCCCCTTAGACAAAAGTAAAAAAGGGGAATCGATTCATTTTGGTAGTATGTGACTATGCTACTCAATACTCAGAGGCAGTTCCTATGCGTACTGTCACAGCCCCAAAAGTGGTAGCAGAGCTTGCCAAAATTTTCAGCAGGGTGGGCATACCTAAAGAGATTATTACTGATTAGGATAGTAATTTTGGTGCTGCATTACTGAAGAGCTGTACCAACTATTGGGTATCACTGCCATAACAACCTCCCTTATCTCCCTCAGACAGGCGGTCTGGTTGAGCATTTTAATCAAACCCTAAAACACACGTTAAAGGTTTGTAAAGGGCAAGGAAAGACTGGGACCAATACTTACCTTACCTGCTTTTGCTTACAGAGAAGTGCCACAGGCATCAAACATAGAAACATAGAAATGTGAACTTTAATGGCACATAAGGACCACTGGGTCTACCCAGTCTGACCATTGCCCTACCTATTGGATAAGCTGCAGATCCTAGTTAACCAACAGCCTGCTTCCTCCTACCCCCCCAGTAGAATTACCTTATGTCTGTCCCATGCATGCTTGAATTCCCCCACTGTTTTTGACCCCACAACCTCCTCAGGAAGGCGTTCCATACATCCACCATGCTCTCCATGAAAAAATACTTCCTCATGTATCCCCCGAGCCACCCCCCCATCTTCAAATTGTGCCACCAACAGGGTTTTCACCTTTTGAAATGCTGTATGGTAGGCAACCTAGAGGGCCACTAGATGTAATAAAAGAAACTAGAAACAGGAAGATAACCCCACTCAGAAAAACTCTATTACATCTTATATGTGTGCCCCGAGAAAGAAGCTGACAAAATATGTTGAAATTGCCAGTAATAATCAGAAAGAGGCCTAAAGCCAGCAGAAGGCATATTATGACCATGGAGTAAAAGAAAAAGTTTTTCAGCTGTGTGAAAAGATCTTGCTGCTGTTAACCACTACAGAAAATAAACTGTTTATGAAGTGGCAAGGATTTTATAAAGTGATCAGACGTGTTGGCACAGTTAAAGGGAAATGTCCACGTAAAAATGGGCCCAACCTCATGCAGTGGGCTGCCAGTCTATACCTGGTATTGGTAGAGCACTGAGACATGTAGGTTCCAAACCAGAGCTACTGGAAGCTCTGAGTATACAGAAATCTAATGGACAGACCTGCGGTTGTTCCCCGCATGACGCTTCATTCTTGGGACAGCCACAGGTGGTTGTGGGCACACTGCTTGGGGCACTGGATTTTAAAATGCCAGGCAGAGAGGGAGGCAGGATCAACCAGATAAATTATAAATACATAAAATCACCAAATGTAAAAAAATACTACTTTTTCTGAAAGTCCTAATCGGGCCCTGCTTCATACTGAGGTGGGGCCCATTTTATGGAGATTTCCCTTTAACTATGAAATTGAGACCCCTGATAGGAAAAATCCTACTAAGATATACCACACTAACCTCCAGAAGAAATGGGTTGAAAAACATGAAAGGCTGCTTTGCTAGTTTTACCAGAAACTAATAAAAAAGATATTGACATAGCCTATGACAGACTGGAACAAACTGTAACTGCTGATGCTGTAAAGGTGAATGTTTCCTTAACCTCTAAACAAACCGCAGAAATTCATAACTTGCTAAACACATTTAACAGTACTTTTACCACAGTGCCAGGCTGATGAAAGGTGTCGCGCAGTAATAATGACAGGGAATACTTGCCCTATCAGGCAAAAGACATACAGATTACCAGAGGGGTTAAGAACAGGCATGGTTAAGGAAATACAAAAAAATGAATGAATTGGGTATCACAGAAGAGTCATGAAGTGCTCGGTCATCACCAGTGGTGACTGTGAATAAAAAAGAAGGGGGTTTAAGAATCTGCCTTGATTGATTGATTGATTTATTGAGATCTCGGATTACAACACCATTGAGCTGAAGGCTCTTTTACAAAGATTCCACATCTGAGCAAAACAGGTAACATACAATAAAGACAAGATGGGACAAAGAATGGCAGGATACATAGATTGCTAAAAGTAGTACAGTCAGTTTGAGAGTGACACTTCAGTGATAGAATTTAGTACATGTAACTAAGCTATAAGCAGCCTGGGGGCTTTATCAAGGTTAGCGATGGTGTGAGAGTGAGAGAAACATGGGGACATGGTGGGGTGAGCAGGGGCTAGGGTGTGGGTGAGGGAGGTGGGGAGAGGGGCAAGGCCAAGGGCAAGCAGAGTGTAAGTGCTGATAGTTAATAGCAACTAGCAGGAGGAGTGCAGTCACAACCACTAAGAGCTGTGAGATGTTGGCACAGCTTACATTTAAACAGATCAATCTTTGGTTTGACGAGGATGTCCCAGAGGAGACCATTAAGCCAGTCAGGAGCACGGTAGGTGAAGGTCCTTTGTCCCTGGGATGTACAGCGGAATGGGACCTGGTATAACTGCCTGGACATGCCCCGAGTCCTGTGGGGATTGGACGTTGGGGTGAGGAGGTGCTGGAGGACTGGGAGGGTTAGACCTACAGTAGACAGGTTATTTTGGCTAGTAGACAGGTCTGGTATTTTACCCTGCCTTTAAGGTGCAGCCAGCAGGACTGAGTGTATAGGTTGCATATATGCATGAGTCAGTGCACACCTGTGACTAGTCTGCAGGCTTTGTTTAGTGCAGTGGTAACCCTTTTAAGTGTGGTGTCTAACGCAGCACTATAGATGAATAGACCATAGTCTATGATGGAGATTATGCTGCTGTTGATAGTAGTATGGAGTGCTTTGATTGGCAGGCAATGTTTGTAATGGTACAGTAGGCCTATTCTAGTGTTGATTGCTTTGGCGATGTGGTCAACATGATGGGTGAAAGAAAGGGAGCAGTCAAAGGTTATCCCTAGGTATTCGAAGGTTTGAACAATTTCTAATGGGGTGTTGACACTATTATGGATTGTTAGTTGCTGTGATTTAAGTTTATTGTGGGGGTTTACAAACAACATGACCTTTGTCTTTTTATAGTTCATGAGGAGTTTATGCTCCATGAATCAGGCTTCGACTGCAGTAAAGTTACTCTGGAGTTGTTTCTCCAGAGTGACTGGGTCCAGACTGCTGGCAAAGGTAACTGCATCATCCGCATAAAGAAGAATTTTGTCAGAACAGACAAGGGGGAGTTGGTGAAGGAAGAGGCTGAAGAGCAATGGTCCCAATATAGATCCTTGTGGAACTCCTGAGCGTACCTCACGTCTGTCAGATAGGATTTCATTTATTTTGGCCTGTTGGGTCCTGTTCTCTAGATAGATAGTTATTAAACCACCCCATGGACTCGTCCGAGAGCCCAGCAGCAGCAAGTTGTGCAAGTAGTAATGAGTGATTGACCATATCAAATGCTTTGGTGAGGTCAATGTAGGCTGCTCCCACTGTCTGATCACAGTCAAGCATATGGTGAATGAAACCGGTGAACTCCAGCAATGCTGTGGTGGTGCTGTGCAACTTATGAAAACCATGGTGTTGAGGACATTAGATGTGGTACTTTTCCAAGTGCTCAAGTCAGCTGGTCTGTGACAATGCACTCGAATGCTTTGGAGAGGAGAGGTAGGATTGATATGGGGTGATAATTACTATGCAGAGCTCTATCTCCGTTCTCATGGACCGGTGTTACCACAGCGGCTTTCCATTTCTGGGGGAACCGGGCAAGTCTTAGTCACAGGTTAAGTATTTTGGTCAGGGGAGTAAGCACTTCATCTGGGGTGAGGGTGATGAGTTTAAGTCAAGGGAGTCATAGCTGGTGCTGGTTTTATTTAATACTCACTGAAGGTATTTTCTGGCTTCAGTTTTGGTAATGACTTTGAAATGGAGGGGGGACATGCTGGTACACTGCCTTTACAGGCTTTAACAGAGTTACCAGTATTCTCAAAAAAGTTAGGGGGTAGGACACTACTAAGGTCTGTGAAAGAACTATTAAAGGTGTCTGCCATTTCTCTGTGGTCCTAGGTGAATAATCCATTCACCTCCAGCATGGTTGGCAAGCTTTTTTTTGGCTTCCCTGTCAGGTCATGCAGGTTTTCCCAGAACTTCCTGCCATACCCAGGATTTGACCTCATCCCTAAAACAGCTACTTTTCGCCAGACATAATTCTCAGGTACAGTCATTCCTGGCTCTTTTGTATTGCTGAAAGTCATCCTGTTTGCCAGAGGCATGTGCATGGTGCCATAAGTTATCCCTCATGGACCTGAGGTTGAGGAGGGCCAGGGTGATCCATGCATTGCAAATGCCCTTAAGCCTTTATTTCCTAATGGGGTGTGGATGTCACAGGCAGCATTGAATGCATTGATAAAGTGATCAAGTGCACTGTCCACGTCTTTGTACATATCAATCAGGGACCAGTTATGTCGACTGAGGTGTGTTTTAAGGGCTTTAGCAGCCATTGTTTTAGGACTCAGTCAGTGATGGTTCTGGCTGGGGGTATAGTGGCTTTATTAGACCAGTTTAACAGAATGGGGGGTGGTCACTTATAGAGTTGGGGAGGACAGAGAGGTTGATGATTCTTTCAGGGTGGTTGGTAAGCACCCAGTTGAGCAATGTGCTTGTGCCGGTGTGGTAGTTGTATCTAGTGTGGTTGTCTGCCATGGTTGGGATATTCAGAGCACGCCAGGCTGTGGCGCAAGCCTGGGTGCAGCGCAACTGGGATGTGCCAGGGTGCTGACAGGTGATATTCAAGGTGCTGTGCCATGGCTCAGCACCATTGAATAAGCTCTGTGGCCACCGCGTGTGCATGGCGCGGTGGCACTGCACCAGCACTGTCCAGAGAGGGAAGGGGATGCGCCAGTGTAAGTGCCATTGCGCTAGGGTGCATCAACCATGATATTCAAGGTGCACATGCAAATGGGGCCATAATGCATGCAAGATGCAAATGAGGCCATTTGCTTGTCATTATGGCCCACTTTGCATTCAGGTGCGCCCATACCCGGTGACTTGTGCCTGGCGCCCTGCCAGGCTGCAGCTGTTGGGGACCGACGCCCCCTGCACAAGTGGCAAAGTGCCCCACAGCCCGATCACTGGCATAAGTATAACTATAATGAACTCCTATATCCCTGGTGGTCCAGTGGACCTCTTGCAGCCCGATCATGGGTATAAGTATAACTATAATGAACTCCTATATCCCGGGTGGTCCAGTGGACGGCTCGCAGCCTGATCGCAGGTATAAGTATAACTATAATGAACTCCTATATCCCTGGTGGTCCAGTGGACCACTCGCAGCCCAGTCACAGGTAGAAGTATAACTATAATGAACTCCTAGATCTCTGGTGGTCCAGTGGACCGCTCGCAGCCCGATCGGGGGGCAGAAGTCTAAAATAAGATTAGATCCCATACCTGGTGGTCTAGTGGTACCTCCCACCCTTCCACTGGGTCCGCCACCCTGCTCCTCCCAGTCAGCGGCAGGCGGCAGCTCTCCATCCATAAACCGCCCGACCACCCGACTGACTGCGCCTACAGTACAGCTATACGCCCTTTGGTCCGCAGCGTGGGGTCAATGGGCTGCGAGATCGCATTATACTACACAGTCCAGACATGTGAATGAATCCATTCACATATCTGGACTGTATAGTACGAGACTGTCAGCTACAGACTAGCCCTGAGCCATGGAGCAATGGACATGGAAGGCACGTCTCCGAATGGAGAGCAGGTAGAGTCATGGTAGCATAGAACCCGTATAAGGGGTATGCTTGATTAGGTGATGTGAACAAGTAGACCTACACAGAGGTCGAACTGAATGAAGGAGACCTGACATGGGCCCGGAGGAAGAGATTGCAAGTAGCAACCACAGGAGTGCAACCAACTGGGTCCATTGATAAGCCAAGTGGGAGTGGATTGACTGCATGAGAGAGAGATAGATTGAGAACAGCTGGGCACAGCCCACAGCCAACTGTGAAGGTATGAAGTACCAGTAGTAATTGCTAGATATGAAGGCAGGTAGGGTACATGAGGGATGAGGTATGAGAATGAATGGAGATTGAGACAGAGTAGCGGGAGATACGAGTCGAGTGGTCTGAAATGTAGGACTAGGGTAAGAGAAAGAGACAAATAGGTACGGTGATGGTGGGATAGAGAAACACCCCCAAAAGAAAGCACATGATGAGGAAGGAGAAGAGGTGAGGGTCAAGGTAATGGTCAGGGGTCAACCTTAACTTTTTATGTGCACTAGCCAGCTGGACAAGTTGATTAAAAGTTGCACTAGCCCGCAGATGGTTTCACTAGCCCACAATAATAATGATAAATTTTGATTGGTTACACAGAAAAAACATGAGCCAAGAAATAATTTGATTATTGCAGATTTATCCTGCTGCCACATTGCTTCCTGCCCCAGCAAAAACTACAATCCAATCACACGCAGTGTGTACCCCCACTGATTTTTACCATGTGTCCCATGCTTCCTCTTTCTTCATCCCCTCCCACCAAACCAGAGGACCACAATAGCAGATGTTCAGTCAAGCAGCTCTAGCTCTGCACACACAATAGCCAACATCATCATGCCCGCACCACTGTCCCATCCTGACTTGCAGGGCAATGTACAGAGTCAGGCAGAGACAGACACTCATCCCCACCCTGTGATTAACCAGACCTGCATTTCTGGAAGTTTTTTACACTGCAAAGTGAGCCAGGGCAGTTCTAGGATTCTTTGGGGTGAGTTAAACAAACACAGGGGCTTGGGATATAGAAACTTTGACATATCTGTTTATATATACCAGGCACAAAAGTATTGATTTTAACATGCTTTGACCTAACAACAACAGATTTTTCATAAAAGTGTCCTTTCATCAGCCAAAGGGGAAGCAGTATACAAGCATGATGCTGTACTGCTTCTGTTTCTATATAGGATGATCTATGCACACCAGAAATACCCATTCTAACCTTTCAAATTGTATGCTTTACTAAGGTCTTGCTTTGTACCATACATGCTCCACAGCAATATTTTTAGGTTGAAATGACATGCTGGGTGGTATAAGCGTGGGGCTGCATGGATGACATTGACTGGTGTGAGCCATTAAGAGGAGCTGTGGACCCCTGCACCAGTCAGTAATAGCAGCTGTGAGTCTATGGATGTCCACTTCAGAGTCTAGTCCGCAGTGGTGTCAAGGGAAAGTATATAGCTGAGAGGCCACCTGGCTGGGCAGACCATGTATACATCATAGCGCTGTGTTACTGTAGTGTTGGATGCAGACACTCAAAAGGTTGGGAAATGAGGCACACTGGTCTTCATATTGTGGGACAAATCAAAGACAAGTTCAGCAAACTGGAAGCTAGTGACTTAACCACTTTACCCTTGATCACAGCATGCACACTAGCTGAATGTCCTAACAATTGAGTGACAAGGACGCACATCAAGTCTTTTGTTGGTTCCTCCTCTTGAACTGCCAGATGGAATGAAAGCCTTAAAGGCTGGAATGGTTAAGGTGAGATATGAAATGGATGATGTACGATGATGGAGTGAAGCCTGGAAGGCCAGTACGGTGAAGGTGAGATATGAAATGAACAATGTATGATGATGGAGTGAAGCCTGGAAGGTTGGTACAGTGAAGGTGAGAATATAAAATGGACAATGTATGAGAATGGAGGGGAAAGCCCTGAAGGCCGGTACAGGTAAGGTGACGTAGGAAAAGGACAATGTAGGAAAATGGAGTGAAAGCCATGAAGGCCTGTATGATTAAGGGTAGAGAAGATGACAAGTAGGAAGGACAAGGTTCAGAAACGATGGAGGTTTGATAATGATGGAGGCTGACAGGAAGTAGAGATACCAGTCGAGTGGTCCAGAACATATGACTAAGGTACCAGGAAGATATAAATGGGTACAGTGATGGCAGAATAGGAAAACATCTCCAAAAGAAGCAGGGGACGAGAAAGGAGAAAGGCAAGGGGTAAGGAAATGGTGGATGGTGAGTTAATCGGTGGGGCAGAAAAACCCCAGAAAGATAAGCAGAGACAGCGAGCCTGGAATGAAATGGGATGGCCGCCTCAAGAAATAGTGAGGAGGAGAACAGGCGGGGGTACCTGAAAGAAGGTAGAGCAATTTTTCAGGTAACACCAGCTTGATTATATCAGAGTTTTCCTATAAATTACATTATTTCAAATGGAGCTAAGTGACCCATATTCCACATGACCAATGCATGTCCATGGCAGGAATTTCACTGTAAATAGCTCTAAGCCCCTGGAAAGGAATCCCTGTAGATCAGGGCCCTGAGAATCGAAGTGCAGGAATGATGAGGAACTGGAGCTAAATGAGTCAGGGAAGGCACAGACACTGAGTAGCCAGGAGTGGCTGGGACAGCAAGCAAAACACAGCAGTGCAAAGCTGGGTATGATGATTAGGGCACCAAAAGAGTGTAGGGAATATAGCCCTAAAGAAACCCAGGAGCAGGATACAGATGAGACGCAGACAAGAGCCCAGATCCCAATGCAGCAAGGCAGGTCAGAAGTAGGCAAATCAGGCAGAGACACAAAGGAAGAGAGGCAGAAAAAATGGCAACAGGAGCCAGTACAGAGAGTTACGGCAGCGTGGCGCTGCAGTCAGAGCTGCCCACAAAGACAAAGAGGAAAGAAAGCATCAACGGGCTGGAGAACAGCAGACAGGCATGAAGGACCAAGACAGGAATCTGAGGTAGAGGTGCAGGATCAGGAAAGGCAAACGCTGCAATGAAACAGTGAGCAGCAGGAGCAGATGAGGCGGGGGTCATTGCAGAGAACAATGACAAAGCAGCAGGAACCACTCGAGAGAAGAGCATCGAAGCAGGGCAGGTGCAGTCTTGATGACCTGGAAGGTGAGAGGGCTGACACTGAGCAGAAGTACTAGGCGATGCAGGGGGGCCATAGCCCCAATGGAGACAGAACAAGCAGCATGGGGGGTGGAGAGAGAGAGCGATGCAGGAGAAAAAAACAGTCGCAGAATGATCGACTGACACAGAAAGAGAGGAGCAGTGAGGAGGCAAAAAATGGGAGCTGGTACAAATGGTGCAGAGGTGCAAAGAAGCGAGACCAGTCCAGGGAAGAGAGGCGGTGCCTCCAGCCACAATAAAGAAACAAATCCTGGAACTAGCCAGGAGGAGCAACCTTTGAAGGCCTGATGGGGGAGTGGTTTGTTGCTCTGCCCATTGAACTACAGGCGTAGCTCTGTGATTATACCCAGCCTTGTTTTTTTTTTTTCAAATTCTTGAGCTACTCTTACTCCATGTTTCCTAAACATTAGCAACACCCCCTAAATAGTGTAGCCACTCAAAATACAATAGTCTCCTCTACTTCCACTGCATAATCAGTGGCTAGACTGTGTTGGGTGGGGGTCCTAAGTCCAGGAGAGATGCAGTGGAGTTGATCCAGGAATGTACCCAAACATTTTTTGTGGTAATGCCAGTATGGTGGGTAGCCAATTTTTCATCTTTTAATACAAAAAAAAAGAACAAGAATTGAACTACCCACTACATCAGCAGTCTTTCAGAATGTAAACTATCATAATGTGTTTTCTTAAGCCAGGGACTATTTAAGGCCTAAGTGAGCTGGCAGTGTCCCTTGTGAGGCATAACAATAAAAGGGGAGACATTTATAAACAGTGTCCTTCAGACCTTGAAAGCCCATGAGAAGCTCTTTTACAGGAGGCATTGGGCTTATAGTAGCTTGCAGTAGACCAGAGATATTCCTAAGTCTGCCCAATACTGATACCGCACTGCTACCATTTTTAAAACTGAAGATTTCAAGGAGGGTGAAGCTCTGCCTACCCATAATGTGGTAAGGCACAACTTCCCTTGGCATGACATCACAAGATACCAAACATTTTATTTTTTTATTTATTGATTTGTAATGTTTGACCAAGAAAAGCACACTGAGCTGTGACGGCTTATTTGTAGGCGTGTCGGAGAAGGGGGTTACATAGGACCTGTTTGTTTATTTATTCATTGTTCACCAGGTAAGCACGCTAGACAAATAAATGCTTTTTTTAGGTACAACCAAGTAGATTATAATGAGAAGAATGCAAACAAGTGAAATGCAGCACATAAGATAAAGACAAGGAGCATATTGCATACTGTAATGGTACAATGTAAGTAAGGCAAGTACAATACAAAAATACACAATCAAAGTGAAACCAAATTGAATTTGGTACAGCAGTAATATGAACAGTACAATGTGTGTATAGTAGAAGGAGCATGGCCAAAAGCCCACAATGTAGGCCAGGAAGCACTACGGTCTATAGGCAATGAATAAAGGAAAAAAAAAAACAGACACTACGTGCAGGTACCTGCCAAGTTACCTTTCAGATAATTCCACAAAGACTTTCTGAAGAGGTAATGAGAGGAGGCACAATGAACAGATTGTGGGAAGGCGTTCCAAAGCCTGGGTGCACAACAGCAAAGGCCTAGTCTCCCATAGCAGTATATGTTTTTGTTATGGCAAGCAGGGACATGTCTAGATCCTAGGAGGTAACCCACGTTTGCAACCCTTAGCTGCTCAGCCAGTGTAGGGTGGGTAGCAATGCTAAGCACTTTGTTGATAAAGCATCACAGGGTAAATGCAAAACTATTAGCAGGGGACAGTCAACCAAGTTTATCATAAAGCACAGAATGGTGCATAAGGCAGGCTGCTAAGAGGGCAAAGTGACAGATATAAACTACATCACACTTAGACAAGAAAGATTTAGCATTATGGGTGAAAAGAGCCCATAATTTAGGAGGGTAGGAGTGCCCTTTGGCAAGAACAAGACAAGACGTGGGTGAGGAAATGCTTAGCTCTGTAGCCATGCCAAGCTTACTATGAACTGCCCTACACACACTAAGGATGCAGAGAGAAATTCAGCTGATAATCAAGGGTAACTTCAAGATACTTAAAGGAATAGGCAGTAGTAAGAGGAGAACCATCCACATCACTAGTCACAACCAGGGGTCAGGACAGGCCCCAATTTTAGCCTGGGGCCCAAAGAGCATGATTTTCATTTTCTTTAGGTGCATGGCTAACCTATTCGTAGACAGCCAGTACTGAATTTGGTGGAAGTCACCATTAAGTTGGGAATTAATGGCCTTAATATTCTGGGAACTAGCCAGAAACACCAAATTATCTGCATAAAGGGTGGAACTGCGGCATGCAGGCACCCAGGGGAGGTCATGATCATAGCACCTCTGCTCTCGGAGGTGACCTTAGCAATGGCAGTAGAGGTATTCTGCCCCCTATGGAAACCATGCTGCTCCAGGAACAGCAGGTCATCTTTGTAAAGGTGTTCAGTTTGTTGGAAGCAACAGTTTTTTCTAGGAGCTTGCTAATAGCAGACGAGATGGTTACGGGATGGTAGTTTTCAATGCACTTCGGATCCCCTTGTATTGTATTGTACTGGAGCTGAGTGGTGCGGCGAGGCACTTTTCCTTGAAATGGAAGCGTGCAGTGTGCATAATTTTGCAGAACTCTGGACTTTTTAAAAATAAAAAAGTATGTTCTAACACTGGAAAAAAGGTGTTTTATTTGTGAAACCCCTAATGGGAGGGAGGGAGGAGGGGTAAGGCTTTCGGGGGTGGAGAACCTGCTTTCCTTTAAAGACTGGGACAACCCTGGATACCTACCAGACATCAGGAACTACATGTGTAAGTAGTGCTGCATTAAAGATGTGTGATATAGGTAAGGTTAGGAAAGGGTCACCCAGTCAGACAAGCTTTGGCTAAATATTGTTATGACCAGAGCTAGTATAAGGAGAGAGACTAGGCAGTAGCCTACCAACCTCACCTACCATCACAGTTTTCATGTAAAAGGAAGAGTGAGGAGATGTGACAAGGGAGGAATTCATAGCCTTGTCCAGTGACACAAGTCATGAGAATAAGAATGTGAGAGCAGAGAGGACAGAGAACTGTTTATAAAATGCATTCGCAGTTGTACCAGGATCATTGCAGTTTGCCCCATCAATGAGCATTTCATTGGTTTGGAGATTGAGACAGCCACTGATGACACTCTTAATATTTCTCCAGAAACTCCTAGGGTGTCTAGCAAAGACCAATAAGGAGGATCTACAGATTAATGTATGGCTTTCTTACAACCATTTCTAAGATGTGTGTAATCAGCAAGGTCAGACAGTGCCTTGGTGAACTTGAATCCGACCAACCACCTATCCCTAGACTTCATAAGAGCTAAGAAGTCACTCTGAAGCTGCTTAATGACAGTACCCCAACTCTCCTTCTAATGAATGGGGCATGCTTATCCTGCAGTGAGGAAAAGATGGTTAGGAGGTTAGATAGGGTGGCTGAGGCATCCACAGCAGACAATACAGAAGATCAGTCAATAAGAGCAAGGTCGCCATGAAAGATACCAGGGTCAAACTTGGATTGCTCACTGAAGACGATGATCTTAGGGGGGGATTCTTGGTGTAGTCACACTCCACACCCAATAAGTAGGAGTATGATCAGAGATAGCACCTGAGAGAGACCCAGCCGGTGGATTCCTCTCATCCCTATTTGTCAGGATTTAGTCAAGGTGAGTATGCTGCCCACCAGAAGCAGAGAATCCAGTAGGAGCAGTGATAATCTGCTTAAGGTTGAGATGAGCAAGTAGGGTTCATATTGCTTGGAATTTTTCCCAATCCAATTTAGGTTAAAGTCACCCAGGCCAGAACCAGCAGTTCAGCTGAGTCAATCTTTTGACTGCTACTGTCAAGGAGATAGGATAGGCCATTTAGTCAGCAGCGGAAGAATTATAAGCACAAACCAAGTGGATTTTCTTAGTGTTATCCAGAAGGAGCAACAAGTGCAGGAACTGACAGGTGCGTGCGTGTGTGTGTGTTGGGAGGGGAAGTACAAATTCTATATCAGGGAGACATTTAGATAACTTTAATAGTATAACTGTAGGCCACCTCCACATTTCTTGCTAGGACAGTTAAGTCCAATAAAATTAAAATTGGAAAGGGTACAGACAGAATCAGGGTTCTATGTCATAAAGGCAATTGCCAAAAGGCAAGCGTCATTATGGCGAGTGTACATCGCCGAAATTCAGTTTTGGCAATGTATACCCCCGTCGCAAAACAAAATGTTGCAAAGGATACGGCAGTTTTATTTCATGTAAGGGGCTATGCCCCCGCACCCCTCTACTTTAGGATTCTCAACTCCAGGGGGGTGCATGTTGGGGGGTGCAAATTCTAAAAAAAATAAAAATAACACGACTCAGGCCAGGCGCAACAAAATACACCTGTGCCGGACCCGAACCCAGCATCCGGCTACCCCAGCCCAGCACCCACCACCACACAAGAGCCAGCTTGGCAGCTGTCTGCGGCACCACCCTGACAAACTCTCCTCCCGACCACCCCTCACTCCAGCATGCTCCACCCGCCCCATGTGCATGTACACACAGCGACATCCGTCGCCATTCACGTGCCCCCCATTCGGTCACCTTCCCTACGCCATCGCCCTGTCGACAAATGTGCCAAAAGTGGGTCGCTGTTTTGGTAGGTGCACACTTCAGAATAGCACATGTCACAGGATACCCAGAATCAGGAATCAGAGGTTTAATTTAAATCTCAGTAAGGCAAACAATGTTATTTTTTATTGATTGGTTGATTGATTGATTGACATATGTATGTATGTGTGCATTTATTGATTATGCATTTACATGGTACCTGTTAGTTTATTTATTTGTATTGAAATTTTTCAATAAATGATCAGCAAGCAGAGTTATACATGAGGTACATCGAATACAAACCTCCATACACATCAAAGTGACAAATCACAGGCTCTACAGTTATAAAAAACTGAACTGAGTATAGCTATAGACCCAGACACCCACCTCTGGGGGACCTAATACAGAATCTGCTGGGTGGCAAAACCCTCTCAGCCAACATGCAGAGAGGGAAAGGGGACATAAGTATCCCCGCTCCACAACTACAGTGCAAATATCAAATAGTTCAAAGCTACAGTGCAAACATTGGTCAAAGATGTACATATAATCAAGATATCATGGAACACAAAGTGTGTTAATGTGCATGTAATATAATACCCAGGGATGCCACATTTCCTGAAAAAGTGTTAATTTGCCCCATAGAAAATGGGCCTATTTCCTGGTCTCTGATTGGCTGGTACCCCTGTTAGGGGGGTACCTTAACTTTTAATAGACAACCATGAAATAAAAAGTGCCAACCTGCCATTCCTGAGAGTCAAACTGGTACCCCTGTGCCAGTTAGAATTTTGAAATTCAGTAGATGCCATTTTTCCCACCTCACTAAGTGGGAGGAAAGACTGACTCAGCCCAACCATACACGGAGAGGCACGCATGCACAACCCTGTCCAAAACCCCACTGCCATTCTATTCTTTAAAAAAATGTAACTCTGTCCTCAGAATTCAGGCTGGGTTAGAATTTCAGTCCATCTGAAAAAGAAATGCCAAAACAGAAGTCACGGACAGAAAATGGACCGGCGATAAGGGTATGGGTGTGAGGATTCAAGTTTCAAAGCAGCTATGAACCTCAATATTATCAAAATTATCAGACAACAGTACCTGTTCCATACATGTTTAGACTAATGGTTCTAGTCTGCTGACAGTTCTTCTATCTCCTCAGGCTCACTAACTCTCCACAGGGCACTCCTCTTCATGCTCACAGTCCTCAGGGCAGGCAGCGAGGACTGGGAACCCATAATACAGAAAAAAAAAAGAAAACAGTAAGGACTCAGTCCCGGTCTTCAAGGCGGGCAGCAATGACTGGGAAACTGAAAAAAAGCCATTATTTTCAATCCCCTGGGCAGGCAGTGGGGACTGGATGTTCTGCACATAAATCACATACGATTCCAGTCCCCAGAGAAGGCAGTGGGGACCAGAAAAAACAGGTAAAACAAATGGATTAATGAATAAATAAATTTAAAACAAAAGCATTTTAACTTAAGCTGTGTGTGTGTATAGGCGGGGGTAACCATGACAACCAGCTCCAAACATGCAACTATAGAGGCTCCAGTAGGACAAAAGTCCCTAGGTCAAAAAAAAAAACACAGTATTCTAATGCAGATGGAGGAACTATTTTATTACAAAATAAAATCAAACAGTTAAGAGTTTTAACATTTGAACATTTTTTTTTCCAAAATAAAATAATACAGTGACCCATTTTCTCAGCGCAATAATACCCTTCAGGGTGAGGGGTACTGGGCTATACCAGATCTTCCAGGGGCTATAAGGCTCTCTGCCTGTGGCATTGGGCCTCATTACGCCCCTGGGCAGTCCAGTATAGCCTAATTCCACTCACCTTGTTGGGTATTATTGGTTTAGGTGAGTTTTTAAAGAGTGTACTTCGACTAATTGGATGTGGACCATGGCTCTACCCCTTCCTCTTCCCTTACCAGACTGGATACCCTAAATGCTTCCTGTTGTTTCACTACCAACTCTCCCCTCCACTTTCATCACTGCTCCCTCTCCATCCTCCCACTACCTTCATATCGCCAGTCCCACTGTGCCTCCTTCATTGCTAAATACTGGTTTGGGTCCCTTCCGTCTAACATCTCCTCACTCCCCCACTGCCCCCCTTCTTTCTCTTTCTGCTCCAGGAATTCTCATATTGTCTCAGTTCCCCACCCTCACTGCTCTGCTGGGCAAGCTGCCTTCTCCTAACACCTCCCTCTGGAACCTCCCCTCCTCTCCCCTCTGCCTCTCCCTTCACTCCCAACCCATAGATGCCAGCTTTGGCAACTTCCTGCTCCCTCCTGTCCCTGTCTATTCCCAACCTGACTTTTACCTCTCTATTCTTACCCTGTAACCCACTTCAGCATGGGGTGGCCGAAAATATGAGTCTGTTTTGCATCAGGCCTGCCACACTTACTCTAGCTAGTACCTTATCTCTCACCCATATTGTTTTGCCTGGACACTTGAGATGTGGAAAAATCAGAGTGACATTTCCAAACAAATTTTCATAGATTAGAAGCCATAACTCTAATGGCAGAGTGAATACTTTGACCAGGTCTCATGTGTGTGTGTTGTTTGGAGTTTCTGGTTCATCTGCATAGGATATGTTCCAATGAGGAGTCCTACAATGACTGGAGCCCTATATGCATGTATGTTTGTATGTATTTATTTATCAATGGATGTATATGTATATGCATTTATAATTTTTGACCAAGAAAGGCAGACTGAGCAATGATGGCTGATTTGCAGGGGTGTCATGGGGTGGGTTACATGGGACCTGTTTTATTTTATTTATTTATTTATTTATTGGTAACGTTTGACCAGGAAAGGTACACTGAGCTGTGACAGCTAATTTCCAGGTACATTCTTGGGGATAGGTTACATAGGCCTGTTTTACTGATGTAGGAACGTTGGCCAGTACAGTGATGAAAATCCCCTACTCTTACGATAAGTGTCATGGTCCCTTCAGTTTCCACATGACAGTGACCAGAAGTGGTTTGAAGGAACCTTGGCTTTAATGTCTCATCAAAGGACAGCACCTCAACAGTGCAGTACCCTCTTGTACTGCACTACGTGTCAGGTATGGTATTACCCCATGTACCAGTTATGAGGCTAGAACCCATGACCTTCCAGTGTTGGCCCCAGAGATTCAAGACTGACTTTTCTCTTGTACTTGTGACATTTGATTGTTTACAGTTATTTAATGGACACAGTGCAAATAAGGCAAGGCAAATTTTATTTAAAGACGCCCAATCCCTGGGGTTCTGGGTGTCGTACACAAGAAAAAACAGAAAAAATGAATGAATAACACACCAATAGATAAAGCAGTATTAAATTATACAACTATAGTAAAATAGAAAAATACATAAATAAATAAATAAGAAGCCTTGGCCAGAAGTTGTTTCATAGTGAGGCAGTGCCAAGGCAGTATTTAGAAGACAGGGTCAGGGAAAGCTTGATTGAATAAGAAGGCCTTGAGGCGGGCCTTGAACACCTCTACTGAAGGAGCCTCCCTTACAGCTGGAGGTAACAAATTCAACAGAACGGGGCCAGTGACACTAAAAGCTCTGTCACCGGCCGTCTTTAGCCTCACCTGGGAATCGCAAGGAGGCCCCTAAAGGAGGAACAGAGGGAGCGGACTGTGAAAAACTGTTAGGCCATGTCAGAACACTAAGTTGATCCTCATGATTCAGCTTTTCTCATGTCCAATTTTTTTTTACTTTGACTGTTTTACATGAATATTTACTGGATTCTCATGTCTTGGCAGGTCAGCATGGATTTTTGATCCCAGTATGCCCTCTGGATGGAAGACATAAGTTCCGTTTGTCTTGATAAATACTGTAACAAGTTTAAGCTTGTGGAAGAAGGGGGGGCATGGCCTAACTGCCAGCATGGTTAGGCACATGGAAAAGGAGCTCCGATAAAGAACTGATAAAGCCTCAAAGAAATAGACTGTTATCTGTTTTGTTTTATTTTATTTTAACTCATAAAATCAGTAGTTAAGATCTTCCAGTAGTCCCTGTAAAAGTATCATTGCACTGGAAGATGGGAAACCAAGAAATCATCAGCCATTACAGCTGCAGAAAACAAAGGCCCAACATACACGCTGATAGTGGGATGAGACTTGACTTCGATTTGGAGGTGAGCCCTCCTGGTGTCCTTTTAAACAGCAATTCAGAGCTGGCCTGTTGGCGCAGTGGTTGAATTTCCACTTACTATGCTGATAACCTGGGTTCAGGAATGGACCTGGGTAGCTGGAGGGCTGGCCAGGGAGAAGGATGAAGCATCCTGAGGACTGCTCTCCTTCTCTGGGGAGGGTGGAGAGTGTCCAGTGCTCGATGGACCCTGGCAGAGGCCAGGGTTGTGCAATGACCGATACCTAGCATGTCCAGGGGTGGGCAATGCAGGGCGTCATTGCATATCCTCACCCCCAGAAAACCAGGAAAAGAGCAGCTGCAGGCCACCTCGATGAAGCCCACCATGGCTGAGTTAGCCCCAGGCTGACCCTCTGACCTATCCCATTGACTGCAGCGCTAGGGTGCTGCAACCCCACCCTGGGGAGTAATCAGGGGTAATGCAGGGTCGGGGCCATTGTGGGGGGTGGAATCCTGTGGTCCGTGACTGGGCAGAGGGTACTGGGTGGCTGGCGGCAGGGAAGCATAAAGAAAGAATTAAAAAAAAAAAACAGCAATTCAGGAGCGCAACAGAAAAATGGAGGAGTTTAATAATTGGGCAGCCCTCCTAGAAAAAAAGACTGAAGCTGCACAAGAAGACGCTAACAAAGTTGCAGAGGTGGCTGAAAAAGTTCTCACAACGTGCATGGCGTGGTGAAGGAAAACATAACTCTCTGAACATGCCTCAAAAAACTTGAGAATTTTTCTAGGGCAGTGAACATCTACATACTGGGTTTTGCTGAGTCTACAGAAGGGAAAGGCATGAAAACATTCCTTTCTTCTTTATTTTCTTTATTCAGCTGACTTTCCTTGGCCCTTGGTCGCTATTTGAGTAACCACTGCACCCAGTCCCATTACTTCACTTCGTTCCAGGACTTACCTCTCCCATGTTACCCACATAGTTTACCCCCAACACAATGGTGCTCTCCATGTAGTGCTAGTGCCTTTTGGGTGCCTATATCCCGTTATCTGGGAGTTGCCCAGGTCAGCAAGTATGGGGTCTGTGGGTACAGTAGGGTTGTCATGCTGCATGGAGGGATTTTTCCTTCCTGTTTCTCCCAGCCCCCAGATGCAGGCAGCTCAGGTGTGCATGGGTATGTACTCAAGCACGCATACATGCATAGCACCAGCCTGCATCTGCCCTCCCAGTGCCACTCTGTTGCACTGCCATCTGTGGGCACCCAGGTGGCAGTGTAGCCACAGAGCAGGATGCCCTCCCTCCCCAGAGGAGGAGAGTGTCTTCTGAGATGCTCAATCCTCCTGCCCCAGCAACCTGTGCTTGTTCTTGAATGTGGGTTTCTGATTTTGCGAGCCATAGCACTGCCACTGCACAACGGGCCAGCCTGAAAACATTCTTGATGGGCTGGACCACAGAGGCACTCTCTCCGGACTTTACTTTCAACATCAAAAAGCATACTGGAATAATCCTCGACAACCACTGCAGGATGAGATTTTGTCTCACACCATGCTAATTGCCACCAGGAATTCCGAGGGAAGAGACAACCTTCTTTTAGCTGTAAAGCATTAAGGTGGACTAAAATGTGGGACGTGATGAAGAAAAATGTTCCCCAACCTGAGTTACAGCACAAGAGCACACAGGAAGGACTTTGATGGAGTCAGGAGTTTACTCAAGAAACTGAGCGTAAATCACCATCTCCTGTTGCTAGCAGATTCTTAAATCCACTATGGGGTAAGACCTTTTTATTCTCAATCCCTAGTGGCACTGGCAAACTTGTTGAAAAAATACACACAGAATTTTTGGCTAGAGTTGAAGATACTAAATCCAAAGCCAAATCAGACACTTAAATATCTTAAAATTCCTAGCTATTATTCTTCTTCATAAGAGTGGAATGTATATTGCCATTTATTGTTCTTTTATTAATATATATATATATATATATATATATAAAATCAACAGGCGTCGGGGTGTGCCATGGGGTCATCAGACTCATCTCTCACCCTATTCCATGTGTAAACAAGCTGACATGCTACAGAGTTAGGCCTGATGACACCATGGCACACCCGACATCTGTTGGTGTGTGGAGGGTGGGAGGTTGGTAGAGGTGGTAACTCTAACATCGAATTTCCAAACTTTTGTTACTGTCCTGTGAACCCTAACTGATGCATTAATGGAGTGTTTTTGCAATGAATTTCCCTTCTTTTTGAGAAATGAAATGTTAGTCATATGGTATACATAGGTGGGAGCATGGGCCGACCCACACATGATTGTACAGGCATAGCACAGGAGTGCCCAGTGCCACCAGTTTTGCAAAGTGGGATGCATACTTAGGAGCACCAGTCCTGTGGGCCCTGTGCTCCAACCCAGCCATAAGTTTAGCAACATAGTGCCTAAGGGCTCTGTACTACCAGTATTACAAGATGGTTTCCATGAGGTGAAGTGGGCCCTCTGGGCCCTGTGCTCCCACCACCTATAAGCATAGAGACAATAGCACAGAATTACTCTCTGGTTCCAGTTCTGTATAATTGTATTCATACATGGGAGCCCAATACTTTTGTAGAAGCACCACTGGTTTACATAGCACAGCTATTGCAAAAGCAATGTGATGCTTTTGTGAAAGTGATGCGAATTTCAGAAAGTGTCCCATACAAGGCAGTAGTACTTTTATGAAAGTATGATATACATTCATGAAAGTAATGATAATTTTGTGAAAGCATGGCATGCTTTGGCGAAAGCAATGGTAACTTCACTAAACTATGGCATGCTTTTGCGAAAGCAATGGTACATTTGCAAAAGCATACAGCACTATCGTGAAAGTAATGCAGAATGTCACAAAGGTACCCATGTTAAATATTTTTTGCAATTACTCTTCTTTTTGAGAAAGTGTAATGTTACTCATGTGATATATATATATATAGGTGGAAGTGGGCCCTCTGGGCCCAGTGCTCCCACAGACCCATAAGTATGTCTTCATGTTGGCCTCAGGTAGCATGGTGAATATGTCTTTGTCTCAGAAGCAAAGGGTCATAGATTTGATTCCCAGTGAGGATATTTATTTATTTCCAGGTCATGCCTTAAAACAGGCAGGGCCATTGTCTAATGCACTTACCCAATTAGCAAAAGCTAACACATAAATAAATTAATGTTTTTAAAAAGATATCCATTGATGGGAGTGTGGGCCCCCCAGGCCCTGCACTTCCACCCACCCATAACAATCTCCTCAGGTTTGCAAAATAATATCCATTAATGGGAGCACGGGCCCTCTGGGCCCAGCACTCCCACCTACCCATGAGTCTACAGGCGTAGTGTAGGAGGGACCACTGCTCCCAGTTTAGCATAAATAGTATGCAAAAGGTTGAAGCACAAGTCTTCTGAGCCTGCGCTCCAACACACATAACTACAGACACATTGGGAAGCCTAGAGACCCTCAAGTAACCCTTGTAATGCTTTTTTGGCAATATCTCAGTAACCATAGCCATTGCAGAAAAAATTCCTTTGTAGTTGTATTCATGACCTAGCTACCTCCATCCGTGCTTAGTACATTGTAAAAAATCTATATCTCTAACCATTTTTGAGATGCAGGCACAGAAAGGTGCCACAGGGCCCATAATGTTATCCTCATGGCAAATTTCTTCACTTTGGAATGCTGTAACTATGGAACCAGTGTAACTTGTTTCACCAAAGCAGCAAAAGGCACATCTGTGGGACAAGGGCTTGCCACCCTGTGAATTTCAGTCAAAAAGCCTTGTTTTGGGCTGTATAGCCATGGTACTTTAGCTACTTTTGTGAAAGTCACATTGGTTAACATGAGGTGGTTAGCACAAGATCTGCTGACTTTCATGCAAGATCCTAGACTTTCATAGTAATTTATGCAAAAGTGCCTGGATCTTCCACTAAAGATCCATCTGTAAGATCAAGTTAAATTTCAAGTTTATTGCAGGAAAAAAACTCCATTGAGCAGGCTTATTCACAAGGAGGTCCTGATACATACAAGCAATGAAACAGAGAAGAGATATATAAGTGTTGCAGACATGGTAAAGATACACAAATTTACATAGTTTGACAATAGTGGTTACATGCAGCAATACAATAGTACAATATTAACAAGTGACAAGGCAGATAGCAGATACATGACAGTGGTACATTGTTACTGTATAGTATATAGCACACAAAGGGATGACATATTCAAGGGATGGAGGAAATAGTAGAACACATTGGGGTAGTGCTGAAGTTAAGTGCTAATGCAGGAGACGTAGTATAAGTTATGGGTGCTAGTGCAGGAGATGTAGTGCAAGGAACAGGTTAGGGGATAGGTAGTGAATAGACTTGGTAGCAGGGGGTTAATGGAGTGATGTGCAGCTTTGGGGAGGGGGTGGTAAGGGAGGAATAAGGTTGGGGGGAGTTGTGCGATCAGCTCCTGGGGCACTGGCATGCAGTATTAAATGCTTTACTGGTCAAGTTCTTAAAATAGTTCACAGGGACAAGCCCAGTTAGCCTAAGAGTGGATTGCATTTTATACCAGACCTGAAGGGATTGAGAAGCTGATGGCAACTTTGCCGTGATTGGTACATACTCTAGGTATATCCAGTAGGATGAGCTCAGACATCCACAGCGAGTAATTGCAATGTGATCTATGTACGAGTGAACAAATGTACTGAGGCAATTTATTCCAAAGTATTTTCAATGTCCATGTGACGATGTGTAGCATCTGCCTTGTGGCTAAAGATGTCCAGCCTACTGCTTGGTAGAGGTTGCAGTGGTGCATTCCATACGGAGCTTTTGTTATGAAGTGCAGTGCTCGATGGAAGAGAGTGTCAAGTTTGCGCATGTGTGACACCAGGCTACAGTTATATAGAATATCTCCATGGTCAAGGAGGGGGAGGAAGGTGGCTTCCACTAGCCTGCACCTGATGTCCATGGGAAAAGGATTTGTTCCTATAGAGGAACCACAGTCTTGCTTTGAGTTTCTTAGCCAGGCATTCAGTGTGCACACTGAAAGATAGCTTGCTATCCAGCCAGACTCCAAGTACTTGAAGTGGTCCACGACCTCTAGGGTGTCCCCAGAAATGGTTGTGATGGGTACTGGAGTGTGTTGAGTGCTTGTGGTTACAGATAGGTGGGTGGGTGTGAAGAACATTGCCTTGGTTTTCTTTGTGTTTAATAGCAGTTTGGAATTAGCAAGATTGAGCTGCAGTTGGTTAAAATCTTCTTGCAGCTCAATACATGCTTCATGTGCTGAGGGTTTAGAGGTGTACAGCACCGTGTCATCTACAAAGAAGTGGAGTTTGGACTTGTGTATGTTTTTTACCTATGGAACTGATGTAAATAATAAACAGCAGTGGCCCAAGAATAGATCCCTGTGGAACCCCTCTCATGACTGGAACCGGGTCTGATACTGCACCATCAACTTTAATTCTTTGCAACTGACCTGTAAGGTATCTGGAGAACCAATTTGTGGAAGGGCCATTCATACCCAGGGATCTAAGGCATAGAAGGAGGAGGTTGTGGTCCACTGTGTCGAACACCATGCTGAGGTCCAGGAACACAACCCATGTGGTGTTCATGCCATCTACAGCAGTGAACCAGTCGTTAGTCACTTCGGTCAGTGCAGTAACCGTACTGTTTTTTCTGCCTGAAGCTGGACTGCAGGACATTGAATAGGTTATGGCTTTCCATGTGCTCCTTTAGCTGGGTGTTTATTAGTTTCTCTAGCATTTTGGACAGGACTGGCAAGATGGAAATGGGCCTGTAGTTGTTTAGGGCACTCTGATCTCCAAACTTGAATAGAGGGAGGATATATGCTATTTTCCAGCAGGAGGGAACAGTGGGAGTGGAGATGGATAGGTTAAAATATGCATAATGGGTGCTGCTAGTAAGTGACTCTCTATTTTTAGGAAAGTGGCTTCTCTTCTGTCTGCCCCTGCATCTTTCCTCTGGTCCAATTTATGAAGGAGTTCTTTGACTTCCTCACATGTTACTGGGGAGAGCTGGAAGGAATCCCATGGGGTCATAGGCTGGGAGTCGTCTGAGGGGGAGGAGTTGCTGAGCAGCCCAGAAGCTGGCAATGAATTGAAGGCCAATCCCGCTGTGGCAAAATGTGCATTCGAGTTATCTAGGATGATCACTTGGTCCGTGATAATGGTGCCGTCTAATAATTTTTAGCGGCGGGGGGGATTTATGACCTTTGACCGTTTGAGTGTCTGCCAGATTTTGGCTGAGTTGCCCTTGGCTTCCTCCAGGGTGCTAATGTAATAGTTGGTCTTGGCAGTCCAGTTCAGCCTAGTGCAGGTGTTTCTGGAAGCCCTGAACTCCTGCCAATCAGCATCAGATTTTGTCCTCCTCGCGTTGGTCCAGAATTTATCACGCTGTGTGAGGGCAGCTTTTAGGTCTGGTGTGAACCATGGGTGTGTCACCTTCCTTAATCTGTGCCTAACAAGTGGGGCATGCTTGCCTGCTATGCTCATAATGGCTGTGTTCAGAATGTCGATAGCTGCATCTACTGAATTGGCCAGGTAGAATTTTTGCCAGTTTACATTTTGTAGGTCAGCCAGACAGTTTGCTGCTGAGAATTTGCAAAAGGTTTTTTAATGATAAATTTAGAGCATGAGGGTCATTGGATATGTGAGTGTGTGCATACCACAATATTGTGGTTGCTCATGCCATTATGGAAGATTGCTAAGTGTAAGATTTTGTGAGGGCAGCTCGTAAGGATTAGAGCGAGGATGGAGCTGTTTTTCCTATTTTTTACGTTGATCCTTGTGGGTTCCATAATGATTTGAGAGAAGCCTAGTTCATTGCAGAAATCTTTTAAGGCATTTGCCTTGGGCATGAGCCAATCTAGATTCAGATCACCAAGAACGGGACATGATAGAAAGTTTCAAGTACCTCAAGGGAATCAACAAAGTCCAAGAGGGTAGCATCTTTCAAAAAAAGAGGTGTGCAAGAACAAGAGGGCACAATTTGAAGATAGAGGGGGGCGGCTCAGAGGTAATTTAAGGAAGTATTTTTTCACAGAGAGGGTTGTGGATGCATGGAACGGCCTTCCGGAGGAGGTTGTGGAGTCAAAATCAGTGGTGGAATTCAAGCATGCATGGGATAGTCATAAGGCAGTTCTGGGGGGTTGGGGTAGGAAGAAGTAGGCTGCTGGTTAACTAGGATCTGCAGCTTATCCAGTAGGTAGGGAAATGGGCAGACTGGGTGGGCCAAGCGGCCCTTATCTGCCGTCAAATTCTATGTTTCTATGTTTCATTGGTTTCTATGAGATCCCTATGGGTTGATAGGAGTTCCTTGCCCCTAAAGGTGGTCTGTAACAACCCACAATGTTAAACACTTCGGTTGAGGGAAGCAGGATCCTTATTGCCATACATTCAAATTCTTTGGGCTTTGAAAAGGAGAGAATTTCAGTGGTGTTAAGTTTTGAATTCAGATAAACAACTACCCCCCAACCCTAGTGGGCCTGTCGACCCTATGAGTGTTGAAAGAGGGGAACACAATCTGTTGATCGCTGATGGAGTTGTTTAGCCATGTTTCTGTTATTATGAGCATGTCTGGGTTAGTATGGGCAGCCCAAGTCTTTATTTGGTCGAGTTTCTTGAGAAGGCTACAGGCATTAATTAGCATAAATTTTAGGTCTGGGGCTTTTGCAAAATCTGATGGTGAGGTGATGGGCGAGCATGGGTCTGGGTTTACCTCTATATTTTGTACCTGCACATACTGTAATAGCAGAAACAGTACTAGTTTTTTTCAAGGTCTCTATGAGAATTGTGTACTCTTTCTTGTTGGGGCCATACTATCTTGTGCAGAAGGGATGTTGGGATCTGGGTCTGACTTTGGCCATAAGGGGTATAGTGCACCTAGTGAGGGAAAAGCCTTAATGACCAGGGGCTTAGGATGTATGAGCATGAGTGCCAGTGAGCTGCTGGCTGTGTCCCATAAAGGTTGATGGAAGGGGGAGGTGGTTCCCGATGCATATGTCCAAGAGTGGGCATGAAGGACTCTACATATTATGTTCTGTGTTGGGTAGGGAGACTTAGCTAACAATAAGAACAGTGTCACTGGCAAGGCAGAGGTGCATGCCATTTGAGTTCTGCGTGGTATTAGTCCTTGATAGGGTGCTTAAGATGGAGTAATAGGCTGTGTTGGAAGGGGTTGCATGTAGTAGTTCAGTGTCGGTATAATTAGGGAGGGATAAGGAGAGATAAGTACAAGAAAGTTCTTAACTGCCGGTGTAGCTAGTGGTAGGGCTTCCGCCTTTAGTGCAGAGGGTTGGTGTTCAAATCCCTGTATGAAAGCAATGGGAAAGGCATGGTTGAACTGTGAATTCAGCAGCCTGTCGGTTGAGACCGAATCCTAAGAGGGATATATTATGCTGTGGTAGAGAAGACTGAAGAGGATCAACAGTAACTCCTGGTCTTAAGTCTGGGCAATGGCAGTGAATGATGGTGTTTGGGAAGATTGAGTATAAGGACATCTAGTGACCAAGCTGTATAGTCTGCTAATGGGACAGTGGGCTGTTAGTTCCAGTCATGTGACATGTCATGTGACCAAGAAGCAGGTATACAGGAAAGGACAAACCTGGGAGGGTGGGGAATGGGTGGGGCAGTTGCTGCACAAGTGGCGACTGGCCAGCACATCACACTAAAAGCTCCTGTACCTGATGTGCTGCTCGGCTGCAGGCTCCGGCCGCTCCATGTGAGCTCCTTGGGTGGGTGGGGGTGATGTCAATAGCAGTCTGTGGATAAAGGAGAAAAACAGTGAGGGCTAAGGAATTAGAAGGTTACAAACAATGGACTGGGATCAGCGGGAAGACCACCAGCTATGGGTGTGGGGCAGGGGCTCCTAATGCACATGTGCAAGGCTACAATGGCAAGGAGCATGAATGCCACAATCCTCAGCGTCCATAGAAGTAAACCAGCATTACAATACAAAACACACAACTAAAATCCTCTGCTCACAGTCCTACCAACTTGGAGACAACTCCTAGCCCACATTTAGCATACATTTTGCTCACATAGAGCCATACGTCTAACAAAGCACTTAAGGCTACAGGCTGAAACAGTAGAGATGAGGGCTAACAACACAGTTCAGAAACCCAGAAAATCAATCAGTCCCAATCGGAGGTCCAATTAGGTGGGCCATGTATCTTCCATTTCACTCAGCACACTGAAAGGTCCGTTCCTGATGTGCTACTCGGCTGCAGGATCCCAGTCACGCTCCGTGTGAGCTCCTCGGGTGGATGGGGGTGATGTTAATAGCAGCCTGCTGTGCTGCTCAGCTACAGGCTCCCTGTCACACTCCATGTGAGCTCCTCAGGTGGATGGGGGTGATGTTAATAGCAGCCTGATGTGCTGCTCAGCTACAGGCTCCCTGTCACACTCCGTGTGAGCTCCTCGGGTGGATGGGGGTGATGTTAATAGTAGCCTGATGTGCTGCTCAGCTGCAGGCTCCCTGTCACCTCACGTGTGAGCTCCTCGGAGGTGGGAGGTGATGTTAATAGTAGCCTGATGTGCTGCTCAGCTACAGGCTCCCTGTCACCTCCATGTGAGCTCCTCGGGTGGATGGGGTTGATGTTAATAGCAGCCTGATGTGCTGCTCAGCTGCAGGCTCCTGGTCACGCTCTGTGTGAGCTCCTGGGAGGTGGAGGTGATGTTAATAGCAGCCTGATGTGCTGCTCAGCTGCAGGCTCCTGGTCACGCTCCGTGTGAGCTCCTCGGGTGGATGGGGGTGATGTTAATAGTAGCCTGATGTGCTGCTCAGCTGCAGGCTCCTGGTCACGCTCCATGTGAGCTCCTCGGGTGGATGGGGGTGATGTTAATAGTAGCCTGATGTGCTGCTCAGCTGCAGGCTCCCTGTCACACTCCGTGTGAGCTCCTCGGGAGGGTGGGGGTGATGTTAATAGTAGCCTGATGTGCTGCTCAGCTACAGGCTCCCTGTCACACTCCGTGTGAGCTCCTCGGGTGGATGGGGGTGATGTTAATAGTAGCCCGATGTGCTGCTCAGCTGCAGGCTCCTGGTCACGCTCCGTGTGAGCTCCTCGGGAGGGTGGAGGTGATGTTAAAAGCAGCCTGATATGCTGCTCAGCTGCAGGCTCCTGGTTATGCTCCGTGTGAGCTCCTCGGGTGGATGGGGGTTATGTTAATAGTAGCCTGATGTGCTGCTCAGCTGCAGGCTCCCTGTCACACTCCGTGTGAGCTCCTCGGGAGGGTGGGGGTGATGTTAATGGTAGCCTGATGCTGCTCAGCTGGGCTCCTGTCACCTCCGTGTGAGCTCCTCAGGTGGATGGGGTGATGTTAATAGTAGCCCGATGTGCTGCTCAGCTGCAGGCTCCTGGTCACGCTCCGTGTGAGCTCCTCGGGAGGGTGGAGTGATGTTAAAAGCAACCTGATATGCTGCTCAGCTGCAGGCTCCTGGTTATGCTCGTGTGGAGTCCTCGGTGGATGGGGGTTAGACAGTGGCCTGATGTGCTGCTCAGCTGCAGGCCTCTGTCACACCGTGGTGAGCCCTCGGTGGGTGGGGGGGTGATGTTAATAGTAGCCTGATGTGCTGCTCAGCTGCAGGATCCCAGTCACGCTCCATTTGAGCTCCTCGGGTGGTTCGGGTAATGTTAATGGCTAATGGCAGCCTGATGTGCTGCTCAGCTGCAGGCTCCCTGTCACACTCCGTGTAAGTGCCTCCGGTGGGGCCATGTTAATAGTAGCCTGATGTGCTGCTCAGCTGCAGGATCCCAGTCACGCCCATTTGAGCTCCTCTGGTGGTTAGGGGCAATGTAATGGCTAATGGCAGCCTGATGTGCTGCTCAGCTGCAGGCTCCCTGTCACACTCCGTGTAAGTGCCTCGGGTGGGGGGGCGATGTTAATAGCAGCCTGATGTGCTGCCCAGCTAGAGCTCCCTGTCACACTCTGTGTGAGCTCCTAGGGTGGGTGGGGTGATGTTAATAGCAGCCTGATGTGCTACTCAGCTGCAGGATCCCAGTCACGCTCCATTTGCGCTCCTCAGGTGGGTGGGGGTAATGTTAATGGCTAATGGTAGCCTGATGTGCTGCTTGGCTGCAGGTCCTGGGCGTGCTCTGTGTGAATGTGGAGGAAAAATGTTAAAAAACATATTTCCAGACATCATATAGAAAAGCTGATGCCAGGATTGTGTTCCTAGGGCCCCAATTATGTAAATCAAAGTGTTTATGTGTACCAAGGGGCAGTATTTTTTGAACGACATCATTTTTTTTCCACCTCACTTACTGAAAACAAGATGGTGGCAGCACGAAAGGAAGAATCCAAGCTTGAAAGGTAAGTGTGCTTTCACGAAAGCTTTCATATTGCACATATATTTTTTCCATCGGCTATAATGGGGCATGCAAAAGTTTAAGAACTTTTGAACAGATTAATATTTTTCACCAAACCTTCAAATGGCACTTCCTCGACCCAGTACCTATATACCCTGAAACTTTCAGCAGATGGACAAACCTTCGGGCTGTGGAGGCGAGCAAAGAATTTGCAAAGTTGAGGATTTTTCACACTTTTTCATGCTCTGCAACTGAAAATCTTACTGGAACAAAACTTTCCAGATCCAGAGATCTATGGTACCACATCGACGTGCAAAATGTCATGCAAATTGGACAAGCGGTTGCAAACTTATTAAAGTGCATAATTTGGGGTTTAACATACTGTATAAGTGGCTGTGCAACCCTAACTATACTGGCCCTTATATATTTGTAAGTATTTGCTAATTACCATGTAGGGTTCTTTTTCAGCAATAATGTTTTTCTGGCAAAAATATCAAGCTACGCATTTTTGATTTCATTTTCTTTCATTCCTGTACCAAGATATGGGAGTGTAAACTTTTTTAAAGTTCCCACTCCTGTGCTATGCCCGCCATGAAAAAATTAAATATCTTAATACAGTGCTGTGCTGTTTACCTTCAGAAATCTGTAGTACCAACATCATAATCTAGCATATGCATTCAACAGGTAACCACAAAGGATAAGACTTTAAAATTGTCAGTGGCAGCCATCGTTAATGGCATGAGTCATTAATTATAAAAATAAGTAAGTGAGCTGTTTTAAAATATCTGCAAAACTAAAATAACACTGAGAATGAATCTAAGAATGTCAGAAATATATTTTTGCTAAAACAAACAGGCTATGACAAAATGTTTGCAGGTGTTCTACCCTTCTGGAGAAGAGTGTGACCTGGGGGAAAGGGTGAGGAGCTTGGTTGGGGCAGACATATATTGACTTTTGAAATAAATGCATTTAACAATTGCACTGACTGCGTGGTCAGTATGGTGCTTCTTGCACCTTCTGACCTCTGCCCGTTGCACTCCCCCCCCGAGTGTCACTTTCCCGCCACTACAGCAATGTCTACACACTAAGAAAAGTATTATCAAAACAATACTTTCAACTCAGCTAAATACTAACTGTTCGGCACTACCATACTGTTCTATATTGTTATAACAATGCCATTGTGCATGCAAATTATTTTTTTTTTATGTATTTTATTTACTGGATTTTGGTAACTGGGTACACTCACTGAGACAGATTGACCCTTTTTCAGGAGACACCTGGAATTAATTACAAACATTAGAACAAACAAACTTCATACACTGAATACACAGGCTTTACAATTAGCGAGAACATGTGCATAGGTCAGATATTGCTTACAGGCAAATACGCAATTATCATATTGCTTACAATACAATGCACAAAACCAGTAGGAGAAATATAGGGAGACAGTCAGTTGCAGTCACAAAGACTACTCCTGTATAGAAGCTCCTTGAGAGATGATTTAAAGGATAATAAGGTCTGGCACTCCAGGACTTTACGGGGCAGATCATTCTACTGTATAGATGCCATTGCAGCAAAAGATTACTGACCAGAAGCAGTGAGTCAGTTTGAAACAGGCTGAAAATTATTTAGGACAGTGAGTTATTAGCATGGTTTTAATATCATGGATTAAAATATTGTACTGTCTGTCGCTGCCTAATTTTAAGTCATATCAGTTTGATGTCATATACAAATATGCAGCTTAATCTTTCTTCAGTCTTCATGCATCAAATATTGTAACTTCGTATTTCCTGTAATGCTTTTATTTTCACCTCTACATGGTATTGTACTACAGTGATACCTTACAAAATACGTAAGGGAAGGAATCAAAGCAATGGAACTAAAGGGTAAATGGGGAGGAGAGGAGGCACTGTGGGTCACCTTGGAGGCAAGCAATGGTGCTAGAATCCACATGGAGGTTATATACAGGCCCCCGTATCTGGGAGAGGAAATGGACAAGGAAATGGTAGAAGGCATCCTTAGAATGGCAGAAAAAGGGGAGATATTGTTGATGGGGGACCTGAATATGCCAGATATTAATTGAAGCACATGTGCTGCAGCCACATCCAAGAGCGGGGTCATTCTTGATGTCCTGCAGGGGGCACGCCTCAGACAGCTGGTGTTGGAACCCACTCAAGAGGAGCAATCTTAGACCTGGTACTCTCAAATGGAGATGAGAGAGAAACACAGATTTAAGTGGGTAGCCATCTGGGAACTAGTGACCACTGAATAATGTGGTTCACGATAAACACAGCCGTAGAGTCAAGCCATACAAAGGCAAAGGTACTGGACTTTAGGAGGGCTGACAATGGCAAAATGGGTGAGTACCTAAGGAATGCACTAGCAAATGGGTAGGAAGGAGGGGTGGAAAAACAATGGGAAAAAATCTAAACTACCATCACAGAGGCAAAAAGCCTTTGTGTGAAGCCAATAAAACAAAACAAAGTAAAAAAACACTATGGTTCTCAAAATAGGTGGTGGGAAAAAGATAGCATTCAGGAAGAATAAGGAATCACAGAAGAAGCACACCAGAGCACTGTATCTGTTAAAGTAGAAGGAAGCGGGGAAGGCAGTCACAACAGCGAAGGCGCAAACCGAGGAAAGATGGCCAACTCAGTTAAGAAGGAAATAAACCTTGTATAGGTACATCAAGGAGCAAAGGAAGACCAAGGGAGGGATAGTGAGGCTTAATAAAGGGAGGGTGGGCAGAGGATGACAGTGAAAAGGCAGAGACACTGAACGAATACTTTTGCTCAGTATTCACAAAAGAAGAAGAGGAGGAGGTACCTAAACCAAACAATAGAAGCACTCTGGACAGGGGGATCGATATCAGTCCATTCACAGAAGAAAGGGTCCTGAAAGAACTCCTGAAACTCAAGTTGGACAAAGCAATGGGGCCTGATGGGATTCACCCCAGAATTCTAAAACAATTAGGGAGAGACCTAATGATAGCACTGACTACCCTTTTTAAAAAATCATGGAAGGATGGTGTGATACCTGAAGACTGGAGGAGGACGGATGTGGTTTTTCTTCACAAAAGTGGGAGCAAAGCAAATTACAGACCTGTTAGTTTGACCTCAGTGGTAGGGAAAATGATGGAATTGCTTCTGAAAGAAAGAATTGTTGAGTACCTAGAGGCCAGCAGGGCACAGGACCCAAGGCAGCAAGGATTCACAGCTGGAAGGTCATGTCAGACAAATCTAATAGATTTCTTTGACTGGGTGACCAAAGTAGTAGACCAGGGAGGGGCTGTGTATATAGCCTACCTAGACTTTAGCAAGGCATTTGACACAGTCCCACACAAAAGATTAATAAACAAGTTAGCCAGTCTGGGAGTGGGTCCCAGGGTGGTAATGTGGGTAACAAATTGGCTGGACAACAGGACACAGAGGGTAATAGTAAACGGAATACACTCTGAAGAAAGGCTGGTTACCAGTGGGGTACCGCAGGGTTCAGTACTGGGACCAGTCTTCTTTAATGTCTTTACAGGAGGGGCTGGAAGGAAAAGTATACCTGTTTGCAGATGACACAAAGATCTGCAAACAGGGTTGATACACAAGGGGTTGAAAGGATGAGAAGGAGTTGGCAAAGTTGGAGGAATGGTCAAAAATATGGCAGCTTAGATTTAATGCAAAAAAGTGCAAAGTAATGCACCTGGGTGACAAAAACCCAGGGGAAGAGTACACAATGGGGGGAGGTACTAACAACAACAAACATGGAAAGGGACCTGGAGGTAGTCATATCAGACGACCTTAAGGTAGGCAAGCAATGTGAGAAGGCAGTAAGGAGGGCTGGGGGGATACTGGGTTGCACAGTGAGAGGTATCACCAGTAGAAAACAGGAAATTGTTATCCCTCTGTACAGACAGTTGGTGAGACCCCATCTGGAGTACTGCATGCAGTTCTGGAGACCCCAGTCTCTGCAAGGACATGGACAGGATTGAGGCAGACCAGAGGACAACAACTAAAATGGTGCAGGGTCTGCACCAGAAGCCATATGAGGAGAGACTAAAAGAGCTTAATATGTATACCCTCGAGGAAAGGAGGGAGAGGAGGGACATGATAGAAACTTTCAAATACCTCAAGGGAATCAACAAAGTCCAAGATGAGAGCATCTTTCAGAAAAAAGATGTGCAAGAACAAGGGACACAATTTAAAGATAGAGGGAGACGGCTCAGAGGCAACATGAGGAACTTAGGAAGTATTTTTCATGGAGAGGGTGGTGGATGGATGGAACCACCTTCCTGAGGAGGTTCGTGGGTCAAAAACAGTGGGGAATTCAAGAATGCATAGGACAGACATAAGGCAATTATAGTGGGGGTAGGAGGAAGTGGGCTGTTGGTTAACTTGAATCTGCAGCTTATCTAATAGGTAGGGGAATGGGCATACTAGGTGGGCCAAGTGGTCCTTATCTACCGTCAAAGTCTATGTTTCAATGTTAAGAAAAAAGCATTTAAGTGCAATAAAAAGAAATTTAAGAAAAAAGCATTTGGAAGGAAAAAAGATAAAATTTCACTTGTTACTCCAGGAAAATGCCTAGAAAAGATTAAAAGATCTGCAGCCAGTGACCTGCCAACCTTCACATCCATAGCAGAGCTTCACTTGTGGTGAAGGACATAAGAGTACGGCCATGGATTGGTGGTCCCCAACCACAACCATTTTTTTTCTTTGCCCTCACCCAGGCTTTGCAGCCCACCCTTGAGTCCGTAGCATCACTGCAGGAGTGGAGGATGTGCTCCTGCCTCCTGACCAGGAAAGAATGCATCAGCAATGGTCCCAACCATATTGTACCACGTAAGTGGAGACCCTGATTTGATCTTGCCAGCACTGGAGTTGTGACACACTGCCGCTGGCTTGTCAAGGTAGCCTCACATTGTCTTTTTTAATAAAAAACTTTAGTTGTTTTATTCGCTGTAGTACTGGATAGCCTACCTTTATATCTGAAAAAGAAGCACAAAAAATAGGGGAGAGAAACATTTGGTAGGTGCAAATTCAGGGGAGAACTGAGAAAAAGCATTTTTATTTTATGTTTGCTTGTGCACACAGGGTAAAGTTAACATCTTGTTACAATGACAGGGTTTCAGAAGTGTGTCACAGTCAGGTCCAATGCAGGACAAGTTACAGAGGGCACAGCAGTGACAGACCAATAATCAACCAAGCTGATCATGACTGTGATTTCTGCTGGCTGGGAGGAAACTTCATGTAGCTCAAAAGAGTGAGCCACTCCTATCCCTGCCTAGCAAGCAGAGAATATCCCCCATCAAGCTGGCTCAGCTGCAGTCTCATCCCTACCCTAGTGTGGTCTGCATTGCTAACATGCTGTGCAGCATAGCTGCCATCAGCAGCAGCTCTCCAGTACCCATCGATAGCAGGGGGACACAACAAAGCTGAGATCATTAACTGCAGTTCCTAGTCCCCTCAGCAGGAGGGGGATACAACAGAAACCCCACAATCATCACTGCAGCTCTCAGTCTTGCTCAGCAGGAGGGGGATACAACAGAAACCCCACAATCATCACTTCAGCTCTCCGGTCCTGCTCAGCAGGAGGGGGATACAAAACAAACCCACGATTGTCACTGCAGCTCTCCGGTCCTGCTCAGCAGGAGGGGGATACAACAGAAACCCCACAATCATCACTGCAGCTCTCCGGTCTTGCTCAGCAGGAGGGGGATACAAAACAAATCCATGATTGTCACCACAACTCTCCTGGACTTCATACGTCTGGCCTCCTTCAACCCCCCCCCCGTGCCACTTGCCTCCCTTCCCAGTTGCAAGCACAGTGTTTAGCAGCTCTTCCTCCCTGGTCTTTCTCTCCCTTGTCAAGATGGTGTTAGTTGCCCCCCACTCTTGATGTATCTGAACTCACACATGGTGTCAGTCTTGGTTAGTTCATCTTTATAATTCTAGAGACACTTTCTGTAAAGCTGAGATTATTGGCTGCAGCTTATAGTCCCCCCGCCATGGTAAGAGGGGGACACACAAGAAACCCACAATTGTCACAACAGCTCTAGCTGATATCAGAAAAGACTGTTCAGGCACTTCAAAGTGAATTGACTGCTCACATCAGTAAACATCAGCTGTATTCAATACTGTGACTCACATTTACCTCATTTTCATTTACAAAGTTAAACAATTTTATTTATTCTGTTTACTCATTGTTTGTTTGTTTTTACACTGTTAATTAGGGCTGGGAGAACTCAGTGAAGTTCTGCCCCTATTAAATAAGAACCAGAACATGGTGGCGTTCTGATTAGTTCTGATTATTTGTAAATATTTGAAAAATGCAATAAAATGCTTAAAAGTGGCCCAAGTCAGTCTTATTTAACACAGAGGCCAAAAGGAAATAATTCAATGCATTATTTGTATAAACATTACAGTAATGAAAGCAATAACTACTACTAGTTGCTTCATGGCTGGCCTGTACTGGTGGCATATCCTACTCAGGTCCATGACATGAGTATACTGGGAGACAGAAAGAGAGAGAGAGAGAGAGAGACAGACAGACAGACAGACAGACAGACAGACAGACACATGCAAGTACTATTGTACAACAAAGCAATACCAAGCACTGCACGCAGCTAAGATATTTTTTATTAATGCTGCTGTGTGGGTATTATTTTGATGGATGTTTCAGTCAGAGCAAACCAGGTGAAAGAAATTATCAAAATGAGCAGCAGTAAGAGCTCACTCACCCTACCCATGTGATTGACGCGACTACTGCGCATGTCCCAGTGTACTGTGGTATGGTACACTACCTAGTCCAACAGGTGGTAATGTTGTCTACGACTACTTCTTCTGATCAATCAACATGCAATACATTTATTATATAAGAAATGAAAGACATGAACTGAGCACCACCCAGGCAGCCAATCACATCAGATTGGTCAAGTGCAGTACAGTCATAACATAAAGGTCGCTACTGCCACCTGAAGACCTAATGACACACAGTTACATCCTTTCTAGTTCTACAATTGCTGCCAACCAGTGCCAAGTAATTTAAGTATGTAAAAATTAAAATACAGTTCAGCCCAGTTACTGCAAGTGAGATGTAGTTTTGTTACAGCCAAACTAGCATACAGCACACACACAATAAAGAAATGAAGTTATAGTTTCCTCTGTGAGGTAATCACAGACAAATATTGGATGCATGAGAAATATATAATACAAAGAGCATTCCATTTCAGGGTTCAGACTTCTGCTAAGCCATCCATTGTACGAAAATTAAAACAGTAATACAGTACAGTCAGGTTGGTGGTAAAATAATACTTTTTTAATCAGTTGCTGAGGAAAAAAAAGTGACAAGTAGTAGTAGAAGTGGACAGCAGTACCCTACCTTTCAGATCAGAGTGGTACCTAGTACCACCAAGTAAGTTTGTGACATGAAATGATGCAGTTGCTTGCTGTATATGGACTCTGAACCCAATGATGTTATTATTTTTCATGTATCTGTGCTCATTGTGATAATTCAAGTAATTCTGGCCTGGCCTAGTCCATCCTCTTGAGTCCCAACCTGACTTCTTGTAATTAATTGCTGCTTCATGTAGTAAGTAGACCCTAGTCACAAAAGATTTTCACCACAGGCGCAAAACAAATTCTTGAAAGTGTTTTGTGGATAGGTCCTGCTCACTTAGACTATACATTTCATTCAGGTATCATATTTAAAATTAAAGTGAGGAATGCTTGACTTTCAGGAATGTCAAACACTCAGCATTTTCTGGTGTTAAACAGGACCGTGTATCAGTAATGACGGTACCAGCTGAACTAAACAATCGTTCTGAACAGACGTTAGTTGGAGGGCAATTCATATGCTTCATTGCAATGTTTACTAAAGCAGTCCCATACTTTGTTTGAATTTCTAGTATTTCAAAGGATAGGCATTCCAGTTGATATTGGGCTCTGCCAGGTACATTTCAACAATAGTCTGTGCTGAGGCTGTGTTAGCAGAAGTAGATGAAAAGTTATTACAATTACATCTTGTAAGTGACTCCAGAGACATGAAGCTGAACCAAGTGACTGTGGGACAGTGCTGTGTTTGGATGGTGGTGGTGAAGAAGAATAGATCCTGCTGCACTGGCCGAGGAGGAAGAGGGAGAAAATGCTGCAATACTACAGGATGGGCCACTTGATGCTGTGCTGTGTTGTGAAGAAGATTCTGAATGTACTGCTGTTGTACTCTGTTCTGTGACAGCATAATTATCAATTCATTACAGATCCTGTTGAAATTGCAAATTCATTTAATAGTTATTTCTGTTCCATGTATGCCAAAAAACTGTACAAAATATTCAAACCAAGTTTATGACTGAAGGAATCATAACTTCTCTACAAGAAGAAATTATAAAGGAATTGAAAACATGAGCGATCACAGTGCCCTGGATTAGGCAACATAACTTCCACCAATCTTAAACTTATGAAGAATAACACCTGGTTACCATTAAAATTACTTTATGAAAATTACTCAGCACCTGTAGTTTACCCAAAGAATGGAAAAATCTAGGATTACACTGATCCACAAAGGTGGAAGTAAAATATCTGTCTCCAGTTACAGGCATATAAGCCTTATGTCAATTCCATGTAAAATATTGGAAACATTAATAAAAGACAGAATTAATCAACATATTAATACTGATCTATTGTTTGACCAAAATCAGCATGGCTTTAAAAGAGACACTCTTGTGCTACCAATCTGGTTAGTTTCTACAATCATGTAAACAAAATGATGGACAGCGGTACCCCTGTAGATGTATTATTGTTTGATCTGAGTAAAGCTTTGACCAAGTCCCACATTGGGCAGTACATCAAAAACTGCAAAAGTATAAAATCAATAATTACATCATAAGGTGGATAGATGACTGGATTCAGGATAGATCTCAGATAGTATCAGCACAAGGTCATCAATCCACTGAAGGCCAGGTAACAAGTAGAGTACCACAGGGATCAGTAATCAGACCCTTAATTTTTCAGATACTGTATTGATGGCGGATATGGATGATAATGTAAGTAATATTATTATGAAATATGTGGATGACACCAAAATCTGTGGCCCCTGCAACAGCATTGAACAATTTGAGACCATACAAAATTATATCAGTTCATTAAGCACATGGGTAAATAAATGGGGGATGCGACTCAACACCGACAAATGCTGTGTTTTACATAATGGTCAACACAACCCACATTACTTATTACCTAGACAGGGTACCAATCCAAAATAAAACCACTGAAAAGATTTAGGACTATAATAATAATAAGAATTATAAACTTTATTTAGTATAGCACCTTTCAAATTATCAAGAGCTTCACAGTAAAATCAAGGAGCAGTAATAAAATCAGCAAAAACAATAATAAAGTAAATACAGACTAACAGGTACCACTATACCATACCAGAAAAGGCCTGGCACCATAAAAAAGTCTTTGATGCCTGCTTAAAAAACCCACAGTTGTGCACTCCCGAAGCTGACGGGGTAAAGAATTCCAGAGGGAAGGGGCTGCATAGCTAAATGCACGGGCCCTGGAGGATTTTAAAGACACCCTCAGAATCTCCAGCAACCCCTTGTCAGCCAAATGGAGCTGTTGCACAGGGCAGTAAGGTACAAGAAGTTCTTTCAAGTAGTCAGGGCCAAGTCCGTGTAGGGCTTTATAAGTCAGCAAACTGACTTTAAAGGTGATCTGTCACCGAATTGGCAGACAGTGCAGCTCGCGCAGTACAGGCGTAATGTGAGAGGCACGAGACATCCCTGTCAGCAAACGTGTTGCAGCGTTCTGCACTAGCTGCAGGCAGTGGATATCAACCCCAGGAAGCCCTGGGTATAGGGAGTTACAGTAATCGAGGCACGAGGTCACAAAGGCATGGATCAATGTAGTCAGGTCCCCGGACGGAACAAGGTGCTTGATCCTGGTGATGTTCCTAAGATGGTAAAAGGAAGACTTGATGACCGCTGACACTTGACATTGTAAAATCAGCCTGTCATCAAACACCACCCCCAGGTCTCACACCTGTTCAGAGGAAAGGATCGGGGAGCCCCCCAGGAAAAGTCCCGAGGGCTGTCCCACCCTTATCCCCTCTATCCGGTGGCCTGGGTCCACAACCATCACCTCGGTCTTTCCCGCGTTCAACTTTAACCAGCTTGAATTCATCCACTCCTGGATTTCAGCGAGGCAGTTGTTAAATATTGAGAGAGCACTATCCTGGTCAGGTGCAAAAGACAGGTAGAGCTGGGTATCATCAGCATAGCAGGGAAACCTCAGCCCATACCATCTTACCATGTCTCCGAGGGGCAGCATATACACTGCAAACAACATGCAACATGGGGGACAACACTGAGCCGTGAGGCACCCCTCATGACAGAGGGAGTAGGTCCGAAGAAAAAATCCTGGACACCACTCTCTGTGTTTTGCCCGTGAGGAAAGATGTAAACCATTTGAGGACCATACACATCAGGCCAGAAATGGATCTCCGGTGCCCAAGCAGCACCCATGGTCCACAGTTGTCAAAGGCTGAAGAGAGATCAAGGAGCACCAAGATAGAACGACTTCTCCGATCTCTCACCATCAGGAGATCACTGAGCATCCAAACCAGCACAGTCTCAGTACTATGCCTCTTTCAAAAACTGGACTGGAGGTTTGTAGATGTTATGGATAGTCAAGTGGTCCTCCAACTGCATCGCCACTACTTTTCAATAACCTTCCTATAAAGGGAAGGTTTGAGATAGATCTGTAGTTGGTCAGAGAGTCCGGGTCCAAAGAAGCCTTCTTCAGGATGGGTGTTACCACTGCCTCCTTCAGGAGCTAGGAAACTCACCTGAATCAAGGAGCACCAGACTATCTGAACCAGGACGGACTGATAATATCACAACAACTCATAATCAGGAAGTTGGACCCGGGTCCAAACTACAGTATGTAGGGTGTATACTCTGGACAATCTGCATGAAATCCACGAACTCTGGCTGGCCAAAGGTACTCCAGGAAGCATGAGGTGAGGCGTCCAAGCACCAATCATCAGCATCCCCCACAGAACAGAGTCAAGCAGATTTCCGACCTGATGTCTGCCACCTTATTCACAAAGATTATAGCAAGCTCATCACACTCCATTTGCGAAAGCTTTTGGAACTGTAGACAGGCTGTCCACAGTTCGAAAAGCTGAGTTGGTCGATTTGAGTGGCAGCACTCCCGGACAGGAATTCTGCCTTCTTACAGGAGATTGCTGATTAGTAGGTCCACTAATGCTCTACCAATCTAAGGTGGTCATCCTCCAGGGCGTATTTCTGTCAGCACTGCTCAAAGCTTTGTCCTAGTTGCTGCAGCTCCCTCAAGGACCCATCAAACCAAGGGGCCTGAGTGTGAAGAGGGAGAGGGTGAACACAGATAGGAGCAAGAGAGTCCAGGGCTGTAGAGATGGCCTTATTATAGGCCAGGACCAAGACCTCTGGACTCGAGCTGGTCACAGGAAACTCTTAGAGGTCAATTACCACCACTAGGCCTTCATAGCTCAGATCCCATAAAGGGCAGTAACTGACCATCTCCATAGGGGCAGGCCTACGCGGGGGGCATAGAAGTTGAACCTCACGGTGTAGTGATCAGATCAACCAATAGGTTCCACCCCCACATTGGATGCTTCAATTCCCAGGAGGAAGACCAAATCAAGAGAGTGACCGTGTATATGGCTAGCAGAGGTAACAATCTATGTGAAGCCCAGCGATATCATCAGCTAGAGGAAGTGCTGTCTAAATTGTGAGATTTCATCATCAACCCAGGCATTAAAGTTACCCAGGACCATCAGTCTGGGTGACTCAAATGCCATGTCGATGACTTAAATCCACTACTCCTTCAGGAATCACCACTCATCCCTGGGCAGACGTGAGACAAGAGCTATCCTGCAGCCTACACCTTCTACCACAGTACATTCAAAGATTTGGCCTCCTCAACTGGTACACTCGAAAGGCCCAACTCAATCTTGAAACAGACTGCCCCCCCCCCCGCAATCCAATCTCGGGCGGTGTATCACCGAGAACCCAGCTGGAATTGTGGCTTCCAACATGGGGCCCACGTTTTCATCCAGACAGGTCTCGGTGATGCAAGCCAGATCAGTTGATCGACAACAAATTAAACTTCAAAGAACAACAAAGTTCCATCAGTGCCAAAGCAAATAGAGTAATAATGGCGATCAAAAGAAATATTAGGAGTAGAGAAGCTGAGGTATGAATGCCACTGTACCTTTCATATGTGAGGCCTATCTTAGAATATGGAACTCAAATATGGTCCCCATATAAAAAAACGGAAATCAATAAATTGGAAAAGGTACAAAGAAGATACACCAAATCAATAGCTTCAGTAAAACAATATTCTTACATAGACAGACTAGGTAATCTAGGACTCCATAGCTTGGAGGTCAGAAGACAGAGAGGGGGTATCCTATTCTTCTTTGATATACTAAATAATCCTTTATTGATGGTGGATCTTGATATTGAATATCAGAATGACCAACTTCATATCAGGGATCACCCACTACAGATTAAGCTTGAGAGATTCAAAACCAAAAATAGAAAATACTTTTACACACTATGAACACTATTCCTTTGGAATAGTCTTCCTATTGAAGTTGTTTCTTGTATCACTAAAGAAAACTTTAAAACAAATCTCGATAAATATATCTTTACACAGGGGATTATGAAATATTACAACTTGTCTAATAGGAGCTGTTATGGGCTATGCCCTTTTTGCTCCTACAGAAAAGTTTTCCACTGCCACCTGAAGACGTCATGACACACAACACAATTACAGTACATCCTTCCTAGTTCCACAATTGCTGCCAGCCACTGCCAAGTAATTTAAGTATAAAAAATAAAAATATTGTGATAATCTCAGCCCAATTACTGTAAGTGAGGTGTAACCAAGCTAGCATACCATGCACACACAAACAGTAAAAAAATTATATGAATTTAGTAGCATTTTTTTCTGTAAAGTAATCAACCAAATATGGGGACGTGAGAAATATACAAGAGTATTCAGTTTCTGGATTTTAGGCATTTGCTAAGTCATGCACTGTACAAAAATTAAAACAGTACAGTCAGGATCAGTTGCTGAGGCAAAAAAGTGACAAGTAGTGGTAGTAGTAAGGACTAGAGTATGGACAAAAGTGACAAGTAGTAATCGTGACTTGTGAGGACAAAAAGTGATAGTAGCAATAGCAGTAGACAGCAGTACTTCCAGATCAGATAGTGATAGCTGGTACCACCAAGTAAGTTTGTGACATGCAATGCAGTTGCTTGCTGTAGTTGGACTCTGAACCCACTGATGTTATTATTTGTTTTCTGTATTCTGTGCTGCTCATGTGATCATTTAATTAAGAGTAGCCTGACCTAGTCCGTCCTGAAATGTGTTGCAATTAATTGCTACCTCATGTAGTAGACCTTGTTCAAAAAGGATTTTCACCACAGGCACAAATTCTTGAAAGTGTTTTGTGGATAAGGCCTGCTCAGAGCAGTCAGTGTACATTTTATTCAGGTATCATATCTGAAATTAAAGTGAGGAATGCTGACTTTCAGAAATGTGAGGTGCTCAGCATTTTCTGGTGTCAAACAGGATCGTGTGTCAGTAATGACGTTACCAGCTGAACTAAACAATCATTCTGAACAGACGCTAATCCAATGGCAATTCATGTACTTCATTGCAATGTTTATTAAAGCAGGCCATATATTTTGTTTGGATTCCAGTAGTTTAAAGGATCAGCATTCCAGCTGATATTGGGCTCTGCCAGGTGCATTTCAACAATGGTCTGCCTGAGGCTGTGTTACAAGAGGAAGGTGAAGAAGATGTTGCAATTACATCTTCTAAGTGACTCCAGAGACATGAAGCTGAACCAAGTGACTGTGGGAAAGTGTTATGTTTAGCTTGTGGTGAAGAAGAAGTTTTGGCTGCAGTGGCTGAGGAGGAAGAGGGAGAAAATGCTACAACACTACAGGATGGGTCACCTGATGCTGTGGTGTGTTATGAAGAAGATTCTGAATGTGGTGCTGCTGTTGTACTCTGTTCCATGACAGCACGCACCTCATCAATTATTTCTTGTTTGTTTATCTCAAAACAAGTGCCATCATCAAATCACTCAATAGTTGCTTTGATTTGTATCATGGGTCCAAAATTGTTGGTTTAATGTAGTACTCAGAATGAAGCATTTTACATAGTTTGTCATCTTCTTTAAACTTTTTTGATCATAGTCTCGTTGAGATCTTATTGTTTTCTGGGGGCAACCTGCATGTGTCAGCAGCACCACTGGAAGCCTGTGTGATCATGGAACTGTCTTGCTTCTCTAACTTTCCCTAATCAGATTCAATCTGAATTTTAAAATGTTATTATGGGTATCACCTGGCTAAGAGTTGCTGTGTTTGCAACCTCCTGGCGATTTCCTAAAATGGCTGGAGCAGTACAATGAGAAACTCCAGCATGGCCTACTGTGGTGGCGTAATATAGACATCTGCATCACCAATTTTATTTTACAGGGTGTATTGCCTGACAGCATTTTTGTTCCAGCAGTCTTTGGAACATATACAAGGTTGAATTCCATCAAGTAGAAATGTTTTGGATCAGTCTGTGCTCCTGCTGTATTTTTTCAAACAAGTGACAGGCTTTGCTTGAGTGACTGAAATGAGTGCATATTCTTTTACAGTGCTGCATATTCTTTTAGCAGTGCTAATGAGAGCTTTATTCTCCCTGTAGTCATTGAGAAATTTGTGAACTATTGCATTTAAGCAATGCGTAGAGCAATGGATGTTAACAAAGCCTCCCTCCTCCGAGGCCTTCCTTACAGTATGTTGAACCCATTATCTGCAACTACAAAGCCAACTGACAGTCCCTGTGAAGTGAGCCATTGCTGTACTGGTGTTTGGAGCTCTTCATTGATGCTGTATGAGGTATGTTCAGATGGAAAATAAAACATTCTTAGAACAGCAAACTGTGATGCTTCACTGTCCCCAGTCCCATGTGAATTATCCAAACATGCCCAATGTGCTGTGACAGACATGGAGGGGTCAGGCTGACAGCTTGTCCAGATATCTGTTGTGAGATGCCCCACCCACCCCACAGCACTGCACAAAACACATCTTAATTTTTTACATATGACCTCTTAAAGACCTGGAATCCTAGTTGTTGAGAAGTATTTTCACGATGGTATAATATATAGAGGTTCAAGGTACTCAGGCAACCCCCTGAATCCTATATGTTCAACCACATTACACAGTAGCAAATCATCAGCTATCATTTCTGAAATTTATTTGGTTATTGTAACAGCAACAGGGTGAGTAGAGGCATATTTGGCTTCAGCTCATATGTTTCTGAGATGGTAAACTGTCTTCTTGAAAGAGGAAGGCTTTTGAACACATGGTCATTTTCAATAACACTAGGAGGAACTTGAATAGGAACTGCTTGTGGAGGTGTTTCAGTAGTGCTGTGGAGCTGCCACTGTTTTCATCTATGAGAGTTACCGCTGAGTGTAGTAAGCTATCACTGTCTCTTTTCTTGAGACTCACAACAGGAGTTCTCAGTAATGTTATAACATCTGTCTAGGTGCCTTTTCAGTGCTGAAGTTCCCAATGCTCCTTTATTTTACCCCTGCTTATTGGCTATTTACAGATAGTGCATGTTGCCACCAACTCATTGAAGCACTAATGGAGAAGTAAGACCAAACAAAAGACAATATTTTTTTAGTTTTTTTTTCCCAGGAAGGCACAGCACCTTAGTCACCTTTTCAGGTTTTTTTCCCACTGGATTTGTCTTGGGCCTGTTCCTCTTGTGGTTTATTCCCACTGCCCCCTTCCTCAACCAAAACATTTCTTTCTCTTTCTTCCTCATCTGCAATTTCCATCCCCCCAGTAAACCTTGTGCTGCCTGACCATTCTCTTCATCTTTATTATTACCTTCGTCGGGTTCAACCTCAGACGATTTGGATGAGGGACTGGCAATAGCATAGTATGCAATTGTTCTATACCTTTGGGTGCCTCTGTGGGTGGTACCCACCAAGCCTTTGGATTTTTTAACTACATAACTTTTTTTTTTTTACTTGAGACTGATGAAGATCCAAGACATTCGCTTTTTTTGGATTCAAGCATTCGCTTGGAAGACAAAACCTTAGACTTAAAAAAAAGTCACTTTTGGGGTTATGATTATATTTTCTCTTTTCAGGCTGATTGCTGTCTTTTGCAGTGCCACTGCCCACCTGGGAAATAGAATGCACCTCATCAACACTTTGATCCATTTTTCTTAGTATTCTAACCTGTGAAGAAAGATCTCTCTAACTAACGTGATGTCCTTCTGATGACTCAACCCACACCCACAGGCCAGAGATAAATTTGTTGTTAGTGATCATACACAGCACACCGACAGCACAGCAGGCCACCACCACTTCCTTCTAAGATTACCTGACTGTCTCCTACAGTTACTGTTCAGTGACCAAATTCAGCAACTGTTAAGTGTGACTCAGAATTTGAATTGAAGAAGCAGACACATCTGGTGCATAGCCACATGCAGCACAGTCCACACTGGAGCTGGGTAATGCTTACGTAGTAGCTGTAATATATTATAAAACTGATGATAAGGAAATAATGGGGAATGAGTGATGCGATGACACTTGTGTGCTTTACTTGTGTTGTAGTGTAAACAGACTGCTATGAGTCACAAAGTCAGACTATCCCCTGGGCCACCCACAGCCAGCAGCAGAGGCGCATCAACTTGTATGTTGTTTGTTCAAACAGTATTTTTTAATACATGAAATCATGAATGAATGTTTACAAGTGATCATGATTGGATGGTACAAGTCAAATTTTATTTTGCCAGCCTACCCTTGCCCTGTACACACAGCCACATTGAAGCCAGGAAAAAAAATGTTATTTGGGATTGCTGGGACTGTTACATTTCTCATGAGCCCCCCAACAATCTCTCTCTTTCCCCTCTGGATGACACAAGTCAAAGATTTATTATGCCAGCCCGCCCTTGCCCTGTACACACAGCCACACTGAATCCCGGAAAAAAAAAAGAAACTTTTATTTGGGATTTCTGGGACTGTTAAATTTCTCATGCTTCCCCCCCGGTAGTCTCTCTCTCCCTCTCCCTCCCCTTCAGTCAAAACATTTCTTTCTCTTTCTTCCTCATCTGCAATTTTCATCCCCTCCAGTAAACCTTGTGCTGCCTGATCATTCTCTTCATCTTCTTCATCTTTATTACCCTCATCAGTTCAACCTCAGAAGAATCAGATGACATCTGTGAGGGACTGGCAGTAGCACAGTATGCATTTTCTATACCTTGGGGCCTCTGTGGGTGGTACCCACCAACTCTTTGGTTTTAACTACATACCTTTTTTACTTAGGACTTATCTGGCAGATGGACCTTTTTGGAGTCAAGCATTCACCTTGAAGACAAAACTTTAGACATACAAAAGCACTTTTGCATTTGATTTGTTTTCCTTTGCAGGCTGATTTCAGTAGCAAAAGGCACCAACAGTCCAGAACTACAAATCCAGAGATTTGGGTCCATACAGCCCTATGAACAGGCTCCATTTTTAGAGTCTCCTATCATTGATTGGTCCAATTCGGCAGTTCAGGACCAAAATGGTAGAGCCCAGCAGAACAGTCCTTGCTGCAAAGAAGGCAGGTTAGAACAAACTACATTATCATTATTACACTAAGCGATTTCCAGCAAATAGTTACATCTTTCAGCAGGACTCCCTCTGCACAACAGGCAGTCCAGGCGGGACCTGAGCATGGAAACATTCAGTCCCCTCATTCAGATTAATTATATCTGCAGTCGGGCAGCACTTAGAGACAGTACACTGAGTCTTTAAAGGCGCTCACTGGTAATACATTTAATGGCTACAGCGCTGAACACCAGCCAGGCAGTGAGCACTTAGGCATTCTCATGTAAGACTTTTTGGGAACCCCCATTGATAGGGGGTTGCAGTTAGTTTTTCCTTTCCCTGAATAACATTTTTTTATTACTGTGCTCTTTTTCTGAACCAAGTATTTAATGAACAAGAACCTGGTGTTCACAAACTGTCTATATATACGGTGCTTCACCAAATAAGTAAAGTAGAAGCAAGCACAACAAGCATTTGTCAATGCTGAATGTTGTCTTGCTGGCATTGGCATTAGTAGTGCAGGAGTTAGAGAGATGCATAATAGGAATGGCAGTGAAGTATTGAACTGACCAACACCACCCCTGCAGAGACTGACAGGCATTGGGGTGTGCCTTTAGGTCATTGGCCATAATGCTCATGCCATTTCACTTCACCTACCCTGCAGACTCCGACAAATGTCGCCTTGGGGTCGCTGGGCCTTACGCTCACCCCATTCCATAAGAAAATACGTTGAGATGGGTGCAGTATAGGAGAATGGGGTGAGCTTTGGGGCCAAAAGTTCAATGCGCCTCAATGCCTGTCACTGGCTGCAGAGTGGGGTGGAATGGCATGAGCATTACAGCCACGAATCCCAAGGCACACCCTTGACACCTGTCAGTCTCTACATGGTGGGGCATTGTGGTTGGAAACCTAACACCCTGGAAGATTTTGGTATTTTCACTCCAAATTTTCAACATGGGCTTTTGTGAACCCACCTCATGAACAACAGCACTATCAGTTCATTTGAAGAAAGGTGATTTTACACAGCTACTGTGCCACTTGGTGCCACAGGTGTGAAAACACATTTCAGGCAGCATGTGAAAAATGACAGCTGTACTGTTTATGAGGAGGTGTGAAGAAATGGCCATGTTGAAAATATGGGGTGAAAATATGAAAAATTGGTGAAGTCACAAGCATGCGTAGAAATTGCACAACACACGCCCATAATGCAATTATTTTGGGTATGTTTTCAACCAAATTTTCAACATAGGCATTTTGGGACCTCTGCTCATAAGCAGTGTCACTGTGATTTTGTTAATCTGTCCTGAATGTTGATTTCCCACAGTGACTGCACCATTTGCGTCACGATGCGACTACATTTCAGGCAGGATGTGAAAAATGACAGCCATACTGTTCATAAGGAGGTGTAAAAAAATGGTAATGTTGAATATCTGTAGTGAAAATATGAAAAATTGGTGAAGTCACAAGTGTGCATAGAAACTGCACAACGCACGCCCGTAACGCAATTATTTTGGGTATGTTTTTCACCAAATTTTCAACATAGGCATTTTGGAACCTCTGCTCATGAACTGTGTCACTGTCATTTTATTACTCAGTCCCAAAAGGTGATTCCACGCAGTGACCACGAAATGACCTTTTGGGACGAATGACAGATGACAGTGCATGTGTTTATGAGGTGGAGTCCCAAGAACCCCATGTTGAAAATCTGGAACAAAATAAAAAAAAATGCTTGCGATACCAACCTAAGTTGAAACCCCCCATTTATGCCATTATACAGCTTACCAGCTTTTCTTCAGTTTGCGGTCAATTTGAAGAGTGCAGACGTGTTCCTGTTCCACCGAAGATCGCAGTGCCAACCTCTGGAGGCAAGTATGAGGGTGTGGGGTGTGGGAAGGTGGGGTGCGCAGAGGGTGGGTGTGGGTTGGGGAGGGCGGTGCTGCGGACAACAGACCATTTTCTTTTTTCAGGTACACAAAAAATTGGACCTCATGGGACCATTTTTTTCTTTCAGGTGAATTAAAACAAATGTTAGGTACATTGGGCTGGGCTCCCAACATGCCCCCTGACTTTTAGGGGCCATTATGTTGGCCACACTGGGGTGGCTTCCAGTGTGCCATGCAATAGGGTGGGTCAGGAGGAACATGCCAATGTGGTCGGGTTTTCTTTCACGCTAGCACACTGGGTGGGCCCTAGTGTGCCACACAATGTGGGGGTGGACATGCTGACACAGGCATTGCACCCCCATGTTGACCTTCTTTTAGATTCTGTGGCAGTGGCAGGATCTGCCACCATGTTTATTGAAATGTTTCACCAACACAGGCATGTAGGGAGGTGTGTCATCTGTGCCACTGCATGACGAGCTTATCTCTGATTGCAGCGGCAGAGTTGTTTCAGGTTGGTGGCACTTCGAATAACCTTGTGTCAGTGCTAGCATTCTGGCTAATTGGTGAATGAGGGGCGCACCTACTATGGCGTGCCTGCATTTACAACACTGACACACTCTGCATTTCTCCTACTACCACAAAATGTTGCCTATGACAACATAAAAAGTAACACCTGCCATAGACACTACCATACTAACATTCTAACATACTTATTGCCAGCAGATTAGGCCTTATGATCTATTGAGTCTGCTCGAACCTCAGATCCCTAGTTGGGTGCCAAGGCCCTCCTCCCTTGTGTTCCAGAAACCCCTATCATCCATCCCCACCCCCCCCCGGGCCAGGCCATCATCTGATACATCCACTTTCTGTGTCTGTCCCACCCTCTCTTGAAGCCCTCCACTGTGGCTCTCTGAACCAGCTCACCAGGCAATGCATTCCAAGGGTCCACCACCCTCTCAGTGAAAAACCTCCTCCTCTTTTCCCTCCTCACCCTTCCACCTTCCAACTTCAAACCATGCCCTCTGGTGCTACCTCCCTGCTTTAGTCTAAAGATCCCTCCATGTTTACCCTATTTATTCCCTTGAGGTACTTGAAGACCTCAATCATGTCCCCTGTCTCCTCCTCCTCCAATGAAAACAGGCAGAGCTCCTCAAGTCTGTCCTCATACATCAAATCCCTAGTCCTCATATCATCTTAGTTGCCCTCCTCCGTACCCTCTCCAGGAGCTGTATGTCCCTCTTCAAGTGTGCTCTCCAGTACTGTACACAGTACTTAAGGTGTGGATACTGTTAGATTTTGAATAAGGTGCAAAGCACATACATAAGGCAGCACAAAAATATGATAGTACTTACAGACTTCTATTCTTGTGGTAAAAATTAAGTGCAGAAAATGCATCCATACAAAAGGCAAGACATCCTAACATATTGTATCAACCAGAGGGAAAAGGCAGTCCCAGCAGCTACAGCATCGCCTGTAAGGTGAAAAAAAAAATTACGTTTCACTCCATCTGGTCAGCGCTTTTTGAACTACCTTAGCTATGTGCTTTGCACCTTGTTAACATCTAACAGTGTCTATGGTGGGTGCTCCTTTTTTTGCTTCTACTGAACCAAGTATTTGCACTATTTGTTTTCTTTTCCCTTTTATAATTTTCCATGGCACTATCTAATCTCTCTGTGCATTGATGTTCCAGAAGCTTCATTTTATGTTCACCACACACATATGCGCACAGTGGACATCTTGCTATGATAGTGCCTTTTGAGGGGTGTAATGCTGTCCATCCAATGCACAGCAGTGTTTGAGGTGGTCAGTGCACCAGTCATCAGCCAGGCTGATCATGATGGAGTTTTGGCTTACTGGGAGCATATGTCATGGACTTGAAAAGGAAAAGCCGACCTTATCTATGCCACCCAGCAAGCAAAACTGGTCAATCGTGGTCAGCCTGGAATGCCTGGAATGTCAGGCATGCAGGGGCTTTATGCCAGCTGTAACAGAAAACTGTCCATTGATCTGTTACTGACAGCCCCGTAAATGTCCTCTGCACCGACCCTCCCTCTCAGCCTCTCCCCACAAACATAACACTGACACTGGGGTGCCCAATCCCCAGTGTCACCTCCCTCCTATGCACCCCCAGTGCACCACTGCATGGCTCCTACTGCATGGTCACATCTATAAATAGTGCTAAAGTGCCAGAAGGCTTGTTCACAGCCATCCATCAATCTCTGTTGTTGATGCCTCTGTAACTGTCCCACCCACCACTCCCCTTAGCACACCCCACTAACATAACACTAACATTAGGGTGCCCAATCCCCAGTGTCGTTGTTGCTGTCTGTTGTTGCCACCCATATAACTGTCCCACCCATCCAACCCTTTCTGTCAGCACCCACCACCACACACCCCCACATAACACTAACACTGGGGTGCCCAATCCCCAGTGTCGCAACTGAAGTAAAGAAACCTTCCTCATATTTTTTTTTTTTTACGCTGACACTGGGGGTGCTCAATTAGTGTCGCTGTCGCCTCTGTTGGTGCTGCCCCTGTAACTGTCCTGCCCACCCAACCCTCCCTCTCAGCACCCACCACTCACACATCCCAACATAACACTGACACTGGGATGCCCAATCCCCAGTGTCACAACCTGAAATAAAGAAAAGCTTCCTCATAGTTTTTTTTGTTGTCAATAAACCCTGTAAAAATAAAACCATCCATCATTGTCTGTTGCAGCTGTCACTGTCCCCCACCCAACCATCCCACTTAACACCCACCACCCCACCCCCAAGTCCTTACTTACCCAATGGGGGTCCAATGCCGTAATTGTTTGTGGACCGCAGACACATCTTCACTCTTCAAAGCCAGACTGCGAACTGAGGAAACAGGCATGCAGTTCAGTGTATTTCAATGGGGTTTTAAACTTAGTGCCATAACTTAGCCATTTTTGCATATTTATGCCCCAAATTTTCAAAATACCTTTTTTGGGACCCCACCTCATAAACAATTGCAGTGAAATTAGGCAAATCTGTCCCAAAAGGTGATTTAGTGATCCCTTCACAAAATCATTTTTTCAGGCAGCAGTTGAAAATTTGCTATGCCATTGTTCATGAGGTGAGATCATATAAAGGCTATGTTGAAAATTTGGTGAAAAATATTAAAAAACAACAAGGTTATGAGTCTACATTAAATTTTGTGAACGCAGGCTCATAACTTTGGTAATTTTCAATATTTTTATCCCAAATTTTCAACACACCCATTTCTTTACAGCACCTCATGAATGTGACAGCTGTCATTTTTCAGATCCTGGCCAAAATGTGTTCTTGCATCCCGAAAGGGATTTTGCAGTCCCTGTGTGAGATCACCTTTCAGACAGGAGTTGAACATTTTCTCTGCACTTGTTCATGAGTATTCAAACAATTACAGCACTATCACCTCGGACAAAATTTCACCGACAGGATAGCTCTTTAAATTAACATTTTAGTTGAAATAAAAAAGGTTGCCACAGGGCTAGCTATCAATGTTATCTGATGCATTTCAGACACCTTTGTGTCCTTTATCCTTTAACAAAGGACACAAAGGTGGCCAAAACACATCGGGTAACCCTGATTGCTAGCCCTGTGGCATCCTCTTTTTTAAATAAAATGTTAATTTAAAGAATTATCCTGTCAGTGCAATTTTGTCTGAGGTGAGAGTGCTGGAATTGTTTGAATACTATGAATTGGTTCTCCTGCACACCTCATCCTTGGCAGGTACTGCAGTGAAAAAGTCACTTTTTCATGAGGTGGGGTCATAAGAAGACTATGTTGACAATTTGGGGCAAAAATATTAAAACATTACAAAGTTATGAGCCTGCATTGAAATTTATAAATGCAGGCTCCTAACTTTGCAAATTAATAACCCACATGGTGCACCACAATGTCTCTAGTACCCCAGGGCTTCTATACCAGTGGCAAATATCCAGCATTGACAAATACTTATTATGTATCTAAATACTATCATCCACTCTTCCAGCCCTTTGTCATGCTGTCCATATCTGTTTAAAAACATTAATGATCTACTTTGAGGGCGATGAGAGAGGGGGATTCCTTGCCTGGCATAGGCAACTCAAAAGGAAAGAAGCAGAGCATACTATATATGGTATAAAAACATCGGGGGAGAGTTGAACACTGAGCCACAGTTTTAGGTCAGGCCTTCTCAAACTTTTACAGAGATTTGTACACTTCAGAAGCATCTCAAACCTTGGCTCAAATCCAAGTATTTTTAGACAGGGCCCAGATGACACCCATAGCCCCTTATGCCTCCCAGACATTGGAACAACCACTAACTAGGGGAGAAGTTCTGCAAGCAAAATGGTGGCTAAGGAGAGGTAAAGCTCCAGGGCCTGATGGCCTTCCCATTGATTTGTCAAAAAATTTTTTTTTAATTTACAGTTTATCCTCCCTTCCTCCGGAGCTGGCAGATGGCTCCAGCTCCTCCCTCAGAGGGGCTCACCTCACCGGTCCAGCATCTCACACCAGTCCTCCCTGTAGACCCCATGGGTTACCCCCCCCTCGTGATAGGGCTGAGGGCGAAGAGTGTTGACTTCCCCTACCCCAGAAGCCAGTGTCCAGATTCCAGGGGGCCGGTGCGGTGCAGCTGGACCATCATGGAGACTGCCAGCTCTATTTTCCACCTTTTTTCCCCCGGGCCCATGAACATGCAATGGGTGAATGGCTGGCCTCTGGGGGTCCCACCCTATGCTAGCGGCTTGCCTGTGCTGACACCCAGCCATCACTGGGTGTCAGTCTACAGTGCACAGCACTGTGCCCCCCTTCCCAAGGAAGCAGAGATGTCTACGGATGCTTGATCCTTCCTCACCACTGTCGACCTCAAAGCAACCCAAGCCCATTTTTGAACCCAGGTTGCCAGTGTGGCACGAGGTGTGGTGTCCAGCACTTCAACCCTCAGCACCACCGGGATGGCTCTCTTTAAAACTTTTATAAACCTACTTATAGAGCTACTACAAGACATGATTCAGGAGATCCTGGGATGCGGGTGGGGACTGCCCTCATTCATGTGGTCCACCATAATTACCATTCTTCCAAGACCAGGCAAGGACCCCTCTCTATGTGCTTCCTACTGACCTATCCCACTTTTAACTTTGGATTATAAAATTATAGCCAAACTTGTAGGGTCCTGACTGGAACTGCTGCTACCTCAAGGCATTCACCAAGACCAGTGTGGGTTCATTCAGGGCAGGCAGGGAAGCATAATAGTCACAAAACCCTTAACATAATACATGGGTGGGAGCACAACCTGGGGTCTCACAGAGTGGCAGTTTTTGCTTTGGGTGCTGAGAAGGCATTTGATTATGTGGAATGGAGATACATGTTTGCTGCACTGCAAAAATGTGGAACAGGGCCCTGCACACTGGCCTGGATCAAAACCTTATATACAAAGCCCCAAACTCAGGTGCTGTTTCGTGACTCCATTACGCCTGCTTTTAACCTCTCTTGGAGGACCAGACAAGGATGCCTTCTTTCCCCTTTACTACACATAATGTCTCTAGAACTACAGATGGCAGCAGTACATCAGCACCTGGGCATAGAGGGATATATAAGCAAAAGCAAACATTAAATTGCTCTATTTGCTAATGACCTGCTGCTGTACTTGAAAAATCCAGCTGTGGGCCTTCACAACATTCAGGCCCTCCTAAATGAGTATGCCTCTCCATCTGGCCATAAAACAAACTGGTCCAAGAGTGAGATTCTACCAGTGGGGAGGCTCCATAGGAAGTCACTGATCAGTATCTCTATGGGAGTACAAGTAGTGGAGCGCATACCTAGGAGTGATCATATCTACCTGGGCTAGCTAACTGATGAATAATAACAGTGGTCCTCTCCTTACTTCAGTCACTGAGGAGAGTGAAAGATGGAAAGATCTCACACTGACTCTCCTAGGTAGGGTGAATGTAGTAAAAATAATCATCCTTCCCCAGTGTTTATATTTATTTCAGTCTCTACATAGCCATGTTCCCAATAAGATTTTTCAAGCAACTTGATGATATTGTACATAGATTTCTGTGGAACGGGAAGAGTGCATGGAAACATAAAACAATACTTCAGATGCCAAGCAAGAAGCGTGGGGTGCTCCAAAATTTTAAATTGTACTGCCGTTGGAAGGTCCCAGACAAGCCGCGGAGTTGCGGGGAGCAGAGGCGACTCGCGTGCCGACCAACAGGCCACGGGACACACCGGGGAAGGTCCCAGACAAGCACTGGTCGCGGGGAGCAGAGGCGACTTGGGCCGACCAACAGGCCCAGCGGGACACAAGCGTATTACAAGCGACGGTGGGGTCTCAGATGAACTGCGGAGTCACGGGGGCAAGAGAAGCGACTCACGGTAGACCAAAGCAGGCCAGGAGTCATGGGGGACAGAGGCTTACTGGCTGGGATCCGAGGGGCAAGGCCTCTGAAGGGGCGGAGGCTGTAGTAGGACTGCTGAGTCGGGGAGCAGAGGCTACCTGTGGGTGTTTCTGGCATCGTGAGGCCTGCTAGAGGGGGGCCCAGCGCTGTCAGGGTAGAAGGAGGAGGCAGCACGCTGTTTGGGCCTGAAGGGCCTGCCAGGGAAAATGAAGAATTTGCTTCAGGAAGGAATCAAATGCCTGGAGAGGCCTCCAGGAATGGAGTAAAGCATATAAACTGATTGCAAAAAACTCCCATAATACATAAAAAGGATTTTAGCCATGGAGAATTTCTGGGAGCCAGCAGTTCCTTCTTAAACAATAGGTATAAAATGCTATCCATAATTCATGAATACCAGCACATGAAAAGGCTAAATATAACACATTTCCTACCTTAAAAGATAAAGAGCAGACAGGGGTTCTCTGGATGCTTCTTGCCTATTCAGATGCACAAATTAGAACTGGAGAGCAGGGGTTCCTGGGACCTGGATATACTGGAAATCTGATCTGGGTCATGTGCATCATTAGCCTATCAGGTGGGCTGTAACCCATGAGGTAATGTCTGGAGTGCCATGGGATGCCAACCAATCACAATTTTAAATTGTACTACTGGACTGCCCAGATAGCCTACCTACCAACAGGCCATAACCCAAGTATATGCCTGAGGATGACCATAAAGGGTAAGCAGGTGGTGGGAGACCTACGAAGGGACTTACTTTCACTTTTCATAACTTTCAAACACCCTACAAAGTATGAAAACCCCTTCACCCAGAAGATAGCTAAAGTCTGGCTGGCAGGGCATACCCACTTAAAAGCCCTTCAACTGGTTTCTCAAAACACTACAATATTATCCATCCTAAAATGCCCCAAAATATTCAGTGTACCAGCACAGAGGCCTGCTCAGATGGCATAAAAAAAGATGATGTTGTGTTTTGCAGCAATATAAGGGAGACAGGCTCTCTCTTTTGCAGAGCTGAGAGCAACATGGTCCCTGTCTGTAGGGAACTTATTTGTGTACTGACAGGTACATCAATGACTCGCCACCCTAGCTGTGGCTCCCCTCCTCCCAAAATGGCCCAAGCATAGCCCCAACTGAAGAGGAACCATACTGGCCACAACCTAGAATGAAGCCACTCATTATCTATTACAAGACCCTACTGGGGAATACCCCAACACCACAACAATGAATCGTTCAAAAATGGGAGGAAGACAGGGGGCTAGTGCTAACCCCAACTATTTGGAAAAAAAACTGTTAAGCATCTTAACAACTGCTTCAAAAATAATAGTTTGCAACAAACTCAGCTCAACATTTTGTACAGGGCATACAGTTCCCCCTCAAAATATTCAACTGAATACTGACAAATAAGAGATTTGCCCCAAATGCAAGGTAGAGGAGGGATTCTTTCTGCACGTTGTATTAACATGCCCCAAAATTATAGCCTTTTGATATGCAGTTCATCAGATAAAGATCATAACGATAGACTCTGCCCCTCCTAAATCCCACTTGAATTTATACTCGGAGCAGACCCAAATAGGTGCATGTCGAAACAAGATCCTAAACTCTGGTCATTAGCTCTCGTCAATGCCTAGAGGATACTGGCCCAAAACTGGATTTTAGAGAATCCTCCCACAATTCAACAATGGGCTAACAACCTCTTGGACTGTCTGAAAGTAGAACTTGCCCAGTCTAAAGCTACAGATACTCAGTGTAAGTCTGACTTAGTGTAGGGAAAATTGGATAATGCCCTAGAGAGTGGCCTGTTCCCGTGGTAGAGGGACACATAGATGTATGTACAAGAGAGGATATGACCATGATCTTTATGACCTGTGAAGCAATGTACCTTTTTGACTTAGCATATTCATGTTCCACATGTTTCGACTGATTTATGTCTTGATAAACTTGAACAGCTGTATGCATAATCAGTTATCTGTCACATCACCCATTTGAATGTTGGTAATTACTGGTATATCTGTTTTTTATAAATTCTAATAAAAATATTTCACAAAAAAAAAAACATTAATAATCTAGCTGTCTATTTGTATTCAGGTATATCTATCTGATAGCGAGGACCACTGACCTGTCTTCCTCCTTCTTTTTATGTTGCCGTGCACTCTCAGCGCAAACAACATATTGTGGTAGCTTGGTGGAGTAGCAGGTTTTGGAGGTGCAGTCGTGTTGTGGCCAGTGGTGCCACTGCTTTTTGGGACTGGGCTCTGTGGCATGAATGAAATAGCACGCTGTCTATGACAGCACTGCAAAAGCGTGCCATTAACTTGAAACAGTTTTGCCTCTGCACTAAGGGAGCGACCAGTCATGGCAGGGAATGCCTTGTCTGGTGTAATATTTCAGTAAACATGGCAGAAGCTGTCAGCCATCTGCCTCTTACAATCCCCAGCAAGCCAACTTCAGGGGTGCCCAATCCGTCTGTTGGCATGCCCCCTTCCCAGTTTGTTTGCCAATGGGGGTGCCCAATCTCTATCGGCATAAAGTCCCCCAAGGTTTATTTGTTTGCGAGGGATGCCCAATCCCCGGCATCATGCCCCCCAAATACAGAGATGTTTTCTTAGCCAGTGTGGTGCCCAATCCCTGTCAGCTTCAGTCCCAAAAACAGAGATGACACACTGGGAGCCCACTCAGTGTGCAAAAATGTCCTTCCCGTGATGTTCTCATTTTTCTTTAACCTGTAAAACAGAAAGTGGTCCCTCATTGTCTGTGGTGCCCCCCCCCCAACCCACACCCACCCTCTGCGCTTCCCACCTCCCCGCACCCCCCCTACTTACCTCCGGAGCCTAGCGCAGTGATCTTCGATGGAGTAGGAACATGTCTGCACTCTTCAAAGTTGACTGCAAACTGAAGAAAATCAGGGTAAGCTGTATAATGGCATCAAAGGGGAGGTTTCAGCTTAGGTGGATCTCTCTGCCATTTTTGTGACTTTTGGCTCCAAAGTTTCAACATGGGGTTCTTGGGACCCCACCTCATGAACTTAGTCACTGTCATTTCGTTATTCGATCCCGAAAGGTTATTTCGTGGTCACTGCATGGAATCACCTTTCTGGACTGATTAATGAAATGACAGTGTCATTGTTCATGAGGTGGGCTCCCAAAAGGTCTATGTTGCAAATCTGGTGAAAAATTCCGAAAATGACTGTGTTACAAGCATGCGTTGCACAGTTTTCATGCACGCTCATAACTTCAGGAATTTTTAATATTTTCACTCCAGATTTTCAACATTGCTATTTTTTCATGCCTCCTTATGAATGGTACAGCAGTCATTTTTCACATCCTGCCCAAAATGTGTTTTCTGCACGTCTGGTATGCAATGGCACAGTCGCTGTGGGAAACCAATGTTTGGGACAAATTAAGAAAATCAGAGTGACGCTGTTCATGAGCAGAGGCCTATGTTGAAAATTTAGTGAAAACATTCCACAAAATGACTGTGTTACGTGCGTGAATTGTGCAGTTGCCACACACGCTTGCAACTTCGACAATTTTTTATATTTTCATTCCAGATTTTCAACATTGCCATTTCTTCACACCTCCTTATAGACAGTACAGCTGTTTTCGCACATCTGGTGCAGAATGGCGCAGTCACTATGGGAAATCAATGTTCGGGACAGATTAACAAAATCACAGTGTCACTGTTCATGAGCAGAGGTCCCAAATGTTTTTATGAGGTGGGGTCACAAAAAGCCCAAGTTGAAAATTTGGAGTGCAAATGCCAACAAATGCCTGGGGCATTAGGGTTTCTAACCATAACGTCCCACCCTATAGAGACTGACAGGTGTCAGGGGTGTGCTTTTGGATTGTCGACTGTAATGCTCATGCCATTCCACCCCCACCCCCAACCTGCAGCCAGTGACAGGCATCAAGGTGTGCCTTGGACTCTTCAGCCCCAAAGTTCACCCCATTCTGCTATACTGCACCCATCTCAATGTATTTCCTTATGGAATGGGGTGAGCGTAAGGCCCAATGACCCCAAGGCACAACGTGACACTTGTCACAGTCTGCAGGGTAAGGTGAGGTGAAATGGCATGAGGGTTATGGTCGATGACCCAAAAGCACACCTCAATGCCTGTTAGTCTCTGCAGGGTGGGCTGGGGTTGACATCAGTTCCATTCTTCACTGTCATTCCTATTATGCTTCTCTTAACTCCAGCACTACCAATGTCAACGCCAGCAAGACAACATCGCATTGACAAATGCTTGTTTAGTATTGAAATATAATAGTATGGTTTGAGTTTTGTCTACCTTCTATTGTATAGAAGAGAGCCCTTCTTTATAAAACAAAATCTGAATGCTGTAGTACAGTGATCCTCAGACCGTAGCTCTAGAGCCTCCTGTGGCTCTTCAGCTCATCACCTGCGGCTCTTCCAGTATTAACCAACCAGGATGCACTATAATACCACTGCACTGTACACTAGTAAGCATTATTTTCAAAGTTTGTTGCACATTTTCTTGCCAGCTGCATCCTTTCAGACTGTACAAATGTTGACTAATGTTTAGCACATGAAAAATGAAATGAAAGAAATGTTTAGTAACTGAAGTGTTTTCTTTTACACTGTAGTGTGTTTGCCAAAATGTCCTAGGAAGTATATGTTGTGGCTCCTTGGCTAACGTTACTGCTAATGTGGCTCCTGAGTTAGTCAGGACTGTGTATCACTGCTGTAGTAGCTATAGTAATCCTACCACCACACACATATCCCCCCCCCCACACACACAAGCTATAACATGGAAAAAAAACATGAACGGCTGAAGCAATATATGAACTGAGAGCACTACTTGGGCAGATGCACACTTCAAACACAAAAACAAACATGAAAAACTTGGGAACACCTATTAAATCCATCTCGTTTGCAATGTTAAAGGGAGGCACAGCTTGTGAGGAAAGGCATAACTTGTTTTGTTTAGACTAAAGGTTAATTATTGCTTGTGTTAAACCCATTTTTGTGGCTCATGATCAAGCTTGGCAGGATTCACAGCATGAGGTGGAAGCCCTTCCCCGCACACTCCCTCTGAGCAAGGGTTTTGTGTTTCTACATCTCAGAAAGAGTGAGCGGGAGACAGAGAATTAGAATGAGAGGGAAATTTTAAATCACTCTCACTCAGAGGGAGAGATGGTGGGGGTTAGGGATTTATGTGACTGTCCATACTTTTGAAACTTTTTTCTATTTTTTTTTATTATTTATATACTGTAACTCTGGCAGATGTGTGTCAGTGAGAGTCTCATAGTTGTCAAGACCTGATGTGAGTGAAGATGCTTGTTGAAACAGGTTGCTATCTGCACGGAGTAGCTCTAGCTAGTTGTTAGTGAAATAAACTTCAAAATGAGTTGAATGATGTCTTTAAAGCAGAATATCCAGACCGTGGTTAAAATAAATAGAAAAGCTTCAGCATATATGACACTGCATAATTTTACAGTGTGGTTCAATGAGCAGAGAGCTGGGAATACTTGAGGAGTAGTCAAATGTATGGCAGCTGGATTTCAACATGAAAAAATGCAATGTAATGCAGTTGAGGCACAGAAACCCAGGGGCAGTGTACAAAATAGGTAGAGTGGTACTGACGACCACCAAGCAGGAAAGAGACCTGGGGTAATCATACTGGATGACCTAAAGGTGGCCAGGCAGTGCAACAAGGCAGTTGGGATTGCTAGTGGGATACTGGGGTGCACAAGGAAGGGTATCACCACAGAAAGAGGGAGGTGGTATTGCCTCTGTATAGATTGCTAGTGTAACCCCACCTAGAGTATTCTGTCCAGTTCTGGCGATTACAACTCCAAAAGGGCATAGACAGAGTGGAGACAGTCCACAGGAGGGCAATTAACATGGTGCAGGGTCTACATCAGAAGCCGTACAAAGAGAGACTTGAGGATCTAAATATTTACACCCCTGAAGAGAGGAGGGAGAGGGAGGATATAACAGAGACCTTTAAATACCTCATGGGGATACAGAAGGTACAGGAGGGAAGTATTTTTCAGAAAAAGAAAGGTTCTCAAGGACAAGAGGGCATGATAAGAAGCTGGAGGGTGTAGATTCAGGAGAGATGTGAGGAAGTACTTCATCATAGAAAGATTGGTGGATTCCTTGAACAGCCTTCCAGCAGAGGTGGTGGGGGGGGAGCAGTAGTGAGGATCAAGAATGCATGGGATAGGCATAAGGGAATCTTAGGGAGAAGGAAGGGGTGAGTGAGTGGATTGTAGATCAAGTAGAACCTGTGGTGATACTATAGGCAGGGAAACATGGGCAGACTAGTTGGTCCAAGTAATCCTTGTCTACTGGCAAATGCTATGTTTCTAAGTTACCTGTGCAGTGTACAGTACATACTAGATTCAGACTCTGGATGTAGTAGGAGGATGTTTTTTTTTTGTTCTCTTTTTCTCTCCCCTGTTCGACCTGCCCCCTTCTACCAGTCACCTAGCCCCATCACCCCGGAGTCCTCCAGTGCTTACCTTTGTCCTGTGTCTGTCCCCAGGGCTGACTCCCTCTGGTGGGGTCAGTGGTGTTCCCCAAACCCTGCCATCGATCTGGATCCAGTTTTGCTGGGCAGGGCCTGTGGGGGAGCAGTGTCTTCCTGCCAGCCTCACATTTTCTGTGCTCTCAGGAGGAGGTGCAGACATACAGTGCTGTCATTACGCATGTCACACATTCCTGGATGACATGCATCAATGGCCGCTGCACCTCCATGCATAGCTGGTGGCCCCAGACTGCCTTCTTTTAGCCTCTGCTTGGGGTCAGGTGCATGCCTGGCTCTGCATCCCCCACCCTCAGAGGAGGAGGAGGGTAGTCCTTCAGACACTCAGTCCTCCTCCCACAGCCTTCCTTCTGATGCCCCAAGTTTGTTTCCAGACCCTGGCTGTCAGCACCGCAAGCAGTAGTATTACTGCTGTGCCAGCGGGTCAGCTAAGGACGATGTATCACATACAGTATACTCCAATTAAGTGAGATGTGCTTAAGTGAGACTGCCGCTTAAGTGGGACGTCTCACCAGGCACTGATTTGTATCAATGAATAACACAGGGCAATGCAAACGGTTAAGCGGGACTGTCAAAAATGCAAAAGCTGCTTTAGTGGGATGATTTTCTGTCTGTTTTCTGCCAGTTGTTACCTGTTTCTCAAATTATTCTGACCTTTTAATCCTTACGTATAGACAGGTGATCAAACCATTCACAGGCACATCTCTTTGTTTCACAGTTGGTAAACTGTCTGACTCCAAAGTGGTGATTGCCATCTCCAAAACTGCAGACTCTGATGACACATGCTTAGGAGGACACAACAGAAGATGAAATGCAAGTGTCCAACACAGATACACTTTCTGGAATTAGAACTGTCTTAATGTGGTGTCAGCAACGTGGTCAAACACAATCTGGGATTCCTGTTTGATGCTGAAATGAGTATACAAGCTTACGCCTTAAAACAAAAAAGCAGAAGAGCATTATGGACTTCTTTGACCCAATTGCCCCTGTTGCTCCAGTTGTGGAACAAGAACTGATGCTGAGCACCCCAGTTTCGTGTGAAGAAGAGCAACCGATGACCTCAACATCATCCCTTCAAGCTACATCGCAATCTGCAACATCATACATGATGGTGACCCACACTGCAGAGCTGCTAGCTGATGATCTATTTGATGATGACTATGACAGCGAGTTTTACCAATTCGAGGAGGAAAAAGTCTGCACAGTTCTTTAACGTTGTTACACATGTGTAAAGTACAACCACAAGCATAAAAAAAACAAGCATTTGTCAATGTCGAATGTTGATTGCATTGGTCTGTTGAGCTCGCTCACTGGCCCTCTGCCACTTGCTCATTCTGTTTCTCCTGGTGCTGCAGGCTGCTCTTTTGTACTGGGCTCCTGCCTGCGTTGGCACCTTTTTCTGCCCACAAAGAAATCTGCAGCTGTCCCGACAGAGCTCCGTTGAGGTGGCTCACTTCCTCTCTGTCACTCGCGCATTCTGTTTCTCCTGACGCTGCAGGCTGCCCTTTTGTAGTAGGCTCCTGCCTCTGTTGGTGCCTTTTTCTGCCCACAAAAAAATCTGCAGCAGTCACGATAGAGCTCCGTTGAGCTCACTCACTTGCCCTCTCTCACTCACTCATTGTGTTTCTCCCAGCGCTGCAGGCTGCCCTTAGTACTGGGATTCTGCCTGCTGGCACCTTTTTCTGGCCACAAAGAAATCTGCAGCTGTCCCGACAGAGCTCCGTTGAGGTCGCTCACTCCCCCGTCTCACTCACTCATTCTGTTTCTCCTGACGCTGCAGGCTGCCCTTTTGTAGTAGGCTCCTGCCTCTGTTGGTGCCTTTTTCTGCCCACAAAAAAATCTGCAGTAGCCCCAACAGAGCTCAGTTGAGCTAGCTCACTCCTCCTCTCTCACTCACTCATTCTGTTTCTGCCGGCGAGGCAGGCTGCCCTTTTGTACTGGGCTCCTTCTTGTATTGCCACCTTCTTCTGCCCACAAAGAAATTTGCAGCAGTCACGATAGAGCTCCATTGAGCTCACTCACTCACTCCCCTCCTTCACTTGCTCATTCTGTGTCTCCCACTGCTGCAGGCTGCCCTTTTGTACTGGGCTCCTGCCTGCATTGGCGGCTTTTTCTGCCTACAAAGAAATCTGCAGCAGTCCCAACACAGCTCCGTTGAGGTCGCTCACTCCCCCTCTCTCACTTGCTCATTCTGTTTCTGCCAGCGCTGCAGGTTGGCCTTTTGTACTGGGCTCCTGCCTGCATTGGCACCTTTTCCTGTCCACAAAGAAATCCACAGTAGTCCCGACATAGCTCAGTTGAGCTTGGTCACTCCTTCCCTCTCTCACTCGCTGGATCCTAATCTGTCTCAAACACTGATTTCCGACAGTGACTGCAGTATTCTGCACCAGAAGCACGAAAACACATTTAGGCCAGGATGTGAAAAATGACAGCTGTTCTGTTCATAAGAAGGTGTGAAAAATGGCAGTGTTGAAAATCTCGTGAAAATATTACTAATTTATGAACTTTCAAGGGTGCGTGGTAACTGCACAATGCACACTCAACACAATCAGTTTATGGAGTTTCATCACACAATTTTCAACATAGGCATTTTAGGACCTCTGCTCATGAACAGTGTCACTGTGATTTTCTTAATGTGTCCCAAACATTGATTTCCCACAGCGATCACGCTATTGTGTGCAAGAAGAGCGAAAACACATTTCGGCCAGGATGTGAAAAATGACAACTGCACTGATCATGAGGAGGTGTGGGAAAATGGAAATGTTGAAAATCTGGAGTGAAAAATATTACAAAGTTGCGAAGATATGAGCGTGCGTGGAAACTGCGCAATGCACATTTGTAACACACTCATTTTATGGACTTTTATCACCAAATTTTCAACATAGGCATTTTAGGACCTCTGCTAATGAACAGTGTCACTGTCATTTCCATAATGTGTCTTGAACACGGATTTCCCACAGCGACTGCACTATTCTGTGCCAGAACTGTGAAAACACATTTTGGCCAGCATGTGGCCTCTGGCTATCCTGTTTAGCCGATCACTGGAAACAGGGGAGGTACCCAAAGACTGGAGGACAGCAGATGTAGTCCCCTTATACAAAAGTGGGAACAAAGAGGAAGCAGGGAACTACAGACCAGTCAGCCTCACCTCGGTAGTGGGGAAGATCATGGAAGCACTACTGAAGGAGAGATTGGTGGAACATCTGGTTGTCAATGGACTACAGGACCCAAGGCAGCATGGTTTCACCAGGGGGAGGTCATGTCAGACCAACCTTGTTGATTTTTTGACTGGGTGACTAGGGAGGTGGATCAGGGGAGGGCAGTGGACATGGCCTATCTGGACTTCAGCAAGGCCTTTGACACTGTGCCACATAGAAGACTATTACACAAACTGGGGAATATGGGTGTGGGCAGGACAGTAGTGTGGTGGGTAGGTAACTGGCTGGGTGGCAGGACACAGAGGGTGGTGGTAAATGGCTGTCACTCCACAGAGGGAAGAGTGACCAGTGGGGTATCACAGGGATCAGTGCTGGGACCAGTCCTATTCAACATCTTCATCAGTGACATTGTGCAGGACCTAGAAGGCAGAATTTCACTGTTCGCTGATGACACAAAGCTCTGTAACAGAGTAGACACACCAGAGGGTGTAGACAGAATGAGAAGCGACCTGCAGAAATTTGAAGAATGGTCAGGGGTTTGGCAGTTGAAATTCAATGCAAAGAAGTGCAAGATAATGCATATGGGGCACAAAAACCCTGGCACAATATATCAGTTGGGGGTGAGGATATAGCATGCACCAAGCAGGAAAGGGATCTTGGGGTTATCATCTCTGATAACCTCAAGGTAGGGAAACAGTGTGACAAGGCAGCAGGTAAAGCAAATAGGATGCTGGGATGTATAGGCAGGGGCATCACCAGCAGGAAAAGGGAGGTCATAATTCCGCTATACAAGACACTAGTGAGGCCCCACCTGGAGTACAGTGTACAGTTCTGGAGACCATACCTATGTAAGGACATAGACAGGGTAGAGAAGGTTCAGAGGAGGGCAACAAAGATGGTGCATGGATTGCATCACAAGTCCTATGAAGACAGGTTGAAGGAACTAAACATGTACTCCCTGGAGGAGAGGAGGGAGAGAGGGGATATGATAGAGACATACAAGTATCTTACAGGGAGGAACAGGGTGCAGGAAAACACTATTTTTAAGTGAAAAAGATGTTCCAGGACTAGAGGGCATGGGATGAAGTTGGAGGGAGGACGATTCAGAGGAAACATGAGAAAGAATTTCTTCACAGACTGGGTGGTGGACAAGTGGAACACCCTGCCAGAGGAAGTGGTGGGGGCTGAAACAATCACGGGATTTAAGAATGCATGGGATAGACATAAAGGAATTCTGGAGGTCAGGGGTAAGGGGCAACAGACTTCTAGGAAAACAAACTGAACTTACAAGCTCAAATGGGCAGACTGGGTGGGCCATAGGCCCTTATCTGCTGACACTGTCTATGTATCTATGTATCTATGTATGTGAAAAATGACAGCTACACTGTTCATAAGGAGGTGCAGAAGAATGGCAGTGTTGAAAATCTAGAGTGAAAATATTAATTCACGAAGTTACGAGCATGCTTGCAAACTGCACAACGCAAACTCGTAACACAGTCATTTTATGGAGTATCATCACCAAATTTTCAAAATAGGCATTTTAGGACCTCTGCTCATAAACAGTGACAGTGTGATTTTCTTAATGTGTCCTGAACACTGATTTCCCACAACGACCACGCTATTCTGTGCCGGAAGTGCGAAAACACATTTCGGCCAGAATGTGAAAAATGACAACTGTACTTTTCACAAGGAGGTGTGAAAAATTGCCAATATTGAAAATCTGGCATGAAAATATTGCAAATTCTCAAAGTTACGAGTGTGCATAGCAACTGCGCAACGCACGCTCGTAAAACAGTCATTTTTTGGATTTTTTCCACCGAAGTTGCAACATAGGCTTTTTGAGAGCCCACCTCATGAATGCTGGCACTGTCATTTGATTACTTGGTCCCAGAAGGGGATTCTGAACAGTGACCGCGAAATCACCTTTCGGGGTCGAATAATGCCATGACAGTGGCAGAATTCATGAGGAGGGGTCCCAAAAACCCCATGTTGAAAATTTGGTGTCAAAATTCCAAAAAATGCCTGAGATATGCATCAAAGTTGTAAAAGCCCTATTCATTCCATTATACAGCTTACCGGCATTTCCTCAGTTCGCGGTCGGCCTTGAAGAGTGCAGACGTGTTCCTGGTCCACCGAAGATCGTCGCGCCAGACTTCACAGTCAAGCATGGGGTAGGGGTGTGTGGGGAGGCAGGGTGCTCAGTGGTGGGTGCTGGTTGTGGGGGGCAGGGAGACTGTAAGGACCATTTTTTTTACAGGTTAAAAAAAACATACTGGAATGTTTTTTTCTTTACAGGGGCATTAGGCACGCTGGGGTGGGTTCTCAGCATGCCACCTGAATGTTTTTGGGGGGGTGCAGCTGACGGGGGATTGAGCACCCCTGTCAGCACAAAAGTAGGGGGGGTCCAAGAGCCAAGGGGGATTGGCACCCCCTCGGCACAACTCTCCCGCTACTCTTTCGAGGGGGGGACCTGATGACAACAGGGAGTGGGCTCCCCTGTTGGCATATCAAGCAGGGAGGGGGTGCATAATGCCAGCGGGGAGTGGGCCCCCCTGTTGGTAAGTTAACTAGCACCAGGGATGGAAGCCGACGGGGATTGGGGCCCCCCTCGGCAAAAACATGCTGCTGTGGGGAGGGGCACATGCTGCTGAGGGGGATTGGGCACCCCCTCGGCACTGGGGCCGGATTAATATTGTTTTGAAAACAGCGGCAAGCCGCCGCCATGTTCACAAACAATATTACAATAGCAATGTTCTGCCCAGCAATGACAGGTTGCTCCCTCATTGCAGCGAACAGCTGATGCTGCAATGACGAGGTGGCCCCTGATTGCTGTGGTGAAAACGTTATAGTTGGTGGCACACTGGCTGAACTAGTGTCAGCAGTAGTGTGCCATGGCATTGGGGAAAGTGGGTCAAGCCTTTACAGGCTGTACGGGCATTGGCCACAACAGTGGCGCGCCTCCACATCCTGCTTCTGGAAAGCTGCCGCAATATGTTTCTTGTGCATGCACGCAATCAACATAAAAATATAGACCCTGTCACAATCACTTCCCCTACATTCCACCACAAAAACACATACAGCATTTTAATCTGCTGTTCTGTACTGAATGTACAATCACAACCACATCCCAAAGAAAACCCCATGAACGAAAACAGCTTCGTTTAGTAGCAACGGCCATTTTATTTATTTAGTTAGTTCGTTTTTGATAACAGGGTAAGTGCACTAGACACAGAAATGACTATTTTTCAGACACGACCCGGGAGGTTACAACATCAACAGGGAAAAAAAGTGATGATACAGTACAGTATAGAAGTACAACATGTTAGGGATACAATTAAAATAGATAACAATTTGAGCAATTTGAGGTGACGGAAGAAACATCCTGATGTACTTCATATCAGAAGTGAAAGTAAGTGCATATTATACTATAGCATTTAAGGATATAGTAAAAATGGATAACGGTTTGAGCAACTGATGTAACCAGGAGACAATACAGACATTTCACATATCAAAGCACGACAAAGATAAGTGCACATATAACAGTTGATTATCAATCTAGGCATCAACTCTATTCTACAAAACTGGCTCTAACATAAAGAATATGACACCGAAGAGGGAGCAAGTAGGTAAGAAGGATTGAGTTAGTAAGACCTTATGGGGAGAAAGTAGGAGGCAGGGGGAGAGATGTGTATGAGATGGGGTAGGAAGGGGTGGTAAGACAAGTAGAAACTATGAGGAATAAGTACCGGAGGAGGACACTGAGACAGTAATAGCATAGGGAGTCAGGAATCTAGGGTGGTTTAAAACAATTTCACTGTGTACTGTCAATAAGCAGAGAGCGATGCCTCTTTTTAAACGAAGCATGGCTAGGTGACTGACGTTCAAGGGGCAGCGAGTTCCAGTAACTGGGAGCCGCATAGGAAAAACCTGTTTTCCCTTTGGAAGTGTTACATCTGGGAATGTGGAGTAAGGAAAGATCAGCAGACTGGAGACCATAGGAGGTAGTCTGTGGGGTGAATGCAGTAGCGAGAGAGCTAGGCATACTGAACCTCAGGATTCCGGCCCAGAAGGGCCACAAGAGCAAGGAGCTGGTGGACCATAGGGAGGGCTAGTTAAGGTCTGCATAGAGCAGGCAGTGATGTTTTAACTTAGAAATACAGAGGCATAACAACTTATATTATTATAGGTTATGTCCCATTTGTGTAGAGAGGTTTTAGATGCATTGCCGTAGATTGAAGTTCCGTATGCAAGGAATGGGAGAAGAATTCCTCTGACAATGGCCAACCTCGTGGAAGGGGTGAGAACATGGCTAGTTCTGTAGGCAAATCCTAGCTTTGTATTGACCGCCTTACACACAGTAGTAATATGGATCTCATAGTTAAGGGATCCATCGAATAGAACCCCCAGGTATTTAAATGAGTTTACCACTTCAAAAGGGGTACCATTCACACTTACTATTTTGAAGAGATTATGACTATTTTTCAGTTTGGCAGGCGAGCCAAAAAGCATAGCCTGAGTCTTGCTAACATGGAGAATCAGCCTATGGCTAGTGATCCAGGATAGTGCATTTAGGAAGTCCCTGAATATATTTTGGTTGAGAGTAAGCACGTTATCAGAGCTGGTATAGAGAATGAGGTTGTTAGCATACAGCAGTGATGAGCAGGAGGAGGCATTTCTCATTATATAATTAATGAAGATCGAGAAGAGGAGAGGTCCCAGGATGGATCTGTCAATGACTGTTTTGTCAGAGGTTCCAGAGTTGAACTTTACAACTTGCATCCTGTTGGATAGGTAACCATTAAACCAATTCACGGACTGTGACAAGAAACCCAGGGATGGGAGGTTAGCTAGCAGGAGGGGTGATCAATAAGATCAAACGCCTTTGTGAGATCTATAAGAACTGCTCCTGTTAGATGACCCTGATCCATAGCATGTAGCGTATTATTGGTTAGCTGTAGCAGGGCAGTTTGGGTGCTGTGTCCCTTTCTAAAGCCATGTTGATTTGTGGACAGGAGGTTATACTTGGTGGGGTGCTCTGTTACCTGTCTTGCGACAAGCTTCTCCAGGATTTTGTTTAAGACAGGTAATATTGCTATTGGTCTATAGTTCGCTAAATCCTTCTTGTCATTACCTGAAAGAACTCCTGTATTCTTACTGCCCCTCCCGTTCACTCCGATCCTCTAGTGAGGGATTGCTGGAGGTTCCCAGGGTATCCCTGAAACGTCAGGTGGAAGATCTTTTGCCTTTATGACACCTACCCTGTGGAATTCTCTACCTCACCATATACGAGAAAGCCTGACTGTGGAAGGATTTAAAAAATCCTTAAAAACGTACAACCAGGCATTTGCAGGGACTCATTGAGCGATTGTGAAGATTTTTATCTGTTTTTATGTGTATTGCTGAAAGATTTTGGTAATGTATACTGTTACAAGGTATAAGGTGCCCTGAGCTTTGGAAGGGCGCTTCATATAAATAACATTTTACTTTACCTTTTTTAAAGACCGGCATCACTCTGGCCATTTTCCAGATATTTGACACTACTCCTTCACTAAGGGACATAGTGAAGATTTTAGATAGTGGTCCTGCAATGAAGAGGTAGCCAGCTTGAGGAGCTTAGGTTCTAGGCAGTCAGACCCAACTGCAGTGCTGTCCGATATGGCATTGAGTAACTTGAGCACATCTGTTTTGGAGACAGTTTTAAAGTAGAATGGTGGTCCCGCTGGTGTACCTTTGAGGAGGAGATATCAGGAGTAGAGGGTGTGGTGGGGAAGGCAGTAGTATATTTGGAGAGGTCTGAGAAGTGATTGTTGAAAGCGTTTGCTTTTGTGTGTGGATCTGAGCAGTCGACTCCATTCAGTATCACGTCATTTGTAGTGTGGGATTGCTTGGATCTGAGGAAGGTTTTTAATGTGTGACCAAAATTTCCTGGGGTCGCCAACCGCATCCACCAATAATCCCTTGCAGTATTGGCTTTTTGCAAGCCTGATTTGCTTCTTGCACTTCGTGCACTGTTCCCTATAGAAATGAAAGTCTGCTTGGAGGCCTGAAGTTTTGCATTTTCTCCAGCATTTGTCCCTAGCCTTGAGTGATGCAAGTAAGTCCTTGTGCAACCATTTGGATTGCTTACTGCTTGCCCGGTGAGTGCAAAGAGGGGTATGCTTATCCTGAAATGATAAAAACTAGCTTAGAAAAAAGGTTGAAGGCGACATCAGTGTTATGGGCCCAGTAGATAGGGGACCAGTCAATCATAGCGACATCATGTAGAAAGTGAGCCTGGTTTAGATCCGCATAGTTCTTGAACAATATATAGCATGAGGGAGATATGGGAATTACTGAGTGACTCCATACACAGAAGACCGGGGAGTGGTCACTTATTGTGTCTGGCAGAGTGCCCACAACCGCAACTCTATCTATGCGATTCATCATGACCCAGTCAATGATAGTGCTAGAACCATTATTTTGTGACACTGTCATCGGGGCAGTTATGATCTGTTGTAAATTGTAACTCTGCACCAGGGATTGAAGGGTACCATGGGGTTTACTCAACCAATTTATAGTCATGTCCCCGAGGATGAGTAGTTCATTCTGCCCAGCTGTTGAGGCACCATGGTTCAGTAAATCCTCCAGGCCAGATTGTCCACCTTTGGGAGGATTGTAAGCACATGCTGTATAATGTGAAGCTTCTTTGCCCCTAGGGTTAGGATGGTATGTAGTGACTCATATGCAGAAGTATAGTTATCAGTCACTAGTGACAGGTTAAGGTGGTTTTTGAAATAGACCATGTTTAGGGGGTGGCCTATCCCACCTTAGAAAGTTGTAATTAGGGAGTAGGCAGCAGGTATCAGGTATCGAGGGCTTTAGCCATGTCTCTGTTATACATAGGACATCAGGCTGGTAGCTGTCAACCCAAGCATCAAGTTCTGCATAGTTGTGGAGCAGACTTTTAACATTTAGGTGAACTATGCACAGACCCTTAGTGCCATAGCAGCATTGCTTATGGATATTTGGCTGGGTATAGGATCCGGGTTTAGCTCAACATCTCCAGACAGCATAAGGGCTAATAATACAAGGCACCATATTTTACAAGGCACAAAATGAGGGATTAGATAACCATGGAGCATGGGTGTAGGCAGGCATACTCCAAGCACTCCATGGTGTGCAATTTTATTTAAGGGGGTAGCAAATAGGCTCTGAACTGTTTCCTTTTTCCATGAAAACTAAAAGAAGATACTGAACCTTTCTGTAATTTTATTCATAGGAGTCAAAACTAGAAGGACTGGTCACTAATACTCTCTTTGCATCCCAGGGACAATACAACTTTACAGGCTCTGGGCTGGTACGTGGGTGTTTTAGGGGAACATGCATAGTAACAACCATTGTCATGAGATACAAAAGTTGTATTTATTGTGCCAAATGAGGCAATAAACATGGTCCTGGTGTACATTTGTATATTGTCTGGCTACACCGGGGGGGCGGGGTAGCTCACCCTAACAAGGGAGGGGTCGCAGTGAGTCCACTTGGTGTACAGATCTGAAATCCCTGGCTACACCCCTGCCCCCTGCACCAAGAAGCCATAAGTCCACGACCGAGGTTGAGGTGCCGGCTCACTGAGCAGAGCTCGGCAGACTTCCCTCGTAGCAGCAATTAAGAAGTGGTCCCCTGCCTGGTGCAGGAGTGTGCACCGAAAGGACTTGTGTTCTGCCAAAATCTCGATCCCTGCCACAAAGCTCTCTGGTGCTGAGCAGGAGCTGTCCACCGGAGAAAATTTTGAACTCTTGTTTAACTGCTCGCTGTGTATTTCGGGGGAAAACTACTTTTCTTTCTTCGGGATGAACTTTGGGCACGAATTTTCAAAAAAAGGCAACCGCACCCAATTGGATACCTGCCATCTGCTGAAGTGACCCCCCCCCCAAGAAACAAAAGGCAGGAATCGGAGCCAAGTGGTTCACAAAGTGACAGAGCTGCCTTTGCAATTCCGGGGGTGGTGAGGGAGACCTCTCTACAAGCAGGTCCATCCCCCCCCCCCGCACCAAGAAGCCATAAGTCCACGACCGAGGTTGAGGTGCCAGCTCACTGAGCAGAGCTCGGCAGACCTCCCTCACAGTAGCAATTAAGATGTGGTCCCCCGGACTTCCGGTGATGTCACGCGCCTAACGGCAGCATAACCCAATGAGCTCCTACTTCGTCCTAAAAAAATCCTCCTAATACAGCCATTTCAGCCAAACGATTTCCCTACCCACCCACAGAGGATCGCAGAAATGCCAAGGAAGAGTGATCAATCCAGTCATAAGCCACAAGAAGAAAGAGGAGAAGAAGGAGGATTATCGGAGGGGGGACTCAGGCAGTGAGGGCTCGCAGGCCTCAGCCTCTTCACGCCAAGGCAGACCACGGTCAAAGCACCTTCCACTGTCCACTATTCAAAGACAGATGACTCTGGTACTAAACGAGCTGAGGGATTTCAGAAAAGAGATGAGATCCACCGCCACGGCACTCCGCATGGACTTCTCAAAATTGGAAAAACAGCAAGAGGTGCTCAAACTCCAAGTCACTAATGTGGATCACCGAGTCGACAGCACGGAGCTCGCTATAGCACACCTGCATCAAAATATCCGGAGCCTGCAGACAAGGGCAGAGGATGCTGAAAGCTGCAACCGGCGCAACACTATTCATATCTCAAGTGTTCCAGAGGGGTCGGAGGGCTCTGATATGTTACAGTTTATTAAGCAGCTCCTACGGGAAGTGGTTGTCACACCGGAGACCCTCTTGATGGAAATAGAGAGGGCCCACCACACTCTGGGCCCAAGACCATCTGCAGGAGCACGCCCCCGAACAATCCTCATTCGATTCCTAAAATTTCAGGAGAAAGAGACTGTATTACACTCTGCCAGGAAACAGGGGACAGTTTCTTACCGCACAAGCAGGCTATTTTTTGAAAATGATTACACTCCTGAGACAATGCTTTGCTGCAAGCAGTTTATCCCAGTGATGAAGGCCTTAAAGTCAGCAGGACTACGATTTAGAACCCCCTACCCTGAAAAGCTAATGGTGCACTTTCCTGAAGGGTCCCAGACTTTTAACACTGCGGAAGAGGTGCTCAGCGAGCTGAAAAAGTGTAATACTGAGGCACCTCAGAGGCAGAAATCACAGAAACCAACTGTTTCCTCTAAGCTGGCACAGCAGATATGGAACAGCGGCCAACGGGACATGCGCAGAAGGCAAGGGCAAGAAGCCATCCAGCAGACAACAAACGCCCTCTGGGGCAAAAATCAGAAACCCCTTACTGAACAGTGCTCTTTAAAGAATACCAGTCCCAGATCCCCATGCTGAACTAAACCTACTAAATGGATGGCCGACCCATAGGTTCATTAAGAACATGTGCAGCACGAAATTATTGGCCCTTCCAAGGAGGAGATGATAGCAACCACTGGGGAACCTCATTCTTTTCCACAGTCTACCCCCACCGAAGACTTCTACAAAGGGACTGAATGATGCTGCTGTTTCAGATAAGTCCCAGTCTAAACTAATATTCCCTTTTTTTTCCTACTGCTTTTAATAACTCTGTTCACCCTTAATGTCTGGAGTGTCACTAATCCTCAGGTCTGGAACCCCCCCCCCTTCCTTATAACATCACCTCTCCTCCCCCAAGGGGAGACTGTTCTAAACCTTTCAAGATTCCAGCTTGGGAAAAGGGCTCGCTGGTTAATAAAAAGGAAGCCCTGGGTGGAGTGGGATCTATAACTATTTTTTTTTCCCTATCAAATTGGGACTCCTCTCTCTCCCCCCTCCCCTTTTTTTAGTGACTAAACCTAATAGACCCTGCTAACAACTAACTCCTGGAGGGGAAATGCAGTGGAGGGGCGGGATAATGGACTAGATAAGATGGTGCTGACCTAATGCTAAATAACTGATATACCAGTTGCAGATGAGACCCTAGAAATTATCGTGATTAAGAGGGTTTCTTGCTCCTTCACCCACCCAACCTCCTTTACCTAGCCCTTCCCTCGTGTAGGGATCGGAGGAATAGAGGATAAGCTTTTCCCCCCTCATTCTCGCGGATGGAGCATTGCTGACTCTGGGTTCCTAGCTGAGATCCCCACTCCATTACTGGGGTGGCAAACAACTATTTACAGCCATGCAAAGCTACTTTTTTTTTCCTTTTGCTCTCACCCTTCCACTTAAAAAGTATTGTTCAATTATGATGGACTAACGTGAAAGCTGCGGATGTCCCAAACCCCCCTCCTTCTTCCTTCTTGTTCCACCTCCCCCCCATCCCTTACAGATGCTAATAGTGTCAAGAGGTCCCTGGGCCTTACGGGGGATACAGAAAGTAGGCCTCAAGCCTTCTTTAGGTCATGGGAAATTACCAGATTGATGGAAGCTCCACAGTTTGTTGGTGGTTTAGGCTAATGTTGATAGCCCAGTTGGCTCAAAAACGCCTTTTCAGCCACCGAGGCCTAGGGAAAACCTATTCTCTAAATTCAAACGTTCAGTTAGGCCTAGTTATACTTACTATTAGAATAGTTTTTTTTTTTTGCCCACGGTCTCCTGTTATGGGCTATTGGTTAGTTAAAATAATTTTTAGTTCCCCTCAAGAGGAGCTGTACCTTAGGAGGATAGTAAACAGTCACAAGGCTTCAACAAACTTGATAGAGGTTACAATGCAGATGTTATGCGACAAATGGTTTAATTTACCAGATACATATTTGTATTACAAATGGGAGGCAAACACCTGAAAGTATACTTGTTGAATGTGAACGGTCTGAGTAGCCCGATAAAAAAGTCTAGAATTATTTCACTAGTGAAGAAATCCACTGCTGAAATTGTTTATATGCAGGAAACCCATTTGACTCCTGCAGAGCACAGGAAGCTCCAGGGTAGGGGCTACACACAGGTCTTTTCTTCAGCAATGGCTGGAGGCAGGAAAAGAGGGGTCACCATACTAATCTCGGGCCACACTCCCTTCCGGAAGGTGAAGGAATGGGCAGACCCGGAGGGTCAGTTAATAATAGTTCAGGGGATTTTGCAAGAGCAAGAAGTGACTCTAGCGAATATCTACCTCCCACCAGCCTCAAACACACCCACAATTCGATTTTTGCTTGATAAAGTAATCCAGATGGCCAGGGGGACCCTAATCCTTGAGGGGGATTTCAACATTGCCCCAAGCCCCTCCTTAGACACCACCTGGACTCCGGGCAGCAGGAGGTTGGCCTCACACAAATTTTTCAAACAATTCATCGGGGAGGTTGGGTGGCTTGACGTATGGTGATCCCTACATCCTAGGAACAGGGGGTAGTCCTACTATTCTGTGGTCCATGGGACCTATACAAGAATAGATCACTGCTACACACAGAGGGAAAACCTTGGCTCACTGGTTAGTGCTACACTGGGCACTATAGCACATTCAGACCACGCACCATTAATTACGACATGGAATCTGGGTATAGAGAGGCACAGCACCAGGTGGAGATGTAATCCAGCTCACATGAAGAGTGAACAGTTCAGAGATTTTCTCAAAGAGAAAATTAAGGAAATTACTCAGGACAACTCCTCCCAGGAAATAGCATCCACCATCCAATGGGACACCCTGAAAGCAGTCCTGAGGGGTCACCTGATAAAATATACAGCTACGTTAGCGAAGGAACGAAAAGAAAGACAAACACAGCTAGAGAAGACATTACAGTTCCTACAGCTAGTACATCAGCAAGGAGATCACTCGGTGCTTGCACAGATCAAGCAGACTAGGAAGGACCTAGATGCTTTGTGCCTCCAACAGACGGAGGTGGCACTGGCATACCTCCGACGGAGATATGGCAAGATTGGCCCACGGGCCTCCCGACTACTGGCGTATCGCTTGCGCCAACAACACAAAATGACCACTATCACTGCAATAAAGGACCCAAACACAGCAGTACACCACACCAAACTCAAAAATATATCCCAAGCCTTTTGTCAATATTTCAGGGACCTCTATATTACAGACCACCTGTCAGACCCTACACTCACCAACACCTTCCTGTCAGCCTTAGAACTACCCAAACTCAGTCTTGAAGAGCAAAATAGTTTAACGGTGCTGATCACCCCAGAAGAGCTGATGCTGGCCATCTCCAGGTCCAAAACTCAGAAAGCTCCTGGTCGGATACGGGGCCGAGTTTTATAAGGGCACGACACAGTCAATTAATAAACTCATGCTAAGCGCCTTTAACGAAGTTCTATTGGGGGAGGCCCCCCCACCCAGCTGGGCATATGCAATAATTTCACTTATTCCCAAACCAGATAAGGACCCTTTACAGTGTGGCTCATATAGGCCAATTTTGGTGCTCAACATGGACTGTAAATACTTTATGTCTATTTTAGCCCGAAGGGTGGATGCGATCCTACCGACACTGATAGGCCTGGATCAAACAGGCTTTGTAAGTTCTAGATCAACCTTGGACAACACCCGCAGAGCCCTTAACCTAGTGCATGAAATGCAATCTCGTGAAGATCCATCAGTCCTTCTCAGCCTGGACGCTGAGAAGGCCTTTGATCGGGTGTCATGGCTCTTCCTTTTTTCCACTATGGCCACGATGGGGTTCCCAGCCCCCTTTGTGGCCATACTCCGGGAATTATATTCCTCCCCACAGGCTTGCATTAAAATTTCAGGTTACCATTCTGAATACTTCCTCCTTTTCAGGGGAACACGTCAGAGCTGCCCCTTGTCCCCTGGTCTATTCGTCATCTTCATAGAGCCCTTGGCCCAGGCCATCAGGCTAGCACCTGGGATTTCGGGCGTACATATAGATGAAACAGAACACCGCATAGCCTTTTATGTGGATGATGTTCTATTATTCCTCACTGACCCTCTACAGTCCATCCCTATGGTCTTCCAAATCCTGGAGGAATTTGGAGCACACTCAGGCTATCGGCTTAACACTAGCAAGACTGATGCTCTTACTTTTTATTACATACCTCCTGAGACACTTAAGGAGAATTACCCATTTTGATGGAGGCTCTCCAAGATGAAATATTTAGGAATACACCTTTCCCACAGAGCAGAAGATGCCCTGCGTAACAATTACCTACCCTTTACCGTACAGATGAAGCAGGATCTCGGAAGATGGAACATCCTCCCACTGAATGTGATTCAGAGAGTCGATGTGGTGAGGATGGTGATTCTCCCAACGGCCTTCTACCTTTTTCCAGGATGTCCCACTTAATCTACTGAATAAACTATTTTGTGTCTGGAACAAGGCCATTTCTAGGTTTGTCTGGGCAGGAAGACGCCCCAGAATCAAATTGAAAACTCTCTTTCTCCCCAAAATGCAAGGAGGTCTTGCACTCCCAAATCTTAAATTGTACTACTGGGCCTCACATCTGTCCTTAATAATCCAGCGCCTGGTCGGAGCATTCCCGGCCCTTTGGAGAGAGATTGAGGAGAGTGTACCACCCCAGCGAGATTACCAAAGGCTTATTATTTATAAAAATCCTCCCCCACTAGGCCAACTGACTCAGAATCCCTGGATCATACACCAAATATGGGCCTGGTATCCTGCGCATAAATCCTTAGAGATCACCCCTTTTTCTGGTGTTGATTTGTCCGATAGAACTATTGGAAAATTTCCTTCCAGCCTTAATTGACCATACATTTCATAACTGGAGACACACTCATCTGACAAAACTCTCACAGCTCAAGGTGGGACCCCTTTTTAAGGAGTTCGGGGAGATCAGGCAAGAGTTTCATCTATGCCAATCAGATTTTTCTGCTATCTACAATTACAACACTATTATGAGGCTCTTTCCCTGAGTGTCCACACACTGGGGGAACACCCTCATATGGTTCATCTGCTCCAACAAACATTAAAATCCAAGATGTTACCACATCCCATTTCAGCTCTGTATAAGTACCTGATGGAAACAACAGGTGGAAATCCAGGGGCAGTAAGGGAGAAATGGAGTGATGAACTGGATATCCAAATAACACCACAGCAGTGGGGCATAATATGCCACTCAACATCGAGAATCACATACTCCCATACGTGGAGACTGTTCTCTTGGCAGCTGCTGGTAAGATTTTTCCACACCCCAGCAATAACCACACATTACTGTGACTCTGGCTCCACAGCATGCTGGTGCCAATGTGGGGAAACTAATGCCCACCATTCCCACATCCTGTGGTCATGCTCAAAGCTACAGCCATTTCTGCAGGGCTTACTGGAGGAATTTGATGAGTTCTTTGGGCTAAGGCTCCCCCCGACCGGGGAGGTCTTTATTTTACATGTCTTTCCACATGAGCTATGAAACCCCCACTACCAGCATCTGCTGGGAATTTTCCTCCTTACAGCGAAGAAGGCCATTACCAAATGTTGGCTTACTACAGCGATTCCCACACTTTTGGACTGGAGAGAGAGAGTCAACCTCATATATAGATCAGAGAGAATTACATATTACTTAAATGATAAAGCAGACCTTTGTTCCATAAAGTGGAGAAGATGGATAATGCACATTATGACCAAAGACCCACACTTTATTCCCTAGCAGTTCTAACCACCTATTAGCTGAATCAGATCCACCATACCATGATTGGTTTCTAACACTCAAGATATGAATATAGTATTATAATAGGGCACACAAACCACACTTAGAGGGCAAGGGAAGTGTAATAGGGAGCAAACACCAGAGGGAATAGAATCAGGGATAGGAGACAGGGAAAAGTATGTGGAGGAAAGTTCCTGGAGAGAGATAAAGAGTGACAGAGGGGAAGGGCAAGCCAAACCTGGAAAGAGGGTTGTGTCTCCAGGTAAGACTGCATCACACATATGATGTATATTATAGTAAACTTATATGAACTGTAACCCTGCCTAAATAATTAATTACAATGATGTAAAATGTGACTGTAAAAATGATAAAATGACCAATAAAGACTATATTTGCAAAAAAAAAAAAAAAAAGAAGTGGTCCTCTGCCTGGCACAGGAGTGTGCACCGAAAGGACTTGTGTTCTGCCGAACTCTCGATCCCTGCCACAAAGCGCTCCTGTGCTGGGCGGGAGCTGTCCACCGGAGAAAATCTTGAACTCTTATTTAACTGCTCGCTGTGTATTTCAGGGGAAAACTATTTTTCTTCGTCCAGGACGAACTTTGGGTGCGAATTTTCAAAAAAGGCAACTGCACCTGATTGGATATCTGCCGTCTGCTGACATGAACCCCCCCATCAAGAAACAAAAGGCAGGAATCGGAGCCCAGTGGATCGCAAAGCGATGGAGCTGCCTTTGCGATTCCAGGGGTGGTGATGGAGACCTCTCTACAAGCAGATCCATCCCCCCCCGCCCCGCACCAAGAAGCCATAAGTCCACGACCGAGGTTGAGGTGCCAGCTCACTGAGCAGAGCTCGGCAGACCTCCCTCGCAGCAGCAATTAAGAAGTGGTCCCCTGCCTGGCGCAGGAGTGTGCACCGAAAGGACTTGTGTTCTGCTGAAATCTCGATCCCTGCCACAAAGCACTCCTGTGCTGAACGGGAGCTGTCCACCGGAGAAAATCTTGAACGCTTGTTTAATTTCCCGCCCACCAACTCTGTTCCCTCCTCCCCTTAAATGCACTGTGACCATGCCCACTTGCACCAAAGGGCCTCTCTCGGCTTGGAATATCCCACTGAATCCAAACTAAGGAACTGCCCCTTCTGACTGTTCAACGTACCCGAGCGTATGCCTGGTCCCACGCCATACCAATTGACATACACCATACAAACTAACAGGACTACCTGCAGAAATGACTCACTGATTATGCCTAGGCTACCAACCTGACACTCCTAGGCTGGCTTGCCCTCAGTGACTCTAAAAAAGTACTGCTTATATATGCTTCTAATTGCCTGAGCGTTGCTAATGCTTAGATGTCTTGCCACTGTTACTTAACTTGTTTCTCTTTACTCTCTATGCGAGCGTTTCTAATGCATTGAAGCCTTATCATTGTTAATTAACTTGTTTCTGTTTGCTCTCTATGTGAGCATTTCTAATGCATTAAAGCCTTGCCACTGTTAATTAACTTGTTTCTGTTTGCTCTCTATGTGAGCCATCTTCTAATAGCCAGACCAAGTGGGATTACCTGCACTACAGATAGAAGGGTCCCACTCCTTCAGAATAGGTTGAGTAATTGTAATCCTCCTGTGAGCCTGCCTTTTGAGCTACCTATTATTCTCCTGCACAAGTAAAAATTGCCTGCAATTATTTCTGAAGACAGAGGTTAGCTTAGCAGTACCGGCAATAATCTCTGAAGACGGGTTAGCTTAGCAATACCTGGAAAACTAGATGTACCTCTGACTGCCAAGTAGAAGCACTCTGCCACCTCTATAGCCCAGTACTACATCCCCATCTACCCTAGACTGACCAGGGAACTGCAACGTCCCAGAGACGGCAGAAGTCTTTTACTGAAAACACACAGGGCTTCGCTGCCCTCCAACTATGTCTACCGGGAGGTGGACCACGGCCCCCCACCCACCCTGTCCAGGGCTGGATGGTGTAAAAAGGCCTTGTACCCTACTCCCCAACAGGGGAGTACTTGTGGCAACACTACACATACTGTTCCTCCTATGGGTGGACCTGATGTTATGCCGCAGAAACCCTGACATCAGGGGACCGCAGGACAAAGACACCCCTCCCTGGGACCTACACCACACCAAGTCTCATCCTAGCATACAAACCCTGCTAATAACTCATGAGCTAGTAAGATGGGGTGTATACTATGAGTTGCTACACTTCACAAGTAGGAGACTCCGAAGTAACCCAATCAAAGCTACTAGGCTTGCTGGCGGCACTACTTCTCCTGGCAGGTGACATCCAGCCCAACCCGAGCCCTCCTATGACCAATGTCCTAATAACCTCCTCACAGGACCCTCACTGGGCATCCTCTAAAGGTTTGAAAATTGCACACATGAGCATCTGCAGCCTCAGACCTAAAATACAAGAAGTGCAAGCCTGGCTTGACCTCTATAAACCAGATATCCTGGCTATATCAGAGACCTGGCTTAAGACCCACATCCTTGACCATGAGATCATGGCCCAACGATACAACTCATTCCACAAGGACAGGGAGAGCAAAGGGGGGGTGCTAATCTACATGAAGGACCACCTAACGGTGTCGAACCTAACCCTGAAGCTGGACTCCGCCCCAGATAGTGAGTCTATATTCATACAGGTTACCCTCGGTCTGTCCAAGCACCCCATTATAGGCTGTGTCTATAAGCCCCCCAAAGACAGCTCTCCAATCCCTAGAGGCCATCACTAGAACAACAGCCAAAGTCATCTCCTTGGAGCTCCTCATTCTGGGAGACTTCAACCTAAACTGGGCCCATGACCCCAACAAAGACCTCCTGTCCCTGACTCAAGAGGCAAATCTGGTACAGGTTATCTCAGAACACACCAGAATGAACCACAAGACGGGGAACCATACCATCCTGGACTGGGTGCTGGTGACAAACCCCACCAACATCCAGAAAGCTGGCCTCATGGCTGATGCCCTCAGTGACCACTCCCCAATATTCTGCATCTGGAGGAACAGTGTGCCCAAGGTCCAGCCAAGAATACTGACCGCCGGAGACTACTCAAACTTACCGGCGGCACAATACACTGATTACCTAAACAGCCTGGACTGTAGCCCAATCAGGCTCTTCCCCTCCTTGCATGAGGCACTAGAATTCTTCCACAACTCATTGACAAAGGCAGCCAACCTCTTTCCCCACTGAAGAAGCTCAAAGCTAAAGGCAGCTGCTACAAGTGGATCTCCCCAGCTCTAAAAACTCTGATGCTTAGCCGAGACAAGGCCTGGAAGAGATTTGAGAACTCCTCTCTCCAGGCCAACCTTGTGGCTTACAAAACCCTGAGAAACCAACGTAATAGAGCCATAAAAATGGCTAAAGGGAGTATGTCACCAGCCTTCAAAAAAAACAGCTTAGGTAACCCTAAACTATTCTGGTCCCACATCAATGAGCTGATCAGAGGTAACACCAAGTCTGTACCTGGCCCTATGGAAGTCAATGGTAAGATGGTGAGTGATGGCCCACAAATTGCAGCAGCCCTCAACCTTCACTTCACTAACCTTAACACATATAAGGCCGGAATACCCCTCCACACCCCGGCTCCAGACAAGGCCGAACCCCCTAAATTACAGCAACCTTTATTTCACCTAAGGCTGGTCAGGACTAAAAAGGCCCTGAAAATCAAAGGCCCAGGAGGACCTGATGGAATTAACCCAAGGCTCCTCAAGGATGGAGTCCAAGCCCTCTCCAGACCCTTGTCCTGGCTCATAAATAGATCTCTGCTTTAGGGAACCACACCAATGAAAACAGGCAAACATGATTCCCATCCACAAGGGCAGCTCCCGGGAGCAGATGAGCAACTACAGGCCTATCTCCCTCCCTGCTTTATCTGTTTGCTAAATTGCAGGAAAGGCTCATATATTGGTGGCTCCGTGACTACCTGGAGACTCACCAACTATTGGCCTCCCCTCAGCACGGTTTTCGAACCAACCATGGCACAGACACTGCCCTCACAAACCTCACGACAGATGTACTCAATGCCATGGACAAGGGGACCCCCTCCAGCGCGGTATTCATCAACCTGTCCAAGGCCTTCGACCTTGTCGACCACAACCTCCTGCTAGTAAAAATGAAAAAAGATAGGCCTAGACTCACTGGCTCTCAAGTGATTCGAGAGCTATTTATCTGGCTGCACCCAGAGAGTCAGCTGGAAGGGGGCGCTATCTGACCCGCTACCCCTAAAAGAGGGAGTACTACAGGGCTCAATCCTTGGACCCCTACTATTCTCGTTATATATGAACGACCTAAATCTCCACTGCGGGAATAGCTCAGTCGTACAATATGCAGATGACACAGTCATCTACCGCTCCTCGGATAACCTGGAGGCTCTTGGCCCCTCACTCCAAACTGACCTAACTTCACTGGAGAACTGGCTAAACACAAACAGAATGGTCTTTATTGCAGGCAAAACAAAAGCCATGCTGTTCTGGCCCAGACCCCTGGGGCAAGACAGGACCAACTCCCTTCAGCTCAAAACTCTTGCAGGGACTGGCATTGAAGTTGTGCCCTCCTTAAAATACCTAGGGCTTATGCCTGACCAAGGTCTCACTGACAAAAGCCACGTGGAACAAGTGACCAAGACTATCCATGGGAAACTTGGCATCCTGTATCAGATCAGGGACCAGCTCATACCTGAAGCCAGGTTCTCCATTGCCTCCAGCGTCCTGCTCCCCACACTGACCTACGCTGCCCCTGTAATAGAGGGCATGGCAAAGCTAGAGGTCCACCGTCTGCAGATCCTATACAACAACGTAGCAAGGTTCACTACACAGGATCACTCCAGAAGTCACCACTGTGATACATTAGCCAAATTACAGTGGCCTACTTTTGAAGCATGTCTACAATATCCCCTTCTCTGCCTAGCGTATAAGCTATGCAGCTCGGGGGCTCCACCCAGCCTCTCCACCACCATTACCTCCAAGCACAACCCTCGGACCCTCAGGACCTCAAGACACACTCTGCTGGAAACCCCCAGGGTCAGGACCCATGCGGGTGGCAAGTCTTTCTCTGTCAAAGCCCCCTACCTGTGGAACAAACTTCCACCAGTGGTACAGGAAGCTCCCTCTATCATGAGCTTCCATACCAAGCTCAAGGCGCACCTACTTGTGGCCAGCACTTGCCGATGTCAGGGCACCTGACAATCCGCCCCCACCTAATGTCAATCACCTCACTTGCACAAACGTGGAACAGAACTAGTCTTTATATTGGTAACTCACCAATATTCTTGAGTTGTGCCATACCTTTATGGATGGAATCCCATTATTGCTCTGCATGTATGACAAAAACTGTATTTATTGAACCTGTATGTACACTGTTACCTTGTCACTGCCTGTATCTCTCCATGTAATGTCTCTCTGGGTCACCCCTGAAAAAGGGACCTTCGGGGCTCAGTGAGTCTACCCGGTCATCAAAATTTAATAAATAAACATGATTATGAGCTTACAGAGTGGGTAGGACAGATTTAGCCACAGGAGGCACTGTCGAAGAGTGGGGGGGGGAGGTGGAAGGCTTAGAGGAGAGATGGACACCAAGAGACTCAGCCGGGGTGGGCTTAGTCAATGGAAGGGGAAGGCACAATGGAGAGGGGGTAGGGTGGCAGGGGAAGATAATGGGAAGTTTGGGCTGCTGCAGGGTGGGGAGATCAAGGTCAGGTGACCAAGAGTGAGAGAGATTAGGTAGGAGAGGGGGTAGGAGTAGTTTGGGCAGAACAGTGCTGGCATAATTTCAGTGGCAACTGCCAAAATTGTCTAAGTGCTAGAGGGGAGTTCCAGAGTTCTGTGGTGCACCCATCAAGGTCCAGCTAAGAAATGCAATCACAACTACTTTGTGCGATAAGTAAATGGTGGAGCTTATGTTTAAATGGACCCATTTTGGGTTCAGTAAGGATGTCACTGTGTAAGGAAAGGCAGCAGTATAGCACAGTGGTTTAAGACTCTGAGCTGCAAACCTGGAGACCTGGGTTTGAATCCCACAGCCCCCACCTGCATACTGTGTGACCCTGAGCAAGTCACTTAACTTCCCTGTGCTTCCAGGTCACACCTGTAAACAAGCTTCAAGCTTAGTGTGTCTCTCCTGGTAAAACAAAAGCAAAAAAGCCAAGACAGGGCTCTGTAGGTGAATGACCTTTGGCCTTGCGCAGTGCGGCATAAGGGGACTAGGAAGGGCTGGCTATCCGATCCTCTCATATGGTGAGGTTTAGTAGAAAGGCTTAGATACTTCTGCACCCCCTGTGGGGAGAGCCCAAGGCTAGATTCTTTAGCCAGAAGGGAGGTTTGATATTTTTGATCCTACCTTTAAAGTGGAGCCACCCTGTCTGCTTAAAGAGATCACATTTATGTGTGAGTTGGTGTGCACTAGTGCTGAGCCTGCAGGCTTTGTTTAGTGCTGTTGAGACACGCTTTAGAGATGTATCAGTAGCGGTGCCATACACTGCCAGCCCATAATCTATAATAGAGATGACTGAGCTAGGTGCAGCTGTTCTTAGGGCCTCGGCAGTTAAACAATGTTTGTGTCTATAGAGTAGCCCGATACATGTGTTGACTACTTTAGCAATGTTTTCAGTGAGGTGCGTATATGACAGAGTGCTATCAATGGTGATCCTGAGATACTTGAAATACTGTACCTGTTCAAGGGGAATGTTTGCACCATTCTGAATTGTTAGCTGGAGGGCTTTATGCATTTGTGGGAACTATTAAAGTAAAGGTGTAAGATTTTACATAGGGTTTCATAGCCCGCTAGCCTGGGGCTGCGATAGCCCCTCTGTGTAAAAACATTAAACTGTAATGTACATGTTTAGGGAAGGGATCATAACAGTGGCCAAATCACTTGGCAGGAAGTCCTTCATTTCTTATTGTTGGCCGCCTGCTTCATGCTTGTGACGTGTGCTTGGGAGAGTGTAGGACGCGCGTTCACACAGCGAGTGGAGCACTTTCAGATCGCTTTTACAGAAGTTCATAATGAGCTACTCGCTCAACCAATAGACCGCCAGTTCCAGTGGCTTTCATTTATACCAAAGGTTTTACTCCCTATTAAAACAGTCTGAAAATTAGCCCATAGACTAGTATAAGCACGCCCCTGCACTCTCGGAACATGTCAAGACATGGGAGCGCAGGCGGTGAGCAGGGTGACAGTCGAAAAGGAAAGGGACCTCCTGGTCGGCGGTTCAGCCACGGTTATGATCCCTTCCCTTTCCTAAACATGTGCATTACAATTTAACATTTTTACACAGAGGGGCTATCGCCACCCCAGGCTAGTAGGCTATGAAGCCCAAAATCTGTAGAAAAATATATCACACCTTTAATTTAAATAACATGACTTTTTTTTGTAGTTTAACAATAGTTTTTTTTGTAGTTTAATAATAGTTTGTGCCAACCAAACCAAGTCTCCACACACGAGAATTTTAGCTGAAGTTTAGCTTGACATGGAACAAAGCAAGAGCCTTAAAAGGTTACATTAACACTGAACAAGTATGAATCAGTACAGAGGAAATACCAGTAAGACTTCTGTAGGGGTGTACACTGTATCTGAACCACACTGAATGACCACACAGTGTTTGCTTAGACACCTTAATAACTCCATAATGAGACAAAGTGGCAAAAGTGGGGAGGGGGGCAGAGATCAGGAGGGCCAGAAAGAAGAGGTAAGAGGGAGAAAAGAGGAGACAGATGAAGCAAGTATGAAAATTGCAAAGATACATATACAAGCCCCCCTTCCGGTGTCTAGGGATATGCCAGGTGGTAACTTCGGGGCGGGGGGTGGTACTCACAGCCAGAAACACAGACACAAGAATTGACTCATTTACCTGGCTCTGAAAATGGTCCAGGGGTGTCGACAGTGACTTCGGGGGGTGCTAACAGCTGTAGAGGGCAATTATGGTTAGCAAATCACAGAGGTCCACACTGATTAAATTCATTGTCCACAAACAGGTAAAAGTACAAAAACAGATTTAACTGGAGAATAAAACAACCACTCCATGGAACATGGGGAAACAGTTCAAACAGTGTTTTTTTTTCTTGTTTGTCACATAGCACAGGCCATGCTTACATTTCAGCAGCAAATATTTGATGTAGAGATCCTCACTGCTACATTCTCCCTAGGAGTCGAATCACACTCCAACTGATGGTGCCAACAGACTTCCTGGGGCCGAAAAAGGCCGCAGATGAACTGGGTGCTTCCATTCTCCCTCCTGCACACATTTCCATTCAATTGCCAAGGCAGGTCACAGCTCACTCCAGTACCACACTGACACTACGAGCATCCCATAGAAACAGCTCTTACACGCCAGCTGCTCCTGGCAGTCTCGACTCCTCAGCGCACTGCAAGCATCGGGGCCATTTAGACACTGCTGCCCAGTCGGACACAGGACAAGTCCAACACCTGTGACCAGGACACAGACTGCCACCACTGCACTCCAACAAATCGGGCTTCCACCACCGACTCGCACACCCAGGACCCTGTGGCAGCCCACCAGGCCAAAACGATACAGGGATCCTCCACGCCTACCTGCCCCCAGTGCCAGCGATCACTGTTGCAGGCTCCACTCACTCCTCAGGCCCCAGATCCCAACCTCCCTAACGTGGAGTCCCTGGCCCCTATAGCAGCCAATGAAACACTACCGATGACCCCACCACACACCGAACTTCAATGGCAGTGGGCTGGGATGGCAAATACCCACCCCGGCACCAAACCTTGGTCCTCATGGCTGAAACTGGTCAATTCCTCTACCTGGCACTCCTCTTCTGAGAGTCTTGTCCTCTCTCTGTCTTTTGGGGCCAACCCCACTATTTATACTACCTGAGACCCTGGCCACACCTGCCAGCAGGTGGCCCCAAACCCCAGGGCAGCATAATAAGGGCACTACTACTAAGCTCCCATAGGGGTCTTACACATAAAGGGCGGGAAACTGACACGTGAACTGGGTAGAATGATGATCTCACAGTGCTTGTTTCAAACAGAAGTTAAAGAAGCAGGAAGTCCAACACAAATCTTACAGTTTTCACACAGTATAGCTCCTTACTTCAGGGAGCAAATGGGAGCCACATACAGTTTAGGTTGGTGTGAAACATTATGCACTCATCAAGTAGTATAACCTGATGCACTTCAGATTCCTACTTGCAGTACCTGACTGGCCTCCCGTATGAAACCAATCACATAGCAAATGCAACTTTAGCACACTAATACAGCATGTTACAATGCAGAATTTCTGCCATGTGAAAATGGCATCTGCCAGTGATGAGAAAATTCAGTTTCTGCCCAATGTACTACCGCTGTCTGGGAAACTGATGATCTGTGAAATAAAAAAAATTTCAAAGCAAAAGATCAGGGCTGATACAGAAATTTTTTATGTTTGCTGTGCGCTTGCAGGATTGAACATATTGTTATAAGAGTGGGTTTTGAGAGATGTGTCAATCTCGTCCAATGCAGGGCTGCCTGAAAGGGGCTTGTCAGTGTCACACCAACGATCAGCTAAGCTAATTATGACACTGTTCTGGCTTGCTGGGCAGAAACTTTGTGTACTTCAAAGGAAAGAGACAATCCAGTCATAAGGCAGCTCCTTCCTTTGATCTGCATGTTGCCACCCAGAAAATAGCCGATCTGCATCCTGATCAGCCTGCCCCACGACCCCCACTTTCGATTTGCTCGGTTCACCAGAGATGAACCCACAACCTGCACGCATTCCTGTCCAGTTGCAGTGATCCTTCCACTAAGTATAACTTCCCCTTATTCTACTGTGAACATCTCTAGACACAAATGGTCTTTAGAAAGAAAAAAAAAAAAAAGAGTTATTTTATAAGAACTCCAAACGTGGTCTACATAGAAATCCTGAGCCTCTAGTCACCCTCTAAAACTGCCTGCACACCCCCGCACTTTAAACATTTAAATCCATTCTATGTGTGGTACATAGCTCAGTGCTTGGATATGTAAGAACTGGGTAAGATATGGATATTGCTTAGACACGTTTGAGCTGGATTGGTATACAATTCAGTGCTTGTGGTACATAAAGCTGGTTAAGCTATGGTTGGTGCTTAGACACGTTTTTGCTGGATAAGATATACTAGGAGGTATAGACATACAGAAAGCCGAGGCCCATTTTGGTATGTCTCCAGCCAAGCTGGTAATTTCCATGTTTATTTTAACAGGATTGAATCGAGTTTATGCTTAAAGATTTTGTGATCTCTATCATCAAACAAGGAATTAGGTCATGAGTTCCACAAGGTTATTATTCTCTGGGTAAAAAAGGATCTCCTTTTATTATCTTTTGGGTATGTTAGAGATAATTGATATATGTGGCTTCTTAAATTTCAATTATGTTTATTATAAGATAGATTTAATAGTGTTAGTAACTCTTCCTCCCCACATAATTTATGCATAAAAAGTACATCTCCTCTTATTCTTCTCTGTTCCAGGGAATACATCTTTAATTTGTCCAATCTTTGTTCATAGCTCATGGTCGATATGTCTTCCACCATTTTGGTAACCCTCCACTGCACCCCCTCCATTCTATTTACATCCCTTCTCAGGTATGGATTCCACAAAGGGGAGCAGTAATCCAAATGAGGCCTCACATAGGCCCTATAGAGTGGAATAATGCATTTTCTATTTCTGGATGTAAAGCTTCTTTTTATGCATCCTATTAGCCTGTTTGTTTTATTAATGACGTTATTGTAATGTGCATGAAATGTTAGATCCAAGTCTATTATAATACTTAAGTCATTTTGCTGATTTACAGGTTTTATTATTTGTCCTTTTAATGTGTAACCATGATGCAAGTTATTTTTTCCGAAATGCATAACAACGCATTTCTCATTGCTGAATGTCATTTGGTTTTTACAGCCCATAATTCTATTTTTTTAAGTCATTTACGAGTTCTTGGTAATCTTCCTTAGTATCTACCTGGGCTGTTAGTTTAGTGTCATCAGCAAATTTTATGGCTAAACTGTTTAAATTTGATGTCATATCTGATATAAATATGTTAAACAGAATCAGTCCCAAGACCGATCCCTGAGGCACCCCACTCGTCACCAATCTCATGCCTGATACATGACCTTTTATACGAACACATTGAGTACGATTTTTTAGCCAATCAGTTACCCAATTTGTGATCCGATTGTCAATACCAAGTTTGTCCATTTTATCTATTAGTAGTCCATGTGGCACTTTATCAAATGCTTTACATAGGTCAAGATAAATTACATCTATAGCTTTATTATCTTCTATACATTTACTTATGTGTTCATAAAAAAACATGTTACTTGTTAGACAGGATCTGCTTTTTCGAAATCCATGTTGGGATTTGTCTTCTAATCCTTTTACTTTTAGTTAAATTTCAATCCTAGTTTTTAATATTGTTTCGAACATTTTACCTACTATATTTGTTAAACTAATGGGTCTATAATTTGAAATTTGTGATCGATTTCCCTTTTTAAAAATAGGTGTGACAATTGCAGTTTTCCAGTCCATTGGGACATGCCCTGTATTTAGTGACATGTTAAAAAGTTTATGTAGTAGGTTAATTATCCATTCTTTAATTTCCTTCAATAACCTAGGATGTAACTTGTCTGGACCAGGTGATTTATTTGTGTTTAGTTTGTTTAGGTTTTCCATAATCTCTTTTTTAGTTGTCTCATTTAAAGTATCTTTTGGAATTTTATTGACTATTGATGGATATGTTTTAGTACTGAAAACTGAACAAAAATATTTGTTGAATTCATCTGTACTATCTTGAAGTGATATTTCACTATTATCTATCACCAGTGGACCTATATTTCTAGAGTTTGATTTTTTATTATTTATGTAGGAATAAAAACTTGTTCCACCATCTTTAATGTATGCAAGCTTTGTTTCAATTTTTTTTTTACCATACTAATTTTGTATTTACATTTTTCTTGTGAGATCTTGTAATTCCAGATATTATAATCACTACTGTCTCTTATCATTGCTCTATACAGTCTACGTTTTTGTTTAATTAAATTTGTAATAGTTGGGGTAATCCAAGGTGGAATTTTACCTCTTTTATTGTACAAGGTTCTATTTGGTATATATTTATTTTCCAAGTTTATAATTTTATTTTTGATTTTGTTCCATAATGCGTTACACCATTGATGTTGTTGTCCCATTTCCACTCTGATAGAATCTGTTTAATCTCAACAAAATTTGCTCTGTTATAATCTTTAACTACTGTTTTACCCAAAACTGGTTTAAAACATGTAGAGTTATTAAAGGTAATTATCATATGGTCACTACATAGTAATGGAGGTTTAACCACTATATTAGTTATTTTATCAGGCATATCTGTCAATACTAGATCCAAAATATTATTGTTGAGGGTGGGCTGATTTATTACTTGGTACAATCCATTTGTTGTACATGTATCCACAAACAGAGTTTCAATATTGTTACTACCAATGTTTTCATTCCAATTTATTCCTGGAAAGTTAAAGTCCCCCATTAGAATTATTTTGTTATAATTTGACTTATCATTTCTACTATTTATTATATCCTGGTTTATTGTAAAGTTAGAGTCAGGTGGCCTGTAACATAGACCAATCAGTAGTTTCGGAGTATTGTTACATAATATTTCTACCCATATAATTTCACTTAATGTACTATTAATTACATCCACGGTTTGTTTTGATTTTATGTTTTCTTTAACAAATAATGCCACACCTCCTCCTTTTTTATCCTTTCTATTTTTTTATTATGTTGTATATCCTGATATATTGTTACACCACTCAGAGTTATCATTCCACCATGTTTCAGTTACAGTGGCTATATCTATTTCCTCATTATTTAAACTATATTGAAATTCAGTCATTTTTGCACCATGTAGACTCCTTTCATTTGTTAGTAGAAAATTTAGACCTGTTTTCAATATACGTTTACTTACTTTCTTGTGTATTTGTTTAGTTGGTTTTGGGTTTTGTATCTCTAATCTATTCTCAAAATGGTATCCCCTGTTCCCCCTTCCTATTAGTTTTTTGAAAAATTAATTGCACGTAAATGTTACACCCCAGCAGTCTTGAACCATGTTTGTTTAGATGTAACCCATCATAACCATATACCTCATTTTTGTTCTTAAATTTCTCCCAAGTTTTAATGCAAAAGATATTATTTGTTAAACACCACCTGTGTAGCCAGTTGTTAAATGATTTAATATTTCTAGTTCAATAGTGGCTTGCCCTAGGTACTGGTAAAATTTCAGAAATAATGGGAGTTGCATCATGCTCTTGGATACATTTAATAGCTTGCCATATCAGAAATAATTTCTGTGCGCCTTGCTTTCCGGATGTTATTTGTTCTGACGGTAGTACAACAGTTTTTTTCCCACTCACATTTTTCAGTATCCCTGGAATCTCTTTGTTATGTCTTTTATCAATGCCCCACTATAACTACAACTAATTGCATTTTCTTTATTTCCTCTTGTTGTGTATCTATCTGTGTACTTTATTATTGAGTCACCTAGAATGAATATTTGTTCCGGGCGGTTTTGATCTAGATTTGATTCCATATCAATTGCTGGTAATTCCTGTTCATTATTTGGTTCTGATTGGCTTTCCAATAATGGATGTATAGCTAATGAAGCTGTTATCTCTGCATTAATCATAACGTTATTAGAAGAGGGTTTTCGGAGTGTGTGTCTACTGCTTTGTGCTTTGTCTGCTGATTTGGGTGCCATTGTCACTTTCTGTTTTTTGAAACATTCCTTGTTTGATGTATTTTCTTGTATCTGAATTGATTCAGTTTGTGGTATGATATCCCCATCTATTAGTGCAATCAATGGGTCAAAACTATTCAATAGTGGTATAGTAAAGCATTCAGCTTTCCTGCCTTTCTTTTTTTTAAGGGTCTTCTAGTTTAGACCTCATACCATTCATTGTCTAGGTTATCTTGAATGTCCATATCTCTAGGTCTTTTTTTTGATGTATTGCTATTTTGAATAGCTATGGTGGGTAATGGCTGGGCAATTTGTTGTTGTAATGCTATGTTGTTTACTTTTGTATTCTTTGTCTCATTTTCACAGGATAAGTTGTCACATTCTTCATTAACCATTTTCGTTATTAATTTCTGTTGGCTGATTTCTAGGGCCTTTAACCTTGTGCTAAATAAAGATAGTTCAATACTCATTTCTGCATTCTGTTTACACTTTAAGCAGGTAAAATGGAAGTCAATTATAGGTATATCTGAAAACAGGTACATATCACATTCAATGCACTGAGTCCCTGCTTTTACCTTCAAAAATTATGTTTTTCTCCATTTTTATTTCCAAACAATAGGCCAACTAACGTTTGTGATCAAAATTTTACCTCAGAAAATAATCCGGTGGTGTTTAGTCCATTTATCACGCAAACTATCTTCTCTACGCAGGATTACTAATTTACTGATTTTATATGAGCTTTAAATCCTGCCCCACAAGAATGCTTTACAATGCTTAACGTGCGTAACACACGCCGATGCGCTTGTCTCTGCGCGTGTCTCCTCATGCGTCGCCATGCACCCTGCTCGCAAGAGGGCTGCTTTTAACTGTAATATGACCCAGAAGTTAAAGATGGGGGTCACAAATTCACTTGCAATTTAAATCATGTTTTTAAATGCAGTAAAACAGTTTATGCTGTAACAGGCACTTTTCTATGCAAGCCCCAGTAAGATTTTACCTTTAAAGTTTAAAATAAACACAGTATTTGAAAACTATAGTCCTCAAGACTATGCTGAGGAACTACAGTTTCAACTCTTCCTGGTCAGGTGACTTGTGATCTCAGGGCTCAGAATGACAATACAAACAAACTTAAAACTGAAAAAACTGGCAAGTTTGATGCTAGAAATAGTATATTCTTACACACAGCAACCTTGTAGGGTGATGCAACAAGTTATGGTTGCTATTATGAGCTTGATCTTTGGCCTTTCTCGATATCCCACCTTTGGAGGGATGCTAGGTAAGTGTAGGAGTGAAGGCCCAAAAAGAATACAGTAACATTGTGATTACCTCCTCCAGCTCTGGAGAGTGTGGCCAGTATCATGCAGGATAGCAAAAACCCCCTTGGGGGAACCTCTGATGACCCATGGCTACTGACCCACCCATCCTCTGGACATACTAGATGGAGAGCAATCCTATGGTAGGCTTGTATGATAAATGACTATCTTGAAGGAGATCCAGCAATTGATCAATAAATTGTATCCTTGAGTTCAATGGTAAGCAGGAATAATCCTGGGGAACACGGTTCTGGTGAATGACGAGTCCAACTTGGATGGATGGAGGAATGAGATGGTATGTAATCCATGTCTATGATGGTCGTAGGTTGTTGTAGGTTGTGGCAGCTACAGACATCCAGTTTGGATGCTGCTCAATGGTCATGTCTGTAAATCTGATGACGTCGGAGGTCCATTCAGAAAAACGTAGATTGTGGCAGCTGAAGATGTCCAGCTTGAATAAAACACCAGATGAGTTGGTTAATCCTTGTCCAAGATAGCTGCAGGTGAGGAAGGCATGGAATGACTTATGCAGGCAGCTCAATGGTGAGATGAGGTGTGTTGAGCAAGAACGCAGCCCCCATGCAGGTTGAGCACAAGGATGGTGGGATCCACCATGACATAGTTTCACGCATAGAAGGCGAGATCCCACTTGGATCTGCTGAGGTGATGAGAGCATTGAGCAAGAAGTTCAGCCCCCATGCAGGGTGAGTGTTAGAGGATAGCAGTGGAATGCGGTGAGCAATGCAGCAGGCCCCCTTGCAGGGTGAAGTAGGAGATAATGTCACAACCCCACATGGTCCGCCATTGCATAGGTTCGAGTAGGGAAGGCAAGACCCCCATGTGGGTCAGCTGATGTAGAAGGAATGCATTGGAACAAGCAACCAGGCCCCTTCGTGGGGCAAAACAAGAGTATGGCAGGACCGCATGTGGTTCACCATTGCATAGGTTCCAGTAAAGAAGGTGAGACCCCCACATGGGTCAACCAAGGAGAGATGGAATGTGTTTGAGCAAGCAGCCAAGCCCCCCTCATGGGGTGAAGCAGAAGAGGATGGTGAGACCCCACGTGGTCCACTATTGCATAGGTTCCAGTAGAGAAGGTGAGACCCCATGTGGGTCGGCCGGGGTGAGATGGAATGCATTGAGCAAGCAGCTAGGCCCAGGAATGCAGTGAGCAGGTGGCCAGGTCCCTTCACGGGTGAAGCAGAAGATAAACAGCCAGGCCCCCTTGCGGGGTGAAGCGGGAATGAGCCAGACATAATGGCAGGACCCCATGTGGTCTGCCACCTTGGTAGGGCAAAAGGCCCGAGAGAGGGGCAATTCCAGCAAAACATTGTAAGGCCAACACAGGGATCCCAGGAGCACTGCAGAAACCATAGGATAGCAATGGAGATTGTTCCTAGTGAGCAGTAGTCAGTAGTCAAATTACTTTGGACTGTCCAGGAAGAGAGTGAGCCATAGTAAACATGTTCCCTGGAGAGAGCAGCATGAGTAGCCAGGTCTTGAAAGGCAAGAATGATAGTCCATGTACAGTAATACGTAGTACATTATAGATAGGAGAGGAGCACACTCCCAAGGAAACACTCATTTGAATGTCCGGCAGGGATAGTGGTTCAGTAGAAACAGAGGGAAGGAGATCTGATGTAACGTACCTGACAAGAACAGCCAAAGTAGAGTTGGATGCGTAGCAGAGCTGCCTAGGAGGTGCAGAACCTAGGAATGTGCAATGGCCAATTCAGATGACTGTCAGGATGTGATAAGTGGGTAATCCATATCCAAGATGGCTGTAGGCAAGGAAAGCATAGGATGTACATACAAAAGTATCTTGGCTAGCAAATGTCCATGAGATGCAGAGTTGAGGGACATAGATATCATAGGTGATGGAGGACAGGAAGTGTTGCCCAACTGGATAGAAAGGAGAATCCTCCCAGGATGTTCAGGGAGTCGAGGCATGCTCCAGGTGTAACCCCCATACAAATGGGGGTTCCCAAAAAGTCTTCCTTGAGCTTGCCTAAATGCTCACTGCCAGGCTGGTGTCCTGCATTTTAACAATTTAAATGTGATTACCAGAGCCTGTATAGCCTCTGTGTACTGTCTCTTTAAGAGCTGCTTAATTGCAGCTTAAGTAATCTGAGAGGGAACTCTGTTGAAAGATGTAACTATTTACTGAAAATCATTTAGAGTGATAATGATAATGTAGTTTGTCTAACCTGCTATCTTTGTAGCAAGGACTGTTTTGTTTATCTCCACTATCTTGGTCCTGGACTGCAAATTGGACCAATCAGTACTGGTGGGACCTAAAATGTAGCTGGACTACAGGAGCTGTCTGAATTCAAAATCTGTAGGAACTATAGCTTGGAGCTTTTTGTGCCTTTTTTGCAACTGAAGGGGGAGCTCTTGCTTTGACTGACAGCCAAATCAGCCAACCATATCTTTTGGATTTTGGGGAAGTCCTGGGCTGCTTGCAGTTTTCAGTTCATTCTGAGCTGGGAAGTGAAATGAGAGGAGCTGAAGTGATTCTGAGCAGCAATCCTGCGTGGATTTGCATGGGAAAACTGTGAAAGGGCTGGGTTTGGCTTGCATGTCTGCCTGCTGCTCCTGAGAGGGAAAGAAGAGAATTATTTTGGACTAAATCCAAGTTTGTGTGACTAAAGTAAGCTACTGAAGTGGGCCAGGCTCAACCTGAAGAAGACCGAAGACTTTGCTGAATGCGATTGGCCTGTCAGGAGTTCCAGCTACCCATAAGCTCCTGGTGTGTGCAGAGACTTTGTGATTGTGACCGGGGAGCGCTTTGCCTGGTACAGTAGAATTCCCGTACATGTAAATGTGCTATGAGCTGCTAGTGGGTTGTGAGTTAGTTCCCCACTGTGTGAACTGTGTTCTGCTTGCTGGAAGCTGTATCCAGCCCCAAAACGGACTGTATCCGAATTTGTCTCCGTGCGGTCTGGGCCTTGCAGACTACCCACTGCACAGAGAAGCCATCGACAAGAGACCTGCCTGGGGATCAGCCCCCCTGCTCCATGCTTGTACAGGAACAACGCCTCTGCAACTCGTGTGGGTCCTGCTTCTCCTGGCATTCCAGATCAACCACCTGCAGTCTCGATTTTCGTCCAGCCTGTGTCCAATCTTGGGTATCGTGAGTAAATACCAGGGTAGCTCCCTGCAACAACAGCTTAATCTGAGTGTGTCATCTGATTGTCTTGTTGTTTCATTTTCTTTATGAACTGAGCTCTCTGGCTCCGGATTACAAATATTGTGTACTGTGCATGTTGTGTTTTCCATCACAGGGCCCCAACCAGCTGGAACCCCCGGGCAACAGTCCTGGCTAGCCCATCTCTTCTCCACCTGGGTACCCAGAGGTGTGACTGTGTGGGGGGGCTCAAAGCACATGCATAACTGCTTGATTGAAATAACTTTTAAGCTAATTAACCTGATTTTGCTCCTCCCTTGTTCAAGTCCCCCTGAATAAATCAGATCTAACTTTTTCTGCATGTAAGCTGACTGTGGTTCCAGTTTGTGCTCAAAGTACTGTACTGTTGCTATTTGCTGTACATAACCTTGTTTTACAGGGGTCCCCAGGGTCGAGCCAGAGGAACCAGCCCTGGTGGTAAGTGCAAATAGTGTGGGTACTTCTGTGGTGTACCGGGGTATTGTGAAAGTGATTACTGTACAGTGTTCAGGCCACTAGAGGGGAAAGAGGGGGGTTACAGTGTCCCGGAGGGCTGTGCCCAGGTTAGCTTGACCACTACCAACCCTGATCTCCTGGTGGAGGCACCCGTTTCAGAACTCAGGCCCCTTAACCTGCTACTAGCCAAGCAGGCAGGGGTAGTAGCCCTTGGGTTAGCGCAGCCTAGGGGTTACATCTTGGAGGATCAGCACTGGGATTTTGTGTCTTCTAGTGGCCAAATTTGCAAATTGATGTTAAAAATAAATGCCTACTCCAACAGAAGTGGCTGTACACCAGTTGGTGGGGTGGTGTACAGGGCAGGAGATCGACCCCAAAAATCCTATACTTATCCTGGATATTCCCCTGGGTACCAATAAGGACACTGTAGGGGGAGTACTTTCCAAGGCTGAATGTTTGCAAAACCCTGTGGTGGTGGGTCGATAGGCTAATCTGCTTGCCCAAAGTTTCATGGTGTTAGTAGAGTGTAAGGACCCGGTAGACAGTTCCAAAGTGCCATGGACTATCACCCCCGAAGGAGCCCTCACTGCCTGGAGAATGATAACTAAAGACAGTAAAGACCCCAGGGAGAATGAGCCCCCCCCCACTATCTGAGACTTCTGAGGAGAAATTTGCTAAGTTGTTGCTGGAGGAAGGGAAAACTGTGGAGGACTTAAAGAAACTATTCTTGCCACCTGGGGGTGTTCCTCCCCCAACACCTTCTCCCGCTTCAGCACCCATTATTGCCCCTCCTTCTGTGCCCATGCCAATGCTGGCTTCTATGTCTGTACCTGCCATTAGTCATGACTCTTATCGAAGGTTGAGAATCTTCTCCGGCACCCTCCCCACCCCCCAAGGGGAGGATGACTGGGAGACCTGCATAGATTGTGTTGCCCCTTTGGTACCTAAATGGCAGTATTTGTAGGCTGAGAAATGGAAAAGAATCATAGAAAGTTTGAGGGGTCCCACCCTAGAGGCCATTAAATTTCTGAGGTCCACAAACCCTGATGCATCTGCCCAGAAGTATCTATCTGCCCTCGAAGGCAATTTTTGGAGCATTGAGTCAGGGGAGAACTTGATGTGGAAATTTCAAGGTACAAAACAATGGCCAGGGGAAAGTTTGTCTGCATATGTTACTCGTCTGGAAAGAGCGCTGCAGAAGGCTTACCGAAAAGGTGGGGTAGCCACCAGTGACTTAAACCATGTGAGGTTGGGGCACATACTGCAACATGCAAAGCATTCTAAATTGCAGTTCCTTCAATTAAGGCTCCCAAATAGAAGGGGTAACCCACCGGACTATTGTGACTTGATAAAAGAACTCTGGGAGGTTGAAGATGAAGAAGGGGGATTGTAATTCTAGGGTGAGTGCAGCCCAAGTGATCACGGCATTTAAAGGCCCTTCCTAAGTGGGGATCAATGAGGGTGTGCCGCCATGGGATGAACTGCTGAGGGAGTTCAGGGAAACAAAAAACAGTCTCTTTATGAAGGCCGTTCCTGCAAGTACAGGCACCGACCCTTATCCAACTGCATCTGCTATGGGGGTGTCCACCCAGGCATCTCCTGCTGACAGCAGCTCGAAACTCGATGTCTTGACTATGGAAGTAAGAGAATTGATGAGATGTCTCCAAATGCTCACCACACAGCAGACAGAGACGACACCAAGGTTTTCAGTTGGTAGTACCACCGCCCCAGCTCCCAGTGTGATGCCTCGGCCACCCCAAATCCAGAAAACATATTTTCCATAATTGTGGGAAGGATGGGCACATGAAGAGAGAATGCCAGTCCATAAAAGACCTAGATAAAGTTGTATACAGGCTTCAAGGAGAGCTTCGGAGAATGAATCAGCAGTTGAGGAGTGCCCAAAATGACCACAGTGAGGGCTCAAGAAGTAGTAACTCAAATCCCTATGTGGCTAAATCATCTCTCCAGGCCCCTGCTGCTGCTGTCCCTCCAGACTGGTCCAAAATAGTGGGCCCTTCAATGGAGACTACTGTGGCTGTGAATGGTATTCCTACTTGGGCTGTGCTGGACAGTGGGTTGCAAGTGACCATTGTATTTAAGGACTGGTATGACAAACACTTATCTGCTGTGCCCTTACAATCCCTGGAAGGCCTACATGTGTGAGGGCTGAGCGACAAGTCTTATCCCTACCTAGGATATGTCCGCCTCTGGTTGTCATTTCCTGCAGCTGTAACTGGTGTAGAGGAGCAAGTTGAGACACTGGCCTTAGTGTGTCCCCCTACTGGATGGTATGATGGGGTTCCCCTGTTAATTGGGACCAACGCACCTATGTTTGGGAGACTGGCACAACTCTGTCATGAGAAACAAGTTCGACGGACTGGGAGGGCCCTAAGAATTCCCGCTCTGATCAAGAGGACCTATGATTTGCAACAGAACCCCAAGGGAGTGGACCAGGATGAACCAGTAGGGGTCATGTGAAAGAAGCATCCCGATTCAATGGTACTGGCCCCTAATGCCCAGTGTACTGTTCAAGGGGAGGTCTGCCTCCACAAAGATGTCAAGAACAAAATACTGATGTTGGACGTGCCAGGCGATGGAAAATTGGCAGAAGGATTATTGGTTAAGCCCAGCATCTTGCCAGCTCGTGCTCATGCCTATGCATGACAAGTGATGGTCCAGATTCATAATGTGTCAGATCAGGAGATCCGGGTGAACAGAGGATGCACCCTAGCTATGGTACACTGCACAGACACTGCAGTGTTGCCCAGCAACAAGCACCCTGGCAAGACAGATAGAGTGACTCCTGACTTGTTTGATTTTTGTGACACCCCATTGCCAGTTGAATGGAAGACTAGAATTAGCCAGAAACTTGCCCAGAGAGATCAAGTGTTTTCATTGAAGGAATGGGACGTGGCATGTGTCCAGAGTACGGCGCATCACATACACCTGCACAATGAATGGCCATTTTGAGAGAGGTCTCGACGCCTAGCCCCTGCAGACATAGACGATGTGAGAAGACTCTTGCAGGAAATGCTTGCGGCTGGTGTGATACAAGAATCCAGGAGCCCATATGCTTTTCCCATTGTGGTTGTGCATAAGAAGAATGGATCTGTGAGAATGTGTGTTGATTATCGAACTCTGAATCAGCGGACCATCCCCGATCAATACACCATGCCCCGTATACAAGATGCTCTGGATTGTTTGAGTGGGAGCAAATGATTCTCGGTGTTGGATCTTCACAGTGGATATTACCAGATTCCGATGGCTCCGGAGGACCGTGAGAAGACAGCCTTCATCTGTCCTTTGGGTTTCTACGAATTCCTAAGAATGTCACAGGGGATATCGGGTGTCCCAGCCACCTTCCAGCGACTGATGGAATGAGCAGTGGGAGACATGAATTTGCTAGAATGCCTGGTGTACTTGGATGATGTCATTGTGTTCGGGAGCTCCTTAGAGGAACATGAGAGTTGACTGTTCAAAGTACTAGACCAACTGGAAGATTTCGGCCTCAAGCTGCCCATCGACAAGTGCCAGTTTTCCAAACCTCTGTGAAGTATGTGGGGCACATAGTGTCTACAGGAGGATAGAGACTGACCTAGTAAAGTTGAAGCCTTGACTACTTGGCCCCCAGCCCACAATTTAAAGAACTACAATGTTTTCTGGATTCTGGCTACTACCCGGTTCATAAAGGACTATTCCAAAGTGATTCAGCCACTCTTGAATCTTACCCAGGGTTACCCTCCTACCAATTGGAAATACAAAAAAGGGTCCGTCAAAGAACCAGATAAAGCATATTTCTGCCCAGGTGAACTTTTAAGGTCCTGTTGGACACCTGACTGTGAAGCAGCTTTCCAGGAAGTCATATACCAGCTCACCCATGCCCCATCCTCGCTTATGCTGATCCCATCAAACCCTATGTGCTGCATACTGACGCCAGTCTGCGGGGTCTAGGAGCTGTACTGTATCAAGACCATGAGGATGGTTTGAGACCAGTGGCATTTGCCAGTAGGAGCTTGACCCTGTCAAAGCAAACTACCCTGTGCACAAGTTGGAGTTCCTTGCATTAAAATGGGCCATTGTTGACCAGTTTCATGATTACCTCTATGGTGCAAAAATATTGGTGAGGACTGACAATAACCCATTGACCAATGTACAGACTTCAGCTAAGTTAAACGCCATGGGGCACCGGTGACTTTCTGCATTGTCAACATATGATTATGCTGTTGAATACAGACCAGGCCTGAATCAAATTGATGCTGATGCCCTATCCCGGAGGCCCATTTCCAAGAGCGATTGGGTCAGGCTGTCTGAACCTGACATCCAAGCATTGTGCCAAAAGTTTGATAGAAATGAACAGATGTCTACAGACACAGCGGAGTACTTAGTAGATTGCTTGGGCCCCTCTGACACCTGCATACCGGCTGCGTAGTGCCACTTCTCTGCAATAGATATTAGTGCACTAACTCAGTTTGATAATGACAGCATTCAGTGGGCTCAATCCCAAGATCCTATGATTCAGCCAGCACTTGACGCCCTTTGTGCAGGAAAAGATGTGTCCAAGTTTCGTTCCTCTGATCTGCGAACCGCTTTATTGTTTAAAGAAGGCCCCAGGTTGAAGCTGCTTAATCATTTGTTGTATAGAGAGACTGTAGATCGAGGTGGCCAAATAGACAAGCAACAATTGGTCCTGCCCACAGCCCTCAAACCTTCAAAGATTTGGTACTGTGGTCCCTCCACAATCATACTGCAACCTCGGTGGCCCGGACCCTTGACCTAAATACGATTTCGATTCTACTGGCCCAAGATAGGGGCCGATGTTGAGCACCATGTAAGGACTTGTAGTCTGCCTGCAGAAAAGCCCTGCCTCAGAGCTGCCCCTTGTCAACATTACAGCAGCACCCCAATGGAACTAGTCTATAGACTTCTTAAGCTTAGAGCCTGATCAGCGAAACATTGGCAATGTGTTAGTGGTTACGGACCATTTCACACGGTATGCACAAGCTTTTCCCACCAAAGATCAAAAAGCATCTACCGTGGCCAATGTGCTAGTGGAAAATTTCTTCGTCCACTGTGCTGCCCCCCCAGCGAATTCACTCTGATCAGGGCCAGGACTTTGAGAGTAGGCTAATCAAAGAAATGCTCTCTCTATGGGGGGTGTGAAAATCAAGAACCACCCCATATCACCCGCAGGGAGATCCTCAACCAGAACACTTTAACCACACCCTGCTAGACATGCTAGGCATCCTCTACCCAAAAGATAAGCATAAATGGAGTCAGCAGATTAGCACCTTGATACATGCAGACAAGTGTACGAAGAATGATGCTACTGGGTTCTCACCCTACCGCCTCATGTTCAGGAGAGAGGCCCGGCTGCCTGTTGATGTCTGTTTTGGGGTTTCTCCCGATGGGGTCCGAGCCGAAGATTGCCTGCAATATGTACAAAAACTGAAAGCTCAATTGAACCAGGCCTATCAAGTGGTCCAGACAATGGCCGCCAAAAGAAATCTAGCCAACAAAGAGAGACATGATAGAAAAGTAAAGGCTCAAGAGCTTAGGCCTGGAGACCGTGTATTGTTGCAAAATTTAGGATTGCATGGTAAACACAAAATTGCTAATCGATGGCACCATCTTCCCCATGTCATAGTTGGAAAGTTGGATGATTTTCCAGTGTACAAAGTGTGCCCAGAGAATAACTTCAAAGCTGTCAAGACCATGCACCGTAACCACTTGCTACCTATTGGTCAAATTATAATTGAGGCTGAACCCGCCGAGGTTGATTCCTCTGGACCAGTGACTCATGCTGCTGCAAGAAAGAAAGAGTCAGTCTGTCCCCGTGGTTGCCGATTTAAGACTTCCCCCGCAGCAGGCCCAGAATGATAGTGACTGCCAGTCTAACTCAGATGACAGTGAGTGTGATAATGCCTATTACCCCTCATATGAACTGAGTCAGTTGTTTCGAGGAAATCCTATGTTGAATTATGGGGATGAAGCTGGGCCTTCTGGACTGCCTGATGCCCTGGCATCATCCTTTGAGCCAATGCTCCCTGAAGGTGAAGTGCAAAGTATCACGTCTGAGGATGCTGAGTCTTTGTGTATTGTGGAACTGTATGATCTGCCTGAAGGAGAGGCTGATGGTATGAGTCCTTCTGGTGACATGCCAGAACTTGAGGAACACTATGAGAGTGCTGACAACCCCCCTTCAGTGCCAGAGTGTCTTCAAAATGAGCCAAGTGTTGTAGAAACAGACTACAGAGCAAGGGGCTGAAAGTGCTCCCAGCTTGAACATTCCCCTTCATGCAGAGGCACCCCTCACAAGTGATGAAAGCTCCAAGACCATTGCTGAAAGTACAGAGACTGTGGTTGTTCACCCCAGAAAGACTGGATGAGCTGTCAAGCCAGTGGTGTGCTTCAGTTACGATTCCCCTGGGAGGCCAGTGGATTTGCCTCTCAATGTAGTCCACAAAGGTGTTTATGTCTCTCAGAGCTCACTGCCCAAATTGAGCTTGATGGCCCATTCCAGGTTACTTGTTTTGCCCTCTCACCAGGGAGCCCCTGCCTCATCCAGCCCCAAGTTAGCTGATAGGGAAGGGCCCCCTCTTGCATTGTTTAGAGTACAAGAAGTTATTACATGATTCTGCATAGTAATGTTTAATTTACCTGTGTGAAATATGCATAATGTATTGTCAGAATGGAAATGATATAGTGGAGTACATTGAAATGTATAGTAAAGTGACGTTATGCCAATTGATGAATCAGACAGTACTTGTATAGCATGCTAATGGTATAAATATCTTGTATATGTTGCATTTTCTATGTTATGATGGTACAGACTTGACGCGAACGCCAAGTTTTCCCAGGCAGGGAAGGGTGTAACCCCCCTACAAATAGGGGTTCCCAAAAAGTCTTCCTTGAGCTTGCCTAAATGTTCACTGCCAGGCTGGTGTCCTGCGTTTTAGCAGTTTAAATGTGATTACCAGAGCCTGTATAGCCTCTGTGTACTGTTGCTTTAAGAGCTGCCTAATTGCAGCTTAAGTAATCTGAGAGGGAGCTCTGTTGAAAGATGTAACTATTTACTGAAAATCATTTGGAGTGATAATGATAATATAGTTTGTCTAACCTGCTGTCTTTGTAGCAAGGACTGTTTTGTTTGTCTCCACTATCTTGGTCCTGGACTGCAAATTGGACCAAACAGTACTGGTGAGACTTAAAATGTAGCTGGACTACAGGAGCTGTCTGAATTCAAAATCTGTAGGAACTATAGCTTGGAGCTTTTTGTGCCTTTTTTGCAACTGAAGGGGGAAGCTCTTGCTTTGACTGACAGCCAAATCAGCCAACCAAATCTTTTGGATCTTGGGGAAGTCCTGGGCTGCTTGCAGTTTTAAGTTCGTTCTGAGCTGGAAAGTGAAATGAGAGGAGCTGAAGTGATTCTGAGCAGCAATCCTGAGTTGATTCGCATGGGAAAACTGTGAAAGAGCTGAGTTTGGCTTGCATGTCTGCCTGCTGCTCCTGAAAGGGAGAGAAGAGAATTATTTTGGACTAAATCCAAGTTTGTGTGACTAAAGTAAGCTACTGAAGTGGGCCAGGCTCAACCTGAAGAAGACCGAAGATTTTGCTGAATGCGATTGGCCTGTCAGGAGTTCCAGCTACCCATAAGCTCCCGGTGTGTGCAGAGACTTTGCGATTGTGACCGGGGAGCGCTTTGCCTGGAACAGTAGAATTCCCGTACATGTAAATGTGCTATGAGCTGCTAGTGGGTTGTGAGTTAGTTCCCCACTGTGTGAACTGTGTTCTGCTTGCTGAAAGTTGTATCCGGCCCAAAACGGACTGCATCCAAATTTGTCTCCATGCAGTCTGGGCCTTGCCAGACTGGCCCAGCCAGACTACCCACTGCACAGAGAAGCCATCAATGAGAGACCTGCCTGGGGATCAGCCCCCTGCTCCATGCTTGAACAGGAACGACGCCTCTGCAACTCGTGTGGGTCCTGCTTCTCCTGGCATTCCAGATCAACCACCTGCAGTCTCGATTTTCGTCCAGCCTGTGTTCAGTCTGGGGTATCGTGAGTAAATACCAGGGTAGCTCCCTGCAACAACAGCTTAATCTGACTGTGTCATCTGATTGTCTTGTTGTTTTGTTTCCTTTATGAACTGAGCCCTCTGGCTCCGGATTACAAATATTGTGTACTGTGCATGTTGTGTTTTCCATCACAGGGCTCCAACCAGCTGCAACCCCGGGCAACAGTCCTGGCTAGCCCATCTCTTCTCCACTTGGGTACCCAGAGGTGTGACTGTGTGGGGGGACTCAACACATGCATAACTGCTTGATTGATATAACCTTTAAGCTAATTAACCTGATTTTGCCCCTTCCTTGTTCAAGTCCCTGAATAAATCAGATCTAACTTTTCTGCATGTAAGCTGACTGTGGTTCCAGTTTGTGCTCAAAGTACTGTACTGTTGCTATTTGCTGTACATAACCTTGTTTTCAGGGGTCCCAGGGTCGAGCCAGAGGAACCAGCCCTGGTGGTAGGCAAACAGTGTGGGTACTTGTGTGGTGTATCAGGGGTATTGTGAAAGTGATTATTATACAGTGTTCAGGCCATTAGAGGGGAAAGAGGGGGGTTACAGTGTCCCGGAGGGCTGTGCCCAGGTTAGCTTGACCACTACCAACCCTGATCTCTGGGTGGAGGCACCCATTTCAGAACTCAGGCCCCTTATCCTGCTACTAGCCAAGCAGGCAGGGGTAGTAGCCCTTGGGATAGAGCCACCTAGGGGTTACACAAGGAAGTATCTGGCATAAAGCCAGGGCTGGAACTGAGAGAAGGAAGGTGGATCACAAGGAGAAGCAATGAGTTGATGAAGTAACAGTTAGGCACATACATGGTTAGGTCTTGCGTGGACCCCTGCAGGTCCGGTGTGTGCAGCATTCGAATGGTCAAGCAGAAGCCTAGGTCACAGGACATATGCATGATCCAAAGTAAGGATGATGAGGCCTCTGTAGAGACAACCTGTGGATGATGTAGAACTCCATGTGGGCGATGAGTTAAGCCCTGTAGTGGGCATATCAGTTTGTGATGGTGAGAACCTCATGCGGTTCACTGATGCCATATTAAGACATGGTCCAAGGAAGAATGTGAGATCTTACATGAGTTCACCAGTAGTAGAAAGGAAGGAGTCAGAGCAATGAAAAAGGACTCCTCATCAGGAATAGCAGATGGGATGGCGGAGCCAACACATGGGTCCACCATCTCCGTTGCCACGATTGTCCGGGCTAAGGATGGAGGTAGGCGCCTCAGGAATCCAGAAGCAATGGAGTCCATATAAAATAGCCCCCATGGATGGCTGCAGTTCATGAAGCACTGGAATCCTAGTTTGATGGGAGCTCTGAATTGCCAGCTCCTGAAATTGTCGATGGCAGAGGGCTTGATATGAGTATGACATACAAGGCATGGATAGAAGTACGTTGGGTTAAAGTTCATGATGCAGGGATTGGGGGGGCCAACCCCAACAGGGAAAAAACCAGGGCACCATCCAGGGAGTTAAAGCATGGGAAATGGAGAAGGAGGCCCACTCGAGGCAAGATCGTCGGGGTGGCGGACACCACGTGGACCGCCATGCATAGGTTCCAGGTATAGAGGTGAGATGCTATTGGGTCGGTCCTGGTGAGAGGGAAACGAGGTGAGAGAGCAGCCAGGCCCCCTTGTGGGGGACAATGACAGAACCCCACATGGTCTGTCATTACAGAAGTTCCTAGCTCGGAGGGTGGGACCCCTATGTGGGTCTGCCATGGTACTAAGAAATGCATTGGAGGCAGATCCAGTAAACATCGTAATGAAGATATAGGTATGCCAGGGCACTGAGGGATGAGGCTAGCAAGTAGAGCATCCTTGATGGACAGAAAACAGAAGGCTGAAGTCCAAGTGGCAGTCTAAGTAGGAGAGCAAGTAGCAGTAATGTATGTCCCCTAAAGAGTCAGGGAGAGACGCCAACAGCAGCAGTAGAGCAGGGGCCCCTTCAGTAAGGAAGCTCTGACAATAGCTCACCTGTCAGAGATACCCAGAATAACATAGCAGACATTAAGTAGTGGCAAAGAACAGTTCATAGATAGCTGACATGACATTCTCCACCCCTCAAGCTGCAGTCACCAATATGCACATCCAAGATGTGGAACATAGTGGGAATTGCAAGGATCGAACCCTAAAGCAGCTGCTGTTGTGCTGCCATAGTCGGTGTTGCGAGAGGAGTCCCAGGGAACTGACATGCCGGTTCGTGTCACTGGCTGGCCCAGCAAAATGGAGTTCAGCACAGACGTGGAGCCCAGATCCATGTCACAGAGCAACTGGCATAGCATGGCAGTAATAGCCTAAGGTGGGCTAGGACTGGGGTGATGAAGCACAGGAAGGGTCCAACCAAGCAAGACAGGAATCCAGGAGACAGTAGGTGGAGGTCTGGAGGTGCACTGCAAGGAAGCAGCAGGAACGTGGAGAATGGTGTTACCAGTAAACATCCCAAGAGGGCCGGCTGGTGTGCACCGGTAACATAGAAACATAGACTTTGATGGCAGATAAGGACCGCTTGGCCCACCTAGTCTGCCCATTTCCCTACCTACAGGATAAGCCACAGATCCTAGTTAACCAACAGCCTATTTCTTCCTACCCCCCACAAGAATTGCCTTATGTCTGTCCCATGTATTCTTGAATTCACCCACAGTTTTAGACCCCACAACCTCCTCAGGAAGGCTGTTCCATGCATCCACTACCCTCTCTATGAAAAAATACTTCCTCACATTGCCCCTGAACCGCCCCCATCTTTAAATTGTGTCACCTTGTTCTTGCATGTCTCTTTTTCTGAAAGATGCTACCCTCTTGGACTTTGTTGATTCCACTGAGGTGCTTAAACGTTTCTATCATGTCCCCCCTCTCCCTCCTTTCCTCAAGGGTATACATATTAAGCTCTTTTAGTCTCTCCTCATATGGCTTCTCTTGCAGACCCTGCACCATTCTAGTTGCCCTCCTCTGGACTGCCTCTATCCTGTCTATGTCCTTGTGGAGATGGGGTCTCAGAACTGGATGCAGTACTCCAGATGGGGTCTCACCAACTGTCTGTACAGAGGAATAACAACCCCTGTTTTCTGCTGGTGATGCCTCTCCTATGCATCCCAGTATACCCCAGCTCTCCCTACTGCCTTCTCACATAGCTTGCCTAACCTTAAGGTCATCTGATATGATTACCCCCAGGTCCCTTTCCTTTTTGTTTTACTACCTCCCCCATTGTGTAATCTTCCCGGGTTTTGTTTCCCAGGTGCATTATTTTGCACTTCTTTGCATTGAATCCTAGCTGCCATACTTCCGACCATTCCTCCAACCTTGCCAAGTCCCTTCTAATCCTTTCCACGCCTCCTTGTGTATCAACCGTGTTGCAGATCTTTGTGTCATCTGCAAAGAGGCATACTTTTCCTTCCAGTCCCTCTGCAGTGTCACTTATAAAGGCATTAAAAAGGACTGAACCCTGCGGTACTCCACTAGTAACCCCTCTTTCTTCAGAGTGGACTCCATTTACAATTACCTTCTGTGTCCTGTTGTCCAGCCAATGTTTTACCCAGGCTACCAACCTGGGACCCACTCCCAGGCTGGTTAATCTGACTATTAATCTTTTGTGTGGGACTGTCAAATGCCTTGCTAAAGTCTAGGTAGCCATGTCACAGCCCCTCCCTGGTCTACTACTTTGGTCACCCAGTCAAAGAAATCAATTAGATTCATCTGACATGACCTTCCGCTGTGAACCTATGCTGCCTTGGGTCCTGTGCCTCACTGGCCTCTAGGTACTCAACAATTCTTTCCTTCAGAGTGATTCCATCACTTTCCTACCACAGAGGTCAAACTGACAGGTCTGTAGTTTTCTGCCTCTGTCTTGGTCCCACTTTTGTGAAGGGAATCACATCCACCTTCCTCCAGTCCTCGGGTACCACACCATCCTCCCATGATTTGTTAAAAAGGGTAGTCAGTGGTTTCACTAGTTCTCCTTAATTCTTTTAGAATTCTGAGGTGAATTCCATCAGGCCCCATTGCTTTGTCCACCTTCAGTTTTAGAAGTTCTTTCAGAACCCTTTCTTCTGTGAAAGGACTGGGATGACCCCTCCCCATCCAGAGTGCTTCTGTTAATTGGATTAGGCACCTCCCCTCCTCTTTTGTGAATACTAAGCAGAAATATTCATTCAGTATCCCTGCTTTTCACTATCCCCTCTGCCCACCCACTGTTCATTCTATTCAGCCTCACTATCCCTCCCTTTGTCTTTTCTATGTCCCTGATGTACCTATAAAAGGTTTTATCCCCTTCTTAACCGAGTTGGCTATCTTTTCCTCAGTTTGGGCCTTTGCTATTCTGACTTCCCCCTGCTTTCTTCTGCCTTAACTGGTACAGCCTCTGTCCTGCTCCTTCTGTGTTTTCTTATACTTCCTGAATGCTATCTTTTCTCCTGACTTTCCCTTCACCACTTTTGAGAACCATAGTGGCTTTTTCTTTCATTTTGATTTGTTTATTTGCTTCACATAAAGGCTTGTTGCCTCTGTGATGACAGTTTTGATGATTCCCCATTGTTGCTCCACCCCTCCTTCTAGCCTGTTTGCTAGTGCTTTTCTGAGGCACTCTCCCATCTTGCCAAAGTCAGCCCTCCTGAAGTCCAGTACCCTCACTTTTGTATGGCTTGACTCTGTAGCTGAGTTTAACGTGAACCACACTGTTTGATGGTCACTTGTTGCCAGATGGCAACCCACTTCTAGATCTGAGATCCTCTCACTGTTCCCATTTGAGAGTATGAGGTCTAAGATTGCTCCCTCACTAGTGGGTTCCAAAACTAACTGTCTGAGGCATGCCACCTGTAGGGCATTGAGAATGGCCCTGCTCTTGAATGTGGCTGCAGCAAGTGTGCTCCAGTTAACATCTGGCATATTCAGGTCTCCCATCAACTGTATCTCCCCTTTCTCTGCCATCCTAAGATTGCCTTCTATCATATCCTTGTCCATTCCCTCCTCCTGACCTGGGGGTCTGTATACAACCCCTGTGCATATTGTGGTGCCACTTCCAGTCTCCAAGGTGACCCACAGTGCCTTCTCTGCTCCCTGTTTACTCTTTCGTTCAGTTGCTTTTATCCCTTCCTTTACATAGAGAGCTATTCCTCCCCCTCTTCTCCCCTCCCCATCTCTCCTGTAGGTTACATACCCTGATATGTTAACATCCCAGTCATGGTTCTCTGTGTACCATGTTTCTGTGACTGCTACGATATCCAGGCATCCCTCTTCCATCAAGGCTATTGGTTCAGGGAGCATTTTGCCTAGGCTACGGGCATTGGTACTCATTATCCTCCATTTCCTGATGGCCTTACTCCTTTTTGCCCCAACCCTGTCCTTTTTGCCTTTGTCACTTTCTCCATTTACCCCTGCTCTTCTCCCTATCGACATCTCTATGTTGGTGTTTACTGCACTTACTACTGTGACTTTTTTGGGGGGGCTAGATTTCCTGTCCTTCCAGTGCCTCCCCCCTTGGCTAGTTTAAATGCTTGCCAGTGAAGCATTTAAACCTGTCACCTAGGATCCTGGTTCCCCTCCTGGACAGATGCAGCCCATCATGCCAGTATAGGCTTGCATCACTCCAGGTGGACCCGCAGTCCCCAATGAAGCCAAATCCCTGAGTTCTGCACCAGTTTTTCAGCCACTGCTTGATTCCCATGGTGTGGAGCACCTTAGCTCTTCTCGTACGCCATAGACAGGCAGCACCTAGAAGGCTATTATGTAAAAGTACTTGTCCAAGGCCCTCCCCAATTCCACAAACTCTTCCTGCACTGCTCTGATCCTTTCTTAACCAGGTCATTTGTCCCTAGGTGGACAATGACATCCAGCTCCCTCCCCTGTGCAGCTGCTCCAGCAATCCTGAGGATTCACTCCTTGTCCCTCCAAACCATGGTGCCAGGCAGGCACCTTACCTCCCTCTCCCCTTCCTCCCCCAGTTCTACCTTCCTAACAATGGAGTCCCCCACCAGGAGTTGTTTCCTTCCCCTGTGGGGTACCATGCCACCCTCCTGTGGGTCTCCTTTGTGGAGGTTCCCAGCATCCTCCTTGGTCTCCACTGTGGGTGCCTCCATAGAGGAACCACACTTTGCCAGAATGGTGTAGGAATTGTAGAGAGGTACAACTGGAGGGATGCGCCTCTGTTCCACCACCCTCAGCCTCCCTGAGCCCACAGTGGTCCAACCACTCCTCTTTCTTGGCAACCTCTGAGGCAACGGCAGTGGCCCTGGTGGTCCCTGGATGGAAGAGGAGGTCCCACAAATCCTGGCCAACTCAGCCTGGAGATGAGCAACCTCCCCCTCAGCCCAGAGAGGTGCCTGCATATGGAACAACACCGCATCCTCCAGAACGTCTCCCAGAAGACTGCTGCTCCACAGCCACTGCACTGCACCACTCCCATCATGTCTTATTTCTGGCCTCTTCACTATTGTTTGGAATCCTTACTCTTTTCTTGTTTTTTTTTTCTTCTCTCTCTCTCTCTCTCTCTCTCTCTCTACTTACTTACTGCCTCTATGCCCTTTAAGCTTCTGATTGTCCTGTTCTGAGACAAGAAGATCCTATATTTCTCAGTAGATCCCTTACTTGCTTAGAGGCAGACCTCCAGCAGCTAGAAGAGACCAGAGAGCTACTCTTGCCCTTCTAGGATGGTGCATCTTTAGTGGCTCTGTGATCACTCATTTCCTGCTCCCAAATAGGAAGTTCCTGTTGTCAGTCAAATCATGTTCCTATAAAAGTAGAACTAGCTTTGGGTGGGAGGGTGGAGGGGAAGGAACGTAGGCAATATAGTTTTTTACAAGAGTGTAGAGAGTAGAAGAGTTCTGCTTCTTTAGTCCCAGTAGATAAGTCCAGTCACACAGCACTTCTTCCTTCTGGTGTCCTCTGCCAAGCCTCTGACAGAATCTTTCTAAGGCAGTGTTTAAATCCAGTTTCCTTCTAGCTAAGCCACTCCCCCTACTTACTAGATCCTTCTACAAGTAACTTAAACTGCACAGCAATCAAACCCCTTCAGCCACCTGAGATTTACACCTAGATTACTGTTCAGATAACCACTTTGACTAACTGAGACAAACACACTATTTTTTTTTTTGTTTGTTTGTTTGTTTTACCCTAAATTAAATGTCCCAGTAGAAGAGTTCTACTTCTTTAGTCCCAGTAGATATGTCCAGTCACACAGCACTTCTTCCTTCTGGTGTCTTCTGCAAAGCCTCTGACAGAATCTTTCTAAGGCAGTGTTTAAATCTAGTTTCCTTCTAGCTAAGCCGCTACCCCTACTTACTAGAGCTTTCTACAAGTAATTTAAACTGCACAGCAATCAAGTCCCTTCAGCCACCTGAGATTTACACCTAGATTACTGTTCAGATAACCACTTTGGCTAACTGAGACAAACACACTAATTTTTTTTTGTTTGTTTGTTTTACCCTAAATTAAAGGTCCCAGTTGAAGAGTTCTACTTCTTTAGTCCCAGTAGAGAAGTCCAGTCACACAGCACTCCTTCCTTCTGATGTCCGCTGCCAAGCCTCTGACAGAATCTTTCTAAGACAGTGTTTAAATCCAGTTTCCTTCTAGCTAAGCCACTCCCCCTACTTACTAGATCCTTCTACCAGTAATTTAAACTGCACAGCAATCAAGCCCCTCAGCCACCTGAGATTTACACTTAGATAACTGTTCAGATAACCACTTTAGCTAACTGAGACAAACACACTATTTTTTTTTTTTACCCTAAATTAAAGATCCCAGTAGAAGAGTTCTACTTCTTTAGTCCCAGTAGATAAGTCCAGTCACACAGCACTTCTTCCTTCTGGTGTCTTCTGCCAAGCCTCTGACAGAATCTTTCTAAGGCAGTGTTTAAATCTAGTTTCCTTCTAGCTAAGCCATTCCCCCTACTTACTAGATCTTTCTACAAGTAATTTAAACTGCACAGCAATCAAGTCCCTTCAGCCACCTGAGATTAACACCTAGATAACTGTTCAGACAACCACTTTAGCTAACTGAGACAAACACACTAATTTTTTTTGTTTGTTTGTTTTACCCTAAATTAAAGGTCCCAGTAGAAGAGTTCTTACTTTAGTCCCAGTAGAGAAGTCCAGTCACACAGCACTCCTTCCTCCTGATGTCCTCTGCCAAGCCTCTGACAGAATCTTTCTAAGGCAGTGTTTAAATCTAGTTTCCTTCTAGCTAAGCCACTCCCCCTACTTACTATATCTTTCTACAAGTAATTTAAACTGCACAGCAATCAAGCCCCTTCAGCCACGTCAGATTTACACCTAGATAACTGTTCAGACAACCACTTTAGCTAACTGAGACAAACACACTAATTTTTTTTGTTTGTTTGTTTTTACCCTAAATTAAAGGTCCCAGTAGAAGAGTTCTACTTCTTTAGTCCCAGTAGAGAAGTCCAGTCACATAGCACTCCTTCCTTCTGATGTCCGCTGCCAAGCCTCTGACAGAATCTTTCTAAGACAGTGTTTAAATCTAGTTTCCTTCTAGCTAAGCCACTCCCCCTACTTACTAGATCTTTCTACAAGTAATTTAAACTGCACAGCAATCAAGCCCCTCAGCCACCTGAGATTTACACTTAGATAACTGTTCAGATAACCACTTTAGCTAACTGAGACAAACACACTATTTTTTTTACCCTAAATTAAAGGTCCCAGTAGAAGAGTTCTACTTCTTTAGTCCCAGTAGAGAAGTCCAGTCACACAGCACTCCTTCCTTCTGATGTCCGCTGCCAAGCCTCTGACAGAATCTTTCTAAGACAGTGTTTAAATCTAGTTTCCTTCTAGCTAAGCCACTCCCCCAACTTACTAGATCTTTCTAAAAGTAATTTAAACTGCACAGCAATCAAGCCCCTCAGCCACCTGAGATTTACACTTAGATAACTGTTCAGATAACCACTTTAGCTAACTGAGACAAACACACTAATTTTTTTGTTTGTTTTTTTTTTTTTACCCTAAATTAAAGGTCCCAGTAGATGAGTTCTACTTCTTTAGTCCCAGTAGAGAAGTCCAGTCACACAGCACTCCTTCCTTCTGGTGTCCTCTGCCAAGCCTCTGACAGAATCTTTCTAAGGCAGTGTTTAAATCTAGTTTCCTTCTAGCTAAGCCTCTCCCCCTACTTACTAGATCTTTCTACAAGTAATTTGAACTGCACAGTAATCAAGCCCCTTCAGCTGCCTGAGATTTACACCTAGATAACTGTTCAGATAACCACTTTAGCTGAGACAAATACACAAATTTTTGTTTTTGTTTGTTTTTTTAACCCTAAATTAAAGGTCCCAGTAGAAGAGTTCTACTTCTTTAGTCCCAGTAGAGAAGTCCAGTCACACAGCACTCCTTCCTTCTGGTGTCCTCTGCCAAGTGGAGATCGAGGAGTGAAGCAGAACCAGATGCGGGATCCCCAGCAGGAGCTGAAGCAGGAGCAGAATCCGGACAGCAGCCCGGAGCCAGAGGAGTTCCAAAACGAGACGAAATGGAGGAAACAAAGCATAACGGAGTGCACAGCTGCATGGCTGAGTGGCCACTTGGAAAGTGAAAAAGAGAGGTAAACCCCAAAAGGAGACAGGAGAGCCAACAAGGCATGGGGAAAGAGTGGAAAGTGAACAGAAGCAGAGGGGGGATGAGCAAACAGGCGAGGGAGATGAGGTGCGAGAGAGAGAGAAAGCAGTGCAAAAGCATAGGAAAACAATAACAAAAGAGGGGAAAACAGGCAGGGAGCAGCCACAAAGACCACACAGCATGGAGCACAACAAGCGAGTGCAACTTGCTCTAAGCAGAGGGGGTGTTAGCAGGATGCTTATGAAGAGGATGAGGAAGGAGCTATTCCCCCTCCCATAGAACCTCAGGCAACAGTCTTCCAATTCTCATCTCACTGAAGACTGGCGACCAACTACGAGGTGAAATTAAGCTTAGCTTGATAGAGTACTCTGGATTTACTTTTTCAGGCAGAGCAATGATTTCCCAAATCTTGACAAGGATCTGATGTTGCTGTGGAGAAGGGGGGCACCAGGGTTGCCACAGGACGCTCTGCCAGAGAAGCTCGAACTATAGGGCTCAAAACCTATCAATCTGCAGATTCACATGTGCCCTGATTCAGGGAACATCACTGTGCTAAATTATTCCCTTTTTATCATAGAAGCAGCAATGCTCGGAAACCACTGACTGAACGTGATGACGTTTCCCTTCACCACACCAGAACTCAGACCTGATTAACAACCTTTTCTTGCTGAATTACCTGGAAACAGCAGCATTGCATGACTATAGCTTATCCACAAGCTCTTTTCAATTAATCAGGTGCTTAACATAAAACTGCAGCATTTTGAGTTTACACGCAGGTTTTCTTTCTGGGAAAGGTAGTACGTTACCCAGATAACTGCCAGGCACCCAGAAACCAAAACTTCATGTAAACACAGTGAGTGATAGGATCTATGTGGGCTGAATTTGGCAGTGCATGAGCTGGAATCTCGTGAGAATGCATGGGCCATCATTCCAAGAACTGTGGCGGCACCGCTCGCGAAGACTGGAGTGCACAGATTAATGGTTCAGAACCCTGAGTTACCAATGGCACGTAATAGGATCCATGGCACTTGGGGTGCATGGGCAGCAGATTAGAGCTGGGATGGGGGTGATTGGAACCCAGGCTAAGACAATGCACTCCGACGGTGGTTCAGAATAGTCACTTTGCAGATGACTGGGAGAGTGATGGAGCTGGACATGGACCCACAGTTCCTGGCCAGGAGCTACTTCAGGTGCAGGAAGTTTCAGCTCTGCTCTGATCTCTGTGCTCACATGTTGGAAAAGGACCCCTATGACTAGGTATGGTGAACAGAGAAATGAAGAGATTGAGGGACAGAGTTAAGTGGGGGGAAGGGGTGTCACATCTGACCACATGGAGACCAGGAACAAAACATAATTTCTTACTTTACTTACAAAGAGCCTAACAATATGCCTGCTAAAAATCAACATGATAAAAACAGAAAAAGGACCCTTAGTTTTCACTCTGTTAACAGACACCACCTTCTGGAGTTGGAAAAATTATGAGTTCTTTTTCCAAAATGACAAACTGCCCTAGTGAAAACAGAGTGTTATAACTGTTTTGATTAGGTCTGCTTGGCTAGTGGCAACCCCATGGGGGAGAGACTCATTTTGGTGAGTTTCAGATACTTTTTGGACCAACCAACAAAGATAGGTGAGGTGACCTGATGAAGGGACCTCTGAGTGACCACAATAGTGGTGTACTGAAACATCTTTGTACAGTGTCTGAGATGGTCCAATAAAAAGGTAGCTCATGAAAACAGTCTAGTTTTCTGAAGACCATTTCTGTGTACTAAGCCCCTTATTCTACCAGCTTCCTGAGTGGATAACACCAGTGTTTCAAATGTGTCCCTGATTTTGGTCATTTGTTCCTGATTAATGAGGCAGCTTATTGAAACGAGCTACTACTAGCCATTCATGCATACAATTGAATATGGTATGAGAAACTAGGCACTTTTGGTTAATTCTTAGCTACACTTTATGCTGCTTTGCACTGAAATCTGCACTGTTGTTTGCACTTTAATGTCGGTTTGCACTTTAATGTTGGTTTGCACATTGAAATACTATGTTGCACTTTGAAAGACCTGCCTGCATTGAATGAATATAAATTAATCATTTTTCTCCATTGAGCTGTTAAACTATTGCAAAGAAATGCAAGCAGCAAACATTCAGCATTGACAAATGCTATTTTTTTTATATAGGGGTGGCCGTTTTATCAAGGGGTAGCATTCTAAAGAAAAATGTAAATGTTCAATTTTAAAATTCAGGTTAGAGGCCACCTAATGCCAGTGCTGCAGCTTCCCGTGTTGAGCACTCAGGTCTGCATCCCGAGCACAGTCTATCACACATCAGCTGGCAAAGGAAGTTTTAGGGTGGGTGATGCTGGCCATTATACAAATGGCCCCTTGTGGCCCAGGAGAGGGAGTTGTGTGAATGAGAGTGCACTGTTCCAGACAGGCGGGTGAAATCCTGCCACCACTATGATGCTGAGATGGGACACCGTTGTGTCATATGTTGAGTCTCTGCCAGTAGGTGGGGGTGGGTAGGCCTGGTCTAATCCCCCTTCTGACTGGTCAGAAATGTCTCCCAGCTTAGGCCGTGCCCTAGTGACATGGGCTGTCACAGTGTGAGGGTACGGGAGGGTCCTGCCAGTGCACAGCTGCTCCCTGGTGACTCTGGGAAGGAGAGACATCTGGGGCAGGAATCCATGTCTCAAGGCATCTCCCTGCTACTGCTGTAACTCAAGCGCCAGGTATCATTACTAGTAAAGTGAGTTTTTTACTGTTAAAAAATATATATTTAGGTGCAGTGCAGCTTACATCTTATATATCTCTGCATTTATCTTCGTTTTGTTCTTTTGTACCAGGTTCCTGGAAACAGGATCCATCTCCTCCAGAGTTTACCTGTTTCTGCTGCTGACTCCTTTGCTGATGTCATTATCCTCTCTTTATGACATCACAGTCTGTAGCTGGGGAAATGGTTAGGTATTGGATGTTGCAAACAAGCCTCTGTTTATGACATCACAGTCTTTTGCTGTAGAAATTATTTATAATGTCACAAACAAATGCTTGTGACTTCAGCAATGGATTAATCGACAGGAGCAGATCAAGTGTAGAGAATAAGAATCTGATTCCTATGAATATCAACCTAGTAGAAAATGTAGGCAAATGCAAATATCTGGGTTTGTGGGTTGACCCCTTCCCGAGTTTTAGTTATCATAATGATCAGATGCATATTAAAATTTCCCAGCACATGGGAGCTTGGGGGAGACATAGGGCCTGATTCTAGATGGTGGACGCAGGGCTTGTGTCAAGCCCTGTGTCCACTGCAAAGTTTGATGCAGCTGCGCCAAAGCCCTCGGACGCAATGCAGTCCAGTTCTAGAAGGGCTGGTGCAGTTGCGACATTATTCCAGCTTTACAGCAGCTTGCTCCAAAGGTTTGACTCAAGCCCCGTAAAAAGGGTACCCCCACAGATGCAAAGTTAGACCAAGGGGGAGCAGGTCTAACTTTTCTGCATCCAGGTCTTGTGGCAGCCAGCTTTCTAGAATCGCAAATTCCCCCCCTGTTTGGCATAAGTTGCCACTTGCCTCAAACACCCTGCTGCGAGTCCGCTGCAGTGATTGCAACCCCTTCTAGAATTGGGCCCATAGTCTCTGCTTGGATCAGGCCACCACATAAAACTGTGATGCAGTCTATTTTCCCCTTTATGAATATCCTCGTATAATCTACATGCAACCACTCCCCCTGGTGGGGCTTACATTTGGGCTACTAAAGGCTCAGGGTGGGTCTTTCATTGCTGTCTGCATTCTCCAGCCTTAACTGGTGTCGGGGACAAGGTAGTGAACAAGAGAGGGGAGTGGATTCTTTCCTAGCGCTCCATGCCTCCGACAAAAGGAGCATCCCTGTGCTTAAAGAGGAGGACTTCTTGGATCTTTACCAGACCACTGCTGCTGTTAACGGTGCACTGGACATCAGTTTCAGCAAGGCTAACAATAATAGACTGTCCACCAGTGTTTTCAGCAAGAAACTGTCTGAAATAAATAACTTTGCAACTAAGTGCCTTTGCAACAGCATGGACATTGCCATCTTGATGACCCTTGACCCAAGGACCAGCCAACCAGAGCCTGAGGGTCACAGAGGAAATGCCTGAAGCATTCTAGCACCCAAGGAGCAGTTGTGCTTGGTGCTCTTTTTGCACCAATCCTGAGTCAAGTACAGATGCTGTAAGTGACTGACAGCAAAAACAGCCAGTATGGAGTCAGAATGTTTGCATCCTGTGCTGGAATCTTCCCACAAGCTAGGAGGAGTTTCAGGCAGTTCTGGTCAGGCATCTGATGGAGACATACATTCTGAGAGCGCTGAAGTCCTATCCAGATTCAGAACCAAAGGTTGCTGGCGCGCTGTTAAATTTTGCTGAACTTTAGTATGAACAGAGTTGCAGATGCGTGCTGCTAAAAAGTGCTGTTGCAGAGACTGTCCAGAAACTACTGCTGGAAATTAGAGGCAGGAGATCAGTCCCTTTTACCTCTTCTGGTGTGACTGAAGGAAGAGTGAGGTTAGGAGCTTAGGTTTTGGGTACTTTGGTACCCCAATTGAGTGTGCACCCTCAGAAGAGGTAAGGGAGCACCATGGTCTAGGTCTCTTTTTGACCTTCACCACTGCCACATTGTAGAAGCTACTGAACCAGAAAGGGAACTGCCAGAGTGCAAGAGCAACTAGGTCCATAGCCAAGGGGCCTGCCTGCTTTACCCTTTGTTACTAGCCTGCACCTGAAGCATCCATCGGAGAGCCAACCCTGAGTTCCTGCCCCAGCCTGTGAGAACCTGGTCATCAGATGCATGAGGACTGGCCCAGCCAGCATGAAATTCTAAAGACACTGCAAGTTTAAAGTTTTCTGTTTTGGATTACAGTGTGTCGCTGCTGGATTATAATTCCCTGTTTGGAGTACAATTGCCTTGTTTCATAAATTGCTAGCAAAAGTCTCTTGGGTGGGGTTAGTGTTGCAAGTTTGCAGTAAACCTTAAAGTGCACCGATGCAAGATCATGGGCAGCATAACGTCAGGCCTGCAACTGTTAGTTAGCCTGGATACCCAGTAGTTGTAGAACTTCAGTAATTTAGGTATATTTGCCTAAAAATAAAACCCTTTGAGGGATTTGGTACATATTGTGGGACTTCAGTACTGTGCGTAGGGGGGCTAACTAACAGTGCAGTCAACAGACAAGCAGAGGGGATCCTGTGTGTGGTCTAAGAGAGGCCTGTTTCCATCAGCAGGGCCTGTATCACTTGCAGTTGTAATTACCGCTAATTGCTTAACACACCTTTCCTTTAACAGGACTTGCTAGCATGTAAAAAGTCCTGTTGTTTCTTTTACATTATGTTGTGTGTGACCATATTATTAGTGAGCATATTATTTGCAGTGTACAAGTCTGATTTTTTGTTAGAACTAAGTACTGCCATTGGTGGAGCTCAGGTTTGTGTCCATTGCCTGCTAGGAGGTGGCTTGGTACTACATCCCAGCGAGCAGTTTTGGACACTTGGCCTGACCCACTTATCTTTCTCTGGGTTGAGACACCACCCAGTTTTTACACTTTCTGGAACAAACTCACCATTCTAAAGAGTCTAACAAACCCAGGCTCCTCAAACGTTTTAGTAGCCCCCACAGATGCAAGGCAGGGGTAGGAATTATAAGTAACATCTAACATGTGCATGGTGACCTGGTTACATGCAGGCAGGAAGAACTTAAAGAAAATAGTTCCGATTTAGTAGAGACCTGCTTGATTTCTACTTTGCCACACTGGACCTCTGGGTGCTTACCATCATCATCATCATCATCATCTTTCCTTTATGGAGCACCTTGGCTAGCTTCCCCTCTCACTGAAGAGGGATATGCTGTACAATGGTTGTTGAGGTATCTAGTAACTCAATTATCTCTCCTAGATTCAAAATACAATTGCGTGATATTTAAATAAGGATGTTTGTCCCAGACTATGGCATAATCACGTTATGGGCAATTAACTTTTTAATTTATTGTGGCTACCTTGTGGAAGAGTTTACCCAGTTTAATTAGAACTGCTGGGATGTTGCATAATTTTTTCCAGAACACTTGACTCTTTCTTGTTACATAGATGTGCCTGTAACAGCCGGCATGTTGCTAGATGAAGTGGTGCCCCCTGGGACATTACGAAGGCAAAAACCTCGAGATGATGTCGTGATTTTGCCGCTTCCTGTGTGTTGCCTCAGTATACAGAGATATTAAAATCTCAGTTTTTTCTACACCCGGTGTTTTTTTTTTTTTAACAAACTGTGCACCTACATAGCATATATTCACCGTTTGTAAAAAAAAAAAAAAAAACACTGGGTATAGAAAAAACTGAGATTTTAATATCTCCGTATATTAAGGCAACACAGAGGAAGAGGCAAAACCATGTCATCATCTCATGGTTTTTGCCTTCGCGATCTCCCAAGGGGTACCACTTCATCTAGCAACATGCCGTCTGCACTGACCCGAAAATAAAATTTTACAAGCGACAAGGTAATTTATTGAATAAATATATACTGGGACTCAGGGGGGGTCGGAGTGCTTGAGCCACAATCTATGCATCAGTGGCTCAAGCCCTGTTGCCAGTAGATCTCCTTTAAGCAATTGCAGCTCAGCTCTCTTATAAGTCCTTGCAACCCCATTCTTAACAAGCATCCTGTTCTTGTAAGTATCAGGCATGTGCAGCTAGAACACTGCAAAAGGCTTAAATATTGAACTCAGGCAACCTCTCAAGTTTCCAATAGCTTTTTGCAATCATCTCAAAATAAAATTATATACATTTCAACAGTAAAACTATATATTTTCTAAACAAAGGGATCCCAATATCAGTTACATTTCCATACAATGATTTGCATATATTTTTATACCAGCAGATATGCAAGGGAGAAAAAGATAGACAGTAAGGGGAGACAGTGAGAGGCAAAGAACTGCGAGACTGTTGGGGTGATCAAGTCCAAGGTCTCACAATAAAATTTGGTTGTGCAACCAGACAGACAACAGACAGGAAAGGAAAAAACAGAACAGCTCCCTGCATTTAAACACTTTCTCCATAACAACTGGGACAGGGTCCTATTCTACCCTGTCACAGTCCCCTGGTAGATGTTCTGAAAGCTGTGGTTCCAAAAATATGAGGAAATTAATCACAGTGATATAACATTCTGTGAAACTGAATCTGTGGAAAAAAATAATATGTTCTGTGAAACAGAAACATACTGATTAAATTCTGCATGATAATTTTTATGAGGATGTAGATTTACATGGCAAAATTTTGGGACAAATGAAAACATGAACTAAAAACATTAACAGAGGCAATTAATTCTCATTATAGTCTGTATTGAGAATTAGTCATCTCTTTCATGTTTTCATTTGTCTCTAAATGTTGCCATGTGAATCTGCATCCATATAAAATTATCATGCTGAATTTAATCCGTTTGTTTCTGTTTGTCACAGGCATAAAATGGTAAAGGGTTCATTTCTGATCAAGTTTGGCAGCTTACAGAGAACAACCATGACATGCGTTTCTCAAACAGTCTACAAATCCACATAGAAAACGATGGTTCTGTGGAATGCCCTTCCTTCTTCATGTGGCAGAATTCTTCCATTCCACTTCTGACAAAAATAAATCGGATTAGGTGGAACTGGTTGACATTTCACACTGCCCTTCTGGAAAGGGATCTTCTATTTATTTATTTTGAAAATTTCACCAGGAAACCATACTGAGCTGAGAACAGCTCATGTTGCATTTCTAGATGTGTCCTGGGGATAATGTTTTGGGAAACAAAAACACAATGGTACAATACAGTGTTCAACACTAAAGAGAAATATGTGTGAGAAATATATAAAAACCTGAATGGATGTGCTAACATAGTGCAAAACAGATATACAGAGAGGTCCAGGAACAGTGTCTGATTGTGCTAAATACAAAGTTGTAATACAATTATAACATCCATAGAAGGCAAATAAAAGAAAAGTAAAATTATTTAACAATGTATGTGTGGACACAGCTATAATTTTAAGTAATAACAAGTTAGACCTACAGTAGGGGAAAACAAGTGTTAATAAGAGTGAAAGGTGATATGTAGTCAGTTTGGGGAAAGGAGTGGAAAGGACCAGAGCCTCAGAGTCTGTATGTGGAACGTGGTAGTGGTAGTGCTCAGAGGTGTCAGCAATTTGTGGGCCAGCCAGCAAACAGCAATGCTCTGATCTCTAGTGCCTTTAACTTATGATAGAAATTAATACCGCCTGAATGGGCATCCAGGGGGATCACTCCAATTGTATGGGGAGAGGTGTGTGGTCTGATGTCCCTGATTGTGGCCCAGGGGGCTGAGTTCTGATCCAGTGACCATATTTTCAAGTCTCCTTATTGGGAGTCACCCTGATTTTGCCAATGCTTCTTATGGCAATGGCATCACTGCAGTCCTGCAAAATCATTAAAGAGCAGACTCTGGACTGAATGGGTACAGTGCTACATTTATATTCAGTAGGAAGGACATGTGAGCATTTTAGCCGGCAGAATCAGGAGCTCTCCCATTGTTGGAATTGGAATTATGAGCTTTGGAAGTCAGGGGCGTAAGGGTCTTACTTTAAAACTAGGCCCCCCATGCCCACCCTAGTCTGTTATAAGTCAATGGCACTGATGTCGTGAGTTCATGTCAGAGTTATAGTGCAGAGCCCTAGAAAGCCCACTGTAAATCCAGCACTGTGAATGCCCTCTGCTGTATACCTGTCCACCTTTATAACTAAAAACATGTGCCTATAAATTCTCTTTTCTAATTTAAAGGGGTTTCTGGAAGAAACTGTAATATGCAGAGTACCAGTATTCCACTGGACTGGAATACTGATGTGAGTGTGCTGTGCTAGCTCCAGGGACTCCACTGATTTTCCAGGTGGACCCCCAGTATCAGTCGGGTCCTTCCCTGCATCTCGCTTGGACTCTGTGAATTTCCAGGCACAAACTGTCCGTGACTGGCTGATTACAAGGGACGCCTCTCATTTTACCCCTCAAAATTGCTCTATTCCTCATCCACCCCTCATATAAAATGTGTTGCCATCACACAGAATCAGAGAATGTGCTGTAAATTCAAACATAAAAGAAGAAATACAAAATCACACATACCCCCATAATGCAAAGCATCATGGGCTGTATATGCAAATCACCACAAAATGTTATGCTGGTTCAACTTTAAACAGAAATGCATGGTGCCAAAAGGCCTCTCACACAGTCTGCAAAGGGTGCCAACAGAAGACACAGACACGTGTTTCGTCCTACCAGGACTCATCAGTGTGCCTCATCTGTATGATGCCCCAGTGGAATGAACCAGCTACCCTAAGTTAGTCTGTTGGGTTTGGGTTGTGGTGAGCCCAATAAAAACAAAAAACAAGCTAAAAGGCAAAGAACCTTAGTGCATAAGCACTGAGGCAAGGGTTACCCCAAAGGGCATTGGCCGGAAAGCCAAGTTTCCAAGAAATACAAAAATCACACATACCCACATAATGCAAGGCATCATGGACTGTATATGCAAATCACCACAAAATGTTATGCTGGTTCAACTTTAAGCAGAAATGCATAGTGCCGAAAAGCCTCTCACACAGTCTACAAAGGGTGCTAACAGAAAACACAGATGAGTGTTTCATCCTACCAGGACTCATCAGTGTGCCTCGTCTATATGACACCCCAGTGGAATGAACCAGCTACCCTAAGTTGGTCTGTTGGGTTTGGGTTGTGGTCCTGATTCTACTATGTAGTTCCTCTGCCTGCTGATTGAAACTGACAGACCGGAACGATTCCTATGAGCCTCAGGAATTGCCTGGAGTGGCTAGTAACCTTAAAATGTTTGTGTGTGTAAGTAGCCCTTAACAGTGAATTTCACTTGTAGCTAGAATGTCTCTGTCTGCATCAGTCTGTCCCCATCCACAAAGAGTCAGTGCCTGACAGTTTAATTATTTTTGTTCACGGACTGTAATGTTACAGAACAGGGCTTTTATAGGGGATTGTTTCTGTTACATACCAAGTGGCTGTTAGCAGGGGCTGGGCAAAACTAATGAGACTTTATCTGGAGGGTGAGGTGACTGTGGTGGGCTGGTGGCTGAGTGGGGAATGGTGTTAAGAGCTTGTGAACTGAGTCTGAATACCTTCACATTCATGCTTATTTTCTTAATTGTATGCTGTGTCTCTATCCAGATTTACTGACTTCTGTTTGCACCCTTGGCAGATTGTGTGAGAGACCCTTTGGCACCATGCATTCCTGCTTAAAGGGACACTGTCAATCCCCTTAGGCCTCAAAGTGTCCATTGTTCAAAAAATACATTTTATGATTGCCAACATTCTGTAATGACTGCTGATGTAGCTGGTAGTTTGATTCTGATTCGTTTTTCTTTTAAAAAGTGAAAAACAGACTGCCCACCATACTGGTGTTATCACACCAACACGTTTGTTTACATTCCTTGATCAGCACCAACTGCATCTTTCCTGCAGACCCTCCAACATTTCATTAGTCAAAATAGGTATTCTTCTGTGTTTCAGTGAGTTGGGGGGCATATTACAGCCGGGCGGCCCCCAGAAGCTCTGAGGGTTTAGATGCTCTGTGGTGAGTTTGGGGGCTTTTACTGAAGGTAAAACACACTTTTGATGCTCTAGGTTTTAGTCTGATCTGTAGTGAGTTTTATGGCTATTTTTTTGAAGATACAATATGCTATTTTTATGTGTTCCCTACTCATGACTCCGGGGGAAAATTATTGTTGTCTGCTGGAGTTAGGGATGTTGGTGTCTCTCTGGCTAACCTTGGCTTAGAGTCTTTAGCTGCAACTGGGGTGGGCAGCTGGCTGACCAACAATGTCAACCCTCCACCAAGTAGGGGGTATCAGTTGGCTCCCAAGGGGCCATAGTACCACAGCTGATGTTAGGGCCCAAAGGAGCTAATTTTATAATGGGAAGGGCTACACATGGGCCAGGAAGTCCCATACATCATTCTGCAGGAGGGGTCCTGGCCCCCCCCCACCTGCAAGCAGCACTAGCCCCATCCAGCATTCTGCAGGAGGAGTGCCTATCCTGACTGCAGTGCCCCCACCACTTGAAAGCAACAGTGACCACCAGCAGTGCTGTGACCATCTCTGGTCACCTCCTCCCCCCCCAAGAATGTTGTTGTGCGCCCTGGATGATGTGGTGGGATGAGTCAGGGCACAGCACACAGGAAGCTGGCTCAGATTTTAGTATTTGCTTATTTTTAGGTAGTACTTACCGAGTTATATATCAGTCCAGTCCTCGGCTTCTCTCTGTCCCTCCGAGCACAGTTCTGGCCTGCAGTGAGCTCTGCTGCTTATTTACTTTTTCTGTCACACTCCTGACTGAAATTAAACAGTCAGCTGGTGATGCTCTACTTTTGCCGCTTAATAACAGCTCTGAAGGCTTCTAATGACAGCTCTGATCTGGCCCGACAGCTTGGGGGGGGTGAGACCTATCAGTCACCGACAGACAGTACAGGACACCACTACCTGCACCACACAACACAGGACCGCGGAGCAGCAACGAGCGAAGGAGAATTCAATTCAAGCGGATCCAAAGACTCGGCACCACATCTCAAACACCAACCTGCCAAATTAAAATGTTCCCAAAATCTGCAGGACTTACTTTACCGCGACTTGTCTACTCTGCGCGCTGATCCTCTAGTCACTGACACCTCAGGGCTGCTCGCGGGCTTCAAGCCTTCACGCAAGGCAAGTAACCACTCAGGGCTGCTCGTTCTCCCACCAGTGACTCTGTCATTAGCACTAGCATGGTCAGCAGACTTTGGTCCTGGTCAGGAACTGTCCTGCGATTGTAAGGCACCCTCTGCAGGGCACCTAGTAATGCGCCAGCAAACCTCTCTCTCTCTCTCCGGCGGTTACAATGGGACGACGAGCGAGGATGGGATGCTCCATGACTGGGACTGTGCTGCTTAGCGGCAGTCAGTGCTTGGCTCCAAAAAACGAATTTGCAGCAAAAGTCTCCAAGTTCCCCTTTACTTCAGGGAGAGCTTGGAGGCTTTTGCTGCAAGTTCGGTACATGGTACAAATGACTCAGGATATGGTACCATTGTTTAAAAAACGGTATTGTACCGGCAAAACCGGTACAATTGGAAGGTTTGTTCCTGATCTTGGAAACACCCGCAACACAGTCTAGCCCCACATGATGCAGTGGGAGTTTAGGTGGCTGCTGCCTCATGAGTGACTACACTGTTTGGGTGTGTTTGCAATGCTCAGGAATATGTAGTAAGAACAGATCCATGATTGTAAACAAAAAAAAGTTGTTTATTAATATACATTAGCATGCATTTCCATTCTACTAAACAAGGAGACAGACAAAACCAACAGCAACATCAATGAAGTTTAGAGAAGGTAAGCAATCATAAAATATGGGTTTGTAACTAGAAATAATATGTTGCAAAACAGGTTGACCGTGTCCCTTTAAAGCTGAACCAGCCTAAAATTTCAAGGCAATTTGCATATACATCCCATGATGCTTTGTATTATGGGGGTATGTGTGATTTTGAATTTCTTTTGTTGACTTATAACTTGTGACAGCTTAACTACGTTAGTGTTCCTTCAAAGCAGCTCATATCAGATTATTTAACTTAAAATCATATGCAAGTTGAAAACTGAAAATGTATTTAATGAAATTGTTTTGGAATGGAGATGTGTGGTTTGTTGAGGAAAGGTATGAAGTATTTGGTAACAAAAGGCCTTTTACCACCAATACTCTTAAAGCAGCAGTATGTGTTAGTTGGCAAAGAAATCATGATATGGTTTTTCAGCAACAGAGTATTTCTGACATCCTATGGTCATGCTCAGTCTATTTGTAGTTTTCTTAGACATTTTGAGGGTCATTTAGTAATTAGTGACTCACATCATTAAAGACGGCCTCCACTGACCACTCACAATTATGAAAGATCTCCATTCCGCTAAGCTTACCAGTTAAATGTACATGCTGGATTCATTCTGTGGATGTATTAGGATGGTGCAGCCACCTGTTTCTGATGATAAACATACAGCACAGCACCTGGATATTTAATGTTTTTATGGTGGGCATGGCATGGGTGACGGGTGTGGGAACTTTTAAATATGTCAAAATCCCATATCATGGTTCAGAACTGAAAGAAAACAACAGGAAAAAACATGTATCTTGATATTTTTGCCAGATAGTCATTATCGCCGAACAAAAACTATATGGTTACTAACAAATACTGCTGCCTTAAGCTGCCGTAACTTGTGACGGCTCTTACCATGTGCTGGTGTTTGTTTGCAGTGATTAAAGGCTTTTGCCAAATTCAGGTAACTGTCTAGGTTACTGACCTTATTTTTTTCCCTTTGGAACTGGACAAGGCCCACAGGGCTTGGCATGGTTGCACCACATGAAAAAGCCCGATAAGCATGGGCAAACAAGGTTTGCACCTCCCATGGAAACTGTGGAGGGGCAAGGGGGCACAATGCAAATTGAGGCCAGGGGCAGTGGCAGGCATCTGAATATAGGCGCAGTCCCATAGTCATAGTATTTGTGCTGCGGAAGGGCATTTTGAGCAGTCCCCTTGTGCGTGCTGGCACCAATACTGCCGATCTAAACCACGACTTCACAACCCTATCAGTTGATGGAAGAAGTGCGTCTGGCTCCCCGAACCCTCAGCACAGAAGTCCCTGATGTATAGTGGATATCCCTTCCTCTGAGCCCACCCCTATATAGTAAGGAATGTAGTATATGTCCCTAGTGTCTACTGCTGCACGCTACCCCTCCCTCCGATCTCACCCTCTTACAGTAAGGAACATGTCCCTCTGATCCCACCCCCATAAGTGTGAATAGTTCCCTTCCCTGGTGGCCCCCCCACCTGCACCCATGCCAGAGATTGTATTTATTATTTCCTGGTGTCTAGCCATCCCTCTCCCCACCCGATCTCCAACCCAGTAGGGATAAAAGCTCCCCACTCCTTATTTGTCAATTCCCCCCAGCCCCCAACCACAATGGCAGCCTGAGCCCCCCCCACAGCCATGCAGGAACTGTGCAAAGAAGTCCCCCCCACAACAATGCCCTGGCCCCTTACCCCAACAGTGATTTGCGCCACCCCACCCATCCCTATCGGTAGGTCATCCTCCCAGTTGTGCACCACAACATCTATCCTCGACCTGACTGTTCAGTGCAGTGAATGAACTGTGAGACTGACACAGCCCTCCACACACCACTTAGGCCACCTGCCATACACAGGGAGTGCGGCTTATTTATAGGGCATGGGTGACTCACCAGTCATGGAAGTGGCAGAGGAGGTATGTGGAGGTCTGTGTCCCTCACTGTCCATTCACCGTAACAGTGACAGTCAGGTCTGGGGGACCGCTAGATGGGGGGGTGTTGTTGATGCAGCAGATGGGAGGGGAGAACATTAACCGTTGGGGGGAGGGAACACTTGACACTGGGGAAGTGTTTTTATACTCTAAGGGGGTGGGATCAGAGGAGGTGGATACCACTAGACACCAGGGACATGTTGCTTTCTATACGGGGTGGGCTTGGAGAGAGAGGTGGGTACCACTACCACCAGGGATGCCTCTCTGGGACTGGGCAGTTGGTGGGCTGGTGGTGGTGCTGCACAGGTGCAAAACAGCCTCATTCCATGTGCTATTGAGCCTATAATGCACATGGAAATGGCCCCTTAGTGCCTTGCATGCTCAATAGGCTCATTTGCATGTGTCTATTTAAATGTCAGGAATTTAGCATGGCCCTCAAGCACGGGCCATAGTGGCACCCTATTTTGGGAGCTTCAGAGTCTGACAAAGTGTGTGTCGTACATCGCGGTTCTCTACCACGAGGCAGCTTCTGCCTGCTCCAAGATTGCCTTCCAAGACAGGTGAGGCCACCAACATGAACAGACTATTGTATCATCTGATCTTGACCATATATGAGATTGTGGGGGATTGGGATGTTAGTCACTCGCACTACTTCAGGACTTCCATGGCAACTGACTGCTGGGTGGGGGCGGGACCCTTATTGCTGGGTGTAGGCAGCCATCTCTGCACTGTTCAATCATGGTCCACAAGCTCCCTGTGCCAAGCAATCAGGGTGCAAATATGTGCAAGTTCTCAGTCGAGGAATACTTAAGCTCAGTACACTGTGACAGCTCATTTCCCAGCACACTGTCAGTGAAACTGATGCCAAAGCAAGTGGGGAACTTCCTGGAGGTCAGAGTCCTGATGATATCTGCTTAGTGTGATGTGTGATTTGCCACTGTTGCGTAAACAGAACATAGCAAGGTGTGAAGCTATAGCATAAGCAGTATTGCAGTGCGTGTACTGACACACTCTTTATTGGCTTTTTGGTTTTTTTGATGACCAGCCAAGTCTTACAATATGGATAAATATTTGATAAAAAAACAGTGAGACAGAAGGAAAGTGACATTGCAGAAGAACAAGGCTAAGCCAGCTCCACTTCTGATAATCCAATACCCTTGAAAACTGAAATGGTAGGAAAGATGCTTGCAGAAGATACAGCTTCAAAGGCAAAGACAACACGCATTTGTCAATGCCGAATGTTTGCTTGCTGGCATTGGCAGTGGTAGTGTAGAAGTTACAGAGCTGCGTAATAGGAATGGCAGTGAAGTACTAAACTGAAGCCAACCCCACCACCACCCTGCAGAGAGTGACAGGCATTGGGGTGTGCCTTTGGGTCGTCAGGCATAACAGCCATGCCATTTCACCACACCCCACCCTGCAGACACTGACAAGTGTCACGGTGTTTCTTGGGGTCTTTGGCCCTTATGCGAACCCCATTCCATTAGGAAATACGGTGAGATGGGTGCGATATAGGAGAATGGGGTGAAGAGTCCAAGGCATACCTCGATGCCTCTCACTGGCTGCAGGGTGTGGAATGGTATGAGCGTTACAGGTAAGAAACCCAAGTCACACCCCTGATGCCTGTCATTCTCTACAGGGTTGGGCATTAAGGTTGGAAACCCTAATACCTCAGGCATTCGTTGGTATTTTCACTCCAAATTTTCAACATGGTATTTTTGTGACCCCACCTCATGAACAGTGGCAATATCAGTTTGTTAGCCGAAAGCTGCTTATGCACAGGGACTACGGCATTTAGCACCACAGGTGCAAAAACATTCCGAACAGGATGTAAAAAATGACAGCTGTACTGTTCATGGGGAGGTGTAAAAAATGGCAATGTTGCAAATCTGCAGTTAAAATATTAAAAAAAACTGGTGAAGTCATGAGCGTACATAAACACTGTGCAACACACAACCATAATATAATTAGGTTGGGGATTTTTTACAGCAGATTGTCAACTCAGGCATTTTGATGCCTCCGATCATGAACAGTGTCACTGTGATTTTCTTTATCTGTCCCGAACAATGATTTCCCACAGCGACCACGCACCTCTGAGCTGAAAGTGTGAAAACACACTTCGGCCATGTTGTGAAAAATGACAGCTGTACTGTTTATAAGGAAGTGTGGAAAAATGCCACTGGTGAAAATCTGGACTGAAAATATTACAAAGTCATAAACTTACGAGGGTGCATGGAAACTGCGCAATGCTCACTCATAACACAGTCATTTTATGGACTTTTGTCACCAAATTTTCAACATAGCCATTTTAAGACCTCTGCTCATGAACAGTGTAACTGTGATTTTCGTAATCTGTCCCAAACATTGCTTTCGCACACCAACAGCACCATTGTGCGCTACATGTGCGAAAACACATTTTGGGCGACATATGAAAATGGCAACTGTACTGTTCATAGAAGTGTAATGAAATGGCAATGTTGAAAATCGAGTGAAATATTAATTCGCAAACTTACGAAAGCATGCATAGAACTGCAATAATGCACGTCAGAAACAGTCATTTTTAGAAATTTTTTCACCAAATTTTCAACATAGCCATTTTAAGACCTCTGCTCATGAACAGTGTCACTGTGATTTTCTTAATTTGTCCTGTACATTGATTTCACACACCGACTGCGCCATTGTGCGCTACATGGGCGGAAACACGTTTTGGGTGAGATGTGAGAAATGACAGCTATACTGCTCATAAGAAGGTGTGGTGAAATGGCAATGTTATAACTCTGGAGTGAAAATATTGAAAATTTGTAAACTTACGAGTGTGCGTAAGAACTGTACAACGCGCACTCGGAAAGCAGTAATTTTTGGAATTTTTTCACCAAATTTTCAACATAGCCATTTTAAGACCTCTGCTCATGAACAGTGTCACTGTGATTTTCTTAATTTGTCCTGTACATTGATTTCGCACACTGACTGCGCCTTCATGTGCTTCATGGTGGAAACACGTTTTGGGTGAGATGTGAAAAATGACAGCTGTACTACTCATAAAAAGGTGTGATAAAATAGCAATGTTGAATATCTGGAGTGAAAATATTGAAAATTCGTGAACTTATGAGCGTACGTAGGAACTGCGCAACGCACGTTCGAAAAACAGTCATTTCTTGTGAATTTTTCCACCAAATTTTCAAAATAGGCTTCTTGAGAGCCTGCCTTATGAACAGGGACACTGGTTTACCAGGATTGAGAAAGGGCATATTCCATTTTGCACGTTGTAAAAAACGATATTGTCACCGGTGTCTGCTAAGCCAAAATCCGTTTCTACCGGTATTTGGTTCTGTGTACTTTATTTAACAATTTTCAACTCTGCTAACATGCATTTTAGCAATTTTGACCTCCACTATTGCACATCCATCCATCCTTGTACCAATTTAAAGTTATTTTAAGTACAAGATGTGATGGCAGCAGCAGCACTTCAGCCCCATCCCTAAAGTGTGATGGAAGCAGCACTACATCCTCATCCCTCAGGTGCGATGGCAGCAGCAACAGCACTACAGCCCCCATTCCTTTGGTGTGATGGCAGCAGAAACAGCACTATGATCTCCCTTTCTCAGGTGTGACAGAAGTAGCAGCACTGTGGCCCCCAACCCTTAGGTGTGATGGCAGCAGTACTACATTCCCCATCCACCAGTGGTGATGGCAGAAGTACTACAGCTCCCACCCCTTTAGTGTGATGGCAGTAGCAACAATGCAGTCCACATCCCTCTGGGATGATGGAAGTAGTGACAGCACTATGATCCCCTTTCTTCAACACCCACACTCCACATGCACAATTTACAAATCACTTGCTCTTTTTGCTTTTTAAAACTCAGATGTGAATTAATCTGAACCACCATTGCTAAGGTGGACTACCTTTGTTTTTTCCTATCTATAATTTAACTACCTGAATTGGATTTCTGCCTGTGACACCACTGACCAGGGTTAGGGAACAGACTTGACTTCGGTGTTGGAGGGCCAGCTAGTGGGTGAAGGCTTGAGTGTCCAATGACCACTCACCTTCTCCTGGGAGAGAGGGTGGGTTTACGGCTCAGCATTTGCTGGCCTCTGGTGGAGGCCAGAGGCATGACAACACATCATCCCTCTCTGTGGGAGGGACCGTGACAGATGTTGGCTTGTGCTTTGACATCATGTGGCCTGTCATGCTCCCAAGAAAATGGGAAAACACCCACTGGCCAACTGAAGGATGGCTGCTGGTCCCTCCATAAGCTGAAAGCCCCAGACATGTGTCCATTCTGACCCCTGCCATGCTCAGTATACACAGGAAGCTCTTTGGGACAATTCTCCTCCCCTGGTAGCCTCCCACAGGGTTAGGTGCCCATTCAATGAACGGTTACTTTGGGTTACCTGGTAGCACAGCAGTAAGGGGTAGTGGATGGTGGTTGGGACTCAGAAGCAGTGGTAGGGGGCCTTGGCAGGCCTGAAGGAGTGGATGGCCAGGGGGTAGGATGAGCAAAAAAAAATGCTTGAATTTGCTTCTTTGAAATGAAGTGTCTTCACCTAAAAATCCACAAGTGGACCTTCAAATGGATTTATGCATTTTCTAGACATGTGGATGCTTTTCTTTACTTGGTGTCCATGAGCAGGGTGTCTCCTCACTTTTCATGTCTCAGCACCACTCCATCCACCAGCATCATAGACCCCTGGGGTCTTACCTTATGTATGTCATTGAATGTGCTTTCAAAATCCACTGACAAACATAAGTACGCTTAAATACTTAACATTTGCTTTTTGTTGAAGCAGTTTGTTGTTATCACAGAGACTGAAACAGCAGGTGGGGGAAGGTGCAAATGATCAAATTCACCTAAATGGGGTGCTAACTGTGAAGTCTTTTCATAAATAGTAAGGCATTTTTTTCCTTGTGAACATACTTCCATTCAGACTAGTTTTCATTCAAACAACTGAGGATTTTGGATGGCCCTGCTGATTATGAACTTGAATAAGCTAGTTGGTAACAGTGATCCTGCATTTAGCAATCTACAACCTAGATGCTCATATGCAAAGAAAACAATAAAAACCTGACTAAAATCTAAAAGCAAGCCTATAAAACACATAAAATGTATCTGAATATTTATCTTTACCTATACAAAATCATTCCAGCCCAAGTAAAACTCAAGTAAATTACATGGTACCCTGACTACTATTCTATTATGTAGTAAACATATATTGGTATTTTTTATATTCTTTGTAAATCAGGTAAGGCCCACTAGGCAGAACTGCCTGTTTTCAGGAGTGACCTAGAAGCACTGGGGAGGTTAAGTGACTTGCTTGGAGTCACACAGTATGCAAGTGGAGGTTATGGGAATCAAACCCAAGTCTGCTGTCTGTACCCAGTTCAATCACTGTTTGTTACTCTAACCACTAGACTATACTGCCAGCCATAATAACACCCATATATAACGTTTTACTATATGATTTTAATAATAGTGCACAGTACCTACAGTGCAAATTATGAACATGAAACACTTTACAACATTTTACTAAAACTGAACTATTTGCCACTCCATCTGCTTATTTTTTCTTACACCAAAGTCAGTGAATAGTTGACAGAGCACTGTAAATAGCTTTTGATCAGGCTTCATTATTCTACATCCAGAAACAGATAACATTTGTTTATTCTGGATTTATTTAATATTGATTTTCTGTGCTCACTAAATAGAATCTAGCACTGTATAAGGCAGATGTTTTTACATTTTGGAAGAGGCAACACATCTTATCGGTTTAGGATTCATGTTAGAAACAGAAGTTTTTCTTGATATTTAAAACATATTCAAGTGTCAGTGTATTCATTTAGTAGTTTATGCTGACTAATATAAAAATAATATAAAACAGTAAAGGATTTATTGTGAAGCACTCCAGATCTATAGAAGGACTCCCACAATTTCCCAGCAAGTTTTACAAAAAATCTCTGCAATTTCAGGTTACTTTTCCTGCAATTTTCCAGTGGCCCTGCCATGTGCTGATACTTGTATTTTTATTGTATCATATAGTGTAATATAAATAGTAAAAGACACTTAGTCACATACTACATGAAAAGTGTGTTTTTTCAGGAAGGAAAGCAGTCCTCAGGTGATGGAGATGGTGGGAAGCATGGGTGGTTAAACTGAATGGCTGGTTACAACAAAGCAGTGCAAGTGATTTCCTTACTGACTCTATATGCAGCAAAGCAGAAAGAATGTGAAGCACAGCAGCATTCATTATAAGATGCTGAAATCTGGGTCGGCCCACTGGTGCTGTGGTAGCACTACTGCTTGCAATGCCAGCTACCCAGGGTCAGAAGTGAACGCAGGTTGCTGGAGGTCTGGCCAGCGGAGTAGGATCGAGCACCTGGGGGACTGCTCTCCTCCTCCGGGGAGGGTGGGCTGCAGGTCCTGCTGCTTTACCACCACCTGTGTGACCATGGGTGGTGACGCAATGGTGCTGCAGAGTGATCAGGAGGGGAGGACGCTAGCCAGGATCTGGAGCAGTGGCATGTCTCTATGAGACCTACCTCCTTGGATCTCCTCTAGTGCCGGTGCCCTCAGGGACAGAGAACAGAAAATCAGGAACAATCACCCTACATGAGCCACTGGCAGAAGGGATCCAGGTGCCCCAGACTTCATAACCAGGCTCCATGAGGGACCCACTGGGCTGCCCGACACACACTAAGGGAGTGTGGAGGGGTGATCTGGGGTCCCCTCCCTTCCACCTGGAGGGGTACAACCCAGGCAGGATAGGGGCAGGCCCACAGGAGCTCCTGAGCATTACCTGGGGTGAACCTAGGGGCTACCCAGCCTAGGAATCTCTGAAAAGTGGAGACTGATGCTGTGAGAAGGAGGCATAGAAAGAGAAAATAAAAAAAATTAAAAAGATACTGAAATCTTAGAGATTCTGTGCAGTAACATGCAATTTCCATGAGGCACCGGTACAGGAATTCAAAATCCACAAACCAAGCAGGATTCCGTGATTATTACCGGTGTTACCGGTAAAAATGGAAAACCAGGGTCCCTGCTTATGAACACTGGCAGTGTAGTTTCGTTAATCGGTCCAGAAAGGTGATTTCGCGTAGTGACTGCGAAATCACCCATCGGGCCTGAATAACGCCATGACAGTGACAGCACTCATGAGAAGGGGTCCCAAAAACCTCATGTTGAAAATTTGGTGCAAAAATTCCAAAAAATGCCTGAGATATGCAACAAAGTTGAAAAAACCCTATCCATCCCATTATACAGCTTACCGGCATTTCCTCAGTTCGTGGTCAGCTTTGAAGAGTGCAGACGTGTTCCCAGACCACCGAAGATCGTCGCGCCAGACTCCGGAGGTAAGTATGGGGTGAGGGGGATGTGGGGAGGCAGGGTGCGCAGTGGGTGGGTGCGGGTTGTGGGGGGGCAGGGAGACTGCGTGGAACCGTTTTTTTCTTTACAGGTTTTTTTTTTTTAAAAAGATGACGCGGGACGTTTGCCAAGCTGGGGTGGGCTCCCAGCGTGGCACAAGGATGGCTGGTTGGGGGGGCGTGGAGCCGACGGGGGATTGGGCACCCCCATCGGCCATAGCATCTATTGCCACGCTGGGGTGGGCTCTAGCATGGTACCCTGTACTCTGGGGAGAGAAATGGAGCCAACGGGGGATTTGGCACCCCCATCGGCTATACCATGAGTTGCCATGCTGGGGTGGGCACCCACCGTAGCATGTGGAAGGCTTTGGAGGGGGAGCGCAGCACAGCCGATGGGGGATTGGGCACCCCCGACGGCTATACAGTGTGTGCGTGGGGGGGGCAGCACGCAGTATGCGTGCATGTGTTTGTGTGTGTGTGTGTGTGTGTGTAGGGGGCGCTGCGCATGAGCAGGCGATATCTGATCGCTGCTCACTGAAGCGTAGCTCCCCCTTTCAACTGTACGCCACTGCATTTTGGAGCTGTCATAGACAGCTCCAGCATGCATTGGAGGACTGGGGCCGTGCCTGCCAACATATTGACTGAATTGGAAGAGGGGTTGACACACCTCCGAAAACTCGGATGATGGCACTATGTTTCTCGCACATGCATGCAAGCAAACATAAAAAGGGATTTTCAGCAGTCTTGGTTAACAGAGTTTTCCTGGCTGGAGTATAATAAAGACTCAAGCAAAGCGTTTTGTTCCATTTGCAAAAACTGCTCCGAAAAGAAGTTCTTAAAATTTTCCACAAAAGCTTAACAAACTTTTATTTCATTGGAATTTCAAGATTGGAAACATGCAGTGCGTGGTTTCACATCATACAAAAAATTGTCATGTCACAAGGAAGCTGCAATGATGCATGCTGCCCTGCGATCTCAAATAAATGTGTCTGCGTTAATGTCTGCGAGTTACAAGAAAGAAATACAAGCAGCGTGGGATGCCTTGCACAGAATATTTACTAGCATTCTCTACCTGCTTAAGCAAGGACTAGCACTGTGTGAACATACTGACAATGATTCAGACCTGATACAGCTGCTGCAGCTACGCAGTACAGATTTGGACGAATTAAGACAAAAGCTTAGTCGTATGAAATATAAGTGGCTATCACATGATGTTCTTCGTGCGATACTTGAAATGATGGCAATGTCAGTGTTATGAACAGTTGTGCATAAGGCAAAGTGCTCGAGGTATTACACTATTGTGATAGATGAGCCTGCAGATTTATCTTGGAAGGAACAAATACGTTTTTAATTTATTTATTTATTTAGTTTTTGTTTATCGGTTAACTGCACTAGACAGAAACTGCCTATTTTCAGGCACAACCTTGGAGAAATACAACAGCATCAGATAACACAGGACAGTGCTGTACAACAGGAGCAGAACACAACATAACTTCAAAGGAAGATATAACAGCATCAGGTTACAAGGAATAGTGCAGTGTATTCAGTCAGTAGGACACTGCATAACTACTGTAAGACATTTTAGGGGTAAGCAGTGTTGTAGTAGGAAGCAGTTGATTAGGCAACCTTATAGCTAAAGCAAGTGTCTAAGTGCTAAGGTTTAAAGGGGAATTTAACCTTGTAAGCTGTCATAGTAGTTTAAATGAAGGTGTCCTGACGTTACCTGTCATTGTAGATCATCCCCGGTCATTCTCTGTAGTTGTAAGTAATCAAAAAAAGTGTTTTTATTTACTCCCCGAAATCAGCAAGTCCGACAGCGCCATTTCACACATGCACGGTAGTGCTGTGACATAGCCAGTGGGCTCATTGAATCAGCGCTACTGTGGGAAACCACAGGATGCATGGCATAGCTCCAGAGTGAAATATATTCTGACATTATTGTCAGGTTTAAAGGCTGCAATGTTAACTGCTGCATGGTTGGTTGTCATAATGCCTCTAAGAAAGCAGACTGCTGGTGCATTTCATTTTTCTGATTCCCCAAGTTAAAACAGCAAATAGTGCCGTGGAAGGCAGCTGTGAAAAGAGAGAACCTTCCTATTGTGAGTAGCAGGAACACAGTAGTGTGTTCCGTACATTTCACACCTGATTCTTTTGAGAGGGACGTAAAGGTTCATGGCACAGTGGCTACATACAGTATGAATGTTAAGTTTGTCATATGGGGGTCCCATGATGTCAGTGTGTCTTGTTTTTTGTGTGTTTCCCAGCTGTATATCTGCTCAGACACAAATAATAGTTTACTGGCACATGATAAGCAGTTTGCTGCATATACAGTAGTTGTAGATAAAATAATGAAAGGTAATGTGATATACCAATATGTTGTTTGCTGATCGGTCAAATGTTAACAGTAAAAAATAGTAAAAACATTACAAAACAGGAATAACAAGCATTTGTCAATGCCAAATGTTGCTTGCTTGTATGTACTGTTTAGGTATTTGGAAGTGATAGTTCCATGCCTTCTTCCCAAGACATGCACTGTGTTTTTCCGTTCAGTATTCACAGAAGAGTGGGAGGGGCAAGGGCCACAGCAGTACAGCAGTTGCCAAGGGGGTGAAGAGGTGGACAATAGTCCATTCAAAGGCAAAAGAGTCCTGCAGGAGCTCATTAAATTGAATGTGGACAAAGCAATGGAACCAGATGACATACACCCAAGGATATTAAGAGAACTGCGAAGGGAGAAAGCAGTACCTCTGGCAGCCATGTTCACCGAGTCATTCAACACGAGTGAATTGGAGGAGGGCACATGTGGTCCCTCTACACAAGTCTGGCAGCAGGGAGACAGCTGCAGCGTTGATTGGAGAACTGCGGCCGCACCTGCAAACACACTGACTGAATTGGAATAGGGCTGCCACACCTCTGCAAACTCAGATGATGGCGCTATGTTTCTTGCACATGCTTGCAGGCAACATAAAATTGACTGGTACCCGCTCTCACTGCCTAGCGCATTACTAGTGTATGAAGAATAACAATAAACAAATTTGATGAAACCTATGCAGTGTTGCGATGCTCATATTTGTTTAATGTATTAAGTTAGAAACCTAGGAGAACCATGCAATTCTTCTTTCTATGCAACCCACGTATTCTACAGAAATGTTGAGTTGAAGGACCCCTAAAGCTTACATAGTAAACCATTCCTGCTTTACAAGATTGTTCCCATAGCCAAACTAGATTATATAGCATAAACATGGAATTAGTCTTTCTAAAGGGTTTTGGTAATTGTCATCATAATCACCTTGGTTAATAATCAGTGGACAGATTCTATGATTTCTGTAAACTCTGTGATGCTATAAAACAATGGGAGTTGCCAATGTTAATAATTGCTCCCTGTGTTAATAATTGTAATTTGTTGCTGCTATAAATAAGTAATATTTGTGTGTGTTGGGGGAGGTCTTGATCAAATAACAGAAGGTAAGACTTCAACAGTGTGTTTTATTTGACAAAACAAGGCCTTCAACTCACAGAAGAACAGACTATCATCACATCACCAACAACTAAACCTCTGATTTAATTGTGGGATGTACTCAGCTTTCTCCCAGAAAGAAATCCTTGGCAGGCAGTATACAGTAGACTAGAAGGTAGACTCAGGAGCTATGAATGACCTTGGTGCATCCAGCAGACTCGGGTTTGAGTCCCATAACCTCCACTTGCACACTGTGAGATCCTGAGCAAGTCACTTAACCTCCCCCATTCTCCCACATCCCTCCTGAAAACAGGTTGTGTGGCTAGTAAGAATAACAAAAACAACAACAACAAAAATCCAGTGGAAATGTCTGCTGTATTGAAAGAGGAGGTGCTCACATTTATTTTATTTTAGCAGACCTGTATGTAAAAAAACAATGATTTGTAGTGACCGCCCCGGTCCATGGTATATAATACAGCACCTGCAAATTGCTGTGTTCTCTTTATGAAATAACTGAATATAAGTCGATTATGAACACATTTGGCAAAGATCAGAGGACTAATCCTGTAAATGAAGTGGGAGCTCATAGAATCCCAATTCCTTTTGGTAGTATTAGTGTAGCAACCTGCCTAAAACTTTGTAAAATCGTGCTCGTTTACATAGTCATCTGAAATTACTTTTAGATTTGATTTGGTAGGTAAGTGTGATCCAACATTTCCTTGAGGGGTTGTTTGTTAAATGAAATCTGTCAATATACAGATGTTTGCATTATCCTTCCCTTTCGATATGCATTACAGTCTATATAGCTAGTTGACTGTACATCTTTTTTTCTGCTCCACTCATAACTCTGGACTAAACTAGGAACTCCCTTGCAGTCCTAGAGATGTCAGAGATTAAAACCACTTCTGAATGAGCTAGAACATCTCCATGCCTACAGTATCTGCACTGGACAACGCAAGAAACAATGGTCACTACATACCTTGGAGCAGTCCAAGATGGTCGGACGTCTTGCATCCTTCCCATTAGATGCTGTGTTGTTGACAGTTAACAATTACCTCGGTTTTGCAGGGATGTGAAGCTCGGTTTGAGATCTGGTTGCTCCCCCCTCTGCTACACATGACAGTGACTTTGAAGGCTGGCACTGTCACCACGCTTCATGGTAAGCGCATCTCTGAGGACCCAAACAAGCTGCGTTCACGTAGTGTTGTCAACCCGTTCATTAGCTCAACAAATTTCCTACCATTTACTATTTTGTTTCAGTCACTAACATCCCTGGATGTTTTTTTTTTTTCTTGTTTCAACTTTTTCTTCTTTTAAAACTAAAAAATTATATAATTTGCTCATGTATTTTCCCTTCATATGTTTTCCCGGTGAACTCGGAAAGGTCTTAAGTCTTGTAAGAAGCATGATCACGAACCCTTAACACTTTTCAGTTTTTTAGCAGTTGGTACACCTTGCCTCTGTACGTCGGCTGATCAGCATAGCACCTTCTAGTCCGTAGGTCACAAATCTGTGAAGGAACAAATAATACTCTGACAGAAGTATCCTGTGCTAGGGTGGCTAGTGTAGACTTTCCTGTCCCAGCAGTAGCAATAGATGCAACATTAGGAGAAGGAGGTGGCAGTGCCTTTCTCTCAGTGACAGGAACTGGCGGCGACAGTGATGGGTGCAGCCAGCAGGTGGCGCCCTTCTCTTAGCCTGACCAGCCCCAAATCACCAATACACCCGGACAGGCTGTTCTTTCCCTCTCTGGTGGGTGAGGTGGATCTGGGCAGTAGAAATTCCACCCCAGTCCAGACGTGTCATTACTGAAAGGATCTGGTCTAGCATCTGCCCTTCCCCTACAGCATCCCCTGCAGCCATGCTCCAGACATGTGCATCTGACTGTTGGACAAGATCTATAGAAGGAACGCAGATGCTGCTGGGGTGATTTGCATATAAGAAGTGTGTATATGTTGGTGGTGGGGGAACTACATACTGGCCGTGTGATGTTGCTGGTATACACTAAGAAGGAGGAGGAGGAAGAGGTGTTGGACCATCAGGGGCCACCCCCAGCCCTGTCACCACTCTGGCGCGATATTCCTAGTCTGCAAACTCTCGCTTTTTCCTGTCAGTTGTGCTGTTTCACATCTCTGGCTGTCATACAGACTGTCGATCGCTGTTGGAAGCGCAGGAGAACTCTGAATGGGAAGACTGAGACATGATCCTCATCCTTCCGTCCTTCCAGGTGAGTTGTTGACACTCTAACAGCTTGTGATATTCCAATCAAATGAAGCGGAATCAAGAGCAGCTGGAGGGGTTCGGAGTTTCGGACTGCAGTGCTGCAGCATAATGGATGTTGACAGGAGGAGGAGGCGGGGGGGAGCGCAGCACAGTCCACAGGGATAGGCACCCCGTCGGCTATACAGTGTGCGTGGGGAAAGCACGAGCCGCGCAGTATGCGTAATGTGTGGGGGCGCGCGCGGGCAGATGATCTTATCGCTGCTCACTGAAGCGTAGCTCTCCCTTTCAACTGTACAGCACTGCATTTTCAACTGCTGTCACAGACAGCTGCAGCGTTGATTGGAGAACTGTGGCCGCACCTGCAAACACACTGACTGAATCGGAAGAGGGCTGCCACACCTCCGAAAACTTGGATGATGGCACTATGTTGCTTGCACATGTATGCAAGCAACATAAAAATGAATAGGCTAATGGTGCTGCCAGCTTCATATTGTACACATAGAGCTGCACAGCAACCCAAATAGTGTTACATCAGATTAAATTTAAATAGCATACAGGTTAGCACAGCCAATACTAAAGTTATGTGCAGCTGTCATAGTGATTGGTGACGCTGTCATAGAAGGTCACCACCCTGCGAGCAACCACACTGACATATAATGTATTGAATGTAATGCTTGTCTTGGTTTGGGTGCTCCTGTCTTCAATTGCATGTCTTTACCAGAAAAACAAGTATGGGGTAGTTATGGATTACTTAGATAGGTGGATGTTAATCCGTCTTTACCCCTTTAGTGTATGAGGCTACCACAGTGCATTCTAAAAATAGCTGTTATATATTTGTTACTTTTGTACGTACCCCAACCCAGTCCCTTTAACCTTACCATCACATACAGCTGTTGTGTCAGCTTGTCTTTCTTCTGTCATCCACCCACCCCCCACCCACATATTGCAAAATCAACTAGCAGCAGATATCAGCCAACATTCGGCATTTGATCATCAACTTCCACTGTTCCCCTTTCACATACATATGTTGTCCCTCCCCACAAGTCTACAAACACCTGTTACCATGATTGCGGCACACTACGACTGTTGCCGTCATGTTGAAGTGCTGTTATAGTACCCCCAGCACCCTGTCACTGTTCTATTGTGGTCCAGGTGCTGTGGCACATCCCGAACTCCTGTCAGCATCACCTTTTTACCATAGTTATGTAGTGTTTGAAGTGCTCTGATAAACCTCCCAACCACTTACTTGTGTTCCCCTTTGGCTTACAGTTCTTTCCACAACCTCCCTCCGCCTATGTCCATCCTTTCAACAACCATTCCATGGTTCCTTTCTTTTATGTTATACACACCCAATCACCACCACACCCACCCAAACACCTATCACCAGCAGCCAGCCACTCCTACATTGTAGTGTTACTTATTTGATCCACCACAGAAACCCACACATTGAAAACAGCAGTCCGCTTCACACTGCCACTGTTCCATTATGGTTAGACAGGTATGGTCCCCCCTACCCCTACACATCTGCCATGAGATCCCCCACCAAACACACACCTTACTGGTCTAACACCTTCTTTCCATCACCCACCCAACACCATGTATCAATACTCTGTGACTGTTCCATACTCTTTGAACAGCTATGATGATCCCACAAAACAACACCCTTTTCCAAAACACAACACCCTCTACCCTAACACCATTCCCAAAATACCTTTCAGCAGCTCACTGAGATAACTTCAGTGACAACAGCTCTGCCAATCATCTGTCAACAGTCCCTACCCCTACACAATTCAACATCACTGATCCATGTGGGTTCAGTGTCTGTGAATTCCTATGTGCCTCTCCCTGTAAATTTCCCTTGTGCAACCAGTGTCGATATGGAATGACCTTGTCATGGTGACACTGCTTTACATGAACACTTCCATACTACAGTAATAGTTGAGTATGGGCACGGCCCAATTGCGCTGAGGGTTGAGGCAATGAAAGCCACACCTCACACTACCCAGGTGACCCTGGTTTAGGAATGAGCCTGGGTCATGTGGTGGTCAGCAGGAGGAGGTAGCCTGAGCGTCCAAAGCACTGCTTGGCTCCTTCGGGGGAAGGGGTGTTCCATGGCCTGGGTGTGGCCTGATCTCTGGTGGAGGCCAGGAGGTACAGCAGCCCCGGTGCACAAGCCAATAGGGTGGAGCTTGATGGACGCCAGTGCAAACCTTGTCGTCACGTGGCATGTCATGCTCATGTTGGCATACTACAAAAAATATACGCTGCTCAGAGCAACACCGACACAAGTGCTTGATAGTTTGCCCTCCTCCAGTCGGTGTTCCACCAATAGAGGTCATCAACAAAGAATTGATTCTTTGGGATGGGGGGTATAGGGGCTCCCATCTCACCACAACCTCATCTGTGAGTTAAGCCAGGGCTCTATGGGGGGGGAGACCTCAACCAGACGTGAGGCTAGGCAGGGACTTAGGTACAGCTTCGGGTGGTGTGGGCAAAAACCAAAGTATAAAAAAAAAATTGAATCGAGTCTTGCCAACCATGTTATTCAGAAGTGGTGCCCCTGTGATGGGACAGTGTTGGATACATGTGCTGTGGCATGCGGATGGTATCCGGTGACTCCATCCTGTGTCCCACGGTGATGGGTGGGCTGTACACCCTGTCCAGCAGGGTGCGCGTGTTGAGTGTAGGTGTTTATGGCAGGGGCCCCCCGGCATACCCTGCACCACCATGCGCACCCCTTCTGCCAGCACTAACAGGGTAGTGAGTCCCATGTAGTGCTGGCATGCACCCGGAACGTCCCCTGCGTGGAGCATGCTGCGGATGTGGGGATGTGGTGCATTGGGTTTGACCGCAACCCCTTCCTGAATGCTGTGCAGAGTAAGCAGTGGGTGCCTAGTGGCTATGCGCCCCAGATACACGCGTGTAGCCACTATGCACCTTTTGTGTATAGCGTGGCACATAGTCAAGCAGCTGTGGTTGTTTTCCACCTGACTGACTGACTCTGCTGCAATATGTAATGTAGCTACCACTGATTTCTATAACCGTATTGTAACTATTTGCTCTTTTATGTCATTGTCCCTGAACGACCTGGAACCAATGGAAATGAGTCCTTGACTCAGTGGTATAATCCTAATCTGAAATAAATAAATTAAATCATTATTGGAAGCATGAGTACTCTTGCACAGCACTGTCTATCCACTGCATGTCATGTTGTTAGTGTTCTGATGTTAGCCAAGCACCAATTCAGCACGGAATAACAATTCAATAAATACTATACTACATAACATACATATGGATGCAGGACAACATGACAGTGACACTCATTATGGCCATGAGCCTATATTATTGATGTCCCCTGTTATTAGTCGCTACTGATCTTGTTATAGTCGTTGGTGCTGACATACTTATGTTCCTGGTTACTGATCCGGTCACACCTCTGCCTGCTGAACTGGTGATGGTCCCAACTACTGATTTTGTTATGGGCTTAGCTGACAAGCTGGTTATTGGTCTGGAAGCTGATTGTCATGTTTCTTGCTACTGATCTGGTTACAGGCCTGTCTGCTTATCTGAGTACGGTACTGGCTGCTGCTGAGGTTATGAACATATGAATGTGCCCTGTTCTCTGTGACATGCCTGTTAAAGCTACCCACAGTTTTGGATGATATCACCCTCTGTGGTAGGGTGTTAAATTTTGACACCACTCTTTCTGTGAAGTAATGCCTCCTCATCAATCTCCTGAATCTTCCCACCTCTATTCTTAGCCGGGGCACTCTACTGTCCCTTCCTGTCCTCCATTTAAAAACCCCATTGGCTCCATCCTTATTTATTCACTTCAGATACACCTCCCTCAGCATGGATGAGAACCCGCCCACTATACACCCCCACATCTTTTTCGCCTTCAGTTCTGCTTTCCTGCATTGAACGGACTTGTTCATGCTCCCTGTTACCATCACTCATAGGTCCTTCTCCTCCTCAGTGATCTCCAACTTCACCCCACACAACCAGTATTCTTTCCTTGTCTTCTTTGCCCCAAAGTGCATAATCGTACACTTCTTCATAATTAAATCCCATCTGCCACCTTTCCGAAGTTTTTCTCCCTCTTCTGTTAGGACACCTGTAATTGCTTCCATCCCTCCTACTTGTGTAGTACTGTACCCATTTTGTTATTGTCTGTGAACATACTTTCCCTGCACACAACTACGTGTGTGCTGTCTGCCATGAAGTGTACAAACAGCACCGGTCCCATCACTTAGCCCTGCAGCACCACGCTCACTGGTGTCGGTGTTGATCATCCCCCCACCACCACCACCACCAGCAGCACAAGTGTCACCCTCACATGCAGCCAATTTGTAATCCAGTTTGATATCATTTCCCTTGGTCTGCTGTTGTGTATCTGCACCACATGGGTCATCCTCCATTCCTGAGGCACACATCCTGTATCCAGGGAGGTGCTGAAATGATCTGGCTGCCTAGGACAGTGGCCTGTACATCACTCTGAACCTGAGCTTCCTACCATTGGAGTCCAGGAGCTGCATCCAATTTACCTCCGTTATCCTGTTCTCCCACTATTCCCTTGTACATTTCCTCCTGTTCCTCACATAGATTGCCACCACAACTGCTTTTCAAACCCCACGGTCCTTCCTGTACAACTTATACCCTGGTATTACTAGAACCCAGTCACAGTACTCTGTGGGCCACATGTCCATTATGGCCGCAATATCCACCCTTGTCACTGCCAAGAGCACATGTAACTGAGGTGATTGTGTAACCTAAGCTTAACACATTCAGTGACAACACCCTCCATCGTGTCCCCTTCCCTTCCTTTCTATGCTTCTCCCCCCCTCCTATTTCCCCCGTGCAAGTTCCCAAATCCTTAACTGCTATCTTGTGGGATAAGGTCATATGGATCCTTTGTTCAGGATCCCTGCCTACCATCTGTCAACTTGTCACCCTCCAACCTACTGTAAATCCACCCATGTCACTATATACCCCTCTAACTTATGCTTTAATGCCCCCTTCCACTCCCCACTCAAGTGCAGCTTACCTGTATCCCCTGCATATAGATCATTATCGCCCCATGTACTGCCCCAGCCACCCACTACCCTGTACCCTTTTGATTGACACCACCCCCACAACCATGTGTTGAACTCCCCAATCCCCCCTTTCCTCACAGGGTACTGTGAGTACCCCTGAGGAGGCCACCAACCCCCCCCCCATCACCTTAACAACTGTCCCACACCCTCAAACCTGACACTCAGTACCTCCACCATCCCCACCACCAGGTTGTTCATCCACACATACACCACTATATGCGGTTCTCTCCTTGTGCACTTTCAAATTGACTGTCCCGCCGTCTGCCATGAACTCCTGTGTGGACTCCAGCCATATGTGACAATGCCATTCCCCCTTGCTGCACCATCGTATGACCTTAAGTATGGAGTACCCCAATACCAATACATCCCCTTCTGCAGTCCTCACTCTCATCCACACCCTTCTACACATGTTCATATTTTTTTTTTTTTTTTTTATCTCCCCCCCCCCCGGCCTGAGACACTACACTCTTCGAGAGTCACCATGCCTTGTATGCCCCGCTCTCATGCCTTACCTTCCAAGTGGTCCATCCCCCACAGAACCTTGCATCTACCCCTCAGGTGGGGTCAAGGTGGGGCCTGTACACCCTGTACTTCTTGTTTCATCGGGATGCCAGTTCAGCGGCAGGCAGAAGGCAATGGGGATCCGGGCGGGCGCTCCATCTACTGGAAATGCCACCGGCCATTTTTCCACTTTTTCTTTTGCCTGTGGTTTGTGCCCTGATGTCAAGGTGCAAAGCGCGGACATCCACCACACAGCCCATCTACTATTGGCTGGGCTTACAGTATCTCGGGTCTCCACCCGGGGTCAACCAAGCAACGAGCCTCAGTCCCCATTCCCTCCCGGAGAAGGCGAGCAGTGCCTGGGATGCTCAAGCCTTCTCCCCTCCAGCTGGACCTCCAGCTTCCAGGGCTCATTCCCAAACCCAGGTCACTGGCGTGATGAGTAGTAGCGCTACCGCTGTGCCGGTGGGCCAGTTCTCCATGTTTCCATTTGCATAAGCACCCTTATTAGAAGCTGTACCATTTGCTACACTGGTTCCCCCTTTTCACCTCTGACCTATCCCCTCCCCTTTTCAGTGCTTGATCACTATTCTCCACCTCCCGCTCCATGTGTCCTGTGCTCCTCCACCACCTCTGCAGTTACCCTATCACCTCCTCCACCAGTATTGACCCTCTTCGCCGCCTCTTCTTGAGTACCAGTGGACCATTGACTGGCCTGTGACATGGATGATTGTGGCTGTGGAATCCACCCCTTGATCAATACAGGCAACCCAAGTTCTTGAACTAACATGGGTTGCTTGGTGGTCAGTCGTGGTGAGGAATGATTGAATGTCCATAGACAGCTGTCATTACTCGTGTTGGTGTTACTGCTGATGCATGTTGCACATTGTCAAGAAGCTGGTGTTGTTGTTGTTTTCCTGGACATGTATATAGCCATGCACGGCAATGACCCTAGTAGGGTGCGTTCAGCTTCCTATGTGTAGTTAACCGGCTTCTGACCTCCACCACCTGTGGTAACTGTTGCTGACTGGCAATGATGGAAGCAGACGTGCTGCAAGTCTAATTTTTGTAAAATGTTTGTTGACTGTCATATTTGTTCTGGTCAATGCCAGTTTACGCACAGGTATATATCCAGTGGACACTATATATGTGCACATCTGACACTAACTATGGACACAAACTCAGCGATACAACATGAGTTCAAGATATCACTGCAGCACTCATCAAGCATGTGAATTTCCCCAAAAATTGTCATTCTTGTGTGGATAATGGATCTCATTAGGAACACCGCATCAAGACTGTCTTCATGCCATAACAACACTGATGTTTAATCATCATCTGGCACAGTCCACACATTGCTCCAAATGTTCAATCCATGCAACACTGAATAACAATGTGAACACCAGTAACCACCGGAAATAGCCATACACTGTTTTGTGAGTATTCTGTTGTTCAAATCTGTCAGATGTTGCATGCAAACAGCTGTGTGATATTACATATATTGTTTCTAATTGATTGACAGGCAGAGCTACTTCATCTGAAACGTCCACCCAAACTGAAGTGTGATGCAGTTCCAACTATATTCCTTCACAATATAACATGGACTAAGTCGAAGAGGCATTGCAGTGAACAGCAGGCGGAGATGAAACGACATGGAGAGGTACGTTCCCTTGTATTTCAAGTCACATTTTTTGATTTGACTTAATCATGGCTATACTCATCGTACAGCCAGCTGGTGGTGGTGGTGGAGTGGGGGTTGGGAGATTCAACATACGATGGACCGGTGTAGCACTCGAGGTGGAGTGTGATGATGGGTGGGGAGCTGGGTGGGCAGGGGGTCCTGTGTGGGTTGGGGTTAGTGGGTGCCACTGGACCACTAGGGATATATTTCACTATGGAGCACCAGTGATCAGTGCATCGGGTGGGGTGGGGTGCCCACTAGAGAACCAGTGAAGGGTAAATATTTAAGTTTACGGTGCTCAGAACTTCGGGAGGTGTGGGGGGTATGACTAGATCACAAGGGCTAGGGACATTTATCATATTCGGCAATTGTGGCTATGGGAGGGCAGGGATGTTACTGCTAGACTACCTTGGCTGAATTGGATTAATTTTACCGCGATCGGGCTATGGGGTGGGAGGGTGATTACCATTACACTACCAGGGATTGGTTTTACTTACTATTACCCGTGACCGGGGTTACGGGAGGGAGGGGGGGGTACCACTAGACTACCAGGGATTGTTTCGATCTATTGCTACCATGATCATGGCTACGTGGTGGGTTGTTGCCCCAGGTCCACTCTGTCCACACAACATGCAGTGCAGGGCACCTGGCACATTTCACCGGACTGCCCTGCTCAACTAATTGAAATGGGGCCATAATGACATGCAAATGGCCCCATTTGTGCCTTGCATACATTATGGCCACATTTGCATGCCCAAGTCTGAATATCTCTGGAAAAGCGCACAGTGCAACTACAGTTGCGCTGAAGCATTCCCAGTCCTGGGTAATGCACCGGCACATTGTACATGCACCATGCACATTCTGTGCTATGTTCAAAGGTGATGAGCTATGGCACATCACCTTTGAATATCTCCCTCTGTTGGCCCCTGTGCATCTCGGTTGTGCTGCGCCTCCACTTGCAACATTGCCTGGCGCAGTCTGAATATGTAGCCCATGATGGAAGTTGGGTTCATCACAATGGCATAATTGCACATCACACCATCTGGGGTAATTAATCATCTAAAAAAAGAAGTTCAACACATATGACAACATGCTATGCCCCCATCTCCACTGCATTCAGCATCTGCATGTTGGAGGTTCCCGCTCTCGTGTCCACACCCAGGGTGGTAAGCTGTGGATGTGCTACAGTGTTTGTTTGTGCAGAGACCTTCTGGCATCACAGCACATGTTGGGGTAAGTCTGGCCATGGTGGGGATGACAGGCAGGACAGATCTGAGGATTGGTGTACACAGACCGCAGAAGGAATAAAAATATAAAACATAAAGCACCTACAACAACATGACACTCATTTGTCCCTACACAGGTTGTAGATGAAGCAATGAAGAGAAGTAGCCACGCCAGCACTGGAATTGATATCAACAATATCCAGATGGAGATTGTGGAATACATAGATTTTGATGCAACATGTGGAGCTACAGACATTGAGATAGAGACAAGCTCTGCCATGGTATGTATTTGACTGTATGTGAACATGACTGTACCACTGCAATACTGCTCTGTGTGTTTCTGCTGTGTCGCAGTACTTCCTGATGGAGGTTCACTTTTTGATTCCTTTGCAGGAACAGTGCTGCTGTCCTGTTTGCCCACACACAAAACAGGTTTGCAGTGTTGGAACTCAAATGGAAGAGCCATCAGTGAGTGATCAGTGGTGTCAGTGGCCAGAATCGGAGTTCAGCTTTGATGGTGATTTCCAAAAAGTTTCAAATGATCACACACACGGCAGGGTTTAACCCCTTGATTTATGTACCACGAAGCAATGTTAAGCAAAAGGTGACGGAAAAGGAGGCCTCTGACATTACAGATTCAGATTGTATTGATAATGACAAGCAGGACAGTGACTACACACCTAGTGAAGATGATGATTCTGACAGCGATGACACATCAGAGGATAGAAATACAATTTGAGCAACAGTGGGTGATAATCACAAATTCCTCATCTCCTACAAAAACCTTCTTGAGTTACTGCAACGATGCCTGGTGTGTGGTGCACCCATTGAGGACTTGTGCAGAAACACACAGGGTTCAATGTTGTGTGTCAAAATATTTTGCAGCAACTGTCATGATCGGACCTGGTTCTCGCAGCCAATGCTGAACAAAATGGCTTCTGGGAACCTGGCGATATCTGCTGCTGTTCTTTACAGTGGTAATTCTTTCAGCAAAGTTAAGTTTTTTGTTGATCTACTGAATGTGCAGTTCATCTCAAGTGTGACATACATGAAAATGCAACGCAAACACCTATTCCCAATGGTCAACAAGGAATACGTTAAACAGCAGCATAGCATAATGGATGAAATGAAGGCCAGTGATTCATTGGTGTTATGCGGTGATGGACAATGTGATTCCCCAGGCTTCTCAGCCAAATATAGTATATACACTTTCATGGATCAGGCTACATCAAAAATACTTGATTTCAAAGTTGTTCAGGTATCAGAAGTGACGTATTCCACTAACATGGAGAAAGAGGGGTTCAAGCGTTCGCTAGATTTTTTGATACAGTCTGAAGTTCCACTTTCCACTGATGGCCACATTCAGATCAATTGCCTCATGAATAAGGTGTATACACCCAAGCATGATATCAAGCATCAGTTTGATGTGTGGCACCTTGATAAATGGATAAAGAAAGAATTGTTTGCCCGGTCAAAGAAAACATAATTTTCTGATCTGGACCCGTGCATACAGTCTGTGTCCAATCATTTCTGGTGGTGCTGTGCCAGCTGTAAGGGTGATGCGCAAACATTACACAAAATGGTGACATCGGTTTTTCACCATTCAGTCAATAGACACAAATGGTCAGACAGCCAGAAATACAGGAAGTGTTCACACCTCAAGTTGACCAGATAGCAGGTACAGAAAAAGATTTGGTTGAAAGAAAAATCACCATCTCACAATGCTTTAAAGAAGGTTATCTTCAACAAAAAGTTTCTTAAAGACCTTGGCAAAGAAACAATGTTCTGCCACACTGGTGAACTTGAGGTGTACCACTCTCTTGCCCTCAAGTACTGTCCAAAGCGACATCACTACAGCCACGAAGGAATGACTGCAAGGCACCAACTGGCAGTGATGGATCACAACCAAAATGTATCCTGACCTGCAGCTGTCAACCAGTCTGGCAAAGAAAGGTACAAGTTAGTGTACCCAAAAAGTAGAAAGGCATGGGTTGCCAAGACTATAAGGTAGATAAGAATTATGAGTACCTCACAGTCATGATCAACTCCCTCATTGAATGTAGGAAATGTAATCTCACACCAACACCTGTGAAAGTAACCCAGCTGCCAAAAAGCACAGCTGAAACTCCCAGACCAGAGAAATGTGAAGTAATACAACAACATGTGTTGATTCAAAACTGCAGAGAAATAGTGTGAACCTTACTGAAACGTCTCCCTAATACATATTAATCAACAGTTACATCTAGCAAACAAGAAAGCACTGTACCACAGTGTTCATCCATTTTTTTCAGATGGTTTATTCTCTCTTCCCTACTGTCACTCTGTATGGAGGGTCTCTCTATACCCACCACTATCACGACCACCTGAAGCTCGCCTCTCTCACTCCTCCTGGGCCAGCTCTCCACCCACTACCCCGGCCACAAAGCCCCTGGCTTTGAGTCCCCTGAAATGGGACCACCAGATTAACTCCTCCTGGCACTCTATCTAGAATCTAGATGAGTGACCAGGCACAGAGGACAGCAGAAGAAGCGAGAGGACAAGCCCGACATTTGGCATTGTTGGCCAGCTCCCCTGGACCCTCCTTTGCCTATCTGGAGGCAGAGAGTTTTTCCTTTTTGTGTTCCTCTCTGGCAATGTGTGCAGTGTCGTCAGCGCGGGACTGCCCACAGCCAACCTGCTGCTGCCAGACCCATCCTATTGGACCTCGCTACTGGATTGCCTCCAGCTTCCGCCAGGAGCCACCACTGAGCATGATATCACCACCATCCCACCCCAGAAAAAGAGAGCAGTCCTCCTGACACTCAATCTTCTATTTCCTCACCCACCCCCATGGCCAATGCTTGTTCCCAAAAAAGGGTCACCAGGGTGGCGCAATGTGTGGCGTACAGCACCTCAGCGCCACAGGGGCTGGCTCAGTGTTCATCACTTAATCTGTAAATATGCATGTAGTTCCATAATATGTACATGGTCAGGGTGAAAAATTCACTGAACTGCAGTTAAAGTATCAAAATTGTAAGCAAAGACATACTGTGGCCTGAGGAACCTATCTGCAGTCATACTGAATTGCGCACCAGTGAAGACATTTACAATTATCAGGCGGCATGTAAATAGTTTCTTGTGCATGTATGATTGATTATTACATGCCAAAGTGGGCATGTAATTTGTTTCATGAATTTCAGACCCTGTACATAGTTCATATAATGTGCGAATGATTTCACAAACCTGTGTACACATCTTTTGTATTGTACTTCTCCGTTACTGTGACAGCAGGTCTTTTGTTTCACACGGTTCATTCTTGTACAGTTATGAAAAAGTTCATTGCTAACTAATGTATATGTTAGTATAATTCATGAAAAGCATTATGTCAGACAACAAATATGGTCTTTATTATTGATGAGCATGCATTGGTAGAACTTAGTCGTCCTGTACTGCTTTATTTTTTAAAACATGGCACTAAAAGAGTTTAATAAAACTGTTTTTGAATACAAAAAAAGAATCAGTACTCATATCTGGGCTCATCAGCTTCATTAAACCAACATAGTTCCCCGATTCCTCTGGATACTTGTGGCGAATTGACCACATGGCACATGATGGAATGACTCGGCGTACTCTTTTTGCCAAGTCACTGGTGGATCCAGTGTGTAAATTGGGTGTATGCCACCCAACGATACGTCCTGAAAAGTAAGAAAGCACAGCTTACTACATTGTGTATAGGCTCACACGGCCAAGCATGAACTGACTCTGCATGCTGACTATTATACTGTATAACCTTTCCATGCCCACCTCAGCAACTAATACAGCCTCGAGAGTCCACCTCAGCCCCTGGCTAGCATACCCATGACATGTGTTGTTGCCACTACTTTTCTCATGCACTGTATCCCACTGTATGTTTCATGAAGATATAATGGAGAATGAATCACAACCCTGTATTACGGCAGTGTTTGTTGTTTAGCCAGTCTTGTGCTCAAAGTGAACAACACTGTGTGCTACTCATGCCAGAGGTGGTGGACAAACACCTACCAACCTTGGATAGCACTGATGCAGGTTGTGGTTATGTCAACTGTGCATACTGTGGAACAATAATGCACATAGGGAGAAATAATCCAAGAGATGATTACTGTCTGGGGATGAGGAAACAATGCAGGTCACGAAGCCAGAAAAGGAATTGGGAATTCAGTGACACTTTACAGGTTCAGAACCAGTGTGAAGGGGCAGCTGGTAAGGCAGCAAGAACATTGGTGTGCATTAGGATGAGCTTCACAAGTAGTAGGAGGGAGGTGATCGTGCCACTACACAAAACATTAGTCAGACCACAGCTGGAGTATGGTGTTCAATTCTGGAGGCACCATTTGCAGGCTTACATGGATGGGATGGAGAGGGTGCAGATACAGGTGACCAACGTGATCAAGGTGATACAAGGGAGGCTGTAGGTGATGGGCCAGAGGAGCTTGGTCTACATTCACTGGAGATAAAAAGGGAAAGGAGGGATATAGTGTAAGGCTTCGAATACATGATGTGGATACATAAGGTTACAGGACCTAGACTCTTTGGAATGAGGCCAACAAACAAACAACAGTGGTCATGCAATCAAGCTGGAGGTGTGCAGCTTTCAGGGGGGTCTAAAGAGGGGATTACTTTTCACAGAAGGTGGTAGAGTCATGGAATTGGTTGGCAGTATGAGGAGTGGAGGTGGATACGATGGAGAAACTCCTAAGGGTGTGGGTCAAATACATGGGACTAGACAGGGGAGAAGAGAGACAGCAATGGGGAGGGAAATGAAAGTGTGAGATGGGCTGAGGTATCTAGCAACAGTAAACTACAATGTAAAATGCAGAAAAATCTAAGGATGTTCACTAAGAGTTCATGTGTTCAAGGTGGGGTTTAAACTTAAGGGGGGGAGGCACTCTGGCGAGCCATGCTGTGGATGCCCTGGCATTCTCCCACAGGCACGGTGGGGGGCACAGGGCAGGAGCACACGTTACTGCATGAGGTGGTCCTTGTAGGCAGAAGGTAAGGCTGCATCAGGGCTGGGGTGGGGGCGAGGGGGCAAGTTTGTGGGTAGTCATCATAAATAACAGGAGCATGAGGAACAAGATGCGGTGCTTCAGGACCTGTTGGTGGAGAGAGATGTTGATGTGATGGTGGTCGCAGAGACTTGGACCACGTCAATACATGGTTGGGACATAAACATACTAGGGTACACCACATATAGAAGGGATAGGGTGGAGGGAAGGGGGTGGGGGGTTGGAGCCTTCATCATTATGGACAGCATAGGGATATGCAAGGTTGAGGAAACGGGTTCAGGTAGAGGCTCTGTGGGTCACACTGCAGGGACCAGGGGGTAACCGGGTGAAGATGGGGGTAGTATATAGACAGCCTGGGGAGGAGGAGGAGGAACAGGAGGAAGTACTGGTGGCCAACCTTAAGGCACACTGAGTTAAGTGAAGGGACATCACTGTGTTGCTGGGAGACCTAAAAATGCCATGAGCGGACTGAGTAACTATGGCGTCCTCATCGAGTACAGAGCACCACCTGTTGGACGTCTTCAAGGACGCATTCCTTGCCCAGCTGGTGACTGAGATGACAAGGGAGGTGCGCATCCAGGATCCTGTCATGACAGATGGGGAGTTCCTGAGGGACCTCCTTGTTGGGGACCCACTGGCGGGAAGAAACCATGACACAGTTTTGTTCTCACTAGATCTAGGGGGTGGGAGAACACTCAAGCAGGACAGTGGTGGAGATTAGAGGGGCGGATTTTTTTGGGGATGGAGCGGATCCTTAGGGGCTACCTAGATGAGATCAGGACAAGCACGAGCATGGAGGCACATCAGGAAACTATAAAGAAGGGACTCATGGAGTGTACCATGAGGAATGTAGAATGCCAGTGGCACAATCAAATAAAATGCCGGGGTGTATAGCCAGGGGATAACATGAAGGAGTCGTGAGGTGCTCCTTGCGCTATACAATTTATTTCTTTACTTTTGGTTTGCTGGGTAAGTGCACTAAACAAATTCTGCTTATTTTCATGCATGACCCAGGGGAGGGGGAAACAAATGACTGCTAACTGACCTTGACACACATTAAGCTGTTGGTGTTATTGTTTGTGAATGGTTGCCTGGTTAAACCACACCTTCAATACTGAGTGCAGTTGTGGCGTCCCTACTTAAAACTGGACATTGCATTACTGGAGAGCTTTCAGAAGAGAGTGACCAGGATGGTAATGGGGATAGGGGAAAGGCACTATAAGGAGACACTGGGGGACCTCAACCTGTACTCATTGGAGGACAGAAGAAACAGGGGGATGTGATACAGGTCTTCAAGTATCTCAAGGGAATGGATAGAGTAAGCACTGCATGGGTCTTTCAGCTGAGTGAGATGGGGAGCACAAGGGGGCACTCAACTTGAGGGGGTCTTTCAGCTGAGGGAGCCAGGGGCCACAAGTGGGCACTCAATTAAGCTTGGTGGTGTTATGCTGAGGGAGGGAAACAAGGAGGTGATACTTCACTGAGAGGGTGTTGGAGCCATGGAATGGGTTTTCCAGGGAGCTGGTGGCTGCTAGTACTGTGGAGGACTTCAGGAAGGGCTGGGATAGTTAGAGGGGGAAGGTGCATACAGGAGCCCTGCAGGGAAAAGGGTGGACCATGTAGGTAGAGAGGGCGGGAGGGGGGCTACAAATGGTGCCATGAGAAGGCACTAACCATAGAACAGACTAGATACACCATAGGGCCTAATCTGCTGTCTTCATTGTATGTAAGTATGTAATGGCAGCGCAGTTGTTGGTGTACCAGGGAAATAATGAAAGGTCAGGTGACACTAGCTGCACAGTGCCATGTCGTCATGTAAAGCAACAGTGCAACAAAAAAAGTTAGTGCCAAAAGCTAATTTTCTGCTTTGGTTATAGAATATATTGACATAACTGTTGATTTGTGTTTGCTGGGTGCTCATATGCTGTGTACTGTACCTTTGCATTTTTATCTGGCCCCTTACCCTCATCTGGTCTGCAGTATTATTTATATGCACAAATGAGGTGCCCATCTTCTTTTCTTGATAAATAATTACTTTACAACTTTCATAAAATAATTTATTGTTAATGGAAACTGAAAATGTTACCAGAAAAATAAACTGGAATTCATCTGGCATCAATTAGGAAGAATAAAAGGTGGTGTCAAATTTTAACACACTTTGGTTTCACTGCTGCTTTAACCTTTCATTAATGCCTGTTTAATAACAGCAGTTCTGGAATATATTGGTATGTGTTATGGTCTGCTGCTCAACACAAGGGTTGCTGTGAGGACACTCATCAGGCTGCCTCCTGTCTCACAATGAACCATGTCTGTGGATTAACACTGATTATCAAAAGGGTCTGACAAATAGAGCTTTCTGATTGGTTACAAACTTTCTCTCAGCCCTGTGTTAATCTTTGATTAACGTACATGTATAGCCTAATCATAAGCTGAACAAGGGTTAACACTAGTTAAAAAAAACATTTTTATTATAATAGCAATGAGGCAGTACCAGGGGTTCTGTTAATGGTCAGTTAATCACCATCTAGGGGCATGTAGCACTCGGCTACGCCTTGTGCCACATTACACCCCTAGAGGGTGATTAACAGACCATAAACATAACCCCTGGTTGCTTAAATAACATCATACCCTTTGGAGTATTCTTGATAAGTTAATTGCCACTGGTGTGTTACTTACCTGTTAGGCATTGGAACCTCAAAAACATCATGCCTTACTTCATGCAACTGCACAAGAGCACATCACAGGACCTCATTATCAATGCACACATTATTGAAGCTTGGTCTATGGGTGACACACTGGGCATCTGTAAAAGAAATTGAAATGTTTAGCATAACAAGAATGTAAAGGTAGTTATGTAAGGAAGTCTGCAACACATAAGTATAACTTACCCTGCCGTTTCTCACCAACTGCATTGATGTCACGGCAACAAATGCTCTCTCTCTCAGTTGGCATCACCTCACAGACTTCACATGAGCACCAATCTGTATTTCCTGTCCATTCACCAATGGCCCCACTGTCTCAGTCACTGTCTTCTGATTCTGAGGATGTAACCACTGGGTTGCTAACACTAGGTAATTTACAGTCAGGATATTCTGGGTTCAAATACGTACAGCTGCAGTGTATGCCTACTTCTAAACGTTGGCAGCTCATCCCCACAGGAGTCTGAATATCCTGACATTTCGGTAATTGCACCTAGTTTGTGGAAACAGTAAAACAAAAAAATGTCACAATATGTGCAAAAGCACAAGTACAGTGGTTTGTAGAGAAACGTACTGCACAATATGATCAGCACACAAAGAAAATAGGCACACATGCACAAAAGGATATAATAAGATGACGAACACTCACCAGACATTCAGTGATGGACTGGAAGGAATGTTAGTGAAAAGTAGTGCCGCCCTGACAAGGCCATTCCTCCAATGGCAGTGGTTAGAGACCAAAAGAAGTAAGTGATAATACCCGACAGGATGGGCATTATTGGGATATAATGAACCACTCGGGTGTAATGAGGCCCGGCACCACAGGCGGAAGGCCTTATAGCCCCCTGGAAGGTCCGTTATATCCCATAATGCCCACCTTGGAGGGTATTAGTACACTTAGAAAATGGGCTTACATTATTTTATAATGTTTTGATTTAAAAAAAGTGTTAAATATTATTAAAAATGAACAGAAATGTGGATTGTGTAAAATAGTTCTTTGCCACTAAAGGATGCTGCTGTTTTTGATATGTGTTTTTTTTTTTTTGTAATGGAGTTTCAATTTTTTATAGGTAGGAAGGAAAATGTTAGTTTTAATTTTTTGTGGTCCCTTCATTATGTGTTTGCGATTTGTGGATACGTATGGTTTTGCACATCAGACAGAGAGCGTCAAAAGCGATAGGGAAAGGAAGTATACGAGAGTGAGCGTGGTTGGGAGACTGACTGAAATGCCATTGGCAACTCGGAAGAGGAGCACAGATACGAGGTAGGAAACTGATTTTTTATTTAACAAAAAAAATTTAAAAAACAGACCTAGTTGGGTGTTTTTGCTGCCGTTTCTTTTGTGGGCGAGTGTGGGCACAATGAACGCGACCTGGGAACGGACTGGGTGGTATAAGGAAGTAAATGAGTGAGTGCAGTCGGTGGACTGCCTGAAATGTTGTTGGCGGGTGAGAAGTAGAGTAGAGCCTTGAGGAAATATGTGAGGCAGGTAAAAAAAAAAAAAGAACCAGTATTTTGTTTTTGCCACGGTTTCTGTTGAAGGCGAATGTGGGCAGAATGCAACCTGGGCTATGCCGGGGAGCCACTCACTTAGCGAGCAAGAAACAAATGGCGCTGGCAAAATTCAAAATTTGGGGTGCCCAGGGATACTCTTCGCAACAGGGCATCCCAAATTGGCACTTGTTTTGAACTGGGACGTTGTTAAGAAATAACGGCCCGGGTGGCCTATAGGGTGCCAGTTTCAGTTTACCCATTATCTAAAGAACATTAATGACTTGACATGGCTTAAACTATGTAACAGTGCAAAGGCAAAGTATGAACTACCACAGCAACTAAACTATAACAGGTTGGTAATGCTGACACACAACAACACATATGAGGGAGAACAGACAGATAAAAAAGGTCCCTGCTTTAAACCCAAGTAACAGCTTGCTGTGGATGGGGCATCAGCAGCAGTCTGAATAGGAGACGTACTGTAATTGGCGAAATAAAATAAAAGTACCATTTATATACACAGTTCAAGAGATGCCAACTGTCTCGAAAGCATGTGCTGCCTCACAAGGGGGATTATCTGTTCTTATGATCACTGGACCCAGCAGTGCTTTTTAATGAGTTGGCTGAGAAGATATCAGGAAGGACTTTTGGTAATTCTTTTATGGCTTTCTCCACCAATGTAAATTCATGGGTCCTGGAGTTAGTTGTGATGGTTAGGTGGGAGGATATCACATCGAAATTTTGTTTTAGCTCCATGTAGCACCTGTTTGATCTCTTTTTAGCCAATCTGTCAGTCTTGAACCAGGGGTTACATGTAGTTAATATAGTCTAAAGGTTAGAGAACTGAGATATGAATTGGGAGACCAAGCAGACTGGGGTTTGAGTCCCACAACTGCCACATGCACACAGAGTGAACTTTTTGGGGGGCTGTACTTCACTGCTCTGCTGCCAAGGGGTTTGCAGCACAGCATCAAAGCCGATTGGCAGTTCATTGACATGGACTTCTTCAAGGACCAACCTATGTACAACATGCTAAAAGTAGTGGCCCCATGATGGACATGAGGCACAAGAAGTGCATGGCAACAGACTATATGGGCAGTTCAGCAGTAGGGTGGCAGTCTTGTACACTCAGGCCGGGATATTCAAAGGGTTTGCACCTGGCACAACAGTGTTGCGCCGGCGCAACCCCGCATTGCACCCTGGTGGGATATTGAGAAGGCTGCCTGGCACAGTGCAAATCTCGACGCAGCAGAGCACAATGTAAGTGTATGCAGCGCAGATGCATATGCAGCACATCCCGATATTCAGTCAGGGATGTGTGGCGCATATGCCAGCGCACCCCTGCAGTGCACCGCATGGCAGGGCTCAAAGTTGAGCCTGTGAAACAGTGGAACAACTCCCTGCCACCCACAGGTGGGCTGCTGTATTGCAAGGAGCAACACAGCAGCTGCCAGTCGTGGGTGGCCGACCGCCCACCCAGGACACACACAGCACCCACATAACCCCTGGTAGTCTAGTGGTACCCCCCCTCCCATGTCCCCGATCAGCGGGTAATGTAGATTTAATTATGCCCTGGTAATCTAGTGGTAACCCCCGCCACCCGTTGCCACGATCACTCCGTACAACACATCCCTGGTGATCCAACCCCTCCCACCCACACAGAACCCCATGCCCACCCCACTCCCCCCACCATCTTTGGTGGGCGGCTGCAACTCACCTGCATACCGCCTGGCTGCCCAACGAATGACAGGTACAGTATGGACTGTAAGCCCATTGGTCCACAGTGTGGACCAATGGGCTTGCAGGGCACACTGTACTAGACAGACCCAAATATGTGAATGACTTCAATCACATATATGGGACTGTCTAGTACAGTATGCCTTGCAAGCCCATACTATACCTGTCATTCGACTTGCACAGCACACTGTACTAGACAGACCCAAATATGTGAATGACTTCATTCACATATATGGACTGTCTAGTACAGTATGCCCTGCAAGCCCAAACTGTACCTGTCATTCGGTGGGCAGGCGGCCGGGCAGTATGTGGGCAGGTTGCAGCCACCCACTGATGACGGGGGCGGGTAGGCATGGGGTTCTGTGTGGGTGGGAGGGGTGGGGGTGCCACTGATCACCAGGGATGTGTTGTATGGAGCAATCACGGCAACGGGCGGGGGGATACCACTAGACTACCAGGGCATAATGAAATCTACATTACCCGCTGATCAGGGACACAGTGGGGGGGTACCACTAGACTACCAGGGCATACTTAATTCTACTTCAACCGCCGATCGGAGACACGGGAGGGAGGGGGTACCACTAGACTACCAGGGAATTGTTGTACTGCGGTTTTACCATGATCATGGCTATGGGGGCGGGGGATGCCCCGGGAACCCCACTGTGCACAGGTCATTCTGTGCACGGCACCAGGTGCACTTTGCTGGGATGCCCGGTGCAAGGCATGCAAATGGGGCCAAAATGACATGCAAATGGCCCCTGTTGTGCCTTGCATATATTATGGCCTCATTTGCATGTCCTCTGTTGAATATCACGGGTGATACGCCCAGCGCAACTGCATTTGCGCTGGTGCATCCCCGTGCACCCTATCTGTGGCTTGTGCTGGTGCAGTGCCACTGCGCCACGCACAGTATGTGCACCAACCTTGTCATATTCAATGATGCTCAGCCATGACGCATCACTGTTGAATATCACCTGGTCTTGGCCCTGGCGCAGCCCAGTTGTGCTGCATCCTGGCTTGCGCCACTGCCCGGTGCAGTCTGAATATCTGGGCCTGATTGTTTTATGCAGAAAATTACAGGTCATAGGGTTACAGATGTGGATGGTCAATAAAAAGTGTGTCATGGCCACATACATACTCTGTCTGGCCCGGATATTCAGAAGAGTTGCGCATGGCGCAACAGTGTCGTGCCATGCGCAACCCACTGATGCACCCCAGCGCGATATTCAAATGGGGATTGTGCCTGGCATAAATCCCGATGCGTCTGAGCGCATCAGTAATGTATGCGGCGCAGGTGGGGGGGCGTGCCCATGCATACTCCGCACATCCCGATATTCAGCCCAGGATGTGCTGAGTCCATGCATACGTAACCCCTACTTGCACTGCACACAGGTGAGCCAAAAAAAAAGGAACAACAGCTGGCCACCCACAGGTGAGCTGCCATATTGCAAGGCGCAACACTGCAGCTGCCACCTGTGGGTAGGCACCTGAGCTCCGGCTGCACCTTCGTGGCGGGGCCCCCTATGCCCGATTGTGGGCATCTGTTGAAATAAAAACAGTCCTATATCCCTGGTGGTCCAGTGGACTGCTCGCAGCCCGATCACAGGCTTCAGTATGAAACTGATTCGTCCAATATCCCTGGTGGTCTAGTGGACCACTTGCAGCCCAATCACAGGCTTCAGTATGTAAGTATACCGTCCTATATCCCTGGTGGTCCAGTGGACCGCTCACAGCCCGATCACGGGTTTCAGTATGAAACTGATTCATCCAATATCCCTGGTGGTCCAGTGGACTGCCTGCAGCCCGATTGCAGGTTTGGTGACATAACCGCCCATATCTCGTGGCCAGTGACCGCATCTGATCGCGGGCTTCATATGTAGCAGGTTCAGCCTCAGGTCCAGTGATCGCCGCTGGCTTCCATCGGGCACACGCCCGCCTGGTGGTCTGCCTTCTTTCACGCCACCGAGTTGCCCCCCCAGCCGGGCCGGAGGTGGCAGCATCCTCATTTACCTGCCGCCGGCGACTGACATCGTGATGGTAGGGCTGTATTCTATGGTCCGCAGCATGAGCCACTGCGTGCAGCAGCCCGCATCGCACAGAGTCCAGATCTGTGAATGGATCCATTCACAGATCTGGACTGGTGTAAGTACGGCTGCATGCCCATTGGCTCACGCTTGTGGACCAGTGGGCATACAGCCCTACCGCACAGTGTCAGTTGGCGGCGGCGGGCGGCAGGTGGGTGGGTGCTGCCGCCTGCCACTGACTGGGGAGCGGGGTGGTGGGGCTCAGTGGGCGGGTGGGGAGGGAGGTACCACTGGACCACCAGGGATATTGGACGCATTATTTTCATACTGAAGCCCGTGATCGGGCTGCGAGCGGTCCACTGGACCATCAGGGATATAGGACAATTGATTATTATGCTTAAGCCCCTGATCAGACATACAGTGGTCCACTGGACCACCAGGGATATTGGACGTTTTTATTTTAACATATGCTTGCGATCAGGCTGCAAGCAGTCCACTGGACCACCAGGGATATGGGACGATTATGTTTATTCATAAGCCCGTGATCGGGCTGCAAGAGGTCCACTGGACCATCAGGGATATTGGATGATTATTTATATCTACATATGCCCACAATCGGGCAGAGGGGCGCATTGCCGCACTGTGCAGGGGGCGTCGGTCCCCGACGGGCTGCTGTCTGGCAGGGCACCAGGCGCAAGTCGCCAGGGATTGGCGCACGTGCATGCAAATGGGGCAATTATAACATGCAAATGGCCCCATTTGCACCTTGCATACATTATGGCCCCATTTGCATGTGCATCTTTGAATATCGCGGTTGTTGCGCATAGCACAACGGAACTTGCCCTAGTGCATCCCCCTGCTCCACTCTGGCCACTTGCGCTGGCGCAGTGCCACTGCACCATGCGCACTGCAGGTGGCCAGGGTGCGATATTCAACGATGCTGTGCCATGGCACAGCTCCGTTGAATATCACCCTGTCAACGCCCCTGCGCAGCCAAGTTGCACTGCGCCCAGGCTTGTGCCACAGCCTGGTGCAATCTGAATATCCGGGCCAGTGTCTACAGTATGGATGGCACAGGGTGAATATTGATTTGGACAGCCGGCACTTTCAGTGACTGTATGTACACAGCACCACTGTGTCCAAGAATAAGTGAGTTCCATTGCTGCATAATGAGTCTGAGGAAACAAGTACTGTCTTTGCCTATCCATACACCCCCTGGTTTGCACAACATAAATATTCATTTGGCAAGCCTGACCATGCACTATGACTGTATAATGTCTGTTTGGACCACAGTACTGTACACCTACCCCCCCACATACACACAACCCTCAACTCAGCTGAGCACAAAAGACGTATTTATTTTGCAAACCTCACATGAGTAAGTACACACGCACACACAAAACACACACATATTTACTTTATTGTATTTCTCTGTTGGACTAACATTTCTCTTTGGAAGCCTACTGGGTGTTTCTCATCCCCACCACACCTCCACAGTGTTTGGCTCAGGACAATATTTATTTGAACAGCCAGCACTTTCAGTGACTGTATGTACCCAGCACCACTGTGTCCAAGAATAAGTGAGTTCCATTGCTGCATAATGAATCTGAGGCAACAAGTACTGTCATTGTCTATCCATACACCCCCCGGTTTGCACAACATAAATATTCATTTGGCAAGCCTAACCATGTACTGTGACTGTATAATGTCTGTTGGGACCACAATACTCTAGACATCTCTTCCCCCCCAAACCCTCAACTCAGCTGAGCATGACAGAGTTATTTATTTTGCAAACATCACATGAGTAGTACACACACACACACACACACACACACACACACACATTTACTTTTGGAGTCTCTACACCTCTCCCCACCCCACCCAACCCTCAACTCAGCTGAGCACAAAAGAAGTCTATTGGGTATTTCTCACCCACACCACACCTCCACTGTGTTTGTCTCAGAACAATTAATTATTTTGGAAGAATGAGGTGTACATTTAGGGCACTTACCAAGGGCATTGTGACTGGGAGTTAATGATACATATGCTCCAATATTATACATGTGCCAAGCAGCAAAACGTTCTGTAAATCTGATATTTACAAGGCTACTGAACTGAATGGGGACATATATGTTGTGGGTAATTACAATCAACATGAGATGGGGCAGATTACAGTACTGTACAGGATTTCAGTTGCGAGAAGAACACTATTCAAATTTTGGAAATATCACTTGGAAAACATTTAAAAATTACAGCACTAAGCCCCTTACAGACATCCATGCATAGACAGGATGCTATGCAGCACCTGGCATACCAAACTACTTAATGGACACAACCGGGTGTTAATCAAGCACATCAAACTTTTGCATTGCTATTGATTTTAGGGACTGAACATCCAAAAGATAACATGCTGTGTTGTGAATAAACTTACACTCAGATGACAGGACAGCAGATTTAAATGACAGAAAGTCACCACGCTGCTTGTACTGGCACAAACAATAGGGAAAAAAGCAGAGCCCATCGATCGCGTCACTTCCAGTGATCACGAGGTTGGAGAGGTGGCAACATGGCACAGGGACACAGAGACAACATATTTCAAGAAAATAAGGTATTTAAATAACTTTTTAAATCAGAGGGATTCAGAATAACATGATAATCTGCACTTACAGGGCAAGGTTTGAGCGACAGTACTGTTCTCTTCCCCTTTAAGTGGATTGGTTGACTAAAAATATAAGGGAGACTCAGGGCATGGCACAGGAACATTTGTCATTAGCTTGTAGGAATGAGTGGAGCTCTTTCTTAAAAGTCAGCTGAGACTGTGAGCTCCTGATGTGATCCGGGAGGGCATTCCAGAGCCTTGGTGCAGCTGCAGCAAAAGCACATTCCCCCATTTTCGTTGTGCTTCGAGGGACATGGAACAAGGGTCTACCAGTGGATCTCAGTGGCTATGGCTGAGAGCTATGGTGTAGCATACCAGCCGGGGATTCGGGTGCTCCAGCTCAGATAACATTGTCTATGAGGCAGCTCACTGTGTATTGATTAGTGGATGAGGGGGACAGCCACCCTAGACTGTTATAGAGCATACAACGGTGGGTACGTTTGGGGACAGCCAGGGCAAAATGACAGATATTGTTGTAGCAAATGTCCCATTTTTGCACAGCTCCTTTATTAGAGCCCAGAAAAGCCATAAGGCCATAGGTTAGTCTTGGCTTGAGAATCCATTGAGCAATGACTAGTCTTGCAGTAGCCATTAGAGATGATCTGACTGTATAAGCTATACCCATCAGGGTCAGGAATTGCAAGACGTATGGCACGGGACTTGATTTGAGGGCAAAGCCAAACATCATGGCCACAGTCATTTTTGCATTTAGCAGGAGATTCTTTTGCCACAGCAAGGTAATCAGACAATTGAAGTCAGTCTTTAGGATGGCATTTATGGATGCTGGGTCCTTGTTACTGGTGTAAAGCACTATATCATCTGCATAAAGGATAACAGAGGAGAGACCGGGTGGTTTAGGCAGGTTATTGATAAAAAGGGAGAACAACAATGGTCCAAGAATGAATCCTTGGGGGAGACTGAGGCTGGTAGGAGCAAGATCTGATTTGATTCTGTTGATTTCCACAAACTGAGTATGATCAGTGAGATAGGAGGTGAACCAGGAGGTGGCATCTCACAAGAAACTGAGTGAGATTAGCTGGTCCAGCAGTAACGGATGATTGACCAAATCAAAGACCTTAAGAGATCAACAAAGATAGCCCCAGTGAGGAGGCCCTTGTCCATTGCCTGTTTTATGTCATTGATGAGCTGTAAGAGTGCTGTATTTGTGATGTGGGACTTTTTAAATCCATGCTGAGCGGGGGTAAGTAGCTTGCTGTGATAAAGGTAGTATGACACTTGTGTTGCAACCAGCTTTTCCAAGATCTTGCTTAGGACAGCGAGGATGGCTATAGGGTGGTAGTTATTTACACTTAGGGAATCATCTTTCTTATACACAGGTACTACCCTCGCAATCTTCCAGACAGCTGGTACCACTCCAGTGGTGATAGATAGGTTGAGGACTCTCGTTAGAGGTGCGGCATAGGCAGAGGCAGCAGTTTTTAGGAATATTGGCAGTACTCCATCTGACCCTACAGATCAACAGGCTGCGATGGATTTTAAGAGTCATTGACCCTCCCCCGTAGTTACCAGCCTTAGGTTGAAAGTGCATGATCTATTATCCTTACCGGCAGTGATTGGATCAGGGTAATTTCCTAGTAGGTTGGTGTATTCTGAGAGGTCAGAGAAATTAGAGTTCATAGCACTGGTTATAGTATGCAGGTCGTTACAGTTGATACCATTCAGTTGATATCATTCAGTGTCATTTCAGTGATATCTGTCTTGCTTCCCTGACCCATCAGAGACTTTATGTGAGACCAAAAGCCTCAGGAGTCACTCACATTGTTCTGTAGCAGCTTCTTACAATAGGCTCACTTTGCTTCCCGGATGTCTCTCTTGTTTTTCATTAAGGTACTTTTCCAATGAAGACTGGGAAACTCACAAAGAATTTATGGGATTTTACCACACTGAAACAACTGATGCTGCATCCCTTTACAAAATTCTGGAAGATATGCTTCTCAGAATTGACCTGCCTCTTTCTGATTGTCGGAGTCAGTTTTACAACAGAGCCAATAACATGTCAGTTAAATTCACTGGGCTCCAAACCAGGGTGAAAGAATGAGAACTAAGAGCAGTATTCGTTCACAGTACTGCCCAGTTCCTGAATATTGCCATGCAGGATGCCCTACAAAATATCCTAGCATGTCATGACTGCTTTTCGATGATGAAAGATCTCATTAATGCCATAAGGGAGTTGCCAAAGCGTCTGTCAACATTCTTCAAATCTTCTCATCCAATGGCACCAGAATGGAGGTCTGTGCGTCCATAAAATATCTTGCCATACATATAGACCAAGAGTTAACCCTAAACTTGCATGTTGAGGTTACCACTAAGACCCTCCATCAAAAAATGGGCCTATTATACAGACTAGGTGGGTTCCTCTCCAGTGAAGTTCGCTTGGCAATCACCACAGGAACCCTCCTCCCCGTTCTTCTTCTTTATGGTGCTCCCCTTATACAATCTCTCTGGGGTACTGAACTTGCCAAACTCAGAGTCCTCTATCATAAAATTGCCCACTTTGCAGCTGCTGCTCATCCCCGTGATCACCACTGCAATGTTCTCATGTCACTGAACTGGCCAACATTTGAGGCAAGACTTGCCTATCCTACTCTCTGCCTTGCTTTCAAAATGGCCAGATTATCAGCCTCCCCCAGCCTCAGTGGATTTCTCCAGTTCAAGTCTATTAAGCATGAGCTAAGGTCAGCTACCCACCCCGCCCTGGATGTCCCTAGGTTTAGATCCCATGCTGGTGATAAGTCCTTTGCCGTCTCTGCCCCGGCCCTCTAGAATAGCCTATCCTCGGTGGAGATTACTGCTCTACTCTGAACGCATTCAAAGCTGCCCTAAAATCACACATAGAAACATAGAATTTGATGGCAGATAAGGACTGCTTGGCCCACCTAGTCTGCCCATTTCCCTACCTAACAGATAAGCTGCAGATCCTAGTTAACCAACAGCCTACTTCCTCCTACCCCCCACTAGAATTGCCTTATGTCTGTCCCATGCATTCTTGAATTCTCCCACTGTTTTTGACTCTACAACCTCCTCAGAAAGGCTGTGCCATGCATCCACAACCCTCTCTGTGAAGAAATACTTCCTCACATTACCTCTGAGCCGTTCCCCCCTCTATCTTCAAATTGTGCCCCCTTGTTCTTGCACATTTCTTTTTCTGAAAGATGCTACCCTCTTGGACTTCATTGATTCTCTTAAGGTATTTGAAAGTTTCTATCATATCTCCCCTCTCCTTCCTTTCCTTGAGGCTATACATCTTAAGCTCCTTCTGTCTTTCTTCATATGTCTTCTGGTGCAGACTCTGCATCCTTTTTGTTGCCCTCCTCTGGACAACCTCCACAATATCTATGTCTTTGTGGAGAGGGAGTCTCCAGAACTGTACACAGTACTCCAGACGTGGTCTTACCAACTATCTGTACAGAGGGCCAACAACTTCCTGTTTTCTACTGGTGATGCCTCTCCCTATGCATCCCAGTATCCCCCCAGCCCTCTTTACTGCCTTCTCACATTGCTGGCCCACCTTTATGTCACCTGATATGACTACCCCAGGTCCCTTTCTATTTTGTTGTTGTCAGTATCTCACCCCCCCCCATTGTGTACTCTTCCCCTGGATTTTTGTTTCCCAGGTGCATTACTTTGCACTTCTTTGCATTGAATCTAAGTTGCCATACATTTGACCATTCCTCCACAGGCTCATGGTGAGTCAGTGCACTTGTACTTGAAGCAGGGGATCCTATTCTTGTGTATCTGCCTGACCACTTGGTCTACCCCCTAGTCTGCGCCTCCTACTGATTAGCTCCTAACCCATATATTCTTCCAGTTGAGTTGGTGTCCTACTCTAGCAGATAGAAGTGCACACATTTTTTATGTTACTGCTTATGAAATGTCTTGTTGCATAAAGTGACTTGTTGTTGTTTGCCATGTAAACTAACCTCATCTAACTATGTACCGTTACTGTTGCTTGTTCTGCTATTGTCTCCTGTATGCAAATGGTGTCTCTATTCAATGTAATTAACTCCGGGTCACCCCTGAAAAGGTGACCCTGTTGTCTCAGGGGGCCTAACCTATCAACAAATTTCAATAAATAAATAAATAAAGATGAAGGCAAGCCTTCTTTACGTCCATTGTGCACAACAAGATGGACACTGAGGATCAGCAGTATCATATCTTTGCTCTGCAATTACAAGGCCATGACTAACTGCCTGGAAGAATTTAGTCACACTTCTGCTAATGATTTTGACTCAAAATGCAGTGGGTTCTCGAAGCAACTCCAATCTTTTTTCACCTACTTTACATTAAAAGTTATTCTGAAAGCCATGGGTCCTTTAGAAGAAGTTAATGCACAAATTCAGAGTCCAAATGAGTTGCTCTCCAACTTTCTCAGAAAGGTTGACATATTGCAAGAGTTGCTGAGTGGGATGCGCACCGACTCATCCTATGATCACTTTTGGGAAACAAACGTAGAGCAGGCAAAAGTTCTCAGTTTAAAAGAGACTTCACTTCCTAGAAAATGCAACCCACCAAGATGGCTTGACAAAGGAAGCTCTCCACACACCTACAGTGACCCCAAACACTATTTTTGTCAACAATACTTTGAGATAATTGATGCGTGCAAGGTTCCGATTGGGCAGTGGTTTTCTTCAGAAGGCTTCACATCAGCCGTCAAATTGGAGAATCACATCATTAATACAGTAGGTGGATCACAAGAGGAAATTGTCCATGTCAATGAAGCATTCAAAGGTGATATCAACAGGGACAGGCTAGCTCTTCATTTACAAATGCTGAGTGATATTTGCAAATACAGAAATTGTGTGCTTATTTCAGTGAGCGAAGTGAAGAATGTCTGAAAGAAAATGAAGACCTGAGTGACATGCTGTCTGAAGCTGCGACTCTGCTGAAGTTGTTCTACACAATTCGGGCAGCAATATGCACTGCCAAATGATCATTCAGCAGCCTACAAAGACTAAATAGTTACTTGTGAGCCACTATGAGCCAAGACTAATTCAATCACTTGGCAGTGCTACACGATCACAAGAATCTTACTGAAGAAATAAACATTGAAAATCTCTTTAATGACTTCATTGTGTGAACTGAACAGCGCCATACTGTTTTTGCTCTTCAGTAAAGTGTAAGTCCTATATGCACTTTAGGTTGACTAATATAAATGCTTGATTTATACACTAGTTTTCTAATAGGGTTGATGTTCTCCCATATACTTGCTTAAACTCATTATTGTAGTGTAGTGCATCATGCTGTATGTCCATATGACATACACAAATGAAACACAATAACAATTTCAATTTTTTGTTTAAGTATCCTTTAAGAAGATGTTTGACCCTCTGAGGCAACAGCTATGGGGCTGGGTGTTGTGCACTCACTCTTAGCACCAGCATGGCTCTGCATCACATACAGAGGTTGACTTAGTTTAATTATGAATGTACTGATCCAGCGGAGCACAGAAAATGGGTTGACAGCATGGAGGAATTTCGAAGGACAGCTGGCGCCTGCCAAGCTCAAGAAGAGGACTCAAGACAGTGACTGTTAACTGAAGTTACTGAATGCTAATCAAGTCTACTTGTTCTTCATTTTGTTTACTGCATTCCCAGACTGAGACAGGGCTCTGACAGTACAACTACTGTACACAAGTGCTAATTTTACATTCTGAGCCGCTGTATTTCAATGTTCATCGGGAGTGCTTTATTTATATTCCAACAGCTTTTATGTCTTGAAAAGTTTTAGTTTCTCTGGAGAGGTACATTTTAAGTATCTCTGAAGAGGTATTTTGATATGACGGTGCAATCAGGAAGGTAGGAATGAAAGTGGGACATTGTTATCTCTGCTGTGTCACAAACTACATGTAGCAGGATAAGCTGTATACCAGTAGGATATTTTATTTTCTCCCATACTTAGTAGGGCCATTTATGTTACTAAAGTTTGTATTTCAGATTACTTATGGGGATCTCTGCAAAATTTTGCTGCAGTTACAAGATATTACTGTTCCAAGTGGAATTTATTACAAAAGAATCTTGATAGCAAGTTTTATGATGTTATGTTGCTGTTACCTGTTGGGAGCTTCTTGAAACACTTTGTATGCCTTTTAACGTATTAGGATTAAATGGGAACAGTGGTTGTTTATAGCCATGTTTCTCATCCATTTGTCATTCTATGTTTTTTCTCTAGAGTCCCACAGATCTTGGTCTGGTTGGCAGCCTGGAGTTTTTAAATGACATCTTTGCAGTCCTAATCCATGTATGACTGGGTACCCCATATGTTGTTGCTGTACCTAACATCATGTTATGGACTATATTGTCATTACTATTCTAACATGAGTGACAAACCATTATGTACTATAATGGTGGTTCAGTATGAGGGTGGGACAAATCTGGAATGACAACGAGACAGTCACCAACTATCCTGAAATCAGCTACCACAGGAAAAAAGGGGGAAAAAAGATTAATGACACTTGTGCAGTTTCAGCAGCGGGAAATAGAGGGTGGCAGCCAGTAGAGAACACGTGACACTTTGGGTGATCATTCAAGAGTGAAAAAAAAGCAGCTAGAATGAAGCTAGCTGCCAAATAAAGACACAAAATACTGAGCTAAAAAAGATCCAGTGAGCAAAATAAAAAGGGGCCTAAGTCATAACTGTACTTTACTGCCAGAAAATGTTTTTAGGAGGGTGACACTAAAGGGTGGGAAGGACCATGACCTGGGTATATCCCAAGGCAAGGCAGATGTCTGAAAGAATGAAAAAAAGGACAACTTTGGCAGGAGACCTGTGAGGAACCAATTGACTGGAGTAGGAGTGGATGGGAAGGACCAAGACCATGGTATATCCCAAGAGAAGCTGAATTTATATTAAAAAAAAGAAAAAAAGAAACAGAAAAACATACAAAAGTTGTGAAGAAGACCTGGGTGAGTCCAAAGACAGACAAAGGATACTTTTCACTTTTCTACTGAAGCAAGAGGTAGGAAGGTGTTTACCTGGGTGATTCCCAGTATTTTTTCTGCAAAAAAAGAGAAATTATTTTTTTGTCTGTTTTTTTGTTCTGAGGAACGAATGAGAAAGTCTATAGTTTACCTGGGTGCAGACAGTGATATGGTACATGCATCCAATACTTACTGACCTGACTAAAAAGAAAGCAACCAAACATGCAAGTGGCCTCTGAGGAAGAATAAGTATAAGAAATAAAGGGTTAATTAAGGAGCTGTACGTGACACACAAGAACAGGCCCAGCACCACAACTGAGCCATAAGACTTAATAGTTGATAAGCCAGATAAAACATACAATGTACAATCCAGCAGCTCTGTAAAAAAACAAGATAAAGTCCAACAAAGGTGGCTAACTATATACAGTGGTTGTTATACACAGGTTGCTCGGTACCACGGTGTATCACTCGGTAACACTCGGTACTGAGCTGTGCGGTGCATTAGTAAGGCGGTACCTCCTTACCATGGTGTGGATTGTCCTGTTACAGTAGCTGTTTAAAAGTGATTAAAATGTACTTCCTCACATGGCCACAAGATGGCCACCTGAGCCATCACATCAATAATGCGTGTCTTTGGAGTACATTGATTTTTCTGCCCCAATCAACCAGCGGATGGCATCTGGTTTCGATGCAGAGACACTGTCAGAAGCCCTGGTAGTCTAGCGTTTCCCTCTCCCTGGCCCAGTCCTCTTTATACTTTCTAAAACAAGCCCTGGTAGTCTAGCACCCCCCCCCATCTTGACTGCCTTTATACTTTAAAATATTTCTTTGTAGTCTAGAAGTCTCCAATCACTGACCCAATCCCCGTTGTTTTGTAGCTAGAGAAAGAAAGTGAACTTGCACTGTTAGTATCACACAATTGAAGTAAGTAATCTAAAAACATGGTTTTTCTTTTCCTCTTTGGCAAAATGTTTTCTAGTCACTTTTCCACCTCTCTCTCAATAAAACTGAATGTTATGTATTTCCACTGATTCTGTTGCTTTCCTGCTGTATGCTGCAATTATTGCGCTTGACATTCAATTACAACACCATCTGCCTCAATTTATATAGAAACACATATTCACCTTTGTTTTTTTTATTTAAAATATCCTCCAAAGACACAAACTTCCAGATTTATTTTTCAAAGTATTAAGGGGATTGGGTTCAGGGTTAACAGTGCTGTAACTGAGAAAAAGTCAAGAACAATAATGGCAGCACGCAGCAGAAAATCAATGAAATAAGTGGAAATACTGTACATACAATCCAGTTTTAATGAGAGCGAGTATGACACTGAACCCAGCACTTAAACTTGTGCATAATCATAGTGTAGGAGTGTAAAACAGCAGCTGTACCCCAGTCATTAGAAATAAAATGCATTCACTATGTGAAGCACATTGAACTAATACAGAATACTGTACCTCATTTCTAAACTACAGTAGAAACAAGGACAGAAGTGCAAACTCATTTTTCAATATCTGTAACCTGTAATTACTATCATAACATATCTAAAAAAGAACACCACATTAAAACAAAGGTTACAGTTTTAAAGCTGATATACCATAATGTAATTATAATATAGCATACCTCTGCTACTACCTAGGAAACTCTATATACTGTACAGTAAATGCTACTGCCTTCCAAGTTTAAAAATTAAAATTGCAGCTTTGGCAAACTCTGGAGCACATGAAAAGGTTATTTGCTGTTAAAGTGAAATTTACGATAACAGACCTATCAAGTTAGTACAATACACATTTTTAAATATTTGTTAAATTGTTGTATATCAAACCAGAACTATTACATGCATAATGTAAAAAAAAGGGTGCTACAATACGTACAGTACTGTATGTCAGCAGTAGTTAGCGCATCAAGTTTTTTTTACAGTATGTTATTTCTTATTTCATAATGAAAGTTTTCTGAATTTGACTGTAACCTTTGCTTGCTCTATGCAATATAAAGATTAAGTAGCAAGACAAATAATAACATGTGGGCTGTGTTCATTCATGGTGGAACCAATGGCGAGAATTTCAACAGCGGCCGGTCACGGTGCTACAGATAACTTTTTCAAAACAATGTTGGAAATTACCCTCTAAACATTCAGAACCAGATGCAGAGACCCCAGAGCAAACTCTATGACCAGATCAGGAGCAGAGAGGTAAAAAATTGAGGCTTATGCAAAACAATGTGAAATATGATTTTAAAGCCTGCAGTCAGCAATCATTACCAACTGCAGACAGAAGCAGATCAACTACATAAGCTCTACGCTGATGTTAGTAGCAGGCCACCACCACAGAAGTACGTACAACAAACTTATATTAGGTATTGAATGGTTCTAGAAGGCCTGGTGTGATTTACAACACATTATGAGCTGCAATTGTCTGGCAGTTCAAAAGGAGATCCAGCTGCCCCCCCCCCCAAGAGATCACCCACCCTTTTCATGTTTTATTAGGGGAAAGGAGTCTTTTTTTCTGTTTAACTATTTACAACCATAGTACAAAATTTTAAGAAGTCAGTGTTACCCCCTTACCCCCAAAACAAACATTCACAGTGTCCATTGTTACCCAGAATTACGAAAACTTTCAATTAATTTCTCTTTTTTTTTTTCTTGCCAACCAGTTTTAAAACAGTCTACTGCTGGTTAACATGGCACCATCCCCCAAACCCGACCTCTAACTTAGCATAAATTACACTGCACCACCCTTGATCCCGTCACCCATGACAGCTATTCTGAGCTGAAATAGTACCACTGAGATTATACACTTTTTTGGCCAAAATGTACAGCAAAAAGATGCAAGAAGAAAATTTTGTTTTCATTCTCACAGCTTTGCATGAATTAACATACCCACTTACTCCACACCCCATATTCTGCCCCATTTAAATGCACTGCCGTACTTCTCTCAGATAGCTACGTCTTCTAGCGCACATGGGGTCTATAATCCTTACATGCTGTTGTGAAATCATCCTTTGCCTCCTAGCGCCAGCCGGCGTACAGCCTTAAACATACATGGGGTCTGTAGTACTCAAATGTTGTTATGCAATTATCTTTTACTGACCAGACCTAACCGGTATCCTAAATCTTATGTATTTATGTATATTTGTATATAAACTCAGCTTTGGCGCCTTGCCCATACTGTGTATTGTAACTAATGTATGTCGTTTGCATAACCTGCATCCATGTTTCAAACAGGTCCATCTTGAAAAAGAACTCTGCTCAACGGTGATTTCCTGTATAAATAAAGACTTGATTGATTGATTGAACATAGAGGATTTATAGGCTTTTTCACAAAGTTGCTGTGGCAGTCTTATTTTTTATGCTCTACCACAGTCTCAAGAGGTCATGGATAATAGCACTGGAAGCACCTCTGAGCTTAAATATATTTTGTTTTGTAAACAAGCAGCAGTTATTATTTTATTTATTCCCTCAGAGCAAAATAGTTTTCCTATCATGAACCATAGTAACAGGCCATTTTCTTGTTATGCTAGTCTCTGTCTCATCCACTCCATGCAAAAGTGTTGCTTATATCTCTTCAACTTCTGCTCTTAAATAATAAAACAATGACTGCTGTCTCTTTAAAAAGCTAAATATATTTTAGCTGCTAAAATACAGTATGTAGTTCATTTTCACTCTTCTGCTCTTGATGTGTTCATTGTGGTCTGAGTGAACTCACAGCTTTGCTTGAATTAACATAAATGATTTACAGGCATTTTCCCAAAGTTGTGTGTCAGATGGTCATATTTTGCATTGGTTATGGTCATATTTTTTATTTCCCAAAATTGCTACGTCAAATGGTCAGATTTGTTTCTGCTCTACCACAGCCTCAAGAGGTCATGGATAATAGCAATGGAAGTGCATCTGGCACTGGTGCACAAATTGTAAATCCCTCAGAAGTACAAACATTCATTTAATGCTAAAATCAGTTGCTTAATTGGGAAAGGCAAAATATAAAGGAAAATAAACTGTACATAGCAGACATGTTTTATGTTATACTGCTAACACCTCTTGCTACAACACCCACAGCAAATATTCCACTACCTGAGTATACTGTAAATAACTCACTACAGTATGTCCATAGGCAGTGGATCACCGTTTGCCACAAGTCCCAGAATCAGAATCCAAATGTCCACCACTCTGTACAAACTCTTTGTTTTGTCTGGAATTTCATTTATCAAAGAAAAAGAAACCACAATTGACAAATTATGAAGGTGAGATGTAAACAGCTGTTTTACATGGAGTGAGACAGAATACTGTAGCATAACAAGAAAATGACCTGTCACCATGGCTCATATTAGGAAAACTAGTTTGCTCTGAGGGAAAAATAAATAAAAGAATGACTGCTGCCCATTGTAAAAAAAAAACGAAATATATTTTAGCTGCTAAAATATAGAGTTCATTTTCACTGTAGGACAGAAAAGACTAAGGACAATTTAGCCTAAAACCAAATTCTACATAAAAATAACTATATGTAGCACATCAGGGAAAGTGAGTGTTTGCAGTGAATGACACAAAATAGGCAATGTTATCTTTAATACACAAACGTGAACACACCAAAATTTGCAAACCTGCTAGATAAATCCATGAATTTAAGTGCCAACTCACTCTCACTGTACTAAGGTTTCAGTATTTTGAAAATTACAGTTTCATTAGCAGCATATTTAGTTATTTTTTTAAATAAAAACAATAATAAAAAAAACAATGGGGTGGGGGGAGTGGGGCTGGGACACTATTTGCCAGGTTGGAGGGGTTTGCCACAAGAGCACCAGTGTATAATGAGTGAAAATGCTTGCTAAAAATAGAGCTTGTTACCAGGTGCCACCGAGGAGCACAAGGAGGCTAACTGATTTGCTCAAGTCGCACAGCAACAAGTGTGGGCTGTGTGATTCAAACCCCCAGTCTCCAAGTTTGCATCTCAGTTCTCTGAACCACTACCATATACCGTATTGCCACCTCAAATAAATATTTAATAAGATGGCAGATATGCAACTTCAGAGTGTCTCACAAAAAAGTTAATTTTTAATAAAGCCGTTGAAGGCATTTTAGTAAAAAAAAAATAATAACCCTGGTGGCTAGCAATCCCCCTTATTGTAAAAAAGATATTTCCCTGGTGGGGCAGTCACTATGATTTTACACAATTGGTATAACCAGCAAAATATCTAAATGGGGATTTAAACTTGTTTATGCAGAGTATTTTTAAAACCCACTGTTCCAATGAAAAGAAAATGGGAGTATATATAGTTATATGTACAGTATATAATATGCCAAATATTACATTTAACTTAAGAAAGCAGCTGTCACTATTTGGGAACAGAATTATGTTAAGTTACATGAATGGGTAAAGCAGAAGGCACTCTGACAAGGTAGTACTGTGCGTTGCTGCAAATGGTTCTCTGATTTCTGAAACAGTAAAACATTTTAGAAACAAAGTTGCAAATTATATATACATTATCTCACATTGTTTACTTCTCAAAATAAACTTTGATACAATGTACACTATTACCCTTCTGTGCCTCACACTGTATGCTGTATACCCTAAGCCTGTTTCAGCTCTTGTTCTGTCCTTACCACCATACCGCTCAACCTTTTATCACTGAAATGAGGGACACAGACACTCAAAATGAGGGACAACGAGGGACACGGACCCTCATAATCAGGGACTCATCTTCAAACATGGACATACTTTACAAGCTCAGAACACTGTAGAACCCATTGTTTAGTTGCACCAGATGTATTTTTAATTTATTATCTTAAAATATGAATTTCTGCTGTAAAGTCTGAATTTGCAGCATATTCTCTCTATGGGCAGCACCTCCATGAGGGAGAGATGAGGGACAGTGTAATTTTGAGGGGTAAAGTGAGGAAAGTCCCTCATAATCAGGGACAGTAAAGAGATATGCTTACCACCACCACCACCCACCCCCCCCCCATCCACACACACACACAGAACCCCAAGAAGGCAATCCCATTCTGGACTGACATGGCCCTGCAGTGGAGCAGCCTGCTCTTATTTGGTCCCCCCCCCAACTGACCCATAGACAGGACTGGAGGACCCCACTGATAAAAAGAAAATCCCTCCTATCTCAGCAGCTCCATCCACACCGATGCATCAACAGGACCCAACTGGCAGTTATAATCAAAATATCCTCCACTAGTACAACAAAACAAAAATATAGAGCATATCACAAAGTACAGTTGAGCAAAAAAGTAATAAAATAACAAACATATATAAATACATTATATATAGAGATGGACTGCAGAGAAAAAGCTTAAACAAATGGTAGTAAAGGCATACAGTATATTGAGGGCATTGCAGTGATGCACAGAGTGAAAGGATAACTGAAGAACAGAAAATACAGTGGAAGTGAAACTTAGCGGTAGTACATGCAGTACTGTGTGAGAGAGAACCCTAAATAACTCATACTGGTTAATGTGGATGTGTGTGTGCATGATCCATACAGGAGTGTGTATGGGAAATGCATGATTAGTTCTAATTAATGCAATTTAGAAAACTGTGGATATTCTGCTACTGAAGGGGAGCAACCTACATTTTTACTTCAGATGAACACACACCTGTATTCCTGTTATACCATTTTCTAATCATTTCCAAAAGCTTCCCAGTGCAGGCATTCAAGTCTAGGAGCATATTGCATGTAATAAGGCAAAAAGTGCAAAGGTTGGAAAACTGGAGTATGTTCCCTAATGTCAGCTGTGCATGGTCATAAATGTGAAGCACAAAATAAAATAAATCACTCAACGTAAATAGTTTCAAAATTAGATTTTTAATAGAGCAGTGCATTGCTACATAAAACTATAATTGCAATATTGGTTTGTTGCATATATAGTACATATCAGCTTCAGCTGGATCATTCATGTAAACATGTAGATAAATGGAAAATGAACTTAGTCCAATAGCAGCACTAGAACAAAACTTTGCGTTTTCCTCCCTCCACCCTTCTGTGATCCGTGTCTTGGCTCCTGGCTATCATTCACACCCCATTTCATAACTACTGGGGAAGGGCTGAAATCGTGTTTCACCCACTGTAGGTCATTCACACTTACTGTTTTCTTTTTCTTTTCCCTTCTCACCCCCTCACCTCCCTTGTTTTGTACCTTCTTTCTTTCACCACAACAATGTACTGCAGCTACTTATGCAGAGATTTAAAAAAAACTTTATACCAGTAGCCCTGTTCCTCTTGTATTATACTAGTTACCCAGTTTATTTTATTTATTTATTTAGTTTTTGTTGACCAGGTAAGTGCACTAGACAAATCCTGCCTATTTTCAGGCATGACCCAGGGGAGGGGGATACAGATGAATGCCAACTGACCTGAACTAGATTAAGCTGTTGGTGTTCTTGTTCGTGAATGAAGGAAATTTGGCACCTCCCTACCCTTTTTGATAAGTGCCATGGGATCTTTAACATCCCCCTTAACTACCACCAATCCAAGCAGATAGGACCTCAGTTTAACGTCTCATCCGAAAGATGGCACCTCAGAAGTGCAGCACCCCTCTCATGCTGCACTACAGTGTCAGTACTGGGATATTAACCCAAGTGCCAGATGTGGGAACTGAACCCACAGCCCTCTGATCTCCTGGCCTCAGAGTCGAATGTGCAACCTACTGAGCCACTGACACTGCTACAGTTGCCCCTGTATTAAAGAGAAAAACATCTGTAAGTGATTGATACCTAGTGCCTACCTTTGGAAAGTTTTATATTTGGGGTGGGGGGACTATTGTGAGGGCCAAAAGAGGCTACCTAGGCAAAATGAGCACACTAGGTGGGCCTGGTGGCCCTTTTCTTCCATCACATTCCTTTGTTCCTATGTGCTGTACATTTCACTTTAGTTTGTTTTGTATATTGTATTTTGTGATTTTATTTCATACTTGTACATGAAGCAAGAACTAGACAGAAGCGGTGGTAGGCCTGATGAGATTGCTGAAGACATTATCATACGAATTAGATTTTTATCCCTTAGTGTTCATTTGCCCCAACAGTGTATTCTCCTTGCCAAAGGCAGAGAATTCTGATCTCACGTGCACAGCAAACGCATGTCTTTTTAAAACCTAGGCAGAAAAGCACAGATAAAGTCAAGTGTAACACATATAGTATCTTAAAATTCCCAAAAGGAAGGGTGCTTTAAAATGATATGAGTTTGTGTGTTACTCTTTAAGTACTGGTACAGAATATAGGACTGCTATGATATTTGCCCCACTATTAAGAGTTTTTAGGTTACTTTTCTAGTAGTAACACTGCATGGGAACATACAGTATGTCATTGATGAGATATAGTGTTCATGACTGTACATTTAATATATACTGTGCAGGACAGAGTTGTTTTACATGCTACTGGTCTCCTGTCTTCAGGGCTATTATGAGGACTTTTGCATATTTTGAGGCACAGATTTGCTGTTCTTTTTTTTTAAGAATTTTTTGTTTGTTTGGGTTACTACATTATTTTACAGAGTATAATGTTCCAGTGACACCATGTATTTTTAGTTCATCCAGGGTCTGGGCAAGACAGTTTGTATTCTTCAGCACACATGGTCCATGAGAATCACTTAAAGTAGATTGACACATGGTCCGAAGCAGTTGTACATTAGGTAAAAGTCCATGCAATAAAATTGGAGAATTAGGGTAATATAAGGAGATAAGACAAGCAGCACTGGCAGAATTAAGGCTTCATAACCATGTTATCTGTACAGTAGTAAAAAAAACCAGCAAATTAGTGAAGCTAAATATACAGAAGTTGTTTTAAACATGATAATAGCCTCAAAGAGAGGAGGCCGCTAGCATGTAAAACCACACTGTGGTATACACTGTGTAATAAATGTGCAGTCATTAACAATATGGCATCTTATCAGTTACATACTGCATGCGTTTTCCATGCATGTTATTTCACGAAAACATGCGGTGTTACTATTTTACAGATAACTGATTAAGGAGCTTTAAATTTCGCAGTGAAGGCTGTCTTATTTTCTTACAAACCACATTTTAAAAAATGTTTCTCCTAATCTACAAACACTTTAGACCAACATATTTGGAGTACACTGTGTAATTCTTGTTCTTTGGTAGTCTTTTAATTTCTTCTTTTTTTTTGTTCTTTTTGTTATTTCAAATACATATCTCCCCCCACCAACAGATTTTTCTAAAATAGAAATACTGCAAGACCTAGCCTTCAGCTAGCCTTCAGAGTCTTCTGAAGGAATTGGTCACATACATTAACACCCCTAACAACCTCATACCATCCTCCATCAAGTTTCTTTTTGTAATGCAATAGAGCAACTACTTGCTTTGAATGGAAGTGTTAACTGTTTATTTAGCATAGGAATGCTCTCCCCTAGTGTGAGCTAGCCTTCAATCCTTGCCAAGAGCAATCCGAGAGTGGGGATGCAGGTGGGGGGAGTAGAACAGAATGCAGTTAATAAGTCAGTGTGCAGTTGATGTGACACTGCTGACTGCAGTGCCATGCCACATATGCTCTGAGATTGACAAAAATAAAAAAAATAATAAGAAAACAGCTCTGAATCTCATAGACCCATTTACATTTTGACTGCCATTTACTGCTAATGTGCACGAGAGAAAGTCAAAGTGAGACATATTAATTCTTGCAAGTTTCATTGGAACGCATCAGGGTGTGAGCAGCATGCATTACATCCACACACAGAAAATGACAAACAAACTAATATTAATTAAGATAACAAATAATGGAAATGAAGAACCTAAGTAGTCTACTTCTTAAGGTTTATGCTATTATGATTTTTTTTAATCTAATTAGTAGTTGATGGTGTAAAGGTATTGCATCCCTAACTGTGCAGACTCTGTGACAATCGATGACTACAGTACATAAGGACGCAATCCTGGCCATAAAGATTAGCAGCCCCAAATGCCTTGCCACATAACTTGACAACCCCACCCCAACAACCCTACCTATCCCCTACCATCAGTGTGTGTCGGCCTAGTTGTTGAAAGGTGTGACATGTTCCATTATTTCTTGCATTTATTATGTTATAGGGAAAACACAGTTGGCAGCTGGACTGCTTATATGGCATAGTTATTTATTTTGACTATTTTATATAGAGATAATTATTAATAACCAACACCTATTCTAGGCACACACCACACACTGTATTACTCGCTAATTAGATTTTTTAAAATCATAACACCATAAACCTTAACAAGTAGAATACTTATATTGATTTCCATTATTTATTATCTTGATTAACATTAGATTGCTTTGCATTTTCTGTGTGTGGATGTAATGCATGCTGCTCACACCGCTGTTGAGTTCAAGTGAAACTTGCAATAATTAATATACCTCACTTTCACTCGTGCACAAATGGCAGTCAAACTGTAAATGGGTTCAGGGCTTTTTTCTTGCATTATCATTACTATTAATTTTTTGCTTTTTTTTCCTTTCTAAAAGAATATTTCCTAGAAAATAATCAGCCTCGGCCATAGAGAGTGTGCACCACTACAGAGACACGTTTCCATGGAAACCAAACCGGTGGTCTGAATTCACCTCTCAGTGGAGTGTATTGATGCAAATGAAGCTGTTCACTTTTTGTAATTGAGGCCAATTTGGGTAGAAACCATGCACAAATCATGAAATTAGTTATTTCCTATCAGGCACCTATTTTTCTTCTTTTGAGGGGGAAGGGATTGTGTCTGTATATGTTCTGTTCACCATCTGGAAGGTGGCACTGCTACAGTAGGTCTCCAATACCCTTTTTTGGGCAATCCCTACTCACTGGCTACATAATGAAATTTATAAATGTTTCTGTTATCGTAACAGGGCTGAGGAGTGCGAGTGAAATTTACAAGTATTCACAACTCTCCCTGTAACTTTCAGTCACATTCCTCATTATCAGTAATTTGCTGCAATCTGAAAAAGATTTGTTCAAATGAGTTTGAAGATTTCTTTCTTTTTTTTTGTACAATGCACATTTTTATTTGCATGTGTAGTGAGTGGTATTGTCCCCCTAGAGGGTGATCAACTAAACATTAATGTAACCTCTGGGAAAGTCTACTGCTATTATAAAAATAGGTCTTTTAAAAGTGGTACCCTGTTTATGAGTTAATTAGACTCTACCTATACATTCACCTAAGAGTGACATATAGTAGGGCTAATATAATATTTACAACCAATCAGGAAGCCTGTTTAACCAAACCAGTTTATAATATCATTTAACTCCAGTTAGATTGGGTGTATAATAAACTAAATGTACAGCTTCTTTTTATCAAGGGTTTGATTCTGCAAAGTCCTTGACTATTAGAGTTTTTAGGTTATTTGTCAGCATTGTGATCTAGTGTCCACATAATACAGGGGACTTAGTTTATGGAACACAGGCCTATTGGTCTGTCTCCTCTGTTGGGCTTCCCTCCACTTCCCTCCCCCATTTCCTATTTTGTTCTTTTTGTTAACCCTGCTCACATTCTATCAGTGTCTACTTTTCCGGTAATAACAGTGCATTGGAAAATACAATATATTATTGATAAGATAGCATATTGTTCATGACTATACATTTAATGTATACTGTACAGGACAATGTGGTTTTGCATGCTACTGGTGTCCTGCCTTTTGGGGCTATTATAAGGACTTTTGCATATTTTGAGGCACAGATTTGCTGTTCTTTTTTTTTTATTATTTTCTTGTTCGTGTTACTACATTAATTTACACAGTATAATTTTCCAGTAACACCATGTATTCTTGGTTCGCCCAGGGTCCGGGCAAGACATTTTGTATTCTTCAGCACACATGGTCAATGGGAATCACTTACACTATATTGACAAATGGTCCAAAGCAATCCTATATTAGGTAGAAGTCCATATAATATGGTTGGAGAATTAGGGTAATATAAGGAGGTAAGACAAGCAGCACAGTCAGAATCAAGTCTTCATAACCATGTTATCTGTACAGTAGTGAAAAAACAACAAATTAATGAAGCTTAATATACAGAAGTTGTTTTAAACATCATGCTATAATAGCCTGAAAGAGAGGAGGCCACTAGCCTGTAAAACCACTCTGTGCCATACACTATGTAATAAATGTGCAGTCATTAACAATATGGCATCTTATCAATTACATATTGCATGCATTTGCCATGCATGTTATTTCATGAAAACATGTGGCATTACTATTTTCCAGATAACTGATTAAGGAGCTTTCAATTTTGCAGTGAGGTATGTCTTATTTTCTTACAAACCACATTTTAAAAAAAGATTCCTCCTAATCTACAAATACTTTAGACCAATGTATTTGGAGTACTTAAGCATTCCCTTTGTAATTCTTGTTCTTTGGTAGTCTTTGATTTTTTTTTTTTTTGATATTTCAAATACATATGTCCCCCCTCTCCCAACAGATTTTTCTAAAATAGAAATATTGCAAGACCCTAGCCTTCAGCAATCCTTCAGAGTCTTCTGAAGGAATTTGTCACATACATTAACACCTACCAACCTCATACCATAACCCATCAAGTTTTTTTTGTAATGCAATAAAGCAACTACCTGCTTTGAATAGAAGTGTTAATTGTTAATTTAGCATAGGAATGCTCTCCCCTAGTGTGAGCTAGCCTTCATTCCTTGCCAAGAGCAATCCGAGAGTGGGGATGCAGGTGGGGGGAGTAGAACAGAATGCAGTTAATAAGTCAGTGTGCAGTTGATATGACACTGTTCACTGCAGTGCGTTGACTGCAGTGCCATGCCACATATGATCTGAGATTGACAAAAATAAAAAAAAACTAATAGGAAAACAGCTCTGACTCTCATAGACCCATCTACATTTTGACTGCCATTTACTGCTAATGTACATGAGCGAAAGTCAAAGTGAGACATGTTTATTCTTGCAAGTTTCACTGGAACGCATAAGGTTGTGAGCAGCATGCATTACATCCACACAGAAAATGACAAACAAACTAATATTAATTAATGTAATAAATAACAGAAATGAAGAACCTAAGTAGTCTACTTCTTAAGGTTTATGCTGTTATGATTTTTTTAAATCTAATTAGTAGTTGATGGTGTAAAGGTATTGCATCCCTAACTGTGCAGACTCTGTGACGATCGATGACTACGGTACATAACAACACAATCCTGGCCATAAAGATTAGCAGCCCCAAATGCCTTGCCACATAACTTGACAACCCCACCCCAAAAACCCTACCTATCCCCTACCATCAGTGTGTGTCGGCCTAGTTGTTGAAAGGTGTGACATGTTCCATTATTTCTTGCATTTATTATGTTTTAGGGAAAACACAGTTGGCGGCTGGACTGCTTATATGGCACAGTTATTTATTTTGACTGTTTTATATAGAGATAATTATTGATAACCAACACCTATTCTATGCACACACCACACACTGTATTACTCACTAATTAGATTTTTTTTTTAAATCATATCACCATAAACCTTAACAAGTAGAATACTTATATTGATTTCCATTATTTATTATCTTGATTAACATTAGATTGCTTTGCATTTTCTGTGTGTGGATGTAATGCATGCTGCTCACACCGCTGTTGAGTTCAAGTGAAACTTGTAATAATTAATATGCCTCACTTTCACTCGTGCACAAACAGCAGTCAAACTGTAAATGGGTTCAGGGTTTTTTTCTTGCATTATCATTACTATTAATTTTTTGCTTTTTTTTCCTTTCTAAAAGAATATTTCCCAGAAAATAATCAGCCTTCGGCCATAGAGAGTGTGCACCACTACAGAGACACGTTTCCATGGAAACCGAACCGGTGGTCTGAACTCACCTCTCAGTGGAGTGTATTGATGCAAATGAAGCTGTTCACTTTTTGTATTTGAGGCCAATTTGGGTAGAAACCATGCACAAATCATGAAATTAGTTATTTCCTATCAGGCACCTATTTTCCTTCTTTTGAGGGGGAAGGGATTGTGTCTGTATATGTTCTGTTCACCATCTGGAAGGTGACACTGCTACAGTAGGTCTCCAATACCCTCTTTTTTTGGCAATCCTACTCACTGGCTACATAGTGAAATTTATAAATGTTTCTGTTATCGTAACAGGGCTGAGGAGTGCAGTGGAAATTTTAAGTATTCACAACTCTCCTGTAACTCTCAGTCGCATTCCTCATTATCAGTAATTTGCTGCAATCTGAAAAAGATTTGTTCAAATGAGTTTGAAGATTTCTTTCTTTTTTTTTTGTACAATGCACATTTTTATTTGCATGTATAGTGAGTGGTATTGTCCCCCTAGAGGGTGATCAAATAAACATTAATATAACCTCTAGAAAAGTCTACTGCTATTATAAAAATAGGTCTTTTAAAAGTGGTACACTGTTTATGAGTTAATTAGACTCTACCTATACATTTACCTAAGAGTGACATAGTGTAGGGCTAATATAATATTTACAACCTATCAGGAAGCCTGTTTAACCAAACCAGTTTATAATATCATTTAACTTCAGTTAGATTGGGTGTATAATAAACTAAATGTACAGCTTCTTTTTATCAAGGGTTTGATTCTGCAGAGTTCTTAACTATTAGAGTTTTTAGGTTATTTGTCAGCATTGTGATCTAGTGTCCACATAATACAGGGGACTTAGTTTATGGAACACAGGCCTATTGGTCTGTCTCCTCTGTTGGGCTTCCCTCCACTTCCCTCCCCCATTTCCTATTTTGTTCTTTTTGTTAACCCTGCTCACATTCTATCAGTGTCTACTTTTCCGGTAATAACAGTGCATTGGAAAATACAATATATCATTGATAAGGTAGCATATTGTTCATGACTACACATTCAATATATACTGTACAGGACAATGTGGTTTTACGTGCTACTGGTGTCCTGCCTTTTGGGGCTATTATAAGGACTTTTGCAAATTTTGAGGCACAGATTTGCTGTTCTTTTTTTTTTTTATTTTCTTGTTCGTGTTACTACATTAGTTTACACAGTATAATTTTCCAGTGACACCATGTATTCTTGATTTGCCCAGGGTATGGGCAAGACATTTTGTATTCTTCAGCACACATGGTCAATGGGAATCACTTGCACTATTTTGACAAATGGTCCAAAGCAATCCTACATTAGGTAAAAGTCCATATAATATGGTTGGAGAATTAGGGTAATATAAGGAGGTAAGACAAGCAGCACAGTCAGAATCAAGTCTTCATAACCATGTTATCTGTACAGTAGTGAAAAAAACAACAAATTAATGAAGCTTCATATACAGAAGTTGTTTTAAATATCGTGCTATAATAGCCTGAAAGAGAGGAGGCCACTAGCATGTAAAACCACACTGTGCCATACATTATGTAATAAATGTGCAGTCATTAACAATATGGCATCTTATCAATTACATATTGCATGCATTTGCCATGCATGTTATTTCATGAAAACATGTGGCATTACTATTTTCCAGATAACTGATTAAGGAGCTTTCAATTTTGCAGTGGGGTCTGTCTTATTTTCTTACAAACCACATTTAAAAAAGGTTCCTCCTAATCTACAAACACTTTAGACCAATGTATTTGGAGTACTTAAGCATTCCCTTTGTAATTCTTGTTCTTTGGTAGTCTTTGATTTTTTTTTTTTTTTTTTTTTTTTGATATTTCAAATACATATGTCCCCCCTTTCCCACCAGATTTTTCTAAAATATAAATATTGCAAGACCCTAGCCTTCAGCAATCCTTCAGAGTCTTCTGAAGGAATTGGTCACATACATTAACACCCCTACCAATCTCATACTATAACCCATCAAGTTTCTTTTTGTAATGCAATAGAGCAACTACCTGCTTTGAATAGAAGTGTTAATTGTTAATTTAGCATAGGAATGCTCTCCCTTAGTGTGAGCTAGCCTTCATTCCTTGCCAAGAGCAATCCGAGAGTGGGGATGTGGGTGGGGGGAGTAGAACAGAATGCAGTTAATAAGTCAGTGTGCAGTTGATGTGACACTGCTGACTGCAGTGCCATGCCACATATGCTCTGAGATTGACAAAAATAAAAAAAAACTAATAAGAAAACAGCTCTGAATCTCATAGACCCATTTACATTTTGACTGCCATTTACTGCTAATGTGCACAAGTGAAAGTCAAAGTGAGACATGTTTATTCTTGCAAGTTTCACTGGAACGCATACGGTTGTGAGCAGCATGCATTACATCCACACACAGAAAATGAAAAACAAACTAATATTAATTAATGTAATAAATAACAGAAATGAAGAACCTAAGTAGTCTACTTCTTAAGGTTTATTCTGTTATGATTTTTTTAATCTAATTAGTAGTTGATGGTGTAAAGGTATTGCATCCCTAACTGTGCAGATTCTGTGACGATCGATGACTACGGTACATAACACCACAATCCTGGCCATAAAGATTAGCAGCCCCAAATGCCTTGCCACATAACTTGACAACCCCACCCCAAAAACCCTACCGATCCCCTACCATCAGTGTGTGTCGGCCTAGTTGTTAAAAGGTGTGACATGTTCCATTATTTCTTGCATTTATTATGTTATAGGGAAAACACAGTTGGCGGCTGGACTGCTTATATGGCACAGTTATTTATTTTGACTGTTTTATATAGAGATAATTATTGATAACCAACACCTATTCTATGCACACACCACACACTGTATTACTCACTAATTAGATTTTTTAAAATCATAACACCATAAACCTTAACAAGTAGAATACTTATATTGATTTCCATTATTTATTATCTTGATTAGCATTAGTTTGCTTTACATTTTCTGTGTGTGGATGTAATGCATGCTGCTCACACCGCTGTTGAGTTCAAGTGAAACTTGCAATAATTAAGATACCTCACTTTCACTCGTGCACAAACAGCAGTCAAAGTGTAAATGGGTTCAGAGCTTTTTTCTGCATGATCATTACTATTAATTTTTTGCCTTTTTTTCTCTCTAAAATGATATTTCCTAGCAAATAATCAGCCTCGGCCATAGAAAGTGTGCACCACTATAGAGACACGTTTCCAAGGAAACCAAACCGGTGGTCTGAACTTGCCCCTCAGTGGAGTGTACTGATGCAAATGAAGCTGTTCTCTTAATAAAATTGAGGCCAATTTGGGTTGAAACCATGCACACATCATGCAAATTAGTTATTTCCTGTCAGGCACCTATTTTTCTTCTTTTGGGGGGATTGTGTCTATATATGTTCTGTTCCTCATCTGGAAGGTAACACTGCTACAGTAGGTCTCCAGTACCCTTTTTGAAAATCCCTACTCACTGGCTACATTATGAAATTTTTACATTGTGTTGTCTGTATATCCATGGCACTTCCGATCCATTACATTAGGGTTATGTATGCCTGATAGGCTGCTGATGCACATGTGACCTAAGTTTCAGATTTCAGTCTCCACCAAGCCCCTTCCCCTCCTGGGTGTCTTCAGTTTTAACTTGTGCATCTGATAAGAGGCTGCATCACTGTCCTAAGCTCCAGCATATCAGCAAAGGAAAAGGTAATTACAACAATGAAATAAATAAATAATAATAACTGCATGGACAATATGAGTGACTAGTAATGTTGCTCAGAGGGCAAACAGTTATTTTATCTCATTGGTTCAATATCTGTATAGCAAGAAATAGAGCACAGGATAAGGCATTATCTTCTGAGACAGGTTTGCTATGAGCGTCGCGTTACTGCACAAATAATTTACAGTTATAAGATAGCAATCTAATTCTGAGCATGAGCCAGCTACTTTGAATATACTGCCAGCAGAACTCCTCCCTCATGAGTGAGGATATTCTGTTTCTGTCCCCATAGCAGTTGCTGACCAGCGACTGCCTAGAGGGAGGCACTTTACCAAAAGAAAAAAATTACAAAAGGACTCCCCTCTATTGATTGTCCATAGGAGATCCTGCTCATTCTCTCCATCATGAGCGAGACGATGCTGCACTGTGCCTCTGCCCCCTTTCACTGAAACTAACATAAATAAGACTCTCTCGGGCTAAACAAGCCCCCCCAACATGGTCTACCTGTTACCGCTGGCTCTCACTACTGTTCCATTGCATTTGTTTTTAAAAAATTGGCTAACCTGGTCCCATTCATGTGCATTGTCTGGCTGTGGGGCCATGCAACTCCTAAGGGGGTCATAAAATAACAAACATGGAGATGTTAGGTCTTCCTACTCGTTCTATCACCATTTTATCACCCTAGACTGCTGCACATGCTCTGTAGAGCCCTCGTGCATGCGTAGCATGTCTTGCAGCAATCGCACATGTGCAATGCCCTGCTACTCCATCTTGAAGAGGGGCAGGAGCACACACACACACACGCAAGGAGTGCTCCTGCATGCACGATAGTGATCCGCTTCGCAATCGCGCTAATTAATGCCCACAATGTGTAGAGAGCAGCTGCTACTATAAAAGGAACCAAATTAAGTCAAACAGAGGGGAACAGAAGCATTATGGTTATCTCATCACTCATTTAGCCATCTAGAATGAGCCTCTTAAAAGGGCAGCTCACAAGCAGGTCATGAACCTCTTAAAGGGGCATGTCCACCAATATAACATTATGGGGCTCAACACTGCTTACTGTTGGCATTTCCTCTCACAAGTGGGAGAATACTATTTATTGCCTGCCCGGAAAAAATTCTGCACTGCACACCAAGCAGCAATACTTTCAGGGAAAGTGAAAAAAAAAAGTCAAAATACTTCCATGGTTATTCCTTGGATTCTGCTAGCGAGTCTAAGATGATAAGAGAAAACAAATATGAGCAGGCTTCTGTGACCCCTGCTAGCAGTCCCAGTGTAGTTCCTGCACCCACTACTTGCATAGTACTGGGCAGAGAACCCCCTATGACTCCTGCTAGCAGCCATAGGGGTAGTTTTCTCAGGGATGCCTCACATTACTCTGCTGCCTTGTAATCCATGAGTGGATTTCTGCAAAAAATATTGCACCTACATTACACCCCTCATTTTGGGGGAAGAAAGCCTGCTTCTCTGGTGAGCAATCCATTTGCAGTTAGCCCATCCAAAAAGATTCTGGTTGATACATGTTTCCTCTCCCTAGCAAGATTCTGACTTAACTACACAGTGACTGAATGACTGGGCACAGTAACTGATTATCATTGGGGCAGACAATAAATGATGACATTATTGCAAAATAAAACTGGTACCTCTGGTAGCAGTACCTGTGTTTAGATGTACTGTAGAATATTTCAACACAGCAGCTCCAGAGTATGTTTTGGCAGATATGCAACTGCTTAAAATGGCAAAACTGGCTGTCTTGGAAATGTTAGCACTGCGGCCTCTACTAGCATCAGTTGTCTAGAAAAATATTAGCTGAGAAAGTGCTAGCACAGTATTCAAATTATGAACATTATCACATCATACAGGCATAGAGATTAATAGCTACCTGAACACCCCTGCTAGTGGTGCCAGGAGCTAAAAGCAATATCTGACCCATATAAAAGAACACAGAATATATGCAATGATTTACAGGAGGTAATATACTGTAATATATAATCAACCTGGTTCCCTTGCCAGTGGTTCCTGAGTTGTATTATTCACCAGCAAGAACATGGCGACCCACTAACATCACTAACTTGTAAAAAGAGTACTCACAAATTCATCCAGAAAAGTTTTCTTGCACTGGAAGGTGCTTTAAAATGCCTATGCTGTATTCAGCCATTCCTCAAATTCTGTGGCAGTAAATAAAAGCACCGGCAACCATTTCATGTTATTTCTATCCAAAAACACTCCCCACGGAAAAAAGGAAGCAGGAGCCAAAATGGAGACACTCAAATGTTATTTTATGGCTTCTCAAACAGCACGACCATCCCCCATGCTTCTTCATAGTTTCCAAATTTCATGCTCCATGAGAACTGCAAGCTGACTGACTCTCAGCTCTCGCGAGATCTTGGCCACCATCTCAGAGGTAGATAAACAAACAAGATTTGATTAAATCCAACATATCTTGCAATGGAGATTGGTGCTAGCAATAGTACAGCTTCTCCTAACTTTTAACACTGACCATGAAGGACAATTGAAGAAACATTATTTTAAAGAGAAAAAACAAACAAAAAAAAAAAAAACAATGTGGATGATTCTTCTTCAGCTTGCCACCCCCAAGGCAATAATTAGCTAAGACATCCAGCCCATCTCCCCCCTCTTAAAGGCACATGCTTACATTATCCTAAAGAATACCAAGGCATACAAAAGGGGCCAGAATAAATTAAAAAAATATAAATTAAAAACCAAGTAAATAAATAAAACACAGTACTGTATTATATTGGGTCAATATACAAGGAAGTTTGATTATTATAAAATAACTATTTGGGAAATAGTGTACTTTAATAGTCATTTCTTTTACTGATATCCGCAGTTTCCTTCTCTTAATGGCACAGTCACATATTAATTAAGGAGCTGCTACTATATACTGTGTATGACAAAGTAATGCATATTAATGTGAATGCATCACTTAGCCCCATTAATTTTATACAAAAAAAAGTCTTGAACAACATAATTTATCACATTTTTGAAATTTAAAGGATGCTAAACTTAAAGGATGCTAACAGAGCGATGTATTGTCGGAGATCTTTCACAGATGACCAGATAGATTCCACAGCCACAGGAGCTCAGTACATCAAGGGCTATGAAATAATTAAAGGCTCTCATTCCTTAAATGGGAATATACTCTTGAGTCCCCCTATATGCTGTCTAGAACAAGCATACCGCTTTACTAAGGTGCTGGATAACCTGGAGCCCCCGTCAGCAGCTCCAGGGTCTATCCACTATTAAATGAGCAAGTGGTCACCTCAGAACATCAGGAGTACCCTGCCAGCATCCTGGACTGCTAAAATACTAAGTATGTACCACAGTTCCCCATTACAAGCATAGCAGCGCCTGAAGTGCTGACTCAAGACATAACTACACAACAGTTTCTGAATCATTTTCTCAGTCCCTCTGTGCCTCACCTCAAAATGACGTGCTCTCAATAGGTTTTTATGGCACATTATGTCTCTTAAAGTCACCACCTTCTTCTATAAAAAGGTAGAGGAAACTCCTTTATCATCTGCCCGACTCAAACACCACAAACAAAGTAGGTCTCATGAGGAGGAGGAACATTGAGGGACTAACCTAACTTGCCTATCCAGACTGGCAGCTGTGACAAATATCATTACGAGACTTGCTACTGTGATCTCGGATAAGCTCTCCACTCCCCCCCCTCATCTATGCGGGATTAAGGGACAGGCAGCTGCCAGACAGTGTAGATTGACTGACAGTCACTGCCGCCATCTTGTGGAGAGCGCAACTATGCTCACAAATGTCCAACCAGCACAGAGGGCATTGGTTAAAAGCACCAACCGATCTGCAACTGCAGACCACAATGCGAATATTTAAATACACAGGCAATGATTTGAAAATCAATTAATAATGGGGTAAATACATATGGGGAAGCACTGTTACCACAGCAGTGGTCAAGACAGCATAACACTGAGTTCCTCACTCACTCTAGCCACATTTATAGGAACAGTGCACACTTTAATGCACAGGCATAACAATAGCCTGTATGGTGTAGAACATTATTGATTACTCTGAGGGGAAAAAGAAAAAAAATTAAGGGAAATAATAAACAAATAAAACAATATATGTAATCCCCCCACCAACACCACTCTTTCTATGTATCCTTTCTCAACTTACCACAATGGCCAAAACAAACAGCATCAGCCAACACAATGTGCTGCTAGCCCCACAACAACTAAGTATACTGTGTGCATCAGATGCAGAAGATGCACCCATGCCATCTGACCAGGAGAACGCTGGGGAGGACACCAATGAAAACACAAAAGACAAGGCACAAACAGATATTCCGCCTGCAATCCCAAGTCCTCCACTATAGGCAGGCTACCATGGCTCAGTTATAGACACCATGATACAATCACGCCAAAGCTCCACCAGTTTGACCTACTCCAAACAATGGTCAATATTTTCATCCTGGTGCAAATTGAGAAACATCTGCCCTCAGTCACCATTGATACCTGACATACTGATGTATATGCAACAGGACATGGACAAAGGGCTAGCAACCATGACACTGAGAATGCAGGTGTCAGCAATAAACACAGCAACAGGACCCTTTGAAGGAACCTCTCCGGGATCTCACCCCAACATTATCCATTTCCTCAAGGCAGCAGGCAACCTGCGCCCCAGACTAAAATCGACCATTCCCCCATGGGATCTCACCTTAGTACTAAATGTCTTGACAGAGTCTCCCTTTGAACCAGTCTCAAACATTGAACTGTACTGGTTAGGATTGAAATGGCCCTGCTGGTAGTGGTGTGCTCTGCCCGCAGAGTCAGAGAATTAACAGCCCTATCCAGCAAGGAACCATTCACCACATTCACGGATAAGGGTGCCATGCTAAAAATGGTCCCATCATTCATACTGAAGGTCAACACCATGTTCCATACAGACCAGATCATTGAGCTCCTGACGTTTTTCACAAAGCAGGCCGATGACCGTACCAGGGCCCTTCACAAACTGGATGTCAAAAGAACACTACAAGCATACATTGAAAAGACAGCACCACTGAGGCATTCCAAGAGGCTGTTCATCATATCATCAGGTAACAAAAAGGGCCTACCAGGGCAAGGAGCACTATTGCTACTTGGATAAAGAAAGCCATCATGGAAGCATACAAGGCAAGCCACAAGGTACCATCCATGGCAATAAAAGCACACTCAACCAGGGTGGTAGCAACCTCTTGGGCAGAAAGAAACACAGCTACAGCACAGGAGATATGTGCAGTGGCAACCTGGTCCACTATACATACTTTTACAAAACACTATAGAATGGACACAGACATTACAACCAAAAATTCCTTTGGACATAAAGTCCTAATGACTGCCACAATGAGGGACATTTAAGAGACTCTTAAGCATTGGTACACGATACCAATATGATAACACACCATGCTCTTCCCTCCCGTATTACTAAGGCACTGCTTTTGAATCACCTTAAGGTAATAGATCGGAGGTGCCATGGATATACAGACAACACAATGGTAGTTTACTCACCTGGTAAAGGTGATTGTGTTACTGTTTATCCATGGCACCTCAACCCACCCAAGGAAGCATGATAAAGCAACCAGTAACATCTAACATTTAAGTGGTACAAGACATACAAGCATTATAAATGTATTATGATAATGGAATAAAGTAGTGTGAGAAACTAACCACGATTCTGAAATTATGATTACTGTCTGTGCATATACATAACCATTTATTTTTACAGCTATGGAAGCATCGAAACTAAGGACACCCAGGAGGGGAAGGGGCTTGGTGGAGACCGAAATCTGAAAATTAGGTCACATGTGCATCAGCAACCTATCTTGCGTACATAACCCTAAGGTAATGGATCGGAGGTGCCATGGATATACAGTAACACAATCACCTTTACCAGGTGAACAAACTACCATTTTGTTTATCATCTTAACAGGGCTGAGGAGTGTGAGTGGAATTTACAAGTAATCACAACTCTCCCTGTAACTTTCACTCACATTCCTCATTATTGGTAATTTGCTGCAATCTGAAAAGATTCGTTCAAATGAGTTTGAAGATTTCTTTTTTTCTTTTATTTGTGTACAAAGTACGTTTTTATTTGTGTGTGTAGCGAGTGATACAGGACACTAGAGGGTGAACAACTAAACATTATGCGTACCTCATGTGAAGATCAGGAAATCGCACAAAATGTGTCTGTGATTTATGCTTCAGGGCTCTCACCACCAATTTCGTGTTTTTCCCTTTCGCTTATGCTCTGTACCATGTGTCTTTACCAAAGAATTTTCAGCACTGGCAGTGACCTTCCACAGGGAGGGTCTGTATGTCTTCTCATACATAGGCGATAGTTAAAAGCGCCATTTCGGAAGCCAATTGTATATACACCCTTGTGGACCTGGTAGTTGTTCGACCAACTGGGTATATTGGCCAATGAGCTGAAATCAGTCCTTACCCCCTGCCAAAGACTCCAATACATAGTATCTGTACTGAACATGGGTCTCAGTTGGGCATTTCTGCCGTCAAACCATGCCTTGACATTAGTGGCACAAAGATAGTTGGTTACCTCCAGTGATTATGTGTCAGCCTGTTGCCTTTTAAGACTAATCAGACTGATGGAGGCTACCAACCTGACAGTTCCACTGGCCTGCCTAAATATGAGGATTATGCAATGGTTCCTCAGAGCACAATGGGCACAGCATTCAGTCAAGTTGGAGCGCCTCATACAGGTCACTCCTCTTCTTCGTCATTCCCTCCACTGGTGGCAGGACTGATCCAGCCTTCAGAAAGGGTTTCCATTTTTGTGGTCATTCCCCCTGTTGGATATGACCATGGATCCCTCAGGGATGGGTTGGGGGCTCATTTTGGCTCCTTCTGAACTCTGGGCCGGTGGGCCCTCTGAACACAGTGCTTCACAGCAACACTTTGGAGATAAGGGCTGTTCTACATGGCGTACAGGCCTCTGCTGCCTTCCTTCAGGGACATCAGCTGATGGTCCAAACAGAAAGTATGTCAGTGACGTACTAAATCAATTGACAGGGTGTACATTTGTATGCTGTCTGCAGAGGAGCAATGAGAGTTTGACACTAGGTGGTGGAACACAACATATCTCTATCAGCTGTCGTTCCCCAGGATCCTGAACATGCTTGTCAATTCAATGTGTTCTGCTACGAATGTGAACTCCATGACTCTATCATGGACGACCTCTTTGAAAAATATGGTCATACGGACATAGACCTGTTTGTGTCTCCATGTAACAAAAAACTGCTGCCTTTCTGCTTGCTCACTCCTGAGCCTGGAGGTATTTGGTGAGATGCATTATCCCTCTCTTGGAAAGGGAGGTTTCTGTATACTTTTCCTCCATTCACTCTGATATAGAGGGTTCTGGTAAAGCTGAGAGGGTTCTGGTAAAGTTGTGGGATGAGCATACCACTCCGATTCTGGTGTCTCCACACTGGTCCTGACAATTGTGGTTTCCACTTCTCCAGTAATTGTCAGTGGAACCTCTTGTCTTGCTCCCCCTGTGAATCAGACTTCTGACACAGAAGCATGCTGCTCTGGTGCACCCAGATCTTTGGTTCCTGCACTGTCATGCATGGCTCCTGAGGACGTAGAGCTCTCCTGCTTCATGGTTTCCCTGGCAATAGCAGATGTTCTCATGGTGGCTAGAAAGCCATTTACATGGAACACTTATTCACAAAAATTGAAACATTTTACTGTATGGTGTACTGAGGATGCGCTGAATCCTTTTACGTGTCCAGTTCCAAAATATTTGGCTACCTTTTGTCCATTAAGGACTCAGGACTAGGGTACTCCTCAATAAAGGTTCACATGGCTGCTCTGTCAGCCTTCCATGCACTGTCAGAGGGTAAAACAGTGGCCCGCTTACAATAGAGGTTTTCCATAGATTGATAATGGGCATCCTCCTTTTGCACCCCCGGTCTGAGATCCGGTTCCAGTGTGGGACTTTCATTTGGTCTTAGAGACCCTTACTGCACCGCCCTTTGAGCCTGTGGCTACTTGTGAGATGTGCTTCCTCTCTTGGAAGATACTGTTTCTAGTGGCTATCATGTCTAACAGATGCATCTCGGAGTTACAGGCTCTGGTCACAGATCCTCCATTTATTATTTTTCACAAGGATAGGATCATCTTATGTACCAATCCTCATGTTCTCCCAAAGGTTGTATCTGAAAGAACACTTAATCAAACAAAAGACCTTTCTGTTTACTTTTCCTCTCCCACAGATAGTGAGGAGCATTATTTACATATGCTGGATGCTTATATAACATTGTATTGGTACCTGGATCATATAAAGGATGGTAGAAAATCCTCTCAACTGTTTATTGCTTTTGCCTCCAGAATGGTGAGCTCACCAGTTTCTAAACAAGGCCTGTCAAAATGACTAGCCAATTGTATTATGTTTTGTTGCCAGAAGCACGGTAAGCAGTTTCCTGGTCCTGTTCGTACTCATGCCACCTGAGTTGTGGCTACCTCAGTGGCTTGTTTCTCGTAGATGTGCTGGCTTTGGCCTCAGTGTTCTGCCAGACCTCCTTATACAGAGTCATTAGGTCCTGCCATAATCCTTCACTGCTTGGTACTGCTTGGGCATTGTTCCATGATGTGACTCAATGGAGGGAGATATCCTCTCAGAAGAAATAGTTACCTACCGTAACAGTAGATCTTCAAAATAATCTCCTCCATTGAGTCATAGCTCTCCCTCCTGCTTTCCCCACCTTGTCAGGTGATGGGTGACTATATTGCCTGTTGTTTCTCCTGTGATGCCCCTATGGCATCCATATGTAGCCCCAGCACCATACGCCAATGAGCTAGCCCCACCCCCTTGTCCCCTGCTTCTGATACTTGGCAAGGGGCCTTGCCAGGTCCTGATACGGTGACAATTGGGGGTTCGTTCCCTGAAATATTGAAAATAGTGCGGTGCCTACACCCAGAGTAAAGTATTACTAGGCCAGATATCTGCTTGGCACAGCCCCCTGACATACTGTGCCTATCCACCTCCCCAACCAACCACTCTGCACACTGTGTCTCAAATACCTTGTTCCACCATAAACCATATACCAGTATTTCAACAATAAGTGCATGCAATGAAGTTCACTAGCACAGCAGATTCAAACAACAAATTCACAGCTTTATTCGAGGGTAAGGAATAGGGAAAGGGGTACCTGGATTAGGGTTGCTGTGAAGGCAAGAAAACGTGAGATATGCAATTTCAAATGTGTGCCCACAGGCCAAGCCCTCCCCCACTGGTATCAGTGCCCTGGAATTGTCCCTGGGGTACCCACTAGGTGTAGGCCTGATTGATGCCACAGGTTGGCCAGCTGTTGGGGCCCTGAAATTGTAAAGCCTGAACTTTGAGAAATAACTTCCCCTTTCCCCTCCCAGGAACCAGGCCCTGGGTACTCATGTTTTTTTTACCACAGGAGACACACTAAGCTGAAGCTTGTTTACAGGTGTGACTTGTGAGCACAAGGAAGTTAAATGACTTGCTCAGGGTCACACAGTATTCAAGTGGGGGCTGTGGGATTCAAACCCAGCTCTCCAGGTTTGCAGCTCAACGCTTTAAACCACCGCACTATATTGCCTCCTTTGAAGATTTGAAGATCTCAGCACCAGGGGGAAAATGGAGCTCCTTGGTGTTGTACAGAAAATCGAGAAGCAGGCCAGCCAGGATCCCTCCATCTGGATGGAACTTGCTCAAGGATCTTGTAGCTGGTCACCTTGATTGCAGTTCTGGCCGCTTGTCACCTTCAGCCGCTTCTGGCCAGTTGCAGAGCACTGTGGCAAAACAACACCAGCCCCAGATGGCCCAGGCCTGGGAGTGGCTCCACAGCCCGGCTCCCATGATCAGAGCACCCTAGCATTCGGGTGCAAGACCCGTGACCTCCTGAGACAGTGAGTCCCACTTGGAAGGGGTTAGCAAGTTCCCTTCCTTGCTCTGAGCGAGGATTCACAAACGGTAGGGTTCTTCCTGCACTGAGCTCTCAACAAGCAAGATTTTCCAGACAGTCACTCCAATAAAGTCCAGTGCCAATTTTGATAGGTGCTAGCCTCTGTTTCAGTCAGTGCCAGTGCAATTCAGCAGGGGGGAAAACTCAGCAGCAACAGCCCCCCTGCACACCAGTCCACACTTTCCGTTTAGCAGTGTCCAAACCCTTTCTTTGGCTGCAGCAAGACCTAAGCTCTCAGCCACTTTAACCAGTTCACTCAGGACACACAATGCCTGGCTAGCACCCTCACAACCAGACACTCTGCCTCTTCAAGAAAATGTAATTTCAGTCCACGCAAGCAAATGACCTTTCAGCAGAAACTGTAGTACTCAGATAATCTGCTCTGTCCTTTTGTCTAGCTCAATTTCCCAGTGCAGGGCGTCTGTCACATTTAGTTTCTCCCAGCACTCATTAAGCAACCTCTAAGTACCTGGAGAAACAGGATCACAGTTCAGTCTCTTTTTTCTGTTTTCTCATTTACAACTCAATGCTGCATCAAGCACCTGGGGAATCCTTCAGCAACCACAGTCCTCAGATAAGGGCCTGGGTAAGCCCCTGAAGTACAGTGTCCATTTTCACAGAACAGTCCTGACTTGTACAGAACCCAGCAACAGACTGAAGAAATCCCAGTAAGCCCTCACTGTATCAGCCAAAATCCCAGCGTTCCGATTGGCTGTTGAAGCTTTTCAATAATCAGTAACCATAGGGATCAATATTTCCTGCTCGTTTATTGGGGCATGATCTAGGCACCAGAATTAGTCCCCTCCTTTTCCCAGGAGTCCCTCTCTGTCACAGTTTTAGGCACCTAGATTACTGATTGGCTAAAGAGATGGGGTTAAGTGTCACAAACCCTGCCCCTAAACTCGAGATTAGGTGTGCTGTATAGGTACAAACATTGTCTCACCCTGGAGGCTATACGGATCTCCGTCAACTCCTCCGTCCTCGTCTTCCTTGACTACAACATTACCATTTATTGTGCTGCCCCCAACTCTGCGCTAAACGCACTCCACCTAGTACTCAACAAAGCCTGTTGTCTCATACTAGGCTGTGATCGACTCACCGATACCAGTACACTATACAACGCCTCTAAATGGCTTAACCTGGATAGCAGAATCAGGTACCATTCAGGCCTGATGACAAAGAAGATACTCCTAGGTCTCACCCCTCCCTCTCTCACCTCTATTATTCGACCTGCATCCCCAGCCAGATCCGCACAAAACTCTAAAAAGCCGCTGCTATGGGTATCCTGCCCCCATACCTCCCAACTGCAAAGGACTTTCAGCTACCAAGCCCCCACTTGGTATAACTCTCTCCCAGTCCATATGACCAATGAAACAAGGCTGGGTCCTTTTAAAGCTAGACTAAGGAAACTCCTCCTTGACTCTAATGTGTATGACTGCCCCTGACTCTCTCCTACTGCAACCTGCCCTATTGCACCCATATCTATCACTGTCTCTGTTTCAAAATCTCTACTGCCTCACCAATCGACTATCAGCCGGTTACAGGTCTCTCTGCAACTATTGTGGCTGTGCTAGGGTGTGACTCTACTTCTGTACAGACCTTTACCCCCCGTCTGATCAACCCTGTCTGTCTTGTAATGTATTGTAATATAATGTAATGTTATACTTAATTATCTCTTATGGCTACCATGTGCTGAAATGTATTCCAACTCCTCATTATGTGATATGCTGTAATGTCTCATTCTCTGTTACCTATTGTTTGCTTTGTACTCTAATTGTATGATGTGGAACCTTTGTAAATGAGTCTTTGACTCAAAGGTCTTTCTGAATTGTCCAAAAAAAATAAAAAATAAATAAAAATAAAACATGTCAGCTCCCATTAGTTCACATGGAGTCCATTTCAGTTTTATGCAGACTCTCCCCTTTCTCAGGCTGCTGCCACCCAGCACATTGTTATTATCACCAATGCCCAACTGGAAAGTAGCCCCAACTGTCCTCTGTTAAATGAGCCCACTCTCAGGGGAGGGCTCCCAACAGTTTAGCCATCACTGCCCCCACAACTCTGGGGCCCTAGGCAGCAGGTAGCAACCTCATTAATATCCATGGGGCCGCTCATTAATATTCATGCGTCCCCGAGCGGCCCCGCTAGTCAAATTTCCTCTAGACTGCTCTCCCGGGCTTTTGCCCAATTCCTTCTCAGTCTCTGAGCCCTGTAAATACAAGAGGGGCACTGGGACCACAGGCAATATCACCGCTTCAGGACCGCAACAGTGGCCGCAAACTACAAAGCGCTCCAAGGCTCTAACGCGAGTGCCGGTTGAAACGCCATGCCGACAGCTTGAGGAAAACAGGGACCAATCGGGGCAAATTCAGGTAAGTTCCCAAAGGGGGGTTACACTCCCCCCCCGAAACACTTGGCTTCCATGGCAAACATAGGGAAACCCAAAGTTAAGCATCGAACAGTAATAACATTTCTATCTATACACCTGGTTCCTAGCTAGCATATTATAACGATAAGAACACTCAAACACAGAACAGTATATGTATGTTAGCAAACCCTTTTTCCTCTTTGAACCCCTTTGGCCACATGCAAAGTGGCACCCAGCAGATATAGGATACTAAAGTCCCACAGAGTACACTTTTTCCCTCAACCCTGCTAGGAACCCTGTTCACCTCTATCTTTTCCTTCTGGCCTCTGGCTTCTCTTACCTAGGGGGTTTCGCATCAGCAGGGCACATAACTACCTTCTGTAGGGACCTAGGAGTAATGTACACTCCCTTATACACTACAAACAATGGCAAATCTGTAGGAACCCCAGGGGCAAAATACATCAACTTAAGGACAGGCCTTGTCATCCTCTCTGTCCTACGGAGGGTCTCCTGAATACCTGAGCCCCTACCCACCCCTGGGTCAGCGATGATTTCCTCATCATTTTCACCCTCCACTGGTTCCTCATCTAGCAGGGTGAATGACTCTAACACTTCGCCCACATTAGGCACAACTCTGGGGGAACTAACCTGGGCTACTTCAAAGGGCACAGTCTGGTCAGTATTCAGTTCCGATGTGGACCCTTCAAAAGACGCATCTTCCCCCTCATCTTCCTGATCTTCAGAATCACTCTGCAACCATTCTCTGGGTGTATCTGCAGGGGAGCTGCTCCAGCACCATCCAAGCGGCTCAGTCAGACTGGTATTCAAGTCTGGGGTGGTCCTTCCAAGGGGCACGGTTGGAACAGACTCCCCAACCCTACCCTCTCTTCTAGGTGTATCCCTTGTCAGGGGTGATCCCTGGAATAACCTGGCCAACTCTCTGGTAGGGTAATGACTGTGTGGAGTCTCATCATCCTCCCCTCAGATTCAGCTTTGGCATCTCCCCCATTGGAGACCTCCCTACCCTGGGCACGCCCAGCCCCCATGGCATCACTGTCTCTCCACCTCTGTCTTCTGCGTGCAGCAGCTCGAGTGGTGGGTGGTGATGAGTGATCTTCCACAGCTTCTTCTGCATTCACCACTTTGTCACCAATAGGCAGCAGATGGTTATGGTGAATAACCTTGTGCCCTCGAGTCTCTCCCTCAGGCCGAATCTTGTACACCGGTAGGCCTGCAAGCTTCTCTACTATGATGTATGGGGTGTCTCCCCATCTGTCGGTGATCTTATGCTTTCCTGGTATGCCCAACCGGCATAATAACACTCTGTCTCCTGCATCCAAGTCTTGGGTTCACACTATTTTATCATAGCGTTCCTTGTTCGCCTGGTTCCTTTTAGTGGCCATCTCTGAAGCAAGCTGGTATGCATCATCTAGCTGTTGTTTCAGGGTTTTCACAGCCTGCTCCCAGTCCATCCGAGGAGACTCCATAACACAAGTCCACCAGCAGACGGGCTTCCCTCCCAAACATGAGCTGGTAGGGAGAGAATCTTGTAGCATCACTTTGTGTGCAGCTATAGGCGTGGACCAAAGTGCTCACCCGCTGACTCCACATGCACTTGTTCTGGGGGTCCAAGGTGCCCAGCATGTCTAACAGAGTTCTGCTGAATCTTTCAGGTTGGTGGTCACCTTGGGGATGGTAAGGTGTGGTGCTGGACTTCCTGATGCCCCACAATGACACTAGTTCTTTTATGAGCCAGCTCTCAAAATCATGGCCCTGATCCAAGTGGATCCCCTGTGGGGGCACAATAGTGCACGAAAAACTTCTCCACCAATACCTTGGCCACAGTGGAAGCTTGCTGATCCTTGGTGGGGTAAGCTTGAGCATATCAAATGAAATGGTTAGTAACCACTAAAATGTTGGAGATATTGAGTGAATCAGGCTCTAGCATGAGAAAGTCAATGCATACCAATTCCATAGGGCCACTAGTTTTGATGTTGACTAATGGAGCAGCCCTCTGGGGGAGCATTTTCTGCTTTATACCTCTCATGCAGCTCTTACAATACGCTTCTACATCTGCTCCCATCTTTGGCCAATAAAATTGATTCTTTACCAGTCCAAAGTGCGTTCAGCTCTCAAGTGCCCCATATCATCATGCAGGGCCTTCAACCCAGTCTTAACATGCTTCTCCAGGAGTACCAGTTGCTCTTGTGGGGCCCCCTGCTAATCCTGGGTTTCTCGGTACAACAACCCTTTCTTTAAATGTAATTTAGGCCATTCATGTAACAACAGCCGAACCTGAGGAATAATGGTGTCCACTTACTCTGGGCTCCCCTGCCATTTCAACACTTGTACAATCTGCCCAGTAACTGGGCTGGCCTTCTAATCCCACTGCAGGTCTTGAGTAGTTAATTGCGGATGGGATTTGACATCTAGGGTGGCCAGCCAGCAGTAGGCAACTGGAAGAAAATCCCCTAAAGCTCCCAGACAGTCCACCAAACAAGGGGTGTCTTTGGCAGAAAAGATCGCTTTGCCATCATGCTTCTTACATAGGGCCTTGACAGTTTGCTCCAAAATGCGCACCAGCATGAGCTCTCATCATTACAGGCTTGGAATCACCTGGACAAAGCATCCGCATCTATATGGTTTAGACCCTGATGGTGCTCCACACAATAATCATAGGTGGACAAGGCTGACAGACATCTGTGACCAGCTGCATCCAGCTTGGCCGTGGTCTGTACTTAAGTTAGGGGATTATTATCCATCTTCACAGTAATCTTGGCTCCATACAAATAGTCATGGAACTGATCAACTATGGCCCACTTCAATGCTAGGAACTCCAACTCATGAATAGGATACCTCCGCTCTGAAGGGTTTAAACTCTGACTGGTGAATGTAACTGGACATAAACTTTCGGGGTGCTCCTAATACAATACAGCCCCCAATCCACTGAAACTGGCATCAGTGTGAAGGATGTAGGGTTTCTACGGGTCTGCATAAGCTAGCACTGGGGAAGGGAATGGGTCAGGCAACAGATGATGTCCTCAAAAGCTCTATCACAGCCCCCATTCCACCTCTCGTTGAAGGGTTCAGGGGCAGAAATAACTAATGGGTTTGGCAGAGTTCCCATGCATGGCAGTCTTGTTACTCTTGTTCATGGGCAGATACCCCTGTAGCAGATTCAAAAGGGGTCGCACCAACTGGGTGTGGTCCTTTACAGATCTCCTGTAATAGCTGCAGAAACCCAGTAGTCCCTGCAAGTCCTTCAGGGTGCATGGCTTAGGTCAGGTGGTGAGGGCCTGAACCTTGCTGGGGTCAGTCTGTATGCTTTTCTCAGAGACAATGTGCCCCACATTCTTGACCAAGGTCCTGAAGAACTGGCACTTGTCAATAGATAGCTTCAATTCAAATTCTTCCAGGTGGTCCAACACCTTCATCAACCGGGCCTCATGCTCCTACAGTGTTTTCCTGAACACGATGATGTCGTCCACGTAGACCAAACACTCCAGCAGGTTCATATCCCCGATGGCCTTCTCTATCAGGTGCTGAAAGGTGGCAGGGGCACCCAAGATCCCTTGGGGTATTCAAAGAAACTCTTAGAATCCAAGGGGACGTATAAAGGCTGTCTTCTCCCAATTCTGAGGGTCCATAGGGATCTGGTAATAGCCAGTCCACAAGTCCAAAACTGAGAACAACTAACTTCCATTTAAACAGTCCAGTGCATCCTGCACTCTGGGCATAGTGTACTGACCCACACCTTTGGCTTGTTCAGGGTGCAGTAGTCCACACACATGCCTATGGCACCACTCTTCTTTCTCACCACCATGATGGGTGATGCATAGGGGCTCCAGGATTCCTGGATAATCCCCACAGCCAGCATCTCCTGCAAGTGCCACCCGATGTCATCTATACCTGTGGGGGACAGCTGCCTGCACCTCTCTCTCGGAAAGGCTTGTCATCAGTGACTCGCATCTGATGCTGCTCTCCACTTACACACCCTACATCCCATTCATGCAGGGAGAAAACATCTGTCCGAGCAGCCAGCTTCTTCCTCACTCTCTCTTTCCATTCCTCCGGGATGGGGGAGTCACTCAATTCAAACAACTTGGGATCAAGTCCCACTGGGGTGCCTCTGCTGACTGCAGCAGTATGCACTGCTGTGTCAGCTCAGTATGTCTGAGCCAGTGTCCGTCCTTTCCATACCATCACCTCCTTATCTTAACATTCTTCACTTGCACATTCACCCTTCAAATGTATGCATGCACTCTGGCTGGCAGGATGCTAGGTTTGACTAACAGTCCCACCAGCAATCCATGTTCATCCGGAGCATCCAACATCAATATCTAGTTCCTGACATCTTTCTTCAATCTCACTACACAAGCAATGTTGCATTCCGTGTTTGGCGGGAGCACAATTTCATCTCCATCCCTTTTACACACTATTCCCACTGAATCATCAAGTTCCTCAACAAGGGATTGCCACTTCCTCTGGTAGGCCTCCTGGACCAGGGGCAGTAACTGGTACTCCGTTCCTCTTTGTTCAGCCACTTGGGCATGACACAGCTGGGCCAGATATCCAAACATATGGGCATTTGTGCCCACCAATACCAGCACTCCATCAAAGATGTTAGCTTCAGGGCAAATCAAAGCTAAAGTCCCTATAGCTTCACTCACTCCAGCCACTTTAGTAGGGAACGCCATCCATAACTTGACATAGCTGAGGTAAGGGTATACCTTCTCACTGAGACCCCACACATGCAGTCCCTCAAGCGGCTGTATTTTCATGTCTGGTAAATGCTGATCATACCAGGATTTGAAGATGATGGTAAACTGGGAGCTGCTATCCAGAACAGCCCAAGTGGGAACCCTGTTGATGGTGATCTTAGTTTCAGTTGATGGACCCACTAACTTCCACATATCTACTGGCATCATTGTGTTGGTTCTGCCAGATAAGACACTTGTGTGAGCCATGGAGCTGGACCTGCCAGGGGCCCCGATGCGCTCTTTTACCAGGCTTCTCTGTAGTTTCCCTGCTTGTGGGCTGTGTTAGCAGGTGCCTTGGATCTACTGGATGACTGGTCTAAGGGTGCCCTACACCACCTCCGTATATGTCCCTCACCCCTACATCTATAACAAATAACAAGTTTCCAGGGCCACAGCTGGTCGGGTGGTGCTGGATGAGCCCCAGGCATTCCCACTGGGGCACTCTGAGCTGCATGATTCCATTCTACAACTTGCTAATTTCCCTTTGCAGCAAGCGGCATCCCTACTCTTTCTAACTCAGCCACCCTCCATACCAGTTCCTCCACTTGAGCCTTAACTCCTATGTCGGATGGGGGTGACTGGACAGGGGGCCCAGTGCCAAACGAGGTGGGGCCTATGTTAGAGGCTATATCACTAATCCCAGGAGCCTCAGCAGAACCTGAACCCACAACGAACTTAGCCAAAGTGAGTACATCCTTATATTTCCTTAATAACATTCTTAATCCCAGTACCTCACCAGGGGGCGCCTCTCATTCAACTTGCGTCACTGCCGTGGATACCCCGTACATCCCCCAGTGACCCTGCTCCTCTTCAGCCTCCTGGACCTCCTGTACCAAAACCCAGTATGGAGGGGGATTATTTTTCCTAACTGTTAAATGCAACTGTAACACTAATAATGGGGAATAACAAGCGGCCTTCACTACATGCTCCAACCTGATCCAATTTAGTTCTTGGGCCGCTACCTCCTTTCTGAAACACCTTCTGCAAGGTCCTCTCCACCTGGGCCAGGAAAGCAGACAACAATTCCCCCTCCCACTGCCTAGTGGTTTTGAACTTCCACATGAGGTCCTCACAGGTTTCAGGGCTCCCAAATACACCTTCCAAAGCTGAGATAGATACCTGGGCTGGAGCTTCAGGATCTGTGGCTCATAAAGAATTTACAGCTTCTAAGGTGGGACCCTGTAAACTCTCCATTAATTGTTTCCACTTCTTAATTTCAGAACACTTCCAATCTTGGACTAACGGGGTTGCACCGTCCATTTAGGCCTCCAAGTCATCCTCACCATTCATGGTGGGTTTCACCCTGAAAACATCCTTAACTTGCAGTACGACTCAAAGGCCACAGGCATGGAACCAGGCTGGGGTCTCTCAAACTTTGGAGTCTTAGGAACAGACCCCGTTCCTCAACCCCCTTCCCCTGGGGAGATCACACTGAAAAAGGTTACTACCGGTAGAGCCACAGTGAACCCCTCCACCACCAAATCCCCAGGCATCCAACTGGCTTCTATAGGTTGAGTACTCTCCATCAACTTGGTCAAAGTACCTCTTGCTGAGTCAAACATTTTCCCTTGAATTTTGACTTTTCCCAATCTCTTTATCGTGGATACACATTTTTCAACATCCCCGTCTTCCATCTCAGGGGGGTACCTCCAGCAAGAGAAAAGGCTTCTGGGGATCCATTTTCATTCCCCCATTCCATTCCACCAGCCTCATCTTATCCTCCTCAGTAGGCCTGAACTTAGGCTGGGGCAGAGTGGGTTTGGGGCTCGAGGGCCTCTCAGGGGCCCTGACACTCTGATCTCCCAGTGCAGACATGGCTGGTCAACAGAAGATCCCAGCGGTGCCTCCAACATGTAGCCCCGGTGCTGTATGCCAATGGGCTACCCCCCCTGACAACTGTTTCTGATACTGGGCAAGGGACCTGGGTCCTGTTATGGTGACAATTGGGGGATTAGTTCCCTGAACTATTGAAAATAGTGTGGTGCCTACACCCAGAGTAAAGTATTAGTGGGCTAGATATCTGCTTGGCACAGCCCCCTGGGATACTGTGCCTACCCACCTCCCCAACCAACCACTCTGCACACTGTGTCCCACCATAAACCATGTATTTCAAAAATAAGTGCATGCAATGAAGTTCACTAACACAGCAGATTCAAACAACAAATTCACAGCTTCATTTGGGGGTAAGGAATATGGAAAGTGGTACCTGGATGTAGGGTTGCTGTGAAGGCAAGAAAATGTTAGCAAGATATGCGATTTCAAACATGTGGGCCCACAGGCCAAGCCCTCCCCCACTGGTACCAGTGCCCTGGAATTGTCCCTAGGGGTACCCACTAGGTGCAGGACTGATTGCTGCTGCAGGTTGGCCAGCTGTTGGGGCCCTGAAATTATAAAGCTTGAACTTTGAGAAATAACGACTTCCTCTTTTAACTCCCAGGAACCAGGTCCTGGGTACTCATGGTTTGAAGATCTCAGCACCAGGAAAAAATGTTGCTCCTTGGAGTTGTACAGCAAATCAAGAAGCAGGCTGGCCAGAATCCCTCCGTCTGAATGGAACTTGCTCGAGGATTTTGCAGCTGGTCACCGTGATCATAGTTCTGGCCGTTTGTCATCTTCAGCCACTTCTGGCCCATTGCAGAGCGCTGTGGCAGAACACCAGCCCCAGACAGCCCAAGACCTGGGAGTAGCTCCACAGCCCAGCTCCCACTATCAGAGCGCTCTAGCACTCAGGTGCAAGACCTGTGACCTCCTGAGACAGTTAGTCCCACTTGGAAGGGGTTAGCGAGTTCCCTCCCTGACTCGGAGTGAGGACTCCCACATGGTGGGGGTCCTCTTGCAGCCCCTACACTGAGTTCTCAATAAGCAAGATTTTCCAGGCAATCACTCCATGAAAGTCAAGTGCCAATTTGGGTTGGTGCTAGCCTCTATTTTGATCAAGGCCAGTGCAATTCAGCAGGGGAAAACTCAGCAGCAACAGCCCCCCTGCACACCAGTCCACACTTTCCGTTTAGCAGTGTCCAAACCCTTTCTCTGGCTGCAGCAAGACCTCAGCTCTCAGCCACTTTAACCAGTTCATTCAGGACACACACAATTCCTGGCTAACACCCTCATAACCAGAGATGCTCTGCCTCTTCAAGAAAATGCAATTTCAGTCCACGCAAGCAAACGACCTTTCAGTAGCAACTGGAGTACTCAGATAATCTGCTCAGTCCTTTTGTCTAGCTCAGTTTCCCAGTGCAGGGTGTCTGCCACATTTAGTTTCTCCCAGCACTCATTAAGCAACCTCTCAGTACCTGCAGAAACAGGACCACAGTTCAGTCTCTTTTTCCCTTCACAACTCAGTCCTGCATCAAGCACCTGGAGAATCCTTCAGCAACCACAATCCTCAGATTAGAGCCTGGGCAAGCCCCTGAAATCAAATGTCAATTTTCACAGCACAGTCCTGACCATTACAGAGCCCAGCAACAGACTGAACAAATTTTAGTAAGCCCTCACTGTATCAGCTGAAATCCCAGCATTCTGATTGGCTGTTGAAGCCTTTCAATAATCAATAACCATAGTGATCAATATTTCCTGCTCGTTTATTGGGGCATGATCTATGTGCCAGAATGAGTCCCTTCCTTTTCCCAGGAGTCCCTCTGTCACAGTTTTTTAATTTTTTTTAAACTTCAAGTTTATTCATGTAGGATACATCAGTAGTCATTTTCAGGACTGTAACACAGTCCTTAATAATAACAAAATCATATATATTATAGTAACGTATACAATTGCTCTGGAAGTCCATACATTCATAACATCTCTTTTTGTTCTAGATATGTTCCACGCTAAATGATGGGATCCTGTTCAGCTTCCAGTCGAAAATGTCCAGCATACTATGTGGCTCCCTGCAGGACTGTCCAATACTTCAAACTAATTTTATGTACTGAAATACACTTCAGTGTCCACTGTTTACTTAAAAGAGATTGCATTTTTAAAAGCAAAAACAAACTCTGGAGAAAAACTCTTGTCATTCTTGTGTAACCCCTAGGTGGCGCTATCCCAAGGGCTACTACCCCTGCCTGCTTGGCTAGTAGCAGGTTAAGGGGCCTGGGTAATGAAACTGGTGCCTCCACCCGGAGGTCGGGGTTGTTATTGGTCAAGCTAACCTGGGCACAGCCCTCCGGGACACTGTAACCCCCCTCTTTCCCTTCTAGTGGCCTGAAAAATGTACAATAATTACTTTCACAATGATTCTTATTCACCAGGCAATTACCCACACTGTTTGCACTTACCACCAGGGCTGGTTCCTCCAGCTTGACCCTGGGGACCCCCTGTAAAACAAGGTTAAGCACAGCAAATGGCAACAGTACAATACTTTTGGCACATACTGGAACCACAGTCAGGTTAAATGCAAACAAAGTAAAATCTGATTTATTCAGGGGACTTGAACAAGAGAGGGGCATAATCAGGTTGATTTGCATAAAAGCTATACTAATCAGACAGTTATGCATGCAGTTCAGAGTCCCTACACAGTCACACACTCTGGGTACCAGGTAGGAAAACAGTGGGCTAGCCAGGAATGTTGCAGCTGGTTGGGGCCCTATGATGGAAGAAAGCAACATGCACAACACACACACTATTTGTAATCCGGAGCCGGAGGGCTCAGTTCATGAAAGAAAAGACAACAAGACAATCAGATGACAAGACTTTTAGATTTAGCTGTTGTTGCAGGGAGCTACCCTAATATTTGCTCACGATACCCAATACTGGACACAGGAAGGATGAAATTGAGACTGCAGGCTGTTGAGCTGGGGTGCCCGGAGAAGCAGGGCCCACACGAATCACTGAGGCATTGTTCCTGTTCGAGGCATTGAGCAGGGGGCTGATCCCTAGGCCGGTCTCTCATCGATGACTTTCTCTGTGTAGCAAGTATTCTGGCTGGGCCTGTATAGCAGGGCCCAGGCAAACAGAAATGGATACGGATTCAGTCTGTGGAGCTGGATACAGCCTCCAGCAAGCAAAACACAGTTCAGACACACAGTGGGGAACCAAATCACAACCTACTATAAGCACACAGCACATTCACATGTAAGGAAATTCCACTGTACCAGGCAAATGGCTCTCCAGTCGCAGTTACAGAGTCTCTGCATAATCCGGGAGTTCAGAGATAGCTGGAGGTACTGACAGGCTGACAGCATTCAGCAAATCTTCGGTCTTCTTCAGGTTAAAGTCTGGTCACAATTCAGTGGCTTAATTTGCTCTCCAAATTTGGATTCAGTCCGAAAAAAGCACAAGTTCCCTCTCAGGAACAGCAGGCAGGCATGCAGGCCAAACTCAGGCCTTTCCATAGTTCTCCCATGCGAATCCACTATGGATTGCTGCTCAAACTATCTCGAGCTGTTACTTCTTCACTTCCCAACTCAGATCAAACTGAAACTGCAAGCAGTGTGGGACTTTCCCCAAGATCCAAAAGGTTCGGTTGGCTGATCTGTCTGTCAGTCACAACAAAGGCTCCCCCTCCAGGTTATTTTAGGTGCCAAAAGCCCAAAACTACAATTCCTACAAGTTTTGGCCCCACCAAGCTCCTGTAGGCAGGCTCCATTTTAGAGTCCCAAATGTACTGATTGGCCCATTCTGCAGTCCAGGACCAAGATGATGGAAACAAACAGAACTGTCCATGCTGCAAAGAAGGCAGGTTAGAACAAACTGCAATATTATTACTACTCTAACAAATGATCAGCAAACAAGTATATCTTCTAACAGAGTTCCCGAGCAGATTAATTATGACTGCAATCCAGGCAGCTCTTAAAGAGACAGCACACAGAGACTATACAGGCACTCTCTAGCAATACATTTAAACTGCTAAAATGCAGAACACCAGCCTGGCAGTGAGCATTTAGGCAAGCTCAAGGAAGACTTTTCGGGAACCCTCATTTGCGGGGGGGGGGGTTACACTTGACTTAATGTTGATCTTAAAAATGATATATTAAAAAAGATAAATTGTTATGACAAAATAAAGATAATGTTATAACAACTAATAAACATGGCTAAAGTACTACATCTATAGTCTGACTTTCAGATATTAAATACAGTGGGATGTACCTAAGAAAGGGTTCAGTTCCAATATCCCTAGAACCAAACGGATTAAGAACTATTGGGGAAAGGCTTGCTGCAAGAGAACTGAGATCCCCTCCACTGTTTCCACTACATGCATGAAGGGTAGTCATATGCTGTTATATTTATCCCCTCTTAATCTAAGTTCAGCTGTAATCTTTTCCATCCGTGCTTTATTTTTTATTATATCCAGCCATTCCTGCAGTACAGGAGGGTCAGGATTTAACCATCTTCTAGTAATGGCGTTATGAGCAGCTGCTAATTGTAGTTCCAGAAATGATATTTTAGCATTGGATCTCTTGCCCCTTGGAAAGGAACCCAACACCATCACTGAGAAATCAAATTGGGACATCTATTCCTGACATTTCAAAGAAGTGATTACCTACCGCTTTCCAAAAAGGGGCAAGTTTGGGACAATCCCAGAAAACATGGCATGGGGTCCCAACTCCTCAGCACCCTCTCCAACAGGACTCTGTCATCCCCACTTTATAGTGTTTTGCTTAAGATGGGGTATTAAAAAACCAAGCCAGTACCTTCCACCTGAACTCCCGCCAGGTGTTTGAGGCTGAAGTATGGAGTCCTCCCTCTCAAATTCTCCTCCAGGTTAAGGTATCCAATTGCAGCCCCATTTCCGTCTCCCAAGCCTTCTGAGCCATCAGTGGAGTCACGTCTACTGTAGACCTATATATGGATGTTAACTGGGATATGTGTTTCATTTCGGTTATCTACTGCTCGCCAGATCGCCTGTTTGGACATCAACGACGTTAGAGCCAGACTGAAGAAAGGAGACAACTTGTAGGTATCTGAAAAGGGAGCCAAAGGTCCTAATCTGGCCCTGGCTGTAGAATTGGGAAAATTGAATCAGACCCCTGCGTTGCCAGCCCCTAAAGGCACGGTCCAGTCTGGGTGGGGTGAAATGTGTGCAATGTACAATAGCTGTCCTATTATTAAGACAGGTATCAATTCCAGCCATCCTCCTCACTGCAGCACAGTTACATAGCTACATAGATACATAGACAGTGTTGGCAGATAAGGGCCTATGGCCCACCCAGTCTGCCCATTTGAGCTCGTAAGTTTAGTTTATGTTTTCCTAGAAGTTTGTTGCCCCTTACGCCTGACCTCCAGAATTCCTTTATGTCTATCCCATGCAGTTCTTGTATGTATGTGCTATCCAGGGTTTATTCATTTTGATTCCCCTCAGCCTTTTCAGTGGCCTTGAAAAATCTGAAATAAGGGATATGCCTGTGTCATCTCCAGTTTCCTGCTCAATCCATACATTGTCAGGATCCTGTTTCAAGTGGGCCACCCACAGAACCATTTGAGCCATAAGGTAGTAGTCTTTCAAATTTGATAAGCCCAACCTCCCCCCGGTCCTTGGGTTTCATCAGTACGCTCCACACTATCCTAGCCCTTTTTCCAGCCCATACAAAATAATGGAGGGCTTTGTTTATTTTTTTCCACTCCAAACTGGGCATGGACTGCGGAAGGGCACTGAATAGAAAAAGAAAATGCGGCAGAACATTTATTTTAATAGTATTAACCCTTCCCATCAAAGATAAGGGGAGAAGCTCCAAACGTTTTAAGTCCGTCAATACCGACTTTATCAACTTCCCATAGTTAACCGAATAAAGCTGCTTTAAATCAAGAGGTATATGAATGCCTAGATATCTTATGCTATTAGAAACCCAATGAAAGGGGATTAATTGTTTCAATTCTGCAGTGGGGGACCGCTCACTAGCATGACTTCTGTTTTGAAATTAATTTTAAAGCCAGAGAATTTCTCATACGTAATTAGTATGTGATATAATACTGGAAAAGTTCTACCGGGGTTCCTAAGGTACAGCACAGTATCGTCTGCGTAAAGTGAGATTCTACTCTCCAACCCTCCCAACCTAATACCCTCTAAATCCTGTTGTGTTCTGATAATTGCCGCAGGGGCATGCAAAGAGCAAACAAAATAGGGGAGAGGGGCATCCCTGTCTGGTACCTCTGAGAACATTAACATTATTTGAAATTGTGCCATTCACTCTTATATTAGCCACTGGGGTATGGTAAATGGCTTTAATCCAGGTTCTTATCTGTTTCCCAAACCCAAACTTCTCCAAAACCTCATGTAAAAAATTCCAATTTAGGCAATCAAATGCTTTTTCAGCATCGATTGCAATAGCTACTTGGTGTCCTTCAAATTGTTTGCCAGTACGCAAAATATTAAGACATCTTTGGATGTTATCCCCAAGATGCCTATTGAGAACAAATCCCAACTGATTTGAATGGACCAAATCCGGCAATATAGTATTTATTCTGTTGGTCTAGATTTTTGTAAAGATTTTCGAGTCCACATTAAGAAGGGCTATAGGTCAGTATGAGGAACACTATTCGGGGGGGTTTACCCTCCTTGGGGATAGCTGAGATAAACACTTGCCTCCAGGAGTGGGGAAAATCATCTCCCTTTCACAGGAATTAAATAGGTGGAGTAGAGTAGGGGATAACTGTATCCGAAATGCTTGGTAAAATTCAGTGCTGAATCCATCTGGACCTGGATATTTACCCAATTTCATATCCTTGATGGTGCTAATAACTTCCTTTTATCCTTGAATGCTTTCTCACCTGCAGCCACAGTTCTGCCAATCTCCAGCCACCGCTCATCCACCGCTGACCCCGAAGCTGTTGTGCCCAGCTGGCACAGGCAGCTACACCATTGAGAGGGGCTCCCCTAAGCCCCTGCAAGGATCCACTACCGGCGCACGTCCTCCAGGCATTGTCAGGTCAGTGCACTACAGCCATCAAGCTACCACTGACTTGCGCTGCTATTTTCCTTGTTCTTTCCCAATGGGGGCATGGATGTGCAATGACGTCTGTGCACTAACATGCAGATGTTTGTCATGCTGCCCCCCAACCTTGGTACCCCGCACCTCCGCAGTGCCTCTGGGTGTACCCAGGGACCACCAGAGCACGATGTGCACCCACCCCTTTCCCCAGGACTAGGAGAGCTGTCATTGGACGCTCAATCCTAGTTCACCCCTGCTGACCCGGGCTGGTTCCCAAACTCGGGTCGCTGGTGTGGAGTGAGGTGTGGCATCCAGTGCCTCAACCCTCAGCGTCACTGGGCTAATAACTTCCTGAGATGTAATAGCTACCTCTAATTTTAATTTGGCATCTTCATCTAATTTAGGAAGGAGGCTCTCACTCAGATATGTTTGTATCCTTCGTGGAGAATCCAGTCCCTCAGGGGCCCTGGAATGTAAGTCTGAATAAAACTTCTCAAAAGTTTCTGTGATTTTCTTAGGGGTAAAATGAGTGCCAATTGTTCCTCCTTGCCCCATAGTTCAAATTTTTTTTTTAACTGATCTATCCGCCTGGTCCCTGCATAGCTGGAAGGCAAGCAATCTGCCTGCTTTGTTGCCGTATTCGTAATACTTTTGGTTTAAGTACCTCAACTTGCCCTCTATTTGTGAATCAATGAGGTTCTGAAGTTCCTTCTTAACACTATTTAGTTTAGCTAGAATCTCTTTAGTTCTATATTGTTTATGCTCTTTTTCTAATTGTTCCAACTGAGATTCCAGAGCTATTTGTTTCTCCTTTCTTTTTTTTTTTTTTGTTTGGAAGCATATGCTATTACTTCTCCCCGTATTACTGCTTTAAGACCATCCCAATACAATTTTGGCCCTGGATCCTCCATCCTACTGTGTTGTTGATATTCCTGTATAGCCTTTCCTATTCGCTCCTGAAAATCCTGTCTTCCCAGGAGAGAGGAACTGAATCTCCAAGCGGTCCGTTTACCCCAATCCCCCAAATGTACGCTCAGGGTAACTGCCACGTGGTATGAGATCACTGTTGAGCGAATAAAACAATCCCTCATGCTGTGTATGTCCCCATTTCCACATAAAAAAAATAATCCAAATGGGAATATGAGTTATTGGGGGTAGAGTAAAAGGTGAAGTCCCTGGATGTCGGATTCAGCTCCCTCCAGATGTCCACTAATGCTATCTCTTGTATCCCTCCCCCTACCATCTTACTCATTTGTTTGTTCATTTTAGTATTTTGTGAGGAATGTTCTAATCTGGGATTGATGACACAGTTCCCATCCCCACCCAGTATTAATATACCCTCTCCCAAACCCGCAATTTTGTTAAGAAGAGTTTGATAGGGGACTTCCAGTGACGTCACCGACACAATGGCAGTCTGATTATGGAGCTCCTCATCCCTCCAGCTTAATTTGCCCACATACTTAAGCAATTCTTGATAAAATAATCAAAATTGGTAGTGGGGCCACTCAGAGAAATAGATCCCGATCCAAAACTGCTAAAAAAAAGACACCCAGACAACAATGCATGGGTCGACAACGAATCCTCACATTTTGGTTATGACCTCCTCCAGTTGATGCAATCACTGGCCCTGTCACAAGTGGTTGCTGCTGCTACCCACCAGCCTGGCCACACACGCGATCTGGTGTTCCAGCTGGATCTTGAGATTAATAACCTCAAGATTGATCAGGTCATTTGGTCTGATCACTGCACCGTGGAGTTCAACTTTGGGGGCCGCCCCAAAGGTCCCTCCCCTGTGGAGATGGTCAGCTATCACCCTTTAAGGGGTGTCGATCCAGAGGGACTGTTGGCGTTGGCTGATCTATCTAGGATTGATGCAGCATGTGCGATTGGCACTGGAGAGGCAGTGGTCACCTATAACAGGGTGATTGCCGAAGCCCTAGATGCCATCACACCAGTTTGAATATGAGCCAGATCCTCTCACTTGAGATCCCCTTGGTTTGATGTAGATCTCAAGGGGACGAAGATCAGGGGTCGGAAGTTGGAGCGTTGCTGGCGGAAGTCCCGGCTGGATGCCAACAGACTGGCCCTATGTTCTCACTATGTTGAGTACTGTGGGCAATTTCCCATAAGAAAGCAGAATTTCTGTCCAGGGAAATTGCTGCAGAGAGAAACAGACCATCTCAACTGTTTTGGACCATGGACAGGCTTTTGCATCCTACCTGTCTTCGGATTAAAAAACTTTTTCAACCACTTTATGTGAAGAGTTTGCTCTGTTTTTCTCCGACAGAGTGTCAGTCATCTGGTCGGGGATTCTGCCAGGGAGGCTTTCGCCTTGCAGTGATCGAGTTGGGAGCTTCAGAGGCACTCAGTCTGCCTTGGAGGAGTTTAGGCCAGTAGAGGTGTCTGAAGTGACTAAGGTGATCTTAGAGCAGAAGCATACCTTTTGTGAACCGGACCCAGCACCAAAGCGTTTCTTAATGAGATGTGTCGGTGCCATCAGCCCGGTGTTCGTCAGGATCGCCAGGTGCTCGATGGCGGAAGGGGTCTTCCCAGTTGCTTTGAAAGAAGCACTGGTGAAGCCCCTCCTAAAGAAATCTTCCCTCGACCCAGACATCTTGGTGAATTACTGTTCAATCTCCAACCTGCCTTTTTTGAGCAAAGTTGTTGAGAAATTGGTGACACAACAGCTTGAGGATTGCCTGGTGTTCTCTGATATCTATGAGCTTTTCCAGTCAGGTTTTCAGGCCAGACATAGCACTGGAACTGCTCTAGTGAGAGTGCATAATGATCTGCTCAGAGCTAGAGATAGAGGAGACAGGTCAGTTCTTCTGCTCTTTGATCTCTCCTCAGCTTTTGACACTGTGGATCACATCTTGCTTTCTTGATTGGCTCTGTGAGTTCTGTGGACTAGCTGGTACCGTCATCAAATGGTTTGAGTCCTATCTCTCAGATAGAGTGCAGCTGGTGGTGATGGGGAATTCCTCCTCCTCCCCAATGCCTCTGTCCTGTGGAGTACCTCAGGGCTCAATCTTGTCACCGATGTTGTTTGCAGTGTATGCTGCCCCTGGGTGAGGTCATTCGACAATACAGTGTGGAGTTTCACTGCTATGCAGATGACACCCAACTGTATCCGTCTTTTGCACCCGGAACATCGGGAGCTGTCAATGAGCTTAACAGCTGTCTGGCTAAAATCAATGACTGGATGGCTTCCAGCTGGCTGAAACTCAACCCGGCTAAGACTGAGGTGCTGGTGATCGAGGCTGGTCGTGGGTGTGATGGGTTGCCACCAGGGTGGACTCTGGACTTGTTCTGGGGTCTATGCCGCTGGTTGTTTCTCCGAGGCTGTGAAATCTGGGTGCGATCCTTGACTGCAGGTTGACCTTAGAAAATCAAGTATCATCTATAGTCACTAGTAGGTTTTACTACTTGCAGAACATTGCCTGGATTAAGCCCCTCATTCTGCCTGAGGACCTGCCAACACTAATGCATACCTTTGTGACCTCTAGGCTCGACTACTGTAATGCTCTGTACTTCGGGGTCATGGGAGGGACTCTCCACAGACTGCAGCTAGTGCAGAACACAGTGGCCAGATTCTGACAGGCATTTCTAGGTCCAGTCACATGACTCTGGTCCTGCGTGCCCTGCACTGGCTGCCAGTCAGGTGGAGGGTTCTTTTCAAAGTCGGTCTTCTCACCTTTAAGGCCCTATATGGGCTGATTCCTGGTTACCTGTCTGAGCTCCTGACACTGGTGTCCTCTGCTCACTCCCTCTGCTTCTCCTCGAGGGGCCTCCTGGACGTTCCCAGGGTTTGGCTCAAGACCACGGAAGATTGTGCTTTTAGTGTCTCTGGGCTTACCCTGTGGAACTCACTTCCATCTGCAGTCCCGGAGGCTCCCTCGAGGAAGGTGTTTAAGGGGAGGCTAAAGGCCCACCTCTTCAGTCTGGCCTTTGATTGCTGATGCCATCCTTATTATCGGCCAGTCCCTTGAAGCTTTGACCTCTGGAAACCTTTTATTACTGCAGAATATTAATTTTGTTATGGTTTAATGAGGTTTTATTATATGTTTTAATTTATTGTTGCATATTTTACTCATGATCGGCGCTCAGAGCCTCTGGAATTGGGCGCCTTGTAAATAAAATTGCCTTGCCTTGCGCCTGCTAAAATAGTTATCCTGTCAATTGAGTGCAGAATAATTATTTTAACATTTGGTGGCATTCAGTGCAAGTTAAATAAAATAAAATGATGCAGGTACCTTACCAGCACAGCTTCGGTCAAGACTGTGAAGCAGACAAAGCAGACGGGAAAAACTGCAGCACAAACTGTCTCTTTTATGTCGAAGCACATCAGGAGAACAAAATGTGACACAGAGTTAGCTTTCTCTAACTACAGGTACATAGTGTTCAGGAAAGACAGGCTAGCAAAAATGGGTGCGAGAATCTTATTTTATATCCAGTCCAACCTATCTACTGAGTTGTTATTCTCCGGTTTCTCTCTGGCCTCAGCCAAGTGTGAGTGGGCTTTTATTCAGCGATCGACTGGCCAGACAAGAAATTGCATATCTGCTGTGTTTATAATACACCAAAAGTGGGCACTGAAGAACTCAAGGATGTTATTAATATAGCCAGCACTTTGGGTCCCCACAAATTGATTATATTACAGAATTTTAACCTGAACTGGCTAAAAAACACAATACTGTACAGGGATATTTTAAACAATTACTACCTCAAACAGTTGATTAGCAGTGCTACCAGAATGCATAGTAATACAGGCAGATTCTCTTCTGGATTGACTGCTTGTCAGTAACGATGATGGAATAAAAATGTTTGGCCTGCTGTCTGACTCCATCAGCAAGCACGTAGCCATGTTTTTTCCTGGATAATGGCACTGCCCCATCCCCTACATTAAAAGAAGTCTATTTCTGCAACTGCTCAAGTTTTATTTTAAATAACTTCCTGCATTCCCTCAACCTAATCGATTAGTCAATCACTCAATAAATTCTTTATTTATAAAAAAGGCGCCTTTCCAAAACCAAGGCACCTGTACAATAAAACCAAACATATTAATAAAATAACAAAATAAAATTAAAAAACTAATACAATAGCAGCTTAATAATAGGAAAATGCAAACTAAAAAGATACATTTTCAAGGCAGCTTTAAAACTCTGGACAGTCAGGCTATCTTGCACCCGATGAGGTAGAGAATTCCACAGGGTCGAGGCAACAAAACTAAATGACCTTGCCCCAGATGTTTATAAACGAACCCTGGAAATCTCTAGCAATCCCTCATTGGTTGATCGGAGAGGGTGGAGGGGACAGTAGGGATGAAGGAGATCTTTCAGGTAACCAGGTCCCTGATCGTGTAGGGCCTTGCAGGTTAACAAAGCAACCTTGAAGGTGATCCGCCACTGTATCGGCAGCCAGTGCAGTCTGTGGAACACAGGCATTATATGACTGGTCCTAAAGGTACCAGTCAAAAGCCTGGCTGCCGCATTCTGCACTAGCTGCAAGCGGCGGATATTAACCCCCGGTAGCCCTAGTAAAGGGCATTGCAGTAGTCAAGGCGAGAGGTAACAAAGGCATGGACCAAAGTTGGAAGTTCATCAGGAGGAATAAGGTCCTTTAACCGGGCGATATTCCTCAGGTGGTAAAAAGAGGTTTTTGTTTTTTTGTTTTTTTGAAATTACTGTTTATTCCTCCTCCCCAGCCTGCCACCTCCGACCCTTCAGGGGGGACAACTGGACATCCCACTGCCTGGAACCCTACCCAAGCAGACTCCTAGGCCCCATGGAGCCACGGATTACCCCCTGGGAGGGGACGAGGTGGGGGGCTCAAACCCTGTTACTTCCATTTCATCGGTCTGTGGTCTGCTGGGTGGGCACAGGCAAATCGTGGGCACGGCCATGGTCCTCCCATCTTCCTGGCTGAGGCAGGTTTATTTCCACGTTTTCTCCCTCCCCGAGCAGCAAGCAACCTCCCCTGACATCATGACGCACGTGCCAACGTCCATGCTGCTCAATGGTCGCCCATCCCCAAATGGAGCTTGCAGTTCCTCGAGCCTCCGCTCGGGGTCATGCAAGTGTCAGGCATCGGCCGAATCCCTCCCCGGAGAAGGCGAGCTTTCATTGGACGCTCAAGCCTATCTCCCAGACTGACCACCGGCGGCCAGTCCGCTCCCGAACCGGGTTGCCGGCGTGGTGCGAGGTGTGGCATCCGGCGCCTCAACCCTCAGCGCCACCGGGCCGGCTAAAAAGAGGTTTTGACAACCACCGACACCTGCAATTTTAGGGTCAGGTGGTCATCAAATATAACACCCAGGTTCTGCAGCCGGTCTGAGGTGGTTAGCCGGACAGCTCTGAGCCATAAACCCAGAGAGCCAGCCAACACACCTGTCTCTCGACGACCTGGGTCCACAACCAACACCTCAGTTTTTCTGGGTTTAACCGCAGCCAGCTCACATTCATCCAACCCTACCTAGACTCAGTATCAAATGTAGAGAATGCCTTACATTTTTTCTCACACAAGTACTAAATCATCATCCCCCTATCACTAAACAGATTAAAAAAACAAAACATCACCTTGGCTCAGCAAAGTTCTGTTCAGGGAAATAAAGGTCAGGGACTTGGTTTGGTCAGGATTAAAAAAATCCAACGAACAGGCTGACTGGCTGGCATATACTGTAGATGCTCAAGCATAAATGCGATAAAACCATCAACAACGCACCAAAAGTACATGCTTTAAAAACCAACAAATCTAAGCAAGCCCCCAAAATTCTGGCACAGCATTAAATCGCTCCTAAACCTCAACACTGATTCTGCCCCTCTTAACACCGAACTAGGCTGTATCTAATACTCGGAATCAACAGATATTGCAAACCTGTTTAACAGCCGTTTCTGCAACCTTTATAAATACAGACAATCCTCAAACTCAGAAGCTCCCCCAGATGACTCCCGAAGACAGAGTAACAAAAACCTGCAGTCAAAATTTTACCTCAGAACGGCAACCGTCAAGGAGGTCCTTGTTCTACTCAAAACCCTAAAAACTGATAAGTCCCCTGGAAGTGACAATCTGGTTCAGAAGTTCCTTAAACTTGCTGCCCCTATAATTACCACCCCCAATAGCCAAAATCTTGAACCTGTCCTTTATGATGCAACAAGTGCCAGACATCTGGAAGTTGGCTTACGTCATTCCTGTACACAAGAAGGGTAATCAAGCCTTTCGACAAATACAGACCAATAGCCATCTTTTCTGAGCCAACAAACAAAGAGAAGGCTCCAGTTCTCCCTCTCTGCTCTGGACCTTCAGACACCCTGCTACTTGTTATATTTTTTTTAAATCAATCCCAAAACCTCTTTGCCATGACTCCGTAGACAATTTGCAGTGCACCAACCAAAAAACTCAGGCTCTCAGACTGTTATTATTTAGCTTGGCCTACTATTCTTGGTTGTGAGCCTTCTTTATTCTGGAGCCATTACCCAACAAATTTCTGCAGGTTGCTGAGTGTGAATCACAACTTAGAACTTAAGCATTAAACAAACAGAGGTTTTTCATGCAGGTGCTAAGTGCTACCTTGCAGACACAGGGAGACACGACAGCGCATGTCACCTCATGCACATGCGTACATAGCTTACATTTCAGCCACGCCTTTTTCACAGCTGGCTGGAATTCCCATTGGAGTATATAAGCAGGTGTGACCGGTGTTCCAGCCAGCTCTAAAGAAGGCATGGCCAAAACGTAAGCTGCACATGGTGACATACATGTCCATGTCTCCCTGTGTCTGACATCAAAGGACCCTTCCCACTGGTACTGGTGGGCTACATGGACCAGTCAGAAGGCAGGATAGGACAGGAGGACTGATGGACAGCCCTGCCAGATGAATCTGACATTGAGTAGGGTAAAGAAGTTTCTGGGCTCAAGAGAAGCTTGTGGCAGTTGGGGAGAGAGACTCAAAGGTGAGCAGACTTGCTGCTGTTTGAGAGAGGTGGAGGACTAGCCAGATGTAGGTCTTGAGAGTCCTATCCTGGGTTCATCTGCTAAATACTGTGAGCCTTATCCTGGGCTCATATCTGGGAGACTGTGCTAGAAGGGCACCTGCAGAATGAAGCTGCTGTGAGAGAATGTGAGAGGTTCAAATTCTGAGGAAGCTGCTCAGCTCATGAACTGGAAACAGAGACCTGCACTGGCATCAAACTACAGCTGAGCCAGGTAGGGAGCCTACCAGCTGTTATCAAGTGGGGTGAACCGGGGAACAAAGAGTCATGTGGTGCATGCCCTGAGTACATGCGTACTGCTGATCTACAGGAGAGTTGAGCTGTGGGGGTTGCTTCCGGGATCTGGGCTCCTTGGGAACCGTGAAACCACTGCATAGTGCTCCTGTGTGCTGTGAATGTTGAGCCAGAAGGGTTGTGCTGCAATGAAGTGTCTGAAAGAGTCCAAAGTGCTTCATATCCAGGCTTCTTGTGTCTATTTCTCAATGCTGCCTGACCTGCTGCTGTGTGTGCTGGTTCCCGCCTCATCTGAGCTGCGGCATCTGTAGGTCACTTGAGTGCTGAAGCTGCTAGCTGGGGTCTTTTGTACTTTTTCCCATTTGGAAAACACTTACCTCTTTTGCATTACAAATTGGTTTGCTAATACTTCCCATTTGGAGTTTCAAGTTTTAAATTGTGCTAGCACACCGTGTCCTGTTGAGGGGCTTGAATGTAAACTTGCTAATTGTCTCAACAAATGCACCACAGAAAGAACCCAGGAAACACAGCTACCAGGCCTGGACAAGAACTTAGTGCAATTCTTGGCTACCCAGAGTCATTGCTAAACATTTCATACTTGACAGTATAGTTTTAGTACTGGTAACATCTTAAAGGTATACGGCACCCCGTTTAGAGTAAATCATTATGTTGCACCCCTTGTTTGAGTAGGTTCATCAGTGATTGTGTGTGACTTGAAAGGGTGGTAGGGACCCACACTACAGTGGCTCCCAGGGCATATTGTTCCTGGGTGGGAGGGCTGAAGGTGCACTGAAACTGTTTAACCCGCTCATTATTTCCAGTTTCCAGGACTGTGTAAAGTCCTAAACCCTCTTTTTACACATTTTGTTTTTTTAAAGAAGGACTCCATTGGCTTGTAAAGGAGAGGCTGTTTACATTAATACTGTAAATGCATTTATTAAAGTAGGATAAATGCAGTTTTGTAGCATTTGAAAACTGTAAACAAAGCCTCTCCTGATTCAAAAATCCCGCTCTGTAAAAACCTTAAAATGGCTGCCTTGATGATGTCAATGAAGAGTCAGTTAAGAGAGAGATGCCCAGCTCTGCAGATGTACTGTATATATATATATATATATATATATATATATACACACACACAGTTCCACATATACCCATTTTAATGCCAAACCATAAAAATTATCACTTAACTTATGTATTACTTACACAAATACACAAGTTAAGCGATGTTTCTGAAGCACAGACGCATTGAAATGTTAGTGGCGAGTACCATATTTATCAATTCAGAGCTGCACTCTGCTGTGTAGCAACTCATTCAGCTCATTAAATGACCCCCAACAACATTCAGAACTCAGAAAACAAATATCGCATGGTGAAGCAGTATGCGTCATGTGGCATTGGGAGACCAACACATGCCTCTACGTTAGCGGTTAGTGATGCCAAGCCAGTGTGGCCGCTGTACGGACAGGTATGCGGCACTAACTACATCCTGGGGATGCCGAGCATGGATAGTGGGTACAACATAGTGTTGCATGCAGTATTCTGTTCGCAGGTGTCCATGCCATCAAGTCATCTGTTTTGTGTGTGATCCCTCCCTCCCCTTGTGCCCTAGACTTGTATTCGGTGGTTGTGCCTGTTGTTTGTGCAGACCTGTTGTCTGTGTCTGGGGAGCTAGACTCACATGTATCCAGCCAATAAAGCTCAACCTGTTTGCATGAACCTCAGTAATTTGTGACCACACCAGCCGCTATGGGTGCAGTGCTGGTGACATGGGCCACACAGGTGTCCAGACTGGCAGCAGAGTGGCAGTGTCACACTGAGTTTCTCCATAGGAGAGGACCAATGTGATCCTGCACAGGGCCACCAACCTGGGCCATTGGGGCTACCAGTTGGATGGCTGACAACAATGGAGGCTGAGTCATGTACAGTGCAAGCGCTAGCGACAGTATCACTGTAAGTGTACCTGCACACTACTCTGCACCTGCAGGTACAGCACTGGCTATACTGGTTACCCACTCATGCAGTCATAGGGCCCCTGTCACAGTTGGTAGACTCAGAGATAGCCATGCGGTACATCCCCTTTGTCCTTGTACAGGTCACACCTGCCACCGGACGGAACTGACAAGCAGTTTCTGATGCACTGGCTGCCGGGCTAGGAGCGTTTGCCACGGCATGGTTGGATACCACCATACCCCACAAGGGGGTTTAGGCATCACTGCATACAGCCTGCACATCTGAGACCTCTACTGTACTGTAACCACCACACAAGCACCTAGCACTGGCATGCTATGGTGTTCCGGGCCACTATGTGGCACATGACAGGCACTCATGTCGGCAACTTGATGGGACAACGCCATACATGGTGGACCTGCAGGACACTGTTGTAGGTGTGAGAGATGAAGGTAGCGCTGTAGATGCCTGTCCATGAGGTCTGCAATCCCTAGTCAACAGTATGCCAGACGGACCTACCTGTCATGGAAAGCACCAGTGTCCCAAACGGCAGCATGTGACTGTGCCCACTAAGCGGGCTACTGTACCACAGCTGATGGGAGACACAGATAAAGTCAGACAATGGATAGTATAGCAATGACGACAACTGAACACAGCTGGTATCCACACAGGTGCATGTCATGATGTGAGGTGCTGTCCCGGGATATATAGCAGTACTGTATGACTATAGCATACGGTAGAGTATTTCAGTGGTACTGGACAACTGCCAAATGTGAGAGTTGTGGTGGCTCTCCACCCAGTCCACAATGTATGGTGCTACATAGGGGAGTTGCCACAGCAAGAGCTACTAGCCCAGCAGCTGGTACATCAGAAACTGCCTGTCAGTTCCATTCTGTGGCAGGTGCGAACTGTACAGAGGGAGGGAGGGAGGGATGTACCGCAAAGCTACCTCTGAGTCCCCCAACTATGACGGGAGCCCTTTGACTATATGAGCAGGTGCCTGACACAGCTGGTTCTTTACGCGCAGGTGGAGCATAGCATGCAAGTACACTTACAGCGATACCGGTGCTGGCACTGTATGCAACTCAGCCTCCATTGTTGGCAGCCATCCAGCCAATAGCCCCTATGACCCAGGCTGCCGGCACTGTGTGGGATCACATTGGTCCTCTCCTATGGAGAGACTCAGCATGCCACTGCTACTCTGCTGCCAATCTGGACACCTGTGTGGCCCATATCACTAGCTCTGTGCCCTTAGCGGCTTGTGTGGTCACGTGTCACGGAGGTTCATGCCAATAGGTGGGCTTTATTGTCTGGATACATGCAAGTCTAAAGGTACTAAAGGAACTGGCTGAGGAGTTGGCAGGGACACTGGCAGACTTATTTAATAGTTCATTAGAGTCAGGTGTGGTACCGCAGGACTGGAGAACAGCACATGTAGTGCTCCTCCACAAAAGTGGTCCCAAGAATGACCCAGGGAGTTACAGACCAGTCAGTCTGACCTCCATTGTGGGCAAGCTCATGGACACCATACTAAAAGAAAGGTTGGTGGAATATCTAGAGGAGCATGGTCTCCAAGATACGAGGCAGCATGGGTTCATGGGAGGGAGATTGTGTCAAACAAATCTGATTGACTTCTTTGACTGTGTCACTAAGACAGTAGACAGGGGCCAAGTGGTAGACATCCTCTATCTTGATTTCAGCAAGGTCTTTGACTCTGTGCCCCATAAAAGGTTAATCAGGAAGTTGGTGGATCATGGAGTTGGGGAAAAGATGGCCAGATGGGTGGAAAACTGGCCAAGAGACAGAACCCAGAGGGCGGTTGTGGAGGGAGAGTTATCTGGCACCAGAGAGGTAACCAGTGGGGTCCCGCAGGGCTCACTGCTGGGGCCAGTGTTGTTCAATGTCTTCATCAAGGACATTGGAGATGGTATTAAGGGCAAAATGTGCCTATTCCCAGATGACACCAAACTCTGCGGGAGAGTGGACACAGCTGAAGGGATACAGAAAATACAGGAAGATCTGGAAAAGCTGGGGAAGTGGTCCACGATCTGGCAGCTTGGCTTCAATGCCATGAAATGCAAAGTTATGCATATTGGAGCCAATAATCCCAGGACAGAGTACTACCTGGGTGGAGTCCGAGTATCTACATCAGAGGAGGAGAAGGACCTGGGAGTGATGATCACTAGTGACCTGATGCACTCCAAGCAGTGCAAGAAAGCAGCAACAAAGGCAAACAAGATGCTGGGATGCATATCTAGGGGAATCAGTAGTAGGAGAGAGGAGGTTATACTGCCCTTGTACAGATCACTGGTAAGGCTGCATATAGAGTATGGAGCTCAGTACTGGTGCCCACACCTCAAAAAGGACATTAACCTGCTGGAGAAGGTCCAGAGGAGGGCTACAAAGATGATAGCAGGTCAGCAGGGTAAGGCATACGAGGAGTGATTGAGGGCACTGAACATGTACTCCCTGGAAGACAGAAGAGAAAGAGGAGACATGATTGGGACCTTCAAGTACTTGAAACGGATAAATAAGGTGATAAGGAGAGTCTCTTTAAGCTGAGTGGCAACTATAACACTAGGAATTACAGTCTTAAGCTGGAGGGTGGGAGGTTTAAGCACTTCTTCACAGACAGGGTGGTAGACACTTGGAATGCGCTGCCGGAAGAGGTCATCTAGTTGAAAACAGTGGGCAGATTTAAGAGAGGCTGGGATAGGCATAGGGGGAAGGTAAGGATCATAGGTGGGGAGGGAGGGCAGGGACATTAGTTCAAGCTGTGGACCCTGCAATACGAGCAGACTTGATAGACCAAATGGCCTTCTTTTGCTGGCTTCTTCGTATGTTCGTAAGTCTGGCCCCCTGGACATGGACAACAGGTCTGCATGAATGACAGGTACAACCACTGAACACACATCCAGGGCACGGGGGGGGGGGGACACATAAAACAGACAACTTGATGGCATGGACAACTGCGAACTGAATATAGCATGCCACACTGTGTCGTACCCACCATCCATGCTCAGTGTTTCCAGGATGTGCTTAGTGCTGCATACCTGTCCATGCAGCGGCTGCATCGGCTTGGCATCACCAACCGCTAATGCAGTGGTATGTGGCCCCTCCCCCCCACAAATGCCACACTGATGTACACTGCTCCACCATGCATGTACAGTATTTGTTTTCTGATTTGGGGATGTTGGAGGGGGGGAGGTAATTTCAATGAGTTGTGTGAGTTGCTACACAGCAGAGTGCAGCTCTGAACTGATAAATATGGTACTCTGCTACTAATATTTCACTGCATCTGTGCTTCAGAATCATCACTTAACTAATAAATAAAAAAATTAATAAAAAGTGATGATTTTTATGGTTTGGCATTAAAATGGGCATATGTGGAATGTATGTGTACGTCTACAGAGCTGGGCCTCACACACACCTCTCTCTCTCTCTCCATTGACGTCATCAAGGCAGCCATTTTAGGGTTTTTACAGAGCGGTGTTTTGAAACAGAAGAGGCTTTGTTTACAATTTCCAAATGCTACCAAACTGCAGTTATCCTACTTTAATAAATGCAGTTACAGTATAAATGTAAACAGCCTCTCCTTTACAAGCCTATGGAGTCATTTTTAAAAAAAAACAAAATGTGTAAAAATAGGGTGTGTGCCCCTTCTGTGGTGCCTGACTGAACTTTCTGTTGGTGAAGGAACAACTGTCTTATTGGTCCCCAGGGGATGGTCCAGTCCAGCGTAGGGAGGTGGGAAGGTACTGCATCCCAGGGGGTGGTACTGCATACAAAATCTAGCCCACCTATTCTCTCTCTGGGTAGAGGCACTGCAATATTTAATATTTGTTCTGGGACAAACCCCCTAATGCAGGAGAAAGAAAGAACAAACCCATCCTCTCAACCAGGTGGGCCCTGCACAGAGGTGTGAACCCAGACATGGTGACCTGGAGGTCACACATTGTCAGCACCACTGGGATCTCCTGCTGATCCCAGGGGGTGGTCCAGTCCAGTGTAGGAAAGTGGGTAAGTACTGCATCCCAGAGGGTGGTACCGAACATATCCGGCTCACTTATTCTCTGTGGGTGGAGGCACTTATTTGTTCTGGGACAAACCCCCATTGCAGGAGAAAGAACAAGCCCAACCTCTCAAGCAGGTGGGCCCTGTACAGTCACCAGGCAGGGGTGTGAGCCCAGACACAGTGAACCAGGGGTCATACGCGTTTCAGTTTACTCTCATTATTACAGTTCTTATGTCCCTGGCGAAGTGGATTTATAATTATAATCTGTATAGATTTATAATTATAACCTGTACTATTCAACAAAAAGGAGGCCTCTTTTGTTGTCATAGGAACATAGGGAATGTTAGAGAACAAAAGACCAAGGGTCTATTGTTTCCATCTCCTGCCATCCAGAAACTGCAGTGCTCAGTATCATGTACAACACTGCAAACATCTGGGAACCCTCTCTTCCCCCAGATAATTAAATGTATGGAATCAAATACTCACAGCATGATCTTGGACATGTCACTTCAATTCTCAGTGCTCCAGTCAACTCAGCTGTGAAAATGGGTAGAAGCAGAACCCCCATTGGGAACAAGATGTTACATCTCAGCTCGGTGGGGGTATTGTTTGTTAGATCACTGGGTAAGTGCACTGATCCCAGGGGTCATTTTCAGGCATGACTTGAACCACGAAGATGGCACAAATACAATACAGGGAACCGGAACAACTGCAAGAATTACTATGCAGTTAAGTACAAGAATAAAATTAACAAAATACAGTGGGTAAGTGCTGACACAGGAGCAACTACAAGTATGACTGTTCAGTTATGGGCAAGGATAAGATGCAGAAAATACAAAACAGGGCACAGGAACACATTCAAGTAAACTATACAGTTATGAATGGGGCAGGCAAGTGAACTATAGTAATAATATAATAATAAATAATAAAACTGTATTTATTAAGCACCTTTCGAGTGCCAAGGTGCTGTACAAAATAAGCATAAAATAAACTATATAAACAATCAAATAACAACAATCTGAATATTAACAATATAAAACAGCAGACATGTACAAAATCAGAGTAACAGCTCTCTCAGGTCATGAAAGCTCCAGTCCAAAGATGGGTCTTAAGTTCGGGCTTGAAGATCTCCACGGTCATGCATTCTCGAAGCTGGTGAGGCAGAGAATTCCAGATGGTTGGGGCAACAAACATAAAGGCCCGAGCCCCAGATGATTTTAAAATAACCCTCAGAACTTCTAGCAACCCCTTGTCAGCCAAAAGGAGCTGTCGTACAGGGATATAAGGAGTCAGAAGCTCTTTCAAGTAGTCAGGGTCAAGTCCGTGCAGGGCTTTGAAGGTCAAAAGACCTACTTTAAAGGTGATCCACCTATAACATCCGTTATGTACAGGGACAGGCTAGAGGTTATATATTGCTGGTCCTTAACTCGGTATGATTTAATACCAAGATAACGTGAGGTAGACTAATGGTAATGGCCTAGACTGAGGGATAGTACGGGTGGCCATAGAAATCTCAGTCATCCAGGGGAGCAGGTACAGTTTACAGCTGCTATTAGGCTTGCTTTATAGTGGGATTTGAATATGGGGTGAGAGTCTAAGGTCTGTAGTGGTGTGGGTAGGCTGTTCCACAGGTTAGGGGTGGCTGAGGAGAAGGCTTTTTTGCCCAAGCATGTAGTGACTTGGGGACACTCTAACGGAAGACTAGAGGAGTTCCAGAGGTCATGATGGTAAGTCTTAGGTCTTAGCAGGGAGGAGAGGGGGGGATACATCTCTTTCTCTGATGGCCTTGTCAACAGTGCGACCTAGGAGGTAATCACGGCGGGCCTGTGGGGAGAACCAACCTAGTGCCTAGTAGAGGGAGCAGTGATGGGTGGAGTAGTTATCCTGGGTAAATACATTTTAAAATAAAACTATAATGTTATTCTCTGTAGGGGATGGATCCAACCTGAGTTTAAAGAATCCCCCCTTTGCTTTCTTGGGAGCTTGTTTCGTAAGTTTACCACTCTTCGGATAAAAAAAAAAAAAAATCTTCCTCACAATGGGCGCTATGCACAAATGGTGCAGAGTGGCTACACACATATATCTGGGGCACATAGCCACTCTGCACCCACTGCGCCCTCCACGTGGCATGCACAAAGGGGAGCATGCAGACCCACCACACCCTATCCCTCACGTCTGTGGACTGCGCTGTGCTGGGAGCATTCTGGGAGCGTGACAGCACTATGTGGTATTCACTAAACCTCGTAGTGCTGGCCACATGGGTGCGGAGGGTGGCGCAGGGTACACCAGGGTAGACCCTGCCATAAACCTCTGCACACCCCTATGGTACCCATCCTCCAGATGCCGGGAGACCTGCCCCATGCTCTCCGTGCTGCCCCTGCCCACTAGGCAGCTGATGAGGGCAGGAGCAGTGAGACAGTCGAATGCCCATAAGCCCAGCTTTGCAGTGGCGCAAGGATGTTGTGGGGGGGGGGGAGACGGACCATGGCACATGCCCCCCACAGGGGCTCGAGAGTCCACAATGGTGTTGGGGCACAGTCACTGTTGCGGGTGTGCTGGCCAGAGGCAGATCCCGATGCCAGGGTCCTGCAGTGCATTGGGAGGGCGCCATCTGCTGAGGCTGGGCCACTGAACTGACTAGCCATCGGGCCATGCCGCACAGGTCCAGGTGTCTAGGCAGCATGCACAACCCCAGACACATGCAGCGCAGTGCAAGGGATCCACTTTTGGACCCAGGATGGGCATCCCTTTGGATGCCCGACCGGGTCCATGACTCCGCCCTTGGCCACCCTGCGGAGTCCTGTGCACCGGGGGGGGGGGTGGAGCCGCGAACAGGTGGCTGACATTGGTGAATGCCAGTATGGGTGCACCTGTCCACGGTGTGCAGGGTCACGGGCGGGGTACGCAACTTTTTCACGTACCTCTGCCCACTTCATGCATAGCGCCCATTACCCCTAACTCTATCCCCCCAACATAAGATATACACTCTAGTTCTACTTTTGATAAAACACGTGATTTGATTTTGTGCAAAACCTTGAGTCTTTTTCCTGCTATTGTTGTATTGTTTTAAAAAAAATATGTAACATTTTGGGTACAATGTTATATCCGCTAAGTGTGCTTTTATTTCGGTGTAGTGTGAACTAGGGCTTTTCTCACAATTGGCTTGTTCATTGTTGCTCTTGTGCTCTGCAGTCCTTACGAGCTTCCTTGTTGCTACAACCTTCAGTTCTACTGCCTGGAACAAGCTAAAAAGGTTTCCCCTGATTCATGGTATTCCTATCTGTTGTCCCTGTTTTTATAAACTAAATCATATCCTCTCTTAGCCTTCTTTTTTCCCAGGGGTCACAAGCTTAGTCTACCTAAACATTCCCCATAGCTTAATCCCTTCCTTCCCTCTGTAATTTTAGTTGCTCACTGCTGCAACCTCTCAATTGCTTTTATGTGTTTTTCATTCTGCGGCAACCAGCATTGCACCTGAAACTCCAAGTCTGGCCTTGTGAGTATCCAATAATGTGGCAGAACCATGCAACTTCACAGTATGGTACACTCTAGTTAATGCAGCCTAGCATTTGGATTGCCTTACCTACTACTGATGCTACTACACACTAATGTTACAGCTTCCACTTCCCATCATCGATGACCCTCTAGGTCTTTTTCATGGTTCACTGCAGCTGTTTGTTTTCTATTAAAACAGTACTTCCAGGAGCACATGCAGCAAGCTAGGATAGATGCTCATACAAGGTGTTCCGGCTCCTCTGACTAAGCTGCTTCTCGGAAAAAAGTACTGGGGCAAGTAGCTTCTCTTTTCTGCACCTGATTGTGTTCTGCACTTTGTGCCTACACCTGTTGCTGTATATCGCATTTGTATCTGTGACTACAAGAGAAGCATGATTAAACAAGTTTTGCAGTAAGTACCTGCATCCTCATTCTTAAGAGTGCTCTAATTTTGAGGGTTTGTTCCTGGCAGAAATAAAATCTAAAATGACACCTAATAAAATAAAACATTTCCCTGTAAAGGTATGCATCTGAAAGCAGAACTGGTGATCAGAGTCATAGATGATTACCTCGCCTCAGCTAAAAGGAAAGCTCCATGTGGCAAAAAGAAGGATAGAAAATGGGGTCTGGTGTTGGACCTGAACCTCACGTCACCCAGAAAGTCTCAGCAGAGGTGATGATAGTGCTGGGACAGATGATCTTGGATCAGGTCCTAGCAGAACTATTCAAAGTTGGATGATTTGGCTTCCAAGCTGGGACCCCTAAGGTGGAAAAGCATATACTGGAGGCAGAAGACATGAAGGCAGGCTTGACAGAAAAAGCACAATGTTTAGAAAGAGAGCTGGAGGAGCTGTAAGACATCATGGACAAGCAGAACAACAGCCAGAAGAGGAAAAACCTCTGGATAAGTGGCTTGCCAGGATGTACGGAGGGAAAAGACATTGCAGCTTTCCTGAAATCTTGGCTGTTTATGACACTCCAGCTGGAAACTGGCAAAATCAGTTTGGACAGGGTGCATCAGACCATGGCACCATCACCCCCATCAGAAGTCCCACCAAGGCAAGTCATGTTCTGCTTCCACAGTTCCATGGACAAGCAAACTTAGCTCCTAGCATTCTGGACACAGAAGAAATTGTACTAAAGGGGACTCACAATTATTCCTGCTTCAAGACTACTTGAAAAGAGTACAAAATCATCAGACAGCCTTTGGTCCCAATAGATAAAGTGAGGTAGGCTAAGACAGACTTTCGTTATGGATTCCCAGCAGTGCTCACTGTGAAAAGGTCAGGCACACACTTTTGTAGAGGTCTCAGCAGCTAAAAGATTTTTTACTAGATTTATTTATAAATTGATTCAGAAAGTACCTTTTTGAGCACCTGTGCACATTGACAAAGGTTCCATATCAGAGTCCGTACAATACAATTTAGCAGCAGTTACGGTGCATCAAAGTAGTAAGTGGACAGTGCAGTACATTAAGCAAGAAACACAAAATTATTTAAATTTACAACAGCATTGTTCAGAGAGAGATGTTTTATGTGTTCTTTTGAACTGGGCAATATTGGGAATATTAAACATGGAGATAGGCAGTTTGTTTAGCCAACCAGCAGCCCTTACCACAAAAGCTTGCTAACCCTGTTTAGCTCTATGGAAGGGTAGCTCAAGCATATTCCTAGTCATACTCTTGGTGGTGTATTGATTAACAACAAAGCAGAAACAGTTTCTTAGTGTAGGAGGGGTGAGCCCGAGTGGTGCCTTTTTCCACTAGGAGTGTTGGTTCTCAGTTCTGCTAGGTAGTGGTAATCAGTTGGTTTGGGTGTGCAGTGAACAGCTGTGGGCTAGTTTGTCAGTTCCCAGGATGGATTGGCAAGCCTTTTTACTGATCACCTTCATTCTGTTAAGTATGGAGCTAGACACTATTAAATGTCTTGCTTCACCTGCAAGGTTACTGCAATTCCTGAAGAGAGCTTCCAGTCTCCTGCTAACCATCAAGACCAGATTTTAAAAGTAAGCCCAGGTACTTAAAAACATCAGCTTACTCAAGCTTTAGACTCTGGTATTCAGGATGTCAAAAGGGTGCACCTTTTTCTTCTTTGGAGGGCTAACAAAGAGCATGGACTATTTTTTTTTTATAGTTGAAGACCAGATTATTGCAAAGAATCAATTTTTTACCGATTCAAAATTGCACTGTAGGTCACAAGCTAATTTGCCAATGTCGGGATTTTTTTGTGTGGATTACTGCATAGTCAGCATACAGGAGTACATTGGCAGTCTGAGAAGCATCAGGCAGGTGACTGATAAACAGGTCAAATAGTAGGGGGGCAAGAACAGAGCCTTGGGGCACACCTAAGGATACTTCCCTATCATCAGAGGATGTGCCTTCAATTTCACTTGCTGGGTACAGTTTGACAGATAGCTTTAGAACCAGTTCTAAACCAGTTGACTGTGTCCAAGGACATCCCCACCCTATGGAGTTTGCTGAGCAAACGCTTGAGCTTGACTATGTAAAAGGCCTTCATCAGGTTTATGTAGATGGCCCCAACCAAGTTACCGCTGTCAAGAGCTTCATGAACACAGTATACTCAATCAGCGCAGTATTGGTGATGTGTGATTTCCTGAATCCATGCTGCTGGGCACACTGGATATTATTTTTCCAAGTATGTGATGAGCTGGTCAGACACAATTCTCTCAAGTGCCTTCCAGCCTGTAATTAGCTAGGTTAGATTTGTCACCAGTCTTGATACCAGTGTAACCAGTGTGGATTTCCATCGCTCTGGGAACTGACAATGTCACAGGGACTTGCTGCAAATTTTTGTTATGGACTATGTTAGCTTGTCTAGTGCCAAGGCTATTAGTTTCACATCTAGGGTGTCTCTCCCACCCCCACCCCTCGCTTTTGCCTAGCACCTTTTTTCATATAATATTTTTATTTATATGTCCTCATAAAATGGATCAGTACAGATATTACAAGACATCAGGGCATAACACTTGGAAAAGGCAAAAAAAAAAAGGGTTGTACATCAGTTCACTTCACAATGTGGTGTAGTACATATGAGTAGATAATTTCATCAAGGTACATACATATTGATTTCATTAAAATGAGGTACATCTCTACACTCCTCAGATAGGTGCTATATGCCACCATGGGGCATATAGCTTGGAGGCCAGGGTTTAGAGGACAGTTACATTAGGCCGCTGTGTATAAGTGCCACCTATGCTGGGTGCAGGGAGTCCAGGTATTTGCCCCAACTCCTGAGGAACTGTTCCTCTCTCCCTTTAGGGGTGTTGGTCAGTCTTTCCAGAGCCAGGGCCTGGAGCCTTAGTGCTTTCCATTAGGTAAACATGGGCATTGCACAGGAGACCCAGCTATTTCGGATGCACCGCAGTGCAAAAAGCATTCCAATCCATCTGAGGTGGAGCTCCTACCACATATCTTCCATGCCCAGCAGCACTGACAGAGGTGTGCAGTGGACTGGTCACCCCAACAGTGTTGTTAGGGTCCTAGCCACATCTGTCCAGAAGGGCTTCAATGTTATGCATTCCCAAAAGTAGTGCTTATATATTCCTAGAGTGGCCCTACACCTGACATGTCAAGGAAATGGCAGGGTTAAACCTATGCACCACACTGGATGGATAGTACAATCTGTGCAGAAATTTATATTGGAATTCCTTATACTTATTACACAATAGCAAACCCATATATAATTTTAAAGTGGTACCCCAGGTCTCTGTGATGGGGATATCCAGATCTTTTTGCCAGTGACTTTTAGCCTTCAGCAACAGGTTAGGCAAATAGGTTTTGTCCTGCTTAGCCAGTTTTGCTATAAGGCTCTTAGCCAATACCCTTGAGGAGTATGTGGCCTGCTCCAATGAACAGAGAGGCGACATCCCCACTGGATCCCTCCCCTGACTTCTCCCAAACACCGTGATTTGTATGTATCTATAATGGTGTGAGGGTAGGATGTTGAGCTTCTCCTGCAGTTCCACAAATGGACATATTCCCCTCTCCCATGTACTGGTTCCCTAAGCAAAGGATGCCTTTTTCCTCCCTCTCCTTGAACCTACCATCCTCCTAGCCTGGCAAAAAGCCAGGGTTCTCTGTGATTGGGATCAGGTGTTTTCTCTTCCTTAGACCCCTTCTCTTTCTGGCCATTTCTCACACCATTAGGGTCTGTCAAACTTATAACCTTCTCACTCCCCCTGCATCTAGCTACATAGAGAACCATCCCTGGCTGTCCATCTCCCTCAAGTCTAGCCAGTTGGAAGCCTCATGTCTATTCACCCAGTCTTGGATGTATCTATGTTGTATGGCCACCTGATAGCCCTGGAGGTCCAGGAAGACCAAGCCACCCTGCTCCACCCTACTCTTTAATCTCCAAAGGCTCATATGTGGTCATTTCCCCTGCCATATAAAGGCAGAGAACTCCATAATTTTGTAATATCTGCCTTTGTGGGACCCATAGGTAGCATCTGGAGCAAATATACAATCTAGGCAGCGTGTTCATTTTGAGAAAATGTATGCACCCCACTCAGGAAATTGGGAGCACCCACCATCTCTCCAATTGAGAAAGCACTGTGGTAAATAGAGGCTTGTAATTAAGGAAGTATAGGCTTCCTACGTCTCTGCCTACCTTGATCCCCATATACGTGAGAGACCTGCCAACTTCTTTTAGCCTCCAATAATCCCTAGCCCAGTCCTCCTGGGGCTTCCCAAGGACCATCAGTTCTGAATTATTTACAGTTAGTTTATTTTGTTTTTAGATTTAGTTTCTAGCTGGAAAAGATGGCAAACTGGCTGATGGATTTCAACAATGCTGGCATAGATCTTTCCGGCTCCATGACATACAACAGTAAATCATTAGCAAACAATGTTATTTTATGCTGGCACACTGACTTCTCAGTTACTCTAACCCAATAGTTCTCAGACTTTGTCACAGTGAGCCTCCCCATATCCGTGGAAAAGATTTTGAGCCTCCCCCAAAAACTGAAATAATCTTGGGCCTCCCCCAAAGAAAAATAACATACTGTACTTTGCCCAGTACACCATGAATACATTGAAATCCCTCTGAGTACTTGGCTCACATTCAGTTCTTTGTCTTATATTGACGTGGAACCTTTGAAAAAGAGCTCCTGTGCTCAAAGGTGTTATCTGAATAACAAATAAATATTATTATTCAGCTTATTGTAACCCCCCTCCCCCAGGCCAGCCTACTTTCTCCGCTATTTTCATTCTTGAACCATTGTTACCCCTTGTTGCAGTACCTTCATGGGTCAGACTACTTTTTCTGTTTCCTCTTTATATGAAATAATCTTTCTACTTACTTTGCTTCTCCCCCTTCCCTCCCTGCTCATAAGCAACTTCTAAGAGATTCCTTTGCTCCTTCCTGCTATTGCTCTTAGCACTTCTATGCTCAACCGTTGTATTTGGGCTGTTCTGCCATCAGTCTACAAATTGCTCAATTACCACCACTCATTATTAGTTTATTGTTCGTATTTGTTTGCACTATTGTTCATTGTATATTTCTTGATTGTTTGGCAGTTACTTTTTGAAGTGTATTCACTCCCTACCCTTCCCCGGTGTACACCTGAAATGAACCTTGCTCATTCCCCTTCCCTTGTCACCTATTAGTAAATAAATACACAAAATTCACCTACTATTATCCTTTTTGAGTTTGCTTCATCTCTTCACACAATCTAAAACTCCAAATTTAAATACTGTACTTTTTCAGACTTGCTTGAGCCTCCCCTAGAACAGGTTGGGGCCTCCCCAGGGAGGCTGGCCTCACCATCTGAGAACCCCTGCTCTAAGCTTAATAGCTAAGGGCGAAGAACAATGGTGACAGGAAACACCCTTGCTTTGTGCCTCTGAACTGCCGGAATTCATCTGAGAGTCTGCTATTTGTGAGTTTCCAAGCTCTGGGCCTGGCATAAAGAAGTTGCACCAGGTCCACAAATCCATCTCCCAATACAAACTGTCCCAGGGCCTTGAAGAGGTACTCCCCACACTATTGTACTAAAGGTTTTCTTGGCGTCCATCGACAGCACAAATGCTGTACCCAGACACTGAGTCCTCCAATGCACCACGTTCAGCAGCCTGCGCATACTGTTATATACTAAGGTAATATAGATGTACAGAAGCCTTAACAGCCTATATATGTGTATACACACACACACACACACACACACACACAAACACACACACATCTCCTACCATAGCAGTATTATTGCCTTCCCCAAAAATAAAGTAGGAAATCGTCAAATTTAGTCTTGAAATTATTGAAGGAGTCAACTTCTACAATATCCTTTGGAAAAGTATTCCACATAGGAATAATTCTTTGAGTGAAAAAGTTTCTTCTCATCTGGCTTTTGGGGTTAGTAAGTTTTAAGTTGAAAACTATAGTATATGATAGCCTCCCCTGCATAAAGCCTTTCTGGTCTGGGTGTACTATCAGTGGGAGCACCCGCTTGAGGCGCCCTTCCATGGCCTTTGCCAGGACCTTCAAATAACAGTTGAAAGCCAGCCTGGTGGCACCAAGATTTGAGGCACTGCACACCACACTTCACACCATGCCACTGACCCGGGTTTGGAAGTGGACTCAGGTTGCCAGGGGTCAGCCCGGCGGGGGGGGTGTGGCAGGACAAAGTGTCTGGAGGACTGCTCTCCTCTTCTGGGGAGGGGAGGCTTGCCAATCCAGTCCATGACTGCTACCTGCTGGAGAGCTGGTGGTAGTGCAGATCAGAGCAGCATGGATGGGAGGGCTGCAGCCTGGTGAAGTGTGTGCCTCTACATGCACGTGTCATGTGGGCTGCAGCACGTGCACAGGGAAAAAAACGGTGGAAAATGGAGCCTGGGCTACATGAAGTCCTGCTCTCTCACTGCAGACCCATGCCATTGCCTGGATGTCTTGACAGTTGGATGAGTACATGGTGGGGAGGACAGCTCACCGCCCTCCATCCTGACATGGAGTGGTAATCCTTGGGAACCGAACTGAGGTGAGTCCCAGGGGAGGTGGACATCGGTGGTGTGAGAGTGGGTTAGGCTGAGCAGTCACCCAGACAGATGGGGTGGAATAAAATAATTGGGAAAAAAAGATCAGTTGAGAACGGAGATGGGCCGTGTGTCTTGCCCACCTGGGGCTCGCACCTCGCTGCCAGAGGAAAAGCTACAAGCCTGTCCTGGGAAGCAACCCACGATTCTGCTACTGCAATTAGCAGACCCTGAGGCTTTCTTCCCCTGTTGAAACTGCCACCCGGGATCCTCCGAACTCCATTTCATTGCAGGGCACAGAAATCTACAGAAACAGCCAAAAGCCATATACCCCCTCAGGTGTGTTGTGCCCACATGGGGCTCGCACCTCGCCGCCAGAGAAAAAGCTACATGCATGTCCTGAGAAGCAACCCACGATTCTGCTACTGCAAATTAGCAGACCCTGAGGCTTTCTTTCCCTGTTGAAACTGCCACCCAGGATCCTCCGAACTCCAGTTCATTGCAGGACACAGAAATCTACAGAAACAGCCAAAAGCCGTATACCACCTCAGGTACGCTGGTATTAGTCACCTTTGGACATTCTGAATTTTCAGCACCGACACTTTGATTGGAGGATCTCAGCCTCACTGACTTCTTCCTGCTGGTCTCCATTTTACCTTGCTTCATTAGAGATGTTTATCAGTGCTGCTGACCCTGGGACTATCCTTTTTTGTAAAGCAATAATTTCATTTTTTTCTTTTTTTTGTAAAGCTAGAATGGCATGAAAGGACCCCCCCCCCCCCGTTTCTCTCCTCATCTATCAATCCAATTTAGGCCATTCAGTGTTACACTGCCATTGTTTAAAGTGATTTACCTGCTCTGAATGCACTGTGATTACATCCCTCTTTAGAATTAATTCTCTGCGAAAGGCTGAAGGTTTTAAGTTGACCTTTTAATGCACTCCTTAATGTCCTAACACTACAGCCTAATCCTTTTTATTATTAATTCTGAGTGTAAAACTGTAGAGTCTCAAGATTATTAGACCTGTACTGCAATGTCTATTATTCTAAGTGAACAGTTGAATCCTTTTTAGAATTAATTTCTGTGTGAAGCTGTAGTTTTAAATTGACCAGACTTTTCAGTGTACAGCCTAGCATTCTAAATTTAAAGCCCAATCCTTGCCTCTCACTTTGCCGCCTGTCTGCCCTCCAACCCGCTTACGTCTCCTCCCTGTTTCTATTGCCCACTTTGTAGTTTAGCCTCCTCCTCCTTCCAAATAATAGTGACCACCCTGTTTCTTTGTTTGAGTTAACCATACCTCCCCTGCCTGCCCCTACTTAATCCATCTCCTTTCCTCTCCCCCCCTCAGGTGTGTCGTGCCCACATGGGGCTCGCACCTCGCCGCCATTAGAGATGTTTATCAGCGCTGCTGACCCCGGGACTATCCTTTTTTGTAAAGCAAGAATTTCATTTTTTTTTCTCATTTGCAAATTATACTACATAGCCACTAGAGGGCTACAACAGCTATCTTTTCTGTTAAAGAGGAAACACATTATGTTTTCTACTTCCTCTTCTGCTCTAGTGGACCTGGGATACCTCTCTTTCTGAGGACCATTTTTCTGCCCGTTTCTCAAGCCGCACCATGCTCATCCACTAAGGCTGAAGACTTGAGCACCTGTCCCCACTCCCATTCTGTACTGGTGGAGCAGGGCCAGAAATTAATGCTACAGACCAATCTTGCCACATCAGATTGCAGCTTTGAACCACCTCACTGGCTCAACTGCAAAGAGTTGCTCCACAGGTACGTTCAGCACCAAAACTGCCTCTCAGCCAACAAAAGGATTTTGAATTTAGGACACCCGATCATCAATTGGTCTGGGCTTCTAGTGACTTTTACTGCCCACTGTTGTGGTGTTTAGATCTACCATGGGAAGTTACAGCTGGTTGCTCTGTGTGTCACTAGCTTTACTAGCGCTCAGCTCAATTCTTCAGAACCCTCATCCCTCCCTAAAGTAGAATAACCCTTGCACTTCTCCCTGTCCTGCATCCAACATCTCCTTTCAGGTAGCCATTCTGGACTATTGAGCTTCTCAGCTGTCTCTGCCAGGGAGTGGGACATCTCCTGAGCTGCCGCTGCAAATTACTCCCCCGTCCAGACTCGAGACTTCCTACTCATGGCAAATTCCTGCCAGGACACTAGTGGCTGCAACACTAGGCCTGTATAACACCAGGAGTGGGTACAGGCCTACCCATCAACACCGCCTCCCCTATCGCCCAAAAAATAGTGTTTACAGTTCGCTGCCTTAAAAAGAATCCTGCTTCTTTTACTGTCATGCGCAGGCAATGTCAAACTCAACCCAGGACCATTAGACATCCTTGCTTCTCCGTCAGACCTGGCAGGTATCAAAGGAATGTCTTTTATGGATCTTAATGCCTGTCGTTTGCTGAAAAAGTTCACCCTTATCCAGGCTTGGGTGAGCCACACTCTATCTGACATTCTAGTGATCACTGAGATCTGGCTTAGGCCAGCCATGCCAGACAATGAAATCAATATCCCAAATTATTTACTCTTCCAAGTGGATAGGCAATCAAGAGGAGGTGGGGTGGCAATTTATGTAAGGGACAAATACTCAGCCACATGCATAGACGCATCATCCTCCCCCAAAGAATTTGAGTGCTTGACCCTAAAGATTGAACTTTTCTCCTTCTAGTGCACTCTGTGTAGTACGCTGCTACAGGCCCCTTCTGCCGGGCCTCATCTCCTGTCTCACCTCAGTTCCGTACTGGGACTCAGTTCCTTGGAAACCATTATTCTTGGCGACCTGCACTACGATTGGCTATCAAGTGCATCAGCTCCCTTGAAATCGTTTTGTGACACTCTAGGGCTGGTGCAACTCATTGGCGAGCCTACTCGCCCAAATAAAAAGAACCCTAACAAAAGCACCCTCTTAGATGGAATTTTGGTTAGCAAGTCACATCTGTTCTCTCATGTCAGAAAATTTTTCTCAGACATTTGTGATCATTGCATAATTACTATGATTAGATCTGCGCACAACCCACAGTTTGTAGCAAAGTTCTCTATCAAGAGGTGCAAACACAACTTCGATTTGTTTGCATACGTCCACGACTTGAAACATTCACCGCGATGGCAGGAATTCTTCCTAGCCAAAACGGTTAACGGGTATATACTATTTTTTATGATATTTTAAGTGAGGCTTTAAATAAGCATGCACCCTTGGTTAAGGTGCAGGTCAGGAGCAGCACCTGTCGTTGGTTCTCACCTCAGCTCAAAGCTTCCCTGTTAGAAAGGGATACTTTATAGAAAAAAGCAAGAACAACTCGGATTGGTGTCTTTTTAAGAGAGCACGTAACAAGTGCACCAAGTTGGTCAGAGCAGCCAAGGCCGCCTACTATTGTTCGGAGCTAGCCTCTGCCTCAAGAAATCCTTCAAAGCTCTGGAAAACATTAAAAGACATGTCTGGACACATGCCTGGTAATTCCATTCCAGCAAAAATTAAGTCCGGTGGCAGCGTTATCTCTAACCGATTGGAGATATTGGAAGCCCTCAATAACCATTTTGCAACGGCAGGGCTAGCATTTGATACTTCCCCTGCCAATGACCTCCACACAGCTCAGGGCCCACCAACTCACGAGTCCCCCCTTACCGAGAAGGCCTTCTCCCTCCTGCCTGTCTTTCTAAAAGAGGTGGAAGACATACTGCTGCAACTGGACACCAGGAAGGGAGCAGGCTTTGACTTCATAGAGCCATATTATCTGAAATGTGCCTACCATGTGCTTGCAGTGCCATTCACCCACCTATTCAACATGTCACTCTCCCAGGGTAGCCTCCCCCTCAATGGAAAATAGCCCATGTCATCCCTCTATTAAAAGCAGGTGACCCCTGCAATCTAAATAATTACAGACCGATCTCCCTCCTCCCCATCCTGTCTAAATTACTAGAAGAAATAGTGTGTGGCCAGCTAGAGGTATACTTAGAATCCAGAAGCCTATTAAACCCAGTTCAGTCTGGATTCAGAGCAAAGCACAGCACCACAACAGCCCTAGCTAAGGTGACTAATGATTGGCTCCTAGACCTTGACAAGAAGAAGCATGTCTGTGCCGTTTTCTTGGATCTTAGTAAGGCGTTCGACACAGTCGATCACAGCCTGCTTCTTTCCTCCCTAAGCACCTTAGGCCTGGACCATAAATCTATGTGCTGGTTTGCAGACTACCTAGGAGAATGGAAACAGCAGGTTAAAGCTGAAGGTGATCTTTCTCCATTAAAACCTATGCTGAGGGGCGTGCCCCAGGGCTCTATCCTTGGTCTCCTCCTCTTTGCAGTCTACATTAACAACATCAATGACCCCATCAAAAAAGCCAACATCCACTTATTCGTGGATGACACTGTACTGTACTTGAGTCGTCCCATGCCAGAAGCAGCCTGTGAAGACATCCAAGTTGAATTTAACCTTCTATAATACCAGCTCATAAACAAAAAGCTTTTGCTCAATGCGAAAAAGACAAAAGCCATGCTCTTCTCCTCCTCCTCGCATGCAGCAATTCCTGCTGGGGCTATCCCATAAATTGCCACGGTTCTTGGAGAAATACTAGAGTATGTAGCTAAATTCAAATATCTATGAGTTTGGCTCGATCATAAACTTTCCTTCGCTGACCATCTTGAAGAACTACAGAAGAAACTAAGGCAAAGACTAGGACTATTCTACAGAGTTAACCACCTGCTCACAAAGGAGGCCAAGATTCAACTGGTTCAAGCTACCTTCCTATCTTTAATAGATTACGCGGATCTGTTCTACAGCCACTGCACTGGCTAAGTTGCACACCCTCTACCACAGAGCTATCAGGTTCATTACTGGCCTTCCACTTCTACACACCACTGCTCCTTGTACTCATCATTAGGCTGGACTTCCCTTCACTATAGAAGAAATAGAAACGCCGCCCTATGGGCCTTCAGAGCTGTGACCAACAAGCTCCCCTCATATGTCTCAGATTGTATTCCCCGGAGTGTGTTAGGCACCTACGCCCTAAGGAGCTATTCCCTAATTGCTCTCCGAGTTCCAAGGGTCAACACTCGTTTTGGCAAAGCTGCTCTAAGCTTCTCTTTACCCACATTGTGGAACAGTTTACAAAGGAACTTGAAGCTGAGCTGCCCTGTGAACCTGAATATCTTCAAGGTGCTCTAAGATCACTACATGAAAGCACCTTGCAAATGTTTTCCTCTCTGCTAGCCCACTAATTCCGCAACTCCCCCTTTCCATCCTGATGCTCGCCATGTTTCTATCCCTGGCTCTCACTCTTTCCCTATTAGCTCTTCCTGCTGCATCCACCCTTCCCTGTCCACTCCAGCCTGGCTAAAGTCCCACCCCATCCATCATAGTGTCCCAATTATCTACCCCTCCTCCATCATTATCATAATAAACAAGTACACAACAGTCATTGTCACTTTCTGTGGTTTTAGTCCAATTTTTCCCCAGTCACCAGTAATATATCCCTCCTCCTCTTCTTTACTTCTCTAAGCTGCCACCTCCATACATGTCCTCTTTCCCCTATATGTGTAGTTGCCGGCTGCCTCACTCAAAAGATCTCTGCTTATAACCCCTGTATGCCTATGATTGATTGTACATCTGCTGACTTCTTCATTTGTAAAATAATGCTGTTTTTTTATGTTTTTATTTATTTCAACCTTGTACTGTATATACTTTTTCCTCCTTGTATATTATTGCTTTTTGTATACTTGCTTCTGTACTATACTTTGATGTATCCATGACCAGGTCCACCTTGCAAATGAGCCTTGCTCAATGGTGCCCACCTGGATAAATAAAGATTTTGATTGATTGATTGAGGAGGCACTTTTCATGGGGTCCTTCCCTGGATTTGGCAACACAAAAATGGAAGCCTTATAGCACAAGGCAGGTAGGCCCCCTCTCCTTGGACTCTGCAAACATGTTCATCAAAAGGCCCACCACAATGCATCCCAGTTCCTTATAATACTCTGTACCAACACCATCTGGGCCATACGCTTTCCCCCTTTTAAGTGACCCTATTGCCTTCATGACCTCCTCTCTGGTGATTGGCGCTCCAAAGGCCTCCCTCTGATGGTCTGTGAGTGTGGGGATAGTGACGCCATCCAGAAATGCCTTAGCCTCCCCTACCATGCTCTGGTACTCTGCCTTATACAGGGACCCATAAAACAGGTGGAAAACCTCCCTAACTCCAGCTGACTGGGTTACCACATCTCTTTTCTGGTTCCTCACCCCCCTAGTATACATGTAGGCATTTGCTGCCCCTACACTAGTTGCACTAAGAGAGGACCCGGCTTATTGCCCCATTTGAAAATCTGTTGGTAGGCAAAGAACAAGGCTGTCCTAGCCTCCCACATGAGCAGAAAGTTAAGGGCTTCCCTGGTAGCTGTCATATCAGTAAGGCAGTCCTCCTCACCACCATCTGCTGCCTTCCTTTCAGGGCCTTGCAGTTTCAATTGCAGTTCATGCTTTTTCCCCCCCACTGCTTCTTTTTCAAGGTTGTTACAAAACTAATGATCATTGCCCACATGTAAGCCTTCCCAGCCTTATTCTTAGAAGGGGCTGTGGCCACATTAGTAGACATATATAGGGATCACTGTTCCTTTAGGTACAGGCAGAAGTCCTTTGATAGAAGACACATAGGGAATCTTCATCCCAATGAACTGGGTGTTTCTCCCATCTTCCTAACAGAAACTAGAAACACTGCATGATCAGAGATATGAATAGGGCTATGGGCAGCCAAGATTACCTACTCGTAACTATCTCTTGGCACATATATGTAGACCAGTTTGGACAAGGTCTTATGGGGGTTCAAAAAAACATGTCTTCTTTCACACTAGGGTTTGCCATGCACCCATATCCTCACATGAACTGTAACATGTCTAATTTGTACAGTGCCGTTGTATGTACCTAAATCTATTATTCCTGTACTCTCCCGGGTCGTACCTGAAAATAGGCAATTGTCTTGTCTAGTGTACCTACCTGGTTAACAAAAGCTAAATAAATAAATAATTATAGGTCTATTACTCCGTTTTACCATGCAGTCAGTGCTGCTTCATGCCTGTCAACTCCCCCCCCCCCCCCAAGTGGTCCAGTTCTGGCTCTGCCACATAACTGAAGTCCCTACCCATCACTTAGTTCAGGAATGGCTCCCTATGTTACATGTCCAGGAGTTGTTAGTAAATGTCCAGGCTAAATAATGCAGGTGCATAGACACTCCCCAAAATACTACCTTACCATGCACCTTCCCACTGACAAAAATATACCGCCCCTCTCTAGTATCCATGACAACCCAATCTATTGTCAAGGGCAGATTCTTGTGTATTAGTATGGCCAATCAACGTTTGTGTGAGATAAAAGGTGCCGAATATCAGGCTCCTACCTACACTCCCATCAGCTTGGCATGCTCCGTTTTTGTTTAGTGGGCCTCCTGTAGTAATGCGATGTAGGCAGACCTTCTCTTCAGTGTTGTCAGCATATTCTTCCTCTTTACTGGAGATGAGAACCCCCTCACATTCCAGGATACAACATCTGTATTGTCCATCATGATACATTAGTGAGTTCTAATTGCAAGGGGTGCCCCCATTCTCAGAATCTACCTAAAGGCATACAGCATCCCTGCAACCTCTCCCTGTTGTGTCTCGAGTACCAGATGAATCAGTGTCATACTGCAGAATTTACATTTTTGTTGTTGATTGTTTTTCCCTCCGGTCATGGCCCAAGTAGGCATCTCTCAGGCATCCTGCCTGTTCCTGCCCACCTGAGGTCCCTTGAACCTGTGCCTCCTCTCTCCCCCAGCCCTCCCACATCCAGCACCCCCCCAGCTTAACCCCTCCAGAGTGGGTCCGCCCCTCCTCGTTGGGCACTCTCACACACATAGACTCTGGCTGAGGGAGTGGGCAATTGGCGGAGGACCTGGAAGGTCAGACAGGGTGGATCCGGCAGTGGGCATGAGGGTCAGGTGCCATCACCTCCCCCTTGGAGCCGGGTTTTTCCTTGTTCTTGGTACCCCTCCCCCTGCATGGTGCACCCATGATGCTCTGGTGCAAGGCAACCCTGCCAGCGCCATCCACGCTGCATGACGTGCAACCGACATGCTGCAGTGCCCCCAATCTCCCCAGGAACCGCTGGAGCGCCGAGCTGTGCCCTACCCACCCCCTGAGGGAGGAGAGCAGCCTCACAGGTGCTCAATCCTCACCCCATCCCTGCCGACCCCCAGTGCCTGACCTCACTCCTGAACTCAGGTCCCCGGCGGGGTGCGAGGTGTGGCATCTAGCGTCTCAACCCTCAGCGTCATCGGGCCGGCTGTCATACTGCAGAATGATAGGACAATTACAATCAGAACATAGAAACTGAATGCATAATACAAAACCATTAAATATATCTCTTGACCAGACTGCCACCCCGGTATTGGGAAGAACAGAGAGACCATGAACAACATGCACTCTCTACTGCACCCCTTTGTCAGTACGCCACTACCCTCCTGTACACAGTAACCCTACCCCACAGTTCCTGTATTTATTAGCCTTCTTGGTACCTTGCTTTATGTGCCAAACCAATGTAGAAACACACTCTCAGGGCCCACTCCCCCCCCCCCAAGAGCAGCACCAGGTGATAACTTCACTACCCTCTGGCAACCACTGTTGAGACCCGGCAGGAATTTTATGGTCACCCCCACCCCGGGTTCCCACAGTTCTGATTTTTTTGCATTCCACAGAACAATCCCCAGGGATTGGCCAGGGCTCTTGCCTATGCCACTACCCACCCCGAGTTCTGGAGTATCTGAATGCTCTCCACCCCTCCAAGGGCCAAGTTTCCCCAGCAGACCACATTACAATCAGCACTTGTACTCAGGCTGTCTTTCCCCATACATTGAAATATGCCCCCCCACTTGTGACAACAGAGCAGGTAAAAATAGTGCCATGACCTGAAGCTGCAGTCCTGGGTTGGGTGGCCCTGAGAGAGCCCCACACCCCCCAACTACACATGCAGCTACCTCCCAGACCTCCCCCCAGGACCCACGTATCTACCATTATCATGAGTCCAGTCACATTCAGGTTGGGTAGCATCAAGAGTCGGTTCATCATAAAGCTAGTACAGATGCTCCATGTAGCAGCCACCACATCTCCTGCCTAGCCACAACTCCATCTGCTGAAGTATTGTCTGGGAAACCATTTATCCTCCATGTCTCCACCACCCCAGAAATGCCCGTCAGTTCAAGGAGAGAGTTTCTTCAATGGTGGCAGATATCATATGGTTCAGGCCAGAGCCTGGGTGCAGCAGTGAGGCACAGTTTAAACACTGCTCCCAGATGCACAATCACAGAGCCAAAAGAATCCAGTAAATGTAGAACCCCATCAAGCACATTCCGAATGTCAGTCTTATTCTTTTGTCCTAAACTTGTGGAAAGCTTCTCACTTACTCCATGTCCCAAAAAGAATAAGTGGATCCCTCATATCTGATTTTTACTACCACCAGATAGGAGAAGGTGAAGCCCAGCTGCCTCTCCCTTAACATATCCAGAACTGGCCCAAACAGCTTGAGTTTATTCTGCAGCTGAGGGAAGAAATCTTGGTGGAGAAACAGCCTGTGTCCTTCATAAAGCATCTCTGTAGCATTCTGGTGTGCTGACAGCAGAGCTTAGCAGTTGCCAAAGTGATGAGGCCCCATGATAATCTGCCAAGGGGGTTCTCCTTGTGGTGACTTTGGCACCAAAGCATGATGAACCGTTTCAGTTTTCAACGTGTTCCCCTTTGGCTTAACCTCCAGGAGCTTTGACATGACCACAGAGCAGAAATGAAGTCCACTTCCCCTCTCCAGACACTCTCGGGGTTATAGCTCTCTTGATAACAAAGCTACTCCTTAATGTCTCCCCCCCCCCTTTTTTTTTGTCAGCTTGTCAATTATCGGGCAGTGGGCACTCTGTACATTGGACACTCTCTGTTCAACCTCTATAAGCTGTTTTGCTTGAGTCGCATACTGGCCTGCTATTTCCACCAGTTGCTCTGCCAGAGTATCCAGCTTTAGAGTTAGGGCTTCCAAGACTTGCTCTGTCATTGTGGGAACTAGCACACCCCTTTTGGTTGCTGAGAGGGAGATTGAGACCAGGCCTCCAAGCTGTGGCACTGATGTTGCTTTCTTGCTGCTTTTAGTAGCTCCCCTTGGTGGCTTCGTAGGTGAATTCACTAAATATTCTTCCATGGTGAATCCAGATAGTATCTGGTGAAGTTAGATGCAGTTTGTAGTGATTTTACTAACAAAATAATGCTTTTAATGTCCACAGGAGATGGAGCTCAACGGAAACACATCTCTATCCCACCTGACTACTTATTAGCACCCCCTGACTAGTCCCATTTTAATGTATTTTTGGGCATCCCTTTCAGAGACTGACCTGAAGTATAATTTAAGATGCCCAGTGTCCTGGTCCCTCTCCAGGTTTTGATCTGCACCAGACCCGTTGCAGGGATGTTGAGGAGGGCCAGGTGGAATAAAGGAGCTTAAGTCTGTGAAGGCTACTTGAAATCTATTTGTAATTTCAACTGGGTCTTAGATCTCACTCCCATCGATTCTGAGTACTTTTGGTGACTTTTTTCCTTACATTGCCAGGAGATCAGATTACATTTCCCCAAAGTTTTTCACCATTATTCCAATTTTGGGATTGTCGGGCCTTGCAGTATTCAGATTTTTTTTCATGCTAATCACCCTTGTGCAATTGTTTTGAAGTTCCCTATATTTTTGGAGGTGTACTAGAGACCCAGTTTTCTTAGCCAGTGCCCACCAGTCATCTCTCACCTTCATGAGAGCAGAAGTTTAGCAGATATCCAGCCTGAAGGATTGCCCTTCACCTGTTTTTTTTTTTTTTTAGCAGGGTAAATTGGTTGCAAACATTATTGAACTCAGTAGTTAAGAACTCAAGAGCCAAGTCACCGTCCAGGATGTTATCTAGGTAGCTGCCATTAATTTGAGTTATTTTAGGCTTGCAATCATACACCTTATTCTTAGCTAGGATATGACTGAAGATGAATTGGGGGAGGGCTTAGGCTGTTTAACAGCCTACTTACATTGCACAGGTGAGTGGTTGCTTAGGATGTCTGGTAGAATTTTGAATTCTTTGACTCTGTCCAGGTGGGTTGCCAGTAACCAGTTGATTAAGGTCTTAGTGACAGTTTTATGATTCTGTCTTGTGCTCTGAAAGGCCATTTGGGTTAAAACAGACTTGCGATCACCTCTGTGACCAGTACTGGTCTTAGCGGTCCAGCTGATGTTGAAGTCACCAGTGACTATGAGTTCCCAATTTTGATGTATCCATTTGTAATAACTGGCAATGGACTCACGACCTTTTTGCTGTTTACCTGGCAGGATATAATTAGCTATGAAGACTAGAGATTTGTGACCTCTACCCAGAAAAAGTTTAATAGCTAGGCACTCACAGTCACTAGTTTTTCCTATGAGTTCAATTTTAGAGCCCTGCAAGTCTGATCTTAGATAAATTAGGCAGCCCCCACCTTGCTTACGCAAGCAATCCACTCAGATGAGATTATAACCTGGTAGGGAGAGGCCACATCTGGCATTTTCGGGGTAAGCCAGGTTTCAGTATATCAGGTTGTGCTGACACCATCCAGGTTTCAAACTGTTCAAATTTGGCAAGTAGACTTCCAGTGTTTAACAAGACAATGTTTAAATTCCCTTGGCTCCTTGGACCTGAGCGAGAGTGATCTGCTGGGCCAGGGTTAGGGTGGACATTACAGATAGAAGGAGTAAACCAAGTGTGAACCCTCTGATGGCCCTTAAGCAATGTTTCAGACCCAAATGTTTTTTCCTGGATGCTTTGATCTTGTATGCAACCCTGTCAACACGGAGACTATGAGTAATGTTGCAGCATTCCCCTTGTGTTACAAAATTTATAAGCCCTTTTGGGTGGTAGTTGGACTTGGGGTTCAGGGTGCTGATGGGGTCTGCTGGAGTTCTACAGATTGGTGGTGTTGGCCAAATAACCAGGGCGGGTTCACTCCGACGAAAATTAGCTCTGTTTGTTTCTCGCTCCTAACGATTTAGCTCCCAGTACTGATCTTAAAGCTTACACTAGAAATAAAAGCTGACTGCTTAGCAGAACTGAATTAGGAACAGAAAACGCAAACAGTATACTTTATGTTCAATTACTGTCTTAGAGCACTACATGGAGTCTTAATTAGTCTAGCTTGTATATGGGGACCCAAAGTACTGAATTACCAATCGGTTACACTCACCTGACAGCCTGGGGAATAAAAGTGACAGACAGCTTACACTCACCTACTGACAGCGCATGTCAGTTTTACATTGAGCCTCAGTATCGGGCAATGTTTACCTGCAATGATATGGGCCAGCTGGAATGGGTGGCTACTAGTATAAAGCATACTAGCCTGTGTCTGAGGTTCTGTTTGCAACCGCCATCAGTGATAATGAATTGCCATTTCATCACCTCAGAGCGCCAAAAACGAAAGCTTGTGGATGAGAATAATTTTATATATACATTCCACAAACGGGGAGCACAGGACAAAGGGATATGGCAATGTGAGCGTGCCGTTCAAAATGTTAAGTTATGCAATGCCCGCATTTACACAGTCCCAGTTGATGACCCAACTATAATAAAGAGGTTTTCTACACACAGTCATGCACCTGACCCCTGTGCCGTGGAGAAATCTGTTGCTGTTAGTATAGCAAAATAAAGAGCAGCAACAACCAAGGATACAACTACACAAGTATTACTACATGCAAAACAGAATATGTCTTTAGCAGCCACAGGAAAGCTGATGAACCGTAACTTAAAAAGAACTGCGCAGAGAGTCCAGGTTCATGGTGCCCCACCAAACCCAAAAGATCTGGTTGAGTTGATTATACCCGACACTTTTAAAAACTACTCTCAGAACTCTGACATAGATAATGTTATGTTTCTTTTACATGACAGTGGGCCTGGGAACAACAGGATATTGATCTTTGGTACAGAAAGAAAGCTATGTTTCCTTGAAAGATCCAAGGTATGGCATGCTGATGGCACTTTCAGTGTTGCTCATCCACTTTTCAATACGTTATTATGGGTGAGCGCTTTGGGAAAGTACAGCCTGCTATTTATGCTCCGTTACCGAGTAAAAGACGGGAGTGTTATGACAAGATGCTAACAGCTCTGAAAGAATTGAACAAAAATCTATCCCCAGACATTGTGATGACAGACTTTGAGAGGGCTACAATTAATGCATTCAGAACAGCATTTCCTCACAGTAAGCAAGTGAGATGCTTCTTCCATTTCACACAGTGTGTATATCGAAAGATACAGATGAAAGGACTAGCTGTAAAGTACGCACAAGAGCCAGCATTTGCATTGAAATGTAAATATTTGCCCTCTCTTGCCTTTTATCCAACTGATCAAGTTATTAAACGCTTTGAGGAAATTACCGACGAGCAACACAATGTTTTTCCCAAGGATTTGCTACCTGTGATAGACTACTTTGAAGATGCCTGGATAGGGCGCCCCAATAGGAGAGGTACTGGCAGGAGACAGCCCCAGTTTGAGCTTGCCTTATGGAATCACGCTGAAAGTGTCAGTGATGGGCGAGCAAAAACTAATAATGTGGTTGAAGCTTTCCACCGAGGGATGCAGACTATTCTGTGCATGTCGCATCCCACTCTGTGGAAGTTCATTGATGGTCTAAAAGGCATACAGCGAAACAAGGATGCAGAGCTAGAACAATTGATAGCTGGTAATGCCCCGACTGTGTCTCAAAAAGTGTATCGAGACAATGTTGAACGTCTTGCCTGTATTACTGCTAAAATGGGGGAACGAATTACTGAGGAGTTTTTGAGAGGCATTGCACATAGCTTTGAATATTAGACTTCAGATGCCAAAGGATTTTTAACAGTTTATTAATAAAGTATTGTTTTTAAAGACCGAAGAACTGAATTACTGACTTCCTGTATACAGACGGTTACTAAGGGGAACTAAGGTGACTGATTCACTTCCTGTCTACAGATGGTAACTAAGGCTGCTAGTTCATTTCCTGTCCTGTAGTTCCAGAGTAATGGAGACTTCTAAGGTCTTAAGGTAAGAGCGAGCTGTTAAACTGAGAACCGAGTCAAATGAAATGTTGGGAGCGAGCTGCTTACCTGAGAAAAGTCATTGTAGGAACGAGCTGTTACACTGAGAAAAGTGAACGTAAGAGCGAGCTGTTACACTGAGAACTGAGTCAAATGAAATGTTGGGAGCCAGCTGTTTACCTGAGTAGTTGCAATTGGGAGCGAGTTGATGCAGCAGCATAATGTTGTAGGAGCGAACTGTCGTTGTAGCAAGTTGTCGGGAGTGAGTTGTTAGGGAGCGACTAGTCGGGAGCAAATTGTCGTGCTCCCATCCAGGGCAATAGCAACCTCTTCCTCTTTTGTTCCAGTAGATCCACAAGACTGGGTGTTGCTGTGCCATAGAAATATGAATAACATTTTCACAACTGAACATGCCACAGTCTGTTAAAAAAGTGGACTAATGGACACAGACACACAAATCAAAGGTCAGCAGCCTCCAGTAGACTTGCGTATAAGCCATGAACCAAATATCAAACCACTCAGGACAGAAAGCAGGATCACATTATAATGTTCTTATAGATAAAGTGAGGCTTAGAAAAGCCCCTGTATCACTTTTTATCTTGGCTCCCCAGGCTAGGTGAGAGGGGAGTCGAGGCTTTCTACAATTAAAAAATTTTGGCCAAAATATCAGTTACAGTTGTGCATGATTCCTATGTTTGGTGTGGTGGACATGATAACAATGTACAGCTGACCACCCATGGGGGGGTTCACCCAGAAAGGAGGAAACTAATAAACTTGAGAGTTTTGTTTTGTTTTTTGAACTATTTTTATGCTCCTCCACATCTGGAGAACTCTCTCTGCCATCCTCCAGTGACCTCTACCTCCTGCTGTGACAGCTCCTCTACTCCCACCTCTGGCCTGGCACAACCCCAGGATCTGAACCCTCTGAGGAAGGGCTGCCCTATCCACCCATAGTGCTCTATCTAGAGTACTGAGCTCTGGGCCTGGGGGTTGAGGAATGGAGAGGGAGTGTCCAGCATTGGAAGTGTGGGTCAGGGAGGTGCCTTCGCCTATCTCCAGCGAGAGGGGGGTATTCTTGTTTACAGTCCTTTGTGGAGCACAGCTAGCAAGGCAATGCTGTGCCACAGCTCCACCCCCCAGCATATGCCACGCCACTGCATCAGCACCCCCAGTTGCTGCTAGAGGCTGTTCCATGAGTGGGCACTCCTCAGTACCCTCCCTGGGAAGACAGAGCAGTTCACCGGATGCTCAATCTCTTCCCTCCCCTGCCGATCCATGATGCCCTGGGATCATTCCCGAACCTGGGTCACTGGCATGGCATGAGGTGTGGCATCCAGTGCCTCAACCCTCAACACCACCGGGCCAGCTAATAAACTTCAGAGTTACCTGAGGCACAACTTAACGTACCCCCAGGTAGGGTAAAGGCTGCAGACTCAAACTTAGGCATGGACTCACCCCATTGGTGAGAGGTATTTGTGACCCAGAATAACTTCTGCAAAAGGTTATTTATCATTGGCAGACACAGGTACAATTTCCCACCCCTACTGAGCATCCCACTTAACATCAGGGTTGGTTACTCACAGTTAACAAGAGACAGGTACGTTGCCCACCCAACCGAGTTCACTGTGAAAGAAAACACTCAGCCTGCAAAAGGCTAAAGGTACACCCAGACTGAGTGAACTTAGTGGCAACCATAAAAGCCCTTTACTTGCCTCACCTACTACTTAGGTTGCAGCTGGAAGAACAAACTGAAGTAGCCTAGGTAACTATTCCCCCAGAATGATTTAACTAGAACCTTTAAATTTCATTCTTATCCTGCATCTCAGCTAATAGTACCCCCAGATAGGGTAGGGACTGCAGTCAGAGATTGGCATGGACTCACTCTATGACCAAAGATAACTTCATGGAAATAGTTACTCACAGTTCTGGCAGTGCCTATGAGGGGTGGAGGGTGCGCGGCAGTGGGGCACCATGGCCAGCCGATGGCTGACTCTACAGCTGACAGCCACAGTGTGACACCCTTTGTGCTGTGCCCTTATTACTCCAGACCACAGCACAGAGGACAGGTAGGAAGTCAATCCTTTAAGGAGTGATGCTCCACCCACCGAGCAGCCCGACTGACTGCTGAAGATCGGTGGCAGTGGGGGAGCGTGGCAGGTAACAGACTGTCACTCTCATCCCCTCATTGTGGCATGGCAGCTTCTGTGTGGGGCAGTCTGGTGGAGCGCCAGCTGTGCTTAGGAATCAGCGTCAGCTTTGGCTTGCAGGAGTGCGAGCCATAATGAGTTACAGTAAGGGCAAGGACGTGGAGTGTCAGCTGTCCAGGAGGTACAGATTTGGTTATTTAAAGGTCCCGCAGCGTTGAACGCTCTGCCCATCGAGCAGCCTGACTGGCTATTGGACATTGGTGGCGGTGGGGTACTCTGTCCGGAGATCGGTGGGGGCAGGCAACAGGTAGCAAATTGTTCCTGTCATCCTGTCATTGTGGCGTCTGTGCAGGGCAGTCTGGTGGAGCACCGACTGTGCTCAGGGATCAGCTCTGTCTTGGGTTAGCAGAAGTGCCCGTCATACTCAGTTACAACAGGGATGAGAGGAAGTGGACTGCCAGATGTCTAGGAGGTACAGCTTTGGTTACTTAAAGGTCCAGCAGTGCTGGATGCTACCAATTGCTAAAGTCATGTGGATCGGCTAAGGTTAAACTGAGCTCAGATTCTGTTTACTAAAATAAGGGACAGGCAGTGCTTTACCCTGCTGCAGCCCCCCCAACCCCATCCAACACCGCTCGTATAATGGCACAACTGGAGGCACTGCTTTTGATGCAGGACACCAACTGGAATTTATATGAAGGATAGGAAGGCCAACTAATATAAACTATACCCATCAAACATGATGGAGGTATGATCATGCAGACCCTATATTATTGCATTGTGTTGGCCTGTGCACGGGGGGAAAAAAGAGCCCCTAAGAAGGTTATAGTCACTCGGGGGGGGGGGCTAATGATGAAAAGATTCATACTAAAATGAGAGGTGTTTTTGAGATTTAGTGTGTAGTGAAGTGGGGAAGATGGAGGGGGCTGAGCAGAGACCCTCACTTTCAACTGCAATTATCTTTCTTCATTTCCCGTCTTTGGAAGCAGATATGGATATGGGCAAGCAGGACATCATCGTGTTTGGCAGACCCAAATGAGCTCCTGGAAGGTATTGACATTTTGACACAGTACAGTAACTGCTAGAACAAAACTTTACTTCCGGAGGCCAATGGATAAGCAGAACATTAAGTAAACTGTGTGCCACATCTGAATTACTTAGTACGGTATACGGACATTTACCGTACGGCTATTATTTTATTTTTGTTGATACCTAATTTCCAGATGCATCCTGGGGGAGGGGGAAATGTGGAGCATCATAACGTGTGGCAATAAATTACAGCAGTCAGTTACACACATCAAAAATATTAGTTAAACAATTAAGTAACAACACTATGAACAAGATAAGATAGGCAAAGCATCTGAAGAGCAACAAAAAATTCAAGTACAAACTGGAGTATGAACAAGGCACTGCTAGGTACAGGAGTAAAGCAGCCATGCAACAAAACAATGTTTTTCCAAATCAGGCTGCTGTAGTTTCATCTACACTTAAGAGAAATATTATCATACCTGTCAAATGTACTTGTCTAGGTACCTCCTATGTGGTGCACCACAGGTCTTTTTTTTTTTTTTTATCCTAACCCTTACCAAGTCTGCAATGGTATTTATATGCAAAATGTGGTGGCCATCTTTTTTTCTTGAGAAAAAAATCAATTAAAACATTTATAAAATACTCAGAATCTGGTGGAATTAAAAATTGCATCACCAAATAAAACTGGAAGATGCCTGGAATCTTTCATAGTGAAAAAAAAGGTAGGGTCAATTTTTTTGGCCAGTTTCATTGCACTGTTGCTTTAAAGAGCAGATGGCAGCAACTTGAAGAGTGAATGAAATGTTGTTGGTGCTTTGTCCAACAGGTAAGGATGGAAGAAACAAGCTGGGATGGGGAAATTAAATAGGACAAGAGCAGGGGTAGTGGGGGAATTGTAGGGCAGTGAAATACAGCACAGGATCAGAAACAGTTGCAGGAGTGGGTAGTGAATTCATGGAGGACAGACTTGAGTGAATGGGAGGAAGGAGCAGCACGAATGGTAATAGGAAGACAGCCCCATAGTTTGGGGAAGCAGTGGCCAGCAGAGGATTTTACGGAGGTGTAAGCCTCCCCCTCATCTGGGGGGGCTTACTAGCTTGTGATTGCATATCCCCTCCTCCTTAGTGGTGCCATTTTGTCTTGTAAGTGCCCTCCAGCCTTGTTTCCATGCTGCCACCGGGGGCAGCAGCAAGGTAGGTATTTAAGGCCCTGGTTTTCCTGGGTAAAGGGAGAGAGTAGGAGTGGACGGTTGATATGTTGCAGTTCAAGGGGAGGTCCACCCCTCGACCTTGTAGGTTGACAGTATGCAGCATATGTGCGATGCGAGGGCCTGATACTCTGAGGGAAGGTGTGCAGTAGTAGCAGCAGTTGTGTAGGTCTGGGAGATGATCCCATCCTTGTGATTTGGACATCAGCTGCAGTGAGTAAGAAGGGCAGAAGGCAGGAGGAACAAGATCTGAATGGTGCCGGTTATCCCTCTGTGGCACAGGGGTCCCAGTACCCCTGTTAAGGTAAGGGGCATCTGGGCAGTGGGGTGTTGTAGTGGTGGCAGCACTGCAGCAGAGCACATTCGGAGGTGGCAGCTCTGGTGTGTTTAACCTGTGTGGCACACTGCCCATGTAGAAAAGTCTGGAAGGCAGGGAGAGTTTCGGCCTGGGATTTGCTTTGGGGCCTTCTGTGCCCGTGTCTGGTGCAGGCCCTGGGACCTAACATACCATGTCTGGTGTAGGTGCATCAGACTCATTAAGGGCCGGGATTTCCTGTGGGAACAGAAAATTGAGGAAGGAATGGAGCCACCATTTTACTAGTGCAGCCCGGTGCAGGATTGGAGTAGCCCTGGAACTTTGGTGCACTGTTTTGACTCGGGGAACTGTGTGGAGGTAACGTTTGGAAGCAGCTGCGGAGGCTCAGGCTGCAATCCGCCTCAAGGTCATTTTGACTTGGCTGGCACAGCAGGAGTAAGGCACTCCCCCATCTGGAGTCTAACTGGATACAAGGCTAAAGGAATTAAATTTATGAGAAGGGTTTCTGTGGAAGAAGCTGTTAAACTAAGGAACCAGTTCGGTCTATTTTGCTCTAGGCCTGTGTGGAAAAAAAAATCTTACTGCATGCCAATTGAAAGTAATCTGAAACTGGTGCTAGAACTGCCTGTTGTCTCTCAGCCCCATGGAGTTGCTCCAGTTTCCATTCAGAGTCAAATCAAATAGTCTGGGCATAATCATTTTTAATGTCCAGAATAAAGTTCTTGGTTCACAGTAACTGTGATTGTAGTGCCCGTTATTGGATTAATGAAATGAGCATTAATGAATTTGTTTGTAATTACTCTCAGTTTGTCACTTTGCCTCCTGAAATAAGGAAGACCTAACAACACCCCCTCATCCCCCCCCCCAAAGTCTGAGACCAGCAGCAGCTGATGCCACTTGAACTGGTGCCATATCTCATATCTGAATTCCATCGCCACCTGGTCCAGGAGATCCTTCTGGGATAGAGGTAGGCCACTGCTATTTATGAAGACGTCACGAGGTAGGCCACCTCTTTTAATAATTGTGTGCAATGTGAAGTATCATGGAGTGTTTCTGGTCTGCTCACTTTTAACACCAGGACCCCTAGACATAAGAGGGAAAGGGGAGTTACACAGGGACACACAAGACAGTGAAGGCCAGAGCTGCAAAGGGAATAGGAGGTGCGGGGTTAATTGAGAAAGGAGGAAAGGCAAGGGGGAGGGACCCAAGCCAGAATTTGGAGATGAAAGTAGTGAGATGCATGGTAACAAGGAAGGGAAAGGAGAGGGAACAGTAAAGGAAGCAGTGGTGTGCTCTAGGGGGGCAATCAAGGGTAAAGTGGCAGAAGGAGTGAAACAGTGGGTCCAGGGTGTATTTGGGAGCAGCACTGTAAACAGTGTCACAGTACTGTGATTAAAGATTGGGAGAATCATCTTTGAGACACTGTCTCTGTGGGCAGGAAGCAGGCTACTTGTTTTATTCCTGTAAAGCCCACCCTGTTTGGGGTAAAGTTTCTGGTGGGTGGCATCCACATGAACAGAGAAATCAAGGTGGTGATCCAGCCAGACCCTGAAGTATTTAAAGGAGGAAATATGCTCAAGTGCAGCACTACCACTCTGGTTTAACTCCCTCAGTAATGATGCATCAGCAACTGCCACCTTGGGCCCTTTCAAGGGGAAACTGGGATAACACCTAGTAGCAAAAGCCAGTTGTGATTGCTTCCACTAACCTACCATTACCCAGTTCCTGGCAACTCCCAGTAACACTTATCCTCCCTCACCCCATCCTTACCTCATTAATGACTTGTAGCACTTATTCCTCCTCATGCCCCACTCCCTCCCCTCTCACTCCCTTAGTCTTCCCCTCACCCCCCCAATTTTCTCCTCCCGTCTCCTTGCCTGCTCCCTATACCTCCTCCTTCACACTCCTACTTTCTCCTCCCCCTTCCACCACCTCTTCCTCCCCCATCTCCTCAACCCTCCTAGTCCACCCTCATTGACTTATCTTGACCCTCCTCTTCCCACCCCTTGTCACCCCCACCCCTATCCCAACCACCCCTTCCCTCTTCCGCTCTCCTCTTCCCTGTTTACCTACTCTCATGGCCTCCTGGGTTGATTCTCCCTTCCCCTGTCTCTCCTGCCTGACAAGGCCCCCTTGGTACCCTCCCCAGACTCAGTCACCTCGCTGTAGCCTAGCCTAACTCTACTCACCTTGTCCTACAGGCTTATCCTCCTATCTTACGATGGCTCTCTCTACTTGCTGTCCCCCCCGGTGTTCTACGAATCTCTGTTACAGTTGATGCTCTCTGTATTTATGCCATTCCCTTGATGGCATTGCCTAACTGTAATGCAGTTCTCATTAAATTCATTGTAAATGTTGTACTTCTGATGATCTCTGTAAGCTGATGTTTCACTAATTGTTGTTCCTATGTAACTCACTTGACATGGAACATATGGAATAAACTTCCAACTCAATTAATGTCTACCAAGATTTCAATAAATAAATAAAATAAATACCAAGTGTATGGAAGGAGGGGCGGGGGGTTAACCTAGTTAGTTTCTGCCTTGTGCCAAAAGTCATGGAGACTATTTTCTTGGCATTGAGGGACAGCTGATTAACCTGGAACCAGTGCTGGATGTTGGTAAGCCCAGCTGGAGTTGGGCCATCTGAAGCAGAGGATCCAGAGGCACAGAGAACTGTGTCATCTGTATACACATGAATGGATGCAGAACAGGCAGATGGAAGGTTGTTCAGGAATATGGAGGATAAAACAGGAGCAAAGACAGATCTTTGGGGTATGCCAGAGCAGATAGGGAGAGGAGGGGATAAGGCATTGCCAATACGGACAAGCTTGAGACTTGTCCTTAAAGCAGCAGTGCAATGAAAATGGGTTAAAAACTGACCCCACCTTTTTTTCTTCCTAATCAATGCCAGATGTCTTCCAGTTTATTCTGGTGGTGACATTTTCAGTTTCCATTATTATTTAAGAATTTTATGAAAGTTTTAAAATAATTATTTCTCAAGAAAAAAAGATGGCCGCCTCATTTTTGCATAGAAATAATATTGAGGACCTGAGGAGGGTAAGAATCCAAACAAAAATGCAACTGCACAGTACACAGCCTAGGAAGCTTCCAGAAAACCCAAATCTACAGTTCAGCCAATATTTTTCAAAATGATAACAGAAATTAGCTTTTTGGACTAACTTTTCTCGTTGCACTGCTGCTTTAAGGTAGGAGAAAAACCACTCAACTGAGTAAGCAGAGAACCCTTCTGCCTTTGGCTTGTTCAGAAGGATAACGTGGGCCACAGTGCTAAAGGCTTTAGTCAGGTCGACAAAAATAGCTGAGGTGACCAAGCCCGATCCATACCAGAGAGGATGGAGCCTCTGAGACGCAGGGGGGAGGTGGAGTGCTAGTTGGGGTTGAAGAAAGAGGAGGAATCAAGGAAAGGGGAGAGTTGGGAGAGAACAAGGTGTTCCTGGAGTTTAGCCAGAGTAAAGAGGAGGGAGCTAGGGTGGTAGTTATCAGGGGAGGAGGGGTCACTCATTTTTGGAAGGGGGATGACCGTAGCCTGCTTCCATGTGTCAGAGGCTGAGGCGAGAGTGAAAGAGAGGTTTAGAAGTTAGGTGACAGGGAGAGCACTGGCAGGAGCTGAGAGAGACAGGAGTTTGGAGTCAAGACCATCAGGGATTCAACCTCCATGAAGGTTTAGAGCTACGAGGGCTTTGAGGGAAGCAGATCATGTGGTGGGGGAGAAAGAGAAGGGGAGAGGAGGTTCAGGTGGAAGGGGAGTGTGTGTAGAGGGGGGGAGGACAGGAGGGAAGGGCACAGGAGGTAAAGAAAAAAAAAAGAATTTGAAAGATGAGGCAACAGCAGCAGAGTCGGAGATAGGGGTGTTGCCCACCTTGAGGGTTGGGGTTTGGGCTGGTTCAGAGGGTGGAAAAGGGTGTGAATGACCTTTTAGAACTTAGAGGGGTAGTTAAGGTTGTTCTGGAGTGTGGCTGCAAAGTAATCAGCATTTGCAAGCCTAGTAGCTCTGGCACAGCTACCTGCGAAGGGCCTTCTAACTAGAAAGCTGAACTGGGGAACCAGTGAACTTGTAAGATCTTACTTCGAGATTTGCTCTTGCAGAACGTAACACCTTTAGGACTGAAGCCAGCAGGCACCAGGGCCCCATGGAAAACTAGCTAGCAGTATACAGTGGGGGACTGCCTTCTACGTCAGCCTGCCGCCTACTTCAGCCCGCCCCCAACGTCACGTATGGTATAAAAGGGGGCAGTCCCCCAGCCCATCCCCAGTTCTTTTCCCGCCATCAACGGCACAAGTTGGACCTCCACGGATGTCTTCAGCTACTCAACCACCATTTTTCATCGCACTTACCCGCATTTAGTTATTTTTGCCAAAATCAGGGATTTCTTCAACAATTCACTTACATGTCTTCTTCTCCATCCTCCTCAATCGACAGGAGGCTTTTGAAGTGTGCGTGTGGCAAGCAGATACCTCACAAAGATGGCCATTCGGCCTGCCTCTTCTGCCTAGGCCCAGACTATGATACTGAGGCCTGCCAGCACTGCCAAGATTTTAACCAACGCACTCAGCTCCACTGCCAGAAAACCCTTGAAGCCTTCCTGCTTTCCAAGAAGCTATCTGAGATGGAGAAGGAGCTTCACCACAAGAGTTCATCCTCTTCTCCGGACTCTGTGACCTCCTCCTCTTCTTCTTCTCACAAAAAGAAGAAATTGAGCAGAAAACACAAGCACCATGAGAAGCAAAAGGAGAAACCCCGGGCAGAAGACTGCTCGTGATCCATGCCCATATTGGCAACCACCTCAGGGTCGTCCTCCTGCAGGGACCAACTTCCTTCACCGTGACCTCTAGGCTGCCAGTGACCAAACCTCCCTCCCTCCCTTATCTCTGTAGTGGGAGAAGGTTCTTTGAGGCATGAGTGTAAGTCCCCTGCCTCTCAGCCTCTCAAGTTTAGGCCCTTGGTGCCAGCAGGCTCTAAGCTGAGTGGCTCAGCTGGTGGATCCTCGGGTGGCAGGTCCTTACCTATCGCTCTCCTGGCTAGGGTGTCTGCCGAGTCCTCCCTGAAGTCAGGGGCTGACACTACCAGGTGACCACCAGGACCGTTGCCCTCCTCTGGGAAAGAAGGGCATCCGTTCTGCTCAGGAGCTAGGTCCCCTATCCAGGAAACTCCTCCTAGGTGGCCACTGGCTGACTCCTCAGCCTACAACAGTCCCCTCAATGTCAGCTTCTCCAACATCTCCTCAGATGACCCCACTGCCACCTAACCCTGCCAAGTCACCGGCAGAGCCTGACGCCCATCCTTTGCCAATGCCAGAGGGCCCCATGCCCAATGATCGGATGCTGGATCCAGTTAGTCCAATGCCAAATAGCACTGTCCCTCTGGGTCCAATGCCAGGTAACTCAGACCTGTCTACACTGATGCCCAAGTTACCCCAACCTGATGACCAGACACCGGAGCCATCTAAGCCTAATCTCCCCGACGCCGGATGCACCAACCTTGCCGCAGGACCCTCCACAATTCCTAAACAAGCTCTTTGAGGCCTGGTGGGCCTAGTTTAAAGATGAAGAGGCACCTAGGGTACCTCCTCAGCCAACCCCCAAGGGGTGCCTCCAGACAAGCCTCCAGTTAGCCCACCTACTCCTCCTCCTAGGGGGACTACCCCTACACCAGATGGGGGTGATACACCTTCCTAAAGGTCTGCCATGTAAACACCCACATTTGCCCTCAACCTCCCCAGACTCGGGGGATTCAGATGGGTACTCCTCTTCTTCTGACCAAGGGGACTCTAACCTGCCATCGGAGCCAGTGGGTGGCACAAAACACTCCTGGAACAACCAGAGGCAGACTCAGTTGTGATGAAGGCTGCCCACGACCATTCCAGGCACCCTAGACATTTGAGTACACAACCCCCAGATAACGATTCTAAGCAGTTTGATCACCTGGCCAGGAAAGTGTATTCCTCGGCCACTTGTGCCATACTCTCTCAAAATTTCCTTGCCCACATGGTTCATTATCAGAATGCCCTGTGGGACAAGGTGGTGGAGGTTGCTCAGGCCATACCAGATTGCCCATGGAAGGCAGAGCTCATGGCCATCCTGAGGTTGGGCTTGGACATAGGTAACCACGTCCTTCGGGCATCCTATGATACCGTAGACTCAGTGGGTGGAGCTGCAGCTTCCACCATCTATATCCGCCACTATTCCTGGCTGAGAGTATCTGGGTTTGCCCGGATGTCCAGTCCAAGATTATGGATGCCCCCTTTAGGGAACTGGTCCTGTTTGGTGAAGACTCACAAAACATCTTCACTTGCCTGCAGGAATCTGGAAAAGCCATCAGGTCTGTACAGACTATGTACAAATCCCAGCCCAGACAGCAATCTAAGCAGTCCTTTTGGAGAAACGCTAGACAGCAATCTAGGGGACAGCAACAGCAGAGGGCAAGATTCAAGCAAAAGGCCTCTACTCCTGCCTCTGGAGGTTCGGCCCCTCAGGTTCCCAAGACCTCCCAGTCTGCTCTCCCCCTTCCCCGCTCCTCAGCTGGACTCGTTGCCTGACTCCTCTCCCCCGGCCAAGGCCTTAGGGAAGGTGGGGGTGTTGATTTTCCTTACACATTGAAGGATGGTGCCAGATAACCACAGATCAGTGGGTCATGCAGCTCATCAAAAAGGAGCATACTCTGGAGTTCATAGAGTGACCCCCAGACAACCCACTGATCCCCTCCCATTACTCTCGGGCTCACAGTGCCCTTTATCACCTAGGAGATCTAGGCCCTACTGCAAAAGCAGGCCATAGAGCCAGTTCCACCAGCACAATAGGGAAAAGGGTTTTATTCTCACTTTTTCCTGGTGCCAAAGAAAATGGGGAACTTTCACCCTATCCTCAGCCTCAGGCACCTGAATCAGTACATCGAGTACAAATGATTCCGGATGGTTACTCTGCTATGTCTGCTCCCTCTTCTCCATCAAGAGGATTGGCTATGCTCCCTGGACATGCAGGACGCATACTTTCATATTCTGATTTTTCAGCCTCACAGGAGGTACCTTTGCTTCTATTTCCAGGAAGGCACTACCAGTTCAGGGACCTGCCATTCGGCCTGTCCTTGGCCCCCAGGTTATTCACCAAATGCCTCGCAGTTGTAGCCGCAGCTCTAAGGAGATGGCCATTACATCTTCCATTACCTGGATGACTGGCTGCTGACCGCTCCCACCTGGGACCAGCTCCTTCACACCATGCAGGTCACTTAAAATCTTCCCAAGTTCTCTGCTTGGCCAAGTCAGTGGCTATAGTACATAGGGGCAATCTTGGACATGGCTTAACGCAAAGCCTTTCTCCCTCAAGAAAGTGTAGAGCAGTTTCAGATGCATGCTCATCAGATCTCCTCCTCACATTATGTCCCGGCCAGGTCCATACTGAGACTTTTGGGACATATGGCGGCTGCCATTGCAACAGTTCCCTTGGCCAGACTGTACATGAGGGTGATCCAGTGGAACCTGAGAGTTCAATGGGTCCAGCGTTCAGATGACCTGGAACAAACCGTCTTGGTATCTGACCCTGTAAGACAGATGTCAGCATGGTGGTTGAATTGCTTCAACCTCTCTAAAGGGGTTTATCTCAGGAAAGAACCTCCCAGCCAGATCCTAACTATGGATGCAACAGGCCAAGGCTGGGGAGCACACTTAAGAGACCGTCAGACTCAAGGGACCTGGTCTCAATAAGAGCTCTATCTCCACATCAATGTCCTAGACATGAGGATGATTCTGTATGCCCTTCAGGCTTTTCAGGCAGTCTTGCTCTCCGGCCCCCTGTTTATCCAGATGGACAACATGCCGGTGGTATTTTACATCAATAAGCAAGGGGGTGGGGCTCACTTTTATCCCCTCTGCAGGGAAGCCATATGAGTCTGGGCATGGGCCAAGGACCACCTACTGGACTTGACAGCAGTCCATGTTCCCAGAGTACAAAACATCCTGGCCAACAGCCTAAGTCGATCTTGGTCCAGGGCACACAAGTGGGAACTTCACCCCTCAGTGGCAGATGACCTCTTCAACAGATGGGGACTTCCAGAACTAGATCCATTTGCCTCTCCATCCAACACAAAACTGACCAGTTTTTGCTCTCTAGATCCAGGGCCTGGTATTTTCTGGTGAGACCCGTTATCCCTCTCCTGGACGGGGAGGTTTCCTTTATGAGTTTCATCCATTCCCTCTTCTGCAGCGAGTCCTCCTCAAGCTGCAATCAGAAGGAGCAGAGATGATCCTGCTGGCATCTTTCTGGCCACAACAGATTTGGTTTCCACTGCTCCAGCAACTTGCAGCAGAACCCCCAGTCTTTCTGCCCCTTCATGTGATGGTGCTCCCCCCCTTTTTGTTATACTTTCATATGACCTTTTTTTTACAGTCCAGAACCTGAAGTCTTTATTTTCTTGAATTTGATATATATTTTTTTTCTTTTCTCTTCCACCAAGTCTGTTGCGCAACAGCATTTATTTACTCCCTTTCCTCCTTTTTTCTCTTCTCTCTATGCTTTTTGCTTTTTATACCTCCCAAAATAGTGTGTTGGCCGCTCGCTATCAGAAAATGCTTTATTTCTGCCTTCAGGACCTTTGGTACTGTTAAAAACACAGTAATATACTCTAATATTATGGTACCATATAGAGAGGGTATCAGTGCTGCTGTTAATCCTTAGGGTGGACTGGCGGTCCGTTTACAAAAACAGTACAAGCCTGTTACTTTATTTGTCTCACTGTTTCCCGACACTTGTAAATTGCTGCCAGCCCATGAGATATATTCCAGGTACTCCCCACATACGCTGCAAAGTCCTGCAACTCCGGTTGCAAGCGAAAGCTGAATCAGCCGCTAAGCAGTAGGCTCGCTTGTGTAGTTGGGGCATTTCCATATTATTGAGGTTCATGAATGAACAGTTCATTCCTTTAGCCTGCCTCTCCCCTTTAGGAAGGAAATTGGTGCCCCTGTGAAGAAATACAGTATAAATATAGTGAAAAACAGGGTTTCTTACTTTCATTCACCGCTTGTAAAGGCGCGGTCTGTTAGTCAGGCAGAAAACACTCTCTTCAGTTGCTAAATGTGTCTGTATAGGGAATGGGCGGCTTTAGGTGTGCTCACTTTATCCTGTTGGTAAAACTCCTCCCCCGCTCCTCTGGGCGGAGTTTCAGTTAATGTAGCCCACATTGACAGTTTGTGGACAAAATTAAGCTACCCAAACTGTTTGGTTTTTAATGCAATAAACCATTACTGATTATTCCTATGGAAAAGCCAGGGGTTTGTGTATATATATATATATATATATATTATGAAATGCTTATGTTATGTATGTAATAAAGATGTTATAGTATAATTCCTGGGAGGGCTTTCAGTTTAGGGGAAGGGTTACAGACATATATTAGGCTTAAACTGAGACTGCCAGATCAGATGTTCATTGGGATAGGACCTGCTTGGTTCTCCATGGGAGATCTCTGATAGAGATCAGGCACAGACTGATATTGGCAGATAGCTATGTATGTTCTAGCCAAGCTGTGCTTTATATTTTATTTTATTATAGCTGTTTTTGGAAAGTCATTTATTTGCCTTTTAAGTTTCTTTCCTTATTTTGTTTTTCAACAAAAATCATACCTACTAGGTATGTTGTACCCAATGTGCTGTTTCTTGTGAAAGTCATTCATACACCCCCATGACATTCCATTTAGACTTGCTCGCCCAGGAGCAGGGAACCCTGGTCCATCCAGACCTCAGATCTCTGCATCTCCATGCATGGTTCCTGCAGACCTAGCCATATCCAGATTCAGGGTATCTCTCAGGGTAGTAGATGTCCTCGTGACCACTAGGAAGTCTTCCACCAGGGCCACCTATGCCATGAAATGGAAACGGTTCTACATCTGGGTCACTGCTAAGCATTTGACCCCTTCACCTGCCCAGTGAATCCGATTCTGGAGTACCCCCTCTCTCTGTCGAATTTGTGTCTAAGCTATTTCTCATTCAGAGTGCATCTCTCTGCCATTTCAGCCCATCATGCACCTACTGAGGGCAAAACCCTTGCCCAGCTGGATCTTCCCTGTACATTCTTATAGTGCATTCTGTATTTGATGCCTCCCATTCAGGACTGCATCCCCACCATGGGATCTTTTGTTTGTTCTAGAAAAGCTAACCTAGCCTCTCTTGGAATCTGCTGCAAGTTGCAAGCTGCACTTTCTGTCATGCAAAGCATTATTTTTAGTTGCCACTACTGCTGCTTGGAGGATTTCCGGCCCTGATATCCAAGGAGCCTTATTTAGTTTTCCACAAGGAAAGAGTATCCTTGTGGACCAATCCTAAGTTTCTTCCCAAGGTGGTGTCAGAGTTTACATTGCATCAAGACATCCACCTTCCTGTCTACTATCCAGAGTACTCGAACTGAGGGAAGGCATTCCTTCATGCTCTGGATATTCACAGGGTGCTTCGTTATTATTTGGAGTGCACCCGAGCCACCAGAAAGTCTGATCAGTTGTTTGTATCGTTTGCCCCCAGGATGACAGGGGCTCTTGTTTCTAAACAGTGTTTATCCAAATGGTTGGTTAATTGCACTGTTTTCTGGTACAGCAAGTATGACAAACCCTTACCGGGCTCAGTAAAAGGGTCACTCTATCAGGGGCAAGGCAGCTTCCTTTGCCTCCTTGAGAAATGTGTCAGCAGCAGACATTTGCACAACTGGTACCCGGAGCTCTGTCTACACCTTTGTCAAACACTACAGTTTGGATGCTGCATCTTGACACAGAGCAGGGTTTAGATTGACAGTCCTTCAGGGCCTCCTCTCCTAATGTTCCTTGGGAGACTTCTACCTCCACCCAGCTGACCGGGGTCTCTCCTTACTGCTTGGGACTCAGTCCTAAAGGTGTTACCTGCTGCAAGAGTGAATCTTAAAGTAAGACAGGACAGTTATGTAAGAACTTACTATAGCAGTAAATCTTTGAGAGGAGCTCTTGCAGCAGGTACTATTTTCCCTTTCACCTTCCCCTAGTAGCTGCTTCTCCATCACAGATACCTTGTTTTCCTCTGTTAGAGGTACCTCCTCAGTGCTCCACTTTTACTCACTTGCCAGGGTCTCCAGCAGGAGAACTGGGGATTAGCTGGGGGACCGCCCCTTTTATACCATACGTGATGTTGGGGGTGGGCCAACGTAGAAGGTGGTCCCCCGCTGTATACTGCTAGCTAGAAGTTTTCTGTGGGGTCCTGGTGCCTACTGGCTTCAGTCCTAAAGGTGTTACCTGCTGCAAGAGCTCCTCTTGAAGATCTACTGTTATGGTAAGTTTTTACGTAACTGTACTTTCACCAGGCAAGATCATGTGCTCGATGACAGACCAGCTCCTCAGCTGAGATCCAGGGTGGATGAGAACCTTGAACCCTGTTTTTCCTCAGAGGGGAATGGTGATCCCAGACAGACAAGAACAGTTAAAGAATCTGAGGGCCATTGTTGATGTTACTGCCAGCTGAAATGGGGGACCAATCAGTAGCCGCCAGGTCAGTATGAAGGGAGGACCGCTCCAGAGATTGGAAGAATTGGATCTGTATGAACTTGGGAGGAGCTTTGGGATGATGTGTCTTGCACACACAGTAGACCATATGGTGGTCACTGAGGGCATTGGGGAGGGCACCAGCATCCACTACATGATGGAGCTGTGAGGAGAGGAACCAGTCCAGGAGGAAGTGTTTGAGGGATTTGTGATTGACCTGAGTGGGATAACAGATTAGTTGTGAGAGATGAAGGGACTTTTTGGGGCATAATTTGCAAAGGGAAGGGGAGAGCCAACTGAGTTTGAAGTCACCTAGGATGAGCAACTCACAACTGGAAGCATGTGAAAATATGATAGCGAGGAGTTCAATGACTAATGTGGGAGAAATTTCAGGACAGTAATAAACTCCAGAAGTCAATATGGGTACTGAAAAGAGGAGGAACATTTCCTAGGCAGCAGGGGAGGAGGCAGACAGCGCAGGTTTAAACTGGATGCAAGACGAAAGGTAAATGGTAACACCCTGCCCCCCCCCACATGATCCTGTCTGGGGATGGAGAAACCTGGAATAGTAACACCAGTATCTAGGATCTTGGCAGATAGCCAAGACTTCTAGACCAAAAGCACATCAAGTTTTTGGCTAACCATGACTGAATGTAACAGGTCAATTTTAGGGAGGAGCATCCGGAGGTTGACATGAGCCACTCTAAACCCTTTGGGGGGTGACAGGGCTGGACCATGGTTATGCTTAATGTCACCTGCCACTATAAACAACAAGAAGACAAGGAACTTGAGGGAGCCTATGAGACGCTTGTGGGGGGGGTAGGAGAGGGGTGGAAGGGTAGAGACCCCTTTATTATTATTGATAAAAGTACCATCACCCCTATCCAGAGACCACCCAGTCCAACGCCGCTGCCTCAAAGGATGCCAAGAACAAAGAGCACTTGGATGACAGTGGGCTCGGGGAGGGTTAGAGTGATCAGGCAGAGACACAGCCCAGATCCTATTCCACTCCAGAACTCATATGCCACACTGGCAAACAGGGACAACCAAATAGAGGTACCCAAAGAAGTGGAAGGGAAGGATGTGGAGGTCAGCCAAAGAGGTGACCTCAGTGGGGAGAGCAGTGGACCCTAGAGGAGGAGGAGGAGGAAGCGAGTCCTGGTGGGGGACTCCATCATAAGAGGAATCCAGCTAGGAACACAGGAGGGGGAGGACAGGTAGGTGAGGTGCCTACCAGGTGCCACGGCATGGAGGGATGAAATGAAGATCCTGGGGATCGCCGGAAAGACAAGATGGGAGGGTGAGCTGGATGTCATTATCCACCTAGGTACTAATGACCTGGCAAATGGGGAGCCAAAGGAAGTTCAGGAAAAGTTTAGGAAATTGGGAGTGGTCTCAAGCAAGTAGCTACTTCTGTCACCTTCTCAGAAGTACTACCTGCGAGAGGCATGGGACAGCATGGGGCGCATGCACCAGGAAATTTAACTTATGGTTGAAGAACTGGTGCTGTGAGGAAGGATTTGGATTCATTGGTAACTGGAGAACCACCTGGAGGGATGGAGGCTTGTTCAAGCCTGACGGCCTGCATCCATCCTAGAGGGGAATACAAGCACTCAATGATAAGTTTAAATGATACATGGACAAGTATTTAAACTAACCAAGGGGGATGGCAGGCCAGCAAGAAGGGCACCTAAATGCCCACCACCCACAGCTAGCAGTGGAACCAGAGAACTGGAGGAGTGGATATCTCTACAGAGCAGTGTGCAAAAGGTGGAGATGAGATAAGCAGACAAGGGGCAAAATTCAACAGAAGGGCAGACAGCAGGGAGAACTAGGGATAAAGGACAACCAGGGAAGGGGCTGGAGTAGAACAGCTAAAAAGTCCAGGGAGTTCAAATCATAGAAAGCCATGTGTGCCAATGCCAGGAGTCTTAGCAACAAGATGGAGGATCTGGAGGGTGTCATGGTGCAGTCGGACCTGGACATTGTGGCCATCACAGAAAGCTGGTGTAATGATAACCACGACTGGGAGATGGCCATACCTGGCTACAACATATTCAGAAAAGACAGGGCAGGTAGGAAGGGAGGAGGAGTGGCACTTTATGTGAAAGATGACATAAAGGCCACAGAGATCCAGGAGGAACAAAATGGGGGAGAGATACTGTGGGTTAAGCTAGAAAGGAAAATGGGGCCAGCCATCCGCACAGGTGTGGTCTATAGACCACCAGCCCAGGAGGAAAAAACAGATAGGGAGCTGATGCTAGCCATCCAAAGGATGCAGACAAGGGTGAGGTAGTGCGGGTTGGAAACCTCAATATTCCAGTCGTGGACTGGAGCATCCCAGCAGCAGCATCAACCAGGAGCAGATTTATCCTGGACTCCCTTCAAGGTGCCTTCCTCAAGCAACTGGTCATGGAACCAACTTGGCAGAAGGCAATACTGGACCTCATGTTCACAAACAGGGACGGTGTGATGGGGGTAACAGTGAGGAAGCACTGGGGAACGGTGACCACCAGTCATTGTGGTTTGAAATCACAGAAGAAGCAGAACCAAACCACACAAAAAAAGGTATCCTGAATTTTAGGGGGGCAGACTTTGGGAAAATGGGGAGATGCTTGAAAGAGGCATTAAGGGGAATGGGGTGGAAATGAGGGATTGAGGAACAGTGGGCAGCATTTAAAACATGAATTACAAAAGCAACAGAATTATGCATTAAGCAGGTTAGCAAGGGGAAGAGGAAGCCATTATGTTTTTCCAAGGAGGTAGTGGAGAAAGTGAAAGCCAAAAAGATTGCATTCAGGCAATACAAAAAGACACAGGCAGAAGGGGATAGGGAGAAGTACCGGGAGAAGCAAAGGGATACATGGAGGTCAGTAAGGGAAGCCAAAGCTCAGACAGAAGAGCACATTGCAAAAATCAGTGGGTAGAGGGAACAAAACATTTTACAGGTACATAAGTGAAAAAAGAAAGGCAAAGGGAGGGATAGTGAGACTGAAGGGGGAGGATGGGGGCCGCGTGGAGGATGACAACAGTAAAGCTGACATATTGAACAGTATTTCTGCTCAGTCTTTACTGAGGAAGAGGAGGGTAATGAGCCTGAAGGGAGTACAAGGGGTGGGAATGACGCAGAAATAGACACAAGTCCCTTTACACGAGAAAGGGTCTTGAAGGAATAAGAGTTGATAAAGCAATGGGGCCAGATGGGGTGCACCCCAGGGTCCTTAAAGAACTAAGAGAGGTGGTGGCTGAACCTCTGGCAATCCTGTTTAGCCAGTCACTGGAAACAGGGGAGGTACCCAAAGACTGGAGGACAGCAGATGTAGTTCCCTTATACAAAAGTGGGAACAAAGAGGAAGCAGGGAATTACAGACCAGTCAGCCTCACCTCAGTAGTGGGGAAGATCATGGAAGCACTACTGAAGGAGAGGTTGGTGAAACATCTGATTGTCAACAGACTAGAGGACCCAAGGCAGCATGGTTTCACCAGGGGGAGGTCATGTCAGACCATGCTCATTGAATTTTTCGACTGGATGACTAGGGAGGTGGATCAGGGAGGGCAGTGAATGTGGCCTATCTGGACTTCAGCAAGGCCTTTGACACTGTGCCACATAGAAGGCTAATACACAAACTGAGGAATATTGGTGTGGGCAGGACAGTAGTGGCCGGGCAGCAGGGCACAGAGGGTGGTGGTAAATGGCTGTCACTCCACAGAGTGAAGAGTAACCAGTGGGGTACCACAGGGAACAGTGCTGGGACTGGTCCTATTCAACATCTTCATCAGTGACATTGCACAGGACCTAGAAGGCAGAATTTCCCTGTTCGTTGATGACAGAAAGCTCTGTAACAGAGTGGACACACCAGACGGTGTAGACAGAATGAGAAGGGACCTGCAGAAACTTGAAGAATGGCCAGGTTTGCCAGTTGAAATTCAATGCAAAGAAGTGCAAGATAATGCACATGGGGCACAAAAACCCTGGCACAATATATCAGTTGGCGGTGAGGATATAGCATGCACCAAGCAGGAAAGGGATCTTGGGGTTGTCATCTCTGATGACCTCAAGGTAAGGAAACAATGCGACAAGGCAGCAGGTAAAGCAGATAGGATGCTGGGATGATGCATAGGCAGGGGCATCTCTAGAAGGAAAAGGAGGTCATGATTCCACTATACAAGACACTAGTGAGGCCCCACCTGGAGTACAGTGTACAGTTCTGGAGACCTTACCTACATAAGGACATAGACAGGGTAGAGAAGTTTCAGAGTAGGGCAACAAAGATGGTACATGGATTGCATCACAGATCCTATGAGGACAGGTTGAAGGACTTGAAAATGTACTCCCTGGAGGAGAGGAGGGAGAGAGAGGATATGATAGAGACATACAAGTATCTTACAGGGAAGAACAAGGTGCAGGAATACACTATTTTTAAGCAAAAAAGATGTTCCAAGACTAGCGGGCATGGGATGAAGTTGGAGGGAGAATGATTCAAAGGAAACATGAGGAAGAATTACTTCACAGAACAGATGGTGGACAAGTGGAATACCCTGCCAGAGGAAGTAGTAGGAGCTGAAACAATCACAGGATTTAAGAATGCATGGGATAGACATCAAGGAATTCTGGAGGCCAGGGGTGAGGGACAACAGACTTCTAGGAAAACATAAAGTGAACTTACAAGCTCAAATGGGCAGACTGGGTGGGCCATAGGCCCTTATCTGCTGACATTATGTATCTATGATTGCCTTTAGTTTGCAGCTCTCATACCCTAAGAATGCATGTGAGACCACTCTTACAACCGTTCTTGACAGAGGTATTAACAATAAACAGGGATAACTTCTCCTACTGAGTGCTTGCATTTGTTTTCAGTGTTTTAATTATGAGTAAACTAAACCTGCTCCTGGAACATCCAGGGATTTGCCTTACCGATGAAAAGGAAGGAAAATCTGTCATCAAAGAGACATAATATGCATGTTGCCCTGCTACATGAGATGCACCTTACTACTGAAGATACTGAAAACTAGTTTGGCACTGGATGGGCCAGTGCCACTTTGTGTCATATGGCCCCTTAAAAGGGCAGTGGGGGGATATTAATATACTGATAGGTGCCCGTCATATGAGTCCAACAGTGATATCAGATAGTCCAAAATCTGGCTCACTGGACAGGTAAAAGGGTCCAGATGATGTTTGGCAACCCAGATGGCAAACCACTTCCACTTCATGGCATATGTGGCTGTAGTGGAGGGCTTTCGAGCTGCCATGAGGACACCTGCCACCCGCTGAGATACTCAGAACCAGGCGATGGCTACATCCTCAGGAGTCAGGCATGTTGATGAAAGGGACTTGAGGTTCGGATGGACCAGATTCCCCTGAATCTGTGTCAGCAGATCCCTGCAGAGGGCCAGAGGGACCAGAGGTTCCTCCGCTAACTGCTGCAGTAAAGAAAACCATATCTGCTGTGGCCAGAAGGGTGCGACCAGGATCATGCTGGTCCCCTCCATCTGCAACTTGATTAGCACCCTCTGAATGAGAGGAAATGGAGGGAAGGCATAAAGGAACCTCACACTCCAGGAGAGGGACAACGCATCTTGACAGAAAACTCCAGGCCCTGGATCGAGCCAGCAGAAATTAGGCACTTTTGTACTGAGTGGGATGCAAAAAGGTCCAACTCTGGACAACCCCATCTGTCAAACAGATCTGTGATGGATTACAGAAGTTCCCATTTGTGCATTCTGGACATAGTCTGGCTGAGACTGTCCACCAAGGTGAATAGTACGCCTGAGATGTGGACTGCTGAGAGGACCAAGCCATGGTTCAGCACCCAGTATCAAACTCTCATGGCCTCCCTTCACAAGGGGTATGAATGTGTTCCCCTCTGCTTGTTGGTGTAGTAGACAACACTGAGGTTGTCTGACTGAATCAACAATTGGCCTGGAAGGAGATGGTTCTGAAAGGCCTGCATGGCATACAGGACTGTCTGCATCTAGAGGATGTTGATATGCAGAGATGTCTTGATGTGGGACCATGACCCCTGAGTCTGAAAAGTACCCAGGTGTGCACCCCAGCCAGAACTGGAGGCATTCGTAGTGAGAATCTATTGGGGAGAAGAGATCAGGAATGGGACCCCTTGTAACAGAGGTTCTGGAGGTCCATCCACTACTGGAGCACCTTGCAGACTGTAGAGGAGACCAGCACTGGCTGCTCCAAGTTGTTTATTTGTTGGTCCCACTGCACCCAGAGGGTCCACTGGAAAATCCGAATGTGCAGTCTGGCCAGGGGAACCAAGGTGATGGCCACAGCCATGAGGCCTAAAAGCCGCAAGTACATCCTTGCAGAGACATAACAGTTCTGGACTACTTCCTGAGCCTGGGAAATGAGGCACTCTCTAATGTTTTGGGGCAGGAAGGCCCTGCCCTGCGCTGAGTCCAAGACTGCCCTATGTACTGCAGTCTTTGGGATGGAATCAGGACAGACTTGAGCAGACAGACAGTAATGCCCTGGGAATGAAACAGCTGGAGGGTCCTCTTCAGTCTCCAAAGGAGCTGATCTCTGGACGGAGCCTTGAGGAGCCAGTCATCTAGGTAGGGAAAGACATACAGACCTTCTCTCTGGAGGGTGGCAGCTACTGCTGCTAAGCATTTTGTAAAGACCGGCAGCACAGAGGAGAAGCCAAAGGACAATACCTTAAATTGGTATTGTTCACCCTGAAAAAGAAATTGCCTGTGCGAAGGACAGACCAAGGTATGCAAGTAAGCATCTTGCATATCCAGAGAGCACAGTCAATTGCCATGCTTGAGTAGGGGCAGCAGGCCTGGCAGAGCGACCATGCACAATTTGTTATACTGGGACCGGCCCGCTGGCGCAGCGGTTGGATTTCCACTTGCGACACCAGTGACCTGGGTTGGAGAACGAGCCCGGGAGCTGGAGGGCTGGCCGGGGGGGAGGAGGTTTGAGCGTCCCAAGGACAGCTCGCCTTCTCTTGGGGGAGGGGGGAGCTAGGGCTCGGCGCATGTCTGACCTCAGGTGGAGACCAGAGGTACAACAAGCCCAAGCCAATGAGAAGGGTGGCATGCTGGATGTTGGCGCTTAGCACCTTGACGTCAAGGGCACACAGCATGCCAAGAAAACAGCGAAAATGGCCATGGCATCTCCGGTAGATGGAGCGCTAGCCCTGATCCCCCAGTGCCTCCTACCTGCTGCCGAACCGGCATCCTGACATGACAGGAAAGAAAACGGGTTGTCAGGGCCCCATCTCAACCCTGCCTGGGGGGTAAACCAAGGCTCCGTGGGGGATAAGACTGCTCAGAAGGTCAGGTAGGAGAGCGGGGACAAGGCATAAGCAACTCCCGAAGAGTGGAGTGCCATGGCCGGGCGGGGAGTATAAAGAGAAAGTTAAAAAAAAAAAATGTTTATACTGGATATAAAGGATGAGGTCCTTCAGATCTAGAATGGGCCTCAAATCTTGGGTTCTTTTGGGGACCAGGAAGAACCTGGAGTAGAAAATAACAGTTAAATAAGAACTTACCGTAACAGTAGATCTTCGAGAGAGGTTCCTGCAATAGGTACATTCGGGGTGTGTACCTCAGGACTGGAAGATGGCTCATGTGGTGCCCCTCCACAAGAGTGGCCCAAAGGATGAACCGGGAAACTACAGACCAGTGAGCCTCACATCCACAGTGGGTAAGCTAATGGAGGCTATCCTGAAGGAGAGGCTGGTGGCCCTCCTAGAGGCCAAAGGACTACAGGACAGCAGACAGCATGGCTTCATATGTGGCAGATCCTGCCAAACCAACCTGGTCGAGTTCTATGACTGGGTAACTAGGCAACTGGACAGGGGCCATGCAGTGGATGTCCTGTATCTGGACTTCAGTAAGCATTCGACTCAGTACCACATGGAAGGCTGGAAAGGAAGTTAGTAGGCACAGGGACAGGTGCAAAGCTGGTGAGATGGGTAGGAAACTGGCTGCAGGGAAGGCAACAGAGGGTGGTGGTGGGTGGGGAGCTCTCACACCCAAGGGCAGTGACGAGCGGTGTTCCACAGGGCTCAGTGTTGGGACCAGTGTTGTTTGGGATATTCATTGCAGACATATCATGGGACATCAAGAGCAAGATCAGTCTGTTTGCTGATGATACCAAGGTAGGCGCGGTGGTGGATGACCTAGTGGGATGGCAGGGGTTGCAGGATGATCTGGCAAAGCTTGAAACCTGGTCAGACACCTGGCAACTGGGCTTTAATGCCAAAAAGTGCAAGGTGCTGCATTTTGGGATGAAGAACCCAAGGAGGGTTACCAGCTGAGGGAGTGCAGTTAGCCCAGACAGAGGAGGAGAAGGATCTGGGTGTGCTCATCACAGGGTCAATGAACAACTCAGCACGATGTAGGAAGGCAGCTGCAAAGGCCAACAAAATGCTGGGTTGTATTGCAAGGGGTATATCCTCGAGGAGGGAGGAGGTGATTCTGCCACTGTATAGGTCATTAGCAAGGCCCCTGGAATTCTGCGGTTCTGTGGTTGCGGAATTTGCTGCAGAATTTGCATTATGCCGCAGAATCTATATAGTGCCACAGAATTCATTGTTTTTGGTGAATTTTCATATAAATATACTGTTTTTTCATAGTGTCAGGCTTTCTTTCCCAACTCGTTTATCCTGAAGCCCCTCCTCTATGCTCAGCATATGATGTCATCGATGACATCACAACGTATTCTGCCAATGACAGGACTGCATTCTGCCAGATAAATGAATAAATCATGCATGAAATCAGAAAATGCTGCCACAGAAGTCAAGGAGCCCTGCCGCAGAAATCAGAAAATTCTGCCGCAGAACACCAGGGGCCCTGGTCATTAGTTAGACCACACCTGGAGTACTACGTGCAGTACTGGCGTCAGTATCTGCAGAGGGACATTAAGTTACTGGAGGGGGTGCAGCACAGAGTGACAAAGATGATCAAGGGGCTGGGGGACTTATCATACGAGAGGAGGTTGAAGGAGTTGAACATGTACTCACTGGAGGAGAGGAGAGACAGGAGTGACATGATTGAAACCTTTAAATACATGAAAGGAATAAACAAGACTGAGTACAGAGGGATGTTCAAAGTAAGGAGGGAGGACCACCAGGGGCCATGATATGAGACTGGAGCGAGGAAGGTTCAGGAGGCGATGAGGAGACACTTTTACAGAGAGGTGGTGGCTGGGTGGAATCGTTACCTGCTGAAGTGGTATGCAGTAGAACAGTGGACTGCTTCAAACGAGGATGGGACAGGACAAGGGGGAAGGTTAATGAAGGGGAAGGGTGGAAGGGAGGGGCAGCTGCAGAATAAGGGGTGATAGCTGCACATTCAAGCAGACTTGATAGACCTCTAGGCCTTTATCTGGTGGCAAATTTCATATGTTCGTATGTAGGTCATTACACACAGGACTGTGCCCCCTGGTATCAGGACCACACGGCAAACTTTTAACTAACAATCCATTGCTGGGGACCGCCCCTTGCGTCGCATGACAGGACGTTAGCATGACACTATAAAGGGGCAGTCCCCACGTCCGCCCTCCAGTTCTTCTACTGGAAGACCCCCGAAAGGGATACAGGAGAAAGCAGAATACTTCTTGAACCCAGAGCTGCTAAAAAAGAACCCTGGGAAAGGGAAAGAATAAGCAGAAGCTGGGGAATGATGGAAGGAAAAGACATGACCTACTGCAGGAACCTCTCTCTAAGATCTACCATTACAGTAAGTTCCTACGTAACCGTTATATCTTACTTCAAGAGGGTTTTGGCAGTAGGTCATTACACATAGGACTGAATTCCAAGCAGTCAAGAAGAAACAGAGACCAAGACCCAGGAGATGGAAGAGCCTGCAAATCAAGACCCCAGTTAGAACAATAGGTTTTGAAGGATGGCCAGTCTAAAGCCAGCCCTACGCTTAGAGGCAGTGTCCAGACTGTAATGCTTGGTGAAAGTATGGATGATACTCCAGGTGGCCAGAGCACAAATGTCAGAGGCAGACACATTCCTGAAAAAGGCAGTAGAAGTGGCCATGCCACGGGTCGAGTGCCCCTTTACTTTCCCCGGAAGTGGTTTCTCATATTTTTGGTAAATGAAAGTGATGCAGTTAGCCAACCACTTAGAGAGGCATTGCTTGGAAACAGCTATGCCCTGATGTTTGGGAGCAGAGGAAAGAAATAACTGATCAGACTTGAGCACCTCTTTGGTGCATGAAATACAATAATGCAAAATCATGTGTACATTGAGAGTGTGCAAAAGGTGTCCCCATTGAAGTATCCAGGGTAGTAAACCGGCAATTGAATATCCTAATTTAACATAGACTCAAATACAACTTTTAGTAGAATAGAAGGGTTAGTCTGCAGAGCCACCCTGTCTCTGTGGAAAATTAAATAAGGCTCCTTACAAATGAGGGCCTGAAGCTCAGAAATCCTTTGAGCTGCAGTAAGTGCAACTAAAAATAGTACTTTCCAAGACAAGTAGCGCATATCGCAGCTTGCTGCCGGCTCGAAAGGGGCAAAAGTAAGCTTCTAAAATGAAATTCAAATCCCAGGGGGGAACCAGACTATGAACCAGAGGTTTCAAGTGGAGGATCCCCTTAAGGAAGGTTTTGGAGACCTCCAACTGAGCAAGACTTTTGCCGTCCACCAGAAGGTGATAGGCAGAGATAGCAAAGAGATGAACCTTCAGTGAGGAATAGCGGAGGCCCAAATCAGATAAATGCAAGAGGTACTCTAGGATCTGGGGTGCCAGGCAAAAAAAGAGGTCCAAACCCCTGTCAGTCACCCAAATAGTAAACCTCTTTCACTTCATCGCATATGTCATTCTGGTGGAAGGCTTTCTGTAAAACTTGGGCTACTCGGGAGGAAACCCCGAAGCATGATATAGCTACAGTATGTCCAGAGGTGCCACGCAAGCAAGTGGAGAGATTTTAGGCCTGAGGGCCCCAGGTTGCCCTGCTCTTGTGTGAGAAGTTCATGAAGGAGAAGTAGAGGTACTGGAGGTTCCAATGCTAGCTGCTGTAGTAGGGGGAACCAAATCTGCCAAGGCCAGAGAGGCGCAATGAGGATCATGTGTACTCCCTCCACTTTCATGGTTCAAGAGGGATGGAGAAATGCTTGGAGATATTTTTGTGGGTGGGGGAAGATGGAGGAAATAGCATCAAGGTATACTGGGAATTATTCTGGGTTGGAAACTGGTTTCCCATATCAGGACCTTATGGCAGTACTTAAAGGCTTATAATGGCTAACAACTTTAATGTGTTCACATGGAATGTTAGAGGGGCCAGACATAAAACTAAACGGTATAAAATCCTCAAGCATTTGCAGCTCCTTAACAGCAATATCTCTTTACTTCAAGAAACGCACCTCTTAGATTTTGAGGCTAATCTATTTCGAAGGCAGTTTGACGGCCAGGTCTTCACAGCTGGCGACAGTACACAGAGTAGAGGGGTAGCGATACTAATAGCACACAATGTCCCTTTTGTTTGCACACACTGCTTTAGTGATCCTAATGGCAGGTATATCTTTCTTAAAGGCACCTTAAGTGTGGTAGAAATTCTCGTGGGTTGTATCTATGGCCCAAATACAGATTCTCCCTCATTTTTCATGCAACTGTAACCATTTTGTTCCCTTTCCTTACTCTTCCTTTTTTTTATAGGAGAGGGGATTAGAATCTTGCATTTGATCTTGACCTAGATAGGTCAGACAGATGTAGAGCGGGACTATCTCCGGCCCAACGAGCCTTACAGGACATGGTTGACCATTTGGGTCTCTGTGACTCCTGGAGAGTGTTGCATCCCACCTCTCAGGAATACACGTTTAAATCCATGGTCTACGGCTCTTCATCCCATATTGATTATTTTCTAACCAGTCAATCACTCTTGAATGGGGTGTTAGATACTAACATGGTACCAGGAGTAATCTCTGACCATGCCCTAGTGTCACGTAGGATCACTTTTTCTTCCTTCTATAAGAAGGAAATTATCTGGAAGTTTAATAACCAGATTATAAAAGATGACGGGGTGGTCAATCAAATATCAAAGCACATTAACTACATTGTCTCCATCAACCAGGGTGTAGAATGAGGAGCATTGAAATGCTACCTCAGAGGGGTATAAATTAGTATAGCTTCAGCTCGGAAATGAAAAAGAGATAAGCAGGCACTCACTATTTTGTCACAGATTAGGAACATAGAGGCATATTTATCGCCAAGCTCTGGGGACAAGAGCTCTCCCTTCAGTTGCAGGAAGGCACCAACAAATGAAAATTACAATTCCTACAGATTTTGACTCCAGACAGCTCCTGTAGTCCTGCTCCATTTTAGGTCCCACCAGACTGATTGGTCCAATTCAGCAGTCCAGGACCAAGATAGTGGAGACAAACAAAACAGTCCTTGCTGCAAAGAAAGCAGGTTAGACAAACTACATTATCATTATCACTCTAAATGATTTTCAGCAAATAGTTACATCTTTCAACAGAGCTCCCTCTCAGATTACTTATGACTGCAGTCCAGGCAGCTCTTAAAGAGACAGTACACAGAGGATATACAGGCACTCTCTGGCAATCACATTTAAACTGCTAAATTGCAGGACACCAACCTGGCAGTGAGCATTTAGGCAAGCTCAAGGAAGACTTTTCAGGAACCCCCCATTTGTAGGGGGGGTTACACCCTTCCCTGCCTGGAGAAAGCTTGGCGTCCACGTCAAGTCTGTACCATCTTGCATCAGTTAATATAAACTTACTATTTTACTATACATTTTTACTACACTTTATAATACTGTATCCATTTTGATAATACATTAAACATATTTCACACAAGTCAGTTGAACATTACTATACTAAATCAGGTAACAACTTCTTGTACATTAAATAGAGTAAGAGGGGGACCTTCCCTGTCAGCTAACTTGAAGCTGGATGGGGAAGGGGCACCATGGTGAGAGGGCAGAACAAGTAACCTGGAATGGCCATCAAACTCAATTTGGGCAGTGAGCTCAGTGAAACATAAACACCTTTGTGAACCACATGGAGAGGCAAGTCCACAGGCCTCCCCAGAGAATCATAGCTGAAATGCAATACTGGCTTGACAGCTCAGCCAGTCTTTCTGGGAGAACAATCACAGTCTCTGTACTCTCAGCACTGGTCCTGGGACTTTCAACACTTGGGAGGTGTGCCTCTGCCTTGGTAGAAATGCCCAAACTGTCTGTTCCTTGCTCTGTTTCTACAACACTTTGCCCATTTTGAAGAGGCCGTGGTACTGAAGGGGGGTTATCAGCACTCTCATAGTGTTCTTCAAGTTCTGGCATGCCACCAGAAAAACTCATTCCATCAGCCCCTCCCTCAGGCAAATCATACAGTTCCACAATACACAGAGACTCAGCATCCTCAGATGTGATACTTTGTACTTCACTTTCAGGGAGCATTGACTCCAAGGACATAGCTGGGGGGTTAGACAGTCCAGAAGGCCCAGCTTTATCCCCACGATTAGTCATGGGATTACCCCGAAACAGCTGGCTCAGTTCATAAGAGGGGTAATAGGCAGAGTCGCACTCACTTTCATCAGAAGTAGACTGACAGTTACTATCATTCTGGCCTGCTGCGGAGGAAACCTTAAAACTGTGACCACTGGGGTAGGTTGGCTCTATCTCTTTCTTGCAGCAGCATGAGTCACCGGCCCAAGGGGCTCAATTTTGGGGGGTTCAGCCTCAATCATGACTTGGCCGATAGGTAGCAACTCATTACGGTGCACAGTCTTGACAGCGTTGGAGTTGTTCTCTGGGCACACCTTGTACACAGGTAAATCATCCAACTTTCCAACTACTACACGGGGAAGATGGTGCCAGCGATCAGCAATTTTGCATTTACCATGCAGTCCCAAATTGCGTAACAACACATCGTCTCCCAGTTGAAGCTCTTGAGCCTTTGCTTTTTTATCATGCCTCTCTGTTGGCTAAATTTCTCTTGGTGGCCAATGTCTGGGTCAGTTGATAGGCATGGTTCAATTGAGCTTTCAGTTTTTGTACATACTGCAAGTGGTTTTTGGCTCAGACCCTATCTGGAGAGACCCCAAAACAGACATCAGCAGGCAGCCGGGCCTCTCTCCTGAACATGAGGTGGTAGGGAGAGAACCTGGTAGCATAATTCTTCATGCAATTGTATGCATGTACCAAGGTGCTAATCTGTTGGTTCCATTTATGCTTGTCTTTTGGGTGGAGGGTACCCAGCATGTCTAGAAGGGTGCGATTAAAACATTCTGGTTGAGGGTCTCCCTGCGGGTGATCGGGGTGGTTCTTGACTTTCACACCTCCCATAGAGAAAGCATTTCTTTGATTAGTCGACTCTCAAAGTCTCTGCTCTGGTCAGAGTGGATCCGCTGGGGGGCACCATAGTGGACGAAGAAATTTTCCACTAGCACCTTGGCAACGGTAGATGCCTTTTGATCTTTGGTGGGAAAAGCTTGTGCATACCGTGTGAAATGATCAGTAACCACTAACACACTGCCAATGTTCCGCTGATCAGGTTCTAAACAGAAGAAGTCTATGCAGACTAGTTCCATGGAGGTGCTGGTAGTAATATTAACAAGGGGGGCAGCCTTCTGAGGTAGGGCTTTTCTTTGCAGGCAGCGACTACAAGTCTTTACATGGTGCTCAACATCGGCCCCCATTTTGGACCAGTAGAAGCGAGATCATACCAGGTCAAGGGTTCTGTCAATACTGAGGTGCCCCATGTGATTGTGGAGAGACCTCAGTTCCAAATCTTTAGAGGACATGGGCAGGACCAATTGTTGCTTGTCTACTTTGCCACTACAATCTACTGTCTCTCTATACAACAAATGATTGACCAACTTCAATCTGGGGCCTTCTTTAAACAATAAAGCAGTTCACAAGTCAACGGAACGTAACTTTAGACACATCTTTCCCTGCACGCAGGGCATCAAGTGCTGACTGACTCATAGGCTCTTGGGAATGAGCCCACTGAATGCTGTCATTGTCAAATTGAGGTAGTGCACAAATATCTAGAGCAGCAAAGTGACAATAAGCAGCTGGTATGCTGGTGTCAGAAGAGCCCAAGCAATCTACGAAACAGTCCACTGTGTCCACAGACATCTGTTCATCTCTATCAAATTTCTGGCACAATGCTCGAATGTCAGGTTCAGACAGCCTGAGCCAATCACTCTTGGAAGTGGGCCTTCATGATAGGGCATCAGCAACAATACGGTTCAGGACCGGTCTGTATTCGACAGCATAATCATAGGTTGATAATGCAGAAAGCCACCGGTGTCCAGTGGCGTCTAACTTAGCTGAAGTCTGTACATAGGTCAACAGGTTATTGTCAGTCTTCACCAATATCTTTGCCCCATAGAGGTATTCATGAAACTGGTCAACGATGGCCCATTTTAGCGCATGGAACTCCAACTTATGCACAGGGTAGTTTCGTTCGGATGGGGTCAAGCTCCTACTGGTGAAAGCTACTGGTCTCAGGCCATCCTTATGGTCTTGATACAGGACCACTCCTAGACCCTGTAGACTAATGCCCGTATGCAGCACATAGGGTTTGGTGGGGTCAGCATAGGCGAGGATGGGGGCATGGGTGAGTTCGTATATGATCTCATGGAAGGCTGCTTCACAAGCGGGAGTTCAGTGGAGCCCGAAGAGTTCACCTGGACAGAAGTATACCTTTTTGTTTCTTTAGCTGCCCCTTTTTTGTATTTACGATTGGTAGGAGGATAACCCTGGGTAAGGTTCAAGAGTGGGCAAATCACCTTGGAAAAGTCTTTTATGGACCTGCAGTAATAGTCACAGAACCTCAGGAAATGTTGTAGTTCTTTCAGATTATGGGGCTGGGGCCAAGTAGTGCTTCAACCTTACGGGGATCAGTCCCTATCCCTTTTGTATATACTATGTGCCACACATACTTCACAGAGGTCTGGAAAATCTGGCACTTGTCAATGGACAGTTTGAGGCCGAAATCTTCCAGTCAGTCTAGGACTTTAAACAGTCAGTTCTCATGCTCCTCTAAGGTGCTCCCAAACACAATGACATCGTCCAAGTACACCAGGCATTCCAGCAAATTCATATCTCCTACCGCACGTTCCATCAGTCGCTGAAAGGTGGCCGGGGCACCTGATATCCCCTGTGGCATCGTCAGAAACTCATAGAACCCCAATGGACAGACAAAGGCTGTTTTCTCACAGTCTTCCAGGGCCATCAGGATCTGGTAGTATCCGCTGCGAAGATCCAACACCGAGAACCATTTGCTCCCATTCAAGCAATCCAGGGCATCTTGTATACGAGGCATGGTGTATTGGTCTGGGATGGTCCGCCGGTTCAGGGTTCGATAATCAATGCACATCCTCACAGACCCATTCTTCTTATGCACAACCACAATGGGAGAAGCATATGGGCTCCTGGATTTTTGTATCACACCAGCAGTGAGAATTTCCTGCAGGTGTCTTCTTACATTATCTATGTCTGCTGGGGCTAGGCACCAGGACCTCTCTTGAAATGGCTGTTCATCGTGCAGGTGTATGTGATGCTCTGCACCCTGGACACATCCCACATCCCAGTCCTTCAATGAAAACACTTGGTCTCTCTGGGCAAGTCTCTTGCTAATTCTAGCCTTCCATTCAGCTGGCAACGGGGAGTCACCAAAGTCAAACAAGTCTGGGGTCACTCTCTCCTTCTCACCAGGGTGCTTGTTGCTGGGCAATACTGCAGTGTCTGCACAGTGTACCACAGCCAGGGTACATACTGTGAATTCTGGACCATCATTCGTTGTGCATAGGTATGGGTATGAGCAGGCAAGATGCTGGGCTTGACCAATAATCCTTCTGGAAATTTTCCATTGCCTGGCGCATCCAACATCAGTATTTTGTTCTTGACATCTTTCCGGAGGCAGACCTCCCCTTGAATGGTACACTGGGCATTAGGGGCCAGTACCATTGAACTGGGATCCTTCTTCCACATGATCCCCACTGGTTCATCCTGGTCACCTTCCTCGGGTTTCTGTTGCAAATCATAGGCCCTCTTGATCAGTGCCGGAATTCTCAGGGTCCTCCCAGTCAGTCGCCCTTGTTTCTCGTGACAGAGCTGCACCGGTCTCCCAAACATATGGGCGTTTGCTCTAATTAACAGGGGAACCCCACCACACAGTCTGGTGGGGGACACACTAGGGCCAGTGTCTCTATTTGCGCCTCTACACTAGTGACAGTTGCAGGAAAAGACATCCAGAGGTGGGCATATCCTAGATATGGATAAGACTTGTCACTCAGCCCCTACACATGTAGACCTTTCAGGGATTGTAAGGGCACATCAGATAAGTGTTTGTCATACCAGTCCTGAAACACAATGGTCACTTACGACCCACTGTCAAGCATAGCTAGAGTCTGAATACCATTCACGGTCACCGTAGTCTCCATTGAAGGACCCACTCTTTTGGACCAGTCTGGAGAGGCAGTAGCAGAGGCCTGGACAGACGATTTAGCCACAAAGAAATTTGAGTTAGGGTTTCTTGAACCCTCACTGCAGTCATTTCAGGCACCACTTGGCCACTGATTTGCTTTTTGGAGTTCCCCTTGGAGTCTGTTTACTACTCTTTCTAAGTCCTTCTGAGTCAAGCATTCTCTTTTCATATGGCCAGCCTATCCACAATTGTGACAAATGATAGACTCCCGGGTCATTCTGGGAAAGAACATCATATGAGGAACTGAAGCAGTAGTAAGAGATTGGGGTCTAGTATCTGCTTACAGCGGTGAGAGTGGTACAATGTGTCTTAACAGTTCCTTTAGAGTGGCAGTCAATCTGGTGAGCTCAGCCTTGGAGCCACCCTCGGTAGCAGATGCCTGAGGGTGCACCCCCAACCCCAAGGCAGTCAAGTCTTGAAAGGGACCAGAATCTTGTTCCATGGGGGAAACCCTTGCAAAGGCTCCCATCTTCAACTCTCAGGCTTCCTTTAGTAGCTTGTCTTTCCAATGCTGGGCCCAGGGCAGGAAGTCCTTTGCATTCTCAGAGTGCTCGTTAAGTGCCGACTTTTGCCCCTGAGCCTCACTTGGCTGATCACTCTTGGTTACTTGCGCAGCAGCAGCAGATATGGGTGCAATTCCTCCATGTGGTCACCTATGCTCAACCCCCCAAATTTCTTTAACTCGTCATAGGAGGGGGGCGATTCCAGTCAGGTGGCAAGGCGCAACTGAAGTAGTAACAATTCTGAAAATGGAGCAGACTTAAGGATCCGGTCCAGCCTAGTTGGATATAATTCATTTGATGGCAAACTACCCTTTCTGAGGCACTCTTCTAGCAGCTTTTCAAGCCGAGGTACATACACAGACATCGGCTCCCCTGGGTACTGCTGCACGTCTCTTACTCTCTACCACAGATCCTCATCTGAATCTGGGCTCCCGTACACATTTTCCAATGCATCAAGATAGTCCTGTGCAGTTGCTTTGGGGTTATTGGCCTGCTTGGCATGGATGGTAGCCAGGGCAGGACCTCGGAGGCTCTCACTCAACCTCTTTTATTTCTCTACTTCTGAGCATTGCCATTCAAGTACTAGAGTCTATCCAGGTCTCCCAGTCATCCTCCCCCTGGGGGGTTGGGAGGGTGCCTGAAAAGATTCTCAGCCTTCATAGGAGTCATGACTAATGGCAGGTACAGATATGGGGCCAGCATTGGCACAGGCACAGGCACAGAAGGTGGGGTAGTAACAGGTGCTGGAGTGGGAGGGGGTTTTGGGGAAGGAACACCCCCAGGTGGCAGGAATAGTTTCTTAAAGTCCTCTATGGTTTTCCCTTCCTCCAGCAACAAATTAGCAAATTTCACTTCAAAAGTCTCAGATAATGGCAGGAGCTCATCCTCCCTGGGGTCCTTACTGTCTTTTGTTATCACTCTCCAGGCAGCTGGAACCCCTTCTGGGGCAATAATCTGTGGCACTTTAAAGCTGTCCATGAGGTCACTACACTCTACCAAGACTATGAAAGTTGGGTGATCAAATCAGCCTGTCGACCCACCACCACAGGGTTTTTTTAGACATTTAGCTTTGGAGAGTGCTCCCTCTACAGTGTCTTTACTGGTACCCAGGGGAATATCCATTATAAGTAGAGCATTTTGGGGGTATTTCTCCTGCCCAGTACCCCACCCCACCAACTGGTGTACAGCCATCTCTATGGGGGTAGCCAATAATCTTTAACTATAATTCATAATTTTTGGCCACTAGAAGGCACAAAATCCCAGCAGTGAGCCTCCAAAATGTAACCCCTATGTGGCGCTATCCCACAGGCTACTGCCCCGCCTGCTGGGCTAGCAGCAGGTTAAGGGGCCTGAGTTCTGAAACGGGTGCCTCCACCTGGAGGTCAGGGTTGGTAGTGGTCAAGCTAACCTGGGCACAGCCCTCCGGGACACTGTAACCCCACCTCCTTACCAGTGGCTGGAACAATACACAATAATCACTTTCACAATACCCCTGATGAACCACACAAGTACCCACACTGTTTGCACTTACCACCAGGGCTTTCCTCTGGCTCAGCCCTGGGGACCCCTTGTAAAACAAGGTTTTACACAGCAAATAACAGCAGTACAGTACTCTTGCACAAACTGGAACCACAGTCAGGGTAAATGCAAAAAAGAGCTAGATCAGAGTTATTTAAGGGACTTGAACAAGGGAAGGGCGTAATCAGGTTAATTTGCTTAGAGACTCTATAATTCAAAGAGTTATGCATGCACTTCAGGGTCCATACACAGTCACACACTTTGGGTACCCAGATGGAGAATGGTGGGCTAGCCAGGAAAATCGCAGCTGGTTGGGGCCCTGTGATAGAAGAAAACAACATGCACAACACACACCATTTGTAATCCAGAGCTGGAAGGCTCAGTTCGTGAAAAGAAAACAGCAAGACAATCAGATGACACACTTTTAGATTAGGCTGTTGTTGCAGGGAGTTACCCTAATGATTACTCACAATACCCAAGACTGGATACAGGCCGGATGAAAATCGAGACAGCAGGTGGTTAATCTGGAGTACCAGAAGAAGCAGAGCCCAAATGAATCACCGAGGTGTCATTCCTGTTCAAGTATGGAGCAGGGGGCTGATCCCCAGGCAGGTCTCTTGCCGATGGCTTTCTCTGTGCAGTGGGTAGTCTGGTTGGGCCAGTGTGGCAAGGCCCCGGCCAAATAGAGACAAATTCGGATACAGTCCGTTTTGGGCTGGATACAGCTCCCAGTGAGCAGAACACAGTTCACACAGTGGGGAACCAAATCATGATCCACTTTCAATACACAGCACATTTACAAGTAAGGAAATTCTACTATACCAGGCAAACCGCTCTCCGGTCATGATCGCAAAGTCTCTGAACAAACAGAGGATTCAAAAGCAGCTGGAAATCCTGACAGGCCGATCGCTTTCAGCAAAATCTTCAGTCTTCTTCAGGTATGAGCCTGGTAGAAAATCAATGGCTTACTTCATTCTCACAAACTCGGGTTTAGCATGAAATAATTCTCTTTTCTCCCTCTCAGGGGCAGCAGGCAGACATGCAGGCCAAAACTTAGCCCTTTCACAGTTCTCCCATGCGAATCCACTCAGGATTGCTGCTCAAAAAACACTTGAGCTCTTCTCATTTCTCTTCCCAGCTCAGAACTAACTGAAAATTGCAAGCAGTCTGGGATTTCCCCAAGATCCAAAAGATTCGGTTGACTGATCTGTCTGTCAGTCAGTCACAACAAGAGTTCCCCCTTCAGTTGCAAAAAGGCACCAAAAACCCAAAACTACAATTCCTACAGATTTTGACTACAGACAGCTCCTGTAGTCCGGCTCCATTTTAGGTTCCACCAGACTGATTGGTCCAATTCGCAGTCCTGGGCCAAGATAGAGGAGATAAACAAAACAGTCCTTGCTGCAAAGAAAGCAGGTTAGACAAACTAAATTATCATTATCACTCTAAATGATTTTCAGCAAATAGTTACATCTTTCAACAGAGCTCCCTCTCAGATTACTTATGACTACAGTCCAGGCAGCTCTTAAAGAGACAGTAAACAGAGACTATACAGGCACTCTCTGGCAATCACATTCAAACTGCTAAATTGCAGGACACCAACCTGGCAGTGAGCATTTAGGCAAGCTCAAGGAAAACTTTTCGGGAACCCCCATTTGTAGAGGGGTTACACCATTACCATAACCTTTACAGCCAAATGCCTAATTCACCTTCTGAGAGTAGGGTTGATGACTTTCTCAGTGACATTCAACTCTCTACTTTATCTGAACCCCTGAAACAATCTCTCTTAGTACCAGTCACAAACACTGAAATCCTTGGGGTGATTTGTGACTTGCCTTCAGACAAAGCACTGGGACCTGATGGTTTCTCCTCAAATTTTTATAAAACATTTGCAGAGAAACTTTTTCTGTTGCTCCACAAATTGTTTCAACATATTTTGTCAGTTGGGGCAAGGGACCTTAGTTTATTTGAGGCTCTAGTAGTAGTACTGCACAAACAGGGTAAGGACGCTGATAAGGTCACCTGTTATAGACCGATTTCGTTACTAAATTATGATGTTGATATCCTGGTGAAACTCCTGGTGGACAGAATCAGTAAAGTGCTACCATCAATAATTGGACCAGAACAGGTCGGGTTCATGAAAGGGTGGTCCTCTGTAGACCACCTCTGGAAAATGGAAATTACGTACCTACCATAATTCTTGATCTTCTTGGACGAAGTCTCCACCACTCATTCACATTAATGGGGAGTACGCCGGAGGCACTAGGACCCAGTGCGAGCAAACTTTTTTCAGGAGGGCCAGTGCCTCAGATGGAGCTGCGAGGAAGCGGCACTGTGAGCCTGGCATGTGCGGTAATGACTATCTCGGTGTTGACCCTCCAACCGCCTCTAACTTTTTTTCCAAGGAAGTGCAGCGTAACTAACCTAGAAGGACTAACCTAAAAATCGCACATAAAGATGGTCTGAATGACCCATGTAAGAAGGGTCAACAACAAAGTCTTCACAGCTCAGCCATTGAGGGAGTGAAGACCATAAACAGAGAAGTGAGCTCGGGGGATGGTTGGTGGGCATGTGAATGAGTGGTGGAGACTTCGTCCAAGAAGATCAAGAATTATGGTAGGTACGTAATTTCCATATATTTCTGGACATAAAGTCTCCACCACCCATTCACACTAATGGGAGAGTACCAAGCTAAATAATCCCCCGATACAGGCAGCAGGAGATAAAAGAGCTCACGTGCTTAGGACAGAAGTCTGTTAAGAATTGTCCTGCCAAATGACTGATGTCATCTGGCATGGACATCCAAGGCTTAGTGCTTAACGAATGTATGTATGGCACTCCAGGTAGCTGCATTGCAAATATCTGCAATGGGCACATTACGGATTTCTGCCAGAGATGCTGTGACTGCTCTGGTAGAGTGACCATACACTCTGCCTTCCAGCTTGACCTGTGACATAGAATAGCGGTGGCGAAGGCATGCCACCAGCCACACTGAAATGCACCTGATAGCAACAGGTTGCCCCAGCCAATTTGTGCTGAAGGAAACAAACAGTTGTTGAGCCTTGTGAATTTCCTTCATTCTATCTAGATAGAACTGCAATGCTCTCTTTACAGCCAGTGAATGAAGGGTATGCTCCCCTTCAATCTGGAAGTTCACAAAGTAGGTAAGAAGGACTAAAGGTTGGTTCAGATGGAATTCTGAGACAACCTTAGGCAGAAACTTAGGATGAGTCCTAAGAACTACTTTGTCCTTGTGAAATACAGTGTACAGGGGGTCTGTGACCAGGTCATGTATTTCAGAGACTCTATGGGCCGAAGTAATGGCCACCAGGAAGGCCGTTTTCCAAGTGAGGAACTTCAACTCGTTAGTAGCTAGAGGCTCAAAAGGTTTACGAGTGAGCATGTCTAGCACAATGTTAATGTCCCAGGCTGCAACTGGACATTTAATAGAAGGTCTAGTATGCAGAATACCTTTAAGAAACCTCTTAACTATGGGCAACTGAGCCAGCGACATGGAAAGCACCGGCTCATGATATGCCGAAATGGAACAAAGATTAACTTTGACTATGGAGTATAGCAGTCCCGTGATTGAGAGGTCTAAGAGATACTCCAATACTTTATTTGGTGGGCAGGAAAAAGGATTCCAAGAGGATTTTGCACACCAGATAGAGAAACACTTCCATTTAGCTGTGTAGGTTTTTCTAGTGGCCGGCTTACGCGTGGCCAAAAGACTATCTGAAACTCTACGAGAAACATTAAATCTATTCACCTCAATTTCCTCAGGAGCCAAGCACGAAAGTGAAGTGACCTCAGGTTGGGGTGGACCACAGGACCTTGGGTCAGATGGTTCATCTGAAGGGGAAGCGTTTTCGGAGGAGGGGTCCGATAGCCTGTTGAGTAGCGGGAACCATGTCTGCCAAGGCCAGAAGGGGGCAATAAGAATCATTTTGACCCCCTGAGATTCCAATTTGAGCAGTATCCTCTGAATTAGGGGAAGAGGAGGAAATGCGTATAGAAAGCATTTTGTCCACCGCAGCCTGAATGCATCCTGACAAAAAACACTAGGTCCTGGATTTCTGGAGCAGAAGAGAGGCAGTATTCCGTTGAGTGGGGATGCAAAAAGGTCCAGGTCTGGAGTTCCCCACTTTTTGAAGAGTGACTGAACGATGGTTGAGTTGAGAGATCATTCGTGAGGATCCACCTCCGTTCTGCTGAGACAGTCTGCCAGCTCGTTTTGTACTCTTGGCAGGTAAACCACCTGAATCAGAGCCTTGTGCTCCAGGCACCATTCCCACACTATCATTGCTTCCCTGCTTAATGGGTAAGAGTGTGAGCTGCCCTGTTTGTTGATGTAATACATCACTGCCTTGTAGGGCTGTGCAAATACCTTTCCCCGAATATTCAGTATTCAGGTCCCAGGTATTCGGCCAGAAAAGATGTTTTTTAAGGAAACTTTAAAAAAGCACTTTAACAACACCATTAATCACCCATTAAACCTGGTGTAGCATATACACCTCAATGAGACTTCAACCACCAACGCAGAGCTCTCATTAATGCAACACAAGCTACATGCAGCACACTTGATCCACCACACCACACATATAGCACTCCAAAAACAATATCAAGCATTGCATTGGGTCAGCACTGGAGAGTGTTCATGGTCACAGACACGGTAGCCCATGACATGGGCATCAGCGATTGAGTGCTTGCAATAACAGCAACTCAATCCTGGTGCATGTCGAAGGGGCTACTGCTGAGGAAGGGTGACCGGATGGGGGAGGTGGGTGCATATAGAGACAGGACATCACTATATGTATACATGTGCGGGGGGGCGGGGTTCAGTATGACGGAAGGGAGGGAAGGTTGGCCTGGTGTGGTTGGTGTGGGGCTGCCAAGCTGGCCCCATAGCGTGGTTGGTGGTTGTCAGCCTAAAGGTGCAAGAGTTCCAGGTTCAGGTCCAGCACACCTACATTTTTGTGTGCCCAGCCCCCAATTTTTTTTTTCCAGATTTTGCACCCCCCGACATGCACCCCCCTGCAGTTAAGAATTCTTTACTGGGGGAGTGTGAGGCAATGCTAGGGGCACAGCCCACTGCATGAACAATCAAAATTTAAGTCCCTGGCACTGTTTTCCTGTGCGTTGGGGGTGTACATCACTGAAATAAATTTTCGGTGATTTATACTTACCCTGCCACCAATCGCGATTGCGCTTTCGTGGTTATCACATAAATCCACAGACGTGGGGTAGACAATGCTTTGGCCATGGGCATAAGAACAGTGGTAACAGTGGCTGCCATAGTGGTGACAGCTGAAAGGGTGGCTGCTGCATGAATGGCACCAGTTGTGGTGGGAAGCACACTGACTGTAGATGTGGCAGCCATAGTGATAGCAGTGGGAACACTGGCGGTGGTGTCTGCTGCTTCCTGCACAAAGCATGTACGCACTAATGCCCTCCTACTACTGCACAAAACGATGTGACAGTGAATGCATAGATGGAACAGGTGGTGACACCAGTAGTAGTAATAGTTCTGCCGGTGGTATTAGTAGTAGTACTATTCCCAATGCTACAAGAACTGAAAGGCTTGCTTGGGGAGAAAAATATTTGAGACCATCTAATAAAGAGACACCTGTCTGTCATCATCCATGTAGTCTACCTCACCACCTTCTCTGGAATTGTATTATGTGTCAATAGTATACAGTGAAGCAATACGAGATGCAATTCAATACTTTGCAGTAAATGCTGTCACAAAATACTGGATGACTAGAGATTAATTGCCATTGAATTACACTGCTCCTTGCAGCATACTGCAGCACTTTGCAATAATTTTGCAGGTATGGAATAATAATTGAGACTGGTGATGCCACACTGGTAACTGGAATATTTCAGGCATGTGAAATACTTGGGACTGGTGATGCCACACTGGTAACCGGAATATTTCAGGCATGGGAAATACTTGAGATGGGTGATGCCATATTGGTAACTAGAATATTTCAGTCATGTGAAATACTGGAGACTGGAGATGCCATACTGGTAACTGGAATATTTCAGTCATGGGAAATACTGGAGACTGGAGATGCCATACTGGTAACTGGAATATTTCAGTCATGGGAAATACTGGAGACTGGAGATGCCATACTGGTAACTGGAATATTTCAGTCATGTGAAATATTTGAGAATGGTGATGTCATACAGGTAACCAGAACATTTCAATCATGTGAAATACTTGAGACATGTGATGCTATACTGGTAACCGTAATATTTCAGTCATGTGAAATACTTGAGACAAGTGATACCATACTCGTAACCATAATATTTTAGTCATGTGAAATACTTGAGACAAGTGATACCATACTCGTAACCGTAATATTTTAGTCATGTGAAATACTTGAGACAAGTGATACCATACTCGTAACTGTAATATTTCAGTCATGTGAAATACTTGAGACAGGAAATGCCACACTGTTAACTGCCATATTTCAGGCATGGGAAATACTGAGACTGGAGATGACACACTAACAGCCATATGTTATGCACTCGAAATACTTGAGACTGGTGATGACACACTTGTAACTACCATATTTCAGGCATGGGAAACACTGAGACTGGAGATGTCACACTTGTAACTGCCATATTTCAGGCATGGGAAACACCGAGACTGGAGATGACACACTATTAGCTGCCATATTTCAGGCATGGGAAACACTGAGACTGGAGATGCCACACTAACTGTTATATTTTATGCACTCAAAATACTTGAGACTGGTGATGCCACACTTGTAACTGCCATATTTCAGGCATGGGAAACACTGAGACTGGAGATGTCACACTTGTAACTGCCATATTTCAGGCATGGGAGACACTGAGACTGGAGATGACACACTATTAGCTGCCATATTTCAGGCATGGGAAACACTGAGACTGGAGATGACACACTAGTAGCTGCCATATTTCAGGCATGGGAAACACTGAGACTGGAGATGCCACACTAACTGTTATATTTTATGCACTCGAAATACTTGAGACTGGTGACACCACACTAGTAACTGTTATATTTCAGGCATGGGAAACACTGAGATGGGTGATGCCACACTTGTAACTGCCATATTTCAGGCTTGGGAAACACCAAGACTGGAGATGACACACTATTAGCTGCCATATTTTATGCACGTGAAATACTTGAGACTGGTGATGCCACACTGGTTACTGGCACCTGGAAAGCTGTTAAAGGGATTGATGGAATATGGGCATAAGCAACACAGGGGAAGAGAGATGTAGCAACACCAGTTGAGGATTTTGTATTGGGAACAGCAATCAATAGGTGGGTGGCAGTTTTAGGCACTGGGAACTGCAGGGCATGCTCGTTCAAAAGAATACATCATGACAGTGGAAGTAATAAAGGAAAAGGGTGCTGGTCACAGATTTGTGTTAGTATGACTTTGATATGAATGTTAACGTGCTTATTTGCTAACAGAACAATGATGGTTAACACAGAATGGCTTGTGTATGGGTCAGTGCTACAACACACAAATGTTGTATCCAGTACAAGACAATTATTTAATGCAATTGTTAGTGGCCATATGTGTACCCCAGGTGAGGTGGATTTATTTTTATAAACACAAGTTGTTCCACATGTGCTGGGTCAAGTGAGGACTGGTGAGGTTCCACCACATCCCCAGCAGTGCTGAACATTCGTTCAGACAGTACGCTGGTAGGGGGCAACAGATATATTTAAGGGCCAACTGTGCCAAGTGCGGAGATGGCTTTCATCCTTTTGATCCAGTACTCCACTGGATTTATGGAGAAATACTCCTGAGGCTCATTGAAATAACTGTTCAGCAGATTGGGTGCCGACTGTGGCTGCTGTTCTGTTCTCTTCCGCTGCTCAGCCTGTAGTGATGAACTGAGTTCAGCCCAATATTCACCCTCCTTCTCAAGGTTTTCCATACTGCTTTCAGTTTGTGATTCTGAGACTGGCTCATCAATAGGGTTACCTGCTAGTTTCATTGACCCAAGGATGCAGAAACTAAGTTCTGAGCACATCTGCTTCTGAAAGTCTGTAACCCTGTGAGTGGGCAGTATAAGGTGTAGTACCTCACACTTGAAACGTGGATCCAACATAGTGGCAAATATCTGCTTTTTATTGGAACAGAGATCAGAAAATCTAACTTCTAGTTCTGTGGTGAGGTTTTCCGAAAAGGATATCACAGTTCCTGGTGTCTGGTTTGGATTTTTCTCAGCATTTTCACTGAATCTCCCCATGGTTTTTTTCAGGATCTGTACAGCAGGAATTACCTGACTTAGCAGTGCAGAATCAGAGCTAATGTCATGAGTGCTCCTTTCAAATGGGGCTAAAACCTTTACCAAGCCCTCAATCACAGCCCAGTCCTGATGTCCGAGGACTCCCCCATATCAGTTTCCATGCTCATCTCATGAAGGGCCCACTTTTACTCCAGAAGCCTTTGCAGCATGTAGTAGGTGGAATTCCACCGGGTCTGTACATCCTGGATGAGATGACGCTGCGGCATTTGAAGATGCTCTTGTAGCTGATGCAGATGGTTTGTGGTTTTCACAGCATGATGGAGTGGCTGCATATGCTTCTGACTGTGTGGTCTGCCAAAGCCTTTGTCACCACCAAATTTAGTGTATGAGCAAAGCAGCGTATCCCATCAAAACTGCCATCTCTAAGTGCTTTTATCATATTTGTGGCATTGTCTGTGACCACAAACCCTACCTGCAAATTGTTGCCATCAATCCGTGGGCTCAACATCTCTTACAGGAATGACAGTATGTTTACAGCCCGGTGATCCTTTTCCGTAACACTGACATTTAGCAAAGCAGACCTGCAGGGAGAGGGGGAAGAGACAGAGTCAGCACCAGTACCACCATCACCACCAGTGACTACCACATCTGCAATACACTAGTGTGCTGTCAGTGACATATATGCTTGAATTCATGCTGGTCCATATGTCAGCTGTGCAGTGGAAAACTCCACCAATAGCCTGTGCTGGTAGCCTTGCAACTTCTTTTCTCAAATCATGGTAAATGTTGGGTACTACAATACGTGAAAATGTGGTCTGTGATGGTATATTATACCTAGGGTGCAAATGCTGCAGCAGCCTATAGAAATGTGTGTTTTCCACAGTGGAAAATGGCTGCAGGTCCAAGGCCATCATCTCACTGATTAAATTGGTGATCTGCTGTGCTGTAGGGTGTGACGCCTGGTATTTGGTGCGGGCATGGAAGACTTGCAAGAAGGGTGTAGTCAAAGCGGTACCACATCGCATTGATTTTGACTTTGAACCCATGGTGGAGGGTGTTACAATAATAGATGACTGAGCAGAAGAAGGGGATGACAGGCACATGTTGTGGAGGGGGAGGAACAGCTGTGGATCGTTGAAGTGCACTGGGATGTTTCATTCGGAGATGGTTCATCATTGATATTGTTGTGAGATTTGAAAGGTTTTTACCAAGACTTATAGTACAGTCACACACATAGCATACTACCTTTGTTGGATCATCTTTTACAACACTAAAGTACAGCCACACCACACTTTCCCTTGCACTGACAGTGGAAGTAGAGGCCCCAATAGGGCGACCATGGGCATGTTTTGCCCCTTTCCCTTATCAAACCGGGGTGCAGTGGATGCAGTTGTTCTACCCCTTTCTTTCACTGCAACAGATGTAGTTGTAAAACTACTTTGTGTATCAGATGGAGTTGAACGTGACACAACTCTTTGAAAGGACATGGTGGTCTGTTTTTGTTTTTTAGGAGGAGGAGGAGGAGGGTGACTCTGACTGGCCTTTTTGCCACGACAAGAAGTACTGCATTTTTTGGCAGCTGCACATTCACACTTCTCACACAGATATGCTGCATATTCGGCCTCATTGCCAAATTCGCTTAGGTGGGTATCACTGTCAGATGTTGTACTTAGCAAGTCTTGAAGCTCTGGTAAATATTCAGAACCAGATGAATGCTCTTCTTCGGAATCCTCCACATCAGCAGAAGGAAATGTGGTGAGAGGAAACTTGCGAGGCTGAGTAACAGTACATTTTGGCAACACAATTGGTGCAGTCGTTGTAACAGTCTCATGGTCAGTACTAGTCACAGTACCTACGGTCATGGGCACAGTTGGCAAGGTAGTAGCACTGTCTACAGTAGTCCTGGTGCCAGAATTACAATCAGGAGTTACGGTAGAAGAAATTGGCATCATATTACAGCTAGTTGTAATACTGGCAGCAGTAGTCATGGTGACAGCAGAACACTCAGGACTACTAATGGAAGCAAAGGTTGTGGTGACAGTGGCTGTGCAAGGAGCACAAATAACAGTGCACACTGTTATGGCAGTCGTGGTGTCAACAGTACAAAAAGGATTTGCTCTGGTTGCTGAAATCACAGCACTGGTGGTGGGGAGGAGAACACTGATAGGCGATGTTGCCTCTATCGGGGCAGTTGTGTGAACAGTACTACCACTGGTAGTGGGGGTGGGTTCTTGTTCTTGTATAACTGGAGATGTCAGCTGTAAAGCCCTCCTACTTATATAAAATGATGGTTCTGCAAATGCAGTACTAGTAATAGTAGTGGCAGCAGTTAGAGTTATAGTAGTACTAGTACTACCCCCAATCTTACTGACACCAGAAACTGACGGCTTATCAGGGGAGAAAACTATTGTAGAGCGACGAATACGAACAGACCTTCTCTCACCCTGTTCCTCACCACTTACGACTGTTGGTGAAGATGACTTGCTTGGGCTGGACCATGCACATTTACGGGACTGATAAGACATGGTCCGTAACTTACTGTGTATATTATTTGTGATTAGTGTCATTGTTTATGTTGGTGCTTCTTGCAGAAAACAACAATAGAAACACCGTGTATGTAGCAGCTAATAAAGTCAAGCTGCTACTAGAAAGAAATGGAGTCAGCAAACTTCTTACTTGTACAGTGTCAGTTGTGCAGTCATACAGTACAGCAATTCAAGCTTTGAAGGTGCACCAAACAACTTACAACACACAGAACCCAGTGAGTCACGCCTGACACACACAGAAATACTAAAGCAGTTCACAGAAAATTTACGTGTACACATTCACAGTAGTGCACACACAGGGAGCGAAGACATACAAAAAAGAAAAAACTCACATGCACAGGAGGCCACTCAGGTGCAGTGAGCTGTGGAGGGAGGAGTCACCTACGACACCCTCCTTACTCAGTTGTGCAGGGAACTGAACCAAGAACCAGACTACAGTCAGCAACAATTCAATGGGCCAAGCCTGACCCAGTAAGAAAAAAATAGGCTGCTTTATATATCACAAATAAAAGAAATGCGTGCAGACAACTGTGCATGAACTTGCAGGATACAGATTACAAGAACAATACAATGCACACACGGATGATGTATGCACCGCGGTAAGCTGTAACGCAGTTAAGAGGGAGTCGGATGACAATCACACATTACTTATGCTGAGAACCGAGCCCGGAACCTGATTACAGCAAAATACCAATTTGCTTCACAAAAGAAATAGAAAATATCACAGGGGCTGTGTGTGGATTTGGAACGAAAAGCTAAGCAAGCACAGCAGTGGAGATGGGCATGACAGCAAAAGCCTGAGCCACTCACTCTTACTGAGCCTGTAACAGTTACCCACTACATGCAAAAGCCAAACTGGACTTCGTTGACAAAAAAAAATCTTGATAAGAACTAATTGGTTCTTAAACAAAAAATCAAACCACACTGCTTCAGGTGAGCTGTGAAACTGTAAGCAGTGGGGGAGGGGAGTCAGCATGCAGCAGCACACACACAGATTCACTCACCCACAGACTCTCCTTTTCCTTGACACTGAGACCAGTTTCAAGGATGAAAAACAAAACTGCAGTCAGATGCAGTCACAAGGTGATCAGATGTAAAAACTGGATCACACACAAAACATTTTTTAAACAGTTATAAAAGTTACAAGTGGTAAACTAAACTAGCTCTCTGAGAAACAACTGTCTCCTCTCATCTACACACTCAGAGTGAGGAGATCACATGGTGTTCCTGGCTCTGAGTTCCAAAAGCAGCCTCTGATTGGCCAGAGAAGCTCTGTGAGAGTTTGAAATCTCACCCACCGAATAGTACCTCCTGAATAGTAGCCAAATAGTGAACTATCTGGAATGTCCATCCGAATATTCAGCAAGCCTACTATTCATGTTATTCTGGAAATACTATTCAGACCATGCACAGCCCTACTGCCTTGTTGTCCGTTTGAAGGAGAATGTTCTTGTAATGGAGTATGTCCTTCAAAGCTCGGACTGCATAGAGGACAGCTCTCATTTCCAGGACATTTATGTAAAGTTGAGACTCGTCCTGGGTCAACGTACCCTGGGTGTGGAGATCCTGACAATGAGCTGCCCAACCCATCCGGGACGCATCCATGGTAATGGAGATCTGATGGTTCACAGGGGCGAAGGGATATCCTTCCAGAAGGTTGTCCTCCTGAGACCACCAGGTGAGTGACCTTTTCAGAGATTCTGTCACCTTGATGAGAAAGGACTGAGGGTGAGTGGTTGGGGACCACTGAGTACTGAGCATCCACTGAGAGGTTCTCATGTGAAGACGAGCCAAGGGTACAGTGAACACCAAGGATGCCATGAGGCCCAGCATCCGTTGCATCGAGATAGCTTGAACCGAGACGTATTCTCCAATTTAGTGGGCCATCTGTAAGATACCGCTCCTTCTGTCCTCTGGAAAGAAAGCCTTTGCACAGGAGGTGTCCAGAAGAGTTCCTATGAAGAGGAGCTTCTGGGAGGGCTGCAACTGCGACTTCTTGAGGTTCAGTAGACTCCCAAGGACGTGAGGAAGTCTGAGGCCATAGCCACGGCCTCCAGAGTCTCTTGCCTAAAGGGACTTGCTAGAAACCAGTCATCCAGATATGGGAATACTTGTATTCTGATTTTCCTGAAGTGTGCCATGAGAATTACACAACACTTTGTAAAAACTTGAGGATAGCCCAAAGGGCAGGACTCTGAACTGATAGTGTTGACCCAACGCCACGAACCTTAGGTATTTGTGGTGCTTTGGATGTATAAGAATGTGTTGGTAGGCATCCTGCATGTCCAGGAAGGCTAGCCAATCATGCTGATGAATCATGGGTAGCAAGGTACCAAGTGATATCATCTTGAACTTTTCCTTGAGTAGGAACTTGTTTAACTTTCTGAGTTCTAGAATGGGGTGCATGCCGCAGGGTTTCTTTGGGACCAGAAAGTAATGGGAGTAGAAACCTGTGTTTCACTGATCCAGAGGAACTACTTCTACTGCCCTATTGTTCAGAAGGCCTTGTATCTGGGAAGCAAGAAGGTCTGACTGTGCCGCCGACAGCCTGGGCTGTCATTTGGAAGGATGATCCGGAGGGGTTTCCGATAGATTGAGAGAGTACCACAGGCAGATTATCCTGAGGACCCATTTGTTTGATGTTATAGATTTCCAGTGGTTGTAGAACTGAGTCAGACGTCCTCCCACTGCAGAAGATGAGTCCCCCTCGGGCAGCTGAGGTGGGACCTGGGTCAGAAACTCAGAAATTGGCACTGGGCACTTTTGGGCCTTGTGCCTTCTGTTGCGCTTTCTTTTTGTGGCTGAGGGTTCTGGTTTGTGTTAAAACCTCCTCTGCCTTTGCCCCAAAAGGACTGACAGTTGTGAAACTGACGCTTGTTCCCACTCCCTCGAGAGGGGGTGGGTGTAGGTCTGGCTGTCTTAATGGCAGACCTAGTCTACTGTTTGGCCTCTAGTGCTTACTCCACCTGAGGACAAAACAAATACATACCGTCGAAAGGTAAGGCCATGATTTGCTGTTGGGTGTCATTTGTGAAGCCCAAAGTATGCAGCCGAGAGTGGCGACGGGTGCAGACGCCAGCCACCACCCAGGAAGTGGTATCGGAAGGCGTCCATTGCAGCTTTAACCTGTTGGTTATTGGACTCAATACCTCTAGTTATGGTTTGAAGTAGCTCTGAGTTAACCTCCGATTTGGGCAGAGCTTCTATCATTGCTTTGAGTGAATGCCAAAGAACATACTCATATTGAGAAAAATAGCCCTGGTAGCTGGCAATGCGCATGACCAGGGTTGAGGCAGCAAAGACTCTCTTACCTAAGGTGTCTATTTTGTGAGATTCTTTGTTTATAGGATGGGCTGTAGATTTGTGAGGGAGGACAGCCTTATCATTCTCTGCCAGGGCCACTATGGCATCAGCAAAGGCTTCAGAGGCCAAGATGGGGTGATCCTTGGGAGGGGCATATTTCCTATCTATGGACTTGGCCACAGAAGGAATCAGAGCCGGATTCTTCCACACCATCTATGAAAGGGTCTCGAAAGAGGGCTGTACCAGAGAGGTTAAATCCATAGGGATTTCCGGGACATGAAGATATTGGAGATGCAGAAGCTTCCCAGGATCAATTTCTGTGGTCTGGAGAGAAAGAGTAGAATTTGAATTGCCTTTTTTTTCTTTTGTGTGTGTGGACTCTTTTTCCCTCCGGTCATGGTCTGCAGAGCCTCTCTCAGGCATCCTGCCTACTCCTGTCCCACCTGAAGTCCTCCTACCTGTGCTTCCTCTCTCCCCCTCCTCTAGCCATGACTGGTACCCCCAACTTAACCTCTCCAGAGTGGGGCCGCCCCTCCTCTTTGGGTGCTCTCAACAGTCATCTCCGATGTGGCAGAGGACCCGGGCGGAGGAACCTGAAAGACCAGACAGGAAGGACACAGCTGTGGGCATGGGGGCAGGTGTCATCGCCTATTCCGTAGACCGAGGTTTTCCCTGTTCCGGTGAGCTCTACACCCCTCCCTCCCATGTGTGTGCACATCCTGATGCAAGGCACACGGCAAATCCTGCCTGTGTCGGGCACACCAGCTATGTGCTGCTCAGTGAGCTACAGCACTCCCAGTCTCCACCAGGAGCCGCTGAAGTGCCGAGCGATCACTGATCTCCCCCCGGGAAGGAGAGCAGCCCTGCAGGCACTCAATCCTATCCCACCCCTGCCATCCCCCATTGCTCCGAGCTTGCTCCTGAACTCAGGTCGCTGGCATGGCATGAGGTGTGGCATCCAGCGCCTCAACCCTCAGTGCCACTGGGCCAGCCAAATTTAAATTCTTGAGCAGAGACTTAAAGGAAAGGTCCTCAATAACAGGCTCTGCAGGAGGACTGATCCCTGCCCCCAGGGCAGTGTCAGCATCAACATCATCATCCAGTCAAAGATCTGGATCGGGCTCATCTCCTTACAGTCCGGGGGGGACTACGTAGACAGGAACAGAGTAAAAACCAGGAGGAAGAAGAGAAGGAGAAAGAATTGGAGTCGAAAACCTCTGGAAACTATACGGTGCCATGCCCATCCCAGGCGCTGTCAAAGAAAATGGCGCCGAGAACAAAGAGGGCCATCATAGAAATGTCATTGCACATAGCGCGACAATGAGTGCGACACAATGACTCGGTACCGACGCCACCCCCGGTGCCAGAGGCATAGATGGATAGTGCGGCACCACACACGGCACCGCCATGAGCCCTGACACCGAGGAAGGCGCTGACAGAGCCCACGGCACCACAGTCGGTGCCAACAGCACTCACGGAACTGCAAAGTACCTCTGCACCAGAGAAGTCTTCACCACAGATGACGGCAACATCACAGAAGTCTGAGAACTGCAATTTGAAGCTACAGGATGAAAAATGGCAGGAGATAAGGGCATCGGTATAGACCCCTGTGCCGCAGCCGTATGAGGGGGATAGACACCAGAGCGCGGAGTCGACAGCACCGAAGAAGGCATTGCATGACTAGGAAGTCCTAACCGCCCCACCTGCCGCTCTGAAACCAATAGGCCCTAAGGCTCCAGTGTCGGACTGGCTGGTTCGGGCAATCGGCCAACCTCCGAGCCCACTGCTCCATAACAGCAGCCCAATGGTGAAACTGCTTATCAGAAGCCCCTCCAATAGGTGGAGAGGAGCTCCGGTGTTGAAGAGATTGGCCACCAGAGACAGAAACTGGCGACTCTGACAGAGGTGGAGACCGGCGCCTGGCCCTAATAACCGACCGCCTATACGCAGACGTACCAGAGGGCAACCTCGAGTGATGCTGTTTCTTCTTCGACCTGTGTGCCGAAGAAGAACTCGAGGATGAACGGTGCTGAGAATGGGACAGTTTCTTTTTATGCTTTCAGGGAGACCGCCCATCTCCTTAAGCATTGGACCATCCATTGTCAGACCCCCCCCCCTCCACGGAGGGCGGCGGACCAGACCCGGCCCAGCTGACTGAACAGCTTTCATATGAAGCCTCACTACCCTCACCTGCCCCACTCATGGTCGACTCCGTCAATGGAGGGCTGAAGACTTCCCTCTTGTATAAGTAGAATTTACTAAATATAATCAGTGCTTATTGAAGATAAAATACAAATCAATAAACTGAAAACTAAGCTGCTAGTTTGAAGTTTGACACCCGGCGAGCGAGCGTCATTGTCATTGAAGTGCACTCGACGGCAGGGAAAAAAGGAACTGAGGTGGTTGAAGGGTTGAAGCTTCCTCGCGGCTCCATCTCAGGTGCCAGCCCTCCTGAAAAAAGTTTGCTCCCGCTGGATCCTAGTGCCTCTGGCATACTCCCCATTAGGGTGAATGAGTGGTGGAGACTTTATGTCCAGGAAGATCTAGCCCATGTTTTCTCCGTGACCAGGGACACTGCTCACTCTACAGTGTTGGTGTCCCTGGACGCAGAGAAAGCCTTTGATAGAGTGCACTGGCAGTTTATTGTTCAGGTTGATGCTCCATTTTGGTTCCCCCCCCATATATAAATTGGATTTGTGTGCTATATTTTCACCCTAGTGCTCGTATATACTGCAATCATTTTTTTCATCTCAGTTTCCTTTGTATTTTGGCACCAGGCAGGGTTCTCCCCATCCCCATTATTATTTAATCTTTACCTTGAACCCCTCCTTATTAAGTTGAAAGACTGCTCTACAATTCAAGGTATTAGATTAGGATAGCAGGAGTTCAAAGTCTCTGTGTACACTGATGACATATTGCTACACCTCTCATACCCTCAAACTTCCATGCCCCCAGTACTAGACATAATTCATGAGTCTTGCCAACTCTCTAATTATAAAATGAATCTTGAAAAAACCTTGGTTTTCCCTTTAAATTCAAGATCCCTTAAAAGTGAAATATTAGACTCTGGTTTAAATTGGTCCCCAAAGAGCCTAAAATATCTGGCCAGAAGCGATCATCGCCTCAGAAAACTAAATTTAGATGACACTCTGTATGTAGTGCAGCAAGACTTATCTAGGTGGAAGGTGATATCTTTATCGCTCTGCAGTTATAACAGTTTAGTGAAGATGAACATTCTCCCATGCCTTTTTTTACCCCATGAGCCTCTTGAACCTGTGGCTGCCATTGCAATGGTTTAAGAAGGTCCATTCATGTATTAATGATTTTATTTTGTCTGGTAAAGTACTGAGCCGGGCGTATCATAAATTAGCAGCCCCCAAAAACAAGGGTGGACTCAGGCTCCCTCACTTTGGTTTATACTACTGGGCCAGTCATGCCAGTAAGTATGTGTGTTGACCTTGTCAGCGGTTCAAACAGACTCTTTGACATATGTGCCCTCCTGGCTCATGGTGCAAAAAGAAACCTTAAATGCTAGTGGACTGTCCCCCAGGGTGCTTCTACACATAAAACCCAAAGATCTTCCTCTAGCTCTGCGTTAAACTTTAATAGGGGACATGGTTAAGATCCATGCACAATTGTGCATCTTTTTAAAGTAGGATAATACCCGTGACCCAAATCAGCCTTTAATTGGCAATCCTAACTTCAAAATAGGTGGCAGACATATCTCTGCTTTATGAATTACACAATTTACACAATTGTCTTTAAGAGAGATAGATCACTTAATGAGAGGGGACGGGACATGGCTCTTTTCGGGTGATATCATGCAAAAATACATCGTCAATTGTCAGGATGAATTTAAAATCCTCCAGCTCCGACATATGCTGATACAGTTCTCCAAAACTCCTTTGGCACAGGCTACAACCAGTGACTCCCTACAGACCATTAACTCTGCCACCTTACCACATGCAGTATCCAAAATATATGCTGCCCGTTTGATTGAGCCTTCCTTTGGTAGATGGTGTCTCCAAATACTGGGCCTCCCAATTCCCAGAATCGAGATTTGACTGGCCAACGACATGGAAAAACTGTCACACTTATGTCACCCAGGATAGATTAAGGTTTATGCAGTTTCAGATACTTCATAATATGTACATGACTCCAGTCAAAATGGTTAAAATGGGTAGGTCAGCATCCTCTCAGTGTGTGCGATGTCAGCAAGCAAATGGCAATTTATTTCTTATCTTTTGGGAATGCCCCAGAGTAGTACCATTGTGGTCGCTTATTCAGGAGAGAGCTGATCTACTATTGGGCCTGGAGGATCTTTTTACTCCCGATATTTGTGTAGTAGGTGACTACGATTGCATTAGGGTCAGAGAACGAAGATTTTTTTAGAGCTCTAATTGCTCTGTTGGTTAAAAAGTTAGTCTTATGCCACTGGCTCGATGGTGACTGCTTATCATACACTGAAGGGGTACAAGAGCTGCTTCTAAATCTTCGTACTGAGAGAATGATTGCCAGTCTACGTAACTACCTCCACAGGTTTGAGAAAGTATGGGGGAAATTACATTGTCTGTACTCTCTACAGGCCAACCATCAACAACTGGTTTTCTGCAACAGTTATTATTGAGATTCCATGGAATTTTGATGCCGTGAGGGAGATGGGGGTGGTGGAAGGCCGAAGTTGACATTTAACATTCCTGTATCACGTCTATACACTATATAGGTGTAACGGTTGAATAAATATTCAATTTCAAAAAAAATGTGTGCTCCCTCCTCTTGAAGCTTCAGCAGGACCTTCTGCAGAACTGGAAAGGGAGGGAAGGCATACAGAAACCTCCCTGTCCAACAAAGTGACAGCGCGTATCGCCAAAAAATACCACGTTAAAGGAGCAGCGAGCAAAAAATTGGGTAGTTTTGCGTTGGATGGGGAGGCAAAGGGGTCCAGCTCTGGTCAACCCCACTGGTCGAACAGGCTTTCTACCACCTCTTGTTTCAGTTCCCACTCGTGAGCCCGCATGGTGGTGTGGCTGAGGCTGTCCGCCAGGATGTTGTGAACACCCGGGACATGGACTGCTGTCAAGTACAGATTGTACTGGACTGTCCAGTACCACACCTGCATCGTCTGCAAAAGGGGGTATGATCGGGTGCCTCCCTGTTTGTTTATGTACCAAACTGTGGCCGCATTGTTGGTCTGTACAAGGAGAGTTACCAGGCATAAGAGGGTTTGAAATGCCTGGAGAGCGTAGAGAACAGCTCTCATCTCCAGGATGTTGATGTGCAGATGCACTTCCTGTGGTGACAACTTCCCCCTGGGTTCGATGGGCTCCAAGGTGGGCTCCCCAGCCATGACCTGAGGCATCCGTTGTGAGGGTCACAGAGGGAGAAGGTGGGTGAAAAGGGGGCCCCGAGGAAAGATAGGATAACTCTTGCCACCAAAGAAGACCCCTCTTCATGCCATTGGAGACCATGACTCTGTGGTCCAGGTCACCCAAGCGCTAATCCCACTGGACCCCGAGTGTCCACTGGGTTACCCTCATGTGCAGTCTGGCCATTGGTATGGTGGGAATGGCAGCCACCATTAGACCCAACAAAAGAAGAACAGAGCAAGCTGTGGTACAACGAGAGTTGGCTACAGCAAAGGCTTGCTGCTTCAGGGTATCTGCTCTGTCCCTAGGAAAGAAGGCCCTGCCCTGGACCATATCCAGCACCACTCCAATGAACTGGAGGAGCTGGGAGGGCCAAAGGTTGGACTTGTGGCAATTCACCGCGATGCCAAGATGGGGAAAAAAGGTCCAGGGTGTAGGAAAGAGAGACTCCTGCAGACTGCTCTGACAAAAGCCAGTCGTCCAGGTATGAGAACACATAAATCCCCCTGCAGCGTTAGGCCGCCACCACCGCTAGGCACTTGGTGAAGTCTGAAGGTGCCAAGGAAAGGCCAAAGGGGAGAGCCTTGAATTGGAAATGGTTCCCCTGGAAAGTGAACCTGAGATAGCAGCAGTGGGCTGGGATGATAGGGGTGTACAGGTAGGCATCCTGCATGTCCAGTGAACAAGCCACTAATCCTTGAGGAGCAGGGGTAAGAGTCCCTGGAGAGTCAGCATACAGAACCTCTTGTATTCGACAAAGAGGTTCAGCAGGCTGATATCCAAGATGGGTCTCAGATCTTCTGTCTTTTTAGGCACCAGGAAGAAGAGGGAGTAATACCTCCTTCTTTCTTGTGCAGGAGGAACCGGCTGTATGGCTGACTTCGACAGAAGAGCCTGGATTTTTTCTTTTACTAGAGGAAGATGGCTTGGCGGGTAGTGGGACCTGCATGGCAGATTGTCTGGAGGTCTGTCCAGGAACTCTATTGAGGGTCCTCTTGCAATTATCTGTAATACTCCAGTGTCTGTGGTGGTCTCCTCCCACTCTCTGAGGTGGAGGGCGAACCTTCCCCCACCAGTTCCACCAAATGATCTGGAGGAGGTGGAGGGATCCCCATGAGTCAGGAGGCAAAGGGGAGGGCTGCTTGATGACCTCCGGTGGCTCTCTGGGATTTGGCTGGTGGGGTTGGCACCCCAGAGCCCATGGTAAGATGCTTACCCAGATGTCTGGCCAGGGGACTGCTTGTTCCACTTCCACTGTGGGCAACGGAAAGGTTGCTTGGGTTTAAAACCAGAGCGGTTCAGGGAGTGGATGTCCCAAAGGGACAATGTCCTTTACATTGCCCCAAACAGGATGGGCCCATGGAAAGGTACGTTCAGGAGGGTGGATTGGACGTCAGATGCTAGGCCCGCTATATGGAGCCATGCAAGCCTTCTCAGGCAATCGCCTGAGGCAGTGTAGCGGGCCACCGAGTCTGAGTCATAAGTGGCTCATAGGGCATGGTGACAGGAAGACTTGGTAAGCCTCACCTTATGGAGAAGTCTGTCCCTGAGGTCTTGGTCTGGAATCGACTGGAGCTCTGACTCAAGATCTGCCATAGAGGATTTCTGGTAAGAAATCATGTGGGCCACACAATTAAGTGACCTTAAAGCGCAAGTGGAAGAGGCATAAACCTTGCAGCCGTATTAGTCCATCTGCTTGGACTTTGTCCGGAGGAGAGGCACTTACGTGTTTTGGCTTGGCTGATCTATCATGGGCTGCAGTTATCACTATGGAGTCAGCTTTGGGCTGCATAGTGAGTTGAGTAACCCCTTCCGGTGGATGATATGTCCTATCGGCCTTCATGGAGACCACAGGGATGGAAGATGGGTACTGCCAAATAGTGGACGTCAGGTCCTCATGTAGCCCCGTCCACGGAGGGATGGGTAGGGGGACCACATCTGATATATCCAAATGCTCCATGAGCCTCTTTCTTTTAGGATCCAGCTCTTGGTTAGCCCAGCCACATGATGACTGGATAGACCAGAGGAGCTCAGCAAATAAAGGGTCCTCCAGAGGAGATTTGGGGGACTCTTTTGACTGGGGCTAGATAGGGGAATGGGAGCCCGCACTGGAAGAAGGGTCAGAATCTAACTCTGAATCTGAGGATACAGGCCTGCTGGGGAATGAGACCTTATCAAAAACGTCCTCTGTGGCATTGTTGCCAGGTAGGGCCCTGGGGGGGCACCTGGCAGAATCCCTGTCTAACAACCGGGGGTCGGTAGGGGAGAGGCTCCTAGCAGCTGGCATGGGGACCATAACAGGCTGCAGGTGACCGAGCTCCTGGAGGAGCTGCGATTTGGCATCCTTCCACCATGAAGGAATGGTCCCTTGAGGGTCAGCCTGCGACCTATGTGGAGCCTGGGGCTGCGGAGGAGGAGGTGGTAGTGGTGGAGGCAGAGGCTGAAAACCTGGGTACCTCGAGTGAGGGTATGAGGGGCAGACAGGGGGTGGATAGCCCTGATACAAGTGACCCTGCGGCAGGTACCCGGGCGCATAAGCGGGCATCAGGTAATCCATCGACGGATACCCTGGCACCAGGTAATAAGGGTACTGTGGTGGAGGATAGCCGGGGATCACATCCTGAAGACCAGCAGCGGAAGGGGCAGATGGTCCTGAAGGAGGCAAGGCCGAGGGACCACTAGGTGAAGATGGGTCCATCGGCGGGCTGTGATGATCCCAGTTGGGACCTGAGAAGGGTCTGGCGGAGGCTCAGATGTTGGAGCATGAGGAGAAGAGGCAGGGCACCCAGAGAGCTGTCAGAAGGTGGGGGAGGGCAGCCAGTACACCAGCCATCACTGGGTCGGGTTGGGCATCGACCAGTGAGGAGCTTTTCGGAGTGGGATCCCGAATGGGATCCGATGCTAGAAGATTGGGCGGAGGCACCAAGGAACCCGATGCCTGGTCCAAAGTGTGTGAGGGGGATCTAGGAGAAATGACTCCTGTCAACAGGCCTGCTGGAACAGTGGTGGACCCAGCAGTAAACAGACCCGGCATCGGGGAAGATACCCCCAGAGTAACAGCACTCACCTCCTGCAGAGTATCAAGGAAAGCGAGGGGTTGGGTTGGGTCAGAGGAAGAGATGAGTCCTGAGAGGGAGAACCCTCGAGGGAAGAAAGTGGGTCTGGCAGCTGGGTCTGCCCACCATCTGGAAATTCAAAAGAGCCTGATGAGAGAGCCTTGGCCGAGTGATCATCGAGCGAGCCGGCAACTGACTGATCGGCCGTGACCGAGCAGGAATCGGAAGGACCAACGTCCAACTTATTGATCAGGGTCAGGTCCGGCTTATCGACTGGGGCCAAGTGCTCTTCAGAGGAATCAGAGGGCGACTTACCAGCCAGAGAGCTGACCACAGGCACAGAGGAAGAACCCTCCTGCGAGGAGTGCCCCTTCTGCCCTCTGACCACGGCAGGAGGGGGAGCTGGCGACCAGTCCATCAGAGTGGATGGCGACTGGGCAAGAGGGGTACTTACTGAAACAGACACCCCACCAGAAACCACTTCATCAGTCTGGCGATGCTGGACAGAAGGGAACCAGTCCCAGTCCAGGCTCTTTTCCTTCTCCTCCTTGCGCTCAGTGGTGGGGGAGAAGGAATGTTCCCGCAGTTCCTGCAGCTCTTTTTCCATCGAAGCCGGGAGCAGGTGGGCTTTGAGGGCTTTCTGCTATCTGACTTTTGTGGCCCTGTTGAAGGATTGGCAGACTACACAGTCTTGGACCCGATGCTTGGGACCTAGGCAGAAGACGCAGCGGGAGTGTTCATCCCTGTGCCGGATCTGGGCACCGCACTTGTCACACATCTTTTTTGAATGATGCGACAGAGAAGACATGTAATAAAACAAGTACAACTGTAGAAAATAAGAAATAAGAGAATACTCATGCAAAAATGGTGGTCGACTAGTAGCAGATTTCATTGTGAGGTACAACTGGCACAGGTCAACAGTGGGAAAGAACTGGAAGGCGGGCATGGGGATGGCCCCCTTTAAAGTATCATGCTGACGTCCCATCATGTGATGCCGGGGGCAATCCCCCATTATGGATTGCTAGCTAGACGTTTGCTGTGTGGTCCTGACCTCGAAGTAAGATCCCCTGTTCTTCTGTCACCTGGGCTCTGGCTCAACGGACTTTTTCCACAGAAAGGACTATACCTCATCCTGAAGAACCATCACATGGGCTGTAGGGTAGTTGGAGGGTACCGGAGGAGTCTCTGGAGGCAGCTATATAAGCTCCAGAATGTGACCCTATTCTATAATCTGAAGAAGTCAGGCATCTGAAGTTATGGTTCTCCACTAGTTGAGATGAAGGGAGAACATACCTCTGACCACCACCTCTTCATCAGGGACCAGAAGGGGGGGGTCTGGCAAGGAGTCAGGCAGAGGCGGATGCAGCTGCTGGGGCTGATCCATCGCCTCAGGGGTGCTTGTGGCTGGGTCCGGGAAGGAGGGGGTAGGCAAGGCCAAGGAGGTTTTTCTTTTCCCCTGGGGACAGGAGCCTGCTCTGGACTTGTGGGACACCTTGCAAAAGGACGGGCACTGTCTGCTCCTAGGCTGGGTATGGTAGAGCAAATAGACAGACTTAACAGCCCTGCCAGATGCCTGTAAATCATTAATGATGTCCTGCACATCTGTCCCAAATAGTTTTGAGCCATTGAAGGAGGTGTTCAGCACCTTCTGCTGGACATCTGCTGCAACCCCCCCCCCCACCGAGACCCTCAGCCAGGCATGCCTACAAAGGCAAATGCCTAAGGCAGCAGCCCTGACACCAGTATCAGAAATGTCATGCAAGGTCCTGAAGAGGTGCTTACTGATGTCCTCGGTGGCCTGCAAAGATCTGAGAACCTCCTGTTTCTGGGAACATTCTGGGAGGGCTTGGGCAGCTGCCTTGCCCTTCTTCCAGATGGTGTTTTGGTACTTGACCGTGTGAGACAGACAGTTGGCAATCCAAAGTCCCAAGGTGGAGGAGGAATAAACCCTCTTACTCCAAAGGTTAATCTGCCTGGATTCCCTGTCAGGGGTGGAGGGAACTAAAGTGCTTGGGCACCTTGGACCTGTCGTGGGCTGCTTTGATGACCACCAATCAGTCTCCGGTTGGGCAGCATAATAAGGCAGGCCCTGAGGGGTACAATAAGAGTTTATCTATCCTGCAGGGCATGGCAGGAACCTTGTCTGGAAAGTGCCAAGCCGCAGTAGTGGCAGTCCTCAGAGCAGGGAGGATAGGAGTATGACCTTAGGGGGAGATTCTGGGATCTCCAGGAAGTCCACCAGCTCTCTCCTGGTGGCATCCTCTTTCTCAGTATGGAAGCCCATAGCTGTGGACAGCTGCTTCATGACACTGAAAAAGGTAGGATCCTCAGGAGGGGACCTGGGAGTTCTCACTCACTGAAGAAGCAGTAGATCTATCAAAGGAAAGAGGTTCCTCCTACTACTCTTCCACAGGGAGGATGAGGTCAGGGTGGTACTCCTCCTTGATGTCGACCTGTTCTAGCTCAGGGTCTGACAGATGAGGAGACACTGACGGCCTATGGGGTGCAGCCCGAGAAAGCCTATGCAGCATCAATGATGGAACTGTCAACGACACCGGGGACCCACGTCTACTCAACTGATGCACCAGGGCTGTGGTTAACCTGACTAAGAGATAACTGAGGTCGACTGCAGGAGAAGAGTGCATCGACAGTGGAGGGGTCACTGGCACAGGGTGCAACAAGCCATCCATTGGGTACTGAGAGCCTGAGGGCCTGGAGAACCATTAGGCCTTGACGGAGAGGCTGGCGTCAATGAAAGGGAGGGCCCAACAATCCAAGGTCCGGCCTCCTGAGAAGTGGGAGGAGGCGCTATTGGTAGGGGCCTGGAAAAAGCAGAGGCCTGGATAGCAGAGTGCATCGGTGTGGCTGCAGTCAACGGGATGCTCCCAGAGGAGGAAGAAGCTGTCGGGGATTGGGAGTGCCACCAGGGGAAGCGGTCTCATTCATGGTCTTTATTGTGACTTTTCCCTGAGGACTTGTCTCGGGCCTTCGAAGCCTGGGAGCTTGACGAACCCCCCGGTGACTGGGATGGAGGGACCCACGAGGACCCCTGCCCAGAACTAGCTACCTGTTGTTCCATGAGGAATTTCTTCAAAGCCTTTTTGTGTCACCTAAGGGTTGTGATGTTAAATTTTTGGCAGAGCTCATAGTCAGAAACATTGTGGCTAAGCCCAAAACAGCAGATACAGAGGCTGTGGTCGTTTGAAGAAGATATCTTCTTTCTGCAGCAGCAGCAATGGAAGAGAGAAGAGGAAGGAGAAACTCTCGACATAAACAAGGCAAAGGTTAAAAATACCACTAAGAGCTTAATCTGGTTCAATGTCAGCTGGCATCCATCTGTATCCCCTCCCCCGGGGGGGAGGCTGAAAACAGGCAGAATTGTTTAGTCCTCCTTTGCCGGTCAACAAAAACTAACTAAACAAATAAATAAAGGAATGTCTTGTTTAAAAGAGATTCTGAGAGCTAGGGTAAGAGAAAAATTTGTAAGCCAAAATGACATGAACTGCAACAGAGCTTCTGCGGAGACCCACGCAAACAGAGTTGACGGTGGGAAAGAACTGAGGAGGGAGTGGGGCCACTCACACCTTTATAGGGTTGGTGATGTTGGCAGGTGACGTCAGCATGGGCAGCTCCAGTGGTACTGCTGGAAAATCTTCTGTGTGGATCCTGCTTCACAGACACTGAAGTTCCTACGGTGTGACCTGATGACTGAGATATCCCTGAGGAAGATCAGAAAATACAGTACCACAACATGAATCCCTACTGACCTGTACTTTCTGGAACATGCTCTATCGCTAGTCACTAGCACTGCAAAAGATTCCAGTAAGAGCACATCTTCCAGAGGGGACAACTCAGATGCATTTCAGAGACAGCCCTGAACCATCCACTTCCAGGACCCATCTGTCCAAGGTAACACCGCAGGTGCAAGTTGAAGAATCACCTCCCCTCCCCACCGGGAGCAGCAGCCTAGACTGTGGCATGGAGGGGATGCGGCATCACTGTTTGCCACTGGAGGAGGACTAAGAGGGCTGGCTCCCAGAGAACCTGCTGTAATTGCTTTAGAGTGGTACTGTCCAGAATTCTTGGGACTGAAGGTTTTGGCCGGGAAGTACTCCTCATACTGCTGATTATGTTGCTGCTGTGGCTGCTGCCTGCCTAGTGAGCCATGAAACAAACCACCAAAAGAGGCCCTGCTAATGAGCATTGCTTGGTAGTCTGTTTAGTATTAATGACTGCAGTGACAGAGTCCAGGGTGCCATTGGACGTCCCAATCTGAATTAGGCATCCCTCGGCCTCCCACTCAGAACTGATCCTTCATTACAAAGGGAAGATCTGACCCACTTCTGGAGTTCTTGTGAGAGGTGAAAAATACAGCCACTCCTGATGACACAAGTAAACAGCCACTGCCACACACATCAGTCATGTCAAGGGTCATCTGCAGCTGATGTCTGATCAGTTTTCCCTCTCTATAAAGTCACACTAATTGTCCACAGGCAAAGAGGCCACAGGTCTGAGAGTTGTTCAAACAGCTCATGGCTATACATACCCTTCAGAGCTACATAGCTGGCCTGACAAATGCCCAGAGGCATTGTGCATACACTGTGGCTGATGTGGTCTTGTTCCTTAGACTCACTGTCCAGGGGCTTATCCAATTCTCCCTGCATCTAGGTCTTGGGAGAAATAACATCCACACTAGACCTTCCAGGGGGCAGTATACTTGTGGTCTATCCAATAAGGCTGGGCCAGAAAAGAACCCAGGCTCTCCCGACATGGAGTGTGGGACCCAACATGACAAGAGCAATGGGAAAAGCTACCCTAGATGAGGCATCCCTCTGCAGGATGTCCATCAGTGTGTTGGTCTCCATGTTGTGTACCTTTTCTAGAGAACTGTTCAAAGTCAAGGGCATTCAGTACATCAATGAGGTGAAGAAGGAATATTCACCCAAGGAAGGTCTCTCCACTGGCAAACCCTCATCCTGTAACCTAGCTACTGAGTGAAAGGACAGCTCATCCAAGTTTAGGCACAGCACAGCTGGATGCCAATGAGGTAAAGAGACCACCTGTTTAATTGGGTTGACCACCACTAACAGGGCATGGGCAGACCTACTGGGGTCACCCACCAGGGGTTGCGGTGGTGGGGACTGGATCAGAATAGGTTGCTGAGGTGCCACTGGCAATGCCGGAGTTAGTGCGGTTGACACTTGTCAGTGTCAAAGTTGACAGCGTCAGCTACAGCCTGGTCAGACTGACTGATGATGAAGTTCAACCTTGGCTTGATCATAAAACGTTTGTCTGTTGCTCCCATGTGGTCTTCTCTCCCATCTGCAATGGGCCCAACATCGATCAGGAACCTGACTCTGCCACCCAACCATATGGTCATCCGGTGCCGCAACCACTGTAATCAGGTCCTGCACACTGGAACAGAAATCCAAAGCAAGCCACGCCACGGGAGGTTGGATGATCTGTGTTGTGAACTGAATACTAGTAGAACTATGGTTACAAGCAAATCCCTTCTGTTGCCAACTACCAAAATTTCATTTACTATCCACACTTACATAGACTCCTAGCAGTCCTCAGGGGAAGAGGGCAAGGCACGTACCCAAAACTAGGTGAACAGAGACTAGAGAAATGAGGACCCCAAAACAGCATCATCATGACTGAGCAAGTCAGTGCTGTAATGTGAAATAACTGTGTGTGCATATGACCAGGTCACAGCCCAACATATTACAGAAATGGGGATGTACCTGGTAGCAGCATAGTTTAGTGGAGTGAGCCTTCAACCCCCATGAGTGGCTCCTCCCCAGCCAACCTCTAACACAGAGTATGCAGGAGGTGCTACATCAGGAAATCATGCTTGGCTGCTGGTCCACCTAGGGTGGCTTCAACATGTGTGACTAAACAACTTGTGAGCCACACCATGATATTTCACCACAAGCTCCCAGTAGAAGAGCAGGGCCCTGCAAACACTGAGCATGTGGAGTGTTTGCTCTGTCTTGGAAGCAGGTGATTTTGGGAAGCAGGTTGGTACAATTTGCGCCTGGTTTAGAAGAAAGTCAGAAACTACATTTGGCAATTTAGCATAAGGCACAGGACACATTTTTCCTTGTGGAAAACCAGATAAGGTTACTCCAAAGAAAGTGCCTGGTGTTCACTCACCTGTCAGGCCAATGCGATATTGACCAAAAACAGTTTTTCCACAAGTTTCACACTTGTCCATAGGCTTGAATGTTTTACCCAGTAGGAAAGCACCAGCAGTATTTCCCATGGTGCAGGTGTTCACCCATCTGAAAAGACAGGTGGTTCAGCCCTTTAAAGAAACAGCTGATCACTTTGTTCTGTGCCACTGACACACCTATCTTGGCCAGCACATGGAAATGGTGGTCAGTGCAACTCGAGTGACGTGGCTCATAACCCTGAGACAAGGACCACAATTACTCAAGAATTTGCTGCATGGACCAGGAGAGGCAGTAGCAAATCACTGTCTTGCACCAGCATGAGAACCTCATTCACTTGCAACTGTATATCTTACAAGTTGACTTCTTCTGAGAAGCCTTCGGCACCTGGAGAATATAATTAGAAAATCCAAATGCCTGGAACTCTATAGTAACTCAGGAACCAGGTGGTCAGCTGCAGGGACTGCAGCTCCAGATGCCAGACTGTCCCCTTGTACCTTGTTAGTGAGTCCAGATGGAGTGGAAGTAGAAGTGGTCTACTGCTGAGACTGAGGATATCATGATACCAGAATAGGGACAGCCAGTCCAGCGTGATCAGAATCAGAGACAACCTGTCCCTTTGCACCCTTGAAAACCACTTTATGGACCAGAGGAATTGGAGAGAAGGCATACAAGAGGTCCTGAGCTCAGGACTGTGAGAACGAGGCCCTGGCAGAGTACCCTGCTGTATTCCAGGAAGCAAACAAATACACTGATGGAGTTCCCCATACTAAGAACATCTGGGACACCACCCATAGGTATAGCAATCATTCGTGAGATGCCTCTCCCATATAACTGAGAGAATCTGTTGAACCTGTTATACCTTCACTGTACTCTCCCGGGTCGTTCCTGAAAATAGGCATACAACTTGTCTAGTGTACCTACCCGGTAAACAAAAACTAAATAAATAAATAAGAATCTGTGAGCTGGTTGTTATTTCCCATGACATGGAGTGAACTACAAACCAGTGCCTCCTGACACAGAGGAAAGTAAAGAATGCCACCCTGTTTGTTCAGGTACAATACATGGTGGCCGTGTTGTCTGCATTGTCCATGTTGACCTGGATCTTTCAACCCTGGATGAGTGGTGTAAACTCTGCTAGCACTAGATGAACCACAACCCTAGACAAGCATTGCAAATTCTGCCAGTTTTAGGTGAACCATGCAGAATTCCAGCAAGTAAGTTAATATGAAGTAGAATCTCATTCTGTGATATGAACCATGCCATCTGTGTTCCAGTAATTGTGCACCTCTGCCCACCAGTGACAAATCTGTTGTGACTGAGGGCTCCATCTGGATGAATGTTATGCCCTCCGAGAGGTTCATGGGGACAGTCACCAACGGATGGCATCCAGCATCAGCTGGGTCACCTGGACCGGATGGTTCACGTCTGCATGTGATTGGGACACTGGTACCCCAATTCCTATTAAATGGGTCAAATATGCCACCAGACCCAGCATATCATAGCCATGGTAGAAAGCTGAGAAACCAGAAGAAATCCTGGGCTGGGCATGACTGCCCAATCTGAAATGATCAGGCAAAGGAGGACTGGTCCTCCACCACGTCTGGATGCATATGACCTCTGGCTAGGAGGGAGTCCAGCTCTGCTCTAATGAACAAGATCACCGTCTCTGGGGGAGTTTGAATTTGACAGATTGACCATCAGGTTGAACTCCCAGAATGTCTGGATGGACAGATACCTGAACCACTACACTCCCAAGGAGCTTGCAAAGATGAACCAGTCATCAAGGTATTGAAAGACCTCGATGTCTCTGCACCTAAGAAAGGCCATCACGACCGACAGGCACTTAATGAGCACCCCCCACCGGGTGCTGATAACAGGTCGAATAGCATGAGTCTGAACTAATAAAAGGTTTTGCCCACTGGAAAGTGGAGGAATCATCTGTGTGATGGATGGATGCGAGTGTGAAGTACGCATCCTGGAGGTCCCAGGAGAAAAAAAATAACTCCTGCTCCAGGGATAAAACAATCTGGTGCAATGTTATAATGCAAAATGGGAGAATGGGGCAACTCCAGGACAAGATGCTGCAAACCTTATACATTGTATTTGTAGCTCAAGAATGGGGTGTTAGCCCCCTGTCCATTTGGATACCAGAAATTACCAAGACACAAACCCCTTTGAAGTTCAATCTTCTGGAATAAGCTCTAACACATGCAGCTTGAGGAGCTCATGAACCTTGATCCATAGTGTGGGGACAGATCTCAGCAAAAGCAGGTGTTCCAAAGGCACTCAGGCCCAACAAGGGTCTAAGGTCTCAAATTTTAGAGACAAACCAGATATTACCACATCTATGACCCACTTATTTGAAGTAATAGTGGACCACTGTGGCAGGAAATGCAAGTCTGCTCCCAACAGGGAGCTGCAGCAGGGGTCAGGATAGAGAGGAAATGAGGCTCCTCATCCCTTCACTTTTTCCCTTAGAAGCACCCCCCTCAAGGACCAGCCTACGGGGGCACTGCCCTCTCCACCCTACACTGGCCTTGACCTCCCTCCCCTAACTCCACTGAGCTGCCATGCAGTTAATCACCATTGCTGTAGGCTTCTAATTTAGTGGGGAGGGCATTCCACATTTTCTGCCAGGCATCAAAGGAACTTGCCAATGTCAGGGAGTCACAGGGCCAGCCACACAGTGGAAGCTGCAACAATACTTTCCCGAAGTGTATGTGCTTCTATGTGGACTGTGCATACCTCTCTACTTAATCCACTAGGATTCATTTCTTAGGGTATGTCCCATGTCCCCCACAAGCATGTGTGCCAGGCACTGGGCTATCATGTAGCCCATGAAATACAATATCAAACCATTAAATTAAAACTTATTGTACTGAATAGGTTGAAGATGAAACTGGCTTAAAAAAGCAAAGTTGTATAGACCTTGTGGCCAAGGTGGCACTGCTTCTTGGGCTTGTCTGGCAGGATTGTCCAACTCACTCTGCATGGTCTTCTTGTGAACAACATATCTGCTACTAATCTCTACAGTGAAGGATGCTTTGAAAAGTCAGACAGACCATACCTGCGGTCTATATGGTGCAGTGGGGCCTGACAGGAGGCCAAGTGCTGCCACATGGGGTGAGCATTGTGCCCAGAAGAGTAGGAGTAACAGAGAAGATTACTTTCAGTGAGAATATTGTAAGAAAGTGTCCAACAGCTGGTAGGTCTGTATCTTCTGGGTCTCGCTCTCTGATGATATGAGGTTGATGGGACAGACAAAACATCTTAAATCAGAGTGGGGACAGAGGAGTGTCGACTGCTGACATGGAGTACAGATGATCTTTTCCATCTGAGTACCACCACCAACAAAAGATAAGGAAATCTGGACTCTGACCTAGAGTCCTTGGTGAAAGCACCCTCTACTGGCAGAGAAATGAAAGTTACATGATTATTGATCTTCCACAATTTTTTCACCACTGATAGGTCTGGGCCAGAAGCACTAGGACCCCAGAGGAGCAAAACATTTGGCCAGGGAGCAAGCCACAGCTACTGGGCATGGAGCCTGCACACCCCCCTCCCCACGTGGTGCCACGGGCTAGCCAATAACTGTTCCTGGCACCCTCGCCAACCTCAGTTCTCTATGCCAGGACAGAAGCAAAGTGGTGAAAAAAGTAAAGAGAGGGATAAGAATTTCCTAGCCCAAAGGGATAGGGAAAGGATATAGGAAATATGATAAAACAGCCAAATAAAACCTGACTACTGACCTTTGAATAGTGAACAAGGGCATACTAGATGGTACAAAGGAGCAGTGGGGTATGGAACCAGAGCCTCACACCACTAGCCAGACAGGAGATGGACAGTGATCTTAAAAGGCAGTAGCCCTGAAGAATGTGGCTCTAGCAGAAAAGCTATGAGGAGACTGTCCAGAGTTGGGACCCCCTTGCAGTTGAGATGGCACCATATGCCAAAAAAGGAATAAATCAAACAGACTCCTAACAAATAAACAAAAAAACATTCTACCAGATAGAGGATTGACTGAATAGTCAGCAAAATATGCCCCTTTTGTCCCCCATCAGGAAAAGAAAAGGGAATCTCTGGTGACTGTGGCGCTGTAGGGTTGAACAGCACAAAAGGAGTCGAGATGTGTTCATCTCTTCAGCCACCTGGGGGCTTTTATGGCTTTCTCAGCTAATTTTAAATCTATATTTTCAACTGCCAGTGCTGTGAGTTTAGAAGGAAATATTGTAGCCCAGATGGTTTAGATTGCATTGTTAGTTTGAACATCCAGTGTTTGTGTCACCAGACCGTTTTATTCCTTTCACAGCTTTTACTTGTAAATTAAAACTGTGCTTAAAATAGTCAGTATATTGTGAAGGAATATTGTTGCCTAAGACTGTTTAAAACTGCATTACTTAATACAGCATCAAGTGTTGTGTATTCAGCCCTATTATTTTCTTGTTTCTGCTCCGTCTGTACTCTCCTCCCTCCCTTTCAACCTCTTACTGTCTCTTTTTCTCTCCTTCCCCCAGACCCTGTAATTCTCCAACGCTGCCTCTGTAGCTGTTTTGCTCTCTGCATAACAAAGCGCCTTCCAGTGGCACCTGCTCGCAATCTTGCTGTCTGCTAAATCTATGTTCCACGTCACCTAGGTCTTTATTCCCTGCACTGCCCCTTTTTCTAAATCCCCGCCCGTCGATTTAGCCCTCAGCGGTTTGTTTTGTGCCAGGTAGCTTTATCTGTTCTAACTCTGACCTTTCCTCCCTGTCTCCAGGTGCCCTTGACCGGGTGGCCACTCGCTTCCTACAGCAGCAGCAGCTGACTTAGCTGCCGACCGTGCACCACTGTCTGTCCGCCCTAAGAGCACCAGAACTTGGGTAAGCCTGACTTCCTGACCAGAGAACCTTGCTGGACACCGACTGGCTACTCCGCTGCACAGCCTGTGTCTCATTGGCTGCAGCCTCATGGCTTCATCAGCGATTGGTCCTCTTCAATCCTTCTCTCTCTCTCTCTCTCTTTCTCTCCGCTTTCTTGCCAGCTTTTACGGCTTTCTCAGCTAATTTTAAATCTATATTTTCTTCCCACACCACCTGCCCTGACCCCGGCCTCTATTAAATACACTTTTAGCCCCACCTCTCCATGCTTACTGGTCGATGCTGAGTTCCTTCACCACATTTTCTTTTCACCCATCCTCCAACAGGCTATTCCACCTAATAACTCCACTTATCTCCTTGGTGCCTTTATAGAAATCTCCTTGGGTGTACCCCAAGCTATACCTTTCTCCACAAATATATCTAGAGAATCTCATTCTTGTATACCCTCATTATATGGTACCCCACTAGTGTCTTAGTCTTTTTACTCTCCCCCAGGTGTTAGAACCCTAGATCCACATATATCTTGTATACACCAAGCCATATCCTCTTTCCACCAACATTTCTAGAGAGTTGTACCCAGCATACCCTTGTCATATTGTACCCTACTAGAATCGTGGACCTTTTACTTTCCTCCAGGAGATTATTCTTGTATACCTATATTATATTGTACCCCAATAGAGTCCTTGTACTTATTACCGCCCTCCAGGGTTAGAATCCTAGATCCCCAGCTTTCATCTCTTTTTGGGCTCTAGTACAAGATGGGTGTAGGCACAGCACAGTGGATGTTTCTGTGCGTGTCTCTGCTTACATCATGCTGTCTTTATTTGAATTCATCCTCGAAGAATACACCCAGGGATTTGCACTGTGCTGACATTCTGTGCCCTATTGAATACCTTAGCTGTGCCATCTATTCCCCCTTTCTGATTTTGGATCCACATCTGACTTGGCACACTGGTACCCTGGCCAGGATACACTTCTGCGGACATACACCTGTCCCTTCGCTCCGCACACTCTCCATTGTCACTGGTAAGGTCTTACTGCACATAACTCTAAACCTGCTAGGCATCAGTCTTAAGCTTCCTCCATGTCAGTACCATGTCCCCCGCAAACGCGAACGAATCAGAATCATGAAGCTCTTCTTAGGATTAAACAGGAAGCTCCTGCTTCTTCTATTGTTGTGCTCAGGGAATGTTGAACTTAACCCTGGACCCCTATCTGCCATTAAATCATCCGATGACTTATCTAGCCTTAAAGGTCTAAGTTTTATGCATGTTAATGCATGTAGCCTGTTGATAAAAATCGGCTCCATTCAGGCCTGGATCTGCCACACCAGTCCTGATATTTTGGTTGTCACAGAAACGTGGCTCCACCCAGCTGCAGCTAACTTTGAAGTAAATCTTCCTGCCTACTCGCTGTTCCAAGTCGACAGACACTCCAGAGGTGGTGGGGTGGCTATTTATATTAAAGAAAAATTCTCTGTCTCCGTTATTGACTCTACATCTGTCCAAAATGAATTTGAAAGCCTTACCCTTCAGGTTGGGATCTCACCTGGCGTCTCACTTTGTGCGTCAGGCTGCTATAGACCCCCTTCTGCGGGGTTACAGCTTCTGGATCACTTAAGTAAGGTCTTGGGTCACAGATCCTTAGAGTCTATACTACTAGGTGACCTCAATTTAGACTGGTTTTCTAGTGCCTCACCTCCTCTAAAAACACTAGGTGACTCACTTGGATGGACCCTGCTTATCAATGAAACTACCCACCCAAACAAGTTAAACCCTAACAACAGCATTATGCTGGATATTATCCTAGTTAACAAACCTTATTTCTTTACCCATGCTGGTGTCTTTTTCTCTGACATCAGTGATCACCGTTTCATTGCTTGTGTAAGGTGAAATCACACTCCGCCACCTGCTTCTAAATTTTCTACCAAAATATGTCAACGCAACTTTGATCCCGGTGCGTATATTTCTGAGCTGAGCCACTCCATGCGCTGGCAGGACTTTTACCTAGCTAAATCAGTGGTCTCAGCATATGACATTCTCCAAGAAATTGTGTTAGGAGCACTTAATAGGCATGCACCCCTAGTGAAGGTCCAAGTCAGAAACAAATCTTGTCAATGGTTTACAGAGGAGCTGAAGGACGCCCTGCGGAATAGGGACATGCTTTGGAAAATTGCCCAAAAAACTAAAGTCATGAATGTAGGATTTCTTTCAGGAGGGCGAGAAACCTTTGCACCAAGAAGGTCAGAAAAGCAAAGGCTAACTTCTTTTGTTCAAAACTCGATCTTTCGGCCAACTGCCCCTCCAAATTCTGGAGGGTAATTAAGAGTACAGAAGGCCATTCGGCCGGGAATTCCTTGCCTACCAAAATCTTGATAGGTACTACCACACTCACTGATAAACTGTTAATCCTTGATGCCTTCAATAACCATTTTGCTACAGCAGGCCTTGCTTTTGATACTTCCCCCGCCAATAACATTCAATTGCAACTTGGGGTTGATGAGCAAGGCACCTCATTCTCCAGTCTGACCTTCTCACTTCAACCTACATCTCTGAAAGAGGTTGAAGATCTCCTGTTAAAATTGGACGTCAGAAAAAGTGCAGGTGCGACCTCATCAACCCATATTTTCTGAAGATGGGCTATAGGGTCCTAGCCGTGCCTATTACACATCTGTTCAACTTATCCCTGTCGCAAGGTGACCTTCCTCCCATCTGGAAAACGGCATGTCATCCCCTTGTTTAAGTCAGAAGACCCCTGTGACCTCAACAACTATAGGCCGATTTCCCTTCTCCCTATCCTGTCTAAGTTGTTGGAATAAATCGTGAACACCCAGCTCAGGAACCATCTGGAATCGTCAAAGCTCCTTAACCCATTACAATCAGGGTTCAGAGTACAACACAGCACAATTTTCACTTTGGCCAAGGTTCCTAATGATTGGCAGCATGAGCTGGACAATAAGAACTTTGTTTGCACAGTATTCCTGGACCTAAGTAAGGCCTTCGATACCATTGATCATAGTCTGCTCCTCACATCCCTTCAAACTATCGGACTGGATGCTCTTTCTCTCAGATGGTTTGGTAACTACCTCTCAGGCCGTTCAGAGCAAGTAAAAGTGGATGGTGAAGTCTCACCTCTGAAACCCCTTCAGAGGGGCAATCCCCAAGGTTCCATTCTGGGTCCCCTGCTTTTTGCACTTTATATCAACAGAATCAATGCCACCATCAAAAAGACCCATATACACCTATTTGCAGATGATGTAGTGCTTTATTCTAGCAGATCTTCCCCTCAAATGGCATGCTCTGAACTCCAGAATGACTTCAATTGGCTACAGACTCTGCTCCTAAACCAGAAGCTGCTCCTAAATGCCAAGAAAACAAAAGCTATGTTCTTGTCACCCTTTCCTAACTTAGCAAGTCCGGCCGTGACGGGGTTACCCCCCCCCCCAATTACCACTATTCTGGGTGAACAGTTGGAGTATGCATCAAAATTTAAATATTTGGGGGTCTGGCTGGATTCTAGACTCTCCTTCATTGCTCATATAGAAGAGCTGATAAAGAAACTGAGAATGAGATTTGGTCTTTTCTACAGGATAAAAAATCTCCTCCCCAGGGATGCAAAATTTAGGCTAGTCCAGACTACCTTTCTATCCTTAGTAGACTATGCTGACTTCCTCTGCAGCCAGGGTCCTGCAAGTGCTCTTTCCAAACTTGATACACTCTACCATAGAGCTGTAAGGTTTATAACGGGCCTTCCCTATTATATCCATCATTGCTCTCTGTACTTGGCGGTAGGTTGGTCATCCCTTAGCTTTAGACGCCGGAGAACTGTTGCAATCTGGACGTACAAAGTCATCATAAACAAACTGCCAGATTACATCTTGGACTGCTTACCATTCTGCCCAATAAGTAAGTATGCCTTGAGAAGTGCCCCTTACATTTTGCAGAACATTTCCAAGGCCAAATCTCAGATTGGCAGAGCATCTGTTAGTCATGTATGGCTCCTCCTGTGGAACAAGATACAAGAAAACCTAAAAATTAATTATCCCATTAGTATGACAGCTTTCAAATCTTTATATTCACTCCATTTTAAAGAATCTTGTGTCTGCTCCTCCTGACTCTAGGTACTCCCATCCCTTACAGAGCTTCCTGTTCAGTTCTCTGACTCTGTCCCTGCCTCTTCATGATTTTAGGTCACTCTCTGTTGTTAGACTCCATTTATTGTTGTCCCCATGCCTACCTCCTTCACTCCCCTGCCCCCACCTATTCCTCATATCCTCTTACCCATGACTATTCCACCTCTATTTTGTCTGTTTTTCCTCCTACCTCCCTCCCCTCTTGCCTTGAACTCGTCTTCCCTCTATTCACCTCTGGGTGTCACTTGAATATTCTTGCTTGAGCCTACTCTGTACCTACTGTTTTCCTGTATGTTCTGCACTTTGTCTGTGCTGTACAAATTACCTATTTGTAAAATAATGTTATACTCTAATCTACACTTTTTACTTGCATTTGTACTGCCTAAGCCTAATTGTTGTACACAAAATTGTAATTGTATGTTGATCTCGCCAAAATTGTATTCACCTAATTGTTTGTCCCTGGTCCACCTTGAAAATGATCTTGCTCAATAGTGTCCGCCTGGTTAAATAAAGATTTTGATTGATTGATTGACCACCAAGGGTAGTGGGCTAACAGCCCAGCTGACCTGAGAGAGGAAAAAGGGCTTACCAACCAAAAGAGAATAGTCTGGCATAGCCAGAAGAAAAAACATCAGAGAAAACAACTTGTGTGTCCTACAACAAGAAGGATATACGCTGTGTCAGAGCTAGTGGAACCTGATCCAATCCAGTGTGCAGCATTACTCCATAGACAGTGCTAATATCATGTGGAGTTAGACTGGACAGTGCCCAGAGGCACAGAGTGCAGTTAGCAGCTAACAGGGATATACCAAGGGCAGGGAGAAGGACATGAAAGAAAAGGAGGAAGTGAGCTACCTTCTCTCCCCCCCGGCCTTTTTTTGGGGGTTGGTATGAGGGTCCTGAAAAGGAATCCTCTCCCCAGTTTTATAGTTTCTGTTTTTTTACTACTCCATACGAACATACGAAATTTGCCAGCAGATAAAGGCCTAGAGGTCTATCAAGTCTGCTCGAATGTGCAGCTAGCACCCCTTATTCTGCAGCTGCCCCTCCCTTCCTCTTCATTAACCCTCCCTTGTCCTGTCCCATCCTCATTTGAAGCAGTCCACTGTTCTACTGCATACCACTTCTGCAGGTAACGCATTCCACCCAGCCACCACCCTCTCTGTAAAAAAGTGTCTCCTCATCTCCCTCCTGAACCTTCCTCGCTCCAGTCTCATATCATGATCCCTGGTGGCCCTCCCCTCCCTTACTTTGAACAGCCTGTCTGTACCCGTCTTGTTTATTCCTTTCATGTATTTAAAGGTTTTAATCATGTCACCCCTGTCTCTCCTCTCCTCCAGTGAGTACATGTTCAACTCCTTCAACCTCCTTTCATATAAGTCCCCTAGCCCCTTGATCATCTTTGTCGCCCTGCGTTGCACCCCCTCCAGTAACTTAATGTCCCTCTTCAGATACGGACGCCAGTACCGCATGCAGTACTCCAGGTGTGGTCTAAGACCATACAGTGGCAGAATCACCTCCTCCCTCCTCGAGGATATACCCCTTGCAATACAACCCAGCATTTTGTTGGCCTTTGCAGCTGCCTTCCTACATTGTGCAGAGTTGTTCATGACCCTGTAATGAGCACACCAGATCCTTCTCCTCCTCTGTCTGGGCTAGCTGCACTCCCCTAGCTGGTAACTCCTCCTTGGGTTCTTCATCCCAAAATGCAGCACCTTGCACTTTTGGCATTAAACCCCAGATGCCAGGTGTCTGACCAGGTTTCAAGCTTTGCCAGATCATCCTGCAACCCCTGCCATCCCCTAGGTCATCCACCACCGCAACCTTGGTATCATCAGCAAACAGACTGATCTTGCTCTTGATGTCCCATGATATGTCTGCAATGAATATCCCAAACAACACTGGTCCCAACACGAGCCCTGTGGGACACTGCTCGTCACTGCCCTTGGGTGTGAGCTCCCACCCACCACCACCCTCTGTTGCCTTCCCTGCAGCCAGTTTCTACCCATCTCACCAGTTTTGCACCCGCCCCTGTGCCTACTAACTCCTTCCCAGCCTTCCATGTGGCACCAAGTCGAATGCCTTACTGAAGTCCAGATACAGGACATCCACTGCATGGCCCCTGTCCAGTTGCCTAGTTACTCAGTCATAGAACTCGACCAGGTTGGTTTGGCAGGATCTGCCACGTATGAAGCCATGCTGTCTGCTGTCCTGTAGTCCTTTGGCCTCTAGAAGGGCCACCAGCCTCTCCTTTAGGATAGTCTCCATTAGCTTACCCACGATGGATGTGAGGCTCACTGGTCTGTAGTTTCCTGGTTCATCCTGGGGCCACTCTTGTGGAGGGGAACCACATGAGCCATCTTCCAGTCCTGAGGTACACACCCCGAACGTAGTGAGGCATTAAATAGGTCTGCCAAAGGTCCTGCAAGGACCTCTGCCAGCTCCTTCAGTACCCTGGGGTGGATGCCATCTGGGCCTGGCGCCTTGTCCACCCTCAGTGCCTTCAAACCCTCTCGAACTCTGCTCTCCATGATTTCCCCATCTGTCACCACTTCCCACCCTGCTTCTGCCATTTCTCCCACCTTGGGTGTCACCCCCCTCTTCTCTTTAGTAAATACTGAGCAGAAGTACTCATTTAGTGCTTCCACCTTGCTCAGTACCCTGCTTCCACCCAGCCCCTCCTTCCTAATCCTTACTATGTGGTCCTTGGCTCCTTTTCTCCTGATGTACTTAAGAAGTCCTTCTTCCCCTTCTTAATGCCTTGTGCCAGCCTGAGTTCCGTGGATGCTTTGGCTCCCTTTACTGCCCTTGTCACCTCCTTCGATTCTGTCAAGTACTCTCTCTGTCCTTCCCCTCCCTGTTTTCTTATACTTCCTAAAGAGCTCTTTTCCTCCTTACCTTTTCCGACCTCCTTGCTCAACCAGCTCGGTTTCTTAGCCTAGCCTTCTTGCTCTGGGCTTTGCAGCAGGTTTGGTTGCCTCCACTATCCCCAGCTTGGAGCTCCCTCCTCTGGTTAGTATCCATACTAGATTGAATTCTGGCCAGGTACCCTTTTACCACTTCCCCCATCCTCCCAAAGTCAGCCCTCCTGAAGTCCAGCACTCATGTGCCAGATTCCACTCCTTCCCTGCCCATATCTAATGTGAGCCATACTGAGTGGTGGTCACTCCCTGACAGCGGTTCCTCCACTGTAAGTTCTCTCACAAAGTCCCCATTTGCCAGCACAAGGTCAAGGGTATTCCCTAACCTGGTTGGTTCACTGACCATTTGCAGCAGGAAGCTGTCCTGGAAGGCATCCAGCATTACCGGCTCCCTTCTGTTCCTGGTTGTTGGAGTGCTCCAGTCCACTCCTGGCATGTTGAAGTCCCCCACAATCACCCTACCCTTCTCTTGAGTCCTCCTGATCTGTCCCGCTAGTTCCTGTCTAACTCCTCCGTCTGAGATGGTGGCCTGTACACCACTCCCATTCTAAGAATCCTATTCTTGGAATCCTGGATTTGCACCCAAAGTGACTCCGTACTACCCTCCTCCCTTCCTCCCTTACACCTTCAGTCCTTCCTTCACATATGGTGCCACCCCTCCTTTCCCAATCACCCTGTCCCTTGAAATAACCTGTACCCTGGTACAGACAGGTCCCAGTCATTATATTGGGTGGCCCATGTTTCCATGATGGCTGCAATGTCCACCTCCCTCTGCCATGAGAACCTGTAACTCTGCAGTTTTCCTCCCAAGGCTCCTAGCATTAAGGGTAACCACCTTCCACCCTTTCCCCCCTCCCATCTGCCCTCCTTTCCTAGCATCACCAATAGTACTTGCCATTGGTCCTTTGTCACTGTTATGGGGGGTAAGCTCATATGATTTCCCAACCTGTGGTCTCTGCATATCTCTTCCCCAACTGCCACCCCCAACTCCTAGTTTAAATTCCCAACTTCCTCTATATACAATTCCATCCTCTGTTTTAACACTTTCTTTCCCTCCTCACTCAAGTGTAGTCTGTCCTTGGCATAGAGACTACTGTCCTCCCAGGTCCCTCCCCACCCCCAACAGCCCATACCCTTTAGCACAACACCAGGTTCTTAGCCATCCGTTAAATTCCTCTATTCTCAGCTTTCTTGCTGTGCTTGCCTTTGGCACCGGAAGTAACTCGGAAAAAGTTACTGATCTTCCTGCCCCCTCACATAATTGTGCTAGTTCCTCAAACCTCCTCTGGACTATATCTACTGTCTTGTCAGCCAGGTCGTTTGACCCAAGATGTATAATTAAGTGATCCATAGGGAGTGCAACTGGGGAGATGCCTTAGTGCTACGTGATACCAGCCAGAACTATTAGAGTGAGCTGCCCAGAGGCCCTGGCTCTGCTACAGGTGGGGCTGTTGTAATCAATGGTGAAGAGATTCTGGAAGATCAACAGTTGTGATAAGTATGTAATTTCCATATTTTCCAAGAATCAATCTTCACCACTGATTCCCAATGATGGGTAAGAGTACTAAGCTGTCCCTTCTGTCTGAGGGAGGAGCTGGCTCCCCCTGAGAGTAAAACAAACTCTCAGCCCTCTGCATGAGGGAGAACACCTGAGGGCAGGGGCTACTTACAGGTCTAGTGAGACCTGAGACTGGTCAGGGCCAGGCAGGGGCTCATGTGACACAGAAGCAGGAGGGTTCCCTGACGGTTCCCACCTGACCCTAGGGGAAAAGAAATGAACCTCCTGGAAGTACGAGTTAAGCCCCGGATGCTGGGCCAAAGGTGCCAGTCAGGAGAGGCAAAGCCATGCCATCCGCCTGATGCAGACTGCTGTTACTGCCAACCTGGAGGCCATCTCGTTGGCATCGTAAGATGCCCTCAACTGGTGCCAAGCTACCTCTAGGCCCCGGGTCAGAAAGTGTTCCATACAGGTGCTGCGAATCCCACTAGGAGCAGAGACTGTTACTGGAGTGGTTAGCCAAAACTTGCAAAGAATGTCAATAGTAGCGCTCTCACTCATCCACCTCTTAAAGAATTGCTCAGACCGCAAATTGATGGCAATTTCCAATTTATTCAGTGCCTCTTGCAAATTTAACTGACACCCCCTGATGAAGACTCTTTGGAGTTGAAGTGCTGGGGCACAGGTCAAGCTTAGGATCAGCAGTTTGCGCAACACTGCATTTAAATTTGCAAGAGGCATTGAATAAATTGGAAACTGCCTGCAACTTGCAGTCTGAGCAGTTCTTTAAGAGATGGATGAGTGAGCGCTACTGGCATTCCCTGGGTCACAAAGGTCAATGGCCTGCTTTGCACTGTGGCAGTGTAGCTAAGAGTCTGCATAGCTGCAATTGCAGGAGATGGTTGTAAGTTGCTGTACGTTCCTGGTGTACAGAAATGCACATTAGGGCACATGCCAAGAAAAAAATACTTCCTTTCAAGAGTGACCACCTGAGCGGAATCTGCCTCTGGAAGTCAGTTGTGCATGAGGGCGTCATGGACCTGACATGATCTACAGTACTTCAAGCCCTGAGAAGGGGTGACGTGCATCACCAGCAGACCCTGAGGGTGCACGATACCATGTGAGAAGGTCCCTGAAGATGGCTGGGTTGTAGAAGAGATGCCTCCACTGGATGCCTCCTCAAAGGTCTGGGCCATGAAGGAAAGACAGAAGTGTTGAGAGTGGGAACTCAATGAGTCCCAACAGCAGGGCTGCCAGATCGCAACTAGTAAAAGAATGCAGGGCTAGTGCCTGGAGCATCTCCACCAAGAATCCCTGGTAAAAAATGTATTCAGCAGCTGAAGGAAGGTAGACATATGATTCATTGTCCTTTAAGAAGGAGGACACAGATGAAGAAGAGGCACCGCCTGCAGGTATTGTTTGTACTGGGGAGAAGGGCCTGCACTGGTCCCTGTCAGACTCCCTATGCGAGCTCTCTAAGGCACCAATGAAAGCCTGGTGTTGGTCGCAAATTAATGGCCTCTCAGGGCCTATGAATGACAGCATTCTCTCTGGGAAGCGGAGAGACCTGCTAGAGGGGGTTGAGACTCTTGGTCTCAAGGGCCTTTGCCTGGTCTGCTGAACTGCATAGGGGCCTCACCCATGGAGAGGGTCTAGTAGATTCACCCAAAGGGTTACCTCCTATATCTCAGGAGTTACCTGATCAGTGCCCACGTGGGGAACCCCACGTGAGGAGAGTGGAGCAGTACAGGTCTGATCCCGCTTCTCACCAGTGTTGTCCAACAGCTCCGGAAAAATCTTCACCTCAAGGCTGTCATCTGACCTGGAGTTGCTGCTGTCTCTGGCACCAGGCTTAGGACTGGTGACAGCCTCAGAGACAGGGTTCGCCCCATCACCGTGGGTGGCACTGCCCTCAACACCCTGCATGGTGCTGACTTTGATGTCATGCTCAGAGCTATCTCCCTTCTCAGTGTCGTGGGTGACACCAGAGTCAGGGATGGCTTTTGAGACATCATTGTCAGCACCTCACTCACAGGTGACCTCAGGACTGGTATAACTGTCATCATGGCCTTCCTCACTGTGTCCACAGCCATCACCCTCCTTGGTGTCACTACTGACACCACGGATAGTGACATCTGAACTGGTAACAGTATGGACAATAGCCTCAGTGCCGGTCCCTCTCCCAACACCAAGAACAGTGTCAGGAGAGGGCCCAGTGTTGTCCCCAGTGCCACCCACTGTGTTTTCACCATGAACACTGACAACATTACAGGTGATGCCAGAGAATGATGTACAGGCATCCACCGGTGTACACCAAATGTGTAGCTGTGGCTTGCCACCGAGGACGTGTGCTATTCAGGGCAGGCAGACTGTGGAGGGTTTGCAGTGGACCGCACAGGAGTCAGCTGTGCACCAGACCAATCCTCCTGAGTCTCTGACATCTCAGTCTGATGAGATTGAAGAGAACTCTGTATTCCACAGAACCGGAAGTCCCAGGAAGAGGCCCAGGGTAAAGATCTGGTCTTAAACACACACATGTAAGGCCTGGTTCCAAAAGGTGGGTACTGAGCAACCCACCTCAACATACAGTTCTCAAGGGTACGGTGGACCATTAAGAGGCAAGTACTGCATGCATCCATGTCATGCTCCAGTCCAAGACAGGCCTCACAATACTGATACCGGGCTGGCACAGCCACCAGTTTCCCACAGGGGCAATGATGCCTAATGTGTGACTGTCGGACTTTCTTTGATGACTTGCCCCCTTTGTTGTTGGACTTTGGCATTGTGGTAAAATAATAAAGGCAGGTGGCACCACAAATAAAGAAAACATTGTGGTGGCACAGAAAAATAAGTGGTGATGAGGCAAACTGAGGTGCTGCACTCTCATGATGTGCACTTGATCAGGGGATGAACAGAACTGAGCTTGGCGAGGAGCTGGCAATGGTTATTGTCTAGCGTGGCATCACATGGGGATGCACAGACATTATACCCAGTAGCCATGGCTCGCTCCCTGGCCAAAAGCTTTACTCCCAGGGTATCCTGGTGCCTCTAGTAGGAACCAACAGTGAAAATAAGTTTTTGGAATATCAAGGGAGTTTGTATTAATCACTACTGCACAGCTGGCAAAGCAAGAGGTTGGGCCACAGGACAAATGACATAAGCCGGTGCTGGGAGAGGCACCAAGGCCAGGACAGGTCCATCAGCATTGCTAGTGACCCTGACCTGGGAAAAGCGCACTTATAAGCCCAGTGTAGCCAGGCTACTCTCCCATTTGCAGTACGCTCAATGATGGTGGAGGGAGCCAGACGAGGATGCAACCGCTATCTCGAAGGTCCATTACGGATAGAGGCTTGTGGGTCTGGGTGCACCTTTGGAGGAACCCTGGACACTAGCTAAGCTGAACACTTTACCAGAATTGGGATGACTGGCATTGACTGAGCCAGCGGATCACTGACCGGAATCTCAGTCCACCTCAACCCACCCAGGCTGGGATGGGCCATGGTCAGCACCACAGTACAGGACAGTAAAGAATCATCCCTCTTAATGAACCAATTTTGATGGAGGTGAACCATCAGATTGTCCAGTGCCAACACTTTCAGCTGCCTGGATGGCCATGGGTAGGACTATGGGTTCCATGAGCAGAATTTCCTAGCAGGAGCTGTGAAGGAGAAGACCTGTTCCTTCCAGCGGAATAAAGTGCAGTGTGGGCAAAGTCAGAAGACCACATGGTTGGGTGGTAGGAGGAGTCAAGCTTGAAGACTGTTCCGGTGACTGAGCATGCTCAGTGAAAGACTGCTTAAGGATGGATAATGAACTGAATCTAGGTAGGCTAAAGTAAACAGTCCATGTCAATTATAGTATCATGGGAATGAGCTGATGTCACAGGCCTTTTAGGGCTTGAAGGGTCTGAAATTTCTTGGAGCCAAGATTAACATAGGTGTTTAATAAAAAATGGCCAAAAATGTTTAAAATGGAGTGGAAGGGCACTGAATCGGAACTAAATGCAGTTCAAACTAAGAACAGAGCATGATGGCATGGAGTAAGAATGGAAGCAACCGATCATATTTTATTTCTTTAAAATTTCAAACCCAGAAGTCACTGTGAGGTGGAAAAAGCATCTTGTTTTCAGGTGGATCTCGGAAGCAGCAATGTCTTTCCAATTTCATTAGTGGAGAAAAAAAAGGATCCAAGGATTGGAAGGAGTCAGACAAAAGGGGTAGTGGTGCATGCAATGGAAGTGAAATTCTATCGGACAGTTCTGGATGCTAGCTCATTGAGCTAAGATACTTCTGTGTGGCTATGAATGAATCTGCATTGTTACAAAACATTTTCTAATTCCCACGCCATGTTCTGCAAAAGGCAAACTTACACTGAATGTTTATATGACAAACAAAAAATTGACAACCTGACACATTTTGCACATGAATGTGTATTTTAATAAAAATAATTCTGTCAAAATACAACAGAATGCTTTTTCTTCTTTTTTTTAACCATATTTCCAGTACATTTTTTTTATAATTCTTTTTGTTAAAAGGTTTCTCAAAGGTTCATGCTAGTATCGGGTAACTCATTTCACAAATACTAAGCTCAAACTGAACAACCATTGTGCACAACTTGTATGTCCATTTATCTGAAATTAATAACAAAACTAAATGATTATGAGCTTGGAGAGCTGAGATTAATCCTCATCATTGTTGCTGTTGGTAAAAAAAAAAATGTTCCATGCCAGAACTGTACGCATCATACCTGAGTTTTGAGCGACAGAAGAAAAAAAATTAAATTACAATGTATACTTGTTTTACGCTGTATACAAGAAGTTTAAAATATTTATTAGAGCCCTGTCCCTCCCTTCAACAAAATTACTATAGTTCCAGGATGAGCACAATTAGGTACACAAAACTAAAAACTACTTTAGAAACTGAAGAGTTATTCTTAAATAGTGTCACGCAATTTTGCATTTAAACTCTTAAAAAAAAAAAAAAAATTGTTTTCAGTTCAGATTCCCAACCAATGGGAGAACGGCATACGAAATAAAAGCCATGCTTTAGTACAATTCATACCAATTGAGAATAGAGCCCTCCTGTGACTGTCTTTCTAAGTGCCTAGAGTAAAATTAAAACATGATGAAATACAAACTGCAAAGTGATGGTTGTTGTGAGTGCAAACTATAGGCTACCAAGAAATGCAGCATCCTTCAAATGAGACTTCATCAGTCAGGCACAGTGAGCTGGTTCCTATTTTGGGACTGTTAGGAGGGGATTGTTTTTAACATTTTTTTTTTTTTTACAGTTAAGAGTATACTTTGCTACCAATCTTGCATTGCTGGGTAAGTTACAGTGTTCTGCAGGACTCCGTTCTGGAGATGCCTCATCCCAATATTGAGGTCTTACTCAGTGTAAGTTATGCACACAAAGTCAGTGTCTGAATCTATGTATTTGTGTATACACGCACAGTGACTATATCTGTGTACCACACACACACAGCATATATACACACACGCACACACAAAGGAGTGTACTGATGAATTTACGTATGCAAGCACAGTCATGTATTTCTATACACAAGCATACACAGAGTATCCATGTATGCTTATACCACACCAGTGAGGTTAGCCAGATAAATGGTGTTATTTTGTTGATGACATACAGTGCCAGCTATCCCAAATTTCCCCATTACCACAATTTATTGTGGTATGCCAGGTACCTCAGTGCAGTGATGAATTCCCTGTAAATAATGTTAGTGGGGGCGAAGAGAGTGGTGGGGTTCAAAAACATCTGGGACAGGCACAAGGGAATCATAGTGGTATGGAAGGGAGGGCAAGAAATGGCACCATAGATCAGCAGCAGATCTGCAGCAAAAAAAGAATGCTGGAAAAAAAAATGGGCAGACTGAGTGGACCCAGCAGCCCTTATCTGCCGTCACAGTCTGTTTCTATGTTAATGGGAAGTTTACAGCTTTTAACCTTCTCTTTCAGTGACTGCTGCAGAAGTGCACCAGGTAGTGCTGTTTTTAATGCTTAACAACATGTTAGGCACTTTTTCCTTAGGAGGTGGCACGACTGTCCACAAATGTACACTACCGGCCCCAATGTTGTTACAGCTATTCAAAATCTCCCCAGTGTATGTCATTATGGCGGGAGAATGTTGTTAATAATTCAAAATTAACTGGCAGCTTTTATCAATTTGTTTAAGCAGTCTGACTCCATTTATTAGCTGTTCTGTATACCTGATCACAGATTCACCTTGTTTTAATTGAAACCAAATGTTAAAAAAACACACAGGTAACTTCTTTTGTGAAATTTCTAGCGTCGGCTTATGTCTACTGACCACATCCTACTATGATAAACTGATGGCTATGACAGATATTTATGGGAAGAGTTGCTGATTCATAATAATTATAATAATAAAAAGCAGCAGTCAATTGTACCATTTTATTACTTACTTGCTAACTGACCAACAGTTTCCCTACCCTCTTTTAATAGAGTAACTCACAGAGAGACTCCAGTTTCTTTGAATACCATCCAGTCCAATGTAACTGCATAGCAGATAAGATTTTTCTAGTGCTTTAAAAAATAAAAAAAATATAAAACTCACTTTCTTTTAATATTTATTTTACAAAAAAAGTTTGAATCAATATGTTAAAATGGAGGTACAATAATTGGCTGTTCGTAAACTGTGGTCCTAGAAAACACTTGAGATAAGGCAGGAATATGGGAACACAAACAGGGGACTGGACTCCCTGGAGTAACTTGATTTATTTTAGAAGAGATATGCTGCAAGGTTCTAATGTCACACACAGCCCCTCTCCCCATCCTGTGTAAATGAAAGCAAACTCGAGTAAGCTGAAGAGTTTTCGAAAAGTGTGCTGTGTTGTGCTTGAATATCCTGGGGCGGGAAGGGTGACAGTACTAAGCTTAATGCTTTTAGTTAGTTGAGACGCACATCACTTTAATTGCAGCATCTCTTCCAAAACAACTCAACAAATCCAGTTACCCCAGTTTGCTGTCAAACAATCCCATGCACTCCCTATTCTGTGCAAATCTTTTTAACAATTTTTGCATCTACCCAACACTGGTTTCCATCCCTCCTGTGTTACAGTTCATGAGAGAGATTGAGAGAGAGAGTGGGGAAAAGAACTCTTTCATTTGGGCAGAATTTATTTTAGTTCTGTCTACAGCAGGTGCCGAAAGAAGGTTTCATGTAGGCACTGTTACTAATATAAATATTGTCCGCTGAATAATAGTCAAAGGTATTTAACTCGCATTGGACTGGACAGGCATTATACAATATAAAAAGGACCCACATTTTGTGGCTTAAATTGAAGCAGGATATACACACACTGACCAGCAAGAGTTCACCTTTCCAAGTCCTCAATCCGGACATGAGAAACTCCTGGGAATGGCTGGCCTCTGGGTCCCCTTAACCCCCCCAACACACGAATTGCACCAGGGTTCTATGGTAATTGTTTTATTTGAAAATTGGTGACCAGGAAAGGCACATTGAGCTGAGGTGCATTTCTAGGTGCAACGCAAGGGAAAGAGTATAGGGGATACGAAATACATAGCACAGACACAGTCCACAGTTACAATCAAGAGCAATCACAGAACACAAATTAATTACAGGAGTAAGTGCAAAATACAGTCAAGACAGAAGCAGCAAAATATGGCATTTCAGACACCCCTACACTGGAGTAACAGGCAAATGCAAGGGGGACAGACAAGTAGAGGGAAAAACAGGGGAGGGCAGGGGTAAGGAGTTTCAGCTAATACCTGAGGGAGCCAGGGGAGGCAGTGAAGCACAGGGAAGAGGGCAGTTGGTTCCAAAGTGATGGGAGACAAAAGGAAAATGTTGACTGTCCAGCAGAGGAACAGGGATGAGGAATGGTGAAGGTGTGAGGATCCTTAGAGCTAAGGAAGCAAGAGAGAGAGGAGTGACAAGAGGTAAGAAAGAAGGGACCTAAACCAGCATTTGAATATGAATGAGGCACAGTGGATCTGGCAATGTGAAAGTACTGGGAGAATGGCTAAAGAGGAATAACATTAGCAATGATGAGTGCGAGAGTTGCTAACAAAGCAGCAGAAGGAATAGCAAAGGGTGTCTAGTCTGGCAGGGGGGGCTGAGGGAGCGGTATCATAGACCATGTCCACATAGTCAAAGACCAGGAGCACCATTCTGGTGACAAACTCATGGCGGTCCTGCAGAGACAGAGAATCTTCACTGTGGTACAAGGCTCCAAGTTTAGGGTGCAGCTTGGCATGGATGACATTGATTTGGGCACCAAGAGTCAAGATCTTACTTCGAGAGGGTTCCTGCAGTAAGTCTTCACATATAGGACTGCGCCCCCTGGAGTCCGGTTCCAACGGCAAACTTGTAGATAGCAATCATCAGCAGGGACCGCCCCCGACGTCAGGCAACATGACGTCAGCCTGGCTATAAAAGGGGCGGTCCTGCACCTGCTCTCCAGTTCTTTCCTGCCGTCGCCTCAGTTCGTTCGGTCATGAGTTAGAACAGCGATCTAACGCACGCGCGTCAGTCAAAGTTTTTCTTCACCACAATAATCATTTTCTCAATTATCCTGCACGGGGACAACCATTCCCGCTGCCTCTTGTGCCTAGGCCCCAAGAACAACTCTGAGGAGTGCACTATCTGCCAGGCCTTCAACCAGGCAACTAGGACCAGGTGCAAGTGGACCCTTGAGGCCCACCTCCTTACCCGACGACTGGCATCGATGGAAAAGGAGCTCCAGGAGTTGGGGGAAAGGTCGTTGTCACTGGCCCTGAGGAAAAAGAAGAGTAAGGGGAAGCGCCGGGACAGGAGTCCGTCGCCACACGGAAGGTCTCCAAAAACTCTGAGTACTACTTCTTAGTACCCCGTCCGCCTCTTTAGGCTGGGCACCTTCTCCCCCTCCTCCCAAGGTGAGTGGGCAGCCGGGGGTCACCCCTCTCAAGGTCTCTGTTCAGTCTCCACGGCCCCTACCGATAAGCCTAGTGGTGGTCTCCCGACCTCCTCTAGCCCGGTTAGGTCCGATCAGTCGGACGGCGGACCCTCCGTTGCCTGCCTGGACCCCTCCACTCTCCCATCGGACTCCAGTTTGGCCCCCAACATCGGACAGAGTGAGCTGTCATCCCACCGGGTTCTTCACCCTAGGGATTTGCCACCAGATTCTGTTTTCTCCCTACCATCAGAATCGCTTTTTGACCTTTTATTGGGGTCCCTCCCAGAACTACCCCCTTCGCCAGGTCTTTTGCCGCCTCCAGACAGGAGTCAGTCACCGGCTGGGGATCCATCCATGAAGCCTCCTCCTCCCTTGGGACCTTCGGAGGCCCTTCCGGATCCCGCACAAGCTAGTGGCTGTTTGACACCTCCTCTGGTAGGTCCAGATCCTTCAGGCGGTTTCCCGGAGCCAGACCCCCATGTTCCACCACCAGGCGGCCCGCCATCGGCTCCTCAGTACCTGACGCCAGGTCACATGCCTCTGACACCAGGATACCCGATGCCGGGATATCCTGGGTACTCATTATTCTCCAGGATTGCCAGGTTATCAGTACCCTTCATGGCAATACCCGCAGTACCCAAGCTACCCGGGCTTCCAGCCTCCTCCTCCTCCACCTCCGGTGCCAGACCGCGCGTCGGCTCCTTCATGGTGGCAGGATGCCAGAACCCAGCTCCTCACAGAGATTAGGCAGTCCATGGGGGACATTCCCCTGCCTAGGGCCCCCCCCTCCACCACCTCCCTCTGGACAGGTATTGGGTGCTCTAAATGTAGGATCATCTGGGGTAGACCCTTCCATCCCCAGCGGTTCTGAGCCCTCCAACATGAACTCTGATTCCGATCCTTCGGACCCTCGGTCCCCTGTCAAGGTACCTCCCAAGGAGTCCCCAAAATCTCCTCTTGAGGATCCTGCCTTTGGAGACCTCTTACGTACCATTCAGGCAGCAGAAGGCTGGCCTTCTAAAGAGGTGGATCCCCAGAGTAAGAGACTGGTGGAACACCTTGATCTAACCACCACAGATCCCCTTCCCATCCCCCCTTGGATGGGCCCTCACAAGGATCTGGTGACCATGGTATGGCAGCAGCCATTGTCCATCCCTGCAGTCTCCAGAAAGGCGGATCATGCCTACTATCCCCCGGAAGGGATTCAACACCTCAACACATCCTAAGGCTGACTCAATGGTTATCACTGCCGCTCATGACCGGTCAGCCCAACCAAAACATCTGAGCTCCTCGCCTCCTGACAAGGACTCTCGGCAGTTGGACTAGTTTGGACAGAAGATTTATTCCTCTTCCTCTTGTGCCATACGCTCCCTCAACTATTTCTCGCACATGGTTGCATTCCAGAAGGCATCTCTATCCGAGCTGGAAAGGGACCTTCAGGAGGTCCAGGATGAGACTCTCCGGAAAAAGTTACTGGACAAGGTCAGAATGGGAAAGTCCTCTTGCTGTCATGTTTTGTGTGCAACGTATGACTCTGTGGACTCAGTGGCTAGAGCGGCTGCCATGGGGATCTGCCTCCACCGCCTTTCTTAGCTCAGGATAGCAGGTTTGGCACAAGACGTCCAGTCCTCCCTTTTGGACACCCCTTTTAGTGGTTCCTTCCTCTTAGGTGGTGATGCCAAAGATATTATTACCAGGCTGCAGGAGAGTGGATGCTCCCTTCGGGATGTATGCTCAATGTACCGGACGGGGCAGAAAAAGCAGCCTTTTCATTGCCAAAGGAGATGGAATAAAAACCAGGGTAAACATCAGGGCAAATGACGAGCCCCTGGTTCTGGAGCCCAAACCCCCCAGGCCAAGTTCCACAAGCCGGCTTCCGGAGTAAAAGCTCCCCTCCCCTCAGTGTCCTGACTCCTTTTCCCCCTTCCACTAGTCATGGAGGAACCGGTGGGAGGGAGGATTGGCCTCCACCTGGAGGAGTGGAGGTTCATCACTGCAGAATCTTGGGTGTTACAACTCACCCAGCGAGGTCACTCGATAGAATTTTCTGAGATTCCCTTCCCTCACCCTCCGGGACAGTCTTTTTACCCAAGGGATCAGATCCCAATCATCTCCCAAGAAATCCAGGCCCTTCTGTTAAAAGAGGCCATAGAACCAGTCCCTCAAAACCAGCTAGGAAGGGGATTTTACTTCTACTTCTTCCTAGTTCCAAAGAAGACGGGTGATCTGAGACCGATCCTGGACCTCAACATGCTCAACCTTTCTGCTGAGTACAAGAGGTTTCCCATGTTGACCTTTCAGGGGCTTCTTCCCCTGCTCCTGATAAATTCTTGGCTGTGCTCCCTGGATATGCAGGATGCCTACCTGCACATCTCTATCCTCCCGACCCACCGCCACTTTCTCTGTTTTACTTTTCTGGAGAACCATTTTCAGTTCCGAGCAGTCCCCTTTGGCCTTTCCTCAGCCTCTCGGGTGTTCACAGAGTGTTTAGCAGTGGTTGCGGCTTTTCTTTGCCGCCAGGGCATTTACGTTTTCCCGTACCTGGACGACTGGCTCCTCGCAGCACCCTCTCCATACAGCCTGAAAGAAGCTCTCTCTTTCACTTTGAGCTTGTTTACTCTTCTGGGTGTCATGGTCAATCTGTCCAAATCCCAGCTAGTCCCATCTCAATGGCTCCAATTTATTGGAGCAGTACTAGACACAGTTCAGAGCAAGGCTTTTCTGCCATCGGATCAAGCTGAGACTCTAGTTGCTCGAGCCACTCTCGTGGCCCAGGCTCAGTGGATCCCAACACATGCCATGCTTCGTCTCTTAGGACTGATGGCAGTGGCCATTTCCACAGTGCCCCTGGCCAGACTTCACATGAGGGTCACCAAATGGTCTCTTCAAGTCCAATGGGATCATGATCTCCAACAGCCTACAGAGCAATCTTCGCTGGTGGCAAGATCTCTCCAATCTTTCAAGGGGAGCCCCTTCCATTCCCCTGTCCCAACCCAAATCCTAACCACGGATGCCTCAGACTCAGGCTAGGAAGCCCATCTGGGGATGCACAAGACACAGGAGTCTTGGTCTGACCAGGAGCTTCTGCTCCACATCAACGTTCTGGAGACCAGGACAGTTCTGTATGCCCTCCAGGTGTTCCAGTCACTTCTGGTACTGGGATCACTTCTTATCCAGACAGACAACATATCCACTGTCTGGTACCTCAACAAACAGGGAGGAACTCGCTCGTACCCTCTCTGCAGAGAAGCAATGAGGTTCTGGTACTGGGCAATTTAGCACAGCCTTTTCTTGACAGCAGTCCACATTCCAGGCATAAGCAACGTTCTGGCGGACAGTCTCAGACAATCAGTAGCCAGGGCTCACAAATGGGAGCTAAAGCTAGAGGTGGTTGAAGACCTCTTTCTTTGATGGGGTCATCCATAGATCTGTTCGCCTCCTCATTCAATGCAAAACCACCCAGCTTTTACTCGCTCGTTCCCAGGCATGGTGCTTTTTGGCGAGATGCTCTCTCTCTCTCTCGAACAGGGAGGTTTCTTCATGCTTTTCCTCCCTTTCCTCTCATTCAGAAGGTTCTGGTGAAACTTCAGGAGGAAGAAGCACATTTGATTCTAATTGCTTCTCTCTGTCCATGCCAGATTTGGTATCCTCTTTTGCAACAACTGGCACTGGAACCTCCGGTTCCATTACCATTATCCCATGACCTTCTGACTCAGGAGCAGGGCACCCTGGTGCACCCGAGCCTTCAGTCTCTCCACCTTAATGCGTGGCAGCTATGGGCATAGCAGTTTCCCGCTATGGTGTATCTTCACAGGTTGCACATATCTTGGTTGAAGCCAGAAAACGTTCTACCAGATTCACTTACGCCATGAAGTGGAAAAGATGCTTGATCTGGGCCCTAGCAAGATGCTGGGATCCCTTTTTGTGCTCGGCAGCCCAGGTGTTAGAGTACCTCACACATTTATCAGAGACTGGCCTTAGTTACTCTTCCATTAAGGTTCATCTCTCTGCGGTGTCGGCCTACCACCTCCCAGTGGAGGGCAAAACCTTGGCTCAGCTGGAGGTTGCAAAAACTTTTCCGAAAGGCATCCTCCACCTGAAAGCTCCGATCCGGAATCCCTGTCCCCCCGAGACCTGAATTTTATGCTGGAAAAGCTGACCTTACCTCCTTTTGAACCAGCTTCTAGCTGCGACATGCTCTTCCTTTCCTGGAAGGCTTTGTTTCTAGTCGCAGTCACTTCCGCCAGAAGGGTTTCCGAACTTCAGGCGTTCGTCTGTAAGGAACCCTATTTAATTTTTCATAGGGACAGAGTAGTCCTTCGGACTAACCCTTCATTTCTTCCCAAGGTAGTTTCAGAAACCACTCAGAGTGTAGAACTGTCTGTCTACTATCCCCATCATTCTAACAGGGGGGAATACCCAACCTGTTGCACACTCTGGATGTGCACAGGATTCTGAGATACTACACAAACCGGACTAAAGAGGTTCGTAAATCCAATCTGCTCTTTGTAGTCTTTGCTCCCCAGTGCCAGAACAAGGCCATTTCCAAACAGACAATTTCTAGATGGTTGGCTAACTGCATCCACTTCACTTACCAAAAACACGGGAAGTCCCTTCTGGGGGCAGTTAAGGGTCATTCCACCAGAAGAGTCGCAACTTCTACTGCCTTTTTCAGGAATGTGTCTACTGCAGAAATCTGTGCAGCGGCCACGTGGTCATCTGTTTACATGTTCACTAAGCATTACAGTCTGGACATTGCCTCTAGACACAGAACTGGCTTTGGCCTTGCAGTTTTACAAGGCCTCCTGTCATACTTTCCTGTTGGCGACTTCTCCTCCTCCTCCTCCCGGATGTACCTCCGTAGTATTTCTTTTGGGACTGCTTGGTATTCAGTCCTATATGTGAAGACCTACTGCAGAAACCCTCTCGAAGTAAGATATTGCAGTTATATAAGAACTTACCGTAACGGTAGATCTTCGAGAGAGGTTCCTGCAGTAGGTCTAGCTTCCCACCCATCTTCCCCTTACTCCTGGAAAGTTTTCTTCATTTTCATCCTGCCTAGCCCTTGGGTCTAGAGAGGAAGCATGGTCCTGTGAGTTTTTCACTCCTACTTTTTCTACTTACTTTTCTGTAGGTCTCCGGTGGAAAAGAACTGGACAGCAGGTGCGGAACCGCCCCTTTTATCGCCAGGCTGACTTCACGTCACCTGACGTCAGGGGCGGTCCCTGCTGATGATTGCTATCTACAAGTTTGCCGTTGGAACCTGACACCAGGGGGCGCAGTCCTATATGTGAAGACCTACTGCAGGAACCTCTCTCAAAGATCTACTGTTACGGTAAATTCTTACATAACTGCAATTTTGCTGTCTAGCCACACACAACAGTACCTGAAGGACTGAACCACTTCTGGGGGGGGTGCCATCCAAGGTGGAGCAGATTGGCAGAGTTGGGAATCTAGCCAATTTCTGGCTATTTATTTGTGTTGACCCAGAGCTGATTTGATTGGAACCAGCATAGGACACTGTGGAAGTCATGCTGGAGCAGACATGAAAATTATGTACCTACCGTAATTCTTGATCTTCTTGTATATCTTCACCATTCATCACTGGTGGGTATATGCCAGAAGTGCTATGACCCCGCGGGAGCTATTAGCTTACAAATTTTTTGTTTGGGGGAGGAGTTGGCGCCAAGGCTGGTGCCACCATCGAGGACGACGCACAGCATGATGCTCGAGCGTTAGCCAGTAGCTGATGCCAGCTCCTCCCCAACCTCAGTTCTTTCTGCCACAGAGAGTTTAATTAGTAATAGAGAAAAGAAGGGAGGGTGGGGCAAGGGAGCCCGAGAGACAGGAAAAGATATAAATAGAAAGGAGAAAAAGCCGACAAAGAAGGAGAGGGAAGGCTGCTCGAGAGTGTGGCATGGGGGGGAACCACTGGGCAGTCCTAGGGATTAGAGAAGTGGGAAGGATTAGGAAGAAGAAGAAGAAGGGATAGCAAAGAGATTAGAGCCCCTTTAACAACCCACCCTCTTCAAAGAAGGAGAGTCTGGGCTGCCTCCACCCCAACATTCACAGAAACTCTTTAAAGGAAAAATCGGCCTGTCTTGAAGAAAGAGACCGGGCTGAACAGGGCTAAGCTAGCCCAAAAAAACTGATCTCAAGGAGGAGCAGGAGGATCCTGACCAAGCCCCTAGAGGATAGGTTGCTAGAGTCCCCGGAGATGTCCTAGGGCACTGGAGCAGGGACAGGATCCACCCCAGGATGAAGGACCTCTTAATAGAATTTTACATCCAAGAGATGTTATTTTTGAACTGATCCCTAGCAGGGCAAGGGAGAAGGATCCTGGAGGGAGAGGCACTGTCTTAGGACAATCAAAAGATTCATGGAAAAAAGGGGGGGAACCTTGGGTTTTCCACTTCCTCCTTTTTTTTCCAGATCAAGATGCCTGAGGGACCAAACTCATCTTGGAACAAGACAGAGAGAGAGAGAGAGAGAGAGAAAGAAAAGATCTGAGGAGCCCCCCTCACTATAAGGCAAGAAGATCCCATTTGACCTCCCCTCCAAGGAGAAGAGCTCCCAAAGGAGCAGAGACGGTAAGCAGGGCTTACCCAAAAAGGGCCCCAAAGAGGAGAGAGCAAGCAGGGAGGAGGTACTGCTCAGAGGTTGAGGCACCAGAGGGGAAGGTGGGTGGGAAGCGGTGATGAATGGTGAAGATATACAAGAAGATCAAGAATTAAGGTAGGTACATAATTTTCACATATTCCTGTATGTATCTTCACCATTCATCACTGGTGGGTGAGTACCAAGACCCCCAAAGGGGACCTGGCACATCCCTGAAGGTAGACCTTCCCTCAGCTCTCTGTGGGGGAAGACCACAGGGGGAGAAGCCCCTTACGGGCCTGGAGAGGCCCAAAACTGGTAAGGGTGAGATGGAGACTCCCAAGACCTGGGAGAAGGAAGGCTCCCCACCAATTCCTGTTTCAACCTACGGGAGAAAAAAATGGGCTCCTTGGAAAAGGGAGGCAATCACCCTATGCCAGGCCAAGGGTGACAACATGGAAAGGCGACGCCATGCTGCCCATCTAACACAGGGACTGCAGATCCTGCCAACTTAGATGCTATCTCATTAGTGTCATGAGATGCCTCACTAGCTGTAGGCTAGAAGCAGAAAGATAGATGGCCTGCCTGGTTGCCTCCATGTCAGGCAAAGAGGCTAGGAGCTGTCCCAGCACCATCCACAAGTGTCTAGAATAGACAGCCATATGATGGCCTGTGGCACTCAGATACATAAAAGGAGATGCGCCAAGGAAAAAATCCTTCTCCCCCAGTGGTCAAAACTCAGCCGAGTCAGACTCTGGGGGGCGGTTGTGTCTCAGGTTACGATGCCCAGAAGGGGTATCCAGCAACTCTATCCCAGAAGTGGGATGAGGCATGGAGCCTGGAGACCCCAAGAGTGCATGATACCTGCACTGGCAGTCCCTTGGAGCAGGAGAAGGGCTAGCTGGAGACTGCCAAACCTGAGGGGACACTTCCTGAAAAGGAATAGGCCATGGAGGAATGACAATATTCTCCGAAGCAAACTCTCCCAAGACAGCAAGGATCGTGGCCTTTGAGAGGGGAAATGTGGAGTTCCTCTATCAACCTCAACAAGAACCACCGAAAGCTGGTGGTATCGGCGTCTGAGGACAAGTGGACCAAGGCATCTTCTTCCTCAGGAGAGGAAGACGAGGAGGCAGAGGAGCCTGGTTCAGGAGAGGGTGCAGTATGGGGTTGTGGTCTAAAAATGACCTGGTTCAGAGCTCTAAGGCAGCAAGGAAAAACTGCAGCCAAACCCCTGAAATGATCCCATGACAAAGGCCTCGTAGGGCCCAAAATGCCCAGAAGAGCAGACAGTCTGGGCAGAGGATGTGAATGAGGAGGAGGAAAAGAAGACTGGCAAATCAGAGGAAGATCCCTACTAGGACTTCTGGAACACTCGTGTGACCCCTCTGGGAGGGTGGGGCTATGCAACAAGCCACAGGAGTTCACACAACCATGCCAGTGCGGCCTGAGTGGTGCCCTAAAGAAGAAGCCCCTAAGTGAGGAGATCAGGGCCGGTCTGGCCCTTGCGGGCGGCCACTAACCCCACCAGATGCAGGCCATCCCCACTGAGAAGAGCGAAAATGCAAGGGATCAGCACTGTGGTTCCCACCAGAGCCACCAGCAGTTCTAACAGAAGACCCCCAGGCCATCCCAGGTGCTCTCAAGCCCACCCTTTCAGAAAAGAACCTGCCCCTCGTCTGTCCCAGTTGCACTGAGGGGGATAAACCCGGAGGAGCCACAGGGGTCTGTGAACCTGCCCTAGCAATCTCCAGGTTAACCCTTAGCAAGGGAACAGGGGATGCACCGCTCCCCATTTCAATGCCAGAGTTGGCCCCTACCGAGGTGCTGACCTCCGACTCGGCATCAGGAGTGGTGCCGCTCACAGACCCAGAACCATCCTCTGCCCCTGCTCCATCACTGGCGCCGGCCCTCCCCATGGTGCCAGGGACAGCACTACCCCACTCCATGGTTCTGGAGGTGATGCTGGCAGAAGGGATGGCACCGGAGATGGTGCAGCAAGAATCCTGGGCGCAGCAAGTGGCATCAGCGGATTCAGAGATGGTGGCCCTAGAGACAGAGCCAGACAGAGGACAAAAAAATCCTCAAAGCCATGCTGCTAGGCCTTGTAGAGAGGCAATGCCCTTCAGAACCCGAGAGCTCCTCAAAGGGTGGTGACCACTCCGGGTCAGAGCCCTCCTCCTCCTCCAAAGAGGAAGAAAGCAGGGAGACCTGGAGAGAGGCCACCCCTCGCACCCTACTAAGGATGGAGCCACTCATGGCACTGAACAAAGGCTGTGCTGCACCTTCAGCACTGCCCTGCTCACCGGCTCCAGAAATGGAACCAGGAGGAAGAGCGGAGCCGGAGGACGGAGTCGAGAACACCACTGGTATGGATCCAGCGTGTAGCTCCGACCACAACATGGGGGCTGCTCTTGGCTACGAGGAGGCCAACGACCAAGAGGGATTCTCAGCCGACCCCCCCAGAAGAGGCCAATTGTCCTCCCGACCCCTCTAGCGAATTGGAGACACCAGCGAAGCCAGTGTCATGGATGGCTTGTGGCCATCCAGTACTTATACTAGCAGAGGAGGGTGACCCGGTGGAAGGGTCAAGTGATCTCAACTTAGTGTTCCAGGACCGACGGTGCCCTCCAAAGGTAGGAGGTTTCTGACCCACCTTTAACGTGCACATTTCGAGGACACAGCGGTCCATGGAGAAGCATGTGTCATAGTTGTGCATGTTGTGCTGTGGACCCAGGCAAGAAAGACATCGATCGTGATGGTCCGTAATGGACATAGACTTGCCACAGGGGCACCGACACATAGAAGCATGTCCCACCTTGGATTTTGATTTAGGCCCCGGACCAGACATGATCGATCACAAAAAAGAATAAAAACAAAGAAACAGACTCGATGCTGTAGAAAAAAATGCAATAAAAATAAATAAAGAATAGTCTCACCTGTTAGAAGAAGTCTATGGCGTTGAGTACGACAGAACTTCAGTGGCGTCAAACTAACAAACTATGCAGCTGTCTTCAGCTCCCACGAGGTGCACTCTTGATGGCGGGAAGAACAGAACTGAGGTGGGGGAGGAGCTGGTGTCAGTCACTGGCTAACGCTCAAGCATCACGCTGTGCATCGTCCTCGAGGGCAGCACCAACTACTACTCCTCCAAACAAAAAATGTGTAAGTTAATAGCTCCCGCGGGGTCATAGCACCTCTGGCGTATACCCACCAGTGATGAATGGTGAAGATAATACAGGAAGATCTTCCACAGCAGTGGTAGAGATGCCAGAGGGGTATATGACTGTGTCATCTGCATACATGTGTATATCCCAGTTGGCACAAGCCAAGGGGAGGTTGTTGAAGAAAATGGAGAAGAGGATGGGTCCCAGGATGGAGCCCTATGGGACCCCGTGCCTGGATGGGAAGTGGAGCTGACAGGGCACTACCAACCCGTATGGAGCACAGACGGCCCCAACAGGTAAGAATGGACCCAGTCAACAGGAGCAGAGAGGCCAGCAGAACTCAGCCAATCCAAAAGGAGTGGGTGGGACACATAGTCAAAGGTCTTGGCCAGATCTACATCCCTGAAAAGACAGAATCAGTTATATGCAACAGGAAAAGGAGATGTGGAGTGATGCTTCACAAAGCGAGACTGGAATGGGGAGAGGAAACTGGTGCAAGATAGGAAATTGAAGAATCTGTTGTAGAGTCCAGTGGAGTAAGTAAAATAACACCTGATGAGAAACTATAATATAAGTGACATATAATAATTGAGTAATAAATAATTCTCTCACCTCGACTCATACTGTACCCAAAGGGTGGGGTGACTAGCTTTTTGTGCCAGTTAATATTATCTTCATGTCTGTTTTGCATTGTCAAACTAATCTGAAACACACTAGAGCTAGTGTTACAGCCACAGCAGCAAAGCATTTGGTAAAGACATGCAGTATCACTAAAAGCCCAAGAGCCAAGAAATAGAGTTGGTAATGCTGCCCCTTCCAGGTAAAACCTGATGAATCCCCGTGGCACCTCCTGAAGCTGATGTGCAGGTCCTGCATATCTACAGTACACAGACACTCCCCGACAGGAGAGGAAGTCTAGAGACAGCACATGGAATTTTTTGTATGCCACATGTTCACTGAGCCCTGTGAGATCCATGATAGACGAGAAGTCCCCGGTTTTCTTGGGCACCAGGAAGTACCTGCAGTAGAACCCCTCGTTCACTTTCTAGAGGGGAAATGGGATCAATGGCCTTTTTGCACAGTAATGCTTGTACCTCTTCCTTCCATACAATTAAATGATCAAGGGAGTAGTGGCAGAACTTTGATGGTGTCACTGGGGTCTGTGACACTAATTCCTTTGTGCTGGACAATGTCCAGGACTCATCTGTCCATGGTTACTGCAGGAGCAGATAGTTCTGCGCCCCCCCTCCAGGTCCCAAACTGGGAGGGGGATCAGGTTAAGGGGGTAGGGAGTCAGAAGGGAGGGGAGTGGTGGCTGAGGGGCCCCTTTCCCAAGTCCTTTGGAGGCTTTACAGAGGGCCACTCTGAACTGCTGCTACTAGGGGGCATAACTCCATCCCTGACAATGCGGTGGGTAGTTGCAAAAGCTTCTATGAAAGGAGCCCCTGTCATGGTCCTGTTGGGGTTTATTTGGCATCAAGGATCAAACTGCTTGTACAGATTTCGTAGGAGGTCTTAAGTTCATTGAGAATAACTTCAACCTCCAGCCCAAAGAGCTCTGTGCCCTTAAAAGGGGCATTCAGGACAGACTGTAGCATATCCTAGGCAACACCTGCAAACCAGAACCAGGAGTGACATTGTAAGCAAATGTCAGAGGCAGCCACCCTCGCTGAAGCATCGGAGGCATCACATATGAGTCTCAGGAGATGTTTAATAGCATCAGAGCCCCAAGACATATAGGGGAGGGCTTCTGCCTTTGAAGTCCCATCAGACATACTGTGAACAATGCGACTGAATTCTCTCCACATGCAGATCCAATATTTGATATTCTTGGAATTATCAATGCACAAGCTACGGAAGGCTGAGGCAAAAGTGTACTTCCCATGATGTCCAGCTTTCTGGACTCCTTGTCAGGAGGTCCGCTGCTCATCCCCTGGGGGGCTCGGGACCTGTCATGTGTAGCAATGATTAACATCAAATCAGTTTCTGGTTGGGTAAAATAATATTTCATAGCTGTAGGAACCAGATACTACTCATCGGCCTTCCTATCGACAGTGGTCAAAGTACTGGCCCTGTGCCAGGCAGTCAGGATAGTGTCTTCCAGTGAAGTCTGAACAAGAGGGATGACCATGGAGAAGGCACTTCCCACCTCCAGAAAATTCGACAGATCTTTAGAAAAATCTTCTTTCTGAAAGGAAAAATTTAAAGTCTCCTGGATCTGCCTCACTCGTGTTTGGAAGACAGGGTCCTCAGGTGGAATACAGGGCCTGTATAAAACTGTATTCTTAATGCCTGAGGACACAGTGGAGCCAGCTGAATCTTCTACCCCGAGTGTGGAGAAGATCAGGGTTCTCTTCCCCACAATCCTCCTCCTCTTCCAGGAAAGTCAGGATTGTACACTTTTACCTCCTCTTCCCCTGGGGAGGGGGCTGGAGTATCACAGGCCTTGGAAGTGGGGTCTGAGGAGGCACAGCAGGTCCAGATGGTGATACTAGAGAAAGTGGCTCAGAAACAACTTAAGGCACAGAAGGCAGCAATCTCTCTGTTTTTGCTACTGAATGTCGAACCACACAATCTTGACACCCACCAGCTCGAGATCAACATCCCGATGCTGCAGTAACCCGACGGTGTACCATCCCAACGATGATAAACCTAACAGTGGACTAAAGCCAGGTTTCTTGTCTATCAGGGGCTACACCCCCCCCCCTCAAAATAATGATTACCAACCCCGAGTCCTGGCAAACTCCATTGTCGGGCTTACCGTTGTCAGAATGTTACACCATTGGGTCAGTGCAGCATCAGAATGTTGGTCTCGAGCTGGTTAATGTCGAGATTGTGCGTTTCAGTATCCTGTAGTGATACCATCTCTTTATCAAATCATGGAATTCCTTGTCAATGTAGTTTTAAAAGTACACGTAGAAAGCTGTGGCACCTTGGGTACTGGATCTGAGACTTTTTCTGGCTGGGTTTCTGGCCTTGCAGTTTGTGGATGAAGGTGAACCTGCCTGTTTCATCAGTGCACTGACTAAATCTTTGGACTTACCATCCCATTTTGAGTATGGGGATCTGGAACACTTATGGGTGGGGGAGCCATGTTGACTCACCAATGACGAGCTGCATGACTGGTGGCTCTCTGTCAACAACAGAGCACAATTCAACTGGGTGGCTGACTTATGGAGGGAATTCAATGTACCCCCTTCTCCATCACTGACAATTGTTTACTAGGCTACGGAATCGGTGACTTGGCAGGCAATGCAGCAGCTGTGTCCATCTTCTCTAATAAATGCTCCGTTTTTGCCTGCGTCTCTGTGTAGCCTTGTTGAAATCCTGGCAGATGTTGCAGTTTTTGATGATGAGGGCTAAGCCCAAACAGCATACAAACAGTCTGTCTGTGTCTTCATCATCTATCTGCTTTCCGCACCAAAAAATGGTGAAAAAGCACTCTGCTCTGCAAAGACATAAACCAGCGAATGAAATTTTCCAAAGGAGTTTGCTGCCAGAGAAAAATAAATTCTGTCAGAAAAACAATGACTGAAAAACAGCTTCCACTGATTTGACATTCACTCACTTGATGGTAGGAGGAAAAAGTACTTAGGTGGTTGGGGCCCTCCCATGTTACAGGCCCACTCACGTTACACAGGTGATGCTGCGCACTGCCGACGTGCTTGAAGGCAAGTCAGTGTGGGTGGCCTTGTCTTACAAAACCTTCCTACGAGATCCTGATGCCAGAGACTTGCAGTCTAAATATTATGTATCTACATAGGAATCTTCAAGAAGATTGATTACATCACAATGGAGCTATGAGGCATTCTAACCAGAGCAGTAAAACTTCAGTAACATATTTATTAACAGTTGCAGCTCCAAAAAAAGATTTTAGAATATGTTCTACATTTTAAACATGCTGTATTTAACATCGGGTCCCATGTTCTGCTTTCCCCCATGCACTTGTACTTACCTCAATACGATAGTCCAGATTTGTTCCTCCTTCCTATTCTTCCATGGCTTCCCACCCACCCATGGTGCAGCACTAGCAACCAGCCCACATGTTGCTGGCTGTCAAAGAGCAGCTGTTGTCCATGGAGAAGCAAACAGCAGCTGGCATTCTGTAGCATCTGAGCTGTGTGGGCACTGGTGTCACCACTCACGTGGCTTGATTGGCTTTTTCCCACTTTTGTCCTCCCACCTCCCCGAAGCATCTGCCAATTGGTGCCCACAGCACTTTCTGTAGGCAGGAGGTGGTTCACCTCATGTGGTCACCCATAATGTCACGGCCAACACTACCTCCACAGCAGGATGCACAGCTCCCTCCCCCTGCAGTTGGTGCACGATGCTGAACCTACACTACGTGTGGCTGTCATGAGCAGGGAAGCAATGCACAGTCAGCCATTGTCACTTTACTGGACAAAAAAGAGCTAATCTGAAACATATACATTTGAAAATGTGTGGTATAAACAGGATGAGAAATGTCATGACTCAGAATATTCCATACCTTCATTTGAGGTGGCAGGGCCTTCATGATCTAGCGACTAATGTATATGTGTGTGTGTGTATATATATATATATATATATATATATATATATATATATATACAAAGAGACTCAAAATATCCCATTTACCTTCAAGAGGGGGACGGGACCCTGATGGTCTAGCAGCAGTGCTGTCATGCTGCTGTTCAGGCAACTCAGGTTCCAGCATTTAGTCAGAGAGGTGCGTTGTGGTGCAGCCACGGGCTACAGCAGCTGTCATGGCAGTGCACTCTACTCATGGAGGGCTGAAGGCAGGTTCCAGCACCATGGTGACACCTGAGGGAAGGCCAGAGAGCTTGCTCCCCCTACAGTGCACTGTGGTTGCAAGGTACCGAAATGGCTATTGTCCTCACCATAGGGCGATGTGAGAAATGGGAGAAGAAACACCCAGGCACCATCAGAGTGATGGCTATGGCCTGATACAGGATATATCCCTGTAAGACAGGACGGCTGGCTAGAGACAAAAAATATATACGGCAAAAAGGAAAAGTGAAGGGGAAGGGATAGGAGCTGTGCACAGGAGGCACTGACCCATCCCAGGCATTTACATGTATATTGCTGCTACAATATATTAGCCTAAGGAATGTGAGTTCCTACTTTGATTTACCAAAGTTATGAACTGTAGTATCCTTCCTGGTTTTATTTTCTCAAGTTTAAAGGAACATGTAATAAGAAAAACATTGCTGTAACATTATAAACTGTACTGACAGCTAGCTATCTGCATGGTGTATTTATTTATTTGTTTTTTAACCAGGTGGGTGCGCTGGCCCCAGGAACCGTTTTCAGGCATGACCCGGGCCATAGAGATGGCACAATAAAAGTATACAAAAGTTATAGATACAATAACGGTAAAAGTACAATGAAGTAACACTTAAGAAAAAAATGCAATACACAAAAATGAAAAGGCATTGATAGTTTAAATACAACCTTATGACAGAATGTCAATAATGGGGAACAGAACCAGTACAAATAGATTAAGATGCAATACACACATTTTGAACAAGGATTGCCAGTTTACATGCGACCGTATGATAAGAGTGTCGTATCAGGTAACAGCTGTTAATGATATAAAGTCACAAGTTGGCGTGAAATACCTGATAAGAAATGCAGTAGTAGATGCTTGGGCCTAGCTGAGGTACCTAAGGGCAGGCAACCGGTGTCTGGCATTGACATTACCAGGGTGTGAGAGGTGCAGGGAGAGTATGGCGTACAACTGCAAGTGCCGTAGCAGTTACTGAGTACAACTGCAGACAGATGCTGACAGAAGAGCTGTTGATAAGTTCAATTTAAAGGCTTGGGTAGTGTCTATGTTGAGGACAGGGATGGGGAGGCTATTCCTGAGCCTAGGAGCCATGACAGAGAATGCTCTCTGTCCCATGTTGGTGTTGGAGTGAGGGACACTTAACAAAACTGTTGAGATGTGGACCTCATTCCCCATGAGCATTTTTTGATGCAGAGGAACATCCCTATGAGGGAGGAGGCACCATCCACAAGGATTTTATGCATGAGGGTACCCAGGTGGAGGTCTCATTGAGCCTGGGGTGATAGCCAGCCTAGCGAGGTGTACAGGGTGCAGTGGTAGGTAGTTAAGGGGGGCAGATAGGATGAAATGACAGATGCAGTTGTATGCAGTGTTTAGTTGGGTGAGTTCCCTGGATGTGGTCTGGGAGATGACTGGTGAGCAGTACTCCAGTAGTGGGATCATCGTACCTTGTCTGCTTGCTAGCCATGCCTCAGGGGTAAAAAAGTGTTTCAGGCGGTAGCAAGCCCCAATCTTCTGGTGAGCTCTCTTGATCATAGCTCCAATGTGTTCACTGAACGTTAGCGAAGGGTTTAGCATGACCCCAAGGTACTTATAAGTCGTGACTTGCTCTAGGAGCATCCCATCAGGGGCTGAGATAGAGAGTGAGTTAACTATTGGAGCAGGTAATTTGGATAGCGTCTGTCTAGACCCAAATAACATAGCTTTGCTTTTCTTTGTGTTAACCAATAATCTGTTGGCCGAGAACCAATTGTGCATGAACTTGAAATCCTGAGAAAGGGAATGAGACAGGGAGTGAAGACCATGGTCGCTCCTGTACAGGTTGAGATCATCTGCACACATGATTTTCTGACAACCAGGCTTGGTGTAAAGTATGCACAGTACAGTATCTATGTACAGTCTGTGTCAGTGTTTTCATGTTACTTTTGAAAAAACAAAATATAATAATAAAAAAGAGTGATGGGGCACAACCATAATTCATGAGTAGCGAAGCCATAAGTGAGTTATGAAGGTCCTGCTTGCCACTTCTCAACTGATGAGAGATGTCCTTGAGTCAAGCTGCTGTGTCAGGTTAATACCACTCATTTAAAATGCAAACCTTCTAAAGTAGCTCTATCCAGCAAAGCTCTGTTTAATGCATACTGCACTAGTCTGTTCAGAATGCGGCACTGTGATGTCCTCAAACATTGCTTCAGCTGCTATTCCACTGGCTGAGCGTAACACTATGACATATCTAACTTATTTTGTTTGTGACTTGTCTTAATTTTAAAACCTATTTTGATAGGACAGAGAAAACACAAAAGCTGCACTGGGGAACTGGGTGCGTGCAGCAAACCCGAGCCACACTGAAAACAAACTGTGGCGTGCCTTAACCAGGGTCTTTTTATCTCTGTAAGAATATCATGTCAATAAAAGTTTGCATTTTGCACTTTATTTTGGAGCTTTTGGTGTCTCTCTTTAGTGTGAATGCTCAGATTTGTTTTGTTTTCAGCACCTTATATTCATAGTAGGTTGTATGTAATTAATTAAAAATAAAATTACGTATTCTGTGAAATTCACTATTATTGCTGTGGCATAAATCTCTGTATATACACAAACGCACATCTTATTTTGATAATAGGTTACATGTAATTAAAAATACCACCACATATTCTGTGAAATTTGTTATCATTGGTGTGGTATAAATATGTGTATAGACACATGCACTCCCTTATCTATGTATTTACATATGTATGCATACAGTCGGTGTGCTTCTATGCACAAAGTCTGTGTATATATATATAGATGTATATACATGCAAACACAGAGTCTGTGTATGCATCTGTATTTATATACAGATGCATACAAAGAGGCTGTGTACACATCCACATTTATACACACAGCACACACTACAGCACACAATGTATAAATTTACACGCACGCACACACACACACACACACACACACACACACAGTATTGTATAAAGTACAACACTGTACCCTAATACCAGGAAGGAACTGGACCTGTGCGTTTGACTTTATTGCAGCTCTGCATTAATAATGGTACTGTGGCTGTTCATACAGACTACTAAAACATGTCACTAACATTTTTCCCTGCAAGGTCCTCCTGGGAGTTTTGTTTTTCCAGTCATCACTAAGTTTTCAGTTCCCACCTAAGACTGGGTTCAATATCCTTCCCTTTAAATAAACTATTTTAAAGTGCTTAGTAAAACAAAGGTCTTGCTAAATTCAAAGAGAGCACAGTCACCAACTGCCCAAGAATAATTACTCGGGTACTGTGGATTTAATAGTTGGTCTTGTAATGGCATGACTCGTATAAAACATTTGATGGGTTTCTATAAAGAATGATTTTTCAGTCGCCAACTGTCCAAGAAAACTTAGAAAGAGTAGGTTTAATAGTTGGTCTTGTAACAGCATGACTAGTGGTTAAAGCGCGCAATGAGTTTCTATAAAGAATGATTATTAGTCGCCAACTGCCCAAGAATAGGTATTCAGGTACTGTAGCATTATTAGCTAGTCTTGAAAAGGCTCGATTCCTGTATGAAGCATTTAATGGGTTTCAATCAAGAATGACTTTCTGTAACAAACTGTCCAAGAATATTGCTCAGGTACTGTAGATTTAATAGCTGCTTTTGTAACCACTTGACTCGTGTATAAAACATCCATTGGGTTTCAATAAAGACTGATTTGTTGTTGCCAGCTGCATAAGACTACCTCTCAGTTACTGTAGATTTAAATACTTGGTTTTGTAACAGCTTGACTAATTTAAAGTGTTTGATGGGTTTCTATAAAGAAGGATTTTTAGGAAGAGTTTCCATGTGAACAGTGTCTACTCCAATCAGAGGGTATCAGTGTTTGGAAGCATAAGGAAACCTAGAAGATTTGTGGTTTAAAGAACCCCTAAAGTCACGGTAAAAGATTGGGAAGCAATTTTAAGATATACTGCAGCTAATATTTCACATACATTATTTATTTAGGGTTCCATTGTCCATAATAACTCACTGTCCCCTGCATAATCCATCTGAGCTGGTGTCTTGTGTATACTGCCCTTGACATCATAAACCTCAGTGTATTACATTATAATTGTTTTCACAGCAAGACTGTGTTGTCTCAAGCAAAGGATTGTGATGTCAAGAGAAACGAGTCAAAGTCTATGGGACAGAGATCCTGTTTTCGTGCTGATGTGCACAGTTAAAGAAAAAGGGGGAGCTAGCTGCTGACAATATATTAATATAAGGCAAAATGTTGATGAAAATGATGCATTTTCAAAGTTTTCCCCTGAACCACCAGGTGCTCTTGAACATTAAGGCCCATATCTGAACAGTCAGCACCATGCCAGCAGATGTGGGATCTGTGGAGTCCAGCTGCTGTCCTAGCTCTGTGGGGCTCACTCTGAGATGTTCACTTTTGTTAAAGCTGTTTCAATCATTGGCACTGCTGCTATGGAAAACCCATCGGTGCTGCTCTAAGAAGTTTGTGGAACATGGTGTTTAACTGAGTGCATTTTTGTTTCTGAAAATTGTTTGGTTTTGCTTTTCAAGCAATTACACTTAACTTGCTCCTTACTAGTGTTACCAGGGCAGCAGGTAAGTGGGGTGAGGCAGCACAGCAAGGGCAGAGTTGATGGACTTCTGGTCTCCTTCTGCCATCAATTTTTTTGTTTCTATATAACATTACAATTTTTTAAGTAATCTAAATTGGGGGCAGGGGGATCATGGAATCCTTTCTTCCAGCTATCTCATTTTGCAGCACGTTGAACATGTAGTTGTCTGCTGAAATTATATAAAACCACCAAACTACTGAATCAATTAGCAAGTATGGGCAGATGCATATGGCACGCCATGAGGCATGGGGAGTTGTGCAACATCACCTTGTTCATAGCTACTTTAGTCCCACTTTATGTCCCCTCCCAGCTCCCTCTTGTCTAGGTTGCTTTTATAGCTCTAACCTTCACAGGTGGAGAGAGATCATAAGGGGGCCATGGAATGGACATCATGTACACCCACAACTTCGAAGCTCACCTCTCAACTCACTGCACGAGTTGCTGATGCAGTGGGCCAGTCAGTGCCCTCCACCCAGATTATGGGGTGCTGCCTACACAGCACTCTGCTTACTCCTCCTCCTGTCTGGGGTGGGAGTTGGGTCCACAAAGCAAATTCAGGTTTCCTGCACATAAGTACATGCTACACCAATGTGGGCAGGCCAGGCAGAGCAACAGTGGTAATATAAACTTACTGTATGAGATAATTAACCTTTACCCTGAAATCACATCACTTTGTTTTGCTCTGTAACTGAGGCCCTCCTAGTCCCCATCTCCTGCCAGTGGTAATACATTTCATTTTACCTGCTCTGCAAGTCTTTTGACAGGTCCAGTCTGCACCAGGTTCCTCCATTACTGATAAAAGTGCAACCCCCTTCACTGCTAGAGGTCACACGGGGGGGGGGGGTAAGCATACTTTACTGGCTATGGGGAGTCTTGAACTACAGTGGCAGTGGATCCTGCTTAGTGTCACCCAAAAGGCATAGGTGGGGTGAGACAGCTATCATTCAACACCGCGATGGCTATTTTCCATATTTCAGTCCATCCCACCTCAGTGTCATCAATTTCACTTTGAGCACCACAAATCAATATGTGTCACTCCCCTCCTCCCTCAAACTGAAGTGTCACCACATGCTGCTCCTGTCAAATGAAATCGAGCTGCATAGCCGGATACACGATCCCTCCCACAAGGAAGAATGAGGCCGCTCAATGCTTTATCCTCCCCTGCCATCTTCCGCTCCTGACATTCAGGGTCCGGGGCATGAACCCGGGTTCACAGGTGTGCCAGACAGCCCCCTACTGTTCATCATCATGGAGTTAGTGGTCATAAAGAATCGAGTCAAATGGTATAAACAAACACTCAGTTCACTGTTACTATCTACTGAGAAAAGTACTGGACCATAATTTCCAACAGGGCACTAATGTGTGCATCACTTAATGGTATTATTAACATTTTTTTTTTTTTTACTATGAATTTCTTTTACGGTACCTAAAAGCTTCCCTTGCCCCTCAAATGAAGACCTGATAAAGACCGTTAGGCAAATGTTTATACTCTGTCCTAGTTTATAGGTATCCCAAGTGAATAACGGAAAACAAAATAAAAAAAAAAAATCCTACATTTTACAAGGGCAGCCGTTCTTCCAACAGAGTGAAGCAATAACTACTGTGTCATAACCACTATTGTGACATCAAGAATGTTTATGTACCATTGTTCTGATATCACCACAATGGTGCACCAGAGAACAGCTGTGAACAGCATCAGATACAGTACATGGAAGATATAAAATATAGAGGATAATGTATGGTCCTCTATCGTTAACCAGTCAGTTAACAGTCGAGAGGTTGCCAGGGCGACCATGTAAACCTCGAGAGCGAAGCTCGAGAGGTTCACGTCGCCATGGCAACCCCGACGGAAGTTAAAATTGACCAAGCGATAGAGGACTATACATTATTTTTATAGTGTATGGTCCCACCTATCAAAAATTAAATGGCTTACGTTTTTAAAAGTCACCGCTGCGGCCCTTCAGTCCTTCCCGATGGGTTTCCTTCAGTTGGTTCCCATTGGAAGCATGCGCGAACCACTGGCTGTTGTTAACCTATCGATGTGACGTAGGATCGATAGGTTAACAACATATCTACGTCACATCGATAGGTTAACAACCTTAGGAAATGATGATTTCCTAAGGTTAACAGCGTTCTAACATACATTATAAGTAATTTAAATACAAAAAGGCCTGTCCGACCATATCAGGTCTCTGATGGCAAAGAGAGCACATGGATTTACAGCAACAGGGGTATAATAGTGGTAGGGAAATGGAAATTATGTACCTACCATAATTCTTGATCTTCTTGTATATCTTCACCATTCATCACTGGTGGGTTATATGCTGGTGGCACTACGACCCTGCAGGAGCTTAAAGCTAGAAAACATTTTCTAGTGGGAGGAGTCAGCACCGGGGGTGGTGCCGCACATGAGGACGACACACAGCGTCTGCTCAAGCGTTAGCCAGTAACCGATGCCGACTCCTCCCTCACCTCAGTTCTGTTTGCCAGAGAGTGTGAAAGCAGATACAGAGAAGGAAGAGGGTGGGTCAAGGGAACGCAAGAGACAGTAAAAGGAAAGGATATAAACAGAAAGGAGAATAAGCCAACACAAGAGGAGAGGGAGAATACCTGAGGGTGTGGTACGGGTGGGGGGGCCCCAACCACTGGGCAGACCTAGGGGATGCAGAAGTGGAGGGGTAGGGAGAAGAAAGAAAAAGAGAGGGGAAAAAGAAGAATGGTAATGAGAGACCCAATGGCAACCCCACCGGAGTCAGGCTAGATATCAGGGGAGCATCCACCTCCGAACTCCCCAGTCACTTCCACATGAGGGAGAGACAGGACTGTGTGATATACGAACCAAGTCCAGCAAAATGGACATCAAAGGGAGAATTCAGAGGCTGAAGTGAGAGAGGATGCCTCCTAATTACCCCAGGAATGTTGAGGCCAGGGTCCTCACAGACTGTCCAAAGACACAGAGTGGGGACAGGACCCCATAACGTCAACCCAAGACTTAGTCGATATTACTTCATGTGTAACATTCCAAGCCAGAGGCATGGGAGGAAAGGTCTTGGGAGAAGGGAAATCACCCCAAGTTAATCAGACCGATTAATCAGAAAAGAAAGAAGATGGGGGAGGTGTTCCCAGACCCCCCGACCAAACTCCTCCAGGATCTGCAAGGGATCTGATCAGGATTTCAGACCGCCTCTGGTCCCTGCAACATAAGGTAGAATGGGGTCAAGAAGAGGTCCTGAGAAGCCCTCATTAAAGAAAAGGTAAACAAATTAGAAGAGGTCAAACAACCCCCCTCCCCCCCCAAGGAGGGATACTGGCCCCTTTTAGACAAAGAATTGCAGAGCCTGAAGGCCTCTGGTCACAAGGGTCTCACCAGAGGGAAGAGCAAGCAGTGAGGAGGTACTGATTAGAGGTTGAGGCACCAGACAGGATGGTGGGTGGGAAGTAGTGATGAATGGTGAAGATATACAAGAAGTTCAAAAATTACAATAGGTACGTAATTTCCATATCTTCCTGTATGTATCTTCACCATTCATCACTGGTGGGTGAGTACCAAGCCCCCCAAAGGGGACCTGGCAATTCCCTGAGGGAAGAACCTCCCTCAGCCCCTTGTGGGGGAGAACCACAGAAGGCAGAAGCCCCTTATGGGTCTGGAGAGGCCTGCGATTGATCAGGGTGAGACGGGGACTCCAGTAACCTAGGAGAAGGAAGGCGCCACGTTAATTCCCATCTCACTTTGTGGGAGAAAAAATGGGCTCCTTGGAAAAGGGAGGCAATCACCTTATGCCAAGGTCAATAACCTGGAAAGGCGAAGCCATGTTGCCCGTCTTATACAGACTGCAGATCCTGCCAGCCTAGAAGCTACCTCATTAGCATTGTATGAAGCTCTTGAGAGATGCCTTGCTAGCTCTAGGCCAGAAGCAGAAAGGCAGATGGCCTACCTGGTTGCCTCTGAGTCAGACAGAGTGGCTAAGAGCTGTTATAGCACCATCCATAAGTGCCTAGCATAGGCAGCCATATGGACCTGATGGGCTGAAATACAGAATAGGAGGTGCGCAGAGGAGAAAATCCTTCTCCCCAGTGGTTAAACTCAGCTGAGCTGAACTCCGGGGGACGGTCATGTCTCGGGCAATGATGCCCAGAGGGGGTATCCAGTAGCTCTATCCCTAAAGTGAGGTGAGGCATGGAACCCAGGGGGCACGATACCTGTGCTGGCAGTCCCTCAGGGCAGAGGGGTTCTGCCAGACCTGATGAGACGCTTCCTGAAAAGGAACAGGCCATGGAGAAATTACCACATTCTCCGAGGAGAACTCCCCAAGAAGAGCCCGCATCACATGAACAGGATCACGACTTACAAAATGAGATATGTGGAGCTCCTCAAACAACCTCAAGAAGAACCGCTGATAGCTGGTGATATCAACATCCAAGGACAGGTGGACCAAAGAATCTTCTTCCTCAAGGGAGGAAGAGTTCGATTCAGACTGCGGCGCAGCAGGGGGTTTCTGGTCTAAAAATGACCTGGTCAAGAGCTCTTAAGTACTGAAGGAAATCTGCAGCTGAGGCTCTGAATTGGTCCAATGACAAGGGCCCCGCAAGACCCAAAATGCCTGGGAGAGCAGAAGGGCGAGGCAGACGATCCAAAGAAGCAGGAGAAGTATGGTGAGCGAGAGGAGGATCCCTGCTAAGGCTTCGAGAGCATTCACGTGACCCCTCCAGAAGGGTGGAGCTGCGCAAAGAATCCACTGTATTTCACACAACTGTGCAGGCATGGCCTAAGTGGTGCCCCAAGGTGAGGAGATCGGGACCGGTCTGGCCCTTATGTGCGGCCCCTTGCCCCACCTAATGCAGACCCCCCCCCCGCTGAGGAGAGCGAAAGTGCGAGGGGTCGACACTTCTCGGCTCCTCCCTGAGCCACCAGCAGCCCTGGGAGAAAACCTCTGAGCCACCCCAGGCCATCTCAAGTCCTCCCCCTCAGAGACAGACCTGCCTCTCGTCCGTCCCTGAGGTATCGAAGTAGGCAATTCTGGAAGAGCCATAGGCATCTGCAAGCCTGCCACAGCCTTCCCAGAGTTAACTTCTAATCCAGGAACAGAAATGGCACCGCTCCCAGCTTCAGTGCCGGACTTGACCTCAACAGAGGTGCTAACCTCCGACTCAGCATTGGGTACAGTGCCACCTCCTGACCCAGTACTGTCCCGCGACCCAGATCTGCCACTGGCACCATCCTTCCCCACGGCACCGGGGATGGTGCCGTGAGAGTCCTCAGCACCACCAAAGGCACTAGAAGACTCGGAAAGGGCGGCCCCATGGGCAGACCCAGTCAGGGTGGTAGAAGAGGACGATACCTCCTGAACTTTGCCGTTAGGTCTCTGAGGGCGCCGCGACTCCTCAGAGCCGGGAGACTCCTTGAAGTGGGGCAATCACTTTGGGTCAGACCTGTCCTCCCCCTTCAAAGAAGATATCAGGACGACCAGGAAAGAGGCCACCCCGGCACCTACTGAAACCAGCACCGTAGGTGGCACCAGATGTAGCCCCCCCTCCGCAACCTCGACACCACCCTGCTCACTGGCCCCAGAAATGGGGCCAGGAGCCCAAGTGCAGTTGGTAGACGGAGTCGAGGGTCCCACTTGTTCAGATCCAGCGTATAGCTCCGACAACACCACCAGGGGTGGTCATGGCTTCGAGGAGGCCAACAACTGAGGGGGGTGCTCAACCAACCCCCCAGAGGAGGCCGACTGTCCACCTGATCCCTCTAGCGAGCCGGAGGTGCCAGTGAGGCCAGCACTATTGACAGTTTGCAGCCCTCCATTATTTATACTATCGGACAGCAACCCCGGGAAAGGGTCCAAAGTTCTCACCTTGGCGTCCCTGGACAGAAGCCATCCTCCGAAGGTAAGAGGTTTCTGACCCACCTTCAACACGCAAGTTTCGATGACCCGGAGGTCCATGGTGAAACACATGTCACAGTTGTCCATGTCATGTTGGGGACCCAGGCAAGGCAAACATCAATCATGGTGATCCAATATAGAGAGAGACTTGCCACAGGGGCACCAATGCATGGGGGCACGTCCCGTCTTAGACTTAGGCCCCAGATCGGACATGATCAATCGCACATGAAATTAAATAAAACACAGAAAAGACTTGGCGCCATAGAAAAACACTAAAACAAGAATTAAAATAAAAAGGAATGGTCTCACCTGTCTGCAGGTCAATGGCGTCAAGTAAACACAAACAGAACTTTCGGCAGCTTTGAGAAATGGGCTGTGCAATTCGGCTGCTCAGCTCCCACGAGGTGTACCCTCGATGGTGGGAAGAACAGAGCTGAGGTGAGGGAGGAGTCGGTGTCGGTTACTGGCTAACATTCGCGCAGCATGCTGTGCGTCGTTCTCATGGGTGGTGAAGCCCCCGACGCCGACTCCTCCCACTAGAAAATGTTTTCTAGCTATAAGTTCCTGCGGGGTCATAGCGCATCTGGCGCATAACCCAACAGTAATGAATGGTGAAGATACATACATGAAGATTTACCGCTACCCCTGTTGCTGTATGCTTTTCTTGTGAGGGATCAAGTTACCGTGTGCTGGGTGCCTGGTCGAGCTGCTCCTGTGGCGAAGTGGCTAAGGCACCAGCACACGGTGGAATGGGAGACCTGAGACCGTGGTTCAGATCCCCCCAGGTCTCCCCATGCTATAACTTTTTGCGGCGTTTTAAAACAAAACCAAAGTTTTCCCCCCTCCCGAGCTTCTCCCCATCCCTGAAGTCCACCCCCCCCCCCCAAGAGTTTGTCATCTAAATTCCAGGGTGTGTGGGGGTGAAGAAAGCCCATGTTATCTAAGGGCATGCACTGTTTCTGTGGTTGTTGGTGTTTTACCCGACGTTATTTCAGCGCACGCCCTTATGCTTGCTGCATTCATTGCCACGTGGTTTTTGTTTGCGGCGAGATGACCCCATGCCCAAATAAAACCACTCAAATTTTGCAACTGTGGACGATTGTTAATGAGATCAGAACCCCTTGATGGCAGAGCAGTCTTGTACATGGTTTCCCATCCATGTGCTGGGTAGCCAAGAACAACTCAGCCAGTTAAATGTTTATATTTGCTATGTGACAGTACATGTCAATGCAGTAGCAGAATCCTTCTGAATGAATAACTGATAAAACGAATTGAAGATTGAAGAATTGAAGAACTGAAGAACACATTATTCATGCTCTAGCATTATGCTCTTAACAGCCTTCACTGTAACTCCAAAAACAGAAAGAGCTCCATTTGTCTTTAGTTCCTTTAAAATTCATTCACTCCAGGAGTATTATTCAAAATGTTAATGTCTTTCAATTAGCAGAGTTTACAACATGGCGATCCCTCCCAAAAGTGCTTCATTATTGGAAACTATGGCCCAGGTACTGTTATGAAGCTCCTGTACCATAAGAGCATTTCACATGTCTGTCTGCTTATTAAATAACGCAGCAAGCTTACTATTTGAAAAACCCTACAGTCCCCGGTGGTCACTGTTAGAGTGCTAGACCTATAGTTTGCTTAAGGCTGTAGGTGGTCACCAGAAGCACCATTTATTAAATAATGCAGTGCAGTTCGGTCCTGGTACTGAAATGCATCAGCTTTAATAAATTCCAAAAAGTATAACTGGGGGCACTAAATGGGATTTGCATATTAACTGGGTTTCAGGACATTTAGGATGAGAGATGGTGTGATTAGTAATGCAATGGTCATGTCAAAAATACACCTTTTAGGCCAGCCCGCCAGCGCAGCAGTAGTGCTACTGCTCCTGACACTCATGACCCTGGTTCGGGAACAAGCCTGGGCGTCAGAGGGCCAGCCGGGGGAAGAGAGGAGGACTGAGCATCTTGGGGAAGTAGGGTTTCATGTCCCACTGCTTTACTGCCATCTGGGTGACCACAGGTGGTGGTGCAGGGGATACGCGAATGAAATGAGGGACCAGTGGAGCATGCCCACAGGTTGGCTGTGTCAGGTTTCACTGGCAGCCAATCCTGGTGTGTTCTCTAGTGGTGGTGGGGGAGAGAGAAAGCGTAAAAGAGGACAGGTCAGGAAAATGATGCTCCTCGCTCGCCCCCCATCAGACCCTGGCTGCACCACTCCTTGGACAACCCACATCTTCGCCACTGCCTCGAGTGGACCAGATGACTGTGGGAAAGAAATGCCAAAGAGAATAATGGTGTACCCAGCCCCGGGGGGGGGGGGTAAGCTGGGGGGAGGAGGCACAGGGGTGCAACACAGGTGGGAATGGGAACAAGAAGTAGATGCAACAGGGTTTCAGACAGAGGAGGAAGCTCGCATAGGAGGTGGCAGATGGAGCTCTCAAGCTGAATAACGTATATTTGGAAGAAAAAATCCACCCTTTAAAAGCAACAAAGTAGCTCTCCAATTCTGGACATCATAATTTTAATGTTATAAGCAGCTCACTAAAACAAGTTTGTAATCTAAAAAGAGCTGATATGAATAAAACCGTGAAGTAACAATAAAATGGTGGGCAAAGGCAGTGCAGTCTGAAAGTTGCAGCCCCTAAATGGAGAACCAATACCAACTTTCACTTTCCTCGTCCCTTTTTTAGTGAACTCATTTTGATCTAGGGTACCAGAGGACAATGCACTTTCAGCTGACCGTGAAAAGGACTGCAAACAATTCCAAAAACACTCAAGTGCTTGTACGGAACTTTTCCAGCCATAAGGGATCCAATCAGGAATGAACAATTTCATTCTGCACAATACATTTTGCTACCAGAGATACTCTGCACCGGTTCTGTCCTTGATCAATTCCTTTATTTTAACTGACTAGTTAATAGCAGTGTCTTATAATAAAATTGGCAACGCAGACTGCTGTGCATTTTAAATTCTCACACTTCGTACTGCATGTGCTAACAAGACACACACCTAGCAGCATACCTCCAACACTCCTAGCTGCTTCATCACCATTCAGCTTTTTGGAGACAAACAGGTACGTTTCACTTGCCATTTAGGGCAACCCAAGCTCACTCTTCATTAACTGGATTCAGTGTTCATGAAACCAGACTATAAGTGGTCACCTGATTTAGATGCAATACAGCAGAGCTGAAAAGATAAATGAAATGAGAGACCATTCCATGGCTACTAAAATGGTTTCTGTGCCTTTCTCTGTTCCCATTTACTGAAACTGTTTTTTTTTTTATAAGCAAATGTTCTACTGCTTCATAGCGGCCCACTCGAAACAGCTTGTGTGTGACCTGCATGTAGACAAATACAACAGCAACACAACTGGTTTTAATATACAGACAATACTGTCTAACAGAAACAAAGTACTCTATGTTAAAATCAGGGAACAGCTAGCTGTTCTGAGCTGTTACTTCAGGGTTTTCAGTTTAAAGAAAATCACAGTTGGCAGCAACAGAACTCGGTTACAGAAAATTCCCTCCAAGTTTACATTTCCGTACCTTTTACTGGTGCAAGACATTTTCATTTTAGCAGGATATTTTCCCCTTTAACTTCATCTGTTCATTTTTTTATTCTTACCATGAAGTCATAATCCTTTGTTTATGATGCACAACCAGTTGCCATGGAAACCATTCTGATGACACAAAGGACTATGACTTCAAAGTAGGAAAAGCAGAAGGAACAGATTAAGTCTGAGGAACAAAGATCCTGTTTTCCTGTAAACATCTTCAGTAACAAAAAACAAACAAAACAAAAAACAATACCTTAACATTTATTTTTTGGGGGGGAATGTTATGAGACTTGAGTCCTGCCTGTGCTAACTGCCATTGTTTAGCAGGAAACAAGAAAATGACTTTATACTCTTGGTTTTAACAGAGATAATCTGACCACCAGCAAAGAACCACACCGTTGGCAACAGCAGAACTCCACTGCACAGTATTCCAAACCTCAGGAATTTCAAGCCATTCAAGATCTTCAATGCTAAGGTCATTTACAATAAAAACAAGGGGTTTGACTCTTACGCTGTAGTTCATCCACAGCTGGGGCTGCTTCAGAACCTGAAATGATACTACCCGGCTTGTAACATAACAGTAATGTCCACAGCAACAAACTGTGATGTCTCAAGCTGAGGATTTTAGCTTCAGCTTCAGACTTGGCCTCAGCTCTAAATGAACAGTACGTAAAAGGGACTAAGGTCTACTGTTCATATAGATGACCCTTATAAGAAAAGAATGGCTTCAATTTCAACACTTGGTGGTGCTAATGTCTGGGGGTACTGCAATAAAGTTTTAACAGCCTCACAGGACAGCAGTTGCATCTCACAAGTCTGGTGGTGGTGGTGGGGTTTCCTTTCAGTTTCTATAACCAAGTAAATGAAAGCAGCTTATTTCCTAATAGCTACTAGATGCATGATAACCATGACTTCCTTTCTAACCCCCCCCCCCCCGAGTAATGTTACTGTACTAACATGAAAACAAAGGATGATGGGTCCTTTTTTTCAAATGTGTGTTATAGATACAAAATGAGAGGACTTCCTGACACCATATTTTTCAGTGGGGGTAGGAGGGGTGGTACATTCAAAAACTGGGCAGTTGAAGATTTATTTGCTTCATTCCTACATAGTGTAAGTACCATAGGATCACTGCTCCCTCCAAACAGGCCTTTATACCCATAGGTTCTGGGGAGGCGAATGCAACCTTCCCCAAACTGCAGTTCAAGTATGGACTTTAACCTGCGAATGGGTCATAGACGTATAATTTAGTGTTTCCTCTCTATTCATTTTTAATTGCGTCTCTCCCCATCCCCACACCCATATTCTTTGCATTCCCTTTTTCCCCTGGGCATACATCACAGTGCTTATTTCCAACTCCTTGGCAGACTAACTGGTTCAAACTGGAAATGGGGTTCTGAAAATCAGTACAAATGGGTGGTTCAAGTTAGGATTTTGCTACCTGTGCTACGCTACCCTAACCTGACTAGGTTACTCTGGTTTGGGTTACTGTATCCTGACCAAAAAGAGGAACAATGGAAGATATTCTGACCTGATACTAAACAAACATAGTTTGTTACTTTTATTTGCAAGTAAAAAACTTAAAAACTAAATATATCAAGGAGAGTTAAATTAATAAAAATAAATATAGCAAAAACTACAATAAGGAGCATTGGATTTGATTGTCTAAAGAGACAAAGGTTGTTAATACTGTGTGAAATTACTCTCTCCTGGTGTGGTGAATATTTTGTTTGTGATGAAATGTCCTGATTGGGGCTTCTTGAGAGATTGTAGCCCCAGTAAAAGCGGTAGCGGATGAATGGGCCCCAAATGTCAAGCGGTAATCCTAGCTTACGATCAGCAAAGATATGTCAGACTACTATCCTAAGCAGGTTAAAGTGGAACATCCATGTATAGATGCCCCACACTTCAGTGTGGGGCAACCCTTGATTAGTGTTTTTGCAGTAAGATATATATTTTTTTTTTACTTCCAGGTGGTCAGTGTGTTTTATCTGGTTGATACTGCCGCCCCTCCCACTGGCATTTGAGTAAAGTGCCTCTAGCGACACCTCCTACAAGCTCCCACAGCTGACGTCAGAGTTGGGGAGCAGCTGCCAAGTGTGTATAATGAGTAGTTATGGACAGGCTATTAATAGCTCCTGTTTGCGATTTCACAGTCCCGGTGCTATACCAAGACCAAGCACAGACTAGTGGTCAACTGCCAGATTATACTTGATCCTGGTGTAGTACCAAGACTGGTAAATCACAAACCAGGGCTAGTAATAGTTCTGTGTATAACCACTTACTATACACAATGTGCAGCTGCTCCTTGTCTCTGACGTCAGCCATGGGAGCTCGTGGGATGCAATGCCTGAGATGCTTTACTCAAAATACCAGCAAGAGGGACAACAGGATTAATAAGACAAAATAAAACACATTGACAGCCTGTAAGTAAAAATAATTATATCTTGCAAAAATGCTAACTGGGTGGGGCATTTATACAGGGGCTTTTCCTTTTAAGCAGTGAAAGATGATACACTGGACGCTCACTTACAAGGAATGCTCGACATAAGCCTGCTGTACTCCACTTCCCATTTACACTGCATCCCAGTCAGAGTCACCAACCTTATAACTAAACCTCACATCCTGAGGGCATGGATCTGAAGTCCTACAGGGTTGATCAAACTGATGTCATCCTTACACTGGAAGACGGAACTCTGCACAGCGGTTGGCAAACCCCCACCAAAGTGCTCCAGATTTGTGAGCACCACAGGTTGTTTTCTGCCAACCAGCAAACTGCTGTCAATCATCAGAATGAAGCCTTGCTGATATTCCGGGACTGGCCCTATGGAGACGTCCAAAGTAACCTCTGCTCTCCAAGAGGCACTGATGGCCCCATAGGTCTGGATGTTACCCACGTCAAGAACAGCAGCGGCTGCACATAAATGCAGACTGTGGCTTTCTGTCTTGCTAAGAGATAGCTTAGTGCCTTCTTTAAGGGTGTATAAAGACCACGGTCTGCTCAGGTTATGCCTGAGTGGCAGATAAATAAAATTCCACTTGACCTGAAAGAAACAGGTGGGACACAGGAGAGGTGACTGGCTTCTCCTTGTGCTGGTTGGCACTTCAGTACTTTGCTAAATTAACACATTATACCCAACAGATTGTCTAGCCTCCTGCTAAATGCACAGTTTTTGCTCAGCAAAACAATGTCAATCCAGTACACAGCAAACAGAATGCAGGAATATGAACATTTAGGAGAAAAAAAGTGCTGAACATTTTTTTTGTTAATATTTCTACTGAATTAAAAGAGCTTCGACTCACTGCATCTGCGGCTACAGAGACCACCTACCTGCAGAGGCTGGCACCATTTCCAGAAGAAAAATAAATGTTTTCTTTCATCAAATGAGGACTTTTCTCAATGAAACCATCTGAGCTTGTTTGGGGAAAAAAAAAAAACTCTTTTTGTAAAAGGGATGCTAGTATTTTTTTAAATGGACCCAGATAAAAATATTCATATTTCGAGCAAGGGGGTAAGGCATATTTCTCAATTCCCCCAATACAGAAATCATTAACAAAGCATAAAAAAACAGGAACACCTTAAAATTAAAATTTGCTCCTAAAACTTTAGGAGTAAGTGACTTATGGTAAAAAGTACTGTTTGAGAGCTAGCCAGTAACTTTAATGTCTGACAATAATTTGTGCTTCAGATCTCTACTTTTAGAGACAGAAATTACCCTTTTTTGGCAGGACAAAGAAAATGTTTGGTGCAATGTGAGGAGCACCCCCGATGATCAGGGGCAGTTGAGAGGTATAAGATAGGGACATGCGCACTACCCATTCACTTACAACAAAGCAAGACATTATATCCTCAAACTGGATAGCTTTATCACCAACTAGCAGAAACCATCTCGAAATAAACCCTTCCCTCCCCCCCCCCGATTTTAAAAATCATACATATATATTTATCTATCTGTTGGTGGCTCTGTCAAGAGAAGTTAAACTGGAACATGCTACATTAGCGATCGTAAGTGAAATAGTGTGACTTGCTGCACTTGTGAAATGCAACACTGTTGGGGAGTCTTAATGTATGCATACTGCGGATAATAGGAGGAGTTACGATGAAATGATCTGTCACTAGTCTGCCAGTAGGCAGTTTGGGGGGAGGGGCGTGGTTCTTGAGCAGGAGGTCTCATGGCGATGAAGGAGGTGATGGGCAGCATTGAAGGAGGTTATCCCATCTCTGCAGTGGCTAGTGCAAATAGTCGTCCACTCTGGCAAAAGAACAGGAGCCTAACCCCACATGTGCCATCAGTCGCAAGCACTCGGAGGCCTGGCCAAGTGCAAACATCAGTGGGGGCTGCTTTGGCAGGTTCTGAGATTCTGTGAAGAGAGAAAGAAAACAAAGATGGATACATCTCAGATAATGCAAGAGAAAGGTAACCTACTGAACGGGCAGGTGTGTAATAATATGTTGGATGAGGGAGTTAACATTCCTTTTTTATACAACTTAAGTCTCCCTATGAACTGACTGGAGGTCACTCCTAGGTCATTTTAAGTTGCATCTAACAACACAATATCTAAACCATCTACACTCTATTGTGGCTTTTGTGACATAAAATAGTCTAGGATAGCCCAATCAAGCTATCTATGTGGATGATAACATGGCAACAACAGAAGAAATTCCTTCATACTTACCATAATTTCTTCTTATGTTAGCTCCAACGTTGCCAATAGGGAATTAATACATATGGGTAGTGAGCACCCCCACTGGGGTAGCAGTACAGCCCAAAGCTGTTAATCAGCATAGAAACCTGGGCACGAGGATTCTGAAAGCAGCAGTTGCTCAGTCACCTTTGTCCATGCAGTATCTATACACTGCTATTTAACTACCAATCTCCATGTTGCCCTAGTCAATCAACTCTCTCCGCAACCAAAACAATTTTCTGATATGTAAATGATTTATCACATGCTAAAAACAACAAATGAATAACGTACCTCATTTGAAGCGCTGTCTGAAATGGTCTTGCTGTGTAACGTTTGCATCATATATCTTGAGTGTCAGGCCACTGATCCTCTGACCTTCCTGGTTTGCCACTAACGCTTGCAACATAAAGAGGTTCAGACATAAAGCAACACTGAATATAACAGCAGAGAGAAAATGGGACTGCACTTGGGGACGAGCAGTGCTAGGTTCAGATGAACACGATGAAGCAAAGAAAAGGGAACCTGCACTTGCTCAAAAAGTACACACAGTGTGATCGCTCCGAAATTATACCAGCTAAAAGCTTGTAATAGTGAAAAAGCAACGTGCGAAACGCGTCGGGTGATGTCACGAGGGAGTGACCCTCAGCCTTTGCTCTTGCTGCTTAAGCTTTGTACCAGCTGCTTGTTTATGGCTTGAGACTTTTTATTAATGAACTCTTATGGACTTCAATGGATTGTGTTGGACTTTAAACCTGGATATTGTACCATTTCCATGTATATTCTATACGTGAGTCCTTTTTAGAGAATTTGCACAAATAATAAAGCTTTTTTTCACTATTACAAGCTTTTAGCTGGTATAATTTCGGAGCGAGCACACTGTGTACTTTCTGAGCAAGTGCAGGTTCCCTTTTCTTTGCTTCACTGAATATAACAGTAGAGAAAAAGTAAAGCACTAACCTGGAATGGTGCAGCACCAATTAATACTCAAAAACTGTAACCTGTAGACTTGGAAAGTCCAATATAATATTGAGATGTCCGTAGCTAGCACACAATTCATGATGTCCAGCTGTAATCACAGACAATTCATCTTTGCAGAAATCCAAATTTCTGAGATGTATCGGACAATATTTTCTAACAGGAGCTAGAGGCTCCAGAGAGAGGCTCCATAGACGATGCTGGAGCTAACAGGAAAGAAATTACAGTAAGTATGAAGAAATTTGTCCTTTCTGTATGGCTCCACATTTTCAATGGGGAGTTAATACATATGGGTTCTAATAAGCAGTACCCATTCCAAAACTGGGTGAGGGAAAATACTGTCCCACATATAACCCATACAGGCTAAGCATAAGACCAATTTGCTAACCACCACCTGTAAAACTCTGCACCCAGTGTCCACATTGGCAGAGCTCTGGACATCCAAATCTTTAGTGTTTAGTGAATATGTGAATGGAGGACCACGTTGCCACTTTGCACAGTTCCAACACAGAGGTCTCTCCTCTCTCTGCCCAGGACATAGCAAGGGCCCTGATCAGAACAGATGCTTTTTTCTGCTCAGCCACATACACCTTGGTGATGCAAACCCTTACCCACCTGGCTAAGGTGGCACAGAAGCCTTCTGACCCTTTTTTGCCGCTTCAAACAGAACACACTTTCAGATTTTCTTAAGCTCTCTGTCCTCTTTAAATACATATTAACTGTGCTGCGCAAATCCAGCTTGTGAAATTCTTTTTTCTTTTGGATTCGCCAACTTGGGATAGAAAAACGGTAGACAAACTTGCTGATTTATATGGAAGGCTGTAGGAATCTTAGGCACAAAAGACGGAAACAGTACTCACCATCACCATCTCCTTATGCATTATAAGGTAAGGCTCCTTATTGGACAGGGATGGAAGTTCGCCAATCCTTCTTGCTGAACAGATAGTAACCATGAAGCAGATCTTGTAGGATAAAATGTCCAAAGGCACTAACGAGAGTGGTTCGAAAGGAGCCCTGCACAGGGCATTCAACACCATTTTCAGATCTCATGGTGGAACCAGAGATCAAAAAGATGTCCGACTTCTGCTCACCATGCTGAGAAAACAGACAACATTCAAATTGTGTCCCAGGGACAAGTCCATGGATGCCCCCCCAAGAGGGTACTCAGTGCTAGGCCCTTGTCTACTCCTACCTGCCAAAAATCAAATATCTGTGGGACCATAGCACTGAATGGCTCAATACCTCTTCCTCTGGCCCAATCAGAGAAGGTTGTAAGCTGCAGACATGGTCACGTTCCTAATGGCCATTAGGATATCTACCACCTACTTGGAGAAACCCTGTTTTAATAGTCTTCTCCTTTCAGGAAGCAGGTTGCCAGCTGCATCACCTCTGGATACAGATGCAGAATGGGACCTTGGCTGAGAAAGTCTCCATAAAGCAAGAGTCAAAATGGAGCCTAGTGGGCTCGGTTCATTAGATCTGAGAACCACAGACTCCTTAGTCAATCTGGAGCTATCAGGAGGAAGCTTTCTCTTGACTGACTTAGTTTTTTAATTACCTTGGGAACTAGCGGGGGAATAAGTAAGCTCTGTGGAAGTCCCACTACAGGGACAAGGCATCCACCACCTCTGCCTGAGGGCACCGACATGGACTGAAGAACCTCAGTGCCTGTGTATTTTCCATTGATGCAAAAAGGTTGCTATGAGGTTGACTGAACCTTCGACACAGAAGATCAAACACCTTTGAGTTCAGTGTCCATTCCCATGGATGAGCTCCTTCTCAACTGAGCCAACTGGCCTGCACACTCAATTCCCTTGAGAGGTTAACTGCACAGACAGCCAGATGGTTTGTCTGTGCCCACTGCAGAACCTTGGTCACTTCTGCTAGCATACTTAGACTTTCATGCCCCCTTGACTGTTTACATATATCATGGTGACGCCGTTGTCTGACCTTACCTTCACATCCCTGGATTGCATCTGAATCTGAAAGTGAAGCAGGGCGATATACACTTCTCTGATTTCCTGCATGTTTATCTGGAGCTGATGCTCCCAGGGGCTCCAGACCCCTTGGACCAGGCCTTGGTCCAGGACCACACCACAGCCCAGCAGGCTGGTGTCAGTTGTCAGAATCAGCTCTTATGGGGCTTCCAGGAGAGTCCTTTTGCAGAGCTTCTCAAGGTTCTCCCACCATTTAAGTGAAAGCAGCACTGATCAGGACAGTGGAATCAAAGCCTGGTAGTCCTCCGAGGCCAGTGACCATACCTCCAACATCCTATACGACACTGTGCCCACAGTACTAGCTCTATCACTGCAATTATCTTTCCTAAAATTTGGCGAAGCCTGTGAACAGAAACCACCAAATGGGATTTCAGCCACTGAATCTACTGAATTAAGGTCTCCTTCTTAGCTGATGAAAGGAACACCTTCCCCTCATCCATCTGGGATGCTCCCAGGTGCTCCAGTCTCTCAAGATGGTATCAAGGAGTTCTTTTTCCCCTGTCTAGTGTCCCAACCACGTGTTTCCAGAACCTCCAAGGTCCTTGTCACCTATTTGTCTGCCAGTTGTGCAGTCAGAGGCTGGATGAGCAAGTCGTACAGGTAGGAGTATACATAATTGTAATGCCCCTCTTGCCTCAGCAGCACCACCAGTACAATCAGTATCTTTGAAAATACCCTGGACGCTGTTGTCAGGATGAAGCGGAGCACCCGGTACTGGAATAGCTGTTGCTGAATCACTAACTTCAGGAACCTCTGATGTGACTGATGGGGTGGAATGTGGAGATAGGCATCCTTCAGATCTATGGATGCCAAATAGTCCCCTGCTTGGACCAGCCAGATGATGGACCACAAGGACTCCATCTTGACTGATGTGTGGTGGACAAACTTGTTTAAATGTTTCCACTCTAGAATCGGTTAGGACCCCGCCCCCCCCCAAACAGCTGAAACACCCTACAAAACAGTGAGTGATCCTCATTCAGGCACTGCAGGCACTGAAAGAGTATTTGGCTAGCAGGTTAGTCAATCTGAAAGCTGCAGCTTAACAGGCATGATTGCTAAATCTGAGCGTGCTCCCTGTCCATAGGTCCCCCCAACCAGTCTCTTAGTTGCTTAATCCTCAAAAAAAATTACAAATAGCAGTTGTTATGAGAGAGCTCTATCTATGCTATATATATGTTCCTCCAGATGATCTTCCAACACTGGCCCATGCCTTTGTCACTACCCACCTTGATTACTGCAATTCCCTCTACCTAGGACTTCCAGGGGTTGATATCCGCCGCTTGCAGCTGATGCAGAATGCTGCAGCCAGGCTTTTGACTGGGACATCTAGGTCCAGTCATATTACACCTGTGATGCGCAAGCTGCACTGGCTGCCTGTTCAGTGGCGGATCACCTTTAAGGTTGGCTTGCTAACCTTCAAAGCCCTACATGATCAGGGACCTGGTTACCTGCAAGACCTCCTAGTACCCTACTGCCCCCTCCGTCCTCTCCAATCCGGCAATGAGGGATTACTAGAGATTCCCAGGGTGCGATTAAAAACATCTGGTGCCCATGCTTTTTCAGCTTGAACCCTGTGGAATTCTCTACCTCCTCGGTTAAGAGAATGCCTGACCGTTGATAGGTTTAAAACTGAGTTAACAACCTATTTATTTAATATAGCTTTCCCCAATAATGGTTAATTTTGTTATTTATTGTTCCTGTTTTTAGCTGATATTTATACTTGATTTTATGTGCTGCGCCTTGATTTCGAAAGGAGCTATAAAAATAAAGATGATTTGATATGATTTATGCAGTCTAGTCCTCAGTGGTACAGTAAAGACTAAGTAAAGTACAGTTACGTAAGAATTTAACATAGCACTAGATCTTCGAGAAAAGTTCTTGCGCAGGCCACACTGGTAGGACCAAGCCACCAGGCACTAGGACCACATGGAAAACATTTAGCTAGCAGTCGAGTACGGGGGACTGCCGCCCTCCCCACCCACATCATTCAGCTGACGTTAGCCTAGCATATATATAGGAGGGCGGTCCTCCACACCTACCTCAGTTCTCCTGCTGGAGACCTTGTATGGTAAGCTAAAGGAGAATCGAGGAGGTTTCCCAAGAGCCAAAAGAAGGGCAAAAGTAGTGCGAGAGACAAAGAACAGCAGGGGGAAAGCAGGGCCTGCTGCAAGAGCTTCTCTTGAAGAGCTACTGTTACAGTAAGTTCTTATGTAACTCTACTATCTTACTTCGAGGAAGGCTTTTGCACCAAGCTACACCGGTAGAACTGAGTCCCAGGCAGTACCAGGTATGTCACTGGAGGCTAGCCACACAAGGACTAGAATCCTGAATTTCAGGAGGACAGACTTCAGTAAGATGAAGGACAAATTCAGGAAGGCTATGCAGGGATACAATAACATAAGAGGGGTAGTGGAACAGTGGGATAAGATAAGGGAAGCCCTGACACCTGATAGTAAACCACTGTGCCAGGCTCTGCAGCAACAGCAAAAGAAAGAGGAAACCACTGTGGTTCTTGAGAGGAGTAGCAGAGCTAGTAAGAGGAAAAAAGATGGCATTTCTGAGGTACAAGGCAACACAAAGCAAGGAGGACAGGCAAGAATCCTTGGAAAAATGAAAGGAAGTGAACAAGGCAGTAAGGGCAACAAAGGCCGATACTGAGGAAAAGCTAGCTAAATCAGTGAAGGAAGGAGGGAAGGCATTCTTTAGGTATATTAGTGAGAGAAGAAAGACAGGGGGAAGGATTGTGAGACTTAGGGAAGAGGGAGGCAGGGTAGTGGAGAAAGACATTGGCAAGGCAACCATCCTCAACAAATACTTCTGCTCTGCATTCACGGAAGAAGGCAATGGAGATGGTCCCCCATTAACGGAGAAGGGCAAACAGGGAGAAGGGGTGGACATTAGACCTTTTTCAGAGGACAGAGTGAAAAGAGCACTAGAACAGCTTAGGGTGGATAAAGCTATGGAGCCCGATGGGATACACCCAAGGATCCTAAAGGAGCTCCGGGAGGAACTGGCTAAACCTCTAGCTAAGCTGTTAAGTGGATCACTAGAAACAGGCATGGTTCCAGAGGAGTGGAGGAGGGCACAAGTGCTACCCTTGCACAAAAGTGGTAGCAAGGAGGAGGCAGGAAACTACTGCCTGGTCAGTTTGACCTCAATAAAAGGTAAAATGATGGAAACCCTACTTAAGGAAAGGCTGGTGGACTACCTAGAGACAAGGGGGCTGCTGGACCCAAGGCAACATGAATTCACTGCAGGGAGGTCATGCCAGACCAACTTGATTGAGTTTTTCAAGTGGGTGACAAAGGAAATAGACCAGGGAAGAGCAGTAGATGTGGCCTATCTTAACTTCAGAAAGGCCTTCGAAACAGTCCCACACAGGAGACTAGTCCACAAGCTGGCAGATCTGGGGGTGGGGACAGAGGTTGGTCATGTGGGTTAGAAACTGGTTGAGTAACAGAACACAAAGAGTAGTGGTAAATGGGGTGAGCTCACAGGAGGTACGGGTAACAAGTGGCGTACCCCAGGGATCAGTGCTGGGACCAGTGCTCTTCAATGTCTTCATAAGCGATATTGCAGAGGGTCTGGAAGGGAGGGTTAGCCTGTTTGTGGATGATACAAAGCTATGTAACGGGGTAGATACACAGGAAGATATAGAAAAAATGAGGAGGAATCTGAAGAGGCTAGAAAACTGGTCCAAGGAATGGCAGTTGGGTTTCAATGCAAAAAAGTGCAAAATTATGCACCTAGGGAGAAGGAATCCTAGGGCTGAATATGAACTAGACAGGGTAACACTGGAGACCACCACAGAGGAAAGGGATCTAGGGATAGTCATAGAAGACAACCTCAAAGTGGCTAAACAGTGCAACAAAGCAGTTGGAAAGGCTAACAGAATGTTAGGGTGCATAGGGAAGGGTACAGCAAGTAGAAGGAGGGAAGAGGTGGTACCGAGGGGATCAACAGGGTACCAGAGGAGAGCATCTTTCTCACGAAGGGAAACAGCAGAACAAGGGGGCACAGCATGAGACTAAAAGGTGGAAAACTTAGAGGGAACTTGAGGAAATTCTACTTCCCTGAAAGGGTGGTGGAGAGATGGAACAGTCTCCCCCAGGAAGTGGTGGGGTGGCCATGGTTCAGGGATTCAAGAATGCGTGGGATAGGCACATGGTAATTATCAATCTAGGGGTGGGGGGCTTGTAGCATCTAGGGTACCTTAAGCATTAGAAACAGGGATAGGGCAGACTGGATGGGCCACAAGGCCCTTATCTGCCGACAACATCTATCTATGTGAAAACATAAATCCAGGCACTCACCACCACAAATAAAGCTGCCAACCACGAGAGGGATACATTAAAACATTTATTTAAACATGTGACGCGTTTCTGGTATGCTGGACCCTTTTTCAAAGGCTAGCTTGATCAGAAAAACAAAAAGACATTTATAGCAAGTCTATAAGTGACATCATGCCCACATCAATTAAAACACACCAATAGATACATACTAGTAATAAAATGAAATGAGCAAGTAATTAAAATTGCTTCATGGCAATCAATACCACCATGGAACAAACGTGCAAATGATAATAGATTCCCCTCCGCAGCACTGCAAACCGGACCCCCAAGGATCCTCCCGTGCAACAGGTACACCACAGCCAAGGTCAGCCACTGTTAGCTTATGCCGCCATGCAGCCGAAGGCGAGTCACAGGGCTGCTGAAATCCACCTCGGAGCGCATCTGTGGGCCCCGCCACCACCCTAGGTGAGCGGAGTGTTATATGAAGTGATATAACCTATCAGCCCTTTCTCCCATAAGCAGCTTGTCTGCTCTCACCACTAGTGGCCTCCCTCCCGTCCTATTTCTACAGCTGCCTACCAACTACTCCTTCACAAGGCTGCAGTTATAGCAGTCCCCTAGGTGCTCCCCTGATTACTGTCCTTTATTAACACTACTGTTCTGCTGCCTCAGGGAGTTTGAAAAATGCACTATTGCTAGTACGTAGGAGCCTGCAGAGTGCCTTCTCTCAACCTGCCTGGTATTATCTCCTGCCTTCCCCTGGCTGCTGCACTCTTCCCTTGGAATTTCTCTCACCCTGTATCACGCTGATATGTGCTACACTCAGGACTGCCACCATAGCCCTCCCTGTACCTGCTGGAGACATGACCAAACTCACTGGACCGCAAGCCAACTGGCCCACTTTCAAATACCACCCCACCTGGCTATCTGCCAAAGGTTTAAAAATTGTCCACCTGAACGTTCGGAGTATCCTACACAACAAAGCAGAACTTACCTCCTGGGTGGCACATTACAACCCAGATATTTTGGGGATTTCTGAAACTTGGCTGAAGCCTCACATCCCTGACTCCTTGTGTACCCTTTCGGGCTACAGTCATATCAGACATGACAGGGCAGGGAACAAACATGGGGGAGGGGTGCTTCTCTATTACAAGGTGCATCTGAACGTATCCATGATAGATCATGCACCACCTACATCCCCAACGTGTGAGTTCCTGCATGCCCTTCTCCTGCTTGGTCACACTAAAAAACTGCATCTGGTATGTGCCTACAACCCTCCAAAGGGTGGTGTGCTAGGACTCTCCTCACTTCTTGATGGCATTAGGGACAGCGCTGGCTCAAATGAGGTACTAGTTCCTGGGTGACTTTAATCTTAATTGGATGGGGCCCAACTCCAAGCAATATGAATCCCTACTCTCGGGCCTCGCCCTCAGCCAACCCATAACGGAACCCACAAGGCGTTCTTCTCGGGGGGATAAAGGATCCCTTATTGACTGGGTTCTGAGCAATAGACCAGACAGAACAGTATCCTCAGGTATTCTCCCTGATGTCATCTCGGATCACTCTCCTACCTACTGCATTTGGGGCATCTCCTCACCCAAAATCCCCAGTAAAGTGATCCAGTTGAGGGGATATTCAAAATTTAACCTAAACAACTATCTTGCAGACCTACAGGAAACTGACTAGTCATAGGTCATAGCAACAGATGACCCTGCCCGAGCTCTGGACCATTTCATAGAGGGGTTTGTCTCCTTGCAAAACAAACATGCCCCCCTCACTAGGAGGAGGGTAAGGGGCGCTGTCACTAAATGACTTCATGGCAGCCTATTCTCCCTCATGAAGCGCAGGGACAAATGCAGGGAGAGATACAAGGCCTCCCATAACAATAATGACCTCTTAGAATATCGGCAGCTCAGAAACATGTGTAAAAGAGCCATCCGCTCGGCCAAGAGCGAGTTCTGCCAATCAGCTCTGCTATCCTCTGCCAGTAATCTGAGGAGTTTCTGGCAAAACATTAAAAACACGGTTGGAGGGTGTGTTAGAGTTCAGGTCACTGATATGCTCATCGGCAGGGTCAGTTGTAATAACCCCCTCACTATTGCTAACTCCTTTAACTCCCTGTTCTCCGACCTGTCTGCTCCCCTTTCCCAGCCCCCTGCCCCTAAGTCTCCTAGTCCTTCCCTGAGTGGACACCCCCCCCGACCTCCCTTCTACCTAAAACGGGTCTCGGTATAGGAGACCCGGAGGCTCCTTGCTGGTCTCTCCCCCCAAAGTGGGGCAGGGCACGACAGACTTGAACCTAAACTGCTCATGCCTGGGGCACCCCTCCTGGCAAGGCCTGTCACGCATATCTTCAACACCTCTTTTATCTCAGGAATTATCCCTGACATATAGAAAGTGGCCAAGGTTGTCCCTGTCTTCAAACAAGGCAACCCCAAAGACATCCAGAACTACCGACTGATTGCTATTCTGTCTGCGATATGCAAGCTTCTGGAAAAGGTAGTTGCCTCTCAGCTCTCACACTACCTTCAGATTTACAACCTTCTCTCCCCCGCACAACACGACTTCAGAAAAGGACACAGCACATCTACAGCTCTTGTTGTGGTAACTTCCGAGATCAGGACAGCTGCTGATCAAGGCAATCTTACCGGAGCCATCTTTGTGGATCTCTCGAAGGCATTTGATCAGGTTGACCACCCCCTCCTCATCTCCACTCTTCAGTCCCTTGGGTTCTCCTCCTCCTCTGCCCTTGCCTGGTTCTCAAACTACCTGTCTAGCAGGCAGCAATACACTAGCTTTAATCGTACCCTCTCTAATCCCTCTTCAGTTAACTGCGGGGGTCCCCCGGGGGTCCATCCTTGGACCCATTTTGTTCTCCCTTTTCATTAATGAACTGCCCTCCGTCACTGCCCACGTGCATACAGAACTTTACGCCGATGACCTCGTCATCCTGGCCCACTTCCCTGGCATTGCTACCATAAACTCCTGGCTTAACTCAGACTTCATGCTTATTCAGACCTGGTTAAAGGACCATAAGCTGACCATCAATCTAAAAAAGACCGAAGCCATGCTCTTTAGCTCCTTCAACAAAATAAAATCCTGTCCTGCTCCACTAAAGATCCATGGGGTAGATGGCTTCCTCCTGCAGACAGTAGATTCAGTCAAGTACCTGGGCGTCACCCTTGATCCACTACTGGATCTTACCCTGCATATTCGGAACATTTGTAAGGCAACAAATGGCAAGCTTGGACTTGCTTATCGAGCAAAAAGCTGCCTCAACCCGGCTGCACGACTGGCCATAGCCAGGGGGGTCCTCCTACCAGCGCTCTGTTATGGGCTTGTATCCTTTGCCCCTGTCCCTAAATCTAGTCTCACAAAATTGGACTCAGCTTATAACAATATCTGCCACTTTGAGCTCTCAGCCCCTCGCCTCACGCTTCAGCCTGTGCTCTATACGCGTCTAGAGTGGTCTCCGGAAAACAACGCACCTTTGTCCTCGGCAACTTCATCGACAACATCGTCAAAACGGCTACCCCCTCTGCCCTCGCCCTACCCCCTAAATATGGAACCCCAACCTACCACTTAAGATCAAGGGACACGCAGGACCGCCTGGTGCCAAAAACCCGCACCCTTGCCGGCGATCGGGCTTTCACCGCATATGCGCTGAGAGTGTGGAACTCCCTTCCTGCCTTAATCTGCTCCTCCTCCCATCCCTGCTTTAAGGCCTCCCTGTGGGGCTTCCTGATATCTGCCTCCGCCTGTCTCTGTGCCTCTTAGTCCACCTGCTGAGGCTCATATTTTCCCCCTCTGTATTACTGAAGGGAGCGTGGCTCCAGCGTTAAAAGAGTACTTCTACCAGCTTGATATAAAAATAGTGTCAATTTTGCTCTGGGACTCCCTGCCCACCTGTCCCAAAGTGGTACCTGCCTAATCTATCCCTATCCTTCTCCAGGTCTCTCTCCTGCACTTGTACCTCTCTGTTAACGACCTAGCCCCCCCAAGGGTAATGGCTTACCTTATATTGATTGCCCTGTTGAAAATGTCTGTACTATTCTGTATTATGCTGTTATCTACCTAATCTAATCTATTATGAATCATATGTTGATATCTAAACACTAATTCTGAAGTCCACTTTCCTGTTAGCTACCCATCATTCTGTATTATACCTAAAGTTCTTGTATGTTACTTTGACTCTTCCTGTTGCTGCTGATTGTATGTACCTTGTAATTCTCCCGGGTCGCACCTGAAAATAGGCACTTGGTTGTCTAGTGTGCTTACACGGTAAACAAAAGCAAATAAATAAATAAAAATCATTAGTACATATAGTAGCTGATTCAGCAAAAAAAGGGAAGTTTCCCTTTACAAATGTGCAAGTGATGATAAATACAGAAGTCATTTGTACAAATAGCTCAGTCAATTAAAAAAATATATATATATATACATATATATAAATCGGCAAATAGCAGACCATAACATTGCATACAAGGAGACATAACCAAAAGGAAACAGAAATAAAATAAATGAAAAGCGGGGGATACATGTTAGCAAAAAGCAGGCACAGAGTAAATAACATATCAAATTATATGAACATACTGACTTTATAGGAAAAATGATGCTATAGTTAAAGCCACTAAGGAATATTAACGTCTTTCTTCCAAAAATGGCTTTAAATCAAAACTGCCATTAAGACCTGGGTACTTCGTTGCTTTTAATTGTAAAATCCAAAAGGTTTTCCTTGTCAGAATTAAATTTCTGTAATTCCCACCTCTAGGTCTTTGGCAAACTCTATCTATAGCTATGTACCTGAATTTATGATCCAAAATATCATTTTTATTATCTAAAACGTGTGCTGCTGTAGCATACAAAAGATCCCCCCTCAAGATAGCTCTTTAGACAGCCCGGTGGTGCTGAGGGTTGAGGCGCTGGACGCCAAACCTCGTGCCACACCGGCAACCAGAGTTCGGGAACGAGTTCGGTTGTCGGGGGTCGGCAGGGGAAGACTGGGATCGAGCATCCGTAGGACTGCTCTCCTAGTCCTGGGGAGGGTTTGGGATTCCTCCGACGCACTGGTGACCCCTGGCGGAGGCTGGGGCTTCTGCATTGCACGGCAGCAGTAGCTTGGGGATTGGAGTGCGGCGGACGTCTTCCAGGTGCATGGGTGAACACGTGCACGCCAGGTGGGACGTCATGGCACGTCTGCGCTCCGGGGGAGAAAAATCAAGAATCTCCCTCTGCCTTCAGGTAAGGCGATGGCGAACATAGGCATGCTGACCCACCACTTGCCCAATGTCGGCTGACTCTCCGAAACTCCCTTGGGTCTGGGTGCCTCTCCGTGGGGCCAGGAGAGCCCCAGACCTCGTTTACCCAATGTAGCCCCGGAGTCATTGGTTCAGGCGGGCAGCTGAGTGAGACGACTGCAGATGGGACCCTGAGAGATGCCCCGAAGGTAGGGTGCATAAATGAAGCAGACAAAAAAAAAAAAAGAGATAGTTCTTTGGTGCTCACCTACTCTAACCTTAAAACTTCTTTCAGTTTTCCCTACTTAGAAAGCCTGACAAGATCAGGTTGCGAAATAAATCACACCCCTAGTGTTGCAAGATGTCATTTGTCTAATGACAAATTCCTTTGGATTATTAATGGTTGAAAAAACCTTACCATTTTCAATAACCTCACAATAAATAAAATTATTGCATGTAAAACAACCCAGCGGTTTAGGTGCCAAGTCTGTTTATCTTTTTTGTCCACAAAATGACTGTGGACTAAACTGACCTTAAGGCTCCTAGTTTTCCTATATGTTATTTTCAGTTGTGATGCAGCTGTTGTTTCTAAATTCTTCTCTGCTAACAGAACTCCCCAATGTCTCCTAACAATATTTGAAAACAAATTTGCATGCACTGAAAAAGTTGTGGTGGTGAGTGCCTGGATTTGTGTTTTTGCATTTCGTCTTTTCCATGGCACCCAGTCCTTGTGCGAGCTCCTTTGTGCTTGCAGTTTGTTCTTTGGAGACTTTTCGCACAGGTTACAGGTTATTTTAGCCTGTCTAAAACCACAGTTGTTTCCACCTTTTGTAGTATAGTTTGTTTTGTTTCTTTGAGTAAACATGTCTCTAGAAGCCACTCCGAACCTGATTTTTGAAGAAACCGGAGCATAGGAAGTTAATCAGCCTGTCAGTTTTGTGGATGATTTACTCCGTGCACCAGGTGCTGCAAATCCTTTTCTTTTGGATGAAACAGATCCCGTTTTGTTTGGTCCTGAAGCTCTTTCTTTAAAAGACACATATAGAAAAGCGGAAAAACTTACATTACAACTTCAGAGGATATACTCGACTAAAACAAATATGGAGGCATATACTCAGGTGAAGCGAATCCCGAGAGGTTTACAAATTGATTTGAAACCAGCATATGGTCAAGATAATGTTAGATTTATGCAAGCATGGGAAAACATTTCATCAGAAGCAAGTCAAACTGATTGATTCAATTATGAGATTTTTAAAGAAGCAAGAGTGCAGTATTAAAGAAGATCTTAAAAAACATGAAGCAGAGGTTCTACAGTTATGTCGTAAAAATACTCCTGAACTGGACAATTTGAACAATAGATTGAAAACTACGATACAGAAATTAGATGCTGACTTTAAAAGAATAAAACAGACAAAGTTTACAAGAGATAAAGGGGACTATGAAGCAGGGCGCGTCTACACTTGGAAATTAAAAAATAAAAAACAGAAAGGTATTTTAAATGTCTCGTTTGATTTTAGCACAGATGTCAGTTAAACAGAAAGTGAGGATGGTGCCCCTTAAAACCGAGATCCTTTTTTAGAACAAAGGAATGACCAACAGTGCATGCAAGGACAGCACCAACAATCGGAGTCCTCCTCTTCCTCCCGTGATAGAACATTATCCCCCTTCCCCAGCCATCAGTTTTTTCAGCCCCGTCGGAGTCCCAGATTGAATTATCAAGGAGGGGATAATTTCAACATGGCAAGAGGAAGAGAAGGAGAACATGCAGGGGGAGAAGGCAGCTATTATTGAGGCCCACGCCAGAGACAATACAACTGGAGGCCTTATTGGGGAGGGAGGAAGAGGTGAGTGATTTCATTTTTCCAAACGAGTCTGTTACTGACATGAAAGTCATTAACTTATCAAATCGTGCCCTATCTGATGCTGAATTGACATTACTAAGTAAAGGTTTGAACTTTGTTCCCACCACACATATTGACAAAGTCCAGACATTAATAGATGTTAGTCTTTTGTGTAGAAAACTGAATTTGCGAGCCTGTTTTGGTGAAAAACAAGATGATATATCTGCTGCAAACTTAGATGAATGTTGGCCTGACTCAACATATTGTCCCCCAACATGCACAGCTGTTAATGTTTTTCGTCAGCTTGTAGAGAGAGATTTGGACTTTTTGTTTGATAATCTAACACCTAGTGAGGGGAATGCACTTCAATTGTTACAGCACGGTGCACCCCTTCAGGTCGACACCCCGACGGCGAAACACGACAAAAGACCATTTCGGCGACAATCGCTGTAATGGTCCTTTTTCCGTGTTTCGCTTTCCCCCAGTGTTCTGCCCCCTTCCCAGACCAACTCTGACCTGGAGTTGATAATCCTAAAGTCCAGGGGGAATGAGAGGCATCTGAAAACACTTGTAGAGCGGCACAATACCTGCGTCGGTATTGTGCGGGCTATGGAGGTCATTTTCACTGTCGATCTCCCTTGGCGTTTCCGATACAGCAAGAATCTACAATTGTTATAAAACAAGCAAATAAGGGAGGGGCTGTGGTTGTCATGAATAAATGTGATTATTTAAAGGAAGCATTAAGACAGTTGGGTGCTGTGACTTTCTATGAAAAACTGAATCATAACCCAATATGGAAATATATAAAAGTACTATGGATGAAAAGGTGAATACTGCATACATGGAGGGTCACATCTCCAAACATGTCAGAAATTTTCTAATCAAAGATTCCCCCGTAATGGCAACCCTTCAACTACTACCCAAAGTGCATACATCTCCAGTTAATCCCCTTGCTGGCCGTCCTATTATTAGAGGAGTGGGATCTTTAACTAAGGCGTTATCTTGTTATTTGGATTCCTTTTTGCAAGTTTATGTAGAAGATTTACCTTCCTACATAAGGGATACCAAAGATATATTAAACCTTTTGAATTCTTTGAATATTGCGGGGTATTTTCTCCTCACAACACTGGACATTGAATGGCTATATTCTAACGTACCTCAAGGTGGAGCATTGGATGCGATGGCATTTTTTCTTAATAATGACCAGTGTTATGATGGACCACCGGTGGAATTTTTGTTGAAATTGATGGATTGTGTTTTGAATTTTAATGTTGTTTTGTTTAATCAAGTTCTGTATAAGTAAATCAAAGGGACGGCTATGGGGGCCACATGTGCCCCCTCCATAGCAAACCTTTATGTAGGTTTATGGGAAAAGCTTTTTACTCATGATCCATTTTTGAATTGTTTCTATGACAATATTATTTTGTGGAAACACTTTATAGACGATGTTATTTTGTTATGGAATGGCTCTGTAGATGATTTTCAAGATTTTTTGACTTATCTCCACTCCACTAATGAGCATTTATGTTTTTCGTATCATGTGGCAGATGAACAGTTACCATATTTAGATATTTTAATAAAAAAAGCATCAAATGGGGTACTTGATACAGATATTTATCGTAGACAAGTTGATGGCAATACTGTCCTTATGGCTTCGAGTTGCCATCCAGCACATACAATAGTAAATATTCCTAAAGGAGAATTTTTAAGAACAAAAAGGAACTGTAGCACTGTAGAAAGTTTCAAAGAAAATGCGGATATTTTGGAGGTTAGATTTCAAGAGAGGAGTTATAGAAGAAAAAATATTTTAAAAGCAAGAAATGCAGTGGGAGCTGAAGATAGACGTACACTACTAGAACCATCAAACGTAAGGAACACTAATAACGTACAGATGAATGTTGTCACAACTTTTTCAGTACATGCAAATTTTTTTTTCAGATATGGTTAGGAGACATTGGGGAGTTCTGTTAGCAGAGAAGAATTTAAAAACAGCAGCTGCATCACAACCGAGAAGAACATATAGGAAAGCCAGAAGAAGCCTTAAGGACAGTTTAGTCCACTGTCATTTTGTGGACAAAAACGATGAACAGACTTGGCTACATAACCGCTGGGTTGTTTTAAATGCAATAATTGTATTTATTGTGAGGTTATTGAAAATGGTAAGGTTTTTTTCAACCATTAATAATCCAAAAGAATTTGTCATTAGACAAATGACATCTTGCAACTCCAGCAGTGTGATTTATTTAGCAACCTGTTCTTGTCAGGCTTTCTACGTGGGGAAAACAGAAAGAAGTTTTAAGGTTAGAGTAGGTGAGCACCAAAATGGTATCTTGGGGGGGGGGGGATCTTTTGTATGCTACAGCAGCACAAGTTTTAGATAATAAAAATGATGTTTCAGATCATAAATTCATGTACATAGCTATAGACAGAGTTTGCCAAAGACCTAGAGGTGGGAATTACAGAAATTTAATCCTGAAAAGGGAAACCTTTTGGATTTTACAATTAAAAGCAACGAAGTACCCAGGTCTTAATGGCAGTTTTGATTTAAAGCCATTTTTGGAAGAAAGACGTTAATATTCCTTAGTGGCTTTAACTATAGCGCCATTTTTCCTATCAAGTCAGTATGTTCATATCATTTGATATGTTATTTACTCTGTGCCTGCTTTTTTGCTAACATGTATCCCCGCGTTTTCATTTATTTTATTTCTTTTTCCTTTTGGTTATGTCTCCTTGTATGCAATGTTATGGTCTGCTATTTGCTGCATATATTTATTTATATATATATTTTTTTATTGACTGAGTTATTTGTACAAATTACTTCCGTATTTATCACCCACTTGCACATTTGTAAAGGAAAACTTCCCTTTTTTTTTTTTTACTGACACTGCTACTATATGTACTAATGATTTTTGCCCCTCTGAATCTATTATCATTTCCACGTTTGGTCCATGGTATTATTGATTGCCATGAAGCAATTTTAATTATTTGCTCATTTCATTTTATTACTAGTATGTATCTATTGGTGTGTTTTAATTGATGTGGTCATGATGTCACTTATAGACTTGCTATAAATGTCTTTATGTTTTTCTGATCAAGCTAGCCTTTGAAAAAGGGTCCAGTGGACCAGAAACGCGTCAGGTGTTTAAATAAATGTTTTAATGTTTCCCTCACGTGGTTGGCAGCTTTATTTGTGGTGATGAGTGCCTGGATTTGTGCTTTCGCATTTTGTTTTTTCCACAGCACCCCGTCCTTGTGTGAGCTCCTTTGTGTTTGCCATCTATGTATCTATGCATCACCATGATAACACCGCCAGAAGGAGGACAGATCAGCAGCTAAGAGCTCGGAAGAGAAGGCCCTGAAGAACTGCCAGGCCAAAACTGACCAGCGCCAAGAGGCGATGTCTAGACTGTAATGTTTGGTGAAAGTGTGGACAGAACTCCAGGTGGTAGCTGCACAGATGTTAGCAACAGACACATTTTTTGAAGCAAGCCATGGAGGCAGCCATACACCTGGTGGAATGGCTTTTAACCACCGCCGGAAGAGGGTTGTTGTACTTGGGGTAGCAATAAACAATGCAATTTGCTAGCACCTTAGACAAACACTGTTTGAAAACAGAAGTGCCCTTTTTCTTGGGGGTGAATGAAACAAACTGTGCAGATTTTCTGAAAGGCTTGGTGCTATTTGTGTAGTACCACAACATTCTATATACAGCCAACGTCTGGAGCAATGCCTTCTCCTGATTAGAATACTCAGGAAAATAAACTGGCAGGTGGATGGATTGATTTAAAGTAAATTCAGACACCACCTTAGGTAAGAACTTAGATTAGTACACAAAGACACCCTGTATTTGTGAAAAACCAAATAAGGCTCCTTGCAAATAAGCACCTTGAGCTCAGAAATCCTTCGAGCAGAAGTAACAGCAACTAAAAAGAGCACTTTCCACAGAAAGCACAGCTTGTCCCTCTCGCGGCAAGTTCAAAGGGAGGTAAAGTGAGTTTCTCCAACATAAAGTTGAGGTCCCATGGAGGTACCGGGTCCCAAATAGGAGGTTTCAGATGCAAAATGCCCTGCAGGAATGTGTGGGATACCTCAAGTTGGGCGAAAGCTTTACCCTCAATAGTTGCATGGTACACAGAGATGGCAGAAAGGTGCACCTTAAGGGAGGAGTACCCCAGGCCTGAATCCAAAACGGAAACTAGGTATTCCAACACCTGATTCACTGGGCAGGTGTAAGGATCTAAATGATGAGCAGCGGCCCAAATGGAGAGGCGCTTCCCTTTCATAGCATAAGTGGCCCTGATGGAGGGTTTCCCAGCAACCACCAGAACATCTGTGGCCCTAGAGGATACCCCAAAGCAAGCAATAGTTAGGTCTGCAGGAGTCACGCATAGAGATGCAAAGACTTGAGATCTGGATGGACTAGGATGCCCTGGTCCGGGACAGCAAGCTGGTGCACAGGGGTAGAGGCACCACTGCCAGCTGCTGCAGCAAGGGGAACCAAATATGGTGTGGCCAGAAGGGGGCTATGAGAATCATCTCTGCCCCTTCCAACTGGAGCTTGAGCAGAACCCTCTGCAGGAGCTGGAAGGGAGGAAAGGCATAAGAAAACTTCCCCTTCCAGGAGAGGACAATGCGTCTCACCAGAAAACTCAAGGCCCGGGATCAAGTGAGCAAAAAAGTGTCAGTTTTGCGTTGAGTGGGGACGCAAAGAGGTCCAACTCTGGACAGCCCCACCTGTCAAAGAGATCTTCAACCACAGAGGTTAGAAACTCCCACTTGTGAGCCCATGACTTGGAGCAGCTGAGACTGTCGGCTATTTGGAATGCCTGGAACATGAATGGCTGAGAGATCCAGACCGTGCTCAACTGCCCAATAGCAGACTCTCATTGCTTCCCGCCACAGGGGGTAAGAATGGGTCCCACCCTGTTTGTTGATGTAGTTCACCACACACTTTGTCCGTCTGCACCAGTAGCGGACCTGGGAGGAGAGGAGAGGAGTCTGAAAGTCACGCAGGGCATAAAGAACCGACCACATCTCCAGGATGTTGATATGAAGACCCTGCTCTACATCTGTCCAGGTACCCTGTGTCAGGTGACTGGCCGGATGAGCACCCCAGCCCAGGCCAGATGCATCTGTCATGAGTATCTGCTGGGGGAGTCGAGAGATGAAAAGAGATCCCCTGAATGAGGTTGGCCGGACTGAGCCACCACGACAGAACCCTCCGGACCGGGTCGGAGACCAGGACCAACTGGTCCAGGCATCTGTGCGTCGGTCCCACTGGACCTTCAAAGTCCGCTAAAGAACCCGCATATGCAGGCACGCCAGGGGAACCATGGCAATTGCTGCTGCCATGTGGCCCAGATGGCACAGAAAAACCCTGATGGGGACCTGCCGGCTGGAGGAAACCAGACAGGCCTACTCCATCAGATGCTCCGCTCTGTCCTCGGGCAAAAAAGTCTTGCGCTGGCTGGTGTCCTGGACTGCCCCTATGTATTGAAGGCACTGGCAAGGGCCTGGAAGAGAGGGAAGGTGTATTCCAGGGCCTGAACTAGATGGTCCCTAGAGGGGGCTGCTAACAGCCAGTCATCCAGGTAGGGGAACACACAGAAGTCCTGCCTCTGCAATACGACTGCCACCACTGCCAAGCATTTGGTAAATACCTGGGGGGGCTGAGGAGAGGCCAAAAGAGAGGACCCGGAATTGGAAAGAGGCCTCCTGAAAGTGGAAGCGGAGGAAGCGATGATGGGCAGGAAAGACCTCAATGTGCAGATAAGCATCCTGCATGTCCAGTGAACAGAGCCAGGCCCCCTGGTGCAGGAGGAGTAACAGCCCCTGGAGGGTGACCATACTAAAGCGCTTGTAGTCGATGAACTGATTCAGATGACTCAGATCCAGGATTGGCTGGAGATCCCTGGTCTTTTTGGGGACAAGCAAGAAGTGGGAGTAAAACCCCCTTCCCCACTGAGCCTGAGGAACAGGCTCTATGGCTCTTTTTTTGAAGAAGAGCCTGAATTTCCTCCCAAACCAGAGACAGGTATACAGGGTGGGGTTGGGGGTAGGTGGAGTGGACAGGAGGATTTTTGGGTGGCCTCTCTAGAAATCTTATTTTATTTAAGTCTTTGTTAACCAGGTAAGTGCACTGATCCTAGGCACCGTTTTCAGGCATGACCCAAGCCACAAATGTGGCACACAGTCAAAAATCAACATACATGTGCTAATAGTATACAGACAGATACAAACTGAATACAGTACAGCTACAGGAATGCAGCAGGAGTGTACAATGTAAGGCTGATACAAATTAGATACAGGACAAATTACAAGGAGGGCAAGCGCAGTTACTACAACAGTTCAGCAGTGAAATAGGGAGACCAAATATACATTAAAATAAAATATTCGTACGGCCCGGTGGCGCTGAGGGTTGAGGCGCTGGACGCCACACCTCGCACCACGCCAGCGACCCAGGTTCGGGAACGGACTCGGGTCGGCGGGGGTCGGCTGGGGGGATGGAGGATTGAGTGTCTCAACGGATGCTCTCCTTCCTCAGGGGTGGAACGCCAACCTCGAGAAAGCCAGTGGAGCACTGGCACCGAGGGGCCTCGTGGCTGCCTCACGGAGTCCGGGAGGGGCACGCTGACAGGCGCTGAGAGAGATGCGTATGCACGCCTCTGATGTTCACACCAGCGGGCGGCCCCAGGGGCGGGCTATGGGGAGTACAGAAAACAGACAAAAACCTTCGGCGCTCCCAGATGAAGACAGCTCCATCCAAGAGACCACCAATTCCCAGAACAGACCCCGCTGTGCAGGAGAGGAGGAAGAGAAGCACTCTAGGGGCAGATTCGTGGGGTAAGGGGGTCTGGAAAAAGGATATGAGCAGTCTGAAGGAGGGGAGATCGAAGGCAGGAAGGCGGATAAATAAAGAAAGCAAAAAAAAAAAAAATATTCGTAAGGAGGGAGAAACCATACACAGAGAGGAATTAACAGTCCAAATATCAAAATACAAGATTCACATGGGAATCAACAAAGTCCAAGAGAGTAGCATATTTCAGAAAAAGAGATGTGGAAGAACAAGGGGGCACAATTTGAAGATAGAGGGGGGATGGCTCAGGGGCAACGTGAGGAAGTATTTTTTCATGGAGAAGGTGGTGGACACGTGGAACGGCCTTGCTGAGGAGGTTCTGGGGTCAAAAACAGTGGGGGAATTCAAGAATGCATGGGACAGACATAAGACAATTCTGGTGGGGGGTAGGGGGATGTAGGCTGTTGGTTAACTAGGATCTGCAGCTTATCCAATAGGTAAGGAAATGGGCACACTGGGTGGGCCAAGCGGTCCTTATCTGCCGTCAAAGTCTATGTTTCTATGGCGTATCAAATTAAAAAAATTAGTACAAGAAGGTAAAGTGCTGGGAGTCAGAGCAGAGTGCAACAGATGAGCAGTAAAGAGCAAATGAAAGGAGGGGTTGGAGGTGAGGAGGAGAGGAAGCAGGTCAAAGTAAATCACCCAGGCAGGCACTTGCATTTTTTTTTTTTAAACCAGAAGAGACACACTAAGCTGAAAGCTTGTTTACAGGTGTCAACAATGCAGCCAAGCACACAGTCAAAATGGCAAGAGAGGGGCAGCCAGTCCAGGGACTGGTAGAGGTTACAGTGGTGAGTGGAGTAGGGAGCCAGGACCACAAATCTACACACATTGTACAAACAGCATTTAGTCACAAGTTATGGGCAGTGGACATACAGGAGTAAATAGGGGAACAGTAATTCAGGATAGGGGAGGAGGTTGCCTTGGGCGACAGCTAGGCAGGCCTCTCTGGTAAGGAACTGCTTTATGCGATAAGCAGCCCCAAGTCTTTTTTTTTTTTTTTTTTTTTTAATTTCGCTCCGGTCATGGCTCGTGGGGCCATCTCTCAGGCATCCGGTCCTTTATCCTGCCCGCCTGTGGATCCCTCGGACTGAGCCTCCTCTCCCCCCCGCAGCCGGCACCCCCAGTTTCACCCGCCTGGGGAGGGTAGACCTTTGCCTCTTTGGGCTCGCTTACCAGACAGACTCCGACTGCAGGTGGGCCTGGAGGGAGGAACTGGAAGGCCAGCTGAGGAGAACCCAGCGGAGGGCATGGGGAACAGGTGCTGTCGCCTGTTCCATGAGCCGTTTTTTCCTTTGTTCTGCGCTGCTTCCCCACCCCTGCATGGGCATGCCCCGATGTTCTATTGCACGGCAACCCTGCCAACATCGGCCATGCTGATTTCATGCTGCCTGGCTTGCTGCGACTTCCCCTGGTCTCCACCAGGGGTCATCGGCACACCGAGCCGACCCAACCCACACTCCTGGGGAGGAGAGCACCACTAGCACACTCTCTCCTCAACCCACCCCTGCCGACCCACCAGCGCCCAAGTCCGTTCCCAAACTCGGGTCACTGGCATAGCATGAGGTGTGGCGTCCAGCACCTCAGCCCTAGCCCCAAGTCTTTGATTTACCCTGTGCATGACAGAGTATACGTGCTCTGCAAAGGAGAGGAAGGGTCAAGGATAATGCCCAGGTACTTGAAGTTAGATATTTTCTGCTGGGGGCCCTGTGTGGTCACAGAGAGGGAGGCACCAGAAAGGGTATGGACCCCAGGAGCATTGCTTTAGTTTTTTAACATTAACCAAGAGCCTGTGTGGCAGGAACCAGTTATGGGCCACGCCATAGTTCAGGTTCAGGGTGGAAGAAATGTTTGGCAGTGACTTATCACTGTAAAAAAGTATGAGATCATCAGCATAAAGTAGTGCTTCACAAGTAAGGCAGTCAGAGGGGAGGGAGTTAATGAAGAGGGAGAATAATAGCGGGCCCAGGATGGAACCCTGGGGGACGCCCGTGGAAATAAGTAAGCGAGGTAAGGTGGCAATTCCAATGCACACGGACTGTGATTGGCCAGTCAGGTAGCTTTTGAACCACTGAGATGTATCAAGGGAGCAACCCAATTGTAGCAGAGTGGTAAGTAATAAGGGGTGGTTGACCAGGCCGAAGGCCTTGGAAAGTTCAACAAATACAGCTCCTGTTGCTTTGCCCAAGTCTATTTTATGATATACATGATTAGTAAAGTGGGCCAAAGCAGATGTGGTGCTGTGAAATTTTCAGAAGCTGTGTTGCTGGCTACACAGCAGGTTATATTTTTCAGCATGTTCGCTCAGTTGGTGGTGAACTGTCTTCTCAAGGAACTTGCTCAGGTGGGAGATCAGGGTGATGGGTCTTATAATTATCTGATGAGAGGGGGGGTCCCCAGCTTTGAAAATGGGAACTACCATGGCGGATTTCCAGGATTCAGGCATGGTAGATGTGGTCAGGGCAAGATTAAAGAGAAAGGTGAGCAGATTAGTGATGGCTGGGGAGATCAGGTTTAGGAATGAAGGGACAAGGCCATCACTGCCAGGGCTGCCACATGAGGAGAGACTTCCAAGGAGCTTGATGGTGTCTTTGGCTGAGATTACCCTAAAGTAGAAAGGGGGGGGCAGTGGTGGAGCAAGGGGGGCTGATCAGAGGGACCTGGAGCGAGGTCACTTGGTTGGGCAGCAAGTTTGCTTAAGTGAGCATCAAGGTCAGTAAACTTTATGTTAAATGCATGGGCAACATCAGTGGGGTCAGTTAAGAGTGCCAATGGGTGATCTAAGGTGAACTGTGATGCAGCGCGGTGCTAGGGTGTAGAAGGGATCTGACTGCACTACAGAAATGATGGGGATCCCTGAGACTTTCCCTCTATTGATTACACAGGTGTAACCCCCCTACAAATGGGGGTTCCCGAAAAGTCTTCCTTGAGCTTGCCTAAATGCTCACTGCCAGGCTGGTGTTCTGCATTTTAGCGGATTAAATGTACTGCCAGAGAATGCCTGTATAGCCTCTGTGTACTATCTCTAAGAGCTGCCTGGATTGTAGTCTTAATTAATCTAAAAGGGAGCTCTGTTAGAAGATGTGCTTGTTTGCTGATCATTTGTTAGAGTAGTAATAATATTGCAGTTTGTTCTAACCTGCCTTCTTTGCTGCAAGGACTGTTCTGTTTATCTCCACCAACTTGTCCCGGAACTGTCAGAATGGGCCAATCAGTACTGTTGGGACTAAAATGGAGCCTGCCTACAGGGGCTTGGTGGGGTCAAAACTTGTAGAAATTGTAGTTTTTGCATTTTGGCACATAAAATAACCTGGAGGGGGAGCCCTTGTTGTGACTGACAGACGGATCAGCCAACCGAACCTTTTGGAACTTGGGGAAATTCCCAAGCTGCATGCAGGTAGTTTCAGTTCTGAGTTGGGAAGTAAAGAGATAACAGCTTGAATGATTCAAGCAGCAGCCCCAGTGTAGATTCACGTGGGAGAACTGTGGAAAGGCCTGAGTTTTGGCCTGCTTGCCTGCCTGCTGTCCCAGAGAGGGAACGTGTGCCTTTTTCGGACTGAATCTGAACTTGGAGAGTGAAGCGAGCCACTGAATTGTGACCAGGCTCCTACCTGAAGACCACCGAAGAGTTGCTGAATGCGATCGGCCTGTCTGAACTTCCAGCCACCTCTGAACTCCCAGACTGTGCAGAGACTCTGTAATTGTGACCGGAGAGCCTTTTGCCTGGTACAGTGGAATTTTCTTACATGTGAATGTGTTGTGTGCTTATAGTGGGTCGTGATTTGGTTCCCCACTGTGGTCTGAATTGTGTTCTGCTTGCTGGAAGCTGCTTTAGAATTTCCTTACGTGTAAATGTGCTGTGTGCTGCTAGTGGGTCACGATTTGGTTCCCCACTGTGGTTTGAACTGTATTCTGCTTGCTGAAAGCTGCATCCAGTCCCACGGACTGAATCCAAAATCATCTCCATTGGGCCTGGGCCTTGCCACACTGGCCCAGCCCGTCTACCCGCTGCACAGAGAAAGCCATCGACGAGAGACCTGCCTGGGGATCAGCCCCCTGCACAACACCAGAACAAGAACGACGCCTCGGTGATTAGTGTGGGCCCTGCTTCTCTGGGCACTCCAGCTCAACAACCTGAAGTCTCGATTTCGTCCTGCCTGTGTCCAGTATTGGGTATCGTGAGTAAACATCAGGGTAGCTCCCTGCAACAACAGCTAAATCTTTTTTTTGAACTTGCATAATTTTTATTAGGAGTTTAAAAGAACTTCCATGAATTCAGTGTACAGTGTACATTCCACTGAAGGATTACTATACATCTAATAGTCATTATTTAAAAAGCACTTCAAACTCTCTGCAAGCGTACGACTTTCAATATGACTCTAAGGAGTATTTCCCTTTTGTCTCTACCCTAACTTAAAGTGCAACTATCTCAGTAGCACTCAAACAGTACCATGGGGAAATACATTTCCATTACCCCTGCCCTTTCAATCCTTCTTTATATAAACTGTTTTAAACTATATAACAGTTACATAAGCTCTGCTTGATTAACCATATTTATAATGATCCAATCTCAGTTATTTGATTTCTCCATAAGTGCTCTAAACACATTCTCACAGAAACAATAAAGCCAAAACCAAAGTAGAAAGAGCAAAGGAAGAAAAAAGAAAGGAAAAAAATATTTTTTTTAAACTTTCTGGTCGACGTGGGTGCAAAGTGTCTCAAGGTAGCAGATATTGAGCTAGTATGGAATGCCCTTCAGATTCTCGATGTATTCATAAAATGGAAGCCATCTAGCATTGAATTGATCTGTTTGTATTCTTAACCGGGCCGTATGGCTTCCATCTCTTTAATTTGTTAATATTGGCCCTCCACATGGAGAGGGATAACTGATCCGAACTTAACCAGTGTTGGGTAATCACTTTTAGTGCAGCTGCCACTAATATGTAGTATAAATATCTCTGGTTTTTGGTCCTCCCCTCACTAGGCAGAAGACCCAGGATCAGATGAGAGCTAGTTAGCACACAACTCCATTGAAAGATGCTCTGTAATGCCTGAGCCACCTGTTCCCAGTAATTATTTATCTGAGGGCAATCCCAAAATATGTGGGCATAAGAACCGACTCCTCCGCATCTCCTCCAACATTCCTGGGGCTTACCCTTTGAATAATGAGTTGAGACCACTGGGGGAATAAAGTACCTGGTAACCACTCTCCACCTAAAATCCCCCCAACTTGGAGAGCTAGAAGTGCTAGGGATCCCTGCCCAAACTTTTGCCCATTCCTCCTCTGCAAGATGCAAACCTAGCTCCTCCTCCCATTTTTGTTCAATGTGTTGAGTCAGTACTTTACCCACCTCATCCTGAAGTGACTTGTAAATGAAGGATACGTAGCCCCTCGAGTCTGTCCCCTTACTTTTGAAGAAGGTGGTTCTCACTGGGACCGGCTGGTCTGCTAGAATCTCCCCCACTTCTATGTTTGTTAAGATGTAGTGTCGGCATTGTAGGTATCTATAAAAATCCTGTCTTGGAAGGTTATATTCACCCTGCATTTCCAAAAAGGATTTCAGTGTGTCCCTTTGAAAAAACTGGGTAAGGAACAACAATCCTTTTCCCTGCCACCTCCTGAAACAAGGGTCCCCTGAGGAGGCTGGAAATCCCGGCAGAGAACAAAGGGGAATATACCTCCAGACCGAGGTCACCACCCCCCCCCAGTGTAGCTGTACCTCCAGCCATATTTTAAGGGTATGTTTAGTCCATCTGTTATTGATTAGTTTAAGATCCGAATGTGTGGCAACCCAGGGTAGCAACCTCAACAGTGTGTTTTGATGTGCTCCTTGCTCCATCAGAGACCAACCCCCCTTCTGACCTGGATTTAATATGGTTAGGATAGGCACCACTTGAGCAGCTTTATAATAACTATATAAATCGGGGACTCCCCTGCCCCCCCCTAGTCTTTGTCTCTGTGAGGAGATCCCACTGCTTTCTAGGTTTCCTTCCCGTCCAAATGGATCGTGAAATTTTCTGTTTTAAATCTTTGCATTCCCTTTTAGAGAAAGCCAAGGGCAAGTTAGTGAACAAAAAAAGGTATCTAGGGAGCACGTTCATCTTCACTGTATCTATCCTATGAGTAAAAGTAAGAGGTAGAGAGTGCCATCTGTTTATGTCTGCAAAAACCGCTTTCTGGAGTGCACCATAGTTAACTTGATATAGTCTTGATAATTTAATCGGAATCTGAATCCCCAAGTACCTTACCTTCTCTCTGACCCAGTTAAACGGGATCAGCTCACACAAACTTTGTGTAATTCTCCCCTTTATTGGTAGAATCTCAGATTTATCCCTATTGATTTTAAAGCCCGAGATCTTCCCAAACTGGTCCAAAAGGGCCATCAACGGTGGGATCGACTTCCCAGGGTCCTGCATATACAGTATGCCACTGTGTCGTCTGCATAGAGTGACACTTTATTCTGGGGTTGAGCTATATTAATGCCCTGTATTTTGCTTTCCTCCCTTATAGCCTGGGCGAGGGGTTCCATGGCTAGTGTGAAAAGCAAGGGCGACAGGGGGCATCCCTGCCTAGTGCCCCTCCTAATCAGAAAGGCCTCTGACAAAGTCCCATTAACCCTGACCCTAGCCGAAAGGTTCTGATAGGCCAAAGTGGCCCACTGTAAAAAGTCACCTTCAAACCCAATTCTTGTGAGAACTGCTTTTAGGTATGACCAATTTAGCCTATCAAAGGCCTTCTCCACGTCCAAAAAATAGCAATCTGGATACTCTGGGAGGCATTCTTGTAATCCAAGATATTTAGCAAACGCCTGATGTTATCAGACATATGTCTGTTTGGTATGAATCCGGTTTGATCTGGATGTATCAGATTTTCAATATGCTTTTGTAGTCAGTTAGCTAGGATTTTTGTGAGGATTTTATAATCTTGGTTTAACAGGGAGATGGGCCTATATGATTCACAAAGTTCTGGGGATTTCCCCTGTTTCGGAATGACCATGATCATAGCCTCACTCCAGGAACCTAGGGGTTAATTATTCTCTAGGATAGCATTCAGCACCATAGCCAACTTGGGTGCTAGTGTTTTTTTTAATTTTTTATAGAACTCGGCCGGGTAGCCATCACGATTCGGGACTTACCTGAAAGGAAGCTATCTATAACTGCTGCTATTTCCTTCTCTGTGCAGGGGACGGACAGCTCCTGCTGCATTCCTGGGGTGAGCTTAGGCAGCTTCAGGGTCCCAGAAAGGATTCTGCATTTTTGTACCTCTTCTGAATCTCTCCTTTCACTATATAATTCCTATAATAATTTTAAAAGCCTTGGCTATTTCTCTAGGTTTCTCTATCAGGGTGTATTCCCTTTTCTACCTTGGAGAGATGAGACATAATCGGCCTGCTGTTCCTTTCTCAATCTCATGGCGAGGAGCTTTAAGGCCCCACGCCTCCATAATAATATTTATGATTTGTGTAACACAGCATCCACTCTGCCTTGTCCGCTTCTAACTTATTGAGTTCTTTCCTGCTTTCCATTAAGTCCCTCCAGATTTTCTCCTTACCTTTTGGATTACTTTTATGTTCCTGTTCTAACCCTCTTATCTTAGTTTGCAGTTCTTCTATCTTTTTGTTCTTCAATTTCTTCCTGCCTGAAGCTAGACTGATTAATTGTCCCCTTAGAACAGCCTTCATTGTGTCCCACCACACCATTGGGGTACTGTCCGAGATAGGGGAATCTGTCACAAGATTTTTTATATCCTCTGTTATTTGTCAAATTATATTTTTATCATTAAGTTATGAGATATTCAATCTCCAATTCGTTGTCCTGGGTTCCCTCTCCCAAACAAAATCTACTGAGATTGGGGCACGGTCAGAGATAGTCATTGGGTAGATTAGCGAATTGGAAAATAGGTGGACATCTGTGGTATATGTTATAAAAAAATCTATACGCGAGTATGATTTCTGGGGGACTGAGTAGAATGCATAATCCCTTTCTTTTCTGCGATATAGTCTCCAAATGTCCCCAAACCCCCCCCTCCCGCATTAATGTATTCAAACACTTCGTGGCCTGTTTAGAAGTCTCCAACTTTCCAGAAGATCGGTGTAAAACTGGTATTGAAGTCACCTCCAAGTATTAATTGACCCCTGGGAAGTGAGACCACCCTCTGAAAGACCTCCTGGTAGAAGGTGGCTGCCCCACTATTGGGGGCGTAAACATTTACCACATGGATTAGGTCACCCTGAATTAACCCTGAGACCCTAATGCACCTACCCTGGAGTATAACCTCTACCTCTTGAATACAGAATGGGGAATTTTTTTTTAATTAATATTGCCACTCCGGCCTTTTTTGTCTCTTTGCCTGCAGTAAATAGCACTCTGCCCACCCACTGCCATCTTAGTTTCATGTGCTCCACCTCAGAGAGGTGGGTTTCCTGGAGAAGCGCTATGTCACAGCCCCTCCTATTAAGTTCCATTAGGATTTTGGCTCTTTTGATGGGTGAATTAAACCCATTAACATTATAAGAAATAATCCTTAGGCGCACAGCCATAATCTATCCCTGTAAGTTATCTTCTTATTCATACTATCCCCCAGGAATGCCCATCTCGACCCTATAGGCTCGCCGGAACCAATCCAGATCCCTCTTTCCCCTTTGAACCCAAGTCGACTTCATATAACCAGAAACATTTAAAACTGATGAACTAATAACACCAATCAATCAACTGAAAAAATCAGATCCCACTTGGATCCACGATAAAAAACCTTTTTCAAACCAAAGCAAGTGTCTGTTAGATTGACTTCCTAGGAAAAGTAACTCTGGTAGTCAAAGGCCACCCAGAGTTGTCACACATGTGACACAATCAATACCCCTTTGATGTTTAGGGGCGATGTCAGCTTGGCCAGCTAAGTGACTTCCCGGCTGACAACTGTTAGTCAACAGACGTCACTCTGTGTATATTGAAAGAGCCACCCAAACCCCAACCACCCCACCACCCCACCCTCTTATGCTTTACTATGTCCTCCAATAAAGATCCTCTGTGACTCACCAGTCATTCCTCTTACCCCATCCTCCCCAAAAAGGGAGAGAACAGAAAAAGGAAGGGAAGGAGTAAAAGAGAGCCCCCACAAAGTCACCTCCAAAGGGGAAAATCACTGCCCAAATCAGAGCCCCCATCAAACATTTATATTCTGTGTAGCCCTTTACCACCCTCTAATGGCTCCAACATATCATTATCTATTCAGTACCAGTACCTAATAGGGCTAACTATGTAAAAAAAAAAAAAATAGAGAGGGACCCCACCCCCAAGCCCAGTGTCCCCTTGAGAGAAGGATGTATTCATGGACCAAGGACAAATAGTCTGTATAAAGTCACTGTCCTTAGATCTCCTCACTCAGTCCATATTGATGATCCACTTGTGGAACCACTGGTGAATTCGCATAGACGTCCACCGATTCCTCTTCAAGCGCCAACATTTATTTCACAAAACATTCTCCGTGTACTAGTAAACTTAGCCTTTTGAGGATGGTAAGGTCGGTCTCTCATCAGTCTGGGTCCTGTTTCTCTTCTCAACGCGAAGCAGCAGCTTAGCAATGTCCCCCACACTCACCATCGCGATGGATCCTGGTAGGCCTCGTTTCCTCGTCTGGTTGCGAGATACTACGTTCCAGGCTCCTCCTCTCAATTTTTTCTCTAAAATTTCCTGTTCCAAATCTGGCACTGCAACCTGAAGCTCTTTTAAGGTGGCACTCGCCTCGACCAGGGATGGAAAGGTCTTAATTCCTGATTCCAGGTGAATTCTCAGCCTCGCAGGGAAAAGCAACTGTGCCTTTATTTCTTTCTGCAGCCTAAGCTCCTTATCACCCCTTACTTTTTGCCTTTCAGCTTGCAGGGCCGTGGAAAAGTCCTGGTCAAAGAAAATTGTTGCTTCTTGATATTTTAAGTCTTTAAGACGCGAGGCCTCATGAATGATCCATTCTTTAGTTTGAAAGTGTAACATTCGAACTATCAGGGAGCGGGGCTTTGCATTGGGGTCCGCTGGTTTCGGGATTAGCGATCTGTGGGCCCGTCAACCTCTAAACTCAGGTCAGGAGGTGGAGAGAGCACTGCCCGCAGCACTTGCTGCACGAAATCTGCTGTCGGTTGAAGCCTTCCTCCAGCCCCCTCGAGATACCATGAATTTTGAAGTTGTTCCTACGGCAACGGTTTTCTAAATCTTCCAGTTTAGCTTGGGTTTCTCGGTCTCTTTGAAGTAAGAATAGCAGCAATCGCTCTGTAATTTCCTGCGCCTCAGACAGATCTCCGATTCTGGCTTCCGACGACGAAACTTTCCTATCTAGAGCTTTCACATCTTGTCTCAGGTCAGCCAGTGCTGAGTCAATTTTGTTTACTGTAGCTAGGATCTTTTTCAGGGTTTGACTAATTTCCGATGGTTCAGCATCATCCTGATCCCAGTCTGCCGACGATTCTGAGGGGGTGCCTTCTACGTTGAGGTAGAGCCATTGGGCTCTCCTGCGGCCTACTCAAGGTTGTTTGCTTCATTTTACTTGTCGAGGACGAAGGTAATCGGTTTCCTTTTGCCTTCTGTGACTTCCCTGCCATGTATAGTATCAGCCTCGCTGTTGAAAAAGTTGTATTGGAGTGTTTTCTGTGCTGAATTTTCAGGATTAGGGTGAGGCGGTTGGGGAGCCCTTAGAGTTAGCTACCCACCATGTCCGTGACGTCACCAGAAGTCACAACAGCTAAATCTAAAGGGTTGTCATCTGATTGTCTTGTTGCTTTTTCTTTCACGAACTGAGCCCTCAGGCTCCAGATTAAAAGTAGTGTGTGTTGTGCATGTTGCTTTTCTTCCATCACAGGGCCCCAACCAGCTGCAACATTCCTGGCTAGCCCACCATTTTCCTACCTGGGTACCCAGAGTGTGTGACTGTGTGGGGACTTAAAGCGCATGCATAACTGTTTGATTAATATGGCCTTTCAGCCAATCAACCTGATTACGCCCCTTCCTTATTCAAGTCCTCTGAATAAATCAGATCTGACTTTTTTGCTGCATTTAACCTGACTATGGTTCCAGTTTGTGCCAAGAGTGCTGTACTGTTGCTATTTACTGTGCATAACCTTGTTTTACAGGGGGTCCCATAATTGAGCCAGAGGAACCAGCCCTGGAGGTGAGTGCAAACAGTGTGGGTACTGGTATGGTGTACAAGGGGTACTGTGAAAGTGATTATCGTATATTGCTCAGGCCACTAGAAGGGAAAGAGGGGGGTTACAGTGTTCCAGAGGGCTGTGCCCAGGTTAGTTTGACCACTACCAACCCTGACCTCCAGGTAGAGGCACCCATTTCAGAACTCAGGCCCCTTAACCTGCTACTAGCCACGCAGGCAGGGGTAGTAGCCCTTGGGATAGCGCCATCTAGGGGTTACATAGGAAATACCATTTCTGAGACCACGCAGTTTGCTTGCACTGATTTCTTAATCTCCAGTATTCGTTCCAAAGGGCAGGGGAGGAGGCTTTACTGTAAGCAGACCATACCTTGTCCATAGCTTTTAGCATGGTTAGTAGTTCTCTCGAGACCCAGCAGGTACATCCACCCCTCACATGCCTGGTAGTGCGAGGGAACTGGCGGTCTTGTATCTGAAGGAGAGCATTAGTGAAAAAAAACACAGCAGATGTTACATCCTTGGAGGAGTAAAGAGCCACCCAGTTCACTGCCTTAATGTCCTCATGGAGGGATGAGGTATAGGACAGTTAAAGTTACGGAAGGAGATGAGTTTGGGTGGAGGGCACGCAGTTTTGGTGGCCCAGCTGATAAAAGTAGGGGAATTATCGCTGATCGAGTCTGGCCAGACCCCAGACTGAAGCACCTTATCCTCTCTATTTGTGATTATCCAATTAAGGAGAGTGTGGCTTTGCATCCTAGTATTCTGCCTTGTTGGGGCAGAGATAACTTGGACCAAATTGTGCTGCCTTAACAGGCTAGTGAAGTCGGCACCTTGAGGACCTAACCAGTTCAGATTAAAATCCCCAAGAAGAACTGTGAACCTATGAAGGGAGAGGTTGCCAAGGCCAACCAGGTTTACTGCTGGAGGATTGCAACAACAGCCCACGTACATATTTTTTGCAGCACCTAGGGTCAAGTTCACCTATCAGCCATTCACTGTGGGATGAAGGGTCAGAGTAGTGAACAGACGAAACTGATAAGGAAGCATTAAAATAAAGAGCAACGCCCCCACCGTTCTTTCTGCCCGGCCTATCCTGGCATAGGGAAGAGTATCCAGAAAGGTGGTAGGTGCCAACTGGTATCTGGGGTTTTAACCATGTTTCTGATATACAGAGGACATGGAGTTTGTGGAGTGTAGAATAGGCCTTGAGGTCAGTGAATTTACATGGGAGGCTATATAGGCTGATATGTGCCATTCTTAGCCCATTAGTGTGATTCCATGGTTTGTTCGTAGGTGAATCTGTGGGACCAGGGTTGCTTTTAATATCCCCAGCTAGCAGCAATAACGAGTAGGCAATGTTGCAGAGGTGGGATAGGAAGGAAAGAGTGCAAGGGGAGAACATGTAACTGCTGAGTTGTCGATGTTCACAGCTAAGAGAGGTACGCATAAAACTGAGAGCCCTTAGGCGAGAGTTCCCATCCGTTTACTTGGGGAGGGGTGTCTAGGGTCAGGACTACAAGACAGAAGGTGTTCTTGGTCGAGAGCTTGAATGGAGGCACTGAAGTCAACAAGCAGTAGTGAGCAGAGCAGAGCAGAAAAGTTGCCATCAGTTGGAGTGTGGCTAGGTTTCTACAGAGTGTCATGTTATAAGCGAGAGAGGGGAAGTAAGCAGAGTAGGGAGGACTGAGGAGGTAGAAAGGAAGAGGCGGAGAAAGAGAGAAGAGAGAGAGTCAGAGAGTTTGACACCGAGGACAGTCAGTTTGCTTAGCAGCAACAAAGTCACAGGGGAGGGGGGTGTAAAAGGACCAAAGAATGTTTGCAGCAGTAAGGTCACAGTGGGGTGGGGGATGTAAAAGGACTAAATAGGGTTATGGCTCGGATGAGATAAGTTGTGCAAAAGAGGTTGTTAAAGTGTGACCGACAGGATGGCTTAGTGGTTAAGGTGCCTGACTACTGAGTGAAAGGTCAGGGGTTCAAATCCTGAAACTCCAGAGTGTGACTGTGCGCTATGATCTGGAGCACCCAGTTGTCTGTGATCACCCCCTGCCACCCCTCTAGGTGGAGGGAAAACTGACCCCCAACCGCCTCCCTTGGATCCTCATCTGGAGGGGGGTGTCGGGTCAGGAGGCAGGGGTGGGCACAGGCAAGGGGTCCGCGGGGGCTCTGGTGGTGGCAGTAACATGGCCTACTGCAGCCTTACGCTTGTGCTGACCCTTGGCAGGCTGGTTCTGATACTGCTTGTGGGAGGACCTGAGAAAGGACTGCCAGCCAGTTCTAAGTTGGGTGTGGCAGCGTAAATGGACCAACTTGAGGGCCTGCCCTGATTACTGCAGGGTATAAATGATAATAATACCTTTATTTATGAAGCACTATTCACAAAGTATCAAAGCACTGTACAATCCACAAAATAACAAAACAAAATTCTAAAATCAGACATCCGTCAATATATATAAAACATAGCTACAATGATCCAACATAAGGGAAAAGGGGAAATTGTTTAACCAGGAAAGGCACACTAAGCAGAAGCTTGTTCCTAGGTGCAACCTCGGAGCTCAAGGAAGTTAAGTGACTTGCTCAGGGTCACATAGTATGCAAGTGGGGGCTGTGGGATTCAAACTCAGGTCTCCAGGTTTGCAGCTCAGAGCCCTAAACCACTGCGCTATACTGCCTCCTTAAGCATATGGAACTCTCAGGGTGATGCATCCTGCCCCCAAAAGACCGATCCCGGAAAGGGGCATCCAAAATGCTGGCCTACACGTTAGTGGCAAAGCTGGATACCCGGAGCCAAAAATGGTGCCAGAGACAGACCCCAGCAGCTGCTTCATGCCTGGAGGCATCGACAGCATCATAAGCTGCCCGATGGACATGGTTGCCAATGTCCTAGCCCAACTTCATAAGTTGGGAGAGCTGAGTCTTAGTGGGGGTCCTCTGGTAAAGTCTGTACCAGGTCTGTGGCTTGGTCACAAAGAACATTCTGGTATTGGACCATGTGGGCCAGATAATTTATGGCCCAGATCGCCACAGTAGTGGAGGCAAAGACCCAGTTGCCAAGGTGATCCAGCTGCTGGGACTCCCGGTTCAAGGGAAGAGTTCTAAGGTGCTTGGGCTTTTTAGTACGGTCATGCACCGCATTGATTACCAACAAATTCGCCTTAGGGTGGCTCCCCAGAAAAGGCTTGCCAGCCAGGGCATGGTAAAGGTGGTCCACCTTTTAAGGCAGAGGAGGGATGGTAGAAGGGTGTCTCCAGGTCGCTTTGGTGACATCCTCATAGGAGTCAATCAATGGGGATACCACCACCGGGAGCACATCCCGCTGCCAAAGGTAGATGGCCAAACAGCGTCTCTCTCCAGGTCCTGCTCCCCTGTCTCCAGCCCATAATGGACTGGATGTGGCACATGACATCCATAAAGGATGAATCATCGGGGGGACCTCTTTAGCCTAATTATCCCCCTCTGAAGACTCCCCAGGAGAGGAGGAAAACCCCAAAGAATCGGAGTCATCCTCAGTAGTATCACTGTCCAGGACTGACGCCAGATGCCGACGATCAGCCCGTCTGGAACCTGAACCATCAGGTCGAGCCCTGGAGAACCCAAACTTGCAGGGTTCAGTCGGACCAGCCCTGTCTAGATTCTGGGGCTGGGGTCCTGGGGGAGGCGGAGAGGGGATGCTGGAGGGGCAGGGGTCCACTTTTGCATGAAGGACCACCACGCCAAAAAAAGGGCATTATAATCCACCTGAGGTGTTATATTGTACACTGGAAGGAATGGAAAGGAAGGCACCGGGGAAGGGTACGATGGCTGAGGAGCTAGCAAAGGGTACCCAGGCGTGGGTTCGCCGGTGCTGGGTGATGATCCGGCGATGGCCCAGCAGTGCCGGCTGTGGCAGGGTGACAACGGAGTCAGGCCCATAGGTTGGGGCTGTGGCAGCACTAGGCAGCGGCCTAGCAGGCGATGGCCTGCAGCGCTCTGGTGAAGGATGTGCCGGCCCAGCTGGAGAAGCTGGCGTCTAGGGGGGAAGGAGACCCCTGAGGTAAAGGCAGAGGCAACGCTGGTGAGGAAGAGACAACGGTACCCTGCTGTGGGCGCTGCCTAGCAGGACTGACATTGGTCCCAGTGCAGGGAACCAAGGCAGTGCCTTGGCTGGCGGGGGGTGATGGTAGTAGAACTGATGCCTGAGAGACCAGCACCGGCCAAGCCACCTGGCTGAGAGCTTGTGGAAGATATGGGCCTGAGCATCAGGGGCTGGGAAACAGGAGACGAAGTCCTCTGCCCTGAGGAGACGCTGCCTAAAATAGAAATAAGGGCGAGTGGCGAAGCCCCCAGGAGCCCAGAAGAAGAGAGGGTTGGCAGGGCTGGAGGAGCTCAACCCCCACTGGAGGATGTCCCTGTCATGGCCAAAGGTTTGTGGGGCAACAGTGAACGGGAGCTGAACAGGCCCGGTCCTGGTGTTTATCCCAATGCTTACGCTTCCCAGACTTTATCTTATGAGAAGACGAAGAGGCCCCGGAGGACTGTGCCAGTGAGGCCGAAGAACTCCTGGGCTGCATCTCCTTCTCCATCACGACCAACGTCTGCTTCAAAAGGTGGCTCTTCAGAGATTTTAAACAATGTCTCTGAGTGGCCTGGTTGAATTTCTGACAAAACTGGCAGGCTTCGGTGTTGTGGCTGGGGCCTAGGCAGATCAGAGACACAGAGTGGCTTTCCTTTTCAGGAATCTGTTTGCTGTGGGCACACTTCAAGGAGCATTCAGAAGACAGGGCTGGTGGAGAAGACAAACTCATCAACAGGAACACCAAAAATGTGATGTTTTACACTAGAGAAGAACGAAAAATAAAAAAGCGCACTAAGCGCGGGAAATGGCGGTCAGCTGTAGCTGCGACGTCCACTAAGGTTCGATGTGCACGGGGTCAACAACGGGAAAAGAGCTGAGGTAGGCCGTTTTGTATATGTTAGGCTGCCATCAGCTGACTGAAGTTTTATTTATTTATTTTTTTATTTAGTGATTCGGAAAAAACCTTTGAGCACAAGCACTTTTACAAAGGTTCCACATCACAGATTACAAAACAAAGTACAGTAGGAGAAAACAAAGGTACATTACAATGAACGATACAGCTTGGATTCAGAACTTACAGAATAACTCAAAACATAGGTACAAATTAAATAACAAGAAAAAACACTTTATGAGGGTGGGGAATAAGCAGCCACAAAGTGCCTTGTCAGTAATTCAGAGGGACGGAGATAGCTGGCAGAGGGGTGAAAGAAGGGAGGTACGAGAGAGAGAGGTAAGTACTGCGGTGGAGGTGAGAGGGTGGGGGAAGAGGGACGATAAGGTATAGGGAGAAATGGTGGGGTGAGGGGAGGCTGAGCGGAGCGGACCTGCTAGAGTAAAATGGTGGGGTGTGAGGGGGCATGGTCAAGCAGCCAGCATTAGTAGTGACTGTTTGGGAAACTCATGGGACTGTGAGTTGGGAGATGGGGGTGGCAGGTGCTGAAGGAGCATGATGCAAACTGATTGCTGGGGCAAGTCATGAGAAGGGACAGAGGGAGGGGGTACCGGAGACCTGCCTAGTGCTTGCTGGGGGGGGGGGACAGAGAGAGCAGGTTGGCTGGACTCAGGGGCAGGTGCACTTAGAGAGTGTTATTAGGTGCTGTTTGAGGTCAGTTTTGAATTGTGCCAGACAACTGGTGGCCAAGAGGTTCCCAGGAAGTTCACTCATCCATAGGGGGCCCGGTAGGCAAATGCACATTGCCCAAGTGAGGTGTGATGGAAGGGGATCACCAAGGCCCCCTATTACTCCTCTGGTGACCTGTAATGAGTTGGCTGCCTTTATCAAACTGCCTACACAAGGTGGTGTTTTACCCAATAGAACCTTCTTCCCTAAGATGCAAGTCTGGAATTTGACCCTGTTTCTTAATGACAGCCAATTGGCACGTTCATACAGAGTACAGGTGTGAGTGCCACACTCAGCATCCAGGGTGAGTCTGCAGGCTTTGCTGAGCGCAGTCTGAACCCTCTTGGGCACTGTATCCATTGCTGCCCCACAGACCACTAGTCCATAGTCAATAGTAGATATAATTGAGCTGTGGACTGAGAGGTGGAGGGCCCCCCGAGAGAGGTATTGCCTGTGCCTGTACAGGACACCAGTCTTGCTATTGACTGTCTTGACCACAGAGTCAATATGTTGTGCAAACATGAGGGTATCATCTATTATGACCCCCAGATACTTGAACAAATTAACTTGTTCCAGCGGATCACTGCATGAGTTGGAGATGATGAGGGGGTGGTGCTTATTTTTTTGTGGGGGCTGGACATAAGCAAGGCCTTGGTTTTCTTGTAGTTTAGTAGCAACTTATGACTACAGAACCAGTCCTTGAGTTTGGAGAAGGAATTCTGCATCTCTGATTGTAGGGCAGCCTGAGACGTGCTGCTGCTTAGGAGCACAGCATCGTCTGCATATAGTATGAGTTTGGTGTTGCAGGCTGTGGGAAGGTCTTTTAAGAAGAGGCTGAAGAGTAGGGACCCCAGTATTGATCCCTGGGGTACCCCAATGATACCTGTCTTGTGCTGGATACTGTTTGCCCAATTTTTACACATTGATTTCTCTGTATCAGGTAGTCTTGGAACCAGCAAAGGGCACTGGGCGCCACACCCATGTTTCGCAGTTGGGTCAGCGGCTGACTGTATCAAAGGCTTTGGTGAGGTCAATAAAGACAGACCCCACCAGTTTAACTTCATCCAGGGCATTATGTGCATAGTTTGTGTAGTCCAGCAGGGCAGTGGTGGTACTGTGATTTTGTCTGAAGCCATGCTGGTTGGGGCATAGTAGATTATACTTATTGAGGTAGTCGACGAGTTGACCTGCCACAATCTTTTCCAGTGCCTTGGACAGAGGGGAGAGGATCGAGATGGGTCTATAGTTGGCTACCAGAGACTTGTCACCTCCTTTATGCACTGGCGTAACTAGGGCCTGCTTTCAAACCGCCAGGAATTGGGCCAGTGACTTATTGTACAGCATGGTAATGGGCACTATAAGAACGTCCAGGGTGAGGGACAGAAGTTTCATGTCTATCCCATCACTGCCCAGTCTGGTCTTACCTAGTATTTTCTTGACCACAGTGAGGACCTCCTTCACCATCACCCTTTTAAAGTAGAAGGTCGGGTGAGAACACTGGGTAGATACATTGTTGGAGTGGTTCAAGCCAGGCTGAAAATAGGCAGGTGGTAGCACTGGGATAAGATTGGTGAAAGCCTTATTGAAGGCTTCTGCAATAGCTAGAAGGTTTGTAGTGGGGGTGTTACTGATACTGAGCAGCTGAGGGTGTTTCTGGTCCTCCTTTCCAAGGATGCTTTTGATGTTATCCTAGAATCTTTTCCCTTCACCCCAAGAACTGCAAAGCTGGGCCTTGTGATAGTTGGCTTTGGCGAGCCGGATTAGCTTGGTGCAGTGGTTCCTGGCTGTTCTGTAGCACTGGTAGTCATGCTTGCTACCTGTGTTTCTGGCCTTCTCCCAGAGTATGTCCCTTTCTTTCAAGTGGGAGAGGAGCTCCCCATCAATCCAGCATTTGCCTGCCCCCCAAATCTTTCTTTTCGTGAGCGGGGCATAGATGTCGTAGATGGACATAAAGCCCTTAATTAAGTAACTGAGGGCCTGATCAAGGGTAGGCGCCAGATCAAGAGGAGTCCAGTCATGCAGGGTAAGGGCTGACTTGAGGGCTCCAAGTTTACCCTTCCTCAAGACCCTGCTTGGTAAATTTATTATACCACAGGAAGGTGATTGGGGAGTGGTCACTTAGCGTGTCTGGGAGAACCTTGATCTCAGAGATCCGGGATGGTGAGCTTGCTAGGACCCAGTCAAGGAGGGTACTGTTTCTTGTCTTACAGTTTTGCCTGGTGTGGAAGGTGACAAGTAGTGTCAGGTTGGAGGTGGCTATCAGATCCCTGAAAGGGGCAGCCTCCTTTCCATCCCAGTTTATGTTAAAGTCCCCGGTAATGACAAGTTCCATCCCCTTTGGAAGGGTGCCAATAGCATCCATAATTGTGGGGAAAGCCTGCTGTGGCTTTCTTGTGGGGTAGGTAGATTGTGGCAAGGATGAGAGTTTTGCCATTCTGGCTGACCTGAGCCTTTATCACTATTATCTCATGGTCCTCAGCCACCCTGGTTCCAGGGAGGACAGTGCACCGCAGAGAGTCCCTGGCATAGATGAGGCATCCCCCATCCCTCTTGCCTATTCTATCAATCCTGTATGCTTGGAAGCCTTTAAAGGCAACTTTGCTATCTTTAATCCTACTGGTCAGCCAGGTCTCTGTTAGGCATAGGATGTCAGCGGTATGAGGGCCATCCATGCCTGTAGTTGGTCAAATTTTGCGATTAAACTGCAGATGTTCAGGAAGGCTATTTTTAGGCCTTTAACCTTATGAACACCAGGGCCTGTTGAAGTGGGTGGGCCTGGGTTCGAATGAATGTTGCCAGAGAGGAGCAGCAGCATAAAGAAGACCTTTCTGGAAGAAAGATTTATTCTAAATTTGACTCGTACCTTCTGCTGCCAAGGCTTCAGATGATTCAGGTGGTTGGACACTGGCTTAATTATTGGGGTACAGCTAACCATTACTACCCCTATGTGAGGGGAGAGCATGTGGCCACCCGTGTTTGTAGGGTAAGGTCGAGTGAGTCACTGCCCACAGCCAAGTGAGGCAGTCTCTGAGGGTGCGCTTGACAGCCATGCACTACCCAGCAGTGGTTCAGAGGTGGGGTAGCAGCGGCCCAGCTAGGAATCTGGTGCCAGCTGTACCAAGCCAGGTAGCAAGAAGCAGAAGTAGATAGCACCCTTTGATGGGGGAACATGGCAGCTTGATTCAGTTGTCAAGCCTGACACACTGGTGCCAAAGAGAGGTTGTACAGTTAACCACTGTACATGGTGGTTTTTAGAGAGAGCTAGAAAGAGGAGTTACACTAGATAGGGAAACTGCTTCACAAGAGACAGTGATGCTGTCACTCAAAGCTGGAGCAGCTGGCTGGCAGAAACCTGTAGGAGTGAGCTAATAAGCCGGGGCCGGGTTTAAATGTATTTAAACCGGCCGGGCCAGTAGCGCTGAGGGTTGAGGTGCTGGATGCTGCACCTCGCGCTACGCCGGCGGCCCGGGTTCGGGAATGAGCCCAGGTCGTCTGGGGTCAGCAGGGGAGGACTAGGATTGAGCGTCGGGAGACAGCTCTCCTAGTCCTGTGGAGGGCTGGGGAATCCACACCGCGTGGCGGCGACCCCTGGGGATGCTCAGGGGTACCGCCTGCACTGGTGTGACTTGGGGGGAGCGCGGCAGACGTCAGCATGCACATGCGCAGACGTCATTGCATGTCTGCGCTCTCAATGGGAGAAAAAAGTGGAAATGGCTGGGCGCGACCATGCAGCATGATGGCCGCATCCTGCATCGCCGGGAGAACTCGCGTGAAATTGCACTGGGGGGGTCCAGAGCCGGTCTGGCTGGATAGGGTATGGGGAGACCCTCCAGTGGATCGGTGACGGCCTTGCCAGATCCCCCATCATGTGAGTGAGCCTGGTGCTCTCCCGGCGGGCAGGGCCGGCGGCTTAGTCGCCGCAGCAGGTGGATAATTAAGAATAAAAAAATTAAAAAAATGTTTTTAAACAGGACCGGGAGTGGGTGGGCGGGCAGGCCGGCCGAAAAGTCAGGCAGTTAGGGCTCCCTTCCTGGAGGTAATGAGTCCCCGGATGCGAGTCCGTACCTGAGCTTCTGTGAGGGGCTGGTGGCTTCAGACCTGGACTGCAGATGGCAGTCTGGCAGGTCGGGTTCGTCAGAGAACCACGGCTGTGGCTCTCAGACTAACCTGAGCTTCTGTGAGGGGCTGGTGGCTTCAGACCTGGACTATGGATGGCAGTCTGATAGACTGCTAACTTGCAGTTTTCCGTGTGGTCCTAGCACCTGGCGGCTTAGTCCTACTGGTGTGGCCTGCTGCAAAAGCCTTCCTTGAAGTAAGATCTGCTGCTTTTGGAATCCTCATGCGCCCAGTATTCTATGCCGATTGACAGCTCTGTGATGTACCACTACCCTGTGAAGCTCATTACTCATGTATTAACTCCCCATCGACAACATGGAGCGATACAGAATCTTTTTCTTAAAAAAAAAAAAAAAACTTTATATGATTTTTGTGTACAGACATTGGTACAAATATCATTATACTGTCATGGTAAAATACTTACTGGCACTTAAGATGGTACAATTTCAACTCAGCTTCTGCTAACAGAAGAAAATTGCCAAGCCACTGCCCTAAAATGCTCAAGATGGTCATAGGGACAATGTGTTGAATCAGGGAAGTGAGCTTGTTCCATGGCCTCAACAACAGAGACCCACATATTAAAATACTGTTTCTGCACAAGGAACATAATTTTCAGTTTCTACGAATCAGACATTTCACTCAGTCCTGTAATGCACCCCTGCAACTGCAGAGAGAACAAACAAGTCTGGAATCATTATTTTATGATGTTGTGGTCCTTAGTGTAAACAGAAATGCGTTGGATCTTTACAACAGTCCTATCCCCCAAGGATGACTCTGCTGGAAAGAATTCACTTGAGTTGGGAGTAGGTGGAAGGGGCACCTATAGCACTAAAACAGTGGGATGGAAGATTACTGTCTCCATTGTGGAGGCAGTACAACTGTAAAATTTTAGTTAGATTTTTTAGGACTCCTACAGTCATAAAACACTCTTTGTTGCCAGCTATTCACATAATTGTTGGCAGCAGTGCAGGGGGAGGTAGGGGTATGCACCACCACATTTGTTGGGCCTATCTGATGTTGAAACCATTCTGAACAGCTGTACATCAAGAAATAAAAATGGTCTTAGGTCACAACATCCTTATGTCCTTCACAGACCTGGTGCTGGGATTTCCCATCCTCCTAATGGGCAGTAAGTATAGCCAAAAACTGGGGCAGATCCTCAGAGTGGCATCCTTAAAGTGTATCACTACAAATTGGCTCTCCATGACCCCTCTGACTGCGGAGCAGTGGAAGGCGAAAGTTAATGAAATAGAAAGGATGGGGAAAAAAAGGGATGGAAAGAATTACTAGCATGTTGCAGTTGGAAACAGAGAAATTCCTGGAGAAATGGCATCCTAGCAAAACAAAAACTCATGGGGGGGTTTCAGAGACTTGCAGGGTATCGAGATGAGGGATAGTGGGATCAACTTGAATGCAACTAAGATATGAAGACTTTGTTAGTCCTCTGAACATGCCATGGATATTGGGGAGAGGGGCACATGCCAGTTATGTTTGTTAAAACTGTTGTTCAGTAGGAAAAAAAATTACCATAGTAATACTGTTTCTTCCAGGGGATTCCTCACTATGTTTAACTAATGCAGTTTGCCTGCCAGCTTCAGCTGGAGCGCAGGGATATTATTTCAATGATGGAATATGGAACGCTGTTCAAATTTGTCCTCGTGGTGGCGCTGTGCTCTGCTACTCAATAGCAGATCATTTCAAAGGCCTAGAAGGCAATAGCTATGAACCTACTAATCTAACATACAGTACACAGATAAATTGCATAAATACTGACAATCAACACAAAAAGATTGGCCTCTCAGACCAAACTATGGTAGGTAAAAACTGAACTATGATAAACTGACTGTGGATGAACATCGAGGAAAGCTCAAGCAGTAAATACCAATGGAAAAAACACCGATTCTTGTCGAACCTTTTTCAGGTTCTGGAAGGGAAGGCAGGGTGGGAGGCTTAAGCATAGTGAGGCTTCCCTGGAAGAAACAATATTACTATGGTAAGTAATTTTTTCTTCAAACCCCAGTAATCCCTCTCTATGCTTAACTAATGCAGACTATGAAGCAGTACCTTGGGAGACTGGGTACAGAACCTACTTAGGGAAAAGGTTCTGCAGTACAGCAGTGCCAAACCTAGCATCCCTTCTGGATTGCATATCCAGATAATAGTGCTTTGTAAAGGTCTGAACAGTGTTCCAGGTAACTGCTTTACAAATGTTTGACAAGGGAATATCCCTTACAACTGTCACTGAGGAAGCAGTGCGACGAATGGAGTGTGCCCTGAGGCCTTGAGCTGGCTGCCTGCCAGCTTTATTGTAGCAGAGTTGGATGCAGGAGACTATTCGGTGGGCAATGGTCCTCTTAGAAACTGGCCCACTCCATACTCCTTCACCATATGTGAGAAACAACTGTGAGTGGGAAGATCTGAGGTCCTTAGTGCCATCCAGATAGTATCTGAGTGCCCTCCTAATATCCAAGCTGTGGAACCTCTGCTTGCCAGAGCTGGACTTTGCTGTGAAAAATGCTGGGAGAGTGATGGATTGGTTTAAATGAAACTTGAAATCCACCTTAGGAGGGAATTTCCTGTTAGTCCTGAGGACTACTTTGTCCCTGTGGGAGATAATGTAGGTAGGGTCGGTGCAGAGAGCCTGCAGCTCGCATGCCCTCCTGGTAGAGGTTATAGCCACCAGGAAGACTGACTTCTAAGTGACATACTTGAAGTTTGCAGTAGTCATGGCTCAAAAGGAGGTTCCATGAGCTTGGCTATGCACAGGTTCAGATCCCATAGAGGGACTGGCTCCCTAACAGTGGGATACAAATGCAGCAGACCTTTAAGGAATCTCGTGAAAATGGAGCGTAAAACTGCCGTTTTTCTGTTACCTGCTGAAATACAGGCAGAATAGCTGCCAGGTGTACCTTAAGGATTGAAGGCCTGAGACCCAAAGCCTGCAAGTGAATCAAGTAGTCTAAAAGTATGGGTAGATCTGCCTGTAAGAGATTGAACTGCATAGGAGTACACCGCAGAGAAAAACCTCTTCCATTTGGAAGCATATGTCTTCCTGGTGGTGGGCTTCCTGGAAACCTTGAGGACCTTGAGGGCCTCCTCTGAAAATTGGAAATCAGAATACTCTAGCTTCTCAAAAAACAGCTTTGAGGCACAGTGACTTGAGGTTTGTAAGGGATACTCTGTCCTGAGACATGGTTAGCAGACTGTGTCACTGTGGGATATGAATGGTCTGTTTGGTAGAGAGGGCCACGAGCAAGGGGTATCAAGGCGGTCTGGCCCAGTCTAGGGCCATTAATATCATGGTTGCAGGCTGGCTCCTTAACTTCTGTGTAACTCATAGTAAGAAAGGGAATGGAGGGAAGGCATACAGGAACTTTCCCGACCAGTCCAAGTTGATGAACAGGGACTGTGCCTATCCCTGGAGGCCTGCAACAGAATAGAGGGAACTGAGAATTCTCCCTGGAGATTAACAGATCTAACTCTGGTTTACCCCAGCTCCTGAAAAGTGTGGCCAGCACCTGCTTGTTTAGAGACCATCCATGATGGCTCTGGCTGATCCTGCTGAGGGAATCTGCCAAGACAGTGTACTTCCCTGGAAGATGAATTACTGATAGCTGCACTTCCATGGAACAGGCCGGAATCCAGATCTTCATGGCTTCTGCGTATAGCTTTGCCTTTATTTTCAGGAGGTTCATGTGCTACCTGGACTCCCAACAGGAATCACACTCCACTCACTGTTAGGTCGCCCAGGTGCTCTCCCCAGCTTAGAAGTAAGGCATCTATTGTCAGGACCACTGTGGGGACGTGCCGTTGGAGGGCATTCCTTCCCTGAGGTTAACCTTTTCCTTCCACCAGTCCAAAACTTGTAGCAGGGTCTTTGTCACTGGCACCTGTCCAGAAAAAGGGTACCATTTTTGGGACCAATGGGCCCTTAAATGGTACTGAATGTCTTTCACTTGAAATCTGGCTCCTGGCACCATGGCAGTGATGGAAGCCATATGACTCAGGGGCTGAAGAAAACACCGTGCTGTGTAGGGTTGGTCTATGATAAACGTGTTTGCCAAGATTAGAAAGCTTCCCACAGTGTCCTGGAGTAGGAATACCTTGTCCTGGAGGCATCAAGCTCTGGTCCTGTGAACTCAAGCACTTGTACTGACTGTTTGAGACTTTGGATATTTATAAGAAAACCCAATGTCTCCAAGGTGCTCTGACTTAACTAGAAAGAAATCTTAACTTGTTGGCTGAGATGTGCTACCACTATGGCTAAACACTTTGGGAACACCTTAGGAGCAGATGAGAGACCGAAGGGGAGGGCTGACTACTGGTAATGACCAGAAGACTGCCTGGGCCTAAAGTATTCCCTGTGATTGGGCCTGATTGGAGTGTAGAAAAACACATCTTTCAGATCAGGGATGCTGTCCAAACTCCCTGTTGTAAGGATGGAATCACTATGGATGGAGTGTTCATAGAGCACTTGCCTCCTTGTCCAATGCTTGTTCAGAAACCTGAGGTCCAAAACCAGCCCACCATTCCCCATTCTCCCCCCCCAACACACTGGGGCGACTCTTACTACTGTCTTTGTCTGCAGCAATGTTTTGACCTCCAACTCCAGCAGAATCCTTTCTGTTGGAATGGAATGCCTGAGGGACATTTGGAACTGCAGCGTGAGCTCCTGGCTCACTACTTCCAGGAGCCACTTGTCTGTGGTGATGCTTTTCCCATTTATAGGGGAAGTGAGACAGCCTTCTTCCCACTAGCAATGGTCGGAAGACCTGTACCAACTGATCAGGGGTTTGTTTGGGCTTGACCTTAGTGGCTGGGGCGTGGTCAGCCTGTTAGCAACCTCTTCTGCTCCTGCCCACAGAATAACCTCTCATCTGAGAGTAATCATGGGGCATGGGCAAGGGTATAAAAGCATGAGGGAAATAACCTCTACCTCCTCTTCCGTGCCCACAGGAGGGGGAGGCTTTCTCCTTCTCAGAGCTGTTATTGTAGGTGGCTTTGTACTCGTCCACCTTTTGTCATGTATGCCTCTGTTTTGTCACCAAAAAGTGAGTTGTTTCACAAGGAAAAGTCCATGGCCCTTGCCTGGGTATTCCAGGAAAGATTAGTGATCCTTATCATGTGCTAGGTCCCTCAAGGGCATCTCACTCATGACCAATATCAAGTTGCAAAGAGCCTTCTGGTACTGGGCAGTGCAGGTCATGTATGTGGCCTGCCTTAACGGAAGAAAGGCGGAGGTATATACTTTCTTCCCTCTACTATCTGGGTTCCTGGAGTCTTTGTCTGGGGCTAGGTAGAAAGGGGTACTTTAGCAGGCGTATGTCTGGACCACTCCTTCATGATCTGCATGCATGTAGAGGTACTCAGTGCCGTATCTGTTCAGCTGGTACTTTTTCTCAATTTCTTGTCAATCCCCTGGGATAGAAATAGGGGTCTGCAAAAACTTGTGGGATTTGTGGACAGGTAAAAGCAATCTCTTGGTAGGGGTTAACCCTATCATGTCTAAAATTTCAGCCTCATCTGCATTCACCACAATTTCCTGGGTGGAGAGGTCTACGCTAGCTACCATTTGGCTTGCAAGGGCATAGTATGAGGAAAAAACTTTCGGTTCCCAGGGAGGGGAACTGAAATTCTGTTCAGAGAAACCGTGGGGTTTAATAGGTTCTCCTTCTTCCTTCTGATAAAGCTCTGCTCCCTGTTTCTCAGGAACCAGGAGGAGGACAGAAACTGTAGGAGGAACCTGAATGCCCATGAAGGAGCCCATGGCTTGAAAAATATGGAAGAATTGCTAATCTTTAATCATGCCTTCCATATAGGGCATCTTTGCTTTGTCCACTGATGGCTCCTTTGCTTTTTCAGCAGGAGGGGCAGCGACATGTTTTTCTTTATATATTTTTATTCTTTTTTTTTTTTGGTGTTGGGAGGAACCAGATCTGGAGCATGCTCTGAGAACCTTTTGTATTTGAGCACCTCAAGATTCCCCATTTCAGGAACCCTGGAATCAACAGTGTCTTAGAGAGCCTTCCTTCATACTTATTAAGATAGGAAGGGACCCCAAATGCTTTGGTGACAAAGAGGCAGATTAAGGGTATTTTTTTTTTAGTTTTGAGACGAAACATGTTGCACCAGTCATAATCATTAACAAATGACCAGGACCTAATCAGCTAAAGCACCACTCGTGGCAGTCTGCCTTGCCAAGAGTTTAAAACAATTTTACGATTTTACAGTTTTAAAAACCATTAGGTCCTGCTTCCTTTTTGGGGCGGTCTGTCCCAAGACAGATCTTGAAGAAAAGAGTGGTTCCCAGTGCCATAGGCAACAGCATGCGGTTCAATTCTAACAAAAAGACCATTATCAAAGACCTTTCTCTCTCTCTCTTTTTTTTTCCCCATATACGCCCTCTGAGAGAAAATACAGACATTCTGTGGTTTGGTTCCTTAACAACGAGAGGATCATTAGTAAAACAATTGGGAGACAAACTAAAGCGCAACGGTTGAAATCTTAAAACTTCAGAAACCAGAGCACTAGCAAGGTATATTCTCAAAAATGAAAACTAAAAAGGGTGCAGAGAAAACATGGTAACAAGCCACCAATGGAAAAAATGGAAGTTCTTCTCCAGTTCCTGTGAGAAAGTAGAAGTAAACCTTAAACTCACTAACTAAACATAAATAAATATAGCAGAGCGCAGAAAAATAAAAATAAAACAAGTACAAGAAGTTTTCCAGAAATAAACTGGAGAAAGACAGAATGAAGCAGGAGAGAGCTCTCGGGGAGACTTGCTTGCTAAGGCAGAGAAATAGATCTGCTATTCAGCAGCACAGTGCAGCGCCACCGTGAGGACAAATCTGAACATCATTTCATATTCCATCATTTAATTAAATTCCACCTGCTCGCGGGGCAGCTGAAGCTGGCAGGCTAGCTGGATTACTTAAGCACAGTGAGGGATTCTTGGGGTTTGAATGTATGTATCTGTATACCAATCCTAGAAAGAACAGTTACATACTGTACTTAACAGTAAATCTTTAAGAGAATCTCTTCCATTAGGCTACACCTTTAGAACTATACTCACATCAGCATTAGGACCACACAGAAACGTTTTGCTAGCCGGGGGGGGGCACCCATGACAACGTCATGTGTCAGCCTCTATATCAACATGGATGGCCCCTTTTCGCTTCAGTTCTGCACTGGAGATTAGACTCTGAGGGCCTCCACCTGTGGGGAACCAGGAGATAAAACCAGCCCAGGCATACAAGGTGAGGCATAGGGCTGGATATATGATGCATGGATAAGGGATGGCACAATATCGGATATAACCCTCACTGAATCAGAAGGGAGACAGAGTGAAGGGATGACATGGCCTAATGGAAGAGATTCTCTTGTCAGCGTGGCTCAATTGGTAGCACATCTGCCTCTAGACCAGAAGGTCGTGGGTTCTCGCCCCACACTTGGATTGGACTTGCACCTAAAAATCGCTGGCATCCAAGTGCAGTATTGGAGGGTGCTGTACTGCTGGGGTGTGCCGTCCTTTGGAGGAGACGTTAAACCGAGGTCCCTTCTGCCCATCCTGGTGTTGTCCTGGTGGGTGTCCAGGTGGAAGTAAAAGAACCTAGGGCACTATTCGCAAAGAGTAGGGAACATTCCCGATGTCCTGGCCAACATTCCCCTTCCCATAAACCGGTTCATGCAATTATCCAGGCTGTGTGTGGGTGATTATGTGCGATATGGCCGCCACCACACATTCAGTCACTTCACTACCAGTCTAGCATTGCTTGTAAAGTGCTTTGGGATACACTGTGTATGAAAAGCGCTATATAAATGCTGATTCTTCTTCTCTTCTTCTTCTAAAAGATCTACTGTTACGGTAAGTATGTAACTCTTCTATCCTCTTCGAGGATATCTCTTCCTTTAGGCCACACCTTTGGTATGATTTCCAAGCAGACCAAAACATTAGAGGGAGGCTAGTACAATCTGATATATTCAAGACAGCAAGCCCATATCCAGCACATCTACCACAGACTATGTCCAGACTGTAATGTTTAGTGAAGATGTGGACAGTACTCCATGTGGCTGTAGCACAAATGTCATCAGCAGAAACATCTATGAAACAAGCAACAGAAGTGGCCATTCCCCTTGTGGAGTGACCACAAACTGTACCAGAAGGTTCCTTATCGTACCTCATATAACAGAACATAACCCAATGTGCCAGCACTGTTTAGACACAGGTGTGCCCTTTTTCCCAGGAGTGAACAAAACAAAAAGCTGATAGGACTTTCTACAGTCCTTGGTGCAATTCACATAGTATCTAAGAATTCTTTGCACATCCAAAGTATGGAGCAATGTCTCACCCTGACTGGCATGCTCAGCATAATAGACAGAAAGGTGTATCATTTGATTCAATGTAATCTCAGATACCACCTTCAGTAAAACCTCAGGATTTGTACACAAAGAAACTGTTTTTGTGGAAAATCAAATATGGAGGCTCACACATTACAGCTTGCAACTCTGAAATCCTTTGAGCAGAAAAGATTGCAACTAAAAATAATGTTTTCCATGACAGGAAACATAGGCCACAACTCACGGCCAGTTCACAAGAAGCCAGTGTCAGTTTCTCAAGCACAAAATTCAAGTCCCTAGGCGGGACTGGAATGTGGATAGGAGGTTTCATATGAAGGCTACCTCTCAGGAAAATACGGCACACCTCCAGTTGTGTAACTGTACAACCACCACTAGGGGCACGGAAAGCTGAATTAGCAGCCAAATGCACCTTAAGTGAGGAATACTGTAGACCAGAGTCCGACAGAGACAGCAAGTATTCCAGCACTGCATTTACAGGACATGTGTGTCTAATTTCTTGAAAGCAGCCCACAAAGAGAACCATTTCCATGTCAAAGAATAAGTACATCTGGTAGAAGGCTTTCTAGCCACAATCAGTACATGGGCACCCTTAGGGGATACCCCAAAATATGCAACGGTTACGTTCTCAGGAGCCATGCATGCAAATGTAGGGACTTCAGGACCAGATGGAGTGGGGATCCCTTGTCCTGTGACAACATACCCTGACACAGAGGTAGGAGTACAGGAGGCTCCACTGTCATCTGTTGCAGAAGTGGAAACCATAACTGGCGAGGCCATAATGCAGCAATGAGGATGAGAGTGGCACTCTCCATCCGCAGCTTGATCACCACCCTTTGTATTAGACAAACTGGAGAAAATACATATAGGAATTTCCCTTTCCACAAGAGGGACAACATGTCTCACCAGAAAACTCCAGGGCCTGGATTAAGCAAGCAGAAATGCGGCAATTTTGCATTATGTGGGGGCACAAAAAACTCGTACTCTGAATGGCCCCATCTTGTGAAGAGGTCATCTTCCATCGATGTCGGCAGTTCCCACCCATGCATTCTGGACTGTGGCTTGCTTAGCCTGTCTGCCAAGACATTTTGGAGATCTGGGAAATGTACGGCTGACAGATGTAAGCTATGACACAGAGTTCAGTACCATACTCTCATTGCTTCCCTGTATAATGGGTAAGAATGAGTGCCCCCTTTTTGTTGATGTAATGCATCACACTGGCATTGTCCATCTCGATTAATAGAGGACTGTGGCACAAATGCTACTGAAATGCGTGAAAACTGTACAAGACAGCTCTAATCTCCAGGACATTTATATGTTACTTGGCCTCCACCTTGTTCCATAACCCTTGTGTTTAATAAGGGTCAAGGTAAGCTCCCCAACCGAAGCCCAAGGCATCTGTGGTGAGAATCTGTACAGGAGCTTGAACATGGAATGGAATGGCCTTTAATAGGTTTTTGTGATCCCTCTACTACAGCAATGTGCTGTGAAGTGCAAACATGACAAGGACCATTTGGTTCAGCTCGTCTGTCAGCTAATCCCACTGTACTCTGAGTGTCACGGAGGAATTCTCATATGTAATCAGGCCAGTGGCACTGTCACAATGGCCGCAGTCATAAGTCCCAGGAGACGTAACATTGTTCTCACATAAACATAAAGAAAACGACAAGGCAACGAGCTCTGCCTCAGCTACTGTACTGGGCAAGCCATGCAATGACAGTGTGCGCACATGCACACTTGATGACATCACGCCAATGTGCGTGACATCGCGTCATCTGAAAAAGTATGCACTTGAGACTTGTAGGACGTGCGTGCACCCAATGAAATAGTGAAGAGCACCAGCTGGCAAGCTGCCAGCAATGGCACCTGCAGGACAGGCATGCACACTTGATGGAGGTGTGAATATAATGCCCGCTGGTAAACTGTCAGCAATGACATGAAAGCACTGTGCGGAGCAAAAGAGTGTGAAACTGGCTGTAGGGACAGCTTCTTTGCTCCCAACAAACTACGATTTGCCAAAGAATGTCCCGGTACCAAACACCGAAGCACATTTAAACATTAAATATCTTACCCTCCACCTCTTCAACAGGAACAGATGCACAGCCACCAAATGTCAAGGTGTAGGTTGGTGCTTTGTCTTCCCCAATGGGCCTTCACCTAACTTGAAAAATAAGGCTCTCTGAACATAGTTGAAAACAGGCTGAATTTTCCCAATACAACCTCTGGGGGAAGCAAAAGAATAGGCACTGCCCAGCATTAGCAGAAACAACCTGAAGGCACTGCTCAGCATTAGGAGGTATGCTCAGCAAGCTCAGTTAACTAATCTGCTCAGTTTAGCTATTTTATCCAAATATTCTGGCTGTGGAAAAGAACGGAAAGGGGGGGGGTCCATTATCAATAAAACGCTGGGCAGAGAAAAAGAAAGTATATGTTATTATAAAGTCCCACACTAGCTAACGAAGGCCTTGTTTGGACTAGGGTATTTAAAATGGTTTAAACAGCTTAAACCGTTTTAAAGCGCCATAGCATGGTTTGCCTCCACACCCAACATGCCTTGTGGTCCATTTTTAAAAAACATGCTTAAACCCTGATAAAACCTAGGCTTAAACACAGTTTTTAAAATATTTCAGGAGTTAAATTGGATTTACCTATAGTGCGGATGGTCAGGCACAGTTCTCCTTCATGCAGCACGATGTCAGCGCATGGGAACCGGTTGCTAGTTAACTCAGTCCAGAGGCAATAGTGCAGATGCTGCAAACCATTTTTAATTATAGTTTACAACACGCTGGTGGTAGTGCGGACCCTACAGCACAGACGCTACAGCATGGTAATTAATCCGTTTTTAAAAACGCTTTAAGTTACTGTGTTGTAGTCGGAACAAAACCTTACTCTGCCCCTCCCACCCCACCCGAATAAGGAAAAAACACTTACCTTAGGTATGAGACTATGAGGATCGGGTACCATTCGCTGCACAACCTGTTTTTAGAAAACTGGCATGAGGCCCCCAATTCAGACACAGAAGGTACTGAAAAGGGGGGAAAATATAGCAGTTATAACCATTTTGAAAGCCGCAGCATAATAGGCACAATTTCTAAATTCAAGGGTACTCCCTGTCAACAGGTAGCCCCAACCTACCTCTCAGTTGCACAATCTTTACTAGAAAATAATAAAATGAACGGTTTCTTCAGGAGAGTTCTTCTATCCTGCCTACCCCTCTAGTGGCAGAGCAAAGACTGAGTTGATGAGGATCTCAGGATGCTCATGCTCCCAAGGTTCCATGTTAATTCATAGCTTTGGGCTGTGCCACTACCCAAGCAGGGATGTTTATTACCAATATGTATTAACTCCTTATTGACAATGTGGAGCAATACAGGAAAGGAGCATCTTCCCGGTGACGGCGGGACTACGGGCTGGCGACCCCACCCCTTACCTGGGAGAGGAAAGCCAATACTCGATCCTGATCCCACCCCAAGTGACCGAGGTTATTCCCCGAACCCAGGTCGCCAGCGTAGAGCGAGGTGCAGCATCCAGCACCTCAACCCTCAGCACCACCGGGCCGGCGGATGGCAGTTTTCTTAACGGTGGCCAGGATTGCTGCAACTACTTTAGGACTCTTATCCCACTTTCACCACCTTCATACCAATTTTATACATTTTTGCACATCTTAGAGCCAGTGTCCTCCTCACCGCATTAGGAAGCAATGATATCTTTTGCCAGGTTGAACACCAAGAAAACATTATCCTTTTTTTGCCCCCACCAAGCTTTTTTCCTCTCAGGAGTCAAGACAGGCAGGATCTCAGCCCCATTCCCAGGACGAGGCTGAAATTGATCAGCGACAGGGCGTTTAGTGTCACCGCCCCAGTCCTGTGGAATTTGTTGCCCCTTGGGGTTAACGGGGCCCCTACGTTGGAGGTATTCAAAGCCCGCCTGAAAGCCCTCCTATTTGTCCAGGCCTTTTTGGATAAAGCTGTTCATTTAGAGTTTTAAACACAGCTACTTGTATTTCGATGATTTTATTTATGGGAAATGTTTTTATATGGGTTAGTTATTCTTATGTTTATATATTTTTCCTTTTGCTTTCTATCTTGCTTTTAAATGTGTACTCATTTGTTTGTACGGTGCCCAGAGTCTCTGGGATTGGGCATCTTTTTAAATAAAGTTTGCCTTGCCATTCTCACTGCTTTCAACTAACAGCCGTCTCTCCTGGGCCACCAGGGCCAAGTTCCCCACTAATCCCCTTCCCACCACCATGAAGAGTCTGGAGGGAGAGGGCCATGCTCCTCCAGTGCACACATCCAGAAGCACCCAAGGAATGGGTGATTGCATAGGCAGAGGGGGAGCGGGCAGGGCTTTATGAAGCCCAACCAGCATAATTTTTCTGTTTTCTCGTGTCCAACCCCTTGCCGTGGTGACACCTAAGTGCATGTGTGTGGAGGCACAAATGCATTACAGAATCACAGCCCCTCCCTACTAGTCTCTTGCAACGGCACTACCTCCTGGCCTCCAAGACATTGATATTCAGAGGCTGAGACAGCTCACTTCCCCTTCCTGGGAGGGGAGAGCAGTCCTTGAGATGCTCTATCCTCTCCCCCAACCAAACACTGTACCCAGAGCTTGCTCCCGAACTCTAGTCACAGACGTGGCAGGCAGTAGCACTACCGTTGAGCCACAAGGTTGAAATTTTTCCTTTTTGACTGCATCTAATAAGTGGTCTGCTTTTTTTTAGTACACATGCTATTGCTCATCCTGCAGTTCCTAAATAATGCAGGTTTGCTTAATCAGAGTAGCAAGGTTTTCACAGTTAAAGGCACTAACTGATCTATTTGCCCCATGGTCCTTGTCTGAGGAAAGATATTTTCCATCATCTAAATCAGAACCCTTGTCAGAGTCCTCAGAGGGTACAGGAGGTCACAGTGTTTGTGAGATGTGACCTGGTGAACTCCAGTAAGGACTTGGGCAGGGCAAGGGGTGACCGAGCAGGTTACTTTTGTTTGTTACGGTGTGCCTGCTACAGAGCTGCCATCAGGACGTCCACTGCCTTGGAGAGCTTTGCCATTTCATGGAGCAGCTGCCATACCTTTCCTCTTTTCTCTGGGAAGGTGATCTGGACCCTTTTATTGAAGATACTGGAGATAGGTAAGGAGGTCCCTTGGATGAAGATAACTTAGAACTGGGCTTTGGGCCTTTCTTTGTTCTGCTGCCCCTTGGGCTTTACTCTGCTTAGGGGAACACACCTTGCCACAGGATGGAACAGGAGACAGCCACAGTAGATCGGAGCCTTGTCTTGCACTTTTGACACTAGGGGAGCCTAGCTTTGAGATGGCAACTGAGGACACTAGGATGAGGTTGAGAAAAATTGTGAGTTTATAGCGTTATCAAGGTATTTTGGCCAAAAATCAACAAATTCTGTGCCTTTACAGTTGTAACAGCGATTTTGCACGGAAATGTCTTTCAGAAACGACCATCCATCTTAGCTCACCAACTATGGGCGAGGACAACCACAAGGGTAAGAGCTGTAACTGCAAGTCTTTGTTAACCTAGAATTGGTAAGTGATTCACAAGTCATAGAGCTACTTATTAATCTTGTGCTCTCCCAGCTTGGGGAAAAAGTTAAGCAAAAACACATGACAGTGTGCTTGTTGGTCGGGAGGTACAGGCACTCTGTTGTGTGTTGAGGCATGAGGCCACCCACAGTCTGAGTGCTCCCCAGCACACACTGGAGGAATACTTATCTACAAACAAATGCAGCACCCTGGAGTGTGCTATCTCATACTGTAAAATGGCTGAGAAAGCATTGCTGAAATCCAGTCATCTCACTGACTCAGTTGTACCTTATGACAATTAACTCCCAGTAAACTGACAGTGAAGCTGTGCCTTAAAAATGTAATGCACTGTCATTGCTTAAAAGACTGCATTTAAACTACAAACCAGTACTTTAACCACAGTCACATATACAGGCATCAGGCCACCAAGCAAACAAAACACATGGGTGCTATTCTTAGAAAGTAAACATTGTGCCACTGGCTTTCCTACTCCTCGTCTGTCAACAATTAATGTCCAGCTTGACTGTGTCTCATGCTAGAAATACTTAGTTCTCTACCTAGATGGCAGACTTATGTTTCAGCATCATATTAACTTCCTTGCCTCAAACCTAAAGAAGAATTTTTGTTGTTTGTTTTTGTTACAGGCACAAGTAGTGATTTAGCCACCAAATTAAAAAAACACTCACCATAGTAATGTTGTTTCTTCCAAGGGATCCCTCACTATGTTTACTGCAAATCAGCCTGCTGGTTTGAGCTGCCCTGGAGAGTAGACTTCTATGCAAATTAGAGAATCTTGGAATGAAATTAAAATCTCTGCGGTTTGGTCACGCTCTACTCTGCTCTCTAATGTCAAATTTATTTCTGAAGCTAGGGGAACATTGACTACTAAACTAGCTAGACCTAGACAAAAATAGACACCCCCAAAAAATGTTGAATCCCTGTAGGGTCTTAACATGGCAGACCAAAATTCTTGAACAGAATCACGGGGTCACATAGGGACCCTGGCAGAGGGAGCCCAAAAGGACACTACCAAGGAAGCAGGCAGGTAACTGGGGACCCTCACAAAGGGGGGACGGAGGGACAACATTCTCAGGGAAGTAGGCGGATAGCCAGTGCTGGACAGAAGGAAGCAAGGCAGGGACGTGGATCAGACCTTATACTTAGTAACCGCTTCAATTCTCTTCTTCTGCTCAAGGATGAGGGGGATGTAGCCACGACAGAGGTGGTTAGAGACGGAAAGGGTGTGGGAGTGGGGGGCAGGAGGCAGGGGCCAGATAGCAGGAAGAACAGGGGGGGACCTGGAATGCAGGAGAATGGGGGCAGTGAATCGGAGCAGGAGGGCAGGGGAAGATGGAGGAAAGTGCAAGGAGAAGGACCAGTTGGGAGGAAAGGTAAAGAAGGACCAGAAGTACAAGGAGGATTCAGTAAAGAGAGCTGAGGGGGTAGGCCAGGGGAGCACGACAAGCAAGGAGGAACTAAAGGGAGACAGGAAGGAAGGAAGGGAGGATGAGCCAGGCTAGTTTAGCAGATGGGGAGAAGGACCAGTTGTGAGCAGGGAGGGAATTAACAAGGTACAGAAGGATACTCAGAAGGAGGAGAGCATAGGATTGGAGGAGGGAGTGGCCATGGTAAATAAGGGAGCGGGTGGCATGTGGCACAGATAGGGGAGGAACAAGAGAGCCAGCTGGGTGGAAGGGCGGTAGAAAGGATGAGGGACATGGAAGGGGGAGGAAAAGGAGTGGTCAGAGTGCTCCTGCTGGGGATTCTATGATCAGGGTATCAAATGGGATAGGGAGGAGAAGCCTGGCCAGTTAGAACAGATGCTTCCCTGGACTAACGGTGCACAGGGCTAAGCACGAGGTATATCAGCTGGCAAAGGACTGTGGGGTTCCCAGACATACTGGTCCACCTGGGCACAAATGACATTGAGGAAATAGCGAGCTAGAGATACAGGCAAGATTCAGGGAGCTCGCCAGGGTCTGTCATGACATAGGATGCACAGTTTCCTTCTCAGAAATCCTGCCAGTGCCAAGGGCTAGTGGGGAACACAAAAGAAAATTAGGAGATAAACCAGTGGCTCAGGGGTGGTGTGAGGCCAGAGGGTATGGGTTGATGGGGATGGGGGAGACCTGGGAGGATAAGAGCTGTACTGCTGAGATTAGACTCCATCTCAATTTGGAGGAAGAATCATTAAGTTGAAAATAGAGGTTCATTGGTGAAAAGTAGGGTTTAAACTTGTGAAGGGGAGGGATGGGAGAAAAGGCTGTCAAGGGATGCCCGATAAAGGAGGGACTCTCTCACCCCCTGGGGACCAGGAGGATTGCAGGAAAAGACCAACTGGCAAAGTGCAGACCAGGAAAACAGAATCCCCAAGGGAACATGAGCAGGGAAAATGGAACTATAGGGAAAGGGTGGAAGGTAGTCCTGCTAAATGCCAGGAGCTTGGGCAATAAAATGCCTGAGCTCAGGCGATGTTAACTGAGGAGCAGTGGATGTGGCAGCGGTCACTGAGACTTGGGCCACTGCAAGACATGACTGGGACCTGAACCTGGAGGTTACACTATATTCAGGAAGAAGGACGGGGGAGGGAAGGGGAGGAGGGGTAGCAATGATAGTAAAAACTGCATTGGCATAGGGGGAGTAGAGGAGGCGGAGGGAACCGTGGAGGCGATTTCGGAAGTGATAACAAGGGGGCAAGAGAGAAAAATAGGAGTGGTGTATAGACCCCTGTCTGGCGGAGGAGCTGGAGGACAGTCTGGTGGCAGATGTTAGGAGCACTGCAGACTGGGCAGAGGAAAGGTGGTGGTGTTGGGGACTTAAACATGCCAGGAACAGACTGGGAGACTATGACATCCTCTGTGACCAGGAACAGAGGTTGTTGGATGTCTTTCAAGACGCGTTCCTAACTCAGCAGGTGAGGGAACCGACCAGGGAGGCACGGGTACTGGATGTGGTCCTGGCAGACAGTGACCAGATTGGGGGCCTGGAGGTAAGGGACCCATTGGCGGGGAGTGACCATGCCACGGTCTGGTTCTGCCTGGACCTAGGAGGGGTGGAAGGCTGCACAAAGACGGAAGTAACCGACTTCAGGGGGGTGGATTTTAAGGAAATGGGAAGGATCCTTAAGGAGCATTTGGATGGGATTGGGTCAGACATGGACGCTGATAGTAGGTGGGAAATCATCAGGAGAGGGGTGCAGGATGCTACCAGCACCTGTGCAAGAGTAAGGCAGAAAATCACTGATGCGGCCCAAAAACCCTGTTGGTGGACCAGGAGGTCCAGGAGGTGGTGCGGGGAAAGAAAGCAGCCTATAAGAAATTCAAGTGCTCAAGGAGTGAAAGGGATCGAGGGAGTATGAGCTGATGGCTAGAAGGGCCACTAGAGTGGTGAGGTGGCTAAGGCAAGGAAGGAGCAGAACCTGGCCAGGAAATTAGGAGAGGAAAAAGGGTTCTTTAGATACATTGGGGAAAGACGAAGGGTGAAGGGGCAGATTAGCAGGATTAGATCAGGGAAGAGATGGGCACAAGACCCAGAGGAGCAGGCTGAGGTACTAAATGAGTACTTCCTCAGTTTTCACCAGGAAAATGGGGATGCTGCATCATACATGGGAGGAGACAGAGATAATGAGGAGGGGGGCCCTTACCAATCGGCAGGTCTGGGGAGAGGGGGCATTACTGGCAGGTGGGGGAGGGCTAAGCAGGGAGAGAGGTACTGGAGGTGGAAATCACAGCAGAGAGAGAGTGAGGAAGCCCTCAGCTCCCTTAAGATGGAGGGAAGCACTGGGGCGGATAAATTACATCCTAGAGTGCTGAAGGAACTTGCAGATGTCCTGGCGAAACCCCTGGCAGAGCTTTTCACCATCTCTCTGAGGACAGGGTGGGTGCCCCAAGACTGGAAGGTGGTGCATGTAGTGCCTATCCACAAGGGGGGATCAAGGGAGGTGGCAGGGAACTACAGGCCTGTCAGCCTGACATCAGTGGTGGGCAAGGTGATGGAGGGCATTGTCAAGGAGAGGCTGGGGGGACCTGGATAAGTCAGGGTGCCTGGACGATGAGACAGCATGGATTCATCCGGGAAATCATGTCAGACAAACCTGGTGGAGTTCTATGACTGGGTGACAAGTGCCTTGGACCTGGGTAGACCAGTGGATGTCTCTTTCTAGACTTCAGCAAGGCATTTGACTCTGTTCCTCATGTGGGCCTGTTGGATAAACTAGAGAAATGGGGTGGAAACCAGATGATCCGATGGATGAGCAATTGGCTCAGGACCCGGACCCAGAAGGTCGTAGTTGGTGGGATAGTCTCTTCCCAGGGAGGGTCATTAGTGGGTCCCACAGGGATCAGTCCATGGGCCCTTCTGTTCAACACCCTCGTATCTGACATAAGGACAGGAATCAGAGGAGATGAGTCTCTTTGCAGATGACTCAAACTGGGGCGGTGGTGGATGGGGAGGAGGAGGTGGCCCTGCAGGGACCCGGAGGCTCTGGAAAGATGGTCTAGAAAGTGGAAGCTGAGGTTTAATGCAGGGAAATGCAAGGTACTCCACCTGGGGCAGAAACCCAGGCCAAGTGTACACACCCTGGGGAATACTACAAGTCTCAATGGCTAAGAGGGACCTGGGGGTGGTGGTGGATGTCAAGATGAACAACTGAGACTTGTAGGAGGAAGCAGCCAAGGCCAACAGGATGCTGGGATGCATCGCTAGGGGATCACCTCCAGAAGGAGGGAAGTGATACTCCTCTGTATAACTGCTTGGTGAGGGCCGCACCTGGAGTACTCGTGCAGTTTTGGAGGCCGCTTAAGAGGACATTAACCTCCTGGAGAGGGTCCAGAGGAGGGCAACCAAAATGATTTGGGGCTTGGGGACAGGACCTATGAGGAGAGGCTCGAAGAGCTAAATATGTACACTTTGGAAGAGAGAGAGGGACCGGGGGACATGATAGAGGTCTTCAAGTACATGAAGAGGTAAATAGGGGAGGAACAGTGAGGGTGCTTGAAGGAAGGAGGAGGGGCCACTAGAGGCATGGGTGGAAGCTGGGGGAAGATTCAGGGAGAAAGAGGAGGTGCTACTTCACTGAGAGGGTGGTAGAGCCATGGAATGCACTACCTAGGGGGCTGGTGGAGGCAGAGACAGTGGAGGGGTTCAAGAGGGGGTGGGACAGGTACAGGGGAAGGGTTCAGGAAGCAAAATCCAATGCAGCAAGAATATCCGGAACTGGGAAGGGAGAAGCCAGAGAAGGCGAGGGGGACAGCAAGGTCAGCACCCAGGGTGGGGGCTGACCAAACGAGCAGACACGAAAGACCATTAGGCCTATTCTGCTGGCATTTTAGTATGTTAGTATGTAATCACTAAAAAATAATTGCAGGCAATGCAACAAGTAATGCTCAACTGAAATGAAGAAAAGAAAACTTGGAGAATCATTTCCAGGTTCTGGAAGGGGAGGTAGGGTGGGTTTGTTAGCACAGTCTGGGATCCCTTGGAAGAAACAACATTACTATGGTGAGTAATTTTTTCTTCAAACTGCAGGAATCCCTCACTATGCTTAACTATTGCAGACTACAAAGCAGTACTTTGAGAGGCTGGTACAGAACCTATTTAGGGAAAAGGTTCTGCAAGACAGCAGTGCCAGATCTGGCATCCCTTCTGGACTGTACGTCCAGATGACAGTACCTTGTGAAAATGTGTACTGTTTTCCAGGGAGCTGCTTTTCAAATTTCCTGCAAGGGAATGTCCCTTGTAGCTGCCACAGAAGTAGAAGTGCCATATGTAGAATGTGCCCTGAGGAGGTAGATTTCTAGCTTTGCTGTACCAGAACTGTATGCAAGAGACACTCCAGAAAGCAATTGTTCTCTTGGATGCTGGGCTACTTTTCCCAACTTCACCATATGTGACAAACAACGGAGAATGCGAGGACCTGATCTCCTTAGTGAGGTCCAGGTAGTAAATGAGTGCCCTCTTAACATCCAGACTGTGAAGTCTCTGCTCCCCAGAGCTGGATTTGGTTGTAAAGAACACTGGAAGGGTAATGGACTGATTCAGGTAGAATTCAGACACCACTTTAGGGAGGAATTTTCTGTTTGTCCTTAGGTCTACCTTGTCCCTGTGGAAGATGATGTCATTTGGGTCTATGCAGAGGGTCTGCAGTTTGCACATCCTTCTGACAGAAGTCATGGCCACCAGGAAAACTGTTTTCCAAGTGACATACTTTAAAGAGCAACTGAGACAAGCCTGGCAGGCAACCCATAACATGGAGTTACCTGCCCTAGAAGCTATTTTAGCCATATTTCAGCTTTTTTTGTGACTTTTAAGAAAGTTAGCTCTGCAAAGCCTGGCTCATTAAGAACGGTTACGTAAGAACTTACCATGACAGTAGATCTTCGAGAGAATGTCTTGCAGTAGGTCACACCTTAGGAACTATAGCTGTCATGTACCAGGACAACAGGGAAACATTTTTGCTAGCAGCCTATCTGGGGCCACCCATGTTGACTTCATCATGTCGATGTCAACCCTATATAGACGTGGGTGGTCCCATGCCCTCCTCAATTCTCCACTAGAGATCATCCACCGAGCAAGCTCCCAAGGAAACTGAGGGACAGCCAAAGAGATCCCCCAGAAGGAACATGGAAGGCAGAAGGCTGGCCTTCCTGGAAAGGAGTCAGAGGACAGAAAAGGAAGAAGCTCTGAAGCAAGGGGGAAGGAGGGTGGGACGGCATAATCTGCTGCAAGAGTTTCTCTTGAAGGTCTACTGATACGTTAAGTTCTTATGTAACTGTTCTATCTTCTTCGAGGATATCTCTTGCAGTAGGTTACACTTCAGGAACAAGTCCCAAACAGTACTGCAGAGGAGTGGTGGCTGAAAGGCAATGGCCTACAAAAGGAGGCCTTGCAACACAGCTAGACCAGAATGTACCCTCCTTCTAGAGGCGATGTCCAGACTGTAGTGCCTGCTGAAAGAGTGGACAGTCCTCCAAGTGGAAGCAGCACAAATCTCCGCTGCTGAAACCCCTTGGAAACAGGCAACGGAAGTGGCCATACCTCTGGTAGAGTGTCCCTTGACAGCCCCAGGAAGTTCTTTTCAGTACTTCCTAATACAGAAAATAATACAGTTGGCCAACTATGTGGACAGACACTGTTTAGAAACTGAGAAGCCCTCTTTCCCAGGGGTGAAAGAAACAAACAGCTCCGGGGACTTCTTGCAGTCCTTCGTGTGATGAACATAATATCTGAGTATTCTGTTTACATCTAAAGTATGGAGTAATGCTTCCCACGGATTCGCATGCTCCAGATAATAAACGGGTAGGTGGACTGTCTGATTCAAAGTAAACTCAGATAACACTTCAGGCAAAAACTTAGGGTTAATACGCAAAGACACCCTGTCTTTGAGAAAAATCAAATAAGGCTGCTCACACATGAGCGCCTGCAGCTCAGAAATCCTATGAGCAGAGGTAATAGCAACTAAAGATAATGCTTTCCACTACAGAAAGCGTATCTCGCAAGTCGTGGCAGGCTCAAAAGGAGCCAAAGCACCTTTAGTGAAGAGTATTTTAGTCCAGCATCTAACAAGGACAGCAAGTACTCCAGAACTGGTTCAGCAGGCAGGTGAAGGGGGTCCAGGTGATGAGAAGCCGCCCAAAAAGCAAAGCGCTTCCATTTTAAGGAATAAGTCACCCTGGTGGAAGGCTTTCTGATGGCCACAAGGATGTCAACCACTTTAGGGGAGACACCAAACCTGGCAATGGCTACATCTTCAGGAGCCAGGCATGCAGGTGAAGAGACCAGAGGTTCAGATGGACAAGGGTTCCCCAATCCCCACTCCTGTGACAGCAAGCCCAGGCAGAGGGGAAGGGGCACTGGAGGCTACACTTTAAACTGTTGCAACCGTGGAAACCAAATCTGCTGAGGCCAAAAGGGGGCCACCAGAATCAGGGTGGCACCCTCAATTTGGAGCTTGATTAGCACCCTCTGAATTAAAGAAAAGGGGGGAAATGTAAAGGAACCTCCCTTTCCAAGAGAGGGTCAATGCATCTCACCTGAAAACTCCAGGCCCTGGATCAAATGAGCAGAACAGTGGCAGTTTTGTATTGAGTGGGGACTCAAGAAGGTCCAACTCCTGGTGACCCCACCTGTCGAACAGGTCTTCTCCCACTGAGGTGAGCAGTTCCCATCTGTGCATTGTGAGCTGTGACCTGCTTAGCTTGTCTGCCAGGATGTTTGGGGCACTTGGAACATAGATGACTGATAGTTCAGAGGCCGTGTTCCAGAGTCCAGTACAAAACCATCATCGCCTCCCAGCACAAGGGGCAGGAGTGGATGCCCCCTTGCTTGCTGATTTAGTGCACCCCACTGATACTGTCCATCTGCACTAGCAGATGGCCCAGGAATAGGTGGCACTAGAAGGCCTGCAGGCTGTGCAAGACAGCTCTCATCTCAAGGACAGTGACATGGAGCAAAGTCTTGAGCGGAGTTTATGTCCCCTGACTTTGGTAAGGACCCAGATGAGCGCCCCACCCCATCACTGAGGTATCCGTGGTGAGGATCTAGTGAGAGAAGGGTATGAGGAAAGGAACCCCCTTGAGCCAATGGCTGGGTTCCATCCACCACAGAAGAACCTTCTTTAGCAGCAAAGAGGCAAGAACCAGCTGCTCCAGATCATCGGTTCACTGACCCACTGTACCCTCAAAGTTCACTGAGGGATTCGCATGTGCAGCCTCGTCAGGGCAACCATGGCAATGGCTGCAGTCATCAGGCCCAACAGTCTGAGATCTGTCCTGGCTGAGACATACCAACTGTGATTAGAGTTCCTGGGCCTGCGTTTTGAGGCGACCCACCCTGTCTGCTGGCAAAAAAGTGAAGCCCTGGGCCATGTCCAGTGTAGCCCCTATATATCGGAGATGCTGCCCAGCGTCAACACCAACTTTGACAGACTGAATGTGACCCCCAACTGGCTGAATAGTTGCAGGGTATGCACCAGGGTCAAAGACAGATGCTCTTTGGACTGAGCTTTGAGCAATCCGTCATCCAGATAGGGGAAGACGTAAAGCCCCTAACTCCTAAGGGCCGCTGCCACTACAATAAGGCACTTGGTGAAGACCCGAGGCACCTAAGACGAGCCAAAAAGGAGGACTCTGAACTGATAGTGCTCCCCTTGAAAGAAGAATTTTAGGCACTTCCTGTGGGGAAGGCAGACCATGGTGCACAAGCATGTGTCCTGCATATTCTGTGTATCCTATGTATTATACTGTAAGCACTGTTTTATTACCCTGTTCCTTGTATTCTATGTATCCCATGTACTGCATTGTAAATCACTGTATATCACCTTGTCCTCCTAGGACCTTCTTTGTTATTATACTGTACGATCTGTAAATCACCTTTGTCCTTCCAGAGCCTCCTTGAAAATGAGCTTGCTTAACGGAGTCATTCCTGATGAAATAAAAATGAATGAATGAATATTGAGGGAGCAGATCCAGTCTCCCTGAAAGAGCAACAGGCTTGGGAGGGTGACCATCCTGAAATGAAAATTACGTACCTACCATAATTCTTGATCTTCCTGTGTATCTTCATCATTCATCACTGGTGGGTGTATGCCATGAGCACAGCAGCCCGCGGGAGCCTTTTTTTTTTTTCTTTTCATTTAGGAGAGGATCCGGCACTAATGGCGCCACCCACGAGGCCGACACACTGTGTGGCACTCAAGGGTTGGCCAGTGAAGGCCATTGGCTCTTCTTCCACCTCAGTTCTGCATGCCGGAGAGAGGGAAAAAGAGAATAGAGAAAAACGAGGGTGGAGCAAGGGAGTCCGAGGGACAGTAAAAGGAAAAGATACAAACTGAAAAAGAAATAGGCCGGCCAGAGGACAGAGGAAGAGGAGGAGGCTCTGGAGGACATGGGCTATAAGGCCCCAGTCCCTGGAGGGCCAAGCAACAGGAAAGAAAGAAGAGAAAGAAAGAAAGAGATAAAGAAGGGGTAAAGAGAGAAGGGAAGGAGGGACCATCTACTGACAAGCTTCTATCAGTTCAGGATACTTAAGAGACCGGGGAGTATCTCCTGGGGTAGGCAGCCAGCTAACAGATATAGCTGTCGAGAGTTTGCAACTTGAACCTAAAATCTCCCCACCAGGGTCAGAAGAGAGCAAACGAGGAGTAAGTCCTCCCTCCCTCCCTTCCCCTACCCTCTAAACCAGGCAGAAATATGACCCTGGTCAGAAGACCGCACTCCCCACCCCGGCTATAGCTTCTAAAGGAGAACCCACAGGGTTCGGGGGGTGTGAGGACTCCACTCGTTCAAACACCTCCCTCCCCAAGGAGGAGGAGGGAGATTGAAGGGGAAGAAGGAGACAGAGAGGGAGGAAAAAGGGGGAGTCCCTGTGGCCCCTGTCCCTGCCCCCAATTCAGGGGACCCCCAAAGGAGCCGGCACACCTTGAGGGAGTGGACCAGTCCCAGCCCCCCCCCAAAAGACAGAAGAAAAGGGGCCCACCAGGAGTCCCACCCAGAAAATCTCCTGATTAAGAGGCCCTACTGGCCCTCCTATCAAAAGGGACCCCTGCCCCATCTCTAGGAGCGAAAAGGGGTCCTAAGGCTGCAGAGGGATATAAAAACCCCAACTGGACCTTGAGGAGGAGAGCCAGCAGGGAGAAGGACTGCCCAGGGACTGAGGTCTTCTGAGGGGAAGGAGGGCGGGATTCAGTGATGAATGGTGAAGATACACAGGAAGATCAAGAATTATGGCAGGTACGTAATTTTCATACCTTCCCAGTGTCAGTCTTCACCATTCATCACTGGTGGGTGAGTACTGAGCCCTCCCGAAGGGGGTTCAGTATTTCTCTGAGGGACAGATGTCCCTCAGCCTCCTGTGGGGGAAACATGGAAGGAGACCACCCATTTCAGGCCAGTTAGCCTGAGACTGGTCAGGGCGAGCTGGAGTCCCCCGTTCCCTAGGGGAAGGAAGGTGCCCCAGAATATCACGTCTCGCCCTGCGGGAGAAAAGGCAGGTCAACCGGAAAGCGGAGGCAGTCACCCTATGCCGGGCCAGGGGTAACAGCCTTGCTAGATGAAGCCATGCCATCTGCCTGATGCAGATCGCTGTCCCTGCTAGCCATGAAGTGACCTCACTGGCATCATAAGACGCCCTTGCTTGGTGCCTTGCTAGTTCCAGGCCTATCGCGGAGAGCTGTGGCTTGCCTGGCTGCCTCCGAATTAGGCAACGATGCTAATGCCTGACCCAGCATCGCCCACAGGTGCCTGTTATAGGCAGCATGGTGTGCCTGATGAGATGCAATTGAAAGGATAACCTGTGCCGAGGAGAAATCTCTCCACCCCAGGCGGTCGAACTCCGCAGAGTCTGGATCCAGGAGTCGGTCACGGACCAGGCGCCTATGCCAGGTAGGGGTGTCCAACTTCTCTATTCCCACAGAGGGATGGGGCAAAGTGCCTGGAGACCCCTTGAGTGTGCAATATAGGTGCTGGCAATCCAAAGGGGCTGGAGCAGGGGCAGCTGGAAACTGCCAGGAGCTGTACAATGCCTCTTGGAAGGGTATAGGGCAGGAGGGGACCACCAAGTGGTCCGTGCTGTATTCACCTAGAAATGTGCATGTCGTACGCTCAGTATTGTGCCACACAGAAGACATGCAGGTCCTTGACTAGCCTCGCAAGGAAGCACTGATACTCCGTCTGGATCAGCGAAGGAGGACAGGTGGACAAGAGTCTCCTCTTCCTCGATGGAGGAAGATGAGGAAGCCAAAGAACCTGAAGATTCAGATTCTGGCTGCAGAGGGGGAGACAGGAAAAAGACCTGCTCGTCCAATACCCTAACATACCGAGGTAAAGCTGCAGCCTGAGCTCTGAACTGTTCCCAGGTTAAAGGCCCCACATGGCCTGGGAGAGGAGGGGCTGGACGTAGAGGTAAGGGGGGAAAAAAGAGTTCACCATTAGTGAAACACCTCTGCCAGGGCTAGGAGACCTAACAGTCAATCCTGAACTGCGAGGGGATCCATAGGTCGGATCAGCCGAGGACCACTCAACCAGCCCGAAGCGGTCAGGACTGAGCCCTATAGAGGAAGCACCTCTATGAGGGGACCGGGGCTGCATGTGTCTAGAAGGGCGGATCCCAGCCAGCAAGAACTGCCCCAAAGGAGACGAGGGAGAAAACTTGGGTTTAGTGTTGTGGCTCCTCCCTGAGCCCCAAAGGACTGCAGGGGAGTGCCCCAGCCCCTCAACCCCACCAACTGAGGAAGACCTCTTCCTCACATTCTGTGCCTTAGGGGTCAATTCCACAGGCCCTCTGAGGAAGGTCATAGAAGAGGGAGTCCCAGATCCAGCATCTGGAGAGGGGGTGGCACCAGGGGCGGCAGCCAACCTCACTCCCAACACTGGAAATACCGCACCCACAGGCCTGGGACTACTATCCTGTGCCATGCTCCTGATGCCACCCTCAGCATGGGATCTGGCACCGACCGTAGTCACCAGAGCCGCGGGAAGGGGCACCTGGCAAGGCGCAAGGGTCATGGGCCCCGGAGAGCCCACCGACTCCAAGGAGTCAGGTTGTCAGTACGGATCAGCCTCTCGATCATCCAGCTCTGGAGAGGAGAAGATCCAAAAGACCTTCACACGGGCAACCCAGCGGACCAAGTGGCCCTTGTGGCGCCGTCCCGATCACCAGAGCCATGAACGGCTCCAAGATCCGAGGTGGCATCAAGGAATATCCCATACCAGACCCAGCAACCATGGGATCCAACACTGCGGAAGCCTGCACATTCGAGGAGGTGACTGCCAGACCGGTGCTCCCAGCCCAGCCCCGAGTGGAACCAGACCGGCCATCTGGCACCACGGAAGAGGCCTCCTCTGTGGCAAGGCTAAATGAGGAGGAGGCCCCCTCCTCACCGGATCGTATACACCCAGGAGTGGACCCGGAGGAAGGGTGAAGAGACCTGTGTTTGGTCCGATGAGAGCGATGTCGCCCAATGAAAGTCGGCGGAGCCCTGCCGACTTTAAACGCACAGTACTTGATAAAGCAGAAGGCCATCAAGAAGCAGGCATCGCAGTGATCCATATCATGCTGAAGTCCAAGGCAGGTGAAGCAAACATCATGCCAGTCCATCACAGAAGTCTGCCGGCCACAGGGATATCGACACATGAGAGGCCGGCCCGTTTTGGAAGATCGCTTTTTGTCCCTCGAACCTGGCATGATGCTACGAAAAACTTAAAACAATAATCAGACAAGGCTTGGTGCCATTTAAATAAAAAAAGGAAAGATCTTTCTGGTATTTCCACGAAATGGCGCAGAGTACCCGGAACGGCAGAACTGAGACTTCGAGGTCTGGTTGAGGTGGCATCGACGGTGTTGAAAAACGGCCCCGTAAAATGAAGGTGCAGTGCCACATACTAGGTCGCTGATGCAGTAACTTTTCTCCAAGTTATAGTGAGGTGCTGTCTCAACTAGGGATGGGAGAACTCGGTGAAGTTCTGACCCTTATTAAATAAGAACTGGAACACGGTGAAGTCCCGAGTTATACTAATTAGTTCTGATTTATTGACCAATATCTGAAAAAATGCATAAAAGTGGCCAAAGTCACTCACGTTTGACACACAAGTCCAACGGAACTAATGTAATGGATTATTTGTATAAAAATTAAAGTAAAACTGCTAAATAAAAAAGCAATCTGTCACTACCAGCCCCTTCATGGCTGGCCTATAATGGTGGCATATCATGCTCAGGCCCATGACATAAGTGTGCTGGGAAAGACTGAGAGAGAGAGACAGACAGACAGACAGATGCAAATACCATTACCTACAGTATATCATAGCACCACCAAGCACTGCAGACACTGCCAGGCAGCTAAGATTTCTTTTTTTATTACTGGTGCTGTGTGGGTATTACTTTGATGAATGTTCCAGTCAAAGCCAAAGCCAAAGAAATGGATATGAATGATCAAATGAGCAGCACTAAGAGAGACTACCCATGTGAATGATGCAACTGCTTTGCATGCCCCAGTGTACTGTGGTATATGGTACACTACTTGGTTCAAGGGGTGGTAATGTTTTCTAGTACGACTACTTCTACTGAATCTGATCTACATGCTGAGGATGCTGAATCCTTAAAGAAGAAAAATGAAAGACACAGTGATCACCACCCCGGCAGGCAGCCAGTCACACATCACATTGGTCAAGTGCAGAGCAGTCATAAAAAAGTGTGCCACTGCCACCTGATGACACACAACACAATGACATCCTTCCTAGTTTCATAATTGCTTGCTGCTAGCCACTGCCAAGTAATTTAAGTATCACAAATAAAATACAGTAATATAATAATCTCAGCCCAGTTACTGTAAGTAAGATGTAATCAGGCTAGCATACTACACACACATACACAAAGACATTTTATGAATTTTCAATTTAGTAGCATTTTTTTTTCTGTGAAGTATTTGCAGCCAAATATTGGGGACGTGAGAAATATACAGAGTATTCAGTTTCTGAACTTTCAGGCATCTGCTAAGCCATGACTGTACGAAAATTAAAACAGTACAGTCAGGACTCAGGATCAGTTGCTGAGGGCAAAAAAAGTGACATGTAGTAGTTGTAAGGAGCAGGACTGGAGTTAAGACAAAAAGTGATAAATAAGTAGTAGTCGTGACTCATGAGGGCCAAAACTGATAGTAGTAGTAGACAGCAGTGCCCTACTTCCAGATCAGATAGTGGTACCAGGTACCACCAAGTAAGTTTGTGACATGAAATGCAGTTGCTTGCTGTATTTGGACTCTGAACCCACTGATGTTATTTTTTTTTCTATTCTGTGCCGCTCATGTGATTATAGTGGCCTGGCCTGGCCAGACATGCAGCCATGACTCTTGATGACACATCATTGGAGTCCACAGCAGCATGAAACTGAACCTTGGATGCCACGATCCCATCAGCAGCCACCCCGTCCAGCTCCTTGGCCAGCTGGGGGGAAGCCTGCTTAGCCAGTGCCAGTACAGTGTCCCATCTGGACTTCTGATACCTGGCTGTATAGGTCATATAATTAACTTGCCTGAGTCCCAAAGAGGATGCCATGTACTGTTTCTTTGACATGGCATCCAACTTCCTGGAGTCTTTATCTGGGGGGTGTGAAGCCAAGGGAATGCCTGCCCTGTCACAGGCTGCAGCCTGCACTACCCCAACATGGCTGCATTGCTGGTAAAGAAACTCCGTATCCGAGCCTGACAGAGTATACCTCTTTTCCATCCTTCTGTCCACAGGAAGTATAGAGTTAGGAGACTTTAGAATGTTTTGAGTCTGCTTCCCAAAATACTTATGAAGGGGAATAGACAGTCTCTTAGACTCTGGGATAGCCATCATTTCAACGAAGTCAGGCTCTTCTGGGTCCTGCACAGCCTCCTCCATAGGAAGCTGGAGGGTTTCTGCCACTTTCCTGTAAAACAGAAAGTGGGGAGGGGACTCAGAGAGCCTAGGAGGGGAAACACCAGAAGGTCCGTCTGGGGAGATGTCCGGTTCTATAGGCACATCCGGACTTTTAAGCACTCATCATCATAATCCTAACACTGTTCACAGTCCCCCTCCTCAAAATCCGGTTCATAAAAATCTTCAGGGGCATAATCCTGAACCGGAGGAACCAACCAAGCAGAACCCCTACCAACTGGGACCGGATCGGTCCGAACCGGACAAAGCGATTCCACAATCCGAATCGCTCGGGCAATTTTTTCCGCGGTCGGAACATGGAGTTCTGGATCCAAACCGGCAGATTTTTCCTTTCTTTTCCTTTTTGTAGGAACTGACCCCTCAGGATCAGCTCTCCTCTTGCCCGAAGAAGTATCGCCCTGGTCAGAGGGCACTCCTTCTGGTTTGGTGGTAACCGAACCAGGCTGGCCTTCCCGGTCAGCGGATTTCTCGGCCTCCTTCTCCCTAAGTCTACCTAATCTCTTATCCAGGGTAGACTTGGGAAAATTCTTACATATTTGGCAGTCTGAATTGAGGTGGTCAAACCCCAGACAGTAAACACAGGTGGTGTGGGGATCAGCCTTAGCAAAGACCTCCCCACACTCACTGCAGTGTTGAAACCCAGTGGGCCCGTTTTTTTTCTTGGGTTTCTCAGACATGGCCAACCTAACCAAACTTACCCTTTTTTCGGCAACCGCCAGACAAGACTCTCTTATCGGTTTCTAACCGTGTTACGGGTGTTTGAAAAAAACGCTAAAAACACGTTCTTTTTTAAACCGATAAGAACCAGTAACCACACACTAAAATGACTAAATCAAAAGACCTAAAGGATTGGTTCAGCCAAATCGATCGGGACTTTTACACTTTCCACAATCCAAAAACACTATCTAAGTACTTACTGTACCGCAGACAGAATGAACCGAATCGCGGTAAAATAATTCGGAAAATCGAGACTTTAACCGACACTTTAACTGAGTCTTTGAACCGAGCAACAGGAGAAATCTCTGGAGAATCTCTGTTCAGTGAAGCGAAGTAAAGAATCTGACGGTTTGGATTCAAAGTACTGCAGACAGAGTCTTCAACCGAGCTCGAGCTCAACGTTCTATGCCCGGCACAGAAATTTAACCCTATACTCTCCCAGGCAGTTCAAAGGCTGGAGCTAACTGCAATTGTCAGAATACAGCAAGACTTCATGTTGTTTGAAGGATAAGCTTTTTACAGCTCGTCTGCTGGCCATGCCCCTATAATAACATCTTCTAAGTGACTCCAGAGATATGAAGCTGAACCAAGTGACTGTGGGACAGTGCTATCATGCTTGGCTGGTGGTGAAGAAGAAGGTTCAGCTGCAGTGGCTGAGAAGGAAGCGGGGAGAGGGAGAAAATGATGCAATAGTAGAAGATGGGCCACCTGATGCTGTGCTGCTGTGTCATGAAGAAGACTCTGAATGTGGTGTTGCTGTTGTACGCACCTCACCAATTATTTCTTGTTTGTTTCTCTCGAAAAAAGTGTCAACATCATCACTCAATAGTTGCTCTTATTTGTATCATGGGTCCAAGATTGTTGCTTTAATGTAGTAATCGGAATGAAGCATTTTACATCGTTTGTCATCGTCTTCAATTTTTTTGATGACACGTCTCATTAGATCTTGCTGTATTCTGGAGGGCAACCTGCATGTATCAGCGCTACTGGCAGCCTGTGTGATCATGGAACTGTCTTGCTTCCCTATCTTTTCCCTAATCAGATTCAATCTGAATTTTAAAATTTTTTTTTTAGGCGTATGAGTTGCTGTGTTTGCACTAACCTCCCTGGTGATTGTTTCAAATGGTTGGAGCAGTACAATGAGAAACTCCAGCATGGCCCACTGTGGTGGAGTGATATAAACGTCTGCATCACCAATTTTATTTTCTAAGGTGTACTGCCTGACAGCTTTCTTTTGTTCCAGCAGCCTTTGGAACATATAAAAGATTGAATTCCATCGAGTAGAAGTATCTTGGATCATCTGTGCAAAGGTAAACTGTGCTCCTGCTGTATTTTTTCCAAACAAGTGATGGGCTTTGCTTGAGTGACTGAAATGAGTGCATATTCTTTTACCAGTGCTAACGACAGCCTTAATCTCCCTGTCGTCATTCAGAAAACCGTGAGCTATTAAATTTAAGCAATGCGAAAAGCGGCAGACGTGAAAACCCCCTCCAAGGCCTTCCTTATGTTGGGCCCATTATCAGCACCTATAAAGCCAACTGACAGTCCCTGTGAAGTGAGCCACTGCTGTATTGTTTTTTGGAGCTCTTCACTGATGTTGTATGAGGTATGTTTAGATGGAAAATAAAACATTCTTAGAACAGCAAACTGCAATGCTTCACTGTCCTCACTCCCACATGAATTACTGAAACATGCCCAATGGGCCATGACAGACATGAAGGGTTCAGGCTAACAGCTTGTCCAGATATCTGTTGTGAGATGCACCACCCTCCCAACAGCACTGCACAAGACGTGTCTTAATTTTTTTTACATACGACATCGTAGAGATCAGGAACCCCTGTTGCCGAGAAGCATCTCCGCGATGGTATACTATATCAAGGTTCGAGGTACTCAAGCAGCCGCCAGAATCCTATATGTTCAACCACGTTATATGATAGCAAATCAACAGCTATTATTTCATAAATTTCTTTGGTTATTGTAACAGCAACAGGGCGACTGGAGGCATATTTGGCCTTACGCTCATATGTTTCTGAGATGGCAAGCTGCCTCCTTGAAGGAGGAGGGCTTCTGAATACATGGTGGTCACTTTCAGTAACAGTCGGAGGAGTCCTTCGAATGGCACAAAGTGGTGGTTGAGGTGTAGTGCTGTGGGGGATGCCACTGCTTTCATCTATGAGCGTTGCCCCCAAATGTAGTGAACTATCACTTTCTCTTCGAGACTCACAACTGACCTTCTCACTATCACTAACGTTATGACATCTGTCTAGTTGCCTCTTCAGTGCTGAAGTTCCCAATGCTCCTTTCTTTTTACCCCTGCTGATTGGCCATTTACAAATAGTGCATGTTGCTATCAACTCATTGGAAGCACTAATGGAGAAGTATGGCCAAGCAAAAGATGATTTTTTTTCAGTTTTTTTCCCAGGAAGGCATGACACCTCGGTTATCTTTTCAGTGTCTCCCTCCCCCCGGATTTGTCCTGGGTCTGTTTCTGTTCTGATTTATTCCCACTGCCCCCCTCCTCCATAACCGAAATATTTCTGCCTGTTCCTTCCTCATCTGCAATTTCCATCCCTTCCAGTAAACCTTCTGCTGCCTGAGCATTCTCTTCATCTTCTTTATTATCATCAGTATTACCCTTGTTGGATTCAACCTCAGAAGAACTGGATGAGGGACTGGAAGTAGCATAGTATGCAATTGTTCCATACCATTGAGTGCCTCTGTGGGTGGTACCCACCACGTCTTTGTTTTTTTTAACTACATAACTTTTTTTTTTTTACTTGGGACCGATGATGATGATCCAAGACATTCACCTTTTTTGGATTCAAGCATTCGCTTGGAAGACGAAATCTTACTAGATATGAAAAAAATCCCTTTTTGGGATTTGATTTTGTTTTCCCTTCTCAGGCTGATTCCTGTGTTTTGCAGTGCCACTGCCTACCTGAGAACTAGTAGAAAGTGCCTCATCAACACTTTGATCCATTATGGAACAAAAGATCCCTCTAACATGAAACGTGATGTCCTTCTGATGACTCCCACCCACACAGACCAGGGACAAATTTAATGTCGTGATTCGTGACTGTACACAGCACACTGACTGCACAGCAGTCCACCACCACTTCCTTTCAAGATTGCTGGTCTGGCTCCTATAAAACTTACTGTTGCGTGAAAGTGACCAAATTCAGCAAGTGTTAAGTCTGCCTCAGAATTTGAACTGGAGATGCAGACACACCTGGTGCATTAGCCACATGCAGCACAGTCCCACACTACGGGTTGGTTAATGCTTATACGTAATGTAAGTTTGTAACACGATATACTATGAAGCTAATAAGGAATAATGGGGAATAAGTGATGATGACGCTTGTGTGTAGTGCTTGTGCTTAACTCAGTCAGATTATCCCCTGGGCCGCCCACAGCAAGCAGCACAGGGCAGGCGCATTAACTTGTATGTTGTTTGAAAAGTATTTTTTTAAATACATGAAATCGTGATTGAATGTAGGTGATGATGATCGTTATTCGTGACTGAACTGTACACACAGCCACACTGAAGCCATGAAAAAAAAATTATTTGAGATTTCTGGGATGTCATATTTATTGTGGGCCACCCTCCAGTCTCTTTCCCTCTCCCCTCTTTACGTCACAAAGATTTATTTTGCCACCCTCCTGCCCTTGCTCTGTACACACATCCGCACTGAAGCCAGGAAAAAAAAAATTATTGGGGATTTCTGGGATGTCACATTTATTGTGGGACACCCTGCAGTCTCTTTCCCTCTCCCCTCTTTACGTTACAAAGATTTATTTTGCCACTCGACTACCGTGAAAAAAATACTTTCATTTGGGATTTTCTGTAACTGTAATCTCTGGGCGACCAGTATGCTCTCCTCTGGATCTGGAACGGCAGAAGTCAGATTTTGCCAGCCTGCACTTTTTGTACACACAGCTACTGTCTGAGGCCAAGAAAAAGTTTGATTTGGGATTGTTTGTAACTGTAATCTCTGGGGACCCCCCTTCCCGTACTCTGGAGTCTGGATTTGGAATGGCACAAGTCAGATTTTGCCAGCCTTCCCTTTTTGTACACACAGCTACACTGTCTGAGGCCAAGAAAAAAAACAACTTTCATTTGGGATTGTCTGTAACTATAATCTCTGGGCCACCATCACCAGTACTTTCTCCTCTCTGGATCTGGAATACAGCAGCACACATCAGATTTTGCCAGCGGCCAGCCTGCCCTTTTTCTACACACAGCTACTAATGTCTGAGGCCGAGAAAAAGTTTTATTTGGGATTTTCTGCAATCATTCATGTGCCTTCCATACTCCCGAAGTTCCCTCCCGTCATCAACTGACCAACTTCACCCACTCCACGTCTTCGACAATCGGGAATCTCTCCCCTGCCCTCCCCTAACTGTAGTGCTTTTGCATTTTGGCGCTTTGTCTCTCTCCAGTCTCTCCGTCTCTAGTCTCTCTTTCTTCTGCTGCAATCCTCCTCCTTCTGGGCCACGTGGCATACTCACCAGCCTTATATACCGGTGAGTGAGTCACGTGACCTTCTGTTGCCTAATTCGATGCCACTGGCTGCCTGTATGTCATGACAGCATCCCCCCAGGAAACAGACAACAAAAGTGCGGCAATGGCATCTTCACAGACCCAGAATCAGATTTCTACAGCGAAGTCCATATTTATTCAGGTCCATGGATTGTGGGTTCGATCCGAGGGTTCAGCTCTCCCGCAGAACAGTCCACCCAACCCTAGTCTCAAATGGCAGGAGAAGCAGAACTGAGGCGGAGAAGGAGCCAATGTCCATTACTGGCCAACCCACGAGCGTCACGCAGTGTGCAGGCCTCATGGGTGGTGCCGTTGGTGCCAGCTCCTCCCCTTTAAAAAAAAGGCTCCCGCGAGGTGCTGCACTCACGGCATACACCCACCAGTGATGAATGGTGATGACTGACACAGGGAAGATCTTATTGTACTGGATGTAGTAGTCAGGTTCTGTAAGTCCAGGATGGGTCTCAAGTCCCCTGTGGATTTGGGAATGAGGAAGAAACTGGAGTTGAGCCCCACGTTCCACTGATTCTTGGGTACAGGTTCTATGACTCTTTTTTGTAGCAGGGTCTGGATCTCCTCCAGTAACAACTTCCTTTAGAGGTGGCGATCAGCAAAACAAAGAAAGAGTTTAAAAAATCTCTGGATAATTACATTCTATCTGGTGGACAACTACAATATTATACTATGTATTTATTTATTATTTTTTATTTATTCAATCTTGGATTACAAGTACCTTTGAGTGTAGGCAGCTCATTTACAAAGGTTCCATGTCAGTGGGGGGGGGGTTACAGTTAGACAGGGAGTACAACAAGATGATGTTAAAAAAATACAGTACAGTATGTATGCTACAGCTTTAAAATGAGATGATTGCTACTGCAGTAATAAATAGCGAATAAACGGTAAGGAAGCAGCCAGCAAGGGTGAGCTGACAGTTATGTTGCAACAAACAGTCAAGTGAATACATCCAAAGCATACAGTGACAGATTAAGCAAGGAGGCAGTAGGGAGTTAAGATGGAGGGGTAGATGAAAATGTTGGCATTGCGACATTGATCAGAGCGGAAGGTAGCAGCCCGTGGCTTTGTCAGTGTTATAGGAGGGGGTAGGGGATAGAGGGAGGGCATAGTGAAAGGGTGATGTAGGCGACCAGTGCCATGTAAGTGCCGAAATGTAAGTGCCAATGGGTGTGGACAGGGTGCCACAGTACACGGTGGAGGTAGACAGAAAGGAACTAGGATTGGATGGTACAATCACATGTGCTTTCAGTTATAAGATGCTGCCAGAGTAAATGTTTAAACTGTGCAAGCTTGGTTAGTTTGGTCAAATGTAAATGTATAGCAGCTTCTATGGGCAGTTATGCCTTCCTGTTTCTTGCTAACCTTAGAATGGTACGTGGCAGGGATCGACAAATTTCAAAATTACATACTAGTCCAGGACAATTGGCCTAGCAAAAAATGGTAGTCTCAGTGTTTCAAGTGGTAGACCGTGATCAGAAGGCTATATTTCAAAGGAAATAAAAAAAAAAAATATGGAGCACCAAAGTACAAGGTGGGGTGTTGTATTATTAATACTTCATAGATGTAGATCTGTTTATTTACTCAGGATAGCCCAGCTGAAATGCAACTCTTATTAGTTAGGTCCTGCTTCTGACACTTTATTTATTTTTTTATTTATTTGCTTTTGGTAACCGGGTGGGTGCACTAGGCATAAGAATGCCTATTTTTAGGCACGACCCGGGAGAAAACAGCTTGAAAATACATAGGTATACATGTGATGCAGCACATGAGATAGGAAGCACAATTAAGAGGGAATTACATACAATCAAACTAGGGTATTGAGAAACATTGATTCAACATGCTAATAAACTTAGGATATAGAGAAACATTATATGGTATAATGCAGTTAAGTACAGTTTGGAGAGAATACAACAAGATCAATACAATGTGAGAAACAGTCATTGCAATAGCAAGCATACATAGAAACAATACAATAAGTGCCAACGATGTGTGGTTAACGAAACAGGGAGGAGAGGAAGGAGAAGTGGTAAGAATCAGAGGAAGAGGGTATGGGATGAGAGAGGAGACATATTTGGAGGGTATTAGGAGAGGTAGAGAAAGAAGTGTAAGAGAAGTGGATTACCTGAGGAAAACAGAGTGCAGGGAGAAAGGATGGTTCAAGGTGGGTGAAAGCAAGTGCAGGGGCTAGTAGCATGCAGATGCTCACAGTGAAGTTTCTTAAAGCTAGCATGGGTGGTCGGCTCCAGGAGCCCCACCCTCACCTAACACACCAGACACAGTTTCCTTCATAGCTTGTAGCACACCACAACTGTAGATTTTTTTATTGTATTTTATTTCCTTAGGCAGCTTTTGTCTTGTTATTGTTGTCAGTTCTTGCTCTTTTGTACCTTTACTTTTCTAGAGTGAGAGCAACACAAAAAGCCTAACCTTCACTACAGTACAGATTTGTTTCCCCTATCTTCTCTCTCCTCTGACCTGGCCAGCCAATACACTTTCTCTCTCTGTTTAGTTCTTTTTCTTTTAATTTTGTTCTTTTCTTGGAGCAGATTTATTGGGCAGTCAGCAGGTCTGCATGCCTGACGACGACCTCGCTGATCAGCTGCTTGAGCACCCTTGCTCGTTGCTCCCGCCCTTCCCGTCCCCAGCTCACCACTGTCAGTCACCCTCCCTTTCACTTGTTATATGTGTATATATAATTTTTTTCATTTATTTTTCAGTGGCTGGTGACACACACCTAATGCGGAACTCCCAAAAACAGCCACAGAAACACAAAAGTGTTGAGCTGTTCCACCACATTCCAGGACTGCACCACAGCACACGTTCTTTGCTTTCCCCTCCTCCTCAACAGCGACAGTGCACCTCTTTCTCCTTGAATGACTGCCTAGCCTTACAACCCACAACTCACCGCTGTGGCCAACAGGTTAATTTTCCAATCATTCTTTTCTGTTCCTCTTCCCTGCCTGCTCTGGCTCTGGCTTCTCGTTCTGGCAGCTCCCTCTTTCTCTCTCTCTCTCTCTCTCTCTCTCTCTCCAGCGCTCGCTCTTGCTCTGCTGACTCCCGTTACCACAAGAGTCAACTCGCCAAGCTTTTTGCCCACCATTACTGCCAGTCTGCTCTTGCCCCTGCCTGACTGAATGCAGCACACATGGTGGAGTTTAATGCAGCTCTTGCCATTTGTTGCTATGCTGTCACTCCAACTGCTGCAGCCACACCGATCAGGTTCCTGCATTCATTGGTCACATGGTCCCACCACTCTGATTTCACCCCTCGCTCTCGACACTACCCACATCACATGATGCCCAACCCGGAGTCTCAGCAGCAGAAGTAGGAGGAACGGACCCTAGTGGCAAACTGCATGAAATGCAGGTAAAAAAAAATGTGATTGGTTTCATTTGCTGGTTGTCCAGGGACAACCAGCAATGCAATAAATGCTTGTCCCTGTCCAAACACTGATAGCCCCGGACATCGGGCTATGGGATTTGTCGATCCCTGGTATGTGGTGTGAAGGGTAAGTGGAAGGCCTTGGAAGGAGATCTGGAGGCATGTCCATGAATTCTAGAGTGTGTCCTTGTTTTGTGAGTTGCAGCAACCAGGCATCGGTTATAATCTAATGCCAGATGGAGGGAGAAATTACCCCTCACCACCACATCCTAGGAAACCGGATGGACATATGGGACCAGGTGTCTGGCTGGGGCTGAGTCCACAGCTTGGGCTGCTCCTCCACCCTTTGAGGACTTCTCTGTGGTGGAGGAGGAGGAAGGCAGGGCTGTTAAAGCTTTACATTTGTTGGAGTCTCTGGTGCCAGACCTAGGACAATGGGCGGCATGCTGAAAGGGCACCCTTTGTCCACTCTTCTGGTGGGTGTGGTAGAGGGAGTGAATGGACAGCAGGGTTCTCCCCGAGGCCTGGAGGTCGCTGAGGATATCCTGCATGTCTGCCCCAAAGATCTTATAGACCCTGAATGGAGCATTCAGGATGGACTGTTGGATGTCAGAGGCAAAACTAGACATCCTGAGTCAAGTGTACTGCCTCAGGCAAACTCCCACCATGGAGGCTCTGGCAGAGCCATATAGGGCATCGTAGGTGGCCCGCAAGAGGTGCTTGCCCACATCCGTGCCCGTCTGGAGGGTCTTGAGCATCTCCTGCTTTTGAAGGCCCTCCGGAAGGGACTGAGCTGCAGACCTGGCTGCTTTCCAAAGGTCATTCTGGAATTTGAGCATATGGCCAATGTAATTAATGATCTTTATAGCCAAAGTGGAACAGCCAAATACCCTCTTGCCCATAAGGTCCAACTTCCTGGACTCCTTGTCCAGAGGGAGAGAGCTGAGGTGCTGCAGCCTCTTGAATCTATCGTGGGCTGCATTAATCACCACAGAATCCACCTGTGGGGGCCCTGCAAAAAAGGGCTTCCCAGAGGGGGCCTGGTACAGTCTATCTGCCTTTCTGGGCATAGAGAGAATCAAGTTAGGTCTGTATCAGGTGACCATAGTGGCATCCTCGTATGCATTGATCATAGGAGGAATGATGAGGGGAAGGGAATGTGGCAGGTCCAGGTTATCTGCCAGGTTCTGCCAAGTAATGTCCTGATCCACAGTATCAAATTACCTTGTCCAGACTGCAACATTGTTTTTCGTACTCGTTATATCCCTGTGTGGATATCTGATGCAAACTGTTCATTATCTGTCTGTTCAGTTTCTATGTCCTGCTTGTACCTTACATTTTGTGCTCTCCCGGGTCGTGCCGGAAAATAGGCAGGGCTACTGCCTAATGTACTTACCTGGTAACCAAAAGCTAATAAATAATAAAAAAAAAAAACATAGCAGACTGCAGTTGCCACATCACTGCTATGAAGGAGGGGACATCTTGGGGGAGGGGCACCGTGGGGTGTACTTTGAGGAGTCCTCCCCCACTGAGGAAACAGTGGAGGTGCTAGAGAGAGGCCGGACCCTGGCACCTTCATCCTTTTCATCTTGGTCATCAAACAACAAGAAGTCAGGGCGATAATCATCATTGTTCCTGGTTCAGAGATAGGCACCAAGGACATCGATGACCGTGAAGGGGCTGGTCGCAATGACGCATGGTGCGACGGTGCCTATGGTGGCCGAGAAGGACCCACCAGTGATGGGCCCTAAGGTGGGATAACTCTCTGCATGAAGTCCCAGACCGAGAAGAGCAGGGCCTGGATGTCGATGGGGGGTCCTGTGGCATCGATGGGGGGTCCTGTGACATCAACAGGGGGCATTGAGGCCCCTGTGATGGCAGGGAGGGCTGAAGCAGCGATGAGATGGTGGGCAGGCTGAGTGACCAACTGGGGGATCTGCATCCCCGATATCATAGGAATGGTCAGGGGAGTTGGCTGGAGAGACCAAAAGCCAGACAATGCATGACATCACTGGGCACGAACAGGCTGGCGGTGCTCCATGACTGTGACCCCTGAGGAGGTGGATGGGCATTCAGCAGGGGCCGATGCATCGATGGGGGATGGGAAAATTCCAGCAACGATGGGCCAGCATTAGTTGAGGAGGAACCGAGGGGCCGAGCTGCCAAAATCCACCCCTCCCCCGTGGCAGACAGGGTGAGGGGAGCCAGTGGGAGAAGATTTGGAGGGCCTGCTGCTGATGAACCTATGCTGGGCAGAGGAGCTCCAAGGGAAAGGCTGCCAAGGCCGACCCTGTAGCAGAGAAGGTGTGGGCGGCAGCTAGGGTTACCGCCGGTTTAGTCAATGACCCCGTAACGGACGGTGCTGGCGCGGCAACTGAGAACATTTCCGGGAGGACCTATCTTTCTCCTGGTGCCAATGCTTCCCCAAGTGGTGCACTGCCCGAGGAAGGATCGCAGGGATGGAAGCGTGGCCATCATTTTTCTGTCCAGCCTGGGCTTCTCGGTGCATCCGATTGGTAGCACCAGATCCTTTGAGTGTGTCGCCGTTCATAGGGGTACAGGTGCAGGTTGTAGGATTCTTCTTATTTACCGCCCCCCTGGGGCGGGGGGAGAATTCCTGCAGGAGGTAGTGAATTTCATCATCGACCAGGTGTTGGAGGCCCCCAGATGTTTAATTCTGGGGGACTTCAATGCTTGGATCGACGATGAATCCTCACGTTTCAGTTACAACCTCCTCCAGTAGACGCAGTCTCTGGGCCTGTCACATGAAGTTGCTTCTGCTACCCACCAGTGCAGCCACGCACTCGATCTGGTGTTCCGGCTGGGTCTTGAGGTTGATAACCTCAAGATTGATCAGGTCATTTGGTCTGATCATTACAACGTGGAGTTCACATTTGGGGCCCCCTGAAAGTCCCTCCCTGGTAGAGATGGTCAGCTATCGCCCTTTGAGGGGTTTGCACCCAGCGGGTCTGCTGGTGGTAGCTGATCTATCTATGGTTGATGCAGCATGTGTTATTGGCATCGGAGAGGTGGCTGACACCTATAATAGGGTGGTTTCCTGCGCTCTGGATGCAATCGCACCAGTCCGTTTATGACCCAGGTCTTCTCACGTTAGATCCCCATAGTTTGATGGGGATCTCAGTGTGATGAAGATCAGGGGTTGGAAGTTGGAGCGTTGCTGGTGGAGGACCCAGTTGGAGCCTGATAAGTTGGCCCTGTGTGCTCACTATGGTGAGTATCAGGTGGCAATCTCCCATAAGAAGGCAGAATTCCTGTCCAGGGAGATTGCCATGGGGAGGAACAGACCTTCTCAGCTGTTTCGAACTGTAGACAGGCTTTTACATCCATCCTGTCTGCAGCCGAAAACAGCTTTTTCATCCACTCTATGTGAAGAGTTTGCTCTGTTCTTCTCCGACAGAGTGTCGACTATCCGGTCGGGGATTCCGCCAGTTGGGCTTGTGCCTCGCAGTGGTCGGGCTGGGGGAACCAGTGACACTCCACCTATCTGGGAAGAGTTTAGGCCAGTTGAGGTGTCCGATGTGACTAAGGTGATCGGAGAGCTGAAGGACAGCTTTTGTTAACTGGACCCAGCCACGAAACGGTTCTTAATGGGATGTGTCGAGGCTGTCGGCCCAGTGTTCACCAGGATTGCCAGGTGCTCGATGGCGGAGGGAGTCCTCCCAGCTGTCTTGAAACAGGCACTGGTAAGGTTCTTCCCTAAGAAATCTTCCCTCAACCCTGCTGTCCTGGTGAATTACCATCCTATCTCCAACCTGCCTTTTTTGAGCAAGATTGTTAAGAAGTTGGTGGCACAGCAGCTTGAGCATCACCTGGTATCCTCAGACATTTTTGAGCAATTTCAGTTGGATTTTCGGGCTAGACACAGCACTGAAACAGCTCTAGTGAGAGTGCATAATGATCTGCTCAGAGCTAGATATAGAGGAGACAGGTCAGTTCTTGTTCTCCTCAATCTCTCTTCAGCCTTTGACACTGTGGACCATGTTGTGTTTCTGGATCAACTTTGTGAGTTTTGTGGACTCGCTGGTACTGTCATCAGGTGGTTTGAGTCCTATCTCTCGGACAGGGTGCAGCCTGGGGAATGGGGAATTTCTCCTCCTCCCCCAAAGTCTCTGTCTTGTGAAGTTCCACAGGGCTCAATCCTGTCACCTATGTTGTTCGCAGTGTATATGCTGCCACTGGATGAGATCATTCGACAATACAGTGTGGAATTTCACTGCTATGCAGATGATACACAACTGTATTTGTCTTTCACTCCCAGAACATCAGGAGTAGTGGACGTGCTTAACATCTGCCTAGCTAAAATCAATAACTGGATGGCTTCCAGCAGGCTGAGACTCAACCCAGCTAAGACTGAGGTGCTGGTGATCTAGCCTGGTCATGGGCATGATGGGTCGTTGTACAGGGCGGTTTCTGGTCTTGTTCTGGGCTCTACACCGTTGATGGCTTCCCCGAGGGTGCGAAATCTGGGCGTGATCCTGGACAGCAGGCTGACTTTTGAAGATCAGGTGTCATCTGTTCTCAGTAGTGGTCTTTACCACCTATGGAACATTGCCCGGATTAAGCCCTTTGTTCCACCCAAGGACCTGCCGACACTAATGTTTTGTTTCCTCCAGACTCGTCTACTGTAACACTCTCTACTTCGGGGTCATGGGAGGGACCCTCCGCAGGCTGCAGCTGGTACAGAAGAAAAAATTACTCACCTTAGTAATGTTGTTTCTTCTAATAGGAGTCTTGCTGTATTCGGACTATTGCAGTTTTGCAGTTAGGTCCTGCCTTTCAAACTACCCTGGAGAACAAAGAGTTAATTTTCCATGGCCAGCATGGAACGTTCAGCGCGAGCTCGGTTGAAGCCCCTGTCTGCTGTTGTTTAACTCCAACCGTCAGATCTTTACAGGCAATACTCACTAGAAGTTCTGTGTGGAAACTGTAAAACTCACACGAGCCAACTGGCAACTAAATTTATTAAAAAAGGGTTTTCTGATTTCAAAGCAAAGACTCAAGTCAGGAAACCCAAAAAACAAAACACAACACACACCCAAAGTAAAGGAGGGTGAAAAAGGGGCACGTCTAGGGTGCCAACACTGCTCTTGCCCACCCACATCCCAAAAACCAGGTTCTGAGAGGAGGCGGCGGGTGGGGGGGGAGCAGAATACAGCAAGACTCCATTAGAAGAAACATTACTAAGGTGAGTAATTTTTCTTCAAACAACATGAAGTCTTGCTGTATTCTGACTATTGCAGACTCAAGCAGTACCTCCATGGAGGAGGACAGAACCTACTTTGGGAATAGGCTGAAGTAATGCTGTGCCAAACGAGCATCACTCCTAGCCTGGATATCCAGAGAGTAATGCTTGGTGAATGTATGGACTGTTTTCCAGGTGGCTGCTTGACAAATTTCTAAGATAGGAATATCCCTGGCAGCAGCCAGGGAAGCAGCTGTACCTCTAGTAGAGTGAGCCCTCAGGCCTGAGGGTGGGGTTCTACCCAGCTTTTCATAGCAGAATTGTATAGAAGAGACAATCCACCTGGCAACAGATTTCTTAGTAGCAGGTTTGCCCTTACCGACCTCTCCATATGTGAGGAACAACTAGAGGGACTCAAACCTGTGACCCTTGGTGCACTCTGTGTAGCAGCTGAGGGCCCTCTTAACATCCAAGCTGTGCAGCCTCCTCTCTCCAGAGGAGGAATGGTCAGTGAAGAAAACAGGGAGAGACATAGACTGATTAAGGTGGAAATCTGAAACCACCTTAGGCAAAAACTTCTTGTTAGTTCTTAGGACCGCTTTATCTCTATGGAAAGAGATGAAATCAGGTTCCACTGACAGGGCTTGTAATTCACTGATATGCCTGGCAGAGGTAATGCTACAAAAACACAGTTTTCCAAGTCAAGTACTTAAGCTCTGCAGAGGACAAAGGCTCAAAGGGTGGTTGCATAAGCTGAGCAATGCAAACATTAAGGTCCCAAGCAGGAGCAGGGTCCCTAAAGGGGGGATTGGTGTGCAGCAATCCCTTGAAGAACTTACAAAACACAGGATGGGCTGACAGAGGAGAGGGCTTGCCTACTGACAAGAAGGCAGAAACAGCTGTCAGATGCACTTTAAGTGTAGCTGGCCTAAGTCCTAAGCCATTAAGATGAACCATATAGTCCAGGACTATAGGCAGCCCAGCAGATTCTGGAGAAATATGCTTATTAGAGCACCAAATAGTGAACCTTTTCCATTCAGAGTTGTAAGTCTTTCTGGTGGAAGGCTTTCGAGAAGCCTTAAAGATATCAAGAACCCCTTGAGAAAGGTGCAGATCAGCAAACTCTAACTCTTCAAGAGCCATGCCTTGAGATTGAGAGATGTGAGGTTTGGATACCAAATCCTCCCCTGAGAGGATGTCAACAGGTTGTAATTCCTGGGACGAGACAGGGGAAGGTGGACTGCTAAGGACAGCAACAGTGGGTACCAGGGCTGTCTGGCCCAGTCTGGAGCAATCAGAATCACTTTGCATGGCTGAGACCTGATCTTGACTAACACTCTGAACAGGAGAGGGAAGGGGAGAAATTTCCCTTCTCAATTCAGAATCAGAGCATCCAGGGGGAGTGAGCCCAAGACTGGGGGTCTGCAACAAAAGAGAGGTCTATCTGTGGAGTGCCCCATCTCGAGAAAATCACTTTCAAAACTAGGGGATCTAGGGTCCATTTGTGATGGCCTTGGGATATCCTGCTGAGAGCATCTGCTAGGACATTGTCCTTCCCTGGGAGGTGAACTGCTATCAGAGAGGTTTGCAGGGAATAGGCCAGGGACCACAACTTCACTGCTTCTGTGCACAAGGCCGTAGACCGAGTGCCTCCTTGCTTGTTGATGTACCACATTGTGGTGGCATTGTCTGTTCTGATCTGGACCACCTTGTTCTGTACAGATTTGGAAAAGGCTTGCAGTGCCAGAAACACTGCTCCGAGTTCCAAGAGACTGATGTGAAGCAGAGATTCTTGAGGTGACCACAGCCCTTGGGTGGTAAGATCCCCCAGGTGGGCTCCCCAGCCCAGCAGGGAGGCATCTGTGGTGAGTACCACTGAATGAGACTGAGTGACAAAAGGAACTCCTTGTCTCAAATTGTCCTGATCCTGCCACCACTGCAAAGCCTGGATCAGGGTTTGAGTCACTGGGACTAGTTTGGTAAGGGAATCCTTTCTTTGGGACCAGAAGGCTCTTAAGTGGAACTGAATGTACCTCATCTGAAATCTTGCTCCCTGGACCACTGCTGTAGAGGCTGCCATGTGACCCAGGAGCTGCAGGAAATGCCTTGCTGGTCGAGACACCTGAAGGGTGAATGAAGAGGTCAGTTCCATAAGGGTCCTTGCCCTGTCCAGGGGAAGGAAGGCTCTTGGCCTTATTGTATCCAGCTCTGCCACTATGAAGGTGAGGAGCTGTACTGGCTCAAGAATTGACTTTGGAAGGTTGAGGAGGAATCCTAACGAAGTGAGCACTTGCTAAGTTATTTGCAGATGTGACTTGACTTGGTCTGGAGACTAACCCACTATGAGCCAGTCGTCCAAGTATGGAAAGATGGAGATCTTTTTTCTCCTTAGGAAAGCAACCACTACTGCCAGGCACTTTGTGAACACCCTTGGGGCTGATGTTAGGCCAAAGGGCATTGCTCTGAATTAATAGTGGCCTGAGGGCACCTGAACCTGAGGTACTTTCTGTGGGAGCACCTGATGAGAATGTGAAAATAGGCATCTTTGAGGTCCAGGGAGGCTAGCCAGTCCCCTGGCCTTAGAGAGGGCAGAATTATTCCCACAGTCACCATTTTGAACTTTGGTTTTAAAAGGTGCTTGTTCAGATATCTTAGATCCAGGATGGGCCGCCATTCTCCTGTTTTTTGGGGGTTAGAAAGTACCTGGAGTACAATCCTTTGCCCTTGTGTAGGGTAGGAACCCTTTCTATGGCTCTTAGAGCCTGGAGGGAAGAAATCTCTGCCTCTAGGGCAAGGATCTCTGATGGATTTGCAGGTGGAAAGGATCTGGTTCTCATCTTGGGAAATTTTTTGAAGCTGAGAACCAGTCCCAGGCTCACTACTTCCAGGACCCACTTGTCTGATGTCAGAGACTTCCAGTCCTGGACAAAGTAAGCCAGCCTGCCCCCTACAGGTATTGGAGAATCGGCCCGGGCAGATCCATCAGGGTGTCTGCTTGGCAGGGGCTTTAGGCTGAGGGGTGGAAGCAGGCCTGCTCATTCCCCGTCTGCCTCTCCCTCTGAAGAAGCCCCTCTGAGCATAAGCAGAAGAGGAGGCCTGGGCTTGCTAAAAAGGCCTTTGAAAGGGCCTGCCCCTGCCCCTGGGGTGCTGCCTTTGAGGAGTGGCTTGCCTTTCTTTGGTCTGAGCACTCCTGTAGGTGGTCCTGTATTCGTCCATCTTTTTTCATGTAGTTGTCTGTCTGCTCCCCAAACAGAGAATTACCAATGACAGGGAAATCCATGGCCTTAGCCTAGGTATCCTGTGATAGGCTAGTACATCTGAGCCAAGCCATTCTCCGAAGGGCCACAGATGTAGCCATGACTCTAGATGAAACATCATTGGAGTCCACAGCAGCATGAAATTGCACCTTGGATGCCTCAATCCCATCCTCAGCCACCAGCTCCAGCTCCTTGGCAAGCTGGTCAGGGGCCTGTTTAGCCAGAGCCAGCATAGTGTCCCACCTGGACTTCTGGTATCTAGCTGTATAGGCCATATAGTTAGCCTGCTTGAGTCCCAGAGATGCTGCTATGTACTGCTTCTTTGCCATGGCATCAGTCCTCCTGGAGTCCTTATCTGGGGGGTGTGATGCCAAGGGAATATTTGCCTTATCACAGGCAGCAGCCTGCACTACCCCAACATGGCTGCATTGCTGAGAAAGGAACTCCGTGTCCAAGCCTGAAAGGGTATACCTCTTGTCCATGCGTCTGTCCACAGGAGGTATGGAGTTAGGAGTCTTTAGAATTTTAAATGTCTGTTTCCCAAAAGATTTGTGGAGGGGAATAGACAGCCTCCTGGACTCTGGGATGTCCATCATTTCAACAAAATCAGGCTCCTCCTGATCCTCTACTGCTTCTTCCATTGGAAGCTGGAAGGTTTTAGCCACTTTCTTGTAAAACATAAAGTGGGAGGGGGACTCAGAAAGCCTAGGAGGAGAAACAACTGAAGGTCTGTCTGGAGAGATGTCCGGGTCAATAGGCACATCCAGACTTTCATAATCACCATCATCATCATCCTCATACTCTCCCCCCTCCTCCTCTGGTTCATAAAATTCTTCTAAAGTATAATCCGGAACCGGGGGAACCGACCGAACCGAGCCCCTGCCAGATGGTGCCAGTTCAGCCGGAACCGAGGTTAGCAATTGCACTATCCTTATCGCTTTGGCTATTTCATCAGCGGTCGGAGAAAGAACTTGTGGATCCGAACCGGATGATTTTTCCTTTCTCTTTCTTTTAACTGTAACTGACTCCTCAGAATCGGCTCTCCTTTTGCCCGAATAAGTTTCGCCCTGATCAGAGGGCACTCCTTCTGGTTTGGTCGGAACCGAACCGGGCTGGCCATCCAGGTCAGCGGACTTCTCGGCCTCCGTTTCCCTCTCTACCTACTCTCTTATCCAGGGTAGCTTTGGGAAAACTCTTACAAATTTGGCAGTCTGAATCGAGGTGGTCAAACCCCAGACAATAAACACAGGTGGTGTGGTGATCAGCCTTAGAAAAGGCTTCCCCACACAAACTACAGTGTTGAAACCCAGTGGGCCCGGTTTTTTTCTTGGGTTTCTCAGACATGGCCAATCCTATCCAAAACTTACCCTTTTTTCGGCAATCCGAAAGGCATGACTCCCCTATCGGTTCCTGACCGTATTACGGGTCGTGGAAAAAAACATAATTAAATCTGTTTTTTAGAACCGATACGGACCGGTTACCACACTCCAAACAAATTCAAAACTTTTTTAGACCAAACTGATCGGTTCAAACCGAACCGATCCGAAATTTACAAGTTCCACACAGAAACTAAATGTAAAACCTATCTAGTACTCACGGTACCACAGACAGAGACTTAAACCAACAGATTTGGTAGCAGAAATTTGGTAGAAACCGAGCGAAAAACGAAACTTTAACTGACTTTTTTGAACCAAGCAAAGGAGAACTCTCCGGAGCGACTGTTCAGCGAAGCGGAGTAAAGAATCTGACGGCTGGAGTTTAAACAACAGCAGACAGGGGCTTCAACCGAGCTCACGCTGAACGTTCCATGCTGGCCATGGAAAGTTAACTCTTTGTTCTCCAGGGCAGTTAAAAGGCAGGACCTAACTGCAATAGTCAGAATACAGCAAGACTTCATATTGTTTGAATGCCCCAGCTCGGCTCCTGACTGGCCTTTCTAGGTTTAGCCATGTGACCCCTGTTCTGCGTGCTCTGCAGGTGGAGGGTCCTTTTCAAGGTGGGACTTCTCACCTATAAGGCCCTAAATGGACTGGGTCCTGGCTATCTGTCAGAGTTTCTGACACCGGTGATCTCTGCCCGCTCCCTCCAAGCCTCTTCGAGGGGCCTCCTGGCCGTTCCCAGGGTACAGCTCAAAACCTCTGGAGATCGTGTGTTTAGCATTTCTGGGCCATCCCTGTGGAATGGATTACCTCAGTAGAGGTTTTTAAGAGGAAGTTAAAGGCACACCTCTTTGGCTTGGCTTTTAACGAATGCTGAATTAGAACATTTTGCTATGTCCCTATGTTTCAATTTCTCTTTTTTATCAGTATTTAACAGTTTTATATTTTAGTTTTTAGTATATGATGTGATTGTACTGTTTATTAATGTTTTCTTTTTCGTATTATTTATTAATTGTAATCTCTGTGAGGTGCCCAGAGCCTCTGGGAATGGGCACCATACAAATAAAATTTGCCTTGTCTTGCCTTGCCAACGACATGTTCCGGGTAGTGGTGGCATAAGAGCTCGAGGACGGGGCCATTGAAGTGGAGGAGCTCCTAGCCTGAAGCTCTTTTCCCAAGGCAACGTCCTTCTACTCCATAAGGTAGGATTTTAGTTCTTTCTGGTGATGCCTCCGGGTAGCTTTATTGAAGATGTGGCAGATCTCGCAGGCCTGAACGTTGTGGTTGGTGCCAAGGCAGTGGACACAAGCCTCGTGGAAGTCTTTACCATAGATCTTCTGTCCACAGCTGCAGTGATGGAAAAGATGGTCAGATCTATGTATAAATAAAAAGAAAAAGGGGGAATCACTTAAGAAAATAAAGTGATGAAAGAACTAGGGTGAGAAAATAAAAATGGAATAATCTAGAAAAATGGTGGTTGACTGAAGTGACAGTGCTCCATTGAGTCCGAAGTGCAATGGTCGATGGTGGGAAAAGAACAGAGGAGGGCATGGGGCTGCCCACATCTATATAGGGAGGACGTCAACATGATGACATCGCTGTGGGTGACCCCAGTTAGATTGCTAGTAAAAATGTTTCTGTGTGGTCCTGGTGCCTGACGGCTATAGTTCCTAAGGTGCAACCTGCTGCAAGAGATATCCTTAACAATCTTTTCTTTTTAATTTTTGCTCCTCCCCAGGCCCTCGGTTGGCCACTCCTTCAGGCTGCCAAGACCCACTGCCATCCCGTCCCCATCGCCATCTGCCGCCCCTTCTGGGCCGTGACCCCAGGTAATCCAAAATAACCCTTCTTTGTATGTGCCCCTCCCCTGTGGACTCACAACCGGGAGAGAAGGAACACCCACAGGTGTCTATTATGTATCCCAGGCATGGCAGGGGTCAGCACGGACACCTTCAGGCTATCACGGCATTGGGGACTGGCAGCTGTCATCCAGCCAACCAAGGGCAGATTTTACGCTTTTCTCCCTATCCACTCACACACCTCCACAATGGGCCAGCTGCGGTGGTGTTCGGCAGCACATCGAGGGTACACAGCGCCAAGAACGCCACCCCGAGGGGCCAACAAACAGCGGTCTGAGGCCACCATCCCCCCCCCAGGAGGGAAGCGTTCAAAGGACGTTCTAAATCCCCTCCCTGCTAGACGCCGCTCCTGACATCCGGGCTCAGGGCACAAACCCGGGTCTCCAGTGTGCCGAGCGAACACCCATCGTTAGGTGCCATGAAGCCGGCTATGAAGAAGATCTTCTGTGTACAAGCTGAGTGGCCACTGAGCACTGTGGCCCCACCCCTAATAGCATAATTATGACGTGCAGTAGGGAACAGGGCTGCAGGTGTTCTATGGAGAATGTAATAGGATTGAGAAGGGTGGCCGCCTAAATGTACTTACATTATCTTTGCTGGCAGGTGCACATGTATGGGGCTATAATATATGCTATACATTAGCCCCATAAATGTATACCTGCCAACAGAGATAATGTAAATACATTTAGGTGGCTACCCTTCCTCATCCTATTATATTCTCCATAGAGCGCCTGCAGACCTGTTCCCTACCTCATGTCACAAATAAGCCATTTTTAGGGGCCGGGCTGCAGTGCTCACATGGCTCAGCTTGCACATGAAGTTATGAGCCGGGCTTTACAGAGCTATTTTAGCCACATTTTGCCTTATTGTTTTACTTAGAACCCTGTATGGACAATAGATCCTGGATTTGTTAAGGATTATGGACAGACCAGATGGACCAGTGGTCTTTTTCTGCCATAATGATCTAACTTTCTATGAGCTAATAACTTTTTTTTAAAAGTCACATAAAAAAAGCTGAAATATGGCTAAAATAGCTCCAAGGGCAGGCAACTGTCAGCTGCTCTATAAGTAAGTAGTAGCCATGGGCTTGAAGGGAAGCCCCATGAGCTTAGCAATGCACAGGTTCAAATCCCATGCAGGGACTGGGTCCCTGAAAGGGGGGTGTAAGCGCAGAAGCCCTTTAAAGAACTTTCTGAAAATGAGGTGTGAAGCCATCATTTTTTCTTTGCCTGCTGAAATATAAGCTGATGCTGCTGCCACATGCACCTTAAGGGTTGAGGGCCTAAGCCCCAGGGACTGAAGGTGGACCAGGTAGTATAGGACTGTGGGCAGGTCTGCTTGTAAAGGACTCAGACACTTGAGAGAACACCACATGGAAACTCTTCTCCACTTAGAAGTATAGGTTTTACTTGTTGCTGGTTTCCTGGAAACTCTGAGGACTTCTAAAACCTCTTCAGAAAGGTTAAAGCCCGAGAACTCTAGCTCCTCAAGAACCATGCCTTGACATGCAGAGTCCTGACGTGTGGGAAGGTTATCCTGCCCTAAGACAGGGTCAGCATATTGTGTCTTAGAAGGCAGATGGGATGCTAGATGGAGAGGGACAGGAGTAGGGAGTACCAAACTTGCATGGCACAACCTGGGGCTATTAGGATCATGGTTGCAGGCTGCCCCCTCAGTTTCAACAGCACTCTCAGCAAGAGTGGGAAGAGAGGAAAGCATACAGGAAACCTCCCTGTTCAGTCCAGAGTCAGGGCATCTGATGGGACTAAGCCTACTGCAGGTGGCCTGCAACAAAACAGGGAAAGCTGGTGATTCTCCCTTGATACAAACAGATCCATCTCTGGTGTACCCTACCTGAACAATGTAGCCAGTACCTGCTTGTTTACAGTCCATTTGTGATGTTCCTGGCTGATCCTGCTCAGAGAATCTGCCATGACACTGTCTTTCCCTGGCAGGTGAACTGATAGTTGCGCCTCTAGGGAACAGGCCATATTCCAGATCTTTATTGCTTCTGTATATTGCTTTAAGGATCTTGTGCCTCCCGTTTGTTGATGTAGTACATGGTAGTGGTATTGTCTGTCATGATCTGGACTGACTGACCTCTGATATGGGAAGTGAAAGCCTGTACAGCAAAGTACACTGCTCTGAGCTCCAACAGGTTTATATGCTCCTGGGAGGACCACACCCTGCTTACTGTTAGGTCATCCAGATGGGCACCCCAGCCCAGGAGGGATGCATCTGTAGTAAGTAGTACTGTGGGTGACTGCAGAAGGAAGAGCACACCCTCCCTGATTTGCCCTCTTCTTTCCACCAGTGCGGTGCTCTTAAGAGAGTCTTTGACACAGGCACCAGCCTTGAAAGAGGGTCTTGCCTTTGGGACCAGTGGGCCCTAAGGTGGTAATGGATGTCTCTCATTTGGAACCTGGCCCCAGCCACTACTGCCATTGATGAGGCATGTGACCTAATTGCTGGAGGAAGTCTCTTGCAGGCCTGGGCTGGCCAAGTCTGAAAAGACTTCACCAGGCTTACCAGATTTTCCACTCTCTCCTGTGGAAGGAAAGCCTTCCCTCAGAGGACATTCAATTCTGCACCTATGAAGTCCCCGTACTTTCACTGGCTCTGTCTGGGACTTCTGAGTGTTTATTATGAAGCCCAGCCCCTCCAGAGTATGCTGAGTGAGAAGAAGAGAGGCCCTGGCCTCCTGGTGTGACTTCCCTATGACTACACAGTCATCGAGATAAGGGAAGACTACTACCCCTTGTCTTCTCAGATGAGCTGCTACCATGGCCAAGCACTTTGTGGACACTCTGGGAGCTGAAGAGAGTCCAAAGGGGAGGGCTGTGAACTAGTAGTGACAGGCGCCTACCCTGAACCTTAAGCATTTTCTGTGACAGCGCCTAACTGGAATATAGAAACAGGCATCCTTCAGGTCCAAATACCCTAGCCAGTCTCCTTGTTGAAGGGTTGGGATTACTGAAGTCAGGTTTACTATACTGAACTTTTCTTTTTTGAGATGTCTGTTCAAATATCTGAGGTTTAAAATGGGTTGCACCTCCCCATTTTTCTTGTGAGTCAGGAAGTACTGTGAGTAAAGACCCTTTCCCCACTGTGATGAGGGGACTTTTTCGACTGCCTTTGCTTGCAACAACTTTCTTATTTCCAACTCCAGCAGGATTTTTTCTGTTGGAATGAGAGGTGCAACATTTTTGTGAACCTGAAGTCTTGGAAACCTTCTGAACTGCAGGGTGAGCCCCTGGCTCACTACTCCCAGGACCCACTTTTCTGTGGCCATGTTTTTCTACTCCTGAAAAATCTGAGACAGCCTTCCCCCCTCTGGCAATGGGTGAGTGACCTGAACCACTTGTCAGGAGTTCTACTTATGCTGCGCCTTAGGTACTGGGGTTGAGTCAACACACTTACAGCCCCTTCTACCTCTGAAGAAGCCCCTCAGCTGGGAGAAATCACAGGTGAGGAAACCATGGGGAAAATATCCTCTACCTCTCCCTTCCATAAGGCCTGCTGGAAGTGGAGGCCTTTTCCTTTTCAGTATAGTGGTGGATGCATGGAACGGCCTTCCTGAGGGGGTCGTGGGGTCAAAAATAGTGGGGGAATTCAAGAATGCATAGAACACGTTAGGGGCCGGACAGGGGGAGGAGGATAGAGCATCTGTTGGATCGCTCTCCTCCTCTGGGGAGGGAGGGCTGTCATTCCCGCTGCGATACCGCCACCTGGGTGACCACAGGTGGAGATGCAACTCAAGGATGCCACAGGTGGGTGAGGCCATCGGCTGAGTTCCGGGACGGCCGTCACGTTGTGACATGCCTCCCTTGGAACTCCAAGAGTGCCGTCATCCCCGGGGGTGGAAGAAACAAGGAAATACCCCTGCAGCTCAACCTGGAGATGGCCTCCGGCACGCAGCCTCCCTACACCAGACGATCCCTGAAGAAGGCGCCTGACGAACTCACAGACAAGTGAGGGGGATGGTAAACGGGTCCCCACTCACCCTCTTCCCCGCTATGGGGAAAAAGGCACCATGGAGGTAGCCACCAGGGAGGAGGTCTGGGTGCAGCCAAGCACAAATACCTAGGAGTGCCTGAGGCAGGGTAAGGCTGTGGGCGCAGAGGAGGTAAATAGAAAAAAAAAAAGAATCCATGAGACAGACATAAGGCAATTCTAGAGGGGGGGTAGGAAGAAGTAGGCTATTAGTTTACTAGGATCTCCAGCTTTTCCAATAGGTATGGAAATGGGCAAACTAGGTGGGCCAAGCGGTCCTTATCTGCCGTCAAAGTCTATGTTTCTAAGTATTACACTTGTAGGTGGCTTTTTACCGCTCCACCTTCTTCATTTATGCCTATGTTTTGTCACCAAACAGGGACTTTCCCTCACGTGGAAAATCCATTGTCTTTGTTGGTGGTCCTGAGCCTAGCAAACTTTCTCAGGGACACTGCATGAGCCATAACTCTGGAGGCAGTGTCACTGGTGTCCACTGCCATATGGAACTGATATTTGGTGTCTGCTAAATTCTGCACCAGGTCACCAGATGCTTTCTCACTCATATCCAGAATGGAGCTCCATAGAGCCTCCTGGTACTGGGCAGAATAAGCCATGTAAGTTGCCTGCCATAGAAGCAGGGACGCTGAGGTGTATATCTTTTTACCCATGTTATCAAGCTTCTTGGAGTCCTTGCCTGGAGGTTGGGTAGAAAGGGGGACTTTTAACCTGTCACAGGCCACAGTCTGTACCAACCCCTCATGGTTAGGGTGGGAGTAAAGGTACTCAGCACCATGTTTGTCCAGCTGGTATTTCTTTTCTAATTTCTTGTCAGTACCAGGGGTAGAGGTTGGTGCTTGCATTAGCTTGCATGTTGACTTCTTTAGGGACTCATGGACAAGCAGAAGCAACCTCTTGGTCGGGGTCAGACTCATCATATCAAGGAATTCCACCTCATCTTCAGCGGTCTTCAGGGTGGAGAGGCTAAGGGTGTTGACCATTTTCCTTACAAAGGAATAATGTGAGGAGAAATCATCCTGGGCTCTGGGAGGACAGCCAAACTCCTGTTCCGGGGAACCGTCAGGCTCAATAGGCTCTCCCTCCCCCTGCTCCTCTTCATCATAGTAAAATTCAGTCTCTTGATCGTCCGGAACCTGGGTAGGTACTGGAACTGGGGGGGGGGAGGGGGGGCAGGCATGCCCGTGAGCAAACTCACAGCCTGGAAGGCCTGGAAAATCTGCCATGCCTTGGTCATACCTTCTACTGAGGGCATTTTGCTCTTGTCCACTGATGATCCCTTTTCTTCTTCAGGAGGAGGGGCAGTCGCACGTTTTTTCTTAGCAGGCACCATCTCCATTACCTGCTTAGAGGCTCTTTTATACTTACTGGTTTCAGGGCGCCCCCGTTCACACACCCTGTACTCCAAGCTTTCTTTAGCAGACTTGTCCATCTGCTTACTGTGAGGGGCTAGATCCTCTTTTGAATGTTTTGGTGATGTGGAGGCAGACTGAGAAGCCATAAGGTCTTCTAATTTTTTTGCCATTTTTTTGATAATTTGAGGGCAAAACTTGGTGCAAAGTTCACAATCAGAAAAAAGTGAACTGGACCCAGGAACCTCAAACATAATTTGTGGCAGTCTGCCTAAGCCAGGAGGCTGAAACAATTTTTACAGTTTTTAAAGCCTGTAAGTCCTGTTTTCATTTTGGGTCTGTCAGACATACCAATCACAGCAAACCCAAATTCAGTTCAGTTCCAAATAAGAGAAAAATATTTAGTTTGTGTTTTGGTTCCTCAAGTAAAAACAAACCACTAATAGAGTTTAAAAGTGTAATTTAAATGAAAAAAACCCAGTTGCATCTCAGTTCCCACAAGGAAGGGAACAGGAATGAACAACAACTGCAAAGTGGCAAAGAAATAAGTTTGAGAATAAAAAAGACTTCTCCATTTTTTTTGTGGTTTCCAACGTGGGAAAAACTACAAGTCAAAGGGCTTTCTCCAGTTCCAGGAAACACCTCAGGAACCGGAGAACAGTGATAAAAATTAACAAAACACAACAGAAATACCTAACAAACAAAGAGATTTGAAAAACTAAAACAATACTGTGAAAAATGTAAAGAAATTACAAAACAAAACCACAATTAGAGAAATGGAAGAGCTCTTCGGGGCAACTTCAGCTCTTTCTCAGGCAGAGAAATAAATCCGACGCTAGAGGGCAGAGTGGAACGTGACCACACAGAAGAGATCTGAATTTGGTTCCAAGATTCTCTAATTTGAATAAAATTCTACTCTCTGGGGCAGATCAAACCAGCAGGCTGATTTGCAGTAGTTAAGCAGAGTGAGGGATTCCTGGGGTTTGAACAGCTTATGTTAGCCCCTTCCTTCCAAACATGACTCTAGTGATGTCATGTATCACACTGTCTCTAAAACCGTTCTCTTCTACGTGACCCTCTGTATCACAGTGCCCTTAGCTTCATTACTGGTGGTTCCTTTCGTACTCATCACTGCACCTTTTACAACCTTTTGGGATGGTCATCCCTAGCAAACAAAAGACTCCATCACTGGTATATCTTTAGCTATAAGGTCACTGTAGGCAGAGCTCCCTCCTTCCTAACTTCCCTCGTTACATTTAAGCCCACTCAGCACTGGCTTTGTCCTGCCGATTTGGAGCAGTTTAGTGAACCTAAATTCCTCTCTAAAGCTGGTTGCTCCTCTTTCAAGTTTTCAACAGCCCATACACTGTCCTCGCTGCAAAGATCTCTAAAGCTAAGTTGGTTACAGAGTACAAATTTAAGTCTTTCAGCCACTACATCTTGTGTAATCCCTGCAAATAATTTAAATGAATACCTTGTCACGGAAACACTTGTTTTTATTGTTCCCTTATTTACTCCTTTGCCTACCCGCTGTACTTTTTCTCAGCTGTATTGCATGCAATTGTAAATAAGATCTGAGCTCAGCTTCATTTCCAACAAATGAATTGGGAAAAAAAGAATTGAAAAAAATCCTAAAAAAAAAAAAAACGGTTGCTGTTGCAACAAATATTTTGTAGAAACTACCTTACGACTAAAAATTAAAATGCAGCTACAACAGAACTGAAACTGACCTACAACACTGCAGAAAAACATTGCTATGGTTTCCAACTCAGACCTACAATCAGAACATGAAAATCAAAAGCTGTAAAATGCTGGTCTGCTGGTGGAGCGGTTGGATTTCCCCATGTGACGCCGACGACCCAGGTTCAGGAACGGACCCGGGTGTCGGAGGGTCGGCCGGCTGAAGAAGGGTTGATCATCCCACGACTGCTCGCCTTCTCCTGGGAGGAAGGGGGGTATGCGGCCCAGTGTTTGCTGGCCCCCTAGCAGAGGCTGGGGGCATGGCAGCATGTCGGGCACTGCTACCTTGATGTCATGTGGCACATCATGCTCCCAAAGAAAACCAGGGAAAATGCCCCCTGATTGACCAGATGAAAGTCACCGGTCTCCCGCCCCCATGAAGCCCCAGATAGCCTGGACCAACTCCAGCAGCACCCAGGTCAATTGGATGCACCTACAGACGCTTTCTCCCCAGAAGGGGGGGGGGGACCTGTCTGATGAAGGGATATGTTGGGTTCCCCGGCAGGCTGCAGTATGGGATGGTGGTTGGCAGCAGGGGCAGAGATGGCGGGGTGCACCTAGGTGACCCGAAGGAGAGGCTGGTCAGGGGTGCATGGGGAGGCGCAAAATAAAAAAGCTGTAAAAACCTAGCAATTACTGCAACTCCTACCTTGAAAGGTAGGGCTAGAAAATGGAAAGTGCTATAACTCCTACCCTGAAAGACAGAAAATGAAAATTACGTACCTACCGTAATTCTTGATCTTCTCTTGTATCTTCACCATTCATTACTGCTTGGGTTAGTGCCGGAGGCGTGCACCTGCTATGGGAGATTATTTTTTTTGGGAGTCAGCTCCAATGGCGCCGCCCAGGCACACATTGCGTCATCGTGGGGCGGCCATTAGGTGCTGCAGACTCCTCCTCCATCTCAGTTCTGGTAGCCGGAGAGGCGAAAACAAAGGGTAAGGAAAAAGGAGCGCGAGGCAAGAAAGCTGAAGGACAGAAAAAGGAAAGGATATAAACTGAAAAAGGAATAAGCCGGTAGATGACAGAAAGAAGAGAGAGAGAGAATGCCTACCCTAAGGGACCGCAGGGCCTCCCTTCTGGGGCGGCTCCAAGGGAGGAACAGATAAAAAGAAAGAGAAGAAGAAGAAGAAGAGGAAGAAAACAAGGTATGTTGAGAGGGGAGAACGCTGCCCATAGATATACTGGTTGAGAGGCTTATAAGCTCGGAACCAAAAACAAGGGAGCAAGAATCCCTCCTGATAGGACTGAGAGAAGGTTCAACTGAACCGCTTGTACAGATTGGACATAAAGGGTAGATTCTCTAACCTCCCACTATCCCAACCCCCCCTACACTCTAGCTGAGAGCTCACAGACTGCCCAGGCAGAAAACCTGTTCCGGAAGGAATGCGCCCAACTAGGAGGGGGAATAAGCCCCTTAGCACCTTGTTAAGTGCTAACACAGAAGTGTGTGGGGAGGGGTTAAGCCCTACAGAAGGCAGCTTTGTATGAAAGGATAGAGTGGGAACTCAATCGGACTCCCTGAAGGCAAGGCAAGAAAAACAGCTCAATGTTAATGAAGTGCCAGAAGCACCAACCAGAAGAAGCTGACAATATTAATTAATACCTGCCAGAGGGAAACTGAAAATTGGGACCGAGCCATAGAGGGACGATCTCTTCAGCTGTGAACTGAACAACATGGCTAAGAAGCCAAGAGGTCACCCCTAGGGGCAATCAGAAAGAGTTCCCTCGGGAGAGAATAAATTCTACTCGTTCCCCTCTACCTTGAGGAAAAAGGATCCGTCCAGAGAAGAACAGAAATCAAGATAGGGTTTTTTTCTCGGCTTAAAGGCCAACAAGGAAGGGAGAGGAACGAGCAGGGAGGGGGAGACGCCGCAGTAGGAGGCCACTGAGGGGAAGGTGGGCGGGTATCAGTAATGAATGGTGAAGATACAAGAGAAGATCAAGAATTACGGTAGGTACGTAATTTTCATATCTTCCCTTGTCAATCTTCACCATTCATTACTACTTGGGTGAGTACCAAGCTCCCCCCCCAAAGGGTGTGGGATAATAGAAACCCTGAGGGAACAAGACCCTCAGCCTCCTGCTGGTGGGCAACAGGAGGGGAAGACCCTGGGCTAATCAGATGAGAAGCCTATGGCAGAGGAGAGCTAGGAGGTGCCCCCCGAGGACGGGAAGACGGAAGAAGCCTCTGCAGAAGCCTCCTAGCCCTGGAGGAAAAAAGACGGGTCCTCCGGAAAGCAGCGAGAATCACCCTATGCCAGGCCAGGGGTGACAACCTTGATAGACGAAGCCAGGCCGTCCGTCTAATACAGATTGCTGTGCCTGGAAGCCACCTCATTGGCGTCGTAAGATGCCCTTGCTTGGTGTCTTGCCAGCTCCAGGCCTATAGCAGAGAGGGCAATAGCTTGTCTGGATTGCTCCGTAACAGGCATTGATGCTAGGACTTGGAAAAGCATCAACCATAAATGCCTACTGTAGGCAGCATGGTGAGCTGGATGTGATGCAATGCATAACATCGCACAAGAGGAAGAGAACATTCTTCGCCCCCACCGGTCAAACTGTAGGGAATCTGAGTCCGGTGGACGGTCGTGCACCAGGCCGCGGTGCCTGGAGTGAGTTTCTAGGTATGCCAATCCCAAAGGCGGGTTGGGGAGAGTACCTAGAGACTCCAATGGGGCACAATACCCTCTTCTGCAGTCTGCTGGGGCTGGAGAAGGGGCGGCTGGTGACTGCCAGGAATGGATAGACGCCTCCTGGAAGGGAATAGGCCAGGAAAGTATCACCAAATGCTGGGCACTGAATTCACTGAGGAATTCACGCATCTCCCATTCGGTATTGTCTTGCCTAACAAAAGAGATGCGAAGATCCCTCACCATCCTCGAAAGGAATCGCTGATATTCAGTGAAATCAGCATTGGAGAAGAGATGAGCAGTGAGTTCCTCTCCCTCTGAGGAGGAGGGAGACGAGGATGATGGAGAGCTCAAATGTCCAGAGGACTCCTGCAGTGGTGAGGATAGGAGAAACACCCACTCATGCATGTATCTAATGTACGAGGGGAAGGCCGCCGCGCAGCCTCTGAACGTCTCCCAGGATAACGGGCCCATAGGACCAACATGGCCTGGGAGAGACGGGGGTGGCTGCAGAGGAATGGGAGAGGGACACCTACGGCGAGGCAACTGTCCTCTGCTGAGGCTCTGAAATCCAGAAAACGGAGCCCGAGCTGGCGGGATCCCGGACAAAAAACCAGGTCACAGAACGGAACCCTGGGGATGCGAAGCCTGGAACAGCCTAGTAGGGGATCCTCCCCTGTGACAAACCTGGGGCTGCATGGGTCCAGAACAGCAGCCCACAGCAACGCCACCAGAGGGGTCCCTGGAGCTCGAGAGGGAAAGACGGGGCCTGGCGCTATGGCTCCTACCCGGACCCCGAGGGGTGGCAGGTGAAGACCGAGGCACCTCAACCCGGCCTCTCAACCCCCCAGACTCTGAGAACGCCCTCCTCCTCGACCCCAGTGACACCCCGCCTCAAGGAGGTGCAGCAGTACCGGGATCGGCAGCTACCGCAACCCCCTCAGGAGGAAGAGCCCCTTCCTCCGCTTCCACGCTATCCCCCTCCAGGGACCCCAGACTACCCCCAGCCTGGGAGGCCTCAGGAGAGGACAGCAGAGGAGACAGAGGAATAGGTGCGCTGGGCCACCAGCACCTCGTCTCACTGGAGACCCTGACTCCAAAGAGTCAGGGTGCCAGGATGGATCCACATCCGAATCATCCTCCAAGGAGGAGGAAGAGACCAGCTGGACCTCAATACTGGCCACCCTAAGGGTCTCCAGTGAAAGGCACCGTGAACAGCGCCGGTGCCAGTGGCGGCGCCGGACGACCTCGGACCACCCGCAACAGCCAAACCTGGCCCTGACTCCCCAACGGCGCCGGTCAGACCTGTGGCACTGCCCTCGACACCGGGACCCGACTCGGCGCCGCTAGGAGAGCCAACGGGCCCACAGCACCGCGGGCGGCGCCGACAGCCAACACAGCGCCACACATGGCGATCCGAGGCAGTGCCAGAAGGCGGCATCGAGGGTCCACCGATGCCGGGCCCAGCAGATCTGGGCCTCGACACTGGGGGAGCATGCACCTCCGAAGAGGTAACAGCCGAGGTGATGTCTCCACCGCTGCCCCAGGAGGGACCTTGGTGTTCCTCCGACACCACGAAAGAGGCCTCCTCTTTGGCAAGAGAAGATGAGGAGGCCTCCTCCTCTTCAGACCGTATAGACCTAAGAGGGGACCCGGAGGAAGGGTCTAGAGACCTTACCTGGGAACCCTGGAGCGGTACCGTCCCCCGAAAGTCAGTGGAGCCTTGCCGATCTTCAATGCGCGGACTTCCAGGACGCGATGCTCCATCGAGAAACAGGCGTTGCACACATCCATATTATGGTTGAGTCCCAGGCAGCAAAGGCAAACATCATGCTGGTCCGTGATGGAAAAATGCCGGCCACAGGAGCACCAATGCTTAGGGGCACGGCCCACCTTAGACTTGCATTTTGTCCCCGAACCTGACATGATGCGAAACAATTAAGGCAAAAAACAGAACAGCTCTCGGCGTTCTAGAATATAATAGAAAAAAACAGAACGGTCTTACCGGTTGACGATGTCAAGAAAAAAATGGGATGAAGGAGGTCTGTGAAGACGGCGTCAACAACGACAACTAGGCCTAGTGACGTAGTAACTCTTCCACGCAGCAGGTGCAGCCTCGACGGTGGGAGAAACAGAACTGAGATGGAGGAGGAGTTCAGGCACCTAACGGCCGCCTCAAGATGACGAGCGCTGGCCGCCTAGGGCAGCGCCTGGAGCCGACTCAAAAAAAAAAAAAATTCTAATAGTAGGTGTGAGCCTCCCGCACTAACCCAAGCAGTAATGAATGGTGAAGACTGACAAGGGAAGATCTGATCTTGAAATCCTGCCAGTTCTCAGTGAAAACGTGAGCGCAGCACTGAAATACCACCTACCAGCAACTCTTCCCTAAACAAATTTTTCTTATACACAGTGTCTGCCATTTCAAATTAAACATTTTCCTTATTTTTAACACAAAACACGTTTTACAATAGGGTTAACACAGTTACAGGATGTGAACAGCAGGGGGATAATGCACTCCCAAAGACTGAATGCACAATCTGGCATGCAAAGACACTTAGCTATGTGCATTCTTTACCTGTATGATGCATTATCCCCCTGCACTGCACAGCCTGCCAAGTGTTAACCCTATAAAATGGCGTGGTGATAAACAATTTGGCTTAGCAAATGCAGCACAGTGCATGGAGTACAGTACAATACAGGCACAGCAGATGAGCAGGGTTCGTCCAGTGACACAGCAGTATTTGCAGCAGCCATTTTGGCTCATTTTATGAAACCTCCCAAATAAGTCTGCTAATTATCAGCCTGGGCTCACTTAGCATGAGCAAAGATGATCTCACAAATGAGTGCGCTAATTATCAGTCTGCACAAGGATGATCCCACAAATGAGTGCGCTAATTATCAGTCTGCACAAAGATGATCCCATGAGTGAGTGTGCTAATTATCCTTCTGCACAAGGATGATCGAACAGGTGAATGCGCTAATTATCAGTCTGCATAAGAATGATCTTACGAGTGAGTGTGCTAATTATCCTTCTGCACAAGGATGATCTCACAAGTGAGTGTGCTAATTATCAGTCTGCACAAGGATGATCTCACAAGTGAGTGAGCTAATTATCAAGTGAGCTTACCAATCATCAGTGTCAGTTCCGCTAGCATGGGCAAAGATGGCCTCACAAGTATGCAGCTTGCACACCAATTATTAACCAACAATAAATTATGTTTCTCTCTCTCTGGCACACTTTTCTCTTTCAAGATTACTCTTACCATAAGGCAACAATCTGTAGATGTGTCCAAAGAATCTCAAACTATTATTCAAGCATTCTGCCTCCCTATTGAATGAGAGGAAGTCAGTCTCCCAGAAAGCTGGGACAAGCTGAGAGCCAACATAAACTCAGAATTCTCATTAACTGGGATCTAAGTGATCAGTTCTAAATACAAACACTGTACCTTACCTAGTATAGCACTATTTAGTGCAGCACAAACAGGTTCCCTCTGGATTGGATCCAACTGCTGACCAACAGGACAGTTCCATGGGTCCGAGTATGCCAACAAGCTAAAAGCATCCTGAAATGTAAGACTGTGTCAGTGAATCACTTGCATTTTACAGTACTTTGTCGTTTTTGCAGTGGTCTAGGAATATGCCCCAATTTGTTATGTGACTAAATATATTGGATACAGTTAGTAAAAGAAAGTTAGGGGTATCAAGCAACAAGACATGTGAACCATATCTCTTGGAGGCTAGAATAGGAGGATACATGCATACAGTATTATAGCCTTGACACAGTGACTGCTATAGGAACTGTGAACAGACAATGTAAAAGAGGTGTGATGTGGGTGTTTGCCTGACCATGACCATTTTCATATTCCTGTTCCTTCACTCAAGGGTGTCAGAGCTAATGGTGGGACCAAAACATTACTTACCACAGTAATGATGTTTCTTCTAGAGGGTGTATTTGTGCATCAGAAAAATCACAGCATCTCAGCCCTGAGGTGTTGTCATGGATTAAACATTAGAGTGTTACGTTTCTAACTCTGCCATATGGATGCCCCCCGACACTACAATGGCAGGTTTACAGCTCAACAGCAGAACAGATTTCGCTCTCTGGTGAGACCCAACCTGGAGTACTGTGTTCAGTTTTGGAGGCCATACCTCAGAAAGAACACAAACAGGGTAGAGGCAGTTCAGAGGAGGGCAATTAAAATGGTGCAGGGGCTGCACAAGAAGCCCTATGTGGGGAGACCAAGTGATCTCAACGTGCACACCCTGGAAGAGAGGAGAGTGAGAGGTGACATGATAAGAGACCTACAAGTACCTCACAGGTGTAAACAGGGTGCAGGAGCGGAACCTCCTTCAAATGAGTAAGAGCACCAGAACCAGGGGATGCTATGAAGCTGGAGAGGGGGGTAGTTTGAGAGTGATGTGAGGAAATATTTCTTCACTGAAAGGGTGGTAGATGCCTGGAACAGACTGCCAGTGGAAGTGGTGGAGGCGAAAACAGTGGGAGGCACCAAGCATGCAGGGGATAAATACAGGAGTATATTAGAAAATAAGCAAGGAGGAGGGAGGGTCCTTGGAGACCAGTTGGGGTGTACAGAGACACATTAGGCAGTGAACATCTGGGCAGACTGTGGGCCAAGTGGTCCTTTTCTGCCGATACATTCTATGTTTCTAAATGAAAAAACAAAAGAAATGTCACATTTGTTCTAAGCACCACCTCATCCCTATGAAATATCATAAAATTAGGATTTGTTCAAAGTGTTTGCAACTCACTGGCCCTTCTTGCAGATGTAATAGCTACTAAAAGCACAGTTTTCTGGGTTAAATATTTGAGCTCTGATGAAAACATAGGCTCAGAGGGAAGATTCAGCAACTGAAAGAACCAAGTTTAAATCCCATGGTGGGACTGGTTCTCTTAAAGGGGATACAAATGATTTAGGCCTTTGAAAATCTTTTTAACACTTGGTGAACTGTAAGGGATGTTTCCATACATGCAGAGTTGAAAGTACCTATACAGTGGTAATATACTTTCCTTTCTCCTACTGTTGAAACCCCTCCCAACATAACCCAACATTCCTGTTGCCTTACTATAGGCCCTGTTACAATGACTGCTGTGTTTGAGGTAGCTGCTGCTAACGGCTCCCAGATCCCTTTCCTCTGCTGAAGTGTCCAGCCAAACCCCTCACATCCAGTAATCAGTCTGTGGGTTCTTCTTCCCTGTGTCTATTACCTTACAAATTCTTGGTGTTAAATCTTAAAATTGCCTTATTTCTGACCATCTCTCCAGTCTTTCCAGATCCCTCTGTATCTCTTTTAACCCCCTCTTCACTACCAACTTGCTGCATAGTTTTGTGTTGCTTGCAGAGTAGGGCTGTACAGGGGCTGAATATTACTTTCCGAATAACCTGAATATCAGGACTTCCAAATATTCAGAAGCCCTTCCCGAACAGCAGACTATTCGGGTGGTATTCGTATTCAGCACACTTCTGAAAAAACAGCCTCCAACCTCCTCTGCAGCCTCCTCCCAAAAAATAAAAAATAAATTCAGCCATGTAACCCCCATCCACCCTACCCTCTAGCAGCACCCCCCCCCCCCCAAAAGCACCGGCAGCAATTTATTAAAACAAATAATATAAAATCCTTGATGGGCAACTGGAAAACCCGCCCGCCTCCACAGCCAGCTACCCTCTTATCTGGTGAATGTAATGCTTAATAGTAGACTCTTCCTCCCACCACCCCTGGCAGCACCCTACTCCTACCCTCCTCCCTCCCAAGCACTGGCAATTTGTTATAAAATAAATGAAATCTCCGATAGGCAACTGGCACAATCCACCCACCTCCGCAGCCAGCCGCCTCTTGTCTGGTGAATTTCATGCCTATTAATATACTCCCTCCCCACCCCCTACCCTGGCAGCATCCTACTCCCACCCCTCCTCCCCGGCACCCAATTACCCTTCAGAAAATAATGGAAGCTATGCCGCACAACCCTCCCTCCTCCACGGCCGAGCACCATGTAATGAATGAAAGTGCTACGGGCTTGCATAGTAAAACCAGCAGATCACAAGCTCGTAGCACTTTCATTCATTACAAGGTGCTCAGCTGTGCAGGAGGGAGGGCTGTGCCATCGCTGCATTTCCATTATTTTCTAAAGGGGTACTGGGGTGCTGGGGGAGGGTGGAGTAGGGTACTGCCAGGAGTATATTAATAAGCATGATGTTCACCAGAAACAAGGGTGGCTGGCTGTGGAGTATGGTGGGTTGTAGGATTTATTTTTTAAATAACAAAATTGTCACCGGTGCTGGGGCAGATGGGGTTACATATTGCACTGTTTTTTTTGGGAGGCTGCAGAGAAGGGTGGGCTGTTTTTGTTTTTTCCTCAATTGTTTGGGCTGTGCCGAATACAATATAGAGCTGCTGAATACTGAATATTTGGTGGCCAAATACTCGAGAAAAGGTATTCGCACAGCCCTACTGCAGAGACGCATCTTGGTCTGTATACCTTCCCCTGTGTCACTAATAAACATGCAGAAAAGGACAGACCCAGGGAATAACCCCTGAGACACTCCATGCTGGTACTCCCCAGCTCTGAAACACTGTATTTAGAATCTCTTGGTTCAGAGACCATGCGCAAGTTACATGCCCTAAGTGAATCTTCTAGTACATTCTCCTTTAATACTAGGTGTACTGCAGAGAGGGATGCATTAAGCAGTATGCCAAGTACAAGATTCTCATGGCCTGTACAGAGTTTCTATGACCTAGTGCTCTTGTTGATTTATGTAATACGTAATTGTTGTAGCGTCTATATTCATCAGGACTGTTTGGTTTGACCTTGCAACAGGGAGTAAGTAGAAAGACTTCAAAGAAAGGCTCACTGCTGTAAGTTCAAGCACGTTTATGTGCTCTTTCCTCTCTCTCTATGGGCCCGCATTCCATTTACTACTCTTTGCTCTAGATGTTCTCCCCATTGTAGTAGAGACGCATCTGAGGTCCAAACCCTTGTAGGCAGAGACTGAAGGAAGAGAATACTCTCTCTGACGTTGCCTATTTCTTACCACCACTCCAGTGCCTGTACCAACCTGCTTGCTTCTAGTACTTGCTTGTTGCAGTGGTGCACTACTTTGATGCCAGTGCCTCCTGAGGTAGTGCTGGACATCCCTCATCTGCAGGCTGGACTGTGTTCAGCTCCGCATCTGCACACCAGAATTTGTTTGTACTCTTAAGTGTGACTTTGCTAAGTTTAGCAGGAAACCCAGTCTCTGTAGGGTGCTCCTCATGGTTTGGATTGAGCACACTGCTTCCTCTTTTGGTTTTGCACACACTAGACAGTCACCTTGGTAAGGAAACATCACTAAACCTTGCCTGTGTAGATGGGCTGCCACCACTGACAAGTACTTGTGAACACTCTGGTGCTGTGGTTGGACCAAAAGGCATTACTCTGAACTGAAACTGAGCATGCCCTACTCTGAACCTCAAGCCAGTGACCCCATCCAATCCCCTTGTTATAGAGAAGGAATCACTGCCTGCAGTGTTACCATTCTGAATTTACTTTTTTTCAGGTGCCCGTTTAGGAGCCCAGGTCCAGAATGGGTCGCCATTCCCCAATTTTCTTCAGACTTAGAAAGTACAGGAAGAAGTAACTTTTTCCCAGCTGGGAAAAAAGAAATCCTCTCCACAGCATTTAACTCTTGTCACCTCCAACTCCAGCAGGAGTTTTCGCTCTGTGTCTTCCCAGTGGCAATGTGTCAGACATGGACAAATTCATCAGAGGTTACTCTTTGCTTGGGCTGGGGAAGTAGATGCAGATCTCAGCCTGGCTCCCCTTCTGCTTCTGCCTCTTCCTCTGTCGCTCTGAACTGTCTGGTCATGGTGCGCACAGGGGCTGCTGATTAAAAGTCCTTCCAAAATCTTACTTTCTATAGGACCTAAAAGGCATGGTGAACCTCTCTTTTCCATCATATTCTTTTTATTTTCAATTCTATCCGCTCTCAGGCTTGGCAGGGATGTACCCTATATCTTGCCCCAGTGCTCTGCACTTGCCCCACCCACTCAGCATCCTCCGACTGGCAAGATCAGGAGACCTGCCACTTACCCCTTGCAGCAGGACTCCAACTAGGGAGAGACCAAGATGTACCTTGAGGCCCGGCTGAGAATTAGGCCGGTGCCATTCAGATGAATCAAGGTTGAGGTCCCTTGGCTGTCATGCTGCGCTAGTCCTGAGGGATTTTTCTTGGCAGCCCCCATGGAAGCGCAGCCATGCAATAACAGCTAGGCACTGCAGTGTGTGCAGCCATGCACAGCATGTCGACGGCAGCAGTTGCCTCCCGACCAAATCTAGCAAGGCCTGGCTGCGAGCTCCTAGCCTCCGACATGGAGTCAGTCTGGTGGCGGGCACTGCAGCCCACCCCACCCCACTTCCCAGAGGACAGAAGTCTGTAGTCTGGTGGATGCTCATTCTACCTCCCCCATGGTCGACCCTCTGATGATCCGGGCTCATTCCTGAATCCAGGTCGTCACTGTTGCAGGTGGCAGAGCTACCATTATTTCTGTCAAATTCTTAAAAGTTGCTTTTTGCTCATCAATTTTTTTCATGTATACTTGTTTTGTCACCACAGAAACATAGAATCTGTCTCCCGAATTGGACCAATGGTCTGTCAAGTCTACCCTTACTTTATTACCTCACCCAACCGACCTACTGTTTTGGTGGAATGTTTCCCGCTCTGCCCCGTGAGTATGAGTCCTCTTGCTCTGTCCCAGCCATGTTTAAATCTCTTTAGCATACCTTCTCCCACCATTTCCGCCAGTTGTCTGTTCCAAAGTTGCCCCCCCTCCTTGACTTTGCCATCACTGTGACAGCCTCTCGGTTCTAACAAGCAGGTCCTCGCTATTCTCCCTGTTTATACCCCTCAGAAACTGAGTGTTTCCCTTATGCTCCCTGCATCAGGCCTCCAGCGAGTACATTATTTATGGCCACCATCTGTTTTTATGTTTGCTTGCACGCATGTGCAAGAAACATAGTGCCACCATACGAGTTTTCGTAGGTGTGCCTCCCCCACTTCCAATGCCCTGCTCCCTTCTGCAGGCACGGCTGCACTGCGCCAATGAATGCCCGAGCTATCTATGACAGCGTTCGGATGCAGTGGCGTACAGTTCTAAGGAAAACACTGCTGCAGGCAATTTGCATACTGCCGTCGACAGTATGCAAATTGCCTATGTCGGCATTGTATCTGAACTGTCAGACAGTTCGTCTCCCCATGAACACATACCTGCACACTGAGAGCCCACCCCAGCGTGCTCATGCACTCCTCCCATGTATCGATAGGGGTGCTCAAATCCCCAGTCAGGTCTGCTGCCCCCCAAAACACTTCCAGGTGCCATGCTGGGAGCCCACCCCAGCGTGGCAAATGTCCATCTGCTGCCCCCAAAAGATACTTCCAGGTGCCAAGCTGGGAGCTCACGCCAGCTGGCAAACGTCCATATGGCGACGGGGTGCCTAATCCCCATCAGCTCCACTGTCCCCACCCCCACAAAAAAAAAAAAACAAGACTTCCAGTTGCCACGCTGGGAGCCCACCCAGCGTGGCAAAAGTCACTATGGCTGACTGGGGTGCCCAATCCCTGTCAGCTCCATTGCTGCCCCCAAAATAACATTTCAGCTGCCACGCTGGGAGCCCACCCAGCGTGGCAAAAGTCTGTGTCGCCTTCCTGCAAAGGAAAAAATACACTGTAAAAAAAAAAAAAAAAAAAGGTCCCTCATTGACTGTCTTGCCCTCCCCAACCCGTGCCCACCCACCTCCCCATACTTGCCTCCGGAGCCCAGCGCAACGATCTTCGGTGACTGGGAACATGTCTGCACTCTTCAAAGCCGACCGCGAACTGAAGAAATGCCGGTAAGCTGTATAATGGCATAAATGTTTTTTTTTTCAACTATGGTGTATATCTCGGCCATTTTGGGAAGTTTTTCCACCAAATTTTCAACATGGGGTTTTTAGGGCCCCACCTCATGAACTCAGTTATTGTCATTTTGTTATTCGGTCCCAAAAGGTGATTTCGCGGTCACTGCGCGGAACCACCTTGTGGACTGAGTAACTAAACGATCAGTGGCACAGTTCATGAGGTAGGCCCCAAAAACCCTAAGTTGAAAATTTGGTAAAAATTCCTAAAATGATTGTTACGAGCGCATAGCATGCAGTTCCTACGCACGCTCGGAAGTTCGCAAATTTTTAATATTTTCACTCCAGATTTTCAAAATTGCCATTTTACCATACCTCCTTATGAGCAGAACAGCTGTCATTTTTCACATCTCGTCCAAAATGTGTTTTCATGCATGTAGCACACAATGGCACATTCTGTATGCGAAATCAATGTTTGGGACAGATTAAGAAAATCACAGTGACACTGTTTATGAGCAGAGGTCTTAAAATGGCTACGTTAAAAATTTGGTGACAAAAGTCCATAAAATGACTATGTTACGAGCGAGCATTGTGCAGTTTCCACGCACCCTCGTAAGTTCATGAATTTGTAATATTTTCAGTCCAGATTTTCAACACTGGCATTTTTCCACACCTCCTTATGAACAGTACAGCTATCATTTTTCACACCCTTGCCGAAATGTGTTTTCGCACTTCGGGCACAGGAATGCGTGGTCACTGTGGGAAATCACTGTTCGGGACAGATTGAGAAAATCACAGTGACACTGTTCATGAGCGGAGGTCCCAAAATGCCTGTGTTGACAATCTGCTGTAAAAAATCCCCAAACTAATTACATTACGGGTGTGCGTTGCACAGTTTCTATGCACCGTGACTTCACCAGTTTTTTTTATATTTTCACTGCAGATTTTCAACATTGCCATTTTTTACACCTCCCCATGAACAGTACAGCTGTCATTTTTCACATCCTGTTTGAAATGTGTTTTCACACCAGTGGTGCCAAATGGCGTAGTCGCTCTGCAAAATCAGCTTTCTGCTAACGAACTGATATTGCCACTGTTCATGAGGTGGGGGTCACAAAAAACACCATGTTTAAAATTTGGAGTGAAAATACCAACGAACGCCTGGGACGTTAGGGTTTCCCACCATAATGCCCCACCCTGTAGAGACTGACAAGCATCAGGGGTGTGACTTGGGATTGTCGCCTGTAATACTCCTACCATTCCACCCCCACCCACACCCTGCAGCCAGTGACAGGCATCGAGGTGTGCCTTGGACTCTTCGGCCCCAAAGTTCACACCATTCTCCTATATTGCACCCATCTCACCGTACTTCTTATGGAATGGGGTGAGCACAAGAAAAAGACTCCAAGGCACACTGTGACACTTGTCGGTGTCTGCAGGGCAGGGTGTAGTGAAATGGTATGGCCGTTATGCCTGCCGACCAAAAGGCACACCCCAATGCCTGTCAGTCTCTGCAGGGTGGTGGTGGGGTTGGCTTCAGTTCAATACTTCACTGCCATTCCTATTATGCATTTCTCTAACTCCTACACTACCAATGCCAATGCCGGCAAGCAAACATTCGGCACTGACAAATGCTTGTTTTGTTATTCTTTGGTAACCGGTTAAGGCGCACTAGGCACAAGTGCCTGTTTTCAGGGACAACCTGGAAGCACTGAAGTGGTTAAATGACTTGCTCAGAGTCACACAGTATGCAAGTGGAGGTTGTGGGAATCAAACCCATGTCTGCTGGATGTACCAAGCTCATTCACAGCTCATTACTCTAACTGCTGACCCTTCTCTGCACCGACTCCAGAACTGAGCACAGTACACTAGATGAGGCCTCACCAGACATCTATACAGGGGCAGAATTACTTCACTTTTCCTATTGTCAAAACCCCTCGCGATATGGACAGGAGCCTGCCTGGGTACTTTATTTCTGTCTGCTACCAGGCACCATTGGGGGGCACTCAGACGAATGGTGACCATACCACATATACAAAGAAGGTGGGAATCACAATAACCCTTATACCTGCAGAGTGATCCCTGGTCTGGAACAGACAACACAGAAGTATAAACTCATACCAATAGAGGGAATATGGTTGGAAAACAGCAATTAGATTTTTTCGCATGCCACAAATCATTGCCAACTTCTTCCAGACATAGGCAGCATCATGTTGGAGGGGCTGTGGTTGTAAAGTAGCCACACACACATACACATGTATACTTTGGTCCTGTCCAATTCTGATCACATTCTGGGCTGATTTTAAGCAGGAACTGAATGCCATGGTTACGGCATATGTACAACTCACCCCAGAAGTGGCCATAATGCTCCACTTTTCCTCCCCCTTCCCTATTAAAAATAAAACACAGATCTACTTATTGGGAATCTTACTCATGGCAGCCGAAAAGACGATCACTACACTGTGGTTGAAACCAAAGCCCCCCAATACCCACTGGGAGGACACAGTTTGGGACATATAAAATGGAAAGGCTCAGTGCCAACTGTAAAATACAGTCCCCAAAATCAGGACACGTGGAACATGTGGCTGCTCCACATTATGAACACCTGACCAGATATTACACCCAGAACAAAGGAAGAGGCATTAATGAGGGGGAGGACTGAGTGGGAGTAACCTAGAATTGCTTCAGGGATAGGGACAGATCTGGAGAGAGCACCCACAGATGTACTTGCTCAGTCTAATCTGGACAGTTGCCCCCCCCCTTTTTCTTTGGTGCTGAAGGGGCAAACACAGACACCCACCAAAGCACGTCTCGCTCTATCAACGTGTTATTTAATATACAATCCTCATACTCTGTACCGCTTCAGTCAATTTGTAAGAAATACACTGAATCCCTGCAAACCCCCCCCGGAAAAACAATAAACTTCAAGTTAAAGAAAAAACAACTGATAAAGCTCAGCATCCTTGACCCCTTATTGTATGCTTTGTAGCACTAGCTGGTTTGCTTGAGGGAGTCACTGATGATGACCCCCAAATCCCTCTTCTCTGTTATAATGGCCAGCCTAATCTCGCCCATCCAGTATTCTCCATTTCGCTAGGTGCACCACCTTGCACTTCTTGGCATCAAATCTCAAGTGTGAAATCTCAGACCACCTCTCCAGCTTTTCTAGAGTTCCTTCACCCCATACTCACTGTCTGCTTTGCCACATAGCATTGTATCGTCATCAAAGAGACAAATCTTGCCCTAGACATCTTCTCTTATGTCACTAATGAGCATATTTAACAGGACAGACCCCAGGACTGATTGTTCGTGACCCCCCTCAACTTGGCCTCTCACTACTACGGTATCCGTACTACTGCCCGAACGTCAACTTACAACAATGATCTTCCCGAATTCAGTTTCCCGACCGTGTTCATTTACCGAAAAATTGTATCCCGCAGCACCATTTACCAACACTGCGATGTCCATAATGATGCAATGTCATCACACATATTTAAAACATACGACATCAGCCACTAAAGAACTAAACAGTGTTCAGCATGACCGGACAGATACAGATAGGCAAAAACCTGATTAGCTGGGCAGGAGTTGCAGTAAGTGTCATATAGGCAAAAACCTGAGACTGAAAGTAATAAAAGAAAAAGGACTAGCATTAAACCCAGATGCTTCAGAAAAATAGACAAAGGCATTAATGCTGAAATTCCAGAGAACCCACTATGGAAGAAACAGATACTACTCAGGGGCCCCAGCAACAATCAGAACCTTAAAAATAACACCATAATGATGCAGATGAATGACTACACTTATTTAAAACATACAATGCTGATGTGTCAACACACTTCTTTAAACATGCGATGCAGATGACGGAACACACTATTTTAAAATAAGTGTATTTGATTTTTCTTACCTGTTCTTGCTTGTTCAAATTTATTTAATCCGTTTGTGTTAATAATAAAAATATTTTAAAATCTCACAGTCTCAATGCATTTTCACAATCGCAGGTTGTGAGCTATTCCACGTAAATATGGCATTGCTGAACGAGCAGCTCTGTCTGTAGTGATGTTCCTTATCTTCTCTTCTCTCTTAGTATAGCGTTTTTTTAGTGGAGATTTAGGGAGGCCACGATTAATTTCCTCAATCAATATTTCGGTGTTACATTGCTCCTTGTGTAGTTCGGAGACAAATCTAAAGATGCCCACATGTGAGGAGCTAACGAGCGCCCCCAATCTCCTGTGCCAAGCCTCAATGTTGTTCTGAGTGCGTGGGTATCCAAGCTCCATTTGCGCATTCACTGACCAGAATTCTGGGGGAAACAGTGGTGGGCTTCGAACCACTGTATTATTTCTCATTCGTCTTCTTACTCACCCTAACACGTAGTTCTCCTCGAACCACTCCATAATCGGAGTACAGGACTGTGGAATCTCCTCCTTGAGCTCTGCAAAAGCTTGCTCAATTTCATCAGGTGGCAAGAATGAGAGTGCAACTATGTGCCTAAGTTTTAAGCTGAATTCCATATCCTGACCACATTGTGTTGCTAGCCCTACACTTTGTATTTTTCTCCACACAATTTGGCCAAGGTGAAACAGAAAACCTTTGCTCTGTGCATTTGGGAATTCAGTTTTACAGGCGTTTATAGCCGCCTGTTCGAAATCAGTTAAAATGATTTTGGGGACCAAATGCAAGTTGTTATCATCTGCCAAATCATTTAAGTCCTGAAAGAGCCTTAGATTGCATTCCTGCGATTTGCTGGACATTAGGCAGTACAGTAGAGGGACAATTCGTGAATTGAATGCAGTATCCACAGGGCCGCGTATCGAATACAGCTGCCTGAATAATGGAGGCACAGTTTTAAATGTGCCATCCATAATCCAGAACGGAGCCACTGATAAATGTTCTAGATTTGTTTTAGTGGTGAATATTAGAAGTTTATCCTCACCAACAGATGACTCCTTCGCTAAAAAAGTAGATCCATTTACTGTTCTTAAGCTGTGTGGTATGTCAATGACATCTAAAGTTTGGGGCTCTGGTGGTGCGTTATGCTGTCTGACTCTTTTAACAATTTGTTGAAGAGCTTGCTTATTCAGCAGGCTCTGCTTCAACTCCTCAGAGAGATGTGCAATTTGTGTTTGGATTAACTGGGCGGGAGTTGCAGTAAGTGTCATAGCACTCGCTTTCAATGCTGCCACAGCAACAGCGACAGGTGCATCACTTGCCTCAGGTGAGCAGTTATGCTCTCTACATTTCCTGAGGTGATGCTGCCCCCCAACAAGGATTGTCGATGCATGCCCATGACAATTCAAGCTTTTTCTACTCTGGCAGCACCAGTAATATAAGTCCCCATGACATCTTTCTTTTACTTAAAGGTAGCCTCCGGTTGCAATTTTATTCTGTCCACGCTGAGAAGGAATCACTTCACAAATGACCACCTCAGCCATAGCTGCAGAGTGCGAGGCAAGCAAATCAGGGTAGGGCTGGGGAATGCAACATTAATAGATTCCAATCAGTGCCTCACTGTCACTCAACAAATCGCTGTAAAGGTCATTGGTATACCAATTACATACAATTACTGCTTTTAATACTCAGTAAAGACCGTCGCGTGTTTCAATTTTATTTTTGCAACGTCCCCTTTCAGTGTGACTTAACAAGCAGCAAGCTTATCCTATGGAATATTGTTCCCAATATTGCCTATGATTCTATAAACATAGAAACATAGAGTTTGACGGCAGACAAGGACCACTTGGCCCACCCAGTCTGCCCATTTCCCTACCTATTGGATAAGCTGCAGATTCTAGTTAACCAACAGCCTACTTCCTGCAACCCCCCACTATACAGTAATTGCCTTATGTCTGTCCCATGCATGTTTGAATTCCCCCACTGTTTTAGACCCCACAACCTCTCCAGGAAGGCGGTTCCATGCATCCACCACTCTCTCTGTGAAAAAGAATTTCCTCACATTACCCCTGAGCCGTCCCCCCTCTAACATTAAATTGTGTCCCCTTGCTCTTACACATCTCTTTTTCTGAAAGATGCTACCCTCCTGGACTTTGTTGAGTCCCTTGAGGTACTTAAAAGTTTCTATCATGTCCCCTGTCCCTCCTTTCATCAAGGGTATCGTGATTAAGCTCTCTCAGTCTCTCTTCAATGGTTTCTGATGTAGACCCTGCACCATTTTAGTTGCCCTCCTCTGGACTGCTTCCATCCTGTCTATGTCCTTGCGTGGGTGAGGTCCCTAAAACTGCACAGTACTCCAGATGGGGTCTCATCAACTGTCTGTACAGAGGGATAACCACTTCCTTTTCTACTTGTGATGCCCCTCCTATGCATCCCAGTATCCCCTAGCTCTCTTACTGACTTCTCACATTGCTTACCCACCTTTAGGTCATCTGATATGACTACACCAGATCCTTTCCATTATTGTTGTCATTAGTACCTCCCTGCTATTGTGTACTCTTCTCCTGGATTTTTATTTCCCAGGTGCATTACTTTGCACTTCTTTGCATTGAATCTAAGTTGCCATATGTCTGACCATTCCTCCAACCTTGCCAAGTCCCTTCTCATCCTTTCTACCCCCTTGTGTATCAAATCTGTTACAGATCTTTGTGTCATCTGCAAAGAGGCATACCTTTCCTTCCAGACCCTCTGCAATGTCACCTATAAAGACGTTAAAGAGGACTGGATCCAGTACTGAGCCCTGAGATACTCCACTAGTAAACCCCCTTTCTTCAGAATGTGTTCCATTCACTATTACCTTCTGTGTCCTGTTGTGCAGCCAGTTTGCTACCCAGGCTACCACCCTGGGACCCACTCCCAGGCTGGCTAACTTGATTATTAATCTTTTGTAGGGGACTGTGTCAAATGCCTTGCTAAAGTCTAGGTAGGCCATATCCACAGCCCCTCCCTGGTCTATTACTTTGGTCACCCAGTCAAAGAAATCGATTAGATTCAGTCTGACATGACCTTCCTGCTGTGAATCCATGCTGCTTTGGGTCCTGTGCCCCGCTGGCCTCTAGGTACTGAACAATTCTTTCTTTCAGAAGTGATTCCACCATTTTCCCCACCACTGAGGTCAAACTAACAGGTCTGTAGTTTCCTGCTTCTGCCTTGCTCCCACGTTTGTGAAGGGGAATCACATCTGCCTTCCTCCAGTCCTCAGGTACCATCCCATCTTCCCATGATTTGTTAAAAAGTGTGGTTAGAGGTGTCACTAGGTCCTCCTTTAGCTCTTTTAGGATTCTAGGGTGCATTCCGTCAGGCCCCATTGCTTTGTCCACCTTGAGTTTTAGGAGTTCTTTCAGGACTCTTTCTTCTGTAAATGGACTGGCGTCAACCCCCCTACCCAGAGTGCTTCTACTGTTTGGTTTAGGTAACTCCTCCTCTTCTTCTTTTGTGAATACTGAGCAAAAGTATTCATTCAGTATCTCTGCCTTTTCACTGTCTCCCTCTGCCCACCTCCCCTCTCCTTTATTAATCTTCACTATCCCTCCCTTAACCTTTCTATGCTCCCTAATGTACCTATAAAAGGTTTTATCCCCCTTCTTAACTGAGTTGGCTATCTTTTCCTCAGTTTGGGCCTTTGCTTTCTGACTGCCTTCCCCACTTCTTTCTGCTTTAATTGATAACAGTTCCCTGTCGTGCTCCATCTGTGATTCCTTATACTTTCTGAATGCAGCCTTTTTCTCCTTAACCTTCACTGACACCTCTTTTGAGAACCATAGTGGTTTTTTATTCCGCTTTGTTTTCTTTATTTGTTTCACACAAAGGCTTGTTGCCTCCATGATGGCAGTTTGATTTTTCCATTGTTCTTCCACCTCCTTTCTGGCCATTTTGCTAATGCATTCCTCAGGTATTCACCCATTATGCCAAAGTCAGCCCTTCTAAAGTCCAGTATCCTTGTCTTTGTATGGCTTGTCTCCATGGTTGTGTTTATTGTGAAGCATACTGTACAGTGGTTGCTTGTTCCCAGATGTCTACTGACTTCTAAATTTGTGATCCTTTCTCCATTTGAGAGTACCAGGTCTAATATTGCTCCCTCCCGAGTGGGTTCCACCACTAGCTGTCTAAGGCATGCCCCCTGTAGGGCACTGAGAATGACCCTGCTCTTGGATGTGGCTGCAGCCCATGTAGCCCAGTTAACAACTGGCGTATTCAGGTCCCCCATCAACAGTATCTCCCCTTTTTCAGCCATTTTGAGAATGCCCTCTATCATTTTCTTGTCCATTTCCTCCCCTTGAGACAGGGGTCTATATACAACCCCTGTGCTGATTGTGATGCATTCCCTGTCTCCAAGGTGACCCAGAGTTCCTCTTGTCCTCCCCCTTTACTTTTTAGTTCTGTAGCTTTGATCCCTTCCCTTATGTAGAGAGCTACTCCACCTCCTATTTTACCCTCCCTGTCCCTTCTGTAGATTGTGTACCCTACAAAATGTTGGAGTACTCTCCTGTTGAAAGGGGATGGAGACGGAGACGGAGGCAGCTGTACTCTATTCACTTGAGGAAGAAGAGAAGCAGCAGGAGTGCCAAAAAGCTTACCCCAAGTTTATAACAGGTATGCCACCGTTGCCTGTATAAACTGCAGTAATTTCTGCATTTCGTATTATATAAACCTGGGAGGGTTTTTCCTACTTCGGCACCTTTCCAGTCTTTCCTGTGCTGCTGTTTTTTCAGGACAATCTTTTTGTACCCTGCATATTGCCCCTGGAAGCTCAGAGTCCTATTCAGGGGAGGAGCTCGTCCGGAGTTAATATTCTTGGGGGCGCCCCGCGGGGGGGCAGCCACATTAAGGCTGATCTGATATTCGTGCTGGAAACGGCAAATGACTCCTGTTTAAATAAAACTGGACATCATAGGCACTTTGGTTTTAAACAGGACATACTGGATACTCACACAAAAATAAAATCTAATAGTATCTTATAAGTTTCCAGTTACATAAAGATACAGAAACGCTCTATTCCCTGTATCAATTCAGAGGTTAATGTTCCAATATTTCGACGATTGCAGTGAAAACTTACTAGCCGGTGTTCTGGCAGAGCGGATTAGCCGAGATATTTTATTTTGGAAGATTTGTGGCAGTGTTACGTATACTGCTTTTGTGTTTTATTTTTGGTGCACATTCTCAGCTTGCCCATTTTAGATTGTGGTCAAAATTATTATTGTTATGACCGGTACAGTTGGGTGCTGCCCCTGGTGTTGGTCGGGAAGAGATTCTGTCGGCAAATGCTACCGACCGGGAAATTAGTTTGCGGGAACTTGCAGGCGGGAGGTACACTGTCGGGCAATCAACAGACGGGAAGTCATACCAGACCCACTACTACCCTATGTTGCCTCCCCTCCCAGGCAATTCTCTACACTCTTGACAAAACCCTGCTCTACTCCCAAGTCCTCCAGCTATCTGAACAATTTCTTGTGTGGTAGGTACCAAGTCGAAGGCTTTGCTAAAGTCCAAGAAGAGCAAATCTATCACCTGCCGTCTAACCATTACCCTAGTGACCTAGTCAGAAACCAGTATCAGGTTGGTCTGACATGATCCCCCAACACAAACGTATTCCGCATGCTGTCCTCTAAGTAGGTCACCAGATGTTCCTTAACTATGGTCTCCATCAGCATATCTACAATGGAGGTAAGACTGTCAGGCCTGTAGTTGCCTGGCTTGCCCTTGTCCTCCTCCTCCCCCACCCCCCCATGGAGTGGTACTAGATCCGCAGATCTCAAATCCCCTGGCACCACTCTGGACTTCAGTGAGCCATTAAATAGCTGAAGCAAGGTTCCACCAATTCTGAGGCCAGTTTCCTAAGTACCTCTGGGTGCAAATAATCCAAGCCAGGTGCTTTAGCCACCCTGAGGGCATCCAGTCCCTTTCTTACCCATTCAGCCATGATCACTATCCTTTCCCATTTTCTGTACCACCGCGTGGCAGTCTTGATCCCACTCTCCAGTGGAGGCAAATCATTATCTACCATGAAAGAGGGGCAGTCAATCAGGAGCAGTTGGGGCCATACACTGATGACTGGTGGGTGGACAAGCACCAGAGGAAGTTAAGAACAGGGGCAGTGCAGGGGTATAAGTCACAGAAAGGGGTGGCTGGAGTAGCACAGAGAAGAAGAATCGCAATAGGAACAGATTCTCTGTCTTGGCTAGCCTGGATGAGCAGGAAGGGGAAGGGAAACTGCACAGAAGGGAAGAGTGAAGGGCACTATGAAGGGTAAGGGATACAACAGTGAAGCGGTAGGCAAAAGAGGGAGCCCAGATGACAACAGATGAAATGGAGGGTGGAAGGATGGTGGTGAAGCAGCAGGTACAGGGGGGAGAGAACAGACAGGGAGGTGAAGCCGGCATCCCTGGAAAGGATAGCACAGGGGGAAGGGGGGGAGAGGAAGAGAACAGGGCAGGGAGGACACAGGGAGCCAGTGGCAAGGGGGTGTTAGGGAAGGGGGTTGGAAGTGGGGGTTAGAGCAGAAGAGGAATGGTACGAAGGTGGAATCAGATAGTCTGGGAGCAAGTGGTATGGGGAAAGGACAAGGCAAGGAACATGGAACATACATGGCTCAGGGAAGGCACAGGGGAACAGAGGCAAGGGGAAGGAGGGGTGGATCAAGTCAGGGACAGAGTATTAGCAGGAAGCAGGAGGGTGAAAAGGATAAAGGAGGGGAGGTCATCATTCTGGGGACTCGATAATTAAGAGTGTAAGATGGGGGGAAGGGGCACCAGGAAAAGCAGCATTTGGGTGGAGTGCATGTCAGGCATGACAGTGGGTAGCATGGGACAGCATATTAGCAGATGTGTGAGGAAGGTAGGGGGAAAACCACACATTGTGGTACACTTTGGCACAAATGACCTGGAGGGGAGAAGGACAGAAGAGGTGCAGGACAGTTTCAAGGAACTGGGGAAACTATGCAGTATGGGTGGAAGGTTGGTAAAGATCCTACCAGTGACAAGAGCAACTACAGCCAGGAAGCAGAGAATCACTGAATTCAATGGATGGCTGAAGGAATGGAGTTGGTCCATTGGGTATGGATTGTGGGTGGGGATGGGGCAACAAGTGGGAGAACACAGGCTACGCTGAAGATAGGTTGCACCTCAGTAAGGAGGGCTCACGGGTACTGAAGCATAAGTTTGGGGAGTTTATCAAAGAAAATTAGAATTTAAACTAGGTAAGGGGTTGGGGGCAAAGGGTGGGAATTCACCAGAAGAGGGGATTCTTTGGAACTTCCCCCACAGCAAGGCAGGAGCCAAATTCAGATGGGAGGGTAAAGGCACAGAGCGCAGCAGATCAAAATGGAGGGTGGTATCACTGAATACTAGGAGCCTGGGGAACAAGATGGCAGAGCTACAGGCATTGATGGCAGAGGGGAAGGTGGATTTAGCCGCCATTACCAAAACATGGGCAAACCAACACTATGACTGGGACCTAGCCTTCCCAGGTTTTAAGCTATACCAGAGGGATAGGGGAAAGGAGATGGGGTGGCCAACTACATTAGGGAAGGGATAAGGTGTAATGGAGAGGAAGACAGGGTGGAGGCCATATGGGTGCAACTTTACAACCGAGGGGTAGCAAGGTTAGACTGGGGGTAGTTTACAGGCCTCCGACACAGAATTAGGACATTGATAGGGAGCTGGGGGAACAGTTAGATAAATTTAGCAGCAAAGAAAGCACTGTGGTGGTGGGGGACTTTAATCTACCTGGGATGGACTGGAGTACCCCAGCTACCTCATGTGCCTGGGAGCAGATTCTCCTGGACGCCTTCCAGAAATGCATCCTGACACAAGGTAACAGATCCGGGGAACGTCCTGGACCTGGTGCTGGAGGATGGGGAGCGAGTCAGTGATGTTGGAGTGGAGGAACCCCTGGCGGGAAGCGATCACCGCACAATGTGGTTCTCAATCAATCTAGGTAAGGAGGTAGTCACTACAATAACTAAGGTCCTGGATTTCAAAAGGGCAGACTTTTGGCGGGATGGGTACTATATTGGAGGGGCACATAACTAGCATCCTCCCAAACATGGACGCCGAGTAAAAATGGGCAATCATTAAGCAGGGCTTTGCTGAGGCCACTAGCACATGTGTCAAGAGCCAAAGCAAGAAATCCAGGACCAAGAAGCCGAGCTGGATGAACAAGAAGGCAGGGGAGAGGGTGAGGGAAAAGACAGCTGCATTTGGAACCTACCAAAGATCCGACAGGGAAGAGGACAGGGAGGAACACATGAGGAAATCCAGGGAGGTGAGTAGAACAGTAAGGGCAGCCAAGGTGTCAAGAGAACAGAGGCTGGCCCAAGGGATCAAAGAAGGTGAAAAGGATTTCTTCAGGTACATAAGGGAGAAGAGAGGTAGTAAGGATCAGATTGTTAGGATCAAGAATGGCAGTGGGTGGGTGGAAAAGGGGGCAGAGCAGGCAGATGTACTCAACGAGTACTTCTGTTCAGTATTCACCAAAGAGAGGGATGGGCCTGTACCTGTGGGGAAGAACAGGGGGAGGGCAGGGGTGAGGAGATCATGGATGGGGAAATTACAGAGGGAAGGGTGCTGGAGGGCCTTATGTCCCTGAGGGATGATTAAGGCACATGGGCCAGATGGAATTCATCCTAGAATACTGAGCGAGTTGGCAGTAGTCCTGGCGGGGCCGTTTGCAGATCTGTTTAACACCTGTCTGGAAACAGGATGCGTACCCAGGGATTGGAGGGTGGTGCATTTGGTGCCCCTCCATAAGAGTGGGCCCAAGGACGAACCAGGGAACTACAGACAAGTCAGCCTAACTTCAATTGTGAGAAAGCTAATGGAGACTATCCTCAAGGAAAGGCTGGTAAAATGTCTGGAGGATAATGATCTCCAGGATGGCAGACAACATGGGTTTATCTCTGGCAGATCCTGCCAAACGAAGCTGGTGGACTTTTTCAATTGGGTGACGTGGGCACTGGACAAGGTTCATGCACTGGATGCCCTATACCTGGACTTCAGCAAGGCCTCTGATTCGGTGCCACATGGTAGGCTGACCAGCAAACTGAGTGACCTGGGAGCAGGAAGGAAACTGGTTACAGAATAGACAGCAGAAGGCAGTAGTGGGGGGTGAGGTATCTGAGCTTAGGGTGGTAACAACTGGGGTCCCACAGGGATTGGTGCTGGGACCAGTGCTGTTTAACGTTTTCCTTGCCGACATCACTGAAGGGATAAAGAGTACGATCAGTCTCTTCGCCGATGACACCAAGATCTGTGCGGAGGCTGATGGAGGGAAAGGCGGTACAGTACTCCAAGAGGATTTGGCAAAACTGGAGGAATGGTCTAACACATGGCAACTCAGGTTCAATGCCAATAAGTGCAAAGTCATGTACCTGGGAACCAGGAACCCTGGAAATAGTTGCTGGTTGGGAGGAGTGCAGTTATCCAAGTCAAAGGAGGAAAAGGATCTGGGTGTACTGGTGACAGGTGAATGAACCACTCAGCCCAGTGTAGGAAGGCAGTGACAAAGGCCAACAGAATGCTGCGGCGCACTGCAAGGGGAATTACCTCTAGGTGAGGGGAAGTCATCCTGTCCCCGTACAGGTCCCTGGTGAGGCCGCACTTGGGAGTACTGTGTACAGTACTGACACCCCTACTTGAAAAAAGGACATCAGGCTATTGGAGGGGCTTCAGAGCCGGGCAACAAAAATTATCATAGGATTGGGTGATAAACCTTATGAGGAGAGAGAGAGAGAGAGCTCAATACGTTTTCCCTGGAGGACAGAAGGGAGAGAGAAAATACAATTGAGATTTTAAGTACCTGAAAGGTATGAACAAAGTAAGCACCAGAAGTCTCTTCAAATGAAAAGGTGGAAGGGAAACCAAGGGGCATAGTCTGAAGTTGGAAGGAGTCAGACTCAGGAGGGAAATGAGGGGGGCACTATTTAACCAAAAGGGTGGTAGCAGGATGGAATGCATTGAATATCTCTGCAGACTGGGCAGCTTCAAAAGAGGATGGGACAGGTTCTGAGGGAGGGTTCAAACCGTGGGGGCTGGGGGTGGGAGTGAAGGATACACTGTCAAACTCAATGGTGGGGAGGCAAGTGGGGGGGGGGGGGCAGCTGCAGCCTGAAGTGCTGCACACTCGAGCAGACTAGACAGACCGATAGGCCTGTATCTGCTGGCAATTTCATACGTTCGTATGAATACTGATTAGATGTAACTGTTCAGCACATTTTTGCCTTCTGCTCGTTGTTTTCAACTACCCTCCCCCCTTCACCAGCCTGACAATCCCCTCATTTCCTATTTCTCCAGAACATACCTAAAATTATTTTTCACCTCCTTTTTATACCTCAGTAATCTGCAGCTCCTTGTCAGTGTCTGGTCACCAAAGAAAGAGGTACCTTTAAAGGGGAAATCAGCTGCCTTATTTTACACGTCCTGTGACAAACCAATTGTGCTACACCATTCAAATCTCCCAGTAGACTGAATTTGCTAGATCGCTAGATACAGTGCCATTCAAATCAGCATCCGTTTGAAACTGGTATTTTTGGGAGCCTCCAAAACAGTGTTCACTGTATGTGCTGGTGAAGCTTTTCTTGGAAAGGCAAGCTCTCACACAGTAGCAGGACTGTATTCCACAGAGCCTGCTGGTAATGTGCAGAATAACTCGGGTAGGGTGCCAGCCTCAACAACAGGGTGTAGGTAGTGTACACTTTTTAGGCACTAGGTAAATTTTTCTGGAATCTTATCAGGAGATGCTGAGAAATTAGCTTTTGCTTTCCTGCAAGCAGCTGCCTGAATAACCCTCCTCAGGGTCAGTATGAGTATAAACAAACAGCCTCCCCCGGACACCATATACATTTTCTTAGTCTTCTTGTCTACAATCACAGAGGTCGAAGACGTAGCAATAATCTTTTTTGTGGCATTCTCAAAAGCCTTATGAATGGGTATGGACACTTGTTTAGTTAAGATCAGACCCAGCATACTCATGAATTATGTCTCCTCTACGTTCACTTCTGACTCAGTGGCAGATAAGATTCAACACATCCAACATCTGCCTCAGAAATGTAGTACAAAATGAATAGTCCTCATTCACCTTGGGTGACAAACTGAAGTCCTCTTCAGCAGTATCCTCGGGGGAAATCAGGTCCTCTAGTTCTTCCTCCTCTAACAGGAGTACTAGAGGCAGGTTTTTCAAAGCTTTGCATTTGTTTTGAAAACTTGCCACATTTGCTTAATGTCCTCCAGAGAGGGAATTTCTTTCTCTGGCATGGTTTACTTTTCAGACAGAAGGACATCAATGTGCTTTTCCATTTGCCAGTTGTAGTGTTTTGGCTGATGTTTAGAAAGCTCTTTTTTCTTTTTAAGGCTGCCGTCAGAGCGTTCCTGGCTGGGAGCCCTGTACTCTTTACTGAACCTATGAAAGAGCCAGCAGAAGAAGGCCAATTGTTCTATTGAGTGTGCTCACTAGTACTGCAGTGTCCCTGGCTTAAGCCACTGACCCTGCCCCTCCTTTTCATGTCAACCCTTCCTTCATAACCCCCCCCCCACGGTCCCATGGGTTCCCTTTATGCCCATCCCAGGCCCTCTTAAAGCTGCCCACTCTCTTCACTGAGACCACCTCTTCCTGCAGCGCATTCCATGTGTCCACCAACCTTTCTGTAAAAAAAAATGCTTCCTAACATCCATCCTAAACCTCCCCCCACCAACTTCAAACTGTGCCCCCTTGTGGGTCTGTTGTCACTTAACTTGAACAAACCTTCTTTATCCATTCTATTTATTCTCTTCAGGTACTTAAGGGTCTCTATCATATCCCCCCCCCCTTCCAGAGAGTACATTCTCAGGGCTCTCACCCTCTCTTCATAAGACTTCACCTGCTGACCCCTGATCATCTTGGTTACCCTCTTTTGGACACTTTCTAACCTGCTGATATCCTTCTTATGATATGGATGCTGTCATCGAGGCCTAGGTCAGGAAGCATAGTGGAAACTAGGAGCAGTTAAAAAATTCACAAGTAGCATATTATTATTATCAATAACAATAGAATAAAAATTAAAATTGTTCAGGATAGCGAAATAAAAAGGCAGTACAGAGAAAACAAAAGTTCTTCATCTGGGGGTTTCTTTCCAGTTTCCAAGAAGTCTCTCAAGCAAAAATATTGTTGCTCTTTTTATAAAACAAGTCTTTGCCTGAAAACTTCTTCATCCAGAACTCATTAAGGAGACATTCTGTTTCTCACAAAATGCATCAGAATTCTTGACAGTTTCTTTGCAGGGCAGCCTTGCAAACAGTACAGCATCCCAAGCTGGCCTCCTGCTGATAGCTCTGCAAAACAGTTTGCAAACAAGCCTGAAGGGAGCTCAAACTGCATCTCAGGTTAACCCTATAAATTCCAAATATTTCAACAATATAACTATATACATTTCAAACCACGGGATCCCAGTTTGACATAAAGATTGACATATATTTTGATAACCTCAGACATGCATGGGGGAACAAAAGACAGAAACTGCAAGTTTCTTTCAATACCAAGTAAAGTGATGGAGAGGGTGGTGTACAATCAGGTGACGGAATATGTTGAGAGAAACAACTTATTCACTACCACACCACATGGCTTCAGAAAGAACCATGTAATGGACACAGCCTTAATCTCACCACGGACATATTTTCTGCTCTTGATAAGGGAATGCTCACTGGTGCGATTCTTTATTGATCTCACCAAAGCATTTATTGAAATAGTAACAATAATGGCTATGTGCTATATGTTGAAAACTGTCTGTCCTCCATTACATGGGATATGTAAGCAACTGTAATTTCTGCAAAGGCTATTATATTGTTGTATACGTAATTAATTCCGGGTCACCCCTGAAAAAGGGACCACTACTGGACTCAGTGGGCCTATCCGATTACCAAAATTAAAAAAAAAAACACATAAGTGAAGGCAGAGAGATAGTGAGAGGTGGAGAATCGCAAAACCATGAGAGTGATCAGTTCCTAGGTCTCACGTGAATAATTGGTTGCGCAACCAGACAGATGAGACAGAAATGGAGAGGATAGAACAGATCCTTGCATTTAACTCTCTCTGCTTAGAAAACGGACTTTTTATTTCCTGGCATCTGACTGGCTAGTACCCTTGCCGGGGGGGGGGGGTACATTAACTTTCAATAGATGCCCAGGAAATAAAACGTACCAGCCTATAGTGCCCCATCACCCACTAAAGTATCTTAGTGCCCACCTTGCTTCCTAATTGGCTAAAGCCAGGTCATTTCAATTTAAAATCACTGCCAATTTTGTGTCTTGCTTAGCAAGAAAAGGGCCTCCCCAAAGCTCCACAGTTTAGTGCCAACTGCCTGGCAAAAGTGCACATTATCCTCTGTTGTACTTATTTTTGTCTATATTGTTTTCAGTAATTTTTTTGTATTTACATCGCTCTCTCCTCCCATGACCCGCCACTTTCCCAGTCAGATATCTTGATTCCTTGTGCCCATACAGTTTAAAACTACTAGCTGCCGCCACCTTGTCGTCTCTCACTTAAAGAGTTACTTGGTACACCCACTTCCTACCCTGTCCTCTCAAAGCTGGCTGTTGTTCATGTAAAAAAAAAAGAAATAAAGAAGCACAATCCACAATTTATTTTTCCTCACAGCCGCAGTCATTTACAAAGACGGCAGCACTCTCCCGACTGTGCTCTCGCACTGTGTACCAATCTCTCCCCTTCTAAAACTGTTTCCCCACTGTCCCCTAACTCTGTCATTGTCCGGCTGTAACTTGGAGATTTAAATAAAAAAATAAATTCTTGCCGATCCTTCAACCAACTGCTACAATGCTCTCCTGATTCAGAATTCCGGTCCAGAACAGAATTAATGATTTCTCACAGCTAAGCCACAATAATTTACAAGACAGCACTCTTCCGACTGCGCTCTCACACTCTGTAGCAATCTTCCCCCTTCTAAAACCATTCCCCCCACTGTCCCCTAATGCTGTCATCGTTCGGCTGTTGGAGATTTAAAAGCTTTTGCTGTAAGTAAACAGCTGCATCACTCTAATCTCTCACCGCAGCGGCAGTCACACTTGCATGCCGATCCTTCAACCAAGTGCAACAACACTGTCCCGGTCCACAACATAATGCCTCAGCATAAATCTCTCCCTTAAAAAAAAACCAAAAGAAAGTATAAAAGAAACCTTGCCATGTCTCACTTCCTTATTTGCAAACCGATCTGATCTAAAAGTGTGTGTGTGTGTGTGTGGGGGGTTGCGACTAGAAAATATGCAGCAACCACTACACATCCCTCTACTGGCTAATACACTAGATACGGGGACTACTTTATGAAATAAAGGAAAAAAAAAATACATTTGTAGTCATTTTTTATAAATTAGGCTTTTTTCCTAATCCTATAAAAATGGCATATGTAGCCCATTTTCTAAGCACAACAGTACCCTCCAGGGTGGACGATATGGGCAATACCGGAATTTCCAGGAGCTATAAGGCCCTTCGCCTATGGTGTCGGGCCTCATTACGCCCCTGGGTGGTCCGGTATTGCCCAATACCGCCCACCCTGGAGGGTATTATTGCTTGCAGAACAAATGGGACAGGGCCTCATTCAACCCTGACACATAGGTATCGAGCAGCATAGTCACATACTGCAAAATTAATTGATTATCCTTTTTACTTTTGTTTAAGGGGCCAACCACATACATTGCCATTCTCTCAAAAGGCACATCTTTCAAAGGTAGGGGCACTCTGTCTTTTTTAGTCACCGGGGGTTCTTTCTGACATTCAGCACAAGAACTGCAATAGATAGCAACGCCTTCATTAATCCCAGGCCAGTAAAATCTGTACAGCAATCTGGCAAGGGTGCGGTCCCTCCCTTATCGACCAGCCATATGACTATCGTGTGCTATCTTTTTACTTTTGTGGTATAACCAATTGTTCTATCTGTTGCTGCATCTGAGGAGTAACACAAACTCTGTACAGTAGCCCATTACATTTTTTAAACATTGGTTTTCCGTTTTTGTTTCACTCCCAGCTGCTTAAAGCAAACCTTGCAGAGAAACATCATTAGTTTGCTCTGAAACAAAATCACAGTCAGTTATCAGTTTAGTTTCAGCATTTTCATATATTAACCCCTTATGTCCATCAGTCTTTTGCTGCCACTGTTTCTTCAGGCGTCTTCTTTCTTTCCTGGACTTCCGGATCCTGGAGATGTGTTCAAATAAGTCCGAAGCAGAATCAGTGAAAGGAAAAGAGTCCCCACCGTCTGAGATTTTCTTTGATTGTACTCGTCATCACAGCTGCTGAAACATCAGGATTTACTCCCTCTGTGATTAACTCACTAAATTCTGGAAAGTCATTTCCAATAATCACCGGTACAGGTAACTTAGGTACTACCCCCACTTTCATTTGGTGTGACACCCCATTATTACTCAGAGTTACTTGGGTGGTGGTGTAGCATCGAGTGTCCCCATGGATGCAGATGACACCAGTACCTGGTCCTTTTGCACGGTGTTTTCCCAGCACTTCAACATGTATTAGAGTTTGTCTGCTTCCCATATCAACAAGTCCCTTCACAATCTTATCTCCCCCCTTGACATCTGTTAAATACTTGCCCCAATTTGCTAAGAACAAATCTGCTCCAGTGTTACTCTCCTTATTACGGCAGTTTCTTGCAGTATGACTTAGCTTATTACAGTTATGGCAAACAAAGTCTTTGGGTGCAGATCTGTTACCCTCACTACAGTTCTTGTCAAACTTGGGAGTTAAATTGGGAAAAAGAGGGTCTTACCGGTGGCTGGCTGTTACCTCACTGCTGTGGCGTGTATCTGGCCATCCGGTAGTCTTCAGCGAAAGAAACCGCTGTCACAAATCCACTCCTGGAGGCCAGGTCCACCGAGCTCACAGTGCCCACCCTTAAGTGCAATCCGTGATTGGGGGGAACAGAAATACCCTTCTCATGTCCTCCTATAGTGCTCACTGCATTCACAACTAAACACTCGCCACGAGGTCCCAGGGCTTCCTCTCAAATCTGAGTAAGGGTAAAATACAGTCTCAAGTCTGTAGCCAGGGGCAAACCCTCCTTGGTTGCCGTACTGGGGGGACCCACAGAAACACAGAAGCCGATAGCATTTAAGGACCATCCAGTCTGCCCATTTTTTCTACCTTATGAATGTGCCATAGGCCTTTACTCTGTCAATGGCCTATCTATTCATACTCATCTGTATTGCTCCCTTATGCCTATCCCATTTCTGTTTGAAGCCCTGCACTGTATTCATATCCACCACTTCCTGAGGTAGGCCATGCCATGCATCCACCACCCTTTCTGTGAAAAAGAACTTCCTCACATTACCCCTTAATTGGCATCCCTCTAATCTCATGCTGTGTCCTCTTGTCCTGCTATTTTTCTTATATTGAGACATGTTAGACTCGTTTGCCTTGTTAATGCCCTTAAGATGTTTGAATGTTTCGATCATATCACCTCTCTCCCTCCTTTGCTCTAAGGTATACATATTGAGCTCCGTTAATCTGTCCTCATATGTTTTCTGATGCAGTTCCTGCACCATTTTGGTTGCCCTTCTCTGGACTGCCTCCATTCTGTTAATATCCTTGTGCAGGTGCGGCCTCCAGTACTGCAGGCAGTACTCCAGATGGGGCCTAACCAGTATCTTGTAAAGAGGGATTATTACCTCTCTCTTATGACTTGTGATATCCCTACTAATACACCCAACATGCCACTAGCCTTACCTACTGCTTTAGTGGTCTGCTTGGATGATTTTAGATCATCTGTGATGAAGATGCCCAAGTCTCTTTCTTCCCTTGTGACTGCCAGCAACTCCCCTCCCAACCTATAGGTAGCTTCAGGGCTTCTCTTCCCAATGTGCATGATCTTGCACTTCTTTGCGTTAAACACCAGTTGCCACTCTTCCGACCATTTTGCCAGTTTATCCAGATCTCTTCTCATTTTGCCCACCTGATCTGGATCATCTACTCTGTTGCAGATCTTGGTGTCATTTGCAAATAGACAAACCTTACCTTCCAGTCCATCTGCAATGTCACTGATGAAGATATTGAAGAGGACTAGCCCCAGGACAGATCCCTGAGGTACCCCACTTGTGACCTGCATCACTTCTGACTGTATACCGTTTACCACCACTCTCTGTTTTCTGCCCACCAACCAGTTTGCCACCCAGTTGACCAACCTCTGACCCACCCCAAGCCTATCCAGCTTATTAATCTATCTTCTATGTGGAACAGTATCGAAAGCTTTGCTGAAGTCAAGGTAGGCGACATCAACTGCACCCTTTTGGTCCACCACTCTGGTTACCCAGTCAAAGAAATCTCTAAGATTAGTTTGTCAGGGCCTTCCTGTTGTAAACCCATGCTGTCTTGGATCCTGTGCTCCTATGGATTCCAGATGTTGCACTATCCTTTCCTTAAGGAGTGCCTACATAATCTTGCCCACTACTGAGGTAAGACTGACTGGTCTGTAGTTCCCTGCTTCCATTCTTGTGGAGTGGGATCACATGAGCCCTTCTCCAGTCTTCTGGGACCTCTCCTGTGCTCAGAGACTCACTAAACAGTTCTGATAATGGCTCTGCTAGTTCCACCCTTAGCTCCTTTTAGTACCCTAAGATGTATGCCATCAGGTCCTATTGCCTTGTCCACCCTGAGCTTAGCGAGCTCTTGTAGGACCCTTTCTTTTGTGAAGGGACTTGTGCACACCTCCCTCCCCCCTGTGTCCATAGTGCTCAGGTGTGGGCCCTTCCCCACCTTCTCCTCAGTAAATACTGAGCAGAAGTATCTATTTAGGATAGATGCTTTTCCTTGGTCCTCCTCCACACACTCTCCTTTACGACGTTACGAGCCCTTCAGGGCTGGCTCTCCTAACCCTGAATGTGTCTTCTCCCACGTGTGGTGCAGCGACCTAGTTCCCCCTTACAGACCCTCCCGAGACCTAAGTATCTCCCCTACTTGGGCCCCTGATTCCCTTTTCAGGATCCTATCTTGGTAGTGAATGGTAGCACTTTAGCAATTACAGGCTGATCTCAGAATTGAATAAACCTTCCACCTTTTTATACACACACACACAAATCATTCACAGGCAGTTTTAAAAGCAAAGTGCTTTTACTAAAATTACTTAATTATCGTACAATCTTTACAAACAAATGATTTCAGAAATCTGGTCACAGAATAACAAAAGTTGGAAAATATACATCAAAACCGCACTGTGAAGTTTTAACTATCTAGTTTCCACCTTGTCCATGGATGATCAAAGTCCAGAAAAATAAATGAGTTTCTGCAAGAGTTTACATTTTTCTGTGGCCACTAGTCTGCAGTCTGGCTTCTCTTGTGTGTCAGAAGAGTGTCCAAAATGCAATGCAATGCTAAAATGCACTGAGCTTCTGTTAGGAGGGCCTTTTATAGGCCTGGTTCATGCAGTCTAACAACCCTCTCTGGGTTTTAGCTGGTGGCCTTATCTTTTAGGCCGGCAGGGGGTCTCTCTTGCTCTTTCCCAAACTTTGAGGGAATCATCATTAGTAATACTCCAGGTGTGTGTCCCCCCCCCCCCACAGCCCAGCTTCCTGCCACTCATTACAAATGTAAATACACCATGACAGTTCCTGGAAATACCATTGCTTTGAAATGGAAGAGTTTATGATCATAAGACATGTTTTCTATCCCTTGACCATTTAGGACTCTCTTCCTTTGCTCAGCTACCCCAAGCCTCTTTAAAATGTAATTTTCAAGTTCCTGTCAGCAACCTGTTCTCAGGACACAGAAGAATGTCAAATATTTTGTACTACATTCTCTATTTCCGGGGACCTTTTCAGTAAACTATGCATCCCTCTGTCAAAGCTCATTCTCCTGGCCTGTTTGGGAATTTATTTATAACAAATTAACAGAAATATATAACAACAATATGTATGTAATGTTCAGCAGTTGCTAAATCGCCACAATGGCCTTTTCCTCACTTTCTGGTCGGTGTTCTTTTACCCAAATCTGCACGTCTATAAGCAGGATGTTAATGAACTTCTCCATTGCAAGTGTGTCGATGATCTGTGGGACTGTTTTGCCCACTGCTTGTAGCCATTTAATAAGTAGTTCTCTGATTCTGGTGAAGGCTTCTCAAGGACTGGAATCTTTGTAGGTCTCTCCTCAGATATCATATCTGTTAAGCATTTCTCTTTTCACAAGGTCATAGTTTTCTGATTGTACAATGTCCATATTGCTGTAGGGAAGTTGGGCTTTACCTGTTAGGTAAGGTACCAGCCTGATTGCCATTTGCTGTTTTGGCCACTGGCAGGCTGCGGCAACCCTTGTAAAAGTTGTCAGGTGTGCTTTAATATTATCCGAGGGATACAACTTTGTAAGTTTAATATCTTTTAAGTTGTTTGTGTCTTGCTACTCTGCTGGACCTGTGTCAGATCCTCCAGCTTTGATAACTTGCATGGTACCCAGCCATCGCTGCTCCTGTCCCTGCATCTCTTCTCGCCTCTGCACCTCTTTTCTCCGCTTCTCGAGTTGCTGCATCTCTTCTCTTCTCTGTTTCTCCATCTCTTTTTGTTGTATAGACTACCATTTGAAAAAGGCAGTCAGGCAATCAGGTTCTGTCCCTGTCTGTTCTTTTTTCACCCATCACTTGTGCTGACTGTACAGTATCAGCTTGGACTTCTGTCTCTGCTAGTTTGGCTGCCATTCTCCTGGTAACCACTACTGGGCTTGCTGCTGCAGAATCCATACCTTTCTCTATGCTTCCCTGGTACTAGGTCCAGTACCCATGCACAAAACGTCTGGCTTAGAGTTTGCACGGTGTAAATTCCACGTAGTCTGACACCATCTGTCGTCAAGGCCTAGGTCAGGAAGCATAGGAAAACTAGGAGCAGTTATAAAATTTGCAAGTAGCATTTTATTATTATCAATAACAACAGAATAAAAATTTTAAAAAAATTGTTCAGGATTGGGAAATACAAAGGCAGTACAGAAAAAACAAAAGTCCTTTATTGAAGGGTTTCTTTCCAGTTTCCAAGAATTCTCTCTAGCAAAAATATTGCTGCTCTTTTTATAACAAGTCTCTGCCTGACAATTAACTTCTTCATCCTGAACTTGTTAAGGAGACATCCTGTTTCTCACAAAATGTATCTGAGTTGCTGTCACTTTCTTTGCAGAGCAGCCTTGCAAACAGAACAGTGTCCCAAGCTGGCCTCCTGCTGACAGCTCTGCAAAGACCTTGTTGTATGACTGCCTGAAGCCTCGGTGTAGTTCTTGCTCCTACTTGTCATGGTTATGGTTTTAATGTATACACTTTAATACTGATGTAACAACTACAGGGCCACCTCAAAAACAGGGCTTTTTTTTGGCCCTGATGGTGTATTAGCTTGTCAAATATATGCCTATATAAATAAAGATGCTTTACAGCTCAAACTGCATCTCTGGTTAACGCCCCTAATTCCAAATAGCTTTTTGCAATCATTTCGACAGTATAACTATATATGTTTCCAACCAAAGGATCTCAGTTTCACATAAAGATTCATATATATTTTTATAACCGCAGACATGCAAGGGGGAACAAAAGACAGAAACAGCAAGTGAAGGCAGAGAGATAGTGAGAGGCGGAGAATCGTGAGAGTGATCAGTTCCTAGGTCTCCCAAGAACATTTGGTTGCACAACCAGACAGACAAGAGACAGAAAAGGAGAGGACGGAACATATCCTTGCATTTAACTTTTTCTGCATAACAAATGGGACAGGGCCTTATTCATCCCTGTCACAGATGCCAGTACTTCACCCCATATTCTAAACAAGGTCTCACCAGGGACCTGTACAAAGGCAGTATGACCTCACTCCACCTACTGCTGAATCCCTGGCTACACCCCCGCCCCCCAAAATCCTGTTTGCCTTTCACCACTACCTTTTGCACTGCGTAGTGTTTTTCAAGTCACTAGTGATCACCACCCCCAGAGCCTTTTCTTCCTCAAGTGCTCTATCTCCTTGGGTACCGAAGACTACTGCAAAGAGGAAGAGGCATCTGAAGCGAACAGTACTTTCTACCTTCAGTGGTACTTTTTTCCATACACACAGGCTGTTTTACATGACAGCAATCTCATGACGCTGTTGTGGAGACAAATCCTGACATTCAGCTTACCTTTTTTCCTTTCTTTTAGGGACGAAAACTTTGCAGAGTTTACAGTTTTCAAAATCTTGATCTGGGCTCTAACAGCAAAGCAAAGGTTGTGGCTATCTTCTCTTGTCAATCAATAGTTATAGGATATACACTACTTAAATTCTGCAGGCCCAGTTTTCTTTATAGGTCTTCCTGCAATGCCAAATTGACAGGGAGTAACAGAAAAATATGTTATTCATCTGTAACCACAGTTCTAGGAGACGTGTACAGTTCATACCCACACTCTGGCAGTTCTACTGAAAGAGTCTGATTTGCTGGATGCCTTTTAGCTAAGCTCCTTCAACCACCCAGGTGGTACATGTCCTGACTCCACCATGTGACGTCAGATCTTGCACAATGGAAACAGGAATCCGCATGCCACTTTGTCAGTGGAGGCCAGGTAGGTTGTGTGGATATGCTCTGTATACCACTCCTAGAACTACGGTTAAGGTGAATAACCTATTTTTCAAAGGATGTGGATATAGTTCACTATCCACACTCTGGCAGACTCCTAGACGTTCTCCAGGAAGAGGGGGCAAGGCCCGCACCCCCACTTGGTGAACAGAGTCTGGAGAATCGAGGTGCCAAAACCAGCATCCCAGCATAACTCGAGGTTGATGCGGTAATGGGAAATGAAAGTGTGCACTAACTTACCGGTAGCAAGCCTGTAGATCTCCTCTATAGGGATATTCCTGAAAGCAGCCACTGAGGCAGTGTTATGTCAGGTTAAATGAGCTCTAAGCCCTACAGGAGGCTCCCTACCAGCCATCAAATATCAGAGTTCGATGCAGTATGTGATCCACTTGCCAATCATCCACTTTACCGAAGGTCTGGCAGGCACAGCTTCAGCAAGACAAACAGCAGGTAAGCTTCTCCCGGAACTCCTGTCATGCACTCTACATAATAAGAGAGCACCCTCTGCAGGTCCAGGGTATACAGCCTGCAGTCAGCCTACGAAAATGGAGTGGTAAAGTATACTAGGTGAAACTCAGATACAACCTTCAGGAGGAACTTCGGAGTGATGCAAAGGATATCTTTGTCCCCGTAGAAGACTAAGTAGGGAGACTCCCCCAAGAGTGCATAGAGCTCCCCAGTGCTTCTTTCTGATGTAATGGCTACCAGGAAAGTAGTCTTTCATGATAGGTGTGACATCTGACACCTGTACATAGGCTCAAAAGACTTGCCCAAGAGCATATCGAACACCAGCAGTAAGTTTCAGAGTGGAGGTGGCTGACGCACTGGAGGGGACAGGTGGGTCCAGGCCCCTGAAAATGCACCTGACCACCTTCTCCTGGGCCACTGTCAGCTTACCAGTGTGCACGTGGTAATCAGAGATGGCTACAAGATGCACTTTATGGGGTATCACTCACAGTCCCAGCTAAAACAGGAACAAGAGGTAGTCCAAGATGCTTGCCATAGAGCAGGCTAGGGGACCAACTCCTTGCCCTAGCACCAAATGGATAATCTCTTCCACTTAAAAGCATAACACCAGTGAGTCAACTGTTTCTGGGAGGCCTCCGCAATGTGCAGCACATCATCTGAAAGACCCAAGGCCTTGAACTCTAGCCATTCAGGAACCCGGCCGTGAGGTGTAGGGACTGCAGGTCTGGGTGCAGGATTTTCAGCTGTTGTCTAGTCAGCAAATCCAGGTGGAGGCACAGCTGCCACAGAAGTCTGCTACTGAGATTGAGAAGATCCCAGTACCAGAACTGCCGAGGCCAGTCTCGAGCTATAAGGATCATCTGTACCTTGTCCTTCTGAGCCTTCACCACTACCTTGTGGATCAAGGGGAAGGGAGACGAAGGCATACATGAGGTCTATGGTCCAAGGCCTAGCGAAGGCATTCCCCCAACAGTGTCCTGGACTGTGGGGGGTGGGCACAAAACAGCTTCAGTTCAGCATTCTCCCAGGAGACGAACAGATCCACCAGAGGAGTGCTCCACAGGGAGAACAGGTGGTTTACCACCTCTTGATTCAGGGACCACTTGTGCAATGTCTTTCCTACCTGACTGAGAGTGTGTGCCACCTGCCTGTTCTCTCCTGTGACATGGATCACCAGAAGATCTGCACCCGGGCTGCGCACAAGGGTCCAGGTGCAGAGGGCCTCCTGAAACAAGGGAAGGAAGTGAATTCTGCCCTGCCTGTTCAGGCAGAACATGGTCGTGATATTGTCCCTCATGACCTGATCCTTGACTACAGGAGCGAATTCCATCAACGCAGGCTGCACTGCATGGAGCTCTTGTAGGTTTATGTGGTGATAGGATGCCCGTCACTACATAAACCTGCTGGAGTTCTGTGCAGGAGCATCTGGTCACAGTGACCAAGCCAATGTGGAATGCCAACCAATGGTTGTTGATCCCCGTACACCTGCAGGAAAGAATCCCATTTGTCCCTCCAGAACTAACTGTCACACTCATGATGACCATGTGTCTGGTGGGTTCACCCACAAGACCGCAAAAACAAACACAACGCGGTCAATAAGAGCCTACACATAATGCCAACACCAAAAACTGCACTTCACAAATACAAGGAAAAGTAATGATAGCATGGTGATTTATGATTACAACTCCGGGGGGAGGATTAACAATTACAATGGGGGGAGGGGAATTATTGTTTCAAGTCTTGCGCAGTAATATCCCCATGCTGTTCTGTACATGTAGCTGTTTTCACTCACACTATTTCCACAGTGCGCATTTCACTGTGCTATTATTCAAATGCTATTGATGGTATACCATCTCTGGTGGGGTGGGGAGCCATCTGGGAGAACTCATGGGCTCTGTGGTCTCCCAGGTGGGCTCCCCATCCCACCAGAGACACGTCCACTGTGAAGGTGTTGGTCGGTTCTAGATGGACCAATGGGATTCCTTCCTCCAGGTGTAAAGGATCAGCCACCAATGGATGGCATCCCACATTGACTGTGTCACCATGATCAGCTGGTCCAAGTGGCCTAGGCGCTGGCACCACTGATGACTCAACCTCCACTGCAGGTGCCACATCATTCAGCGGCCCACTGGACAATGCTGGTGCAAGATGTCATTCACCCCAGCAGCCTCAGGAAATCCTGAGCAGGGCATGAGAGCTCAATCTGAAATGATTGGGCAAAGGAATTGAGATCCACAGCCTGCTCCACAGGGAGGAGGGCTTGGACCTCAGGGAGTCTAATTTTGCCCCAATGAACTTGATCACCTGCATGGGTACCATTTTGGATTCATCCAGGCTGACAAAGAGGCTGAAGTCTCAGCAGGTCTGGAGAGGCAGATTTCTAGACCACTCTATGGCCTGTTTGTACAAACCAGCTGGCAGTCAGTCAGAGATACACCCTAACAGCCAGGTGCCTCAAGTAGACTGCTATCACTGCTATGCAGTTGGTGAAGACCCTGGGTGTCAAGGAGAAGCCAAAGGGCATGACCTGGAACTGGTACATAACCCTGTCAGCTAGAAACTGGAGGTACCAGCAGTGAGACGGATGAACTGGGATGTGGAGGAACACATCCTGGAGGTCCAGGGAGCAAAACCAAATGTTTTGCTGCAGTGAATGGAATGATCTGATTCAGACCGACCATTCTGAACTTGCACTTCTGCATGAACTGGTTCAGATTGTGCAGATTTTGTATCGGGCACCAGCCCCTTCCATCTGTTTTAAGATCAGGAAGTACCTGGACAAGTAACACTGACTGGCTAGGGTGTCTAGGACATGGGCTATTGCCCTTTTTGCAAGAAGCTGAGCAATGCCCTCCCAAAGGGAAGACAGCTTGTCCTGCTACACCCTGGACTCTCGAGGTGCATGCAGACAGTAAGGCAAGAGAGCCTCGAAGTCCAGCAGTAACCCTCTGCCCACTACGTCCAACACCCACTAGTCCGTTGTGATAGTGGACCAATGTGGTAAGAAGTGGCAGAGGTGATCTCCTACAGGAAGTGCAGACAGGGACAGGTTAGGTGGAGGGATAAATCCCCCAACCCATTACTGAGCAACTTTTGAGGGGGAACTGGTGGCTGCAGCCACTGGGGAATCACCTCACCTGACCCCTTCTTTCTTAGGACCCTGGTCCTCGGACTTGAGCTTGGGGCACCAGCCCTGATACTACCCCTGTTGAGGCTGCTGCCAAGGAGACTGTGGCTGAAAGGAACAGTACTGGAAAGCCTGTTTCTTAGGCTTTTTTTTTTTTCCGGTCCTTCTGGGATGATGCCGTAGAATCCAGGGTGGCACTGGACTTCTCAATACAGGTGGGATATCCTTCCACTCCAGGGCCAAATAGGTTGGTGCCCAAAAAAGGGACGTCAGCCAGATTATGCATGCTGGGTGTTTGCTGTGAAGGTGGACAGATGCAACCAGGCCCTGCAATCCATGGCAACAGCCGCCATGGTGGCAGAGGCACATGAATCACCCATGTCCAAGGCCGTCTAGAGTCAGCGACACAGCCTGGTTTCTGATGACTATCACCAACAATTGTTGCTCAACCAGAAGGTGAGAGATGACAGAATCAACCACTTCATCAGGGAGTGGCCAAAAATGACCATCATCAGGGCACAGCTAGCCTGATGAAGACTCAAGGACACCACAATGTACACCTTTTTAGTGTTATGATCAATCTTATGGGACTCCTTGTCCAGAGGCTTGTCCATGTCCCCTGGTTTCCCAGCTTAAGAAAAACCTTGTTGGTCACCAGCTTTTCCACAGAGGGGTGGTCCGAAAACCCAAAAGGGACCCTGTCGGGACCGCATACTTGCAGACCATAAGGGTAGAGGGTGCCGGGCAGGATGCTGGATGCTGCCAAAGCTCCAGGGCCAGTCTCAAAATGGCATCAGCCATGGGAAAGACAAACCCTGATCCTGATCCAGAAGGTCAGTAAAGGGATACTTGGCCCTTTTCTGAACTGGCTCCGACAGAACTGACATGGACACTGAAATACATTACATCCAAGAAGTGCCCCGAAAGACACCGGGTCTTGCTCAGTGGAGAACTCTGCAACAAATCCCCAGTGGAGGTGGAGAGTACCATAGGAGGCCATGGACTTGTGGTTTGAGTCATCCGAGGACTACTCTAAAATGGCCCTTGCCCATTTCTCAACACAGACCACCCAGGTATCCTCCCCTGGGGAGATATGCACAGATAACTCACCATGGACCATCCGAGTGTCCTCTGCTTGGGTGATCTGCACCAACAACCGTCCTGACAAGCCAGAGGCCGAATGGGTTTCTTTGGCTGGAGCACCCACCTTTGGCTGTGGTGGTGGTGGTGGCCACACCCGAAGTGGTGGAGAAGCAGTTGGGAGGAGCACCTGCATAGCATGGATTGGTGGATGCACCACTGGCGACTGCCAGGTGAGCAAAGGTTCAAAGCCTAGAGTCCTACCCTGCCCTATGATGGTCCACTGTTGCCAGAGAAGCACCTCTTAGCACCTGCACAGCTTGCGATGGTGCTTCTCCTCTCACCCGAGGTCAAGAAGCATCAACGGCAATCCCTCCCAGTCGAGCAGGATCAAAACAGAGAGAGCACCTCGGCTGAGACCTCGACCGCTGACTGGACAATTAATGGCATGGGTAGCCTTCTGGTTTGTTGTGGCATACTACAAGCCTGTCTGCATAAAGCAGCACAGGCATCAAAGGCTTGACTGCAGAAGGAGGCTGCTCCCACTGTAGAATAGATGGGGACACTGACCAATCCATGCCCTCCTGAGTGAGGAACAGGAGCATTGGGATCTGTAAGAATGACTCCTTGACCTCATCCGACAACCAGTTGACAGGCTCGAGGACAATCTCTACACAGCCTGCCCTCTGACCGTATGATGCCTGACCACTGTTGAGCGGTTGGTGAGTTCAGGGACCAGGGGGACCTTGATCTTCCCTAGTCCCATTACCAGTGCTTGTGGTTAGAACCATAGTGGCCAGGGCTATCCCCAAGGTCTATAGGGCTAAAAAATCTTGGAAGCCTCCGGTGAATGACCCTCCGACACTGGCCCCAGGGAACAACACTGAGACCGAGAAGGTGCCCACCATGGCAGCTGCTGCTTCTACTTCAATGGCTGCAAGGTGCAGTGCTGACCTGGCAGTTCCCGAGGCCTTCCTGTAGCCCTTAGGACAGTCCTTCAGATCCTATTTGAAGGCTGGCCCAGAGAGAGATGGAGCTTCCAATCCTTGAGGAATTCAGGAAGCAAAGACATACGGAGGCTGCACCCGGCCATGTTGTGTTGCCCGCCCACGCAGTACACACACATGTCATGTGGATTGGTGACTGACATCTTCTGTCGGCACAGCACACAAAATTTGAATCCCAGCTTCCATTGTTCTATCGAAGGTCAGCGAAAGGAGTCAAAAGGACAGAGGAGATAAAGTTGCGGAAGTTGAAAACTTCAAAAGTAAAGTTCGCCTATGGCACACAAAAACCTAAGCAGCAAATGTGAAAAAGGTGACCTGTTCTTCCAGCAGAAGGAAAGATCTGACATCACGGGGCTAAGTCGGGGAATATACCTCTTGAGGGGTGGGAGAATCTTAGCTTAATGACTTCAAGCTAATCAGACTGTTCCAGTGGAACTGCTAGAGAGTGGATAGTGAACTAGAGCCACACACCTAGAAACATGCGCTGCAGAGCGAATCTCTACTTGAGATGTGACAACTGCTCTGGTGAAGTGGGCTTGGTCTGATCCATGGCAGTGTCACAGACCATGCACAATCCAGGCAGAAATGCACCTGACTGTAACAGGCCATCTCTTTTGATTAGTATCAAAAGAGACAAAGACCTGCTTGGATTGTCTGTAGCCCTTGGTTCTTTCTAGGTAAAACCCAAGGACCACCTTAACATCCAGAGAATGGAGAATGTGCTCGCCTTCATTCTGGAAGTTGGCAAAGTAGATAGGCAGCGCAAGTCGCTGGTTAAGATGGGAACTCTTGACACCACTTTTGGAAGAAACCTAGGGTTTGTACGGAGAACCACTTATGGAACACTACACTGTCCTTGTGGAAAACAGTATATGGAAGATATGTGACCCAAGGCATGAATTTCAGAGCAGAGGTGACAGCCACTAGAAAAGCTGCTTTCCAAGTTAGAAACTTCAATTCACATGTCACAGGGAGCTCAAAGGGCTTGCGAATGTGCATGCCCTGCACAAGGTTGATATCCCAGGCAGCCAGAGGTTTCCTGACAGGAGGCCCTGTGTGTTGGATGTGGTAAAATATGCGGAAGGTGTGTAAAAAAAAAAAAACAAACAAACAAAAAAACACCTCAGATCATACAGTCTCCCATACATTATTCTGTATTTAACACAGCCACTGAGATTACTGTTATAGTTGTAAGGCTGATGTCAAGTGCATTCTTAGGGTATGAGAACTGGTTTTGATACAATAAAAATGTGAGAGCACTATTACAACCATGAAAGTGATCTTAGTGGCTGTATTATTTATTTATTTTTATTTTGTTTTGTTTTTGGCAACTGAATAGGTGCACTAGACATGGAAATGCCTATTTTCAGGTATGACCTGGGAGGTTACAATATGGCAATACAAGACAAAATTGTGGGATTCAATACAACACTCAAACTGTGGAAAACAATACAGTGGTGGCTAACAGACAGTACAAGTTTAGGGAAGGATATAGCAATGTTAAGCGCTATTACACTTAGGAACATACACAGCAATGAGAAGAACACTGTTCATGGTTGATCAACAATATATTACAAATGTAAGCATGAGATAGGCTGTAGAAGTGTCTCACAGGCAGTGGAAAGGAGCACTTTGATTGGTCGAGGGCACTTCCTTGATCTATGATGTAGTTTTAAACAGGTGTCAGAATGTGTTTCCATGAGGAGGAGGATAGAACAAACCAAAATTAGATTGGTACTGATTTTCTCAAGATGCTAAATTCAAGACATCAACCCTTAGTGTCACAAAGTGTTAATACAGACAAACAAGGGGAAACACGCATGGCTTACAAACATGGGGCCTGTTTCACTGCAGCTAAAGTAAACCATGCTTCAATACCTTAGACATTATGCAACTGCACAGACTAGTGGTGGAAACAGAAAACAATCTCAAGGCCTCTCCCCACCCCAAGACTTGGTGCAGTACGTAAAATCTTGTGGGGTGAGTTGCCTCCTCTATGACGTTATACATTTTGGCACTCCATTTAATTCACTTTTATGTATCCTGGGGGTGTTATCCTGAAAGTTTAAGAGGAACAGAAATGCTGCATTATTTCCAAGTCATATTAACTAACTTACCCCCTATCCTCTTTTTGTACATATCTCTAGTTTTTCTTTTCTGTCTCCTTCATCTTCAGATTGAATTTCTGACCTTTTAGAAAATCTCTTTGGGCTTCATAGCCCAACACCTTATGATAATGTTAGCCAATTTCTGCCAAAAGTATAATTTATAACTGTGTCCTTTTAGGTAGGGAAGGGATCGTAACTGCACCCGAACCCACGGCCAGCCTATCCCTTCCATTTCCTGGTCTGTCGGTCCCACCCCCCGCACTCAGATGTTATGTGACATCTGAGCAACGACAGTGCGTGGCATACCCCATTTACATAAGTTTAAGCAATCTTAAAGGGAAATGAAAGCCACCACTCAACTAATAGGGGCTCTATTAGTTGAGCAGTGGCTTTCATTTTCCTCTGAGATTACTGAAACGTACATAAAAAGACACTGAAAAAATGTCCCCATAGACTTGTATGGGGTGAGCCCCCACGCTCTCCCTCCTTAGATGTCACAAAAGATCTGACTGCAGGGGCGGGGCCGGAAGACCGGGAAGTGGAAGGGTTCGTCTGTAGTTACAATCCCTTCCCTACCTAAAAGGACACAGTTTTAAATTATACTTCTGACAGCAATTGGCTAACGCTGCCATAAGGTATTGGGCTATGAAGCTCAGATATGTAGATCGGAAAATTCCTTTAACCTCAGCTCTGTGAGCTGCTGCACCTACTGCGCCATTATAAATGTTCCATCCAGTGATTCCTATGCTGATTCTGCTAGTTACACAGGCTACTACTTCAATACAAGCTAGGCATATTGAGGAGTTGCTGCATCTTTATTCATGTTGCAGCCCTTGCAAGTAGTGGCACTGGTGTCAGAAGCCAAGGACTTATTCTAACCAATCATGTCACTGGTTGGAGCGCCTATAATGGTACAATGGGGGAGGGCTAAACAGAAAGCAGGGTTTAAAGACGCTGGAGACAGAAAACATAATGGACATGCAGAAAGAGACCAGGGGGTAAGTAAATATTAACTGGGAGTAATGCAGTGTTTCTGTTCCCCTTAAAGGATATTTTATTTTTGAATTTTTACCCTTCTTGCCTGCACTGTATTAATTTCTCTCTACATTTTTACCGAAAAGGTGTTATTTTCAAATTTCATAAACAAGAAAAAGCCTTCTCTGTCTTGTTCATGGAAACTGGTTTGCTGTGAAAAGTCCGCTCCACCCCACAGACTTCATTCTTCAACCCATATGACAATGTGCAGTATCATTCTGCTTCCCATCACTTTTTTAGTATTTTATCTCCCTCACCACCACCGACCCCATCTGCCCAGTGACCCCAGTCCCGTCACCCACCATACTCCAGGGCTTACCCCATCTGCCACTTTCTACCAACATGGGTGGGCGGGGGCATCAGGAAGTGGTGTGGGGCCTGCAGAGTCACTGGCATCATTCTGCTGGCAGCAGTGTTTTTCTATCCATTTTCTCCCTGACCCCAGGCTAGGACACATGACATGGCATGAAGACACAGCATGCCCCTGCACCTATTCCCAGCCAACTAGGGATGTGACTACTGTTGCACCACCTAGTCTCTGCAGTGTGGCAACCCAGCAGGGGTATGTGCTGTCCCCCCTCCCTGAAGGACAGCTGCAATGGATGCTCACTTGTCCGTCCCCTGGCCAGCCCCCAAGCTGAGCGACCCTGGTCTGTTCCCAAACCTGGGTCGCTGGTGTAGCAGAAGGTAAGGCATCTATAACCTCAGCCCTCCTCGCCACTGGGCCAGCTCCCCCTCCCAACTTTTCAATTTCTTTTTTTTTTTTGTCTATTATCTGTTTATGCACCCCATGCCGACTGGCCCCCTTCTACTGGTCTCCCCAGCTCCATTACCCTGACGTGCACAGAGACTTCACCTCGATGGCACAGAGGTGCCCAGCTGCCTGGGTGCGGAGCCTGCAGAGGATTGGCGTCATCCTGCTGGTCAGCACCATTTTCCATCTGTTTTTTCCTGTCCCCAGTCATGGCCCCGCATGTGGAGGCACGCACATGCTACAGACCTGCGACACCCTCCCAATGCGTGCCGCATCCCGTCCTGCACCATCCCTGGACCTCCATCCGACGGCAGTTGTGTGGTGAAAGCAACAGGAACCCTCCCTGGGAGAGGAGAGCTACCTCCCGGCTGCTCAATCCAGCTCCCACTCTCCCATCCAGCAGACCCCCGACGACCCCAACTCGTTTCCAAACCCAGGTCGTCGGTGTAAAGGTATGGCATCCAGCACCTCAACCCTCAGCACCACCAGGCCGGCTTTCAACTTTCAATTTCACCAGCAGAACTGCAGTCATATCATGCCTAGTTCCACAACTGAAGCTGTGCCCATACTTAATCTGATGTAGTGCAGTACATGTTCCCTGAGTTGCTCATTTATGCTTAAAAACAGAGTCAATTACTGCTCACCTGAAGCATCTTTTTATGTGCTGCATTCTTCCCATATTCTTTACTCAACTGCTCACTCAGTGATTGTAGTTCCCGGCCAAACTGGATCATACGTTCTGTGGCGGCCTGGTTCCCTCCACAAAGTTGTCTCTGAGGGCAGCTGTCCTCTACAACAGGAAAGGCTTCATCAAGAACCAAAGGAAAAAGCACATAAAGTTGATCTGTTTTCTAGTCAGATTGTTAACTGTCACCAAACTTTCAAACTGGATGCTAATTCTTACAGCCCCCTGGCAAGTCTAGTTCCACTGCGAGGTTGGGGTGACTGAAATAGGTTACTGTATCTTTATTTTCAGTTGGCAATAGCATGCAAGAAAGAAGAAAAAGTTACTCATTGTGGTAACATCTTCTAGGGGCATGGATATAGCTCATTAGCCACACTCTGGCAGTTCCACTGGAAATGTTGATTCACTGGATGTCTTAAAGCTAAGCTCCTCCTACCACCCAGGCGGTATATCCCCCAACTCTGCCCCATGACATCAGATCTTTCTTTCCACTGGAAGAACAGGTCACCTCCTTCGCACTCTTGCTAAGGACTTTAGTGTGACATAGGCAAACTTGTTGCTTCAAAGTTTTTGAACTTTATTGTTGAACTTCCTCAATCCCCTTGACTCGGTGGCAATTGGTGAGGATGGAGCATCAGAAGCCGGGGTTCAAATTTTGTGTTTGGTTGTGCTGGCACAAAATGTCGGCCACCGATCCGCATGACATGTGCCTGTACTGCCTGGGTAGACAGCGCAACATGGCCTGGTTTGGCCTCTGTTGATCTTACTGGAATCTTTAGAAGATAGGAAACATCATCTCATCTTCAGAGGGGATCCTAAAGATCATCCTAAGAGCCGCAAGAAGGCCCTCAGTGGTTGCTGGGTCAGCTCTACAACTTGATGCTCTCAAGGAGGAAGCAAGAGCTGCTGCGGTGAGTACCTCCTCGGTCTCAGTATTGGAGGGTTACTAATGGAGGGATTCTGTGACATGTGTTTGGCTCTCCTGACCTTGGGGGATTGGTTGGTGTACCTGACTAGTTCATCTTGGGAGTGGTCTCCACCAGCAGTCAAGCCTTCCAAGCCGGTCCTTGTTAACACCTCTAGCTAGGCGCTGTATTACAACCGGCCAGAAATCTCTCCTTGAAGCTGATCCTTGGGTTGGCGGTCGAGGTCTCGATTGAGTGGGAGGCATTGCTATAGATGTTCCTTGTCCTCAGGTGAGGACAGGCACCACCGCAACATGTGCTGGTGCTACAAGGTGCTCCACTGGCAACAGTGGGCCACTGCAGGGAGGGGTTGGGTTCTACCCATGGGACCACCAGTCACCTGGCAGCCGCCAGTGATGCCCTCACTGGTCCATGCAATGCAGGTGCTCCCTGCAACTGCTGTTCCACCCCTTTGAGTGCAGCCTCCACCACTACAGCTGAAAGTGGGCCATCCGATCAAGGAGGCCCATTCAGCCCACCAGTTTGCCAGGCTAGTTGTTGGCATAGATCACCCAAGCAGAGGACACTAAGATGGTCCGTAGAGAGAAACATCTGAGGGCCATTTTTCAGGAGTCCTCTGACTATTCAGATCTCAAGTCCATGGCCTTCTTTGCAACTCTCCTCCTCGACTGGGGTTCGGCTGGAAACACATCACCAAGCATAGCCTATTGTCTTTCGGGGTGCTCATCCATTTGATTTCAGAATCCATTTCTGCCCCACTAAAACCAGTCCAGAAGAGGTCTAAGTATCCCTTTACGGACATTTTGGACAGAGAGGATTCCCCAAGGGTTACCTTTCCCATGGCTGAGGTAATATTGAGACTAGCGTTGGAGCTCTGGCAGTGTCCAGCATCCTGCCCTGCACCCACTACTCATGTGGTCTACAAGTACGTGCTCTCCATCAGGTGCCTATCTGGGTTCTCAGACCACCCCTCCCCTGAGGGTCTGGTGTCTGATTTGGCCTTCTGCAAGTCTGGGGGAGTGGGGGTGCAAAGGGGCATGGACAAACCTCCAGACAAGAAGTCTACAAAGACTGACCATGCTGCTAAAAAGGTTTATGCTGCAGTGTCCTTGGGTTTCCGTCAGGTGAGCTATGCCATAATGATGACCAAGTCTGGTCAATCCCTGGTAGAAGTCTTTGATACTTTCCTCCCTCACCTCCCTGCCAACCAGCAATCAGTGATGAAGATCATTAGAGGCCAAGGTCAATCACTAGCTAGGCACCAACTCCAGATGGCCTTGGACTTTCAGGATAGTGCCGTGGCCGTTTCTATGCTTTGCAGGGCCTGCCTGCACCTGTCCACCTTCATGGCGGACACCCAGCATTAGCTGGCTGATGTCCCTTTCCTAGGCACTGATCTCTTTGGTCCTGGGGTGGAGGGATATCTCACCTGTATCAAGAAGTCCAGTGTGACCCTTGATTCTGTGGCCTCATCCCAGAATAACCAAAAGAAGAAGCCTAAGAAACAGGCTTTTCAGTATTGGTTCTTTCAGCCACAGCCTCCCTGATAGCAGCCTCAGCTGGACAATACCAGGCCTGGCAATACAAGCCCAAGTTCAGGAGTCAGGGCCCTAAGAAAGGTGGAGGCAGGGGTGGTGGTGCCCCTCCAGCCACAATGGCTGGTGCCTTTGCAAAAGCTGCACAGTAATGGTTTGGGGGGCATCGTCGCTCCACCCATCCTGTCCCTGCCTGGGCTCCCGATCAGGGGTCAGCTAAGTCACTTCTTGACACTTTGGTCCACCATCACAATGGACAAATGGGTGCCAGAAGTGTTAGGCAGAGGGCTGCCTCTAGACTTTGAGGCTCCCCCGCCTGACGCCTGATTCACTCCATGCTCCTCAGGAGTCCAGGGTGTTGCAGGACATGTTGTCTGCCCTTCGGGAGGACATCGCTCAGCTCCTTGCAAAAGGAGCTATAGCCCATGTCCGAGATGCCCTGGCCAAGTCAGGATTACGCGTCACACTACTTTCTGGTTCAGAAACAGATGGGGGGGGGGGGTTGGTGCCCCATACTGGATCTGCACAATCTGAACCAGTTCATGTGGAAGGTGGCTTTCTTGGTGGCTTTTACAACAGCTAGAAGGATAAGTGAGCTGTAGGCACTTTCAGCAGAGGCTCCTTAGCTGGTTTTCCACAAGGACAAAGTCTATTTTGGAAGGAACTTTGGAGGGGGCAAAGGAGACTTCTTGGAGAAACATAGAAACACATTTTGGAGTTCCACATTAAAGGCAAAGTCTCCTCAACCTATTTTCTGTATACCTATGTAGTCTGTAGGCATAAAAAAATTATTCCTGTTCTTGCATCCCCCTAATTTCATCCTAATTTAAAAAGATCCACCAAGTTTTAGCAATACAGCTTTACACCACATGGTGTGGTGCCTTACCTCAGCGGCACTCTGTCTGGCTATATTTAGCAAAAATAGTTTTCCATATTAAAGAGTGGAAGGGATTGTAAATTTGTGTACAGCTAATCCTTTCCACTTCCCAGTTCTGGGAGCTGACTAAAAACCCGCCCTTGCGTTCAGGCACATAATGACATGTGCCCAGGGAGAACGCAGGGGTGCGCTCCATTATACTCTATGGGGGCCAACTTTTAAAACATTTTTAGATATCTTAGCAGTCGTTTTGTCATTAACCATGGGCACCGGAAGACTAACAAGGATACAGTTAGTCACCAGGTGCCCCTGGTTAATGTCAAAACAACCGTAAATATATAAAATGTTTTAAAACTTGTCCTATAGAGTATAATGGAGCACGCCCGCTTTCTCCCTGGGCACACGCCATTACACGCCTGAGAGCGGGGTTGGGTTTTGAGCAGCTCTCCAGAATATGGAAGGACCGGGCCGTACACAAATTTACAATCCTCCCACCTTTAATATGTTAATTTTAAGGATAGCTTGGACGGGATACCACTCAGGTAAGGCACCACACCATGTGGTGTAAAGCTTTATCTTGGTGGATCTCTTTAAATACAAATGAGGTTGCTTCACTCCGTTTTGCCCTGGTGTGAAAACCTGTTTGTCTCCATTGCAAAGGTCATGATCCCACTCATGCAAGGCATCATGGGAGTTGATGATGCATATCTGCACAAGTATGTAAAAGTTAAACCCTCGTTCAGTTCTGTTACATGTCTTAAAAAGTTTATTGTACAGCTAAGCGGTGACCCCTGGCGGAGGCTGGGGGTGCAACAGCTGCTGGTGTCATTGGGGCGTGACTGGTCGGGCGTGGGCCTTGGACCAATCAACCGGAGGCCAGGTCCTTGGAAACTTTGCAGGCGTCGGCGCACCCTGTGACGCTGGGGCACGCAGTACGTCCCATCCTAGAAAACGAAAAAGCTCCTCCGAGTCAGGTAGACGGAGTGCCGAGCCGGGTCCCAATCTACCGCCACCTGCCCAGCTGAGTCGGGGACCTGACAAGATCCTAAGGTTCAGGGGCTGGTACCCACCTAGACCCCGCGTGGGGGGCAAACTGCAGCAAGATGGAGGATCCCGATCAGTCAGGTAGGATGGGGTAGGGACAGGCTCAATTGGCATCTCCCGAAGAGGTGACTCCAGAGGGGAAGGGGGGAATGAAAAACAAACAAAAAAAAGTTTGTTGGTCAGCATAAGACAAGAACATAGGGTCTGCAGAGGACAGCAACAGAATTAATACAGTATGTCTACTGCATACTTTAGCACTAAAGCATCATAAAATTCCAGGATGCCTTACATGAGTCGGGTTCTGACCTTTGCTATGGAAACAAACAAGTTTTCACACCAGGGCAAAACAGACTGAAGTATCCTCATTTAGAATGAAATTAGAGGGATGCAAGAGAGGGAATCATTGTTCATGCCTACAGCCTACACAGGTATACAGAAAATAGGTTGAGGGGACTTTCCCTTTAACAAGGTGATGAACCTCCTGCTCTAGTTTAATAACCCATCTAGAGGCCAATCACAGGTGCCATACACTGGATCTGCAGAGAGCAGTCTGTTATTACAAGGAGCACATGGCTGGAGTTAAGGGTGAGGCTCGGCCACTGTTTGTAACATATGCTAAAGCCATGCCTGGCATAGCAACAGCAAAGCAGATGATTGGCAGGAGGAACACATCCTGCATTGACCTCTGCTATAGTTTGGTTGGAAGGGAGCCCTCCTGTGAGGTTTAGAGCTCATCCCACCAGATATACTGCTGCCTCAGCTGCTGATTCCAGGGATGTCCCTATCCAGGAAAGCTGCAGGGTTGCTATCTGGAAGTCAGCATACACCTTCATTTCCCATTACAGCATCGATCCGGAGTCTTGTTAAGATGCTACTCTTGGGGTTTTCCAATCTCTGTTCACCACATAGGGGTGTGCGCCTTGCCCATCCTCCAAGATAACTGCTAGGAGTCTGCCAGAATGTGGACAGTGAGCTATATCTCCCCCCAGAAAAACAGGTTACACACTTGTCACTGTAATTCTAGTAGTGGTATGCAGTTCACATTCACACAACCCACCCGGCCTCCCCTGGCAAGTGGAACACGGATCAAATATCTGACATCCTGGGGTAGAGTTGGGGGATATACTGTCCGGGTGGTAGGAGGAGCTCAGCTGCAAGATGTCAAATGAATCAGCATTTCCAGTGGAACTGCCAGAATGTGGATGTGAACTATGTACCACTTCTATAAAGTACAGTTACGTACCTACCGTAACAGTAGATCTTTGAGGGGTATCTCTTGCGGCAGGTAATACACTTGGGTCGTCACCAGAGGGTGCTGTGGTGCACAGCAGCTCTCTTCTAGCAGTTTTTTTCCAGGGGCCGCCCACACATGACATCATCTTCCCATTTCCTGTATAAGAGTGGGCGGTCCCTAGTATCCTCAGTTCCTCTGCTGGATTCAGCTCACTAAGCGAGGACCGAGGAAGATCTGAAGTACCATAGGTATCCCTTCCCATAAATAACTGGATCAGAAGTTGTTCTCCTAGAGAAGGATGGATGGAAGGAGGGATCGTACCTGTTGCAAGAGATACCCCTCAAAGATCTACTGTTACGGTAGGTACATAACTGTACTATCTTCCACGGGGATAATCTCTTGCAGCAGGTAATACACTTGGGATGATTCCCAAGCAGTAAACCCAAGAAGGGGAGTCATGAGAGAAGGCCTTGTAGGACACCTCGGCCAAAGGCCGCCCTACAGCGTGAAGCAACGTCTAGGTTGTAATGCTTAGTGAAGGTATGTATTGTGGACCATGTGGCTACGTTGCAGATATCTGCAACAGAAGCTCCCTTGAAGCAGGTCGCTGTGGTGGCCATAGCTCTGTTAGAATGGGCTTGGACAGGTCCTGGTAATGGTTTGTTATATTTCTTTACAACAAAAGGTGATGCAGTGTGCTAGCCGATTGGAGAGTGTCCATTTAGTGACTGGGAGACCTTCCCTGGTTGAGGCAAAGATAACAAAAAGTTGAGAGGTCTTTCTAATCAATTTGGTACGATCAGTACAATACGGGGGTGTACGGTGGACCTCTAAGGTATGTAGGAGGTATTCTCCCCGACTGGAGTGTTCAGGGTAATAGACTGGCAACTCTATGGACTGAGTTAAGGTGTGTTCGGAAACCACCTTAGGTAAGAAGGAAGGATTTGTCCGGAGTGCTACTCTGTCTTTATGAAAAATTAAATAAGGTTCTTTACATGAGGGCATGAAGCTCGGATACACGTTGAGCTGAAGTGACGGCCACTAAAAATAATGTCTTCCAAGAAAGAAAACGGAGGTCACAAGTGCCTGCCGGTTCAAAAGGTTCAAGAGTTAGTTTTTCTAAAAAAAAAAATTGAGATCCCACGGGGGAGTGGGTCGTCTAATGGGAGGTTTGATATGCAACATTCCACTTACAAATATTTTGGCTAGATGATGTTGATACAGTAATCTTCCATCCAGAGTTTCAGGGAAGGCTGAAATAGATGCCAAATGGACCTTAATAGAGGAACAGCTCAACCCTGTCTCGGCCAGCGAGGCCAGATAATCCAGGACAGCAGTCAGTGGACATGAGTATGGGCCCAACGACCAGGAAGCGGCCCAAGTGGAAAAGCATTTCCATTTGGCATTATAAGTGTCCCTGGTCGCTGGCTTATGTGAGGCTAACAGAATATTGGCCACAGGTGAGGAGACTTGGAGACAGGCTATGAAAGTCCTCAGGAGTCAAGCATGAAGCTGTAGTGATCTCAGGCTGGTATGAAGGAGTGTTCTCTGATTCTCAGTCAACAGGTCTGGTGTGATTGGTAATGGAATGGGTTCCGCAACTGAGAACTGTTGAAGTAGGCGAAACCACACCTGCTGAGGCCACGGAGGGGCTATGAGGATCATAGTGGCAGGTTCGAGTTGTAGTTTCAGTAGAGTTCGTTGCAGAAGTGGGACGGGGGCATATAAGAAGAGTCCTGTCCATGGTTGGGACAGGGCATCTATAGATTGTCCCTTTTCACTTGAGATAATGGAAAAGTATCTGGGGAGATGGTGATTGGTTCGGGAGGCAAAGAAGTGGAGGTGCGGGTCCCCCACAAGTGAAGGATTCTTTGAAGAACTTTGTGACGTGTCCATTCATGCGTGGAGGACTGGTGACTGAGAATGTCGGCCACGGTATTGTGGCGCCCCAGTAGATGGACGGCTGTCAATGAAAGGTATTGTTGTTTGGCTTCCTGCCAAACAGCCATCGTCTCTCTGCACAGAGTGCAGGACTTCGTACCTCCTTGGTTGTTGAGGTAATATACCACTGAGGTGTTGTCTGACTGAATCAGCAGTGGTCCCGGGGAAAGGTGGGGCCGAAAAATCTGAAGGGCAAGGTGAACCGCCCTCATTTCCAGGAGATTTGTGTGGAGATAAATGGAGAATTGAGGCCACCTGCCCGGTTTCCTGTAGAGGCCCAGGGGCACACCCAACCCTTTGAGAGAAGCATCTGTGGTCAATATCTGCTTGGGATGGGGAAATTGGAAGGCATGTCTTGAGAGAGGTTGGCGCGTTGGATCCACCAGGACAGGGCTGACCACAGAGTGGGAGTGACTCTGACTGTCTTCAAAGTCTCCGTTTTTTTGAGACCACTGGTTTTGAAGAGCCCGTTGGACTGTTCATGTGTAGACGGGCAAATGCTACCATAGGCATGGCAGCAGCCATGTGCCCTAGAAGGCATAAAAGATGTCTAGCTGTGATAATTTGTTGAGTTTTTATCTGGGAAGCCAGAGATAGAAGCCTGTCTTGCCTGTCGGCAGGGAGGCAAGCACTGGCGGAGGCGGTATCTAGGACTGCTCCTATATATTGGAGCGACTGGGTAGGAGTCAGATTGGACTTTGGCCAATTAATCGTAATCCCTAGGGAGTGAAACAGAGTAAGGGTTGCTTGAAGGGAGGAAAGCAGAGAGGTTTTGGGATCTGCTTTTATGAACCAGTCATACATATATGGGAAGACGAATTGTCCGTCCCGTCGTAGTGGCTGCTGCCACTACCGCTAGGCACTTAGTAAACACTCTCGGAGTGGATGAGAGACCAAACGGTAGTGCCCAAAATTGGTAATCTTGTCCTAGCAGGTGAAAGCGTAGGAACCGATGGTGGGCAAGGTGGATGGGGATATGCAGGTAAGCATCCTTCATATCCAGCGTGCATAGCCAATCCCCTTGTTTTAACATTGGCTTGATGGAGTTTAAAGTGACCATCCGGAACCTTTTGTACTGAATGTGTAGATTCAGTTGTCTGAGGTGTAGTATAGGTCTGAGATCTCCAGTGTTTTTGAGTACCAGGAAGAAGTGCGAGTAAAATCCCTGTTGGTACTCTGACAGATGGACCAGATAGATGGCCTTCTTCAGCAGAAGAGCTTGGAGTTCCTCCTGGAGAATAGGTATGTGGTCGGGTGGGTAATGGACAGACCAGGGGGGGTTGGGCGGTGAGGGGAGGCATGGAAGTAAGTTCTAGTGTGTGACCCCTCTGAATGATCTGGAGTACTCACTTGTCTGACGTGATCGCTTATCAGGCCTCTAAATAGAGGGCCAAGCGACCACCCACGGCTTCCGAGGCCTGGTCGGGGAAGCCCAGGCAAAGCCCAAGTTGGTCATTTGGAAGTGGGTTAGCCAGCTCAGCCTGGAGGGTGGGAGTGGGAGCTCTTGGCGGTAGATCTGCCTCTCTATGAGCCTCTATATTTACCACCTCTTTGTATGAAAGGATGATTGGGGATGGTAAGATGGTCGTGAGGTATGGTACATGCCATGTACAGTACGTAGGGTCTGTCCTGAAGACTGGAGACCATCTAGAAGTGTTTCGGTACCTGGACCAAAAAGTTTGGACCCATTAAAGGGGGCATTAACCACTTTATGTTGTACCCCAAAATGTGAAGCCACACGTGACGTCTTAGGATAATCCCCGTTGCTGACATGCGGGCCGAGGTATCAACCGCATCATAACCCGAATGGAGTAGGTGTCAGGAGATGGAATTGCCAGTGGATACTGTAGCCAACAACTGATCCTTCTCCTGAGAAGGAGGGAGTTTACTGACTAGCTCTATAGCAGAGGACCTGAGTATACGCTGGTACTTGACCATGTGTCCCATATAGTTTAAAATTCTGAGATTCATGGTACCTGCTTGGAACACCTTTTTGCCTAGCCTAGGTAATCAATCCTACAGGATTCCTTATCAGGAGGTAAGGTGCTCATGTGCTTCGGTCGTTTAGTACGATCATGAGCTGCAGTGATCACTACAGAGTCTGCTTCAGGGACAGTGGAAAGAAAAGAATGACCAAGAGGAGCCTGGTAAAGGTGATCTGCTTTCCTAGGAATGACTGGGACAGATGAAGATTGGTTCCAGACCGCTAGCATAGCATTTTGGTAGGTTTGTATAAGCGGGGGTACCACTATTATAGGCTCTTCTGACAGTTCTAGATAATCTGCCATATCCTTTCTTTGTTTATCATGTTTGATAGTTGAAAATCCAATAATGTTTTGGATTTGGACCATCTCATGAAAAGATGGGTCATCTGTAGGGATGTAAGTTTGTCGTGGCATTCACACACGTCATTTGATTCCATGACGTTTGATCTTTATTCAGGACTTCCATGACTTTCACTAGTGTCATCAGAATGTAGCAATGATGACAGTGCCACAACATTTACTACTGTTTACTAATGATGTCATGAACAAACAATGAGTTGTTAAAACCTCATCCATGACAAACTTATATCCCTAGTCATCTGGAGGAGAGGCAGCCGCCTTGTGGGAGAGGTCCCCATTTAAAGAGGAAAAAGTAGAAAGAGGGGTCTGGGGACAGGAGTCCAAGTCCTGTAAGTCTGCATCCTCCAAATCTCCGGTGAAATCTGCTGAAAATTCAGCCTCGTCTGACAGGTAATCATCTTCGTATGAGGGGGTGACCAGGTTGGAGAAGGTTCCCTGTCACCCTGAAAGCATTTTGGCAGAGGAGTAGGAGAATGGGAAGGATGACTCGGCTCCCCTGGAGTGCGAGTCTGAGAATGCCTAATGGCTTGTAGAACCTGCTGTACCACTGAAGCTACGTCCAATGAGGAAGAGGGGTAGGGGTAGAGTAGGAGGTTTCTGAGAAACCAGGGGAACTGTGGAGGAAATAGAATGTGAGGTATAAGCAGTTCTGTCCCCTGGGTGGTAAAGCCCAGGATCCCGATCCCTGTCTGCCTGGCCCCTATGACAGAACATTTGTGAAGGAGGAGGGGCAGTATGAATTGCAAAGGCAGTAGGCTTCCCCATGGAATTATGACCCACTGTCGTCGGGGCAGCAAGGGAAGAAGCATTATAATGCTTAAAAGAGGACGTCAATACTGAGTAGGGCAGGAATCCCAGTGTCGGCTATCGACCTAATAAAATCAATGTATGCAGACCCTAAAGCTTACATTCGAATAAATGGCTTTCTCCAGCCCCATCACTCTTTCCCGTGGCACCAGACAGGGGTGCCCCCTCTCCCCCCTTGTTATTTGCAATGTATTTAGAGCCTCTGGCTCAAGCCCTGAGACAAGAGGAGAGGGTGGCTGGAATAGAGGTGGACTCATTAACCCATAAATTGGCATTATATGCAGACGATCTCTTAATATATTTGTCTGACCCTGAAACCTCTCTTCCTTCCCTCTGGGATAAATTAATAAGATTGGAGCAATATCGGGATACAAAATTAATGAAACCAGGACTGAGGTCCTGACCTTGAATTTCACCCCCATGCCGAACTGAGACAAACTTATAATTTTCGATGGGACCTGAAAAGCATTAGATACCTAGGAGTCTATATTGCCCCTTCTTATGACGACTTGTTCTCGTTGAATTATTCTCCTTTTATGTCTAGGACTTTGGCAGATCTTGAAAAATGGGGAGTCCTCCCACGTCTCTCCGCCAACGAATAGAAGCTGTCAGGATGGTGATTTTGCCCCGTTTCCTTTATCTGGCTCAAACCCTTCCAACGCAGATCCCAGACGTATTTTTTAGAACCCTGCAGAGGAAAATCTCTTCCTTTATTTGGGCGAATCAGAAGCCTAGAATTAACCTCGCAGTGCTACAGCTTCCTAGACACCAAGGGGGTCTATCCCTACCAAATTTTAGATTATATCATCAAGCATCCCAAATAAGAATACCTCTATATTGGCTTGATAAGAGCTATATATCCAGATGGAAATCGGTGGAGGGGCAGGGGAAGGAGTTTAAAGATATTTACCATATGCTGCTTTCTGTTCCCCAGGCATTTAAAACCGAGAGCATAGCTAACCCGTATACCCGATCCACACTTAAAAGCTGGCAAAGGGTTATGACAATACGGGAATTTAAACCTTGGAGACCTGCCATATTTTCGCTGCCCTACCTAGACGCTTCCCCCCGGGCAAAATGGATAAAGGATATGGCAAGTGGCTAAGGAAAGGGTTGCATCTAGTTTACCATTTATGCCCAAAGGCACAATTCTGTCATTAACAGAGTTAACCCAGAAGTATGGTATTTCATACTTAGACAGATTCAGATACTTCCAGACTAGAAACTACCTTAACACACTGGGAGATACAATGGGGAGGATCCTCCTCCTAGTCTCTTGTAATCTTAATAGCAGCCATAGAAGGAAGGCCATTCCACCCATTTGATCTCCACTCTATATAAAAGCTTTCATATGCTAAGAATGGGCCCTAGAGAGGACTAGATTGGCCTGGGAAAAGGACTTAGAGATAGAGATAACTTTACCCGGTTGGGAAGATCACTTGAAGAAGATGTATAAAGGTACCAGCTCAGGTAATTGGAAAGAATTTGCTTGGAAACTTACTGTAAGGTATTTTAAGACCCCGGCGGTGATTCAGAAATATATGACCCTCTCCAAGCCAGATTGTTGGAGGCAGTGTGGATTTTCCCCGGCCACTCTGGGTCATATTCTCTGGTCATGCAAGGCCCTCCAACAGTTCCTCTCTGATATTGGGGAGGCTCTCCAACAGTTAATATCCCCAAACTTGGTCCTGGATTCCAGGCTTTTCTTATTTGGTGATAGCCCCTTGGAACTGACGGACATCTTATCCAGGAAATTTCTCAATTTGGCCCTTATTGCTGCCAAAAAGGCTATCACAAAGAGATGGCACTCCCACTCACCACCTACTCTAGACCTATGGCAACAAGTAATGATAGATATTTATAAGATGGAGAGACTCACTGCCACAATTAATAAATCTCAAAATGTTTTTGAAAATAAGTGGAGAAAATGGGTTTTATACATCTCTCCCATCCGGCCAGATTTTGTGCCTTAAACTGATCCAAACCTTTCAGGGTGAATTAGTTTCAAATCAAATGAGATATAATTATGTTTGATTCTTATTATTGTTGGCAACAGATGAAATCTAAAAGACTGCTAGACTAATAGTGCATGGTAATGTCTTTTTTTTTTTCTGTCCGTCCTTTTTATTTATGTAGTTGAACTACTTTATGTATTATTTATGTTTCCTTCTTATGTCTATTAAGCATTGTAAAGTGTTGTCTATATACCACGATAAAATAAAGATCGAAAGTTAAAAAAAAAAAAGAGGACGTCAACGTGAAATGATCTTCCGTCGATGGAACCAACATATGGTTCATCATGAACTGCCAAAAAGAGTGCCAGAACGCGCCGTCGATGAGAGGGTGAAAACCCCCGTCGATGAGGAGGTAGTCCTGGAGGGCATCTTCGACGGTGGAGCACCTGTGACGGTGGCCATCGACGAGCGTTTGCCCAAAGAAGATAAGGAGGGCTTCTCCTTATCTCATTTGTGCTTCTTATGTGAAGCAGTGGAAGGGGGGTCCTTGGGACGAGCCCCCTGGTTCTCTAACAGAGACAATTTCTGCTCCATAAGGTAGGATTCCTGCAGACATCATCAACAGGTTGCCTGGTTGAATTCCTGGCAATGAATACAGGAGATGGTGTGTGTGTGGGTCCCAGACACCGAACACAAATGGTGTGGTTGTCGAAACGGTAGCTCTTTCTACTGCAACGACATGATCGAAATAGTGCTGACCTGCTTGTAGATTCTTTGGACATTCGTCGATATAGTAAGTGAAATGGAAATTTTGCTTCTAGCTCAAGTTCTTGTCGATGACTGCTGCTCTCTGCACTAGCTGTTGCATGCAAGCTGAAGATGGCGGGAAAATGAACAGAGAATACCAGGGACCGCCCACTCTTATATAGGAAACAGGAAGATGATGTCATGTGTGGGCGGCCCCTGGAAAAAGACTGCTAGAAGAGAGCTGCTGTGCACCACAGTGCTCTGGTGACAACCCAAGTGTATTACACCTGCTGCAAGAGATTATCCCTGTGAAAGATCTAGAGTTACAGGTGTGTACCCTGTTTTTTTCCTTCTAATGGATTAGAACAACTAGTAAAATTTGTGCATCATCTCTGCGTGAGGAATGGTGCCCTGGAAAGTAGAATCTTTTTCAAAATTACTTTTCACTACTGTGATGGTATCAAAATTACTTTTCACTACTGTGATGGTCTTAAACATCCCAGCAGTCCACTGTTAGATCTCTAAGCTAAAGAGGCCGGGAGTCTCAAGATTTCACTTGAAATATATTCCATTTGTAATTAAAAAGAGAAAAATAATGAAAGAACAAACTACAGCAATCACAGAAGCTCATACTGTTAATAGCAATGACTGATACTGAAGACCCTAATTACCTTATCATGGTTTTATGTGATAAGGGTGAGTAGTTTTAGTCACGGACCAATAACAGTGAATAAAACACCACCCAAGTCACTACAGTGACCAACAACAAACGACCGCTGCAAACAGCGACGGTAGAATACTTTCTGATATAAAACAAACAAAATATATATATATATTTTATCAGGACTAGCCCCACACCCCAACAAATATTCTCAACTCGGGGGCAGACTAGAAAAACAAACAAACTCCAGGACAAACAAAAATTGTATCCCACCCCAGGTCCTTCGACTCCACTGGCAGTGACTCTAGCCACTACACCAAATGGCCAGCTTGGCATGGCTTGGCCACACTGCTCCTCATGTTTTTCTCTAGTGAGTGCAGCTCACTGCTACACTCGCTCTAACCCACTCCTTGGCATTCTTCACCACCCGCTCTTCTTACGGGCGGTATTATTGAGCCACTCATTAATACTCGCCCATATAGGGGGTTACCCCTTATCATAAAGAGGGGAGAAAGGAAAGGAAAGAAAAAATTACTCACCATAGTAATGTTGTTGCTTCTCAGGGATTCTTCACTATAATTTACACAAGCATCGTCTTCTGGATAAAGAGTGAAGCCCCAGAGACAGTACCTTATGCAAATAATGGAATTCAGAAGAAAGTACAGTTACGTAAGGACTTACTGTAACAGTACAGCTTCAAGAGAGGCTCTTGCAGTAGGTATTCACATATAGGACTGACCTGCCAGGCGTCAGGACACCACAGAAACATTTCTAGCTAGCAGTCTCTGGTGGGGGACCGCACCCATATCAGGTGACCGGCATCATGCAACGTCAGTATAAAGGGGCGGTCCCCCATGCCTGCCTTCCAGTTCTTTCCCACCGTCGGCTTGTGAAAGTTCCTCGATCAATTTGCTGTGTATGTCGTCCCCAACACCCTCCGAATCGCATAAACATAAGTGCGACTCGTGTGGCTCTCAACTGCCACACAAGGACGACCATTCCTTGTGCCTCTTCAAAGTCCTTTTAAGTGGCCCAAATTGAAAACCGTTTCCACTTCATGGCGTACATGGACCTGGTGGAAGGCTTTCTGGCCTCTACCAAGATGTCCACTACTAGCGGAGAAACTCCGAAGCGGGCTTTTGCTACGTCTGCAGGAGCCACGCATGCAAATGAAGGGATTTGAGACCTGGGTGAACAAGGGTCCCCGATCCTGGGTCAATAACTGTTGTGACAGAGGAAGAGGAAGTGGAGGTTCCTCTGAAAACTGTTGCAGAAGAGAGAACCAAACCTGCCTGGGCCAGAAGGGAGCGATGAGGATCATTCAGGCCCCCTCCGATCCGAGTTTGTTCAGGACCCTTGGAATTAAGGGAATAGGAGGGAAAGCATAAACGAATCTGTCTCTCCAAGTGAGAGACAGAGCTTCCTGCAAAAAAAAGTCTCTCCCTGGAGCGAGTGAGCAGAAGGCGGGAAGTTCTGCATTTTGGGGAGATGCGAAGAGGTCAATGTGAGGCATTCCCCATCGCAGAAAGATGTCGTCTATGACTTCTTGATCCAGTTCCCATTCGTGGGCCCTGGCTGACTACCGACTGAGTTGGTCTGCCAGCGTGTTTTCCACTCCCGGAGCGTGAATTGCAATCAAGTGAAGGTGATGCTGGGTTGCCCAAATCCAGACTCTCATCGCTTCCCGGCACAGAGGGTAGGAACGCATTCCTCCCTGCTTGTTGAGATACCAGACTACGCACATGTTGTCTGTTTGTATGAGGAGATGACTGGGAAGGATAAAGGAGTACAGAGCCTGACAGGCATAAAGGACTGCTCTCAGCTCGAGCACATTTATGTGTAGATTTTGTTCGAACCTGGACCAGCTGCCCTGAGTCCTGTGAGACCTGAGATGGGCTCCCCAGCCTTAGCCTGACACATCCATCGTCAACGTTTGGGAGGGGGGTTTGATGTTGAAGTGAACTCCCAGGCGTAGGTTCTCCTGCACCATCCACCATTGTAAGTCCCTGATCATGGGATCGGAAACTAGTACCTCTTGGTCTAGATTGTCCAGTGTTTGGTCTCATTGAGACCGAAGCATCCATTGAGAGATTCTCATATGGAGCCAAGCGCATGGAACTGTTGGAATGGCAGCCGCCATGAACCCGAGTAGGTGAAGGACTGACCTGGCACTGACCTTCCTGCGACCGGACAGAAGACGGTCCTGAGTCTGGAGGATGTCCACCCTGTCTGGAGGCAAAAAGGCTTTGCTGATGGCCGTGTCCAGAATCGCCCCAATAAAGTGGAGGCGTTTGCAAGGGACCAAATGGGACTTCGACTGGTTGACGGTGATACCCAGGCTGGTGAAAACCTGCAGGGTAAGGGAAAGAGAGTGCAGGAGTTCCTCCCTGGATGGGGCCGCCAGGAGCCAATCGTCCAGGTACGGGAATACCTGTACTCCCTGGGTACACAGGTGGGCTGCTACCACAGACAGGCATTTGGTAAAAACTCGGGGAGCCAAGGAAAGACCAAATGGGAGGACCTTGAACTGGTAGTGGTCTCCCTGAAAGCAAAAACGGAGGAATTTGTGGTGGGAAGGGCATATGGGGATATGCAGGTAGGTATCCTGCATGTCCAAAGCGCACAGCCACTGTCCCTGCCGAAGGAGTGGTAGAAAGCTCTGTAAAGAGAGCATTCTGAAGCGTTTGTACTCCATGAACATGATCAGGGACCTGAGGTCTAGAATAGGCCTCACATCTCCCGCCTTCTTTGGAACCAGGAAGATGCGCGAGTAGTAACCTGCCCTCGAAGATGGTCGGGGACTGGTTCTATCACTGCCTTCGACAGAAGGGAGGTGATTTCATCTAGTACCAGAGGAAGATGTTGCAGGGAGTAAGACGACCGGGGGTGGGGGGTGGTTTCTGAAGCAACTCGATTGAGTGTCCTGCTGATATCAACTGGAGCACCCAAGCATCTGACGTTATCCTCTCCCAGCCCGACAGATGGAGGGAGAATATCCCCCCTATCGGTTCATCTGGAGCCTCCAGAGGCAGTGGGAGAGGTGGGGAGTCAGGAGGTGTGGGGCAGTGCAGCAGCTGAGGCTCCTGAGGCTTTTTTGCTGGAGGAGCCTGACGCTTGTTGGGCCGCTTGCCCTGTGGTTTTGGTTTTGAACGGTTTCGTCTACGAAAGGGACGCTGCTACCCTTGAGAGGGCCTGTACATAGACTCTACAGACTTGAGTGCAGTGCCCTTCTCTTGCAGGTCAGTAATGATGACCTTGACATCACTCCCGAACAGCACCGAACCCCTGAAGGGAGCATCCTGGATAGTGGATTGCACTTCAGGGACCAATCCTGACACACGGAACCAGGCATGACGCCATAAGCCTACGTCAAAAGCTGAGCTCCTTCCGGCTGAGTCCACTGTGTCGTAAGTGGCACAAAGCATGTGCCTACTGGCTGAATGAGCAGAACGGACAAAATCTGCCACTTCTTGCTTAGTCTGAGACTCAGGAAGGGAGTCTAATTTTGATTCCACCTGACTATGGATGGTCTTCTGAAAGTTACCCATATGTGCCACATAGTTCAGGGCCCTACTACCCAGGGTAGAAGAGGAATAAATCTTCTTCCTGTACTGGTCCAGAAGCCGTGACTCCTTGTCAGGTGGGGATGAGTTGAGGTGTTTTGGATTAGCAGAACGGCCGTGAGTGGCGCTAATAACGACCGAATCCACCTTGGGGTGTAGGTTCGAAAAATCTATACCCTCAGGAGCCTGATATAGGCGGTCTGCCTTTCTCGGAAGGGGGGCTAATGCGGAAAGTTGTTTCCAAATAGTGGAAACAAGGTCCGCGTGAGGCTCTGTCCAGGGCGGAATCAGTGTAGGAGCAGTCTCAGGCAGATCCAAGTGAGCAGCAAGCTTTTTACACTGTGGGTCTGGCTCCAGTGATTGCCACTGATGGACTTCCTGGATTTTCCTCAGTAACTCCAGAAATGAGGGATCCTCCGGAGGAGACTTCGGAGGAGTCCTTGGCCTGGGGCGGTCTGGAGTACGTGGCTCGTCATCAGGATCAGAGTATTCCTCTGAGTTCGAGTCAGATGTATCTGACGAAGAAGTGGACGACTCCTCCCTACGCAGGGGAGGAATGGCCCCTTTGGGGAGTTCCCTTGGGTGTGTGTCTTCCCCACCCCAGGCGCCAGAGGGCTCTCCTCTGGTGTTGGGTAAGGGGGAGGGAGTCTCCCGTCTCCAACGTAGAGGATCCTGTAAATGGCCCAGCATTGGTAGATGACTCTCTACCTCTCTGGTGAGTTGAGCCTTGGCCTTAGCCCACCAGGAGGCCAAAGTCTCCTTCAAGTCCACCGGTGGCTGATGCGTGGGTGGTGGAGGAGGGGGATACGGATACTGAGGATATCCGTAAAAGGAGCATTCATAACCCGACGGCGGGAAAGCTGGTGTTGGGTATTGAGGCATTGGGTACTGTAGCGCCAGATATTGTGGCGCCTGGTACTGAGGTGCTGGATACTGTGGAGCTGGGTATGGCGGCACTGGGTATTGAGGTGTCGGATACCTGGGAGCCAGGGGCTCTGGTGGAACAGAAGGACCTGGTAGAGGCCCAACTGGCGGGCCAGGTAAAGGAAAGGCTGGCCCGCCAGGCAGGAGCGGGACACCTCCAGTGAGGGACATCGACCAGTGGATAAGCCGGCATTGGGTCTGGCGTCAGGTTGTCTGGTCCCGAGGGATGGTGCCCTGATGGCAGCGTGTCAAGTTCCTCTGTGACGACCGGGGATGGAAGATTAGAGTCCCCAGGGGTCAGCAGAGGGGACGCAGGGTCCTCAGAGGGCAACATGCTGCGGAGAACTGGGAGCATCAGATCGATCTTGAGGGTCTGGCGCAGCCTCCTTGGCCGGGTGGGCATCAGTAGGGCTGATGTCCGGCTTATTGGCTGAATCCGGGCAGGTGTCGGAGGAGCCAACATCTGACTTATCGGATCCCTTGCCAGAGGAAGGTCGCACTGGAAATGCGGCCTTCTCTGGCGAAATTTTGGCTGTGCGCCCTCCCGAAGGAGCAAGCGGCTTCGCAGCCTTGTCCGGGCGGATGTCGGTGGCACCGGGCGCTCGACTTACGACCCATCAAACCGAGGACCAAGGTGGTGGAAGCGGCCCTTCCAGGAGTGGAGGCCTCTTTTTCCCTGGAGGCTCCCGAACAGCCTGAGCGTGAGCCAGACAGGAGGGACGACACCTTCTTGGACACCACCAAGACGGTCGTCGTGGAGCGATCCCCCGGAGGGGACTTTACCTTCAATGCTGTGACTCCGGCCAGAGCTACGGTGGCCGTGGAAGCAGATTCCCGCTCCCGATGCTTCTCCTCATCCCGTTTCTTCTTGTGACCTTCGGGGGAAGTGGACGCCTGCCTTAACTTCTTTAGCACCTTCTCCATGGATGTCATTTTTTTTCTTGAGGGTATAGGCTTCCAGGGACTGCTGCCTGCTTTTCTGGGTAGTGGAGTTAAATTGTTGGCAGTGTTGGCACTTCTCCACAGGGTAATCTGGGCCCAGACAGAAGAGGCACAAGGAATGGCCGTCCTTGGGTGGCAGTTAAGAGCCACACGAGTCACACTTATGTTTATGCGATTCGGGGGGCATTGGGGACAACATACACAGCAAATCAATCGATATAACTGAGAAAAGAAAAACGAGGTCAAAAAGTTCGAAAACTAGACCGATGAACGAATGACGAGCGTTAAACTCTACCGTGAGGAACTTTCACAAGCCAACGGCGAGAAAGAAAGGAAAATTACGTACCTACCGTAATTCTTGATCTTCTTGGACGAGTCTCCACCACTCATTCACACTAGCGGGATTAGCGCCGGAGGCACTAAGACCCATTGGGAACAAACTTTTTGCTGGAGGGTTTACGAGAGACGGGCGGGCCGCGAGACACGGCGCCGCGAGCAGCGGCTCGAGCGGTAATGACCATCTCGGCGACGACCCTCCAACCGCCTCAGTACCTTTTTTACCAAGGAGGTGCAGCGCAACTAACGTAAAGAGTAAACCCAACATTAAAAAACGGACATAAGATAGTCCGTATGACCCGTGTAAGAAGGGTCAGCAAAGAAGTCCTCACGGCCTAAAGATTTGAGGGAGTGAAGACCAATCCAGCGGTGAGCTCGGGGGATGGAGGGGGGCTGAGAATGGTGGTGGTGACTCGTCCAAGAAGATCAAGAATTGTAGGTAACGTAATTTTCCTATCTTCCTGGACATAAGTCTCCACCACTCATTCACACTAGTGGAGAGTACCAAGCTGATAATCCCCAAAAGGGCGCAGGAGACAGAGCTCACGCTGTCAAGATAGAAGCCCATTAAGGATAGTTCTGCCAATGCGGAATGTCGCCTGGCATGAACATCCAGTGCATAGTGCTTAACGGTGATGCACTGAGCTCCAGGTGGCGGCGTTGCATATATTCTGCAATTGGAACATTGCAATTTCCGCTAGGGATGTCATGATCGCTCTAGTAGAGTGAGCTACACTCTACCTTCTAATTTAACTTGAGCCATGGAATAGCAATGACGAAGGCATGCCACTAACCATGATGAGATGCATCTAATAGCGACAGGTTGACCCAGCCGGGTGTCGCTGAAAGAAACGAACAGTTGCTGAGTCTTGCGAACATCCTTGGTTCTATCTAAATAGAACCGCAAGGCTCTCTTAACATCCAAGGAATGAAGAGCTCGTTCCCCTTCATTTTGGAAATTAGCGAAGTAAGTGGGAAGTACCAGAGGTTGGTTTAGATGGAATTCTGACACAACCTTGGGAAGAAATTTAGGATGAGTACGGAGAACTACCTTGTCTTTATGGAATACAGTATACGGAGGGTCCGTAACCAGGGTATGTATCTCAGAAACCCTGCAGGCTGAGGTAATGGCCACCAGGAAGGCAGTCTTCCAGGTAAGAAATTTTAGCTCACAGGTAGCTAAGGGTTCGAAAGGCTTCTGAGTGAGCATGTCTAGCACCAGGTTAATGTCCCAGGCTGCAACTGGACGCTTAACAGGGGGTCTGGTATGGAGAATCCCCTTAAGAAATCTCTTCACCATAGGTAACTGAGCCAGAGTTAAGGAAGAAACCGCTCATGGAACGCTGAGATGGCACTAAGGTGAACTTTAACTGTGGAGTACTGAAGACCTAAGTTTGATAGGTCCAAAAGATACTCCAGAACCTTGCCAGGAGGACAGGAAAAGGGATTCCAAGAGATTTGCACACAGAGAGAAAAACGTTTCCATTTGAAGCGACGTTTTGGGTGGCTGGCTTCCAGCAGCCAGAAGGATGTCTGAGACTCTACGAGAACGTTGAACCGATTCACTTCTATCTCTTCAGGAGCCAAGCATGAAGGTGAAGTGATTTCAGGTTGGGATGGACCAACGAACCCTGAGTCAAAAGACTGATTTGCAAAGGAAGTGGTCTCGAGAGGCTGCCAACATACTGTTGAGTAGAGGAAACCATAGTTGCCGAGGCCAGGAAGGAGCAATGAGAATCATCTTGGTCCCCTGAGACTCGAACTTGAGGAGTACTCTGGATTAGAGGAAGCGGTGGAAAGGCGTAAAGAAAGCGCTTTGTCCACTGCAGCCTGAACGATCCTGACAGAAAATGCCAGGCCCTGGATTTCTGGAGCAGAAGAGAGGCAGTTTTATGCTGAGTGGGGATGCAAAAGGTCCAGGTCTGGAGTCCCCACTCTTTGAACAGGGACCGAGCTACGGCTGGATCGAGAGACCACTGTGAGGGCGCCTCCGTGCTCGCTGAGGTGATCTGCTAGGGTCGCTTTGTATACCTGGCAGATAAACCGCTGAATCAGAGACTTGTGCTCCAAGCACCACTCCCACACCCTCATTGCTTCCCTGCAAAGGGGATAAGAATGAGCACCGCCTTGTTTGTTGATGTAATGCATCACCGCTTTGTTGTCCGCTTGAAGGAGAATGTTCTTGTGACAAAGGACATCCTTCAGAGCTCGGATTGCATAGAGGACCGCTCTCATCTCCAGGACATTTATGTGGAGATGAGTTTCGAACTGAGTCCATACACCTTGAGTGTGGAGGGAGAGACAGTGAGCTCCCTATCCCATTAGCGATAGTCCTGTGGTGATGGAGATCTGATGATCCGGGGAGCAAGGGAATCCTTCCAGGAGGTTGCTCTCTGAGACCACCAGGTGAGAGACCTTCAAGGGGCTCCGTCACCTTGATGGGATAAGACTGGGGTGAGAGGTCGGGGACCACTGAGTGGAGAGCATCCATTGGGTGGTTCTCATGTGCAGTCGGGCCAGAGGGACAGTGAAGACCGAGGACGCCATGAGACCCAACATGCGCTGCATCGAGAGAGCTGTAACCGATTGGTTCTCCCTGATGTAACGGGCCATTCGAAGGATGTCGAGTCTTCTGTCGTCTGGAAGGAAAGCCTTCGCTGAAGAGGTGTCTAGAAGCGTCCCTATGAAAAGGAGCCTCTGGGAGGGTTGCAGTTGAGATTTTTTCAAATTCAGCAGAACTCCCATGGACGTGAGAAGACGAGAAGTCGTTTGCACGGCTTCCAAAGTCCCTTGGCCGGAAGGGCTTGCTAGAAGCCAATTGTCCAGGTAGGGAAACACTCGGAGTCCGACTTTCCTGAGATGCCCGAGAACTGCACAACACTTTGTAAAAACTCGCGGCGCCGAGGATAGCCCAAAGGGCAGGACTCTGAACTGATAATGCTGACCCAAAGCTACAAAACCTGAGGAACTTATGTGGGTCGGTGGACGGGATATGCTGGTAGCATCCTGCATATCCAGAGAGGCCAGCCAGTCGTGACTGATGCAGCAAGGGTAACAGGGTACCTAGGAAATCATCTTGAATTTCTCCTGGGGAGGAATTTGTTTAACTTCTGAGGTCTAGAATGGGCGATCCCCAGATTTCTTTGGAACCAGAAAGTAATGGGAGTAGAACCCTGTGTTTTCGGTAGATGGGGGCACCAGTTCTATTGCCCTGTTGTTCAGAAGGCCCTGGATCTCCGCGGTGAGGAGGTCTGACTGAGAGGCCGACAACCTGGGTTGTCGCCTGGGAGGACAATTGGGGGTTTCAAGAAATTGAGAGAATAACCTATGATTATCCGAAGGACCCATTTGTCCGGGGTTATGGACTTCACTGGTTGTAGAAGTACATCAGACGACCTCCCACTGGAGGAAAGTTCCACCTCGGCAGAGTGGATGGAACTTGGGCCAATGACTCATAAGGTAGCACTGGGAGCTTTAGGCCCCGCGCTTCTGCGTCTTCTTTTGAGGTTGGGCAGGTTGGCTTTTATGGAAGCTTCCCCTGCCTCTGCCTCGAAAGGACTGACGACTATGGAAACTGACGTCTGTTCACATGCCCCAGAGGGTAGGCGGAGGTCTGGCCAATTTAATGCGCGATCTAGTCTTCTGAGTGGCCTCTAAGGCTTGCTCCACCTGAGGGCCAAAAGAAAGGAGCCATCAAAAGGCAGCGCCATCACCTGCTGCTGAGCATCATTCGTGAAGCCAGAAGTACGCAGCCAGGAATGGCGCCAGTTACAAATCGCGGCTGCTGAGGCGAGAGCAGTGTCGAAGCGTCCATGGCGGCTTTGACCTGTTGGTTATTGGACTCAATACCTCTAATAACGGTCAGAAGAAGCTCTGACTTGAGTCCGAATCTGGAAGAGCTTCAACCATTCTTTTCATAGAGTGCCACAGGATATACTCATACTGAGAAAAATAGCCTTGATAACTGGAACACGCATACTTAGAGTGGAGGCAGCAAAGACTCTCTTACCTAATGTATCAATCTTTACGACTCTTTGTTAATAGGTCGAGCTGTAGTAGTTTGAGGAAGAACGACCTTGTCATTGTCTGCCAGGACTACAATAGGATCCTAAAGGCTTGGGATGCCAAATGGACGATCCTTGGGAGCTGAATACTTTATCAATGGATTTAGCCACTGAGGGAATAAGAGCAGGATTATTCCATAACATTTGAGACAGCGCCTCAAGGAAGGCTGGATCGGAGGAGTCAAACCGTGAGATCTCCTCAAGCATGAAGATACTGGAGTCTTAATATCTCTCTCCAGGATCGATGTCTGTAGTCTGGAGAGAAAGAGTGGATCCCAGGTTCTTCAACAGAGACTTAAAGGACAGGTCTCGACCACAGGCTCTGTAGCAAAGAAAGATCCTGTTTCTCCACTTCATCACCCAACCGAGGTCTGGGTCAGGCTCAACATCATCTCCTGATGGTCCAGAAAGGACTGTTTGGACAGGAAAGGAGTGAAAATTAGAGAGAGGAAATAGCAGAAACACAAGGAGAATCCCTGGTACGCCGCCGAGAAGGCAAAACGGGCCGAAGACGGCATCGAGGAGGCGCAAGAACAAGCGCCCGGCGAGGCACGCGCCCCGCAGCGCCTGCGGCGCCGCTGACGACGACGCCGCGACGGGTCGCGACTATTTACGCTGAACGGGCGCCAAGGACAACGCTGCAAACTGCACCGCCTAACTGACGCAGCCACCGGGCGGCGCCATGAGACTCACGCGCGCCACCAACAATGCCGCAAGCTCCAGCGGTTCAAACGGCGCCTGACAAGGCCACAGACCCTGCAGAAGGCGCGGAAAAGCCCAGGAACCTGGAAAGCAAGAGAAGGAAAACCAGGAGATAAGGGCATCGGTGTGGCCTCGCGCCGCGAGCCATGTGAGGGGAAACACCTAAGCACGGAGTCGCTAGCACCGAAGAAGCGCCGACTAGGAAGGTCCAACCGCCTACCTGATCGCCGGAGGAGCCCGAGGGCTCCGGAGGTAACCGAGCCAGGCAGAAGAACCAACCTCCGGGCTCTTCGCTCCCATAAGCGGCACTGATGAAACTGCTCATCTGGAGCCCTACCTATAGGCGGGGGGCTCCGATGTCGAGACGATGATTGCTCGGAGTTGGCGACTCCGAAGAGGAGACCAGCAACTACTTAGCGATAACCGACCGTCGGCAGCAGACATACCAGAAGGCGACCTCGAGTGATGCCTCTCTCTTTTGACCTGTGGGCGAAGAAGAGCTCGAGGCGAGCAGGCGCGAGAATGCGACCGTTTATTTTTATGCTGGCGGGGGGACCGCCCATCCCCCCGGGCATCGGACTGACCGTAGTCGGAACCCCGCTGAGGAGAAGGAGGCTGACCGGACCCAGCCCGGCTGACTGAACAGCTTTCATACGAAGTCTCCCTACCGTCACCTGACCTGCTCATGGTCGACTCCGTCCAGTAGGCAGAGACTTCTTCAAGTAAGTTAAATTTAAAATATTAGAAAAATTTTACGAAAAATAGAATAAAACTAAGCGATACTACTATCGTGATAATGTTACAAAAAAACAAACTGAAAACTATGCGCTAGTTTGAAGTTTGACTCCCGACTGGCGAGCGACGTCGTCACTGAAGCGCACTCGACGGCGGGAAAAAAGGAACTGAGGCGGTTGGAGGGTCGTCGCCGAGATGGTCATTACCGCCGAAAGCCGCTGCTCGCGGGCGCCAGTAGCCCCGCGGGGCGCCTGCCTCAAGGCCACCCTCCAGCAAAAAGTTTGCTCCCGATGGGTCTTAGTGCCTCCGGCGCTAATCCCACTAGTGTGAATGAGTGGTGGAGACTTATGTCCAGGAAGATCTGGAAGCTGGGCGTGGGGGACCACCCCTTTATACTGATGTCACATGACACCGGTCACCTAACGTGGGGGTGGTCCCCTGCCAGAGACTGCTAGGTAGAAATTTTTCCATGGGGTCCTGACGCCTGGCTGGTCAGTCCTATATGTGAATACCTACTGCGAGAGCCCTCTCGAAGCAAGATCTGAGGTTCAAACTTTTGCACTGTGGTCATGCCCCACTCTAGCCCCTAATGTAAGATTTGTTTCCATAGCCAGAGGGAGCTGTGACTACTAAAACTAGGTAAACTGTTACCCAAAAATTTTTTGTGTGTGTTAATATGGATTTTTACCTTCCTATGTCCGGGGAGAGGCTGCATCAGCCTGGTTGACAGCATCCCCAGGCTGGCTCTTCACCTCCCTCAGTAAATGCCTGGTTGGAAGTCTCCCCACGAGTTCCCCTCTCATGGCAGGGCCAAGGAGGGAGGCCCCCCCCACCCCAGAAAATCAAGTCAAGGCAGACCAGGTCACTCACAGAGCAGCAGTGTGGGTGCGGAAGTGGTTGGGACAGGCTTCATGTAGCCCCCAGATATCTGTTTTCCAATTTTCTGTCCAACTCATCCTGCGGAGCAAAAGGCTCGCACATGGATGCAAACCCATCCTATGTTCCCTGTAGTGCCCTCCCTTACTTTGACTCCCTGACCTGCTCTACCCGCAGGTCTCCACCTGGGGGCAGCCGAGGCTGGGACCACAAACCACCCCACCCCAGGAGAGGAGAAGAATCCCTTGGATGCTCAATCTTCTCCCTCCACAACTGACCCCTGATGACCACAGTCCGTTACTAAACCCAGGTGCTTAGCAGTGCCTCAGCCCTCTGTGCCACTAGATCGGCATTACCAAACATTTCTAAAATTCAGCTAGTGCAGTAGGACGGGAGGGTGAGCTGATGTCATTGTCACCTAGGGACTAATGACCTGGTTAGGGATGAGGTTAGGATAGTTCAGGAGAAGTTTAGGAAGTTGGGAAGGAGTCTTAGGCAGGTAGCATGCTCAGTGACCTTTTCTAAGGTATTACCTGTCTATGACAAGGGGAAGGCTAGGGTACTCTGTACCAGGAACTTCAACCAATGGTCGAAGGAGTGGTGCAAAGAGGAGGGGTTGGCTGCATTGGGGACTCGGGTCCCACCTGGGATGATAAAGGCCTATACAGGGGAGATGGCCTGCATCCATCTGGCAAGTGAACCATAGTTCTCAGTGAGAGATTTAAATGTTACATCAGTGAGCATTTAAACTAGCTGAGGGGGTGGCGGAAGGAAGCAGGAAGACATAAATTGCACCCCTCAGCAAGCTGTAATAGGCAGTAGGGAGAACCCTAAGGGAGGGAATTTACCTGTTAAAAGGAAAAACAAAATGGTAGAAATGAAGAGGATTGCGAATTAGAGCAGTGGGGATAAGGAGAGAAGACAAAAGGGAAAAAGGGGGTTGACAAGCAGGATGGTAGCAGAGTTTGGAAGTTTGGAAGGCCATGTGTGCTAACGCTCAAAGTCTGGGAAATAAAATCCCGGACCTAGTAGCAGTTATGGCAGAGGTTGATCAGGACATTGTCATTACAGAGTCATGGTGCAATAAGAGCCATTACTGGGATTTAGCCATACCAGGATATACTCTGTTCAGGAAGGAAAGGGTGGGTAAGAAAGCGGGAGGGTGGCTCTTTACATGAGGATAGCATAAAGCAACAGAGATACAGAGACCACCGAGGGGCGGTGCAGGTACTGTGGGTCACCCTAGAGACAGGGAATGCAGCCATTATTCGCATTGGTGTGAGATACAGACCTAGGGTTACAAGACGTCCGGTTTTACCCGGTCATGTCCTCTTTTAAGGTGTGAATTTTTCGTCTGGGTGGATTTTTCATTACCTGCTGTTCTGTCTGGGTTTTCAGCTTGGCATCTGATTCATACTGAACTAGCTGTTTGTTGCCAAGCAACCGTCCCAAACTGTAAGTGGTCCCCCGCCGTGCACTTCCAGTTTGGAACTTCAGCCGGTGGTTGCTTGGCAACAGACTACAACAGCTAGTTCAGTATCAGTGCCAAGTCCAAAAGCAGCTGCAGAAAAACCGAAGAATGCTCATCCTGATTCCTGTCATGCACCGTCCAGCCTGCTATGACTGCGCATGACCATAACTGTAACATCACCCTTCACCCGTGCACCATGCAGGATTTAGTTAGGATGCATGCAAGAAACTCGGACACGTGGTGGAACTCCTGATTGTTTCCTGCAGCCAGCAGTCCAGTGAGCAGTCACCGGCGATGGTAACACGTCGATCCTGACTCGAATTAAAGTTTGTTTTAATTCAGAGTAAACTTCTGATCTTCAAAAACTCGTTCCAGCAACACCCGATCCCCTATCCAGACTTGTCCCTGCCCCACCTGTGACTGTAGTTTGAGAGACATTACAGCACCTGAGTTAGTCGAGTTACAATCCGTAGTCGTAACCCACCCGAGGTAACGGTCCCAATGGACAGATTGAGGCATGTACGTGGTGTGTGGCCGGCTACCAGACTCGAGTTTACAGCACCAGTGGAGGCCCTGCTCGGATTGTGGAAAGTTGCAGCAGCCCAGTTGGTTGGTGAGTAGCTGATGATCGCATTTGTAGAGAGAGAGTCACTCACCAGCATATTCACTGATTGCTCTGCTCAGCTGTAATGTAACATCATTGGGTGGGTGGGTAAGGCTGTTGTCATCATGTCAGCCCAATAATTTATTTGGCAAGTAGGGATCCAGACCACATACTGCTGCTCAAATAAATGTAACCCAATCATTCATTTGGCAAGTAGGGATCCAGACCACATGGTGCTGCTCACTGCTGCTCAAATAAATGTCACATCATTTTGGGGGGCCGGGGATGATGCGTGGTTGCTGAGCTTACTAGTAGACTTTTTTTTTTTGTTAAATATTATTCAGCTGATGCGTGTCTGATTTGTCTTAATCTATCTGATTCTGGTGATCGGCCTTCTGTTCAATGGTTAAGACAATTCCTGGTCTTTGAGGAGTGGCTGACTCTGTAAATACAGTTAGTCAACAGCTGTACCTCTGTCCGAGAGTCTGACCCTGACCTGAGAGGGTGGAGCGGTGAGGGTGGGACTCACTGGTAGACAGTGTCCTCTTTTTGGTGTCTCCAAATCTGGTAACCCTATATAGACCTCCAGCACAGGGGGAAGGGAGATGGATATGGTTCTGGTGGAAGCCATCTGAAAGATGGCAAATAAGGGGGAGGTGCTGCTGGTGGGGGATTTCAATCTGCCTGATGTAGACTGGAGCATCCCAGCTGCAGCTTTGCTTAGGAGCAGGGACATCCTGGACTCCCTGCAGGGGGCATTCCTTAGGCAATTAGTAGAGGAGCCCACTCATGAGGGAGCAACATTGGACCCTGTATTCACCAAAGGGGACAGTGTTGCAGACGTCACGGTGGGTGGCCACCTGGGGAACAGTGATCACTGTATGGTATGGGTCAATATAAGAACTGTGGCAGAAGTGAACCACACAAAGGCGAGTGTCCTGGACTTCAGGAGGGATGATTTTACAATGATGGAGGAATGCCTCAGGAAATCCTGGCAGGGAGGGGGATGACTTGGATGGTATAGAGGAACAGTGGGCAAAACTAACAGAGGGAATAGTGAAGACAACAAACCTCTGTGTCAGGAAAGTAAGCAAACACAAGAGGAAAAAGAGACCACTATGGTTCTCAAAAGAGATGACTGGGAAGGTAAGGGCAAAAAAGTTAGCATCCAGGAGGGATGAGAAGACACAGGGGGAGGAGGCTAGGGAGATGTATCAGGAGAAACAGAGGGAGGCAGGGAAAGCAGTCAGGAGCGCAATGGCACAAACAGAGGAGAAAATAGCCCAGGCAGTAAAGAAAAAGGACAAGACATTTTTCAGGTATGTAAGCGAAAGGAGAAAGACAAGGGGAGGGATTGTAAGGCTAAGAAGGGAAGGGGGAGGTGGAAGGACAAGGAAAAAGCAGACATCCTGAACAAATACCTTTGTTCGGTGTTCACAGATGAAAAGGGAGGTGAGGGAACACAGATAACTGTCAGGGCCATCAAAGGAAGGGATGTGCACATTTACAGAGGGGAGAGTCCTGAAGGAACTTGTAAATCTGAAAGTGGACAAGGCAATGGGGCCAAACGGGATACATCCAAGTATATAGAGAGACTCAGGTGCTGGCTGCACCTCTGACAGTCCTATTCAACCACAAACTGGAGAGAGGGGGTGGTACTGGAGGACTAGGGCAGATGTAGTCCCACTTCACAAAAATGGTAGCAGGGAAGAGGCTGGCAATTACAGGCCAGCCATCCTGACTTCAGTGGTGGGGAAATTAATGAAACCGCTACTGAAAGAAAGGACTGAGGAATATCTTGAATCCAGTGAGGAAGATCCGAGGCAGCGTGGATTCACTAGGGGAGGTCATGTCAATCAAATTTAATTGATTTCTTTGGGTGACCAAGAAAGTAGACTAGGGCAGAGTGGTTGATGTCGTCTACCCAGATTTCAGTAAGGCCTTTGATACTGTTCCACACAGGAGACTCGTATACTGCCTAGAAGTGGGTCCAAAAGTGGTAAACTGAGTAAGAAATTGGCTGGGGGATAGGTGACAGAGAGTGGTGGTAAATGGAGTTCACTCTGAGAAAGGAAGGAAGGGTGACCAGCGGGGTACCAAAAGGATCAGTATTGAGACCAGTCCTTTTTAATACCTTTATTAGCGACACTGCAGAGGGGGGTTAGAAGGGAAGGTGTAACAGGCAGTTCCTGTTATGTATATTACCCTGTCAATACTAAAATGAGGTGCCAGTTTGCACCCCCCCAAATTTTCTCACTCTTTTCTGTCTTCTTCCTTTTCTCTTCTTTCCTCAATTTTCATGTTAGGGTGGCCAACCTGACATTCTTGTTGCCTTGCTGTCCCCTGTTTTCCTTGTAGACCCCCCACTGTGCACCTTAAGCACTAGATGCACTTTTCCTTGATCTCCAGAATTAGGAGATGGTTATTAGCTGAGAGATGCACTGCATTAAATAGTGCACTTGTGCTCATTTCCCTTTAGAGGAGCCGCTGATAAAAGAAGCTGGTGCCCCTGATATTAAAAAAAATCTGGTACCCCAGACATAATCCTAGGTGCTCGTTTTGAAAGCACCGAAGCGCCAGAGCCGCTGTTAACATGCAGCTCACATGAGGCGGCTCCGGTACTATATGTGGTGACCCATCACAAAGCGTGACCCTGGAGCAGCGCTGGTTCAGAGCAGGATGCTCCGGTGTGGGCCTTGCTGCACCGAGCGGCTAAGGAAGCACACCTTGTGTGGAGTGCAAGTTGCAAGTGTTCTTCGAAGCAAAGGCATGCTCCGAAGCAAAAACGGACAGCCACACAAGGCGGCATGATTAAATGAAATAGTCGGCTATGGGGACACTACGAGAAATGGCAGAACTAAGCCCTGTAGTGTCCTACATTGCAGAAAAAGTATATCTTATGGAGATTTAGCAGCCCCAGAAGTGTTGTGACTGGGGCTGCATATATAAAATAAATATACAAAATTATAGACTAAAAAAAAAAAAATAATAAATGAATAAAAAGGGCCCAAATGAAATGCTACCTGACGGACTGACATTTCAGCCGTCTGGTACTGGCAAAGGATAATGCTATTTCGGTAGGGGCTCCGGGAGCTGCTAGCAGAGCCCCTGCTTGTATAAAATAAAGCAGTGCAGCTTTGTGGAAGCTGAGGAAGGACCCAAGAAGAGATTTATCAGTTAAGAAAATAAATTGCTAATAAAATTGCTGGAATTCCCTGTACATTGCAGATCTCATGACTTGAGAGGAGACGAGAGATTAGGAGTGTGCCCTAAATCTCCCCTTCCCAAGTCAGAGATACCTGTACAGACGTAATAGAATTGTAATAGGGCTTGTAATAAAAATATAATTACCTGTGGGCTCTGCTGTAATTAGGCTCTAGTTATAGGGCTGGCTGGCCTGAAACTACCCCTATTTACAGTATACGTTTCAGAGCCTGTGATGTCACAAGCAATGGGAAACCCCCAAATCTGTGATGTAAGCCCAGAGAGCTACAAAAAGGGCTCACCACTAGGAGACCTCGGATAGTCAGGTAAGTCTGGTGCTGACAGTGAGAGGAGAAGGATCTTCTTTGGTGTGTGCTGATTTTCACACAGATGATTGGAGTGTAAGAAATATTACACTAGGCTATCTTGGCTGGAACAAAGCCATAGGCTCTGCTAGGGAAAGCAGAGTCCTGAAGTTATTTTGTTGTGCAGGACTAACAATTTTCTTTCATGATTTCTGTATATAGTTATTGATTTCTATAAAATAAATTGATACACGCATTTGTGCGTTTTATATGCACTTTATCCCTGCTTGGTTGCGTCAGTTATTATCCTACACGTTCACATGCCTTTGCAGAAGACACTAAGACCCGCAACACAGTAAACACTCCGGGGAGATGAAGAGGGATCTAAGAAAGATTGAGGAGTGGTCAAGAGGTGGCAACCAAGTTTCAATGAGAAGAAGTGCAAAATCATGCACTTGGGGTGCAGAAACCCAGGGGCAGAGTACAAAATGGGGGGAGTGGTACTGGTGACCACCAAGCAGGAAAGAGACCTCGGGATAATCATATCTGATTACCTAAAGGTGGCCAAACAGTGTGACAAGGCAGTGGGGAGAGCCAGTGGGATGCTAGGGTGCACAGGGAGAGGTATCACCAGCAGAAAGGGGGAGGTGGTGATACCTGTGTCTAAATTTCTGGTGAGACCTCAACTAGTGTACTGTGTCCAGTTCTGGAGTCCTCATCTCTGAAAAGACAGACTGAGTAGAGGCGGTCCAGAAGAGGGCAACTAAAATGGCGCAGAATCTGTATCAAAAGCCCTATTAGGAGAGACTGAAGGACCTCAATATGTACACTCTGGAGGAAAGGAAAGAGAGGGGGGATATGATATTTCAAATACCTCACAGGTACAAATAAGATTCAAGAGGGAAGCCTTTTTCAGCGAAAAAGATGCCCAAGAACAAGGGCTCATGCTATGAAGCTGGAGGGGGGTAGACTCAGGGTAGATGTAAGGAAGCACTTTTTCACAGAATGAGTGGTGGATGCCTGGAACAGCCTCCCTGAGGAGGTGGTGGGGCAAAAACTGTAACAGGATTCATGAAGGCATGGGATAGGCATAAGGGAACCTTAGTGGTAAGAAAAGGGGGGGGGGGAGCCAGAGATCATGTAGGGTCTGCGGTGTTACAGTAGGTAGGGAAAATGGGCAGACCAGGTGGGCCAAGCGGTCCTTATCTGGTGTCAGACTTTATGTTTAAAAAATAATTTTCGAAAAACCTCAAACAATTTTAAGAAAGACATCATGTGGAAAATATTTAAAAATAGCAAAAAAATTTTAACTGACCACATTTTACAACTGTCAAGGAACTAGAACATAAGAATTTGATGGCAGAAGGAGACAGTGCAATCCATCTAGTCTGCCCGAGATGTCTACCTCCCCTCCCCATCTACTGCTCTTTTTGAGGTGACTACATTGACTGTCCCATGCCCGTTTGAATTCACAGACAGCCTTACCTCAGGGGGCAAACTGTTCCAAGGGTCCACAACCCTTTCTGTGGAAAAATTACTTCCTAACATTGGTTCTGAATTTGCCGTCAACCAGGCATAAGTTGTGCCCTCTTGTATGCGCAGTCCTATTTTCCTGAAAGAGGTTACCGGTATGTACTGTATTTATCCCTTTAATAAATTTACATGTTTCTATCATGTCTTCTCTGTTCCTTCTCTGCTCTAGGGTGAACAGAATTAACTGTCTGAGCCTATTTTCATAAGGATCGTGGTGTAGTCCCTACACCATCTTGGTGGCTCACTTCTGCATGGATTCCAAACGGTCTATGTCCTTTTTTAGGTGTGGCCTCCAGAACTGCACACAGTATTCCAAGTGAGGCCTCACCAAGGATCTATAGAGAGGGATGATTACCTCACGCTTTCTGCTAGTAATACCCCTACCTATGTATCCAAGGATGCCACTTGCCCATAGTGCTGCTTTTTCACATTGCTTTCCTACCTTTAAATCATCCAATATAACTCCTAGATCCCGTTCCATCTTTGTTTTTTCCAGTTGCTGCCCTTCCAGGACCTTACACTTTTTGGCGTTGAATCTCAACTGCCAGTTCTTGGACCATTCCTCCATCTTTCTTAGATCTGTCTCCATTCCTTGGACCCATTCCTCTGTGTCCACCTTGCTGCAGAGCTTTGTATCGTCTGTGAACAGGCAGACTTTCCCCTTCAATCCTTCAGCGATGTCACTGATGAATATGTTGAAAAGGATTGGGCCAAGCACCGATCCCTGTGGAACCCCACTGGTTACTCTCCCCTCCTGCAACAAGGTGCCATTTACCATAACTCTCTGAATCCTGTCCTGTAGCCAGCCTTTTATCCAGTTGACCACTTCTGATTTACACCTGTTTGCGCCAATTTATTTGCTAGCCTTCTGTGTGGAGCCACATTAAAGGCTTTGCTAAAATCCAGATATATTATGTCCACAGCCGCACCTTGGTCCACTGCTCTTGTAACCCAGTTGAAGAATTCTATCATATTTGTTTGGCATGAGTGTCCTGCCGTGAAGCTATGCTGCTGCGGGTCACGTTTCCCACTTTCTTTCAGGTACTTCACTACCGTTTCTTTAAGCAATGTCTCCATTACTTTACCCACCACTGAAGTCAGGCTGACTGGGTGGTAATTTCCTGCTATCACTCTTGTACAATGGCACAACTGTGGCCCTTCTCCAGTTCTGTGGCACTATGCCATCTTCCAGTGACTTGTTATATAGTTTGGCTAGTGGGGCTGCAAGTTCCTTCAGAACACTTGGGTATATTCCATCCAGCCCTATTGCCTTGTCCACCTTTAATTTAGACAGCTCCTCAAGGACCCTTTCTTTTGAAAAGGGGCTGGTGTCTACTCCCCTGTTGTGGAGAGATGCCTTGGCTAGTGTTAGACCACTACCTTTGTCTTCATGGGTGAAGATCGAGCAGAAGAATTCATTGAGTATTTCCGCCTTGTCTTTGTCATTCTCCACCAACTGTCTCGCTTTAGTTGCAAACCTGGTTAGTCCTCCCTTACTCTTTCTTTTTCCGTCCATATACAACAAAAGAATGTTTTGTCCTCCCTCTCCACTCCCTGCGCTATTCTTGCCTCCGTCTGCTTCCTTGAGTTTAATCCTGTATTCTTCTCTATTCTTCTCGGATTTGGTCTCCTTGAACTTTCTATAAGCTTTTTTTCTCATCTCTAATTATAGTCGACACCTCATTGGAAAACCAGAGTGGGTTTTCTTTAATTTTCTGGATTTGTTTATTTGTTTTGCACATTGTTCCATGACTGTAGTTATAGCGTTTTTCAGTTTTATCCAGGTGTCTTCCACATTCCGAGACATCGGTTATCAGCAGTTCTTTAATACTTTCCCTTATTCTTGGAAAATTTGCTTTTCTGAAATCGAGCACCCTGAGTTTGGTGTGACAAGGGTTCTCAGTGTTGTTAATCGACAGCCAGACTGACCTGTGGTCGCTGGTGCCCAGGTTGATTCCCCACTTGCATGTCTGACACCCTGGCACTGTTTGTGAGTACTAGGTCAGAACAGTGGATTCCCTAGTGGGTGACTAACAACTGATTAAGTCCCCCTCACCCCCCAGTAGTGCGATGAGGAATTCTCTACTCCCCTCTGACGAGACAGTGAAAGTGGACCAGTCTATATCCAGGAGATTGAAGTCCCCAACCAGTAGTAACTCACCTTTGTCGGCCACCCTCAGAGAAACTGAGGTATGTTTTCCAAGAGGTCTTTATCTGTCTCAATCTCTTGGGTAGGGGGTCTGCAGATAGGGTCCCTGTTGTCAGTTCCCAGAGTGATCCATAGGGACTCTGTATTGCTGTGCAGTCCCCTGGATTTCAGTTGCATTGATCCCATCTCTTATATACATAGCCACCCCCACCCCCACCTTTCTTTCCCTTGCGATCTCGGAACTGCAACAGTAATACTCCAGCAACCTTAATGAAAAGACTTGATTCTTGTATGAACCTTTTTCAGGTTCTGGAAGGGGAGGCAGGGTTAGGGAGTGTAAATCATAATGAAGGATCCCTCAAAATAAACAACATTATTACGGTGAGTAATTTTTCCTTCTAACCCCAGGACTCCCTCACTGATGCATTACACAAGCAAATTCCACAGCAGTTATCTTTGGAGGATGAGTCCAGAACCTACTTAGGAAAAAGGTTCTGCAAGAAAGCAGTTCCAAAGCTTTGGGTCTGTAAGTCCAGACAACAGTGTTTTGTGAAGGTGTGCACTATTTCCCAGGTAGCTGCTTTGCAAATGTCCAATAGTGGGATGCTACTTGTGGATGCCACAGAGGCGGAGGTACCTCTCGTGGAATGTGCCTTTAGGCTTCTGGTGGGAGTATTTCCCAACTTTTTCATAACAAACTGTATGCAAGAGACTATTCAGTAAGAGATAGTTATTTTGGTTGCTGATTTACCTTTGTCCACCTCACCATAGGTAAGAAAAGCGGAGTACCCTGGGACCTGACATTCTTTGCCCGGTCCAGGCAGATGCCCAGTACTCGCTACAGGTCTAAGCTGTGCAGTTTCTGCTGACCTGGGCTGGAATGCTCAGGGTACAGCACAGGAAGTCAACTGACTGGTTCAGATGGAATTCTGATACTACCTTGGGTAGGAACTTCCTACTGGTTCTAAGGACTACCTTGTCCCTGTGGAAGATTATGTAGTTTAGTTCTGTGCAAAGGGCTTGTAACTCACTTACCCTCCTAGCAGATGTCATGGCAATCAGAAGAAATGTTTTCCACGTGACGTATTTTAAATCAGCAGTAGCCATAGGCTCAAAGGGGGCCTCACTCAGCTAAGCAAGACAGATGCCCAGGTCCCATGGGGGGACTGGGTCCCTCACAGGTGGGTATAGGTGATGGAGGCCTTCAAAGAACCTTTTAAAAAAGGTTGAGAGGCCAGTGACTTGCTCTTGCCTGCTGATGTTTAGGTTGACACTACTACTAGATGTACCTTTAGTGTTGATGGCCTCAGACCTAAGGATTGCAAGTGTATTAGGTAGTCCAGCACTGTAAGCAACCCTGTTTGCACTGGGGTTATCTTTCTATGGGGCACCAGTAGAAGAAGCTCTTCCACTTAGAGGAGTATGCTTTCCTGGTTGCTGGCTTCCTGGAAATCTCAGGCACCCTTCTCACACTAGAATACTCTAGCTCTTCAGAGAACCATGCCCTCAGACATAATGTCCTAGGATCTGGAAATGTTATCCTGCCCTGAGATAGGGTCAGTAGATTGTAACTCAGTGGCATGCTGACTGGATTCTTGCTAGACAGGGCCAGGAGCACCGAGTATCAGGCCTGCCTGGCCAGTCTGGGGCTATTAGGATCATCGTTGCTGGCTCTCTCTTGAGCTTTAGGAACACACTCTGTATGAGTGAAAATGGCAGGAAGGCATACAGAAACCTCCGTCCACTTCAAGGCTAGGGTGTCCTCTAGGACTGTGCCCTTAGCTGGTGGCCTGCAGCAAAACTTTGGAAGCTGACTGTTCTCCCACGAGGCAAACATGTCTATTTCCAGAATGCACCATCTGTGAAAATAGGCATCTTTGAGATACAATGACCCTGGCTAATCCCCTGGCTGTAAGGATGGTATCACTGTGCCCAGTGTGAACATTCTGAAATGAAAATGATGTACTCATAGTAACTGTTGGTCTTCCAGAATATCTTCACCATTGATTGGGCTGGGGGCACTAGGACCCTATAGGAGCTATTTTCTTCTAGGGAGGGAGCGGACGTCAGCTACTGACACCACTCGCTTAGTCACGTGGTGACATGTGCTACCCAATAACCATCACCAGCTCCCTCACGCACCTCAGTTGTCTTCAGAAGAACTGGGCCTACTAGAAGACACAAGGGTAATGGGTCTTAAAAGGAGCCAGTGCCTCTTACCACCAACCAGAGTGTGGTTAGTGATAGGTAAAGGTAGGGCAGCAGCCCTGGGCAAATGGCCCCAAACGAATTAGCAGAAAGTGAAGTCCAATTTGGGACTTCCTATTATTTAGATGACAAAAAATGCCCAAAACGGAAAATGATATCTGGACCTCGAAAGTAATGGCTCTATGCTACCAGACAGAACTTGAGAAAAAATCCAAGCGTAAACTTACACCCTTGTTTTCCCAATGACAAATTGGAGAAAAAAGGGCCCTCAGGAGTCAAGATGCGGATATTTCCTCCGACATGTTCCGGGTGGAGTGGGTAAGCCCAACTCATACAGAGAAGCAACAAGGGATAGTAACCAAAACATTCCAACATGAGAGGAAAAACATGCCTCGCTTCTCTCTGTAACAACAGGAACGTACCCCATGTGAAGCTAGTACACTGATCCAAGCAAGTGCATTGCACCCTTCCACAAAGACAGCATTGTCTCAGTGAATTAGACAGGATGGCGCCCAGGGCACATGTTGCATATAGCAACTAATAGGGATATACCCTTCAGGGTATATACCCTGAGCAGGGAGAAAGAGGGAGAAAAATAAAGGGAAGGTGAACACCTTCCTTTTCCATGGGGAAATAACCAAAAAGGTTTCCTTTTTTGTGGTTGGCAGGGGAGTTAAGAGACTCCCACTCCCTGCTTGTTTTTGCTTTTTCGGTGAGGGTTGGCATCAGAACGCCAACCCTCTTTTTTTCTTAAGAACAAAACAACCACCATATAAGGGCCATGGCAGAGGAGATATAAGCATCAAGTGCTGCCAGCACCCACAGGGTGAACTGCCAGAGGCCATGGCTCTCAGCTGAGCAAGGGGAGGTGGGTGGGTATCTGAATCAATGGTGAAGCTATTCTGGAAGATCAACAGTTAGGGTGAGTATGTAATTTTCAGATCTCCCAAGAATCAATCTTCACTATTTATTCATGTGTATGGGTCTGAATACCAAGCTCCCCATTAAAGGTGGAGCTGGCTCACCTTGAGGGTAACAATTACCCTCAGCCCTCTGCATGGGGGAGAAAACCTGAGGGCAGGGGCTCTTCACGTATCTGGCGAGACCCGAGGACATTCAGAGTTAGACAGAAGAGGACACCACCCTGAAAACTCCCGTTTGACTCTGCGGGAAAAATGTTAGCCCCCTGAAACTGGGAGTTTAGCACCTTTAGCCAGGCCAGAGGTGCCAGTCAAGAGACAGCCAAAGCCACACCATCTGCCAAAGGACGACTTCAGTTCCCACCAGCTTGGAGGCCATCTTACTGGCATTGTATGATGCCTTTTCTGGTGCCTTGCCAACTTCAGGCCCTTGGTGGAAAGGCAGATAGCCTGCCCAACCAACTCAGCTAGGAGCCGTCCAAGCTGCACTCACAGACACTTCTTGTAAGCTGCTAAGTGGGCCTGATGTATGGATATGCACACCATGGTGCAAGCCGAGGACAATACCTTTTTGCCCAAATCATCTGTCTGTGCAGAGTCCACTTCAAGAGGCCGTTCACACACTGGGCGCTGAGGCCCTTCTGGGGTCTACAAGACCTGAAGCACCAAAGTGGGGTGAGGTACTGTACCTACAGAACCTGTGGGTGTGCAATACTTCTGGTTGATGTCCCTTGGGGCAGGAGGGAGATTGAAAGGATAACTCCAAACTGTCCTGGAGCTTTCTTTGAAGGCTCTAGGCCAAGAAGGGATGACACAGTGGTCGTCGCTGAAAGCACCTAGGAGTCCCAGCTGTGTGGACAGGTTATTGTGTGTGGCTATACTGCACGTGTCCAACGCCTGCAGCATGTCCATCAGGAATCTCTGGTAGCATGTGTACTCAGAGGCCGAAGACAGTTGTAGGGAGAATTCTGTACCCTCAGAGAAGGATGTGTTCAGGGAGGAGGAGGTGCTGGACCTGGAAGTGGGTAATGGCTGGGGACCATGGAAAAATTAAACCCTGTCAGCACTAGTGTGGTACTGGAATAGCATAGCAGCTGCTCTTCCATACTGACTCTGGGTGATAGGCCCAAGAGGACCCATGATCCCTTTAAGCTCACAAAGAGGTGGCACAGACTCAGAATGGAAAGAAGAGTCACAGGCTCTAGAGTCTATACCTGGGATGTTGCAACACTCATCAGACTTCACCCTAGGGTGGCCATGGTGAACCTGCCCAAACAGGATTGACCTACTGAACAGGAATGACCTTGTCGGTGCTCACAGGGGAGAATCCTCAGGCACGCAGAGCATAGCCATTCAGTCCCCTCAGGGCAGCACTGGTCCTCAATAGTGACGGGTTCTGCCAGCAGTCCTGGAAAAAGTTCCATGACCCGGCTGCACTCCAACACCAAGATGGTGCCACCTCCACCACCAAGCTCAGGGGCAGTGAGTGGCCTAGTCATAGGGCTCTCCCCAGCCCTGTGGTTGGCACCGCTCTGATCCCAACTTCAAATCTGTCCATGAAGCAGTGTTGGAGGTTGGTCTGGTGTCATGAGCAGCTTTAGAACTGGGGATGGACCCAGAGGCAGCACCATTGCTAGCACCATGCCTGGTGTCAGGCCATGAAATGACACCAGGTCTGGTGCTACATCCATTGCCAGAGGTGGCATTGACTTCCTCCCTGGAGCCGCAAATGTTGCTCGGATCAGAGATCAACAGATTCACCTTGTCGATTGGATGGTGCCTTGGCCTGACATCGGTTCCTCTCCTGGCACAGTGAATGCTACCAGGAAGGGGCCAGAAATCATGGCATACACAACTCCACTCACTGATACTATGGGCAGTGTAAGGAGCTGGGGCGACATCAGGCTGTGACACCAAGGTGTCTGCCGGATTAGACTGAGCATATAGTTTCAGCCTCACCACCATGCCTGGGGCAGACAGATTGGAGAGGGAAGCTTAGCCAGCCACCCAGAAGGAAAGAACTGTTAGGTACTTATCGTAACAGTAGATCTTTGAGAGAATCTCTTTCATCAGGCCACACCTATGAAACTTACAGCCGCCAGGCACTAGGACCACATGGAAACTTTTTGCAAGCAGCCTAGCAGGGGCCACCCATGATGACATCAGACATCGACTGCCATATTAACGTGGGCAGCCCCTTTCCTCCTCGGTTCCCCGCCAGAAAACAAGTTCGAAGGACCTCCCTCAAGGGAACTAGAAGGAACCTAGGCTCTGCTAACCAGGCCAGGCAGAACATCATGGAGAAGGAGACAGTCTATCTAGAAGGTCAGAACCCCACTGAGGGAAAGACGATGGGATGGCATGGCCTGATGAAAGAGATTCTCTCGAAGATATACTGTTACGGTAAGTACGTAACTGTTCTGTCTTCGAGGATATCTTTCGTCAGGCCACACCTATGGAATGAGTCCCAAGCAGTACTGACAGCCGAACAGTCTGGGTGGCTGGAGCCTACAGGCCTAACTGTAGAGGCCTTGAAGCACAGCTGGGCCAAAGCTAACCCTTTTTCAGGATGCAATGTCCAGAGTGTAGTGTTTAGTGAAAGTGTGGACAGTACTCCAGGTGGCAGTTGCACAAATCTCTGTAGCAGACACATTTTTGAAACAGGTAACAGAAGTAGCCATGCCTTTTGTGGAACAATCACAAACCACCCCAGGAAGTTCCTTACCGTACCTTCCTGTAACAGAAAGTATTATAGTTTGCTACCTATTTGGATAAGCACTGTTTAGAAACTGGACTGCCCTCTTTCCCAGGGCCAAATGAAACAAAAAGCGGTGAGGACTTCCTCAGTCCTTGTGTGGTGTATTTAGTACCTGAGTATTCTTTGTACATCTAAAGTATGGACCAATGCTTCCTCTGGATTGGCATGCTCAGGAAAATAACCTGGCAGGTTGATGGTTTGATTTAAAGTAAACTCAGACACCATCTTTGGTAAAAACGTAGGATTAGTGCACAAAAACACCCTGTCTTTGTGAAAAATCAAATAAGGATGCTCACACATTAGAGCCTGTAGCTCTGAAATTCTTTGAACAGAAGTAATAGCAACTAAAAATAATGCTTTCCAAGAAAGAAAGCGTAAGCCACAAGTCGAGACTGGCTCAAAAGGAGCCAAAGTAAGCTTTTCCAGAACAAAATTCAGGGCACAAGCTGGGACTGGATTGTGGATAGGTGGCTTCAAGTGTAGAATGCTCCTCAAGAATTTATGGGCCACCCCCAGCTCAGCAACTGTATGACCCTCAAAAGACACATGGAAAACTGAAATGGCAGCCAAGTACACTTTGACTGAGGAACACTGCAGGCCTGCATCTGACAAGGACAGCAGGTACTCTAGAACCTCATTAATTGGACAGTTAAATGAATCTTAAGTGATGGGTAGCAGCCCATAAAGCAAACTGCTTCTGTTTCATGAAATAGGTGGATGGCTTTCTGGCAGCCATCAGGACACCAGACACCTTTTGGGAAACTCCAAACATGGCAGTGGCTATGTTTTCAGGAGCCACGCATGAAGATGAAGCGATCTGCTGTCCAGATGGACCAAAGTTCCCTGTTCCTGTGACAGTAGGCCATTGCACAGGGGCAGAGGCAATGGTGGTTCCACTGCCAACTGTTGTAGTAGTACGGGAAACAAGTTCTAATGAGGCCACAGGGGAGCAATGAGGATCAGTGTTCCCTTCCCCTCATTTGGAGCTTGATTAGCACCCTCTGAATTAGAGAGAAGGGAGTCAAGGTGCACAGAAACCTCCCCTTCCAAGAGAGGGACAACACATCTTGCCAGAAAACTCCAGCCCCTGGAGCGAGTGAGCAAAAAGGAAAAATTACTCACCTTAGTAATGTTGTTTCTTCTAATGGAGTCTTGCTATATTATAGACATTAGCAGTTTGATCCAGCTCTAGAACTGCCCCGGAGTGAAATGGTTAAAACCATTCCAAAATAGAATTTTGGCACGAGAGCAGCTCTATCTGTGTCATTTCAAACTTGAACTGTCAAATCTTTACGAGCCAAACTCACTAAGATCTGTGTGGAAGCTGTAACCTACACTAGCCAAATGGCTACCTAAATAATAACAACCATTGATGGTCCCAACACCCAAGACTCAAGTCAGGGGACCAGAAATACTAACACCATTCTAATAATATGAAAATGGAACATAAGTATAATAAAACACACACATGTGTACACACACACCCCCAAAGTCCCAAAGGGGACAAAATGCTAACAGGACATAAGTAGTGCCCACACTAAGTTGCCCGCACCCCACCAAGTAGAGGTTCTGAGAGGGGCAGGTTGGGGAGGTCTATAATATAGCAAGACTCCATTAGAAGAAACAACATTACTAAGGTGAGTAATTTTTTCTTCAAACAACATGAAGTCTTGCTATATTATAGACATTAGCAGAATACACAGCAGTACCTCCATGGAGGAGGGCAGAACCTACTTAGGGAATAGGCTCTGAAGAACAGCTGTGCCAAACCGAGCATCTCTCCTGGCCTGGACATCCAGGGAGTAATGCTTGGTAAAAGTGTGTACCATTTTCCAAGTAGCAGCCTGGCAAATCTCTAATAAAGGGATATCTCTGGCAGCAGCTAGAGACGCAGCTGTACCCCTGGTAGAATGAGCCCTCAAACCGGGGCTCTGCCCACTTTCTGATAACAAAATTGTGGATACAAGAGACAATCCACCTGGCTATTGATCTCTTAGTGGCAGGTTTGCCTTTCCCAACTTCACCATAGGTAAGGAAAAGTTGGAGGGATTCAACCTGTGACCTTTGGTACGCTCTATATAATACTAAGAGCTCTCTTAACATCCAGGTTGTGCAACCTCCTCTCACCTGAAGAGGAGTGATCAGTGAAAATACTGGAAGGAGATAGATTGATTAAGATGGAAATCTGAAACCACCTTAGGCAAAACTTCCAATTAGTCCTAAGGACTACCTTATCCCTGTGGAAAGAAATAAAGTCAGTTTCCACTGACAAGGCTTGCAATTCACTTATCGTCTGGCAGAAGTGATAGCCACTAGAAAAACAGTTTTCAAGTTAGGTACTTAAGCTCTGCAGAAGACAGAAGTTCAAAAGGGGTTGCATTAACTGGGCAATGCAGACATTAAGGTCCCAAGCAGGGCCGGTTCCCGAAAGGAGGATTAGTATGGAGTAATCCTAAAAACTTGGAAAACACAGGATGAGAGGAAAGAGGATGACTTTCCTGCTGACACAAAAGCAGACACAGCTGCCAAATGAACTCTCAGGGTAGCTGGTCTGAGACCCAAGGAATTAAGATGTACCATGTAATCTAACAAAATGGGCAATTCAGCAGATTATGGGGAAATATTTTTCCTAGCACACCAAATGGAAAACCTTTTCCATTTAGAACTATAAGTAACTCCTAGTGGAAGGCTTTCTGGAAGCCTTTAGATCTCAAGAACACCCTGAGAGAGGTGTAAATCAGCAAACTCTAACTCCTCAAGAGCCAGGCCTTGAGGTTGAGGGATTGAGGTCCGGATACCAAACCCTTCCCTGGGCACAAGTCAACAGATTGTGATTCCTGGGGAGGCACAGGGGAAGATGGACTGTCAGAGACAGAAGGAGTGGGTACCAGGGCTGCCTGGCCCAATCCGGGGCAATCAGAATCACCCTACAATGCTGAGATCTGATTTTGACTAGTACTTTGAATAGGAGAGGAAAGGGGGGGAAAGCATAGAGAAACTTCCCCTCGCAATCCAGAAGAAGGGCATCCAGGGGAACTGAGCCCAGCACTGGAGGCCTGCAACAGAACAGAGGAAGTTTGTGATTGTCTGGGGCTGCAAAAAGATCTATCTGAGGGATGCCCCACCTGGCAAAAACTATCCCCAGCACTTGAGGATCCAGGGACCATTCGTGATGGCCCTGGGAAATCCTGCTGAGGGCATCCGCTAGGACATTGTCCTTCCCTGGAAGATGAACTGCTATGAGGGAAGTGTTCAGGGAATAGGCCAGAGACCACAACTTCATTGCCTTGGTGCACAAGGCCGAAGACCGAGTGCCCCCTGTTTGTTGATGTACCACATTGTTGTGGTGTTGTCTGTTCTGACTTGTATCACCTTGTCGTGGACAGATGCAGAAAAAGCTAGAAGAGCTAAAAAGACAGCTCTGAGTTCCAGCAAATTGATGTGGAGCAGAGATTCCTGGGGGGACCAAACTCCCTGAGTGGAAAGGTCGCCCATGTGGGCTCCCCAACCCAGAAGGGAAGCATCTGTAGTGAGAGTCAAGTCGTGAGAAGGGGAAATGAAGGGGAACCCCGCTCTTAAATTGCTCTGATCCTGCCACCACTGGAGAGCTAGGATCAAGGTCTGAGTCACTGGGACCAACTTGGAAAGGGGTCTCTTCTCTGAGACCAAAAGGTTCTCAAGTGAAACTGAATGTCTCTCATCTGAAATCTGGCTCCCTGCACAACAGCTGTGAATGCAGCCATGTGCCCCAGGAGCTGCAGAAAGTGTCTTGCTGGTCGAGAGACCTGCAGAGTGAAGGAAGAGGCCAGAGCCACTAAATTCCTTACCCTTTCTGGGGGAACAAAGGCTCTGGCTAGCTTTGTGTCCAATTCTGCCCCTATAAAGGTGAGTACCTGGACTGGTTCCAGAACCGACTTTGGTAGGTTTAGCAGAAAACCCAGGAGGTGAGAAGCTGCTGGGTGACCTGCAGGTGAGATTTTACCTGTTCTGGGGACTGGCCTACAATGAGCCAGTCGTCTAGATAGGAAAAACAGCAATCCTCTGCCTCCTTAAGTGGGCCACTGCCACTGCTAGACACTTTGTGAATACCCTTGGAGCAGAGGTAAGGCCGAAGGGCATTGCTCTGAACTGGTAATGACCTGAGGACAGTTCGAATCTGAGGTACTTTCGATGGGATCTTCTGATTAGGACATGGAAATAGGCATCCTTGAGGTCCAGGGAGGCTAGCCAGTCCCCTGGCCTTAGGGAAGGTAAAATCATTGCCAGAGTTACCATTTTGAACTTTGGTTTCAAAAGATGCTTGTTCAGATATCTGAGATCTAAAATGGGCTGCCACTCTCCTGTCTTTTTTGGGGTAAGGAAGTATCTGGAATACAGACCCCTGCCCTGATGCAGGGGAGGAACTCTTTCTACTGCTCTGAGAGCTAACAGGGATGAGACCTTTGTTTCCAGAGCGAGGGTCTCTGAAGCACTTGCAGGTAGAAAAAGTCTGCTTCTCGACTTGGGAAACTTTTTGAAGCTGAGAACCAGACCCTGGCTTACTACTTCCAGAACCCACTTGTCTGAGGTTAAAGAAGCCCAATTCTGACTGAAGTAAGCCAGCCTGCCCCCCACTGGTACAGGAGAATCGGCCCTGGGCACCCCATCAGGGTGCCTGTTTCGCAGGAGCTTTAGGCTGGGGGGTGGGAGCAGGTCTGCCCACCCCTCGTCTGCCCCTGCCTCTGAAGAAGCCCCTCTGAGCATAGGCAGAGGAGGCCTGAGTCTGGTAGAAAGGCCTGTGAAAAGGCCTACCCCTACCCCTTGGGGCATGCCTTTGAGGAGTGGCTTGCCGCTCCTTAGCCTGGGCACTCTTGTAAGTAATCCTATATTCATCCATCTTCTTCATGTAGTTCTCTGTCTGCTCTCCAGACAGAGAATTTCCCACCACAGGAAAATCCATAGCCTTAGTCTGGGTATCCTGTGACAAACTAGTACACCTGAGCCAGGCCAACCTACGAAAAGCTACAGATGTGGCCATGACCCTAGAGGAAACATCATTAACATCCACAGCAGCATGAAACTGAACCTTAGAGGCTTCAATGCCATCAGCAGCCACCTGTTCTAGTTCACTAGCCAGCTGGCCATGGGCCTGCTTGGCCAATTGCATAACAGTATCCCATCTAGATTTCTGATACCTAGCTAGATAAGCCATATAATTTGCTTGCCTGCGTCCCAGAGAGGCTGCCATATACTGTTTTTTTGCCATGGCATCAGTCTTCCTGGAATCCTTGTCAGAAGGATGTGAGCCAAGGGAATATTAGCTTTATCACAGGCAGCAGCCTGAACTACCCCAACATGACTGCATTGCTGAGAAAGGAATTCTGTATCAGGGCCTGACAATGTATACCTTCTGTCCATCTTTTATCTACAGGAGGCACAGAATTAGGAGCTTTTAAATTTTAATTGTTTGTTTCCTAAAAGACTTATGTAAAGGAATAGACAATCTCCTAGACTCTGGAATATCCATCATTTCTACAAAATCAGGCTCCTCTTGCTCATCCACAGCCTCTTCTAAAGGAAGCTGGAGGGTTTCAGCAACTTTTTTATAAAACATAAAATGAGATGGGGACTCAGACAGCATAGGGGAGATTCTAAAGGTCTGTCTGGGGAGGTGTCCGTTCAATGGGCACACCCAGACCTTCCAGCCACATTCATACTGTTCATAATCCTCCTCCCTCCTCTGGTTTATAAAATCCTCAATATCATAATCCTGAACCACTGGACCGGACAAACCGACCTTTTACCAGATAGTGGTGGTTCGGACGGACCCTGAGACAGTGACTGGACAATTTGTATGGCTTTTGCTATCTCTGCAGCAGTTGGAGAAGGAATTTTGGACTCCAGACCTGCTGATTTTCTTGTTTTCTTTACTGGAATTGGTTCCTCAGAACCAGCTTTTCTTTTGCCCGAGGAAGTCTGGCCCTGGTCAGAGGGCACTCCCTCTGGTTCGTTGGCACCGAACCGGCTGGTCATCCGGTCAGCGGACTTTTGGCCTCTCGCCCCTGAGCCTGCCCAATCTTTTTCCAGGGTGGCTGCAGGGAAATTCTTACATACCTGGCAGTCTGACTGGAGTGGTCAAACCTCAGACAATAAACACATGGGTGTGTGGGTCAGCCTTGGCAAAGACTTCCCACAAACATCACAGTGTTGAAACCCAGGGCCCGGTTTTCTTTTGGGTTTCTCAGACATAATGCCAGCTAACCAAAAACTTGCCCTTTTAACGGCAGTGCGAGCAAGACACCCTTATCGGTTCCTAACCGTGATACGGGTATTGGAAAAACCGTAATAAATCCGCTTTTTTTAGAACCGATAAGAACCGGAACCGCACTCTAAAATAGTAACTTTAGTTTTAAATGAGTTTTAAACTCCACTGATCGGTTCAAAACCGAACCGATAACTTACAAGTTCCACACAGACAAAACCTTCATTTACTTACGGTTACCACAGACAGAGCTTGAACTGAACGGTTTTATGTTAAAATAAAACTATTCTCGTTAAATCCAACCGAGAAAACACTTTTAAACCGAGAAATGAACCGAGCAGAAGGAGAAATCTCCGAGCGACTGTTCACTGAGGCGGAGTAAAGAATCTGACAGTTCAAGTTTGAAATGACACAGATAGAGCTGCTCTCGTGCCAAAATTCTATTTTGGAATGGTTTTAACCATTTCACTCCGGGGCAGTTCTAGAGCTGGATCAAACTGCTAATGTCTATAATATAGCAAGGCTTCATGTTGTTTGAAAGTGGCATTTTTGTGTCATGTGGGGATGCAAAAACATCCAACTCTGGACCTCATCTGTCGAACATGTCTTCTACTGCTCAGGTGAGCAGTTCCCACTCATGCATTCTGGACTAGGACCTGCTTAGCCTGTCTGCCAAGACATTTTGGGTACCTGGAACACATACCACTGACAGTTCTAGACTGTGTTCCAGAGTCCAGTACCAGACTCACATCGCTTCTCTGCACAGAGTGCCCCCTTGCTTATTGATGTAATGTATCATACTGTTATTGTCCATCTGCACTAACAGAGGACCCAAGGAGAGTTAAGTCTGGAAGGCTTGTAACCCATACAGGACAGTCTGCATCTCTAGAACATTTATGTGCACAGTGCTCTCCACTGTGGTCCATGTACCCTGCATCTGATAGGGCCCTAAGTCTACGTCCCAGCCCATCCCAGAGGCATCTGTTGTTGAAATCTGCTGTGGGGAGGGGATCAGGAAAGGACACCCCTTTAGGAGGCTGCTGGGCTCCATCCACCATTTGAGCACTTTGTGTACAGGAGAGGTTACTAGAGCCCTTTGTTTTATGCTGTCCATAAACTGGTCCCACTGAACTCTTAGGGTCCACTGAGGGATCCTCATATGCAGTCTGGCCAGTGGCACTGTCACAATGGCTGCTGCCATGAGTTCCAACAGCCGCAGGAATGTCTTGGCTGTGACATACTGGCTGTCATGTACCTGCTGGGCCAGTGCAATCAGGCGTTCAGCCCTGTCCAGAGGTGGGAAGGCTGAGCCTTAAGCTGTGTCCAAGACTGCTCATATGTACTGCAGACATTGACAAGGTACCAAGACAGACTTGGGTATGTTGACAGCAAGCAGGTTGTGCAGGAACTGATCCATGGAGTGGGCTTTCAGTAGCCAGTCGTCCAGGTAGGGGAACAGATCCAGTGCCCTGCTTGCAGTAGTGGCAGCAGGCCTTGCAGGGTGACCATTCTGAACTTTTTGTACTCTAGAAACAAGTTCAGATCCCGGAGATTCAGAATAGACCACCGGCCTCCTGTACATTTTGAGACTAGGAAGTACCATGCATAGAACCTTGTGTTTCTTTGTTCTAATGACACCGGTTCTATGTCTTTCTTCTGAAGCAAAGTCTGAATTTCCTCCCTGAGCAGAGGAAGATGTTCTAGATCATAAAAGGTTGGCACTGGTAGGTGTTCTGGAGGTGTGCCCAGAAGTTCCAGAGCATGCCCCTGTGCTGTGGTTTCCAGGACCCAGGCATCTGATGTCACCTCTTTCCACTGACTGAGGTGGAGGGAAAGACGAACCCCTTCAACCACCCCTGGAGGTAATGGTGACTGGGGGATATATAAGGAGTCAGGCAGAGCCAGTTGTGGTGGCTCCTGCTGTACCATCACTTCTAGGGGCTTTTGAATGGGCATCTGGAGTGGCTCCAGGAGTGGGCAAGACCCCTGCTCCCTTGTCTTTACTCTGTTGTCTGGTGGCAGGACAGTGTCTTGCACCAGCCAGATGAAAGGGAATCCTCGGCCTGCTCCTGGGTTTAGTATGGTAGAGGAAGTGCGCTGACTTCAGAGTTCTGCCTGAGGCCTGAAGATTGGAGAGCATACCCTGGACATCTGAGCCAAACAGTAAAAGGTGTATTTAGAATAGATTGTTGTACATCATTCACAAACCCACCACTCTGAGTCAGGCATGCCTTCTTGTACAAATTTCCGGAAGCAGCAGCCCTGGCTGAGGTATCAGAGACATCATAGGCCACACAGAGCAGATGTTTTCCTATGTCAGCCCCAGCAGAGAGAGCTTTTAAAAGCTCCTGTTTGGGAGTACCCTCTGGCAAGGCCTGAGCAGCTGCCTTGGCCTTTCTCCAGAGTGTACTTTGGTACTTAATCATATCGGTCTGATAACTGGCAACTCTAAGGCCCACAGAGGCTGAGGCAAAGGCTCTTTTGCCCATCACATCTGACCTCCTACACTCCTTATCTGAAGGGAGGGAGCTGAGGTGTTTTGGTGCCTTTGACTTATCATGGGCAGCGGTGATGACTACAGAGTCTGTCTCAGGCTGGCCAGCAAACAAACAATGGGTACCTTAAGGGAGCCAAATACATTCTGTCTGCCTTTCTTGATATGGCAGGAATAATGTATGGCAGGAATAACATTCTGCCTGTGCCAGGCAGCAAAGGTGGCATTCTCTAGGTCAGGGAGGAGGGTTGGTATCACAATAGGAGGGGCATCACGTAACTCCAAGAAATCTCCAATTCAAAACCCATGGCAGCCTACAACTACTGCATCATGGTAATGAAAGAGGAGTCCTCTGGAGGGGACTTTATGGTGTAGACCACCGAATCCTCACTGGCAGTGAATGATACCCCTATCATAGGGACTTTCTACATAAGCCTCAGCATCCTCCTCTTCATCCTGTATCATTAGATCCAGGATTATATTCAGTGTCATTGTTGCCCTGGTGGACAGGCACAAGACAGCACACCGGCAACATCGTCTTTGACGCTCGAGAAGATGGCAGAGGGCCAGCTCTACCATGTGTCGTCATGGGGGTTTGAGGTATAGGCCCCGTCAATGGACCTCACTCTACTGGAGGAAGGAGCAGGAGGCGTTGTAGCATGTTTGTAAACGATGCTAGCACTGCCTGGACATCAGTGCCTGTGCAGTCGATGGGTGCGCCGGAGGAGGCAGGGTCCCTGACGTCGATGTGTCAGCTATACTAGGCCTGGTAGCGCCTATGTCAAGCCTTGACCTGGGAGTTGGGTAGATGGTCGGGGAGATGCCTGTCGTCACTACTGGGGCAGGTGATGGCACTGAAGAGGTTGTGCATGCTGTGCGAAGGGGTGACCTGCAGCATACCCGGGATGATTTCATTTCTTGTCCTTCTCCCAGTGCTTGTGCTTATGGGATCCCGGAGAACTTCTCCCGGGACCTTGACCTGGAGGAATGGGCCAGCAATGCGGCAATACTTTTTCCATTGAGCTCCTTCTCCATGTGGGCTGCCTGCTGCTTCAAAGGGGGCTTCTCTAAGGCTCCTTTTTGACGTCACCACGTAGCAGTGTTGAACCCCTTACAAATCGGGCAGGCTTGCACGTTATGGCCCACTAGGCAGCAGATGCAGACGCTGTGTGAGTCACTAGTGTATATCTTCCCAACGCATTCACAATAACAGAACAGTTCTGATGGTTCCTTTGACAACACACATGCCATTGAAAAATCACTTATAAAAGTAATGGCTTAAATTTTGCATGTAGCTGCACTTAAATGCCGGACAATAAACTGGCTGACCTCTCAACCCCCTACACTTGATCAATGTAAACAGAAAGTCTCAGAAATAGTAACAATGGAGTGCACAGCACAGCAGTGCTCAGGCTTAGACTACCTAAACTTCTGGAACTTTGGCAACCCTGGTGGTACTAGTTGTGAGCCTTCAGCATATTAGACATAGAGTACGAATTATAGCCCCAGGATCCCATATTATTATTTACCTCTGAAGCCTGAGGCTGCTCTTTCCATAATCAGTGCCTTGAGGGGGCATAACTCTTGAGACACAGCATTTTTCTTGTAATCCTTGAACGTGCACTTTACCCTTCAGCAGATTTTCTAAGACTGAAACCCTTGACTTAAATAGAATTGAGTACAACATGCTTAGACAACTGGCCAGTTACTATAAATGGGTTTTGAAGGGCAGGTCTGTGAGCACTTAAGCATTAATTCTTATCTTACAAACTGATTTGTTACAGTTATTAATGACTTTAGAGATCTGTTTTATAGACAGTTATCGGTAGACTCCAGCTAGAGCTAGATTTATTAATTGGTGACTTGATGTAATTTATTTCCTCTTCTCTTGTATGCCATACTGAATTTGCTCAACAAGCATGAGTTTCAAAAAAAAAAAAAGTGATAACTTTACTAATGTGAGAGTAGAGAAAAACTGCAGCAGTTGCAGCAACGTTTCCATGAGCAGTCAAATGAGTAAGGTAGATGGTGGGGAAAGAACTGAGGAGGAAAGGGGCCGCCCAAATTTATATGGCAGCCGATGACTTCAGTGATGTCATCATATGAACACAACCATCTATCAGCAACTCTCTCCTCCTCGAGCAGAAATTCAATCAAAACATCTTTAAAAGTGGAAATGCAGGCGTGGACAACATCAGTTGCACTCCAAGGAGCTTCTGCACGCCCTCTGAAAATATCTTCTAAACTACGTTTTTTTACAGCTGGAATCTGAACTAAGTGAACATCATTCTTGAGAAAGCCGAAAATTGGAGCTACCCACTGAATCTGGGGACTGTACGCAATGGAGAACCCTCGTAAGAAGGGGCAACAAGATTCAGGCCGAGGGAAACCAGGCAAGAGGCCTTATGGCGCCGACCAATGTGCCCTCATGGCGGAAGCGACTGGGGAGAATGAGTCCTCTAACAGCACTGTTTTACAGGCTGTTCAAGCCCTAGATGCAAAAATGGACCTTTTTAACACAAGGGTATCAGAACTGGAGACTAAAGTCACTACAGTCTTGGTGGAGTCACGAATGGCGAAGGAGTCTGCTGACAAAACTTACGCTGTGACTGCGGGGCTTGTTTCTGAAAATAGAATCTTTCGGCTCCGTCTGAAGCACCTTGAAAATGGAGCTCAGTTGGCCATGTTTGTCTCCTCCGGGTCCCAGAGGGTTACAAAGGGGATGATTTATGCCATTTTGTCTCCCAGCTTCTCTCAATTAATTTGGGTCTCTCACTTACTGACCTCACCTTTAACGCCTAACGGAGTACACCATGGAGGAAAGCTACAGACCAGGATCAACCTCGCACTATCCTGATTATTACAGCAGGCCAACATATAAGGGACAGAATCCTTCAGGCTGCACGAAACAAGGGCCCTTTACACTTATTGGATGGTTCCAGGATCTCCTATTTTCCAGACCTCAGCTATAGCATGCGCCAGAGAAGGAAGGCCTTTGATGCGGTCACAGGGGAGCTAAAGTCTCTAGGGGTCAGTCATGCTTTACTGGTACCTGCGAAGCTTAGAATTTCCTACTCAGGTAAAACCTATATTTTTATTGATCCATCAGAAGCAGGCAAAAGACTGGCTAAGATCAAGGAGGACTTTATGCATAATGCATTACACCCTGAAGAGACTGATGAGGGCTGAAGGATTAAAGGAAGCTTTAAGTGCTGATTTGTACTTTAATAATTCCTCTTGATATTGTTACCTATTAATAAGAGCAGTCTCTAGGAAGGTTCCTCTTTATTCTCTGTACATAATTTAACAGTTTCCTAACTGATGTTATTTTAGCATAAGAATGGTATTTTCGAGGGCATGCGGACTCTAAGGTTTGCCCCATTTATAGAAATGATTATTGAATGCCGAATTATACATGGACTTTATCACAAGTCACTGGTTGTCTTTAATGGGTCTTGCAGCCCGGGACATTTTTGGACTTTAGAATATATTATTTGGTATTTAGTCCATGGTCATGACTGCATGTTTAGCACTTTGTTAAACTTTTCTGATACACATGCTGATATCTCAGTAGAACTTCCCCCACCTATGATGTAATCTTGGGTGAGAAGTAACATATCCTGATTTATTCACTGTACCGCTACTACTTACTATTACTTAGAACCAAGGAAGATTTTGTATCAGATCTGATATAAGAAATAAAAAGTATAAAAAAAATAAACAAAAGTGGGAAATACAGGATAAAAAGACAACAGCATTGTAACTACTTCCCAATAGTGAAGATCGGTAAACAGAAATTTGACAAAGATGACTTGGATTCAGCAAGACTGCTTGTGACACAGCTCCCGACCATGCAGGAACCTCAGCCCCCAACCTACCACTAGCAATCGCGGCTATGCCATCAAGACCTGGCAAAACAGAACTGGAAAAATTCCTGAAGGAACTTCTGGCTTTCTGAGTAGAAATGAACACAGCTCTCCAGGATATTAAGAGGCTTGATTACCACCTTAACAACATGGACGGATGCAGTTGATGTGCAGCTGAATTCCGTGGATGAAGAACTTGATTAGCTAGAACACCAAGTGGCCCAGTTGGCAGAGACTCAGATGCATATCATGACCTGATAGGAGGATGCCAAAAACTGCTCCCAACAGAAAACTCTTCAGTTGTATGAGTTTCTGGAAAACACTGAGGGCAGTAACTTAGAATTTCTAATAGCTTTCTTCCGTACTGCACTGGAGCTGGATGACGATTATCCGACTGAAACTGAATGGGCCCACAGAGCTCTTGGCTCCACACCTACATAATGCAAAGCCACAATCAATACTAGTCAGATTTGTTAACTGGGCTATAAAAGACCATATTCTCCAAACAGCATGGAGGAAAAATCAGGTTTTCCATGGGCAACAGCGAATTTTCTTTGAAAACTTTTTTTTACAGGCAGTAATGCAGAGCCGCTGTGAATATAACCCTATTTTGCAAGCCCTACATGAACAAAACCTTAAATTCAAGATCCCGTATCCTGCCTTGCTGACGGTCCAGTTACCTTTAGGGCAGATTACCTACCACACGGCAGCGGAAGCCCATAACAATCTGCAACAGAAGGGACTGCTACCTAACAAGGCCCCACAATGACCACCCTCGAGTAACACTTGCGTATCATCCTGGCAAAGGGTTGGTAAACGTGGCCGTCGACAGCAAGCTGAATCCACCATAGTAGCCATCGTATAGCAGCTCCAATCTTTCAGGGCAACCACTTCTGCATCAGACATTTGAATTCAGGTCCGGATTTGTTCCTGATACCGAATGTTATCAAGTGGGTCGGGGAGACCTGGGGGTTGGAGTGTCCTTCACGGAGGTAGGCAGGAGTTACGTGGTGGAAACTAAAAAAAAAGGGCGAATGAGGCTTGAGACAACTCGGTAGATCCCTCTGGAATGGTCTCATCCCCTGCACTGCTAAACTCTCTGTTGTGACTGTAAAGTTGGTACAAATATAATTTAAACAGATACACAAAGAGATTTTCCAATGTCCCAGTCACCAGAGGGGTAGAGCGGCATTTTGAGTGTCCAGTTGTAGGTCATTAAGCAGTTTACCGTGCTCCACCAGTGATCTGGCACTGTTAACAATTCCTTCTTGAGGGGGTGGCTCCATGTGCGGGATCATGAGCAATAGTGCTGCATCCACTCATTTTAAGATATGGAATTGATTAAACTTGGGTCTCCGACGGTAGGCCTCTAGACCCATCTGTCAGCTTATCCTCCCACACTCCAGAGAATTCGACTGCTCCCCCAGACTCCACACCTCTACATTTCAGCAGAAAAGGAGAGTGTCTTGCCTTTTTCCAATGATGTGGCTACTAACTGTGTAACCAACTCAGAGACAAACCACTAAAAAGAGTTGGTATTTCCCCTTGACTCACCAACTCAATCACTCAGCTGCCTTAGGCAGTAGTTGTCTGTATTTGACTCTCAGTTAAGAGAGAGATCTGTTCATTCAGTTTGTTTAACCCATATGGAGCATAAAGGGCACGCTATTTAGTCCAATACAGAGCTCCACTGTTTGGCTGCTTTACGCAGCAGTTAAATATATATCTCCTGATTCCAGGAGAGATCAGTTTACTAAACTTGTTTACTCCAAACGGAGCAAAATAAGGCATTAGAATTCTTTGGTAGTTAGTGCCATGCAGACATTTACCACATCCCCGGGACACGGGGCAAGCAGAATCCACAATGCATATGATGTTTGTACACCAGACACATACGAGTGTGTTGTTCAATGAAGGTATTGAGCTGCCTTAAGCAGATCTGTGGATTTAATCAGTTAACCTCACTAGGAGAATAACACAGAAACATAGACTTTGATGACAGATAAGGACTGCTTGGCCCACCCAGTCTGCCCGTTTCTCTACCTATTGAATAAGCTGCAGATCCTAGTTAACCAACAGCCTACTTCCTCCTACCCCCCCCAATAATTGCCTTATGTCTGTCACATGCATTCTTGAATTCCCCTACTGTTTTTGACCCCATGACCTCCTCAGGAAGGTCATTCCATGTGTCCACAACCCTCTCTGTGAAAAAAAATACTTCCTCACATTGCCCCTGAGCTGTCCCCCCTCCATCTTCAAACTGTGCCCTCTTGTTCTTGCACATCTCTTTTTCTGAAAGATGCTACCCTCTTGGACTTTGTTGATTCCTTTTAGGTACTTGAAAGTTTCCATCATGTCCCCTCCCTCTCCCTCCTTTCCTCGAGGGTATACATATTAAGCTTCTTCAGTCTATCTTCGTATTGTTTCTGGTGCAGACCCTGCACCATTTTAGTTGCCCTCCTCTGGACTGCCTCTATCCTATGTCCTTGCGGAGATGGGGTCTCCAGAACTGCACACAGTACTCCAGATGAGGCCTCACCAACTGTCTGTACAGTGGGATGACAACTTCCTGTTTTCTACTGGTGATGCCTCTCCCTGTGTGTAACCCCTAGATGGCGCTATCCCAGGGGCTACTACCCTGCCTGATTTTCCACTAACAGGTTGAGGGGCCTGGATCAAATGGCGGTGCCTCCACCCAGAGGTCAGGGTTTGCAATAGTTAAACTTACTTGGTCACAGCCCTCTGGGACACTGCAACCCCTTTCTTCCACTAGTGGCCCACACAATATATCAGAATTACCTTCACAGTATACACTTACCCCAGGTCTGGTTCCAGGCACTGGGACCTCCTGTGAAATGAGATACAGTGCAACAATCACAGTACAGTACTTTAACATAGACAAATACCTCAGGCAGTATAACTTTGCTGAAACAAGCAGCTCTGATTTATTTAGGGGATATAACAAGGACAGGGAAATCAGGTTAATTAGCTTATCACTCTAATAATCTATTTATGGCTCTGTGCACAGGCCTATCCCTATCAGTTACTGTCCCTGGTACCCAAGCCCTTAGTGGCTAGTCCAAACCGTGGCAGCTGGTAGGGCCCTTTCACACAGAGAAAAGGAGAATTAAACAGTCAGCAGTACAGTAATTCCATTTGGATTTAATGTGGCAATTCAACAGGAAGCGACCCTGAATTAGTACTCACGACCTCCAAATAAGATAGGGTCCTTCAATGTCAGCAGGGCTCACTTGAGGTACACAAACCTCTTCACACATCCATATAAAAGAAAGCACTATACCAGGCAGGCTGCATCTGTATCCCGATCGCAATTACTGCACAATACCGGGAGAACACAGCAGATTCAGTTCCTGACAGACCGAGTGCAATTTTCAGCAATTCTTCCAGTCTTCTACAGGGTGAGCCTGTTTTCTACTCTTCAGAGATCCTTTGATTCTTTTCACAGGACGGATTCAGTCCTAACAAGCTGCAGACCGAACTCTGGGCCTTACACCGCTTTTTTGACTAAAACTGCACACTGAAAAAGCACAGGGCTCCTTCCTTCTTCACTGCCAAAGCTCAACTGACTCTCCAACTGACAAAACCGGCACTTCCTTTGAGTTCCTCCCAGTTCTTGACTGGATTGGCTGTCACTCACAATAGACTGCTGCTGTTGGTCCAAAAGGCACTGAAGTCTAAACTACATCTCCCAGAGTCACTGCCCATACAATCCTCTTGGGGCTGGCTCAGATTATGAGTCCAAGTTCTGATTCGCCCAAGGCACCATTTTAGAGCTAGCTTACCCCACACTCGATTGGTCCAGTTCAGCAGTTCAAACTAGAATGGGGAACTAGCAGACACAGTTCTGACTGCAAAGAAAGCAGGTTAGACAACTGTAATTTCATTATTACTCTAAATAATTTCTGGCAAACAGTTACATCTTTCAGATAGGTTCCTTTGCACTCTAGTGACTGCAAAATGAAGTGAATTAGCAGCAGCTCGAGTGGTACTCAGAGAAGCAACAGATCCCCCATACAAACTAATTATGTCTGCAAGCAGACAGCTCTTAAAGAGACAGTACCAGAGGGCTCTAAAAACACTCACTGATAAATGGCAAATGCCAACACCATTCAGGCTTGGAGCATCAGCAAGCTCCTGAAGTCTTTTGGGAACCCCCATTTGCAGGGGGTTACACCTTCCTGGCTATAGGATGAGCTTGACCTACACAAGCAAGTACCATAAGTTTCAACTGCAACCATATACATTTGCATTAGGGCTCAAGACATGTAATCATCAGTCAATATATCATTTTACCAAGAACACATTTCGAAACATTGCAGTACGTCACTCTTTACACGGTATTACATACATTGTACCATAACTCAAGTTATTACCTCTTGTACATGAAACCTGAAGAGGGGGCCCTTCCTATCAGTTACCTTGGGGCTGGACGGGCAAGGGCACCATGTTTAGAGGGCAACACAAGTAACTTGGAGTTAGCACTGACACTCAGTTTGGGCAATGAGCTCGGGACACATACACTCCTTTATGGACAACATTGAGAGGCAAATCCACAGGCCTCCCAAGGAATCATAACTGAGGTGCACCACAGGCTTTACAGCTCGACCAGTCTTTCTAGGGGAACTGTTACAGTCTCTGCTCTCTGAGCCTCATTTTCAGCATTGTCCCTCACTTGTCAGAGTCTCCCTGGGGGTGAGAGGCTAGAACTTTGGGGCACTTTCAGCTCCAGGAGTTACAGTTTCTGGAGTCCACAACATTTGGCTCGCATGGAGCTTTCTGGCACTGGCAGTGGACTGTCAGGGCACTCAAAATACTCTTCTTGTTCGGATATATCACCAGTCTGCCCCAATCTATCATTTTCCTCCCTGAAAGCTCAAACAGTTCAACCATGCACAATGATTCCATTTCATCTGATCTGATGCTTTACTTTCACTTTCTGGGAGCATTGGCTCCAGGGATGAAGCTGGGGTTAGATAGCCAGAAGGCCCAGCTTTGTCTCCATCTATTGACTAGGGATTGCCCTGAAACAATTGACTCAGTTCAGTAAGAAGGATAGTATTCAAAGTCACTCTCCACTTTCTTCCGATATGGACTGACAGTCATGCTCAACTGGGACTTGTGGAGGGAACACTTTAACTTTGCTTCTGTAGGTGCAGACTTTCTTGATCTTTTCTTAGCAGCAGCTCTAGTCACTGGTCCAGAGGGGCATCTTCTAGGGCTCAGACTCAATTAAGATTTGTCCAATGGGCAGTAAATGGATTTCTATGCATTGTTTTACATCTTTTGAATTATTCTCAGGCCTTACTTTGTACACTGGCAGATCATCTAGTTTGCCCACTACAATGTGAGGAGATGGTGCCATCTGTCAGCAATCTTGTGCTTTGCCATGCAGTCCAGATTTCTTAGCAATACCGATCTCCCTCCTGGAGTTCCTTTACTTTCACCTTTTATCATACCTTTCTTTGTTGGCCAGATTTCTTTTGGCAGCCATGGTTTGAGCCAGTTGGTACGCATGGAGTTAGCTGGGCCTTTAACTTTTGCACATACTGTAAATAGTTGTCAGCTTGAACCCCATCAGGAGACCCCAAACACACATCTACTGGTAGTCGAGCTTCTCTTCCAAACATCAGGCGGTAGGGGAGAATCCAGTGGCATCACTCTGGTGCAGTTATAAGCATGTACCAGGGTGCTAATTTAGTTGGCTCCATCTAAGGCTTGTCCTTTGGGTGCAGGGTGCCTAACATATCTAGCAAAGTCACGGTTAAAGCGTTCAGGCTGTGGGTCCTCCAGGGGGTGGTAAGGAGTGGTTCTGGACTTCTCATTCCCCACAGAGAAAAGCATCTTTGATCAGGCGACTCAAAGTCTCTCCCTTGATCAGAATGGATTCTTTGGGAGCCCCATAGTGAACAAAAAGTTTTCTACAAGTACTCCTTTGGCTACAGTGGATGCTTTCTGGTCTTTGGTGGGGAAAGCTTGGGCATATCTCGTGAAATGGTCAGTGACCACCAGCACATTACTGATATTTCTTTGATCCGACTCCAAACTCAGAAAATCAATACAGACCAGCTCCATGGGTGCACTGGTGGTGATGTTAACAAGGGGGGCAGCCCTCTGGGGCAAAGCTTTCCTCTGTAAGCAGCGACTACAAGTTCGAATGTGTTGCTCCACATCAGCCCCATCTTAGGCCAATAGAATCTGGATCTCACCAAGTCAAGTGTTCTGTCTATACCAAGGTGCCCCATGTGGTTGTGCAAGGACCTCAGTACTGAGTCTCGAAAGGCAGTGGGCAGCACTAGTTGTTGTTTGTCTACTTGTCCCTCTGTCTACTGTTTCTCTGTATAACAGTTTATTGATCAGTTTCAACTTAGGACCTTCTTGTATAACAGTGCAGTTCTCAAATCAGTGGGCGTAATTTGGACATCTTTTCCTGCATAGAGGGCTTCTAAAGCTGCTTTGATCATGGGATCGCGGGATTGAGCCACTTGAATACTGTCATTGTCCAGCTGAGGCAGTGCACCAATGTCTATTGCAGAAGAGTGGCAATAAGAGCAGGTATACAATTCTCAGAGGCTCCCAAACAATCCACCATGCAATCCACTCGTCCGTGGATATTTGTTCCTCCCTGTCAAACTTCCGCAGAGTGCCCGAATGTCAGGTTCTGCTAATCGGACCCAATCATTCTGGGGAACAGGCCTCCGGGAAGAGCATCAGCATCTATGTGGTTCAGACCTGCTCGGTGATCCGAGAGCATAGTCATATGTAGATAATGCAGAAAGCCACCTATGGCCAGTGGCATCCAATCTAGCTGAGGTCTGCACATGGGTCAAAGGATTATTGTCAGTTTTTACTAGTATTTTAGCCCCATACAAGTACTCATGGAATTGGTCAGCAATAGCCCACTTAGCTAGGAACTCTAACTTATGTACAGGATAATTCTTTTCGGATGGGGTCAGGCTTACTGCTAACTGGCCACTGGTCTCAGGCCATTCTCGTGCTCTTGGTACAACACAGCCCCCAACCCTTGCAAGCTGGCATCAGTGTGCGGGACGTAGGTTTTCTTGGATTGGCATAGGCCAGCACTGGAGCATGGGTAAGTTGATATGATCTCATGAAAAGCAGTCTCACAATCAGAGTCCAGCAGGCCCCAAATACTTCACCGGATGAAAATACACTCTTTCAGTCTTGAGGACGCTGACTTTTGGTATTTTTGTGGGTTGGGGATACCCTTGAGTAAGGTTAAGTAAAGGGGCGGATCACTCTTGAATAGTCCTTGATGAAGCTACCGATAATAACCACAGAATCCCAGGAATCTTTTGCAGTTCTTTTAGATTTTGGGCTGTGGCCAGGTGGTCAAGGCCTAACCTTTACTTGGGTCGGCCCCTATTCCCCTGTGATGCTCATGTGTCCCACATACTTTACTGATGTTTGAAAGAATTGACACTTATCAATGGACAGTTTAAGGCCAAAGTCCTCCAGTCGGGTCCAATTACCTTAAATAATCTGCTCTCATGTTCCTCCAGTGAGCTGCCAAACACAATGACATCATCTAGGTATACCAGGCACTCTAGTAAGTTCATGTCCCCCACTGCACTCCATCAATGGTTGAAAAGTGGCTGGGGCACCTGAAATCCCTTGAGAACTCCTCATGAATTCATAGAAGCCAAAGCGGACAGATAAAGGCCGTCTTCTCCACCGGTCCTCAGGGGCCATCGGGATCTGGTAGTACCCACTGCGGAGATCCAGCACAGAGAACCACTTGCTCCCGTTTAGGCAGTCCAAAGCATCCTGAATCGCGGGGCATTGTGTACTGACTGTGATAGTCCGCCGGTTTATGTGCGATAATCACACACATCCTTACTGTTCCATTCTTTTCCCTCACTACCACAATGGGGGAAGCATAAGGGCTTCTGGATTCTTGTATTACACCAGCAGCTAACATCTCTTGCAGATGCCGTCTCACATCATCTATGTCAGCAGGTGCCAGGCGTCGAGACCTCTCACGAAATGGTCTTCGTCATGCAGCCGGATATTGCTCAGCTCCCTTGCACATCCTACATCCCATTCCTTTAAAGAAAACACCTGGTCTCTCTGGGCAAGCTTCTCACTGATCCTCACTTTCCATTCAGCTGGCAGCGGGAGTCGCCGAATCAAACAAGTCAGGCGTTGCTCTGTCATTCTTCCTTGAACTCTTGCTGCTGGTAGCACTGCAGTGTCTGCACAATGCATATAGCCAGGATGCAACCTCTGTTTACTCGAATGTCTCTTTCAGACACATTATGAACTTGGACCATTACCCTTCTGGATAAGCATGGGCTCCAGCGGGCAAAATACTAGGCTTGACCAGCAGTCCCTCTGGCAATTTCTCCATCGCCTGGTGCATCCAACATTAATATTTTATTCTTAACATCCTTTCTGATACGGACCTCTCCCTGTAAGGGTACACTGGGCATTTGGCGCCAGGATCAGAGACTCAGGATCCTTCTTCCATACAATTCCGACCCGGTTCCTCTGGTTCTGTTTTTCAGCATCTCTCTGTGCCTCATAGGCCTTCTTAATTAAAGCCTGAACTCTTAAAGCTCTACTAGTCTTTGACCCCTGTTTTTCATAACACAACTGTGCCAGCCTTCCGAACATATGAGCATTTGTTCCAATCAACAAGGGACACCATCATATGTGTCCAGTGGGGGGACACACTAAGGCTAGGGTCTCTACTTGTTCGCCACTCCAGCCACGGAGGTGGGGAAAGACAGCCAAATTCGGATATACCCGGAATAAGGGTAGGCCTTCACTTAACCCCATACATGCAGTCCTTCTAATGGTTGTAAGGGTATCGCCTGACAAATGCTTCTGATACCAATCCTGGAACATAATTGTCACTTGGGAGCCACTGTCTAATACAGCTCTTGTAGACACTCCATTCACCTTTACAGTGGTCTCCATGGAGGGACCCACTATTCTGGACCAGTCTGGAGAGGCGGTAGTGGGGGCCTGGGCAACTGACTCTGCCACAAAGGACGTGAATTAGCATTTTGGTGCCCTCACTGGGATCATGTCGTCGCACCTCTTAACCACTGATTTCTTCTCGAAGCTCTCCTTGTAGCCTATATGCAACTTTGTCAGTGTCTTTTGGGACTGGCATTCTTCTTGATGCCCATCTTTCCCACAATTATAGCAAAACATACTTTCTGGAGTTTGAGCTGGCCGAGCGCCACTGGGAGCCAGGGCGGGGTATTACTAACTGGAAACTTGGTGCCATCTCTGTCTGGGCGTGATAAGCATTTGGAGACATCTGGCTGAAGTTCCCCACTTCCATGGTCAAGGAATCAGTTCGGAGCTGTTATCAGCAGGAGATACATGGTGGGTACCCCCCCCCATAGCAGATGCAGTCGGATATAGGTCAGGGCCTGTACTTGCAGGCGTGGCCTTCATAAAGGGACTGTTTTGAATTCCTGGATCTCTCTCAACAGTTCACCCCATTGTGACATATCTTTTCCTTGTCAGAGCACTCATTGACTGCCAACCTCTGCCCTGAACTTCACTCTGATGGGTCACCCTCAGTCACTGGTCGTAACCGCAGCTATTGGTGCAGGTCCCTCCCGAGGTCGCTCTTTTTCTCAACTCCTCGAATTCTCTCATTAACTCATCATAGGAGGGTGGGGATTCCAGTCGATCTGCCAGGGCGAATTGAAGCAACAGCAGTTCTGAGAAGGGGCAGACTTAAGGATCCTGTCCAGCCTGGTTCGTCTAGTTCAATAGCTGGCAAACTACCTTTTCTGAGGCATTCTTGCAACAATTTTTCCAGTCGAGATACATACACAGACAACAACTCCCTTGGTACTGTTGTGCATCTCTTACTCTCCACCATAGGTCCTCATCAGAATCTGGGCTCCCATACACATTCTCCAAGGCCTCAAGATAGGCCTGTGCAGTCGCTCAGGGTTACCGTCCGTTTAGTACGGATGGTAGCTGGGCAGGACTCGAGGCTCTCACTAACCCTCTTTCGCTTTTCGCCTTCCGAGCATTGCCATTCTAGCACTTGGGGGGCAACATAGTCTATCCAGGTCTCCCAGTCATCCTCCCCTTGGGGGGTGGGGAGGGTGCCAGAGAAGATCCTCAACCTTCGGTAAGAGTCGTGACTAATGGCAGGTGCAGAACTGGAGTCTGCATTGGTTCAAGCCACCATTACGGGCACTGGAGCAGGAGAGGGTGTTGGGGAGGAACACCCCAGGTGGCAAGAATAGTTTCTTCAAGTCCTCCACAGTTTCCCTCTCCCAGCAACCATTCAGCAAATTTCTCCTCAAAAGTTTCAGATAGGGTGGGGCTGATTCCCCCGGTCTTTACTGTCCTTAGTTATACTCTCAAGCAGTGAGGGCTCCCTCTGGGGTAATGGTCTGTGGCACTTTGGAGCTATCTATGGGATCCTTAAACTCTACTAGGGCCAGGAAAGTATGGGTGAGCAGATTAGCATGCCGACCCACCACCACAGGGTTTTGTAAACCTTCCACCTTGGAAAGTACTCCTGCACAGTGTCCGTATTGATACCCAGGGGATGTCCAGGATAAGATCAGCATTTTGGGGGTCGTATCCTCCCCAGTACACCACTCCACCAGCCGTGCACAGCCACTCTGTCGGGTACCCATTTTTTTTAACAGTGGTTCGTAAATATGGCCACTAGAGGACACACAATCCCAGCGGTGAGCCTCCAAGATGTAACCCCTAGATGGCGCTATCCCAGGGGCTACCCCTGCCTGATTTGCCACTAACAGGTTGAGGGGCCTGGATCAAATGGCGGGTGCCTCCACCCAGAGGTCAGGGTTTGCAATAGTTAAACTTACTTGGTCACAGCCTCTGGGACACTGCAACCCCTTTCTTCCCACTCAGTGGCCCACACAATATATCAGAATTACCTTCACAGTATACACTTACCCCCAGGTCTGGTTCCGCACTGGGACCTCCTGTGAAATGAGATACAGTGCAACAATCACAGTACAGTACTTTAATATAGACAAATACCTCAGGCAGTATAACTTTGCTGAAACAAGCAGCTCTGATTTATTTAGGGGATATAACAAGGACGGGGAATCAGGTTAATTAGCTTATCACTCTAATAATCTACCTATGGCTCTGTGCACAGGCTATCCCTATCAGTTACTGTCCCTGGGTACCCAAGCCCCTAGTGGCTAGTCCAAACCGTGGGCAGCTGGTAGGGGCCCTCACACAGAGAAAAGGAGAATTAAACAGTCACAGTACAGTAATTCCATTTGGATTTAATGTGTCAATTCAACCAGGGAGCGACCCCTGAATTAGTACTCACGACCTCCAAATAAGATATAGGTCCTTCAATGTCAGCAGGGCTCACTTGAGGTACACAAACCTCTTTCACACATCCATATAAAGAAAGCACTATACAGGCGCTGCATCTGTATCCCGATCGCAATTACTGCACAATACCCGGAGAACACACAGATTCAGTTCCTGACAGACCGAGTGCAATTTTCTCACAATTCTTCCAGTCTTCTACAGGGTGAGCCTGTTTTACTCTCTTCAGAGATCCTTTGATTCTTTTCACAGGACGTGATTCAGTCCTAACAAGCTGCAGACCGAACTCTGGGCTCACACGTATTTTTGACTAAAACTGCACAATTGAAAAAGCACAGGGCTCCTTCCTTCTTCACTGCCAAAGCTCAACTGACTCTCCAACTGACAAAACCGGGCACTTTCTTTGAGTTCCTCCCAGTTCTTGACTGGATTGGCTGTCACTCACAATAGACTGCTGCTGTTGGTCCAAAAAGGCACTGAAGTCTAAACTACATCTCCCAGAGTCACTGCCCATACAATCCTCTTGGCGGCTGGCTCAGATTATGAGTCCAAGTTCTGATTCGTCCAAGGCACCATTTTAGAGCTAGCTTACCCACACTGATTGGTCCAGTTCAGCAGTTCAAAAACTAGAATGGGGAACTAGCAGACACAGTTCTGACTGCAAAGAAAGCAGGTTAGACAAACTGTATTTCATTATTACTCTAAATAATTTCTGGCAAACAGTTACATCTTTCAGATAGGTTCCCTTTGCACTCCTAGTGACTGCAAAATGAAGTGAATTGGCAGCAGTCGAGTGGTACTCAGAGAAGCACACAGTCCCCCATACAAATCTAATTATGTCTGCAAGCAGACAGCTCTTAAAGAGACAGTACCAGAGGCTCTAAAACACTCACTGATAAATGGCTTAAATGCCAAACACCATTCAGGCTTGGAGCATTCAAGCAGCTCCTGGAAGTCTTTGGGAACCCCCATTTGCAGGGGTTTACATGTGCATCCCAGTATTCCCCAGCCCTCCTTACTGCCTTCTCACATTCCCTGCCTATCTTTAGGTTGTCTGATGATGACTACCCCGGTCCCTTTCCATTTTGTTGTTGTTAATATTGCCCCCCACTGTGTACTCTTCCCTGTGTTTTGTTTCTCAGATGCATTACTTGCACTTCTTTGCACTGAATCTAAGCTGCATGCTTTTGCCCATTCCTTCAACCTTGCCAAGTCCCTTCTCATCATTTCCACCACCCCTTGTGTATCAACCCTGTTGCAGATCTTTGTGTCATCTGCAAAGAGGCATACTTTTCCTTCCAGTCCCTCTGCAATGTCACTTATAAAGACATACCGGCCCCAGTACTTAATCCTGCAGTACCCCGCTAGTAACCCCACTTTCTTCAGAGTGGACTCTGTCTACTACTACCCTCTGCATCCTGTTGTCCAGCCAATGTTTTACCCAGGCTACCACCCTGGGACTCACTCCCAAGCTTGCTAACTTGTTTCTTAATCTTTTGTGTGGGGCTATGTCAGATGCCTTGCTAAAGTCTAGGTAGACCATGTCCGCCGCCCCTCCCTGGTCTACTACTTTGGTCACCCAGTCAAAGAAATCAATTAGATTCGTCTGACATGGCCTGCCCGCTGTGAATCCATGCTGCCTTGGGTCCTCTGCCCCACTGGCCTCTAGGTACTCGGCAATTCTTTCTTTCAGAAGTGATTCCATCATTTTACCTACCACTGAGGTCAAACTAACAGGTCTGTAGTTTCCTGCTTCTGCCTTGCTCCCACTTTTGTGAAGGGGGAATCACATCCGCTTTCTTCCAGTCCTCAGGTACCACACCATCCTTCCATGATTTGTTAAAAAGGGTAGTCACTGGTGTCACTATTTCTCGCCTTAGTTCTTTTAGAATCCTGGGGTGAATCCTGTCAGGGCCCCATTGCCTTGTCCACCTTGGGTTTTAGGAGTTCTTTCAGGACTCTCTCTTCTGTGAATGGACTGGTATTGACCCCCCTATGCAGAGTGCTTCCACTGTTTGGTGTAGGTACGTTCCCCTCTTCTTCTTTTGTGAATACTGAACAAAAGCATTTGTTCAGTATGCCTTTTCACTGTTACCCTCTGCCCACCCCCCTTCCCTTTATTAACCCTCCCTTGATCTTTCTTCGCTCACTAATGTACCTATAAAAGGTTTTATTTCCCTTTTTAACTGAGTTGGCTATCTTTTCCTTGGTTTGGGCCTTTCTTATTCTGACTGCCTTCCCCGCCTCCTTTTGCTTTAACTGATAAGAGTTCTCTGTACTGCTCCTTCTGTGATTCCTTATACTTTCTGAATGCTATCTTTTTCTCCCTAACCTCTTTTGAGAACCATAGTGTTTTTTTCTTTCGTTTTGATTTGTTTATTTGCTTCACATAAAGGCTTGTTGCCTCTGTGACAGCAGTTTTGATTTTTCCCCATTGTTCCTCCACTCCTCCTTCCTGCCCTTTTGCTAGTACATTCCTTAGACATTCTCCCATTCTGCCAAAGTCAGCCCTCCAAAAGTCCAATACCCTTGCTTTTGTATGGCTTGACTTTATGGCTGTGTTTATTGTGAAACACACTGTCTGGTGGTCGCTTGTTCCCAGATGGCTACCCATTTCTTTTTTTTTTTTCCTTTCAATTGTTTAACCAGGAGTGGCACACTAAGCTGAAAACTTGTTTACAGGTGCGACCTGGGAGCACAGGGAAGTTAAGTGACTTGCACAGGGTCACAAAGTATGCAAGTGGGGACTGTGGGATTCAAACCAAGATCTCCAGATTTGAAGCTCAGAGCCTTAAACCACTGCGTTATACTGCTTCCCAAATCCGAGATCCTCTCACTGTCCCCGTCGGAACACTCTGTTTATTGCATTGCTGGACACTGCAGTTTACCTGCTTATCCAGCAAATACTGTATATGCATCCTCTCTCTGTTCCAGGAGAGACTTCTTGACCCACTCACTCCTAAAGGAACACAGGAGACCCTGAATTCAGTTCACTGTTAGTGCCACACAGACACCCAACATTTACATGGAACATAGGGGGAGCTGACCCCTGACATATATACTATCTACAAAACAGACCATAATGAGAGTGCTACTTCATAAATGTACTGAGCTGCCTTAGGCAGTAGTTGCATGCATAGGTCTTTCAAGTGAAAGAGAGACCTGCTGTCTTCAATTGATTACTCGCTACAGAACATAATAAAGCACTCTACGTAATAATGAGTTGCCTTGAGCAGTACTTACATACATATATGTCTCTATCAACAGAGAGATCCACTGACAATCTGTTTACTTCACGTGAAGCATAACAAAGTACTCAATTTAGTACTGAGCTGCCCTAGGCAGTAGTTATAAGAATATGTCTCTCATTCAAAGAGAGATCTGCTGACTTAACTAGTTCACTACAAGTGGAATATAATAAAGCACTTTAATTTGCCTAGTGCTCAGCTCCATAGTTTAGCTGCTCTTTGAGGCAGTTATATGGATTTGCCTCTCTGTTTCTGGAGAGACCAGCTGATGTAACTCGTTTATTCCAAATGAAGCACAATAAGGCACTATAAGCTGCTTATTGCTAGTGTCATACAGACACCTAATATCCCCCCTAGGGATGGGGAAAGTAGACCCCTTACACATATTTTGTAGGCCTTATAGAGAATCATGAGAGTACTAAGGAATGTATGTCCAGGATCTGAACAATGCAGAATATAACAGATGGGACAATGACACACAGTGGATCCCAAACCATCTGCTGAGACTGGGATGTCAAATTATATTGTGCAGGGTTATAGATGGGTTGAAATTGACCCAGATCATCAGCCCTGACCCACACAGGTATAGTAAACACCTACTCTGCCTGAGGGGGAGGGTTGCAACAGGGATACAACAGATGATGCCAACTTTGTAACCCTAGATCCCATCACTAGGAGATGTAGCAGAATGGGGCTTTTCTTAGTTCTCATTCTGCTCCTCACACAAGACGGAGTTATTGCCTCTTTGGAGGCCCACATGACCCATGGCTCTGGCCCTTCCTCCATTCCTGGAGATGCCTTTACTACCAGGCGCACACACACCTCAGGATAGCATAGGGAGTGACCATAAACACGCCCCTACCTTGGAAATCACAAACCCTTGTATAACAGTTACTGTTGGGCGCCATGTTACACAGGTGCAAAAGTTAAAATCACAACGAGAGACCTGTTGATCCTATTATTATAGACTATGTAGCAATTCATTTCCAACAACGAAGGAGACCCCTTGGTCTCACCCTGAGGGGTTGTTCAACTCCCTACCTTTTGATTTTTAGTTTCATTTTTTTAAGCAAAAGTTACTCATTATATGGATCAACATGCAGTATAATTTAGCTACACTCAGATACAACATACAGGGGATGGAGTCTTGACTCTCTATCCCCAAATATGCTGAACGGGGAAGGGGGAGTCAAGAAACCCCTACCTTATATTTATTAAGAATGACTAAATCAACTGGTTTTAAGGTGGTGTCCCAAAATGTTACTGGCTTAAGTAGTCCAGTAAAACTATTTAAAATAATCATGCAACTTTACAAAAAAACACCCACAACTCATTCTTTTACAAGAAACTCACTTGTCGGAACAGGAACATCAGAAGCTGGCAAAGTATGGTATGAGCCAGGTAGTAGCCAGTGCATATCAAAGAGGACGCAGAAGGGGAGTAGCTATCTTGGTCCCCAAAACCTCTGTTTTTCGGGTACAAGATACCCATCAGGACAAGGAGGGCAGAGTAGCCTTAGTTAGGGGCACAACAAAAGGTAAGCTGTACACGGTGAGAAACCTATACATACCACTGGGATTGGATGCCTCCATTCACCAAAGCTTATTTAATAAAATATTAGAATTCCACCAAGGGCTCTTGCTTCTAGGTGGACATCTCAATCTCTTCATGGATGCAGGAAAAGATCGTACCAATCAGCATTCCCCACAGGAAACTACGAGGCAGAGACATGGTAAAAGACTGGTAAAGGTATTAGGACTCAAAGATGTCTGGTGATATCTTCATCCCACTTCAAGACACTATGTCTTATTCTAGGGTACACTGGACTTATTCCTGCCTGGACAATTCCTTAAGTAGTGCAGAACATGTTGACTTGGTACAAAATATGACCATCTCCCCTATCCTTTTATCTGACCATGCCCCCACTGCTGTTGACATTTCTATTCCAACAGACTATACCTCCAGGCAATGGCGTTTCAACAATACCCTTCTTCGGGACCCACAATTTAAGGACCTCATCAAGCAGCAACTCCTACAATTGCTGCAGGAAAATTCCACACCAGACATAACATCGGCAATTGTATGGGACACAGTAAAGGTAGTACTTAAAGGGGAAATAGTTAGCTATGACACATCTAAAAAGAAATGACACAAGCACCAACAGAAAAACTTACAAGAGGAGTTATCGTTCTTACGATCTGCCCATGTGCAGGGTGATCATACAATCCTGCCCCAGATAACTAAAGTGAAAAATAAATTGCAGGATTTACTGACTGACAAAACTGAACAGGGACTCCTATACTGTACCTAAATCAGTGGGACTACAGGGGGGAACACGGGCCTCTAAGGTCCTGGTGTACCGACTCCGACAACAACAAAAGTTAGCCACGATCACTAAAATTACACATTCAATCACTAACACTATCTTGAATAAAACGCAGGAAATTCTCAAAGGATTCAGGGACTATTACACTGCCCTATACACCCAAGGCCCAGAATCTGGTAACATCCGATACCAAAACTTTTTCACAACTATCAACTTACTGTCCCTGACAGAATCTCAACAGGAGGCATTACTTAGACCTATCTCTTCCATGGAAGTCTTGACAGTTATAAAAAATTTTAATCTAGGAAAAAGCCTCAGACCAGATGGATTCTCACTGAATTTTACAAAGCCTTCCAAGCTGAAGTGCTCCCTTTCCTCAGTAACCTATTTAGAGCCATCCAAAATGGTGACGTACCCCCCAATGCTGTCAACATGTTAACATCTTTGCTGTATTAAAACCCAATAAAGATTCCCTCTCCTGTGATTCATACACACCTATATCAGTCCTAATTCAGGATTACAAACAATATGTTAGCATTATTGCCAAATGACTAGAGACCATCCTTCCAACACTTATTCATAAGGACCATGCGGGTTTTGTTCCCAAGAGACAGACTTCCAACAATATTTAAAAGACTTTATATCTGCTAGAGAAATCCACGCAGATGGCCACACCACTATTACTTGTAAGTATGGATGCGTAAAAAGCATTCAATAGAGTGTCATGGGGTATACTTTGAAACATTTTCATTTTCCGGAAATCTTCTGTCAAATGATAAAGACATTATATACTACCCCCAAAGCAATGGATAAGGTAAATGGAACATTCTCAGACTGCTTCCAGTTATCAAGAGGAACTTGACAGAGTTGCCCTTTATCCCCCTTATTATTTGCATTATATACTGAACCTCTGGCACAGGCCATAAGGGTGAACCTCAAAATCACAGGACTGACACAAACAGGAGTAGAACACAAAGTCGCGTTTTACGCTGATAATTTATTGGTTTATATGACTAATTCAGATGCTTCTCTGCCTGCTCTCTTTGAACTTCTGGTGGAGGTGGAAGCCTTAGCTGGATACAAGTTAAACAGAGATAAAACAGAGGTTCTCCAATTTAATTATATTTCCATCCTGGAAATCAAAAAGGCTTTCCCCCTTAGGTGGAACTGTAAGAGGTTCAGACACTTGGGAACTGTACTGCCCCTGTACTTATCTACATTATATAAACTCAATTCTGATCTAAGTGGCACTGTACAAGCCAGCTTATAAAGACAGTGACATCTGCCTCTTCCCCAACGCACATAATTGACATAATTAGGATGAGTGTCCTACCGCAATTTCTTTACATATTTCAGAATCTTCCCCTACTACTTACGCAGACCAAATCGAAGAGATGGGATAAACTGATAGCAAGATTTATATGGGCAAGAGGGAAACCCAGAACTGCGTATAAAATAATACAGCCCCCAAAACAGAAGGGAGGCTTAGCCCTAACCAACCTCAGGATGTATTACCAAGTGGCTCTTTTCTCACACACACTGCACTGGCTGGGTACTACATCTGTCTTACATTGGAAAGATATTGAGCTGAGGGAACAGATAGATCACATTTTTACATGCTCGTTCAAGTATCTACCAAATGCTAGTGAGACAGTACGAGATGTTGAACCCTGATATACTACCTACATTTTACATAACTGGCGGACAATACTTCACTCTCTGTGCATCAAACTCACAGCTCATTATCTAGAAACATTGGTTTCTGCTCTGAATTTCTGTCCACCCAGATTAGACCCCACTTTCAAAAGATGGCAATGCTTAGGATTTATTCACAGTTACCAATATTCTGACAAGGTCACTTTTCAGACCTTTCAGGACCTGCAGCAAAGATTTCACCTTCAAATGTCAAATCATTTTCGATATCTACGAGTCTGACACTATTTTGGAGAGAGGTTTGGTTTGGTTTGCAATGGGCCACTGAGGAGGCCCACCCCCTAGGCCAGCTCATATTAGAAGTACAAGAAAGAATGATCCCTGAGTATATAATTTCACTTACTTATAAAAGTGTCCATACCAATATGGAAACTATAGCAACAAAAAGCCCAAACGAGGTGGCACTTGGAACTAGGGATCTCACTTACAGACAAGGACTGGACTACCATATACAGTATATTACTCAACATAAGGTAACCTCTTCCCATATTTGTTGGGAGTATGGCTGGAAGTGCTCGGTTCACTTCTTCTGAACCCCACAAATCACAGGGAACCATGATAAGACTCTGGGCACAGTGTGTTGGACAGAGTGCGGAGAGCCTTGTGCTACACATGCACACATATTTTGGAGCTGCCCGGTGTTGCACACATACTGGAAAGTTAAAGGGAAGGCAGTCGAGGAGCTAATTCTGGAGATAGGTAACCTAACACCTCTCACAGCTATCTTGCTAAATTTCCCAGCTCACATAAGAAACAGAGACACCCGTTCATTGTTAGCCATAATGCTCACTGAAGCCAAGAAGGTTACATCAAAAAAATAGTTTCAAACAGAGGCCCACACAACAGAAGAGTGGGAAGATACCATGAAACAAATTTACCAATTAGAGAAAGTGACTGCAGGATTTAATCTAAGAATGACTCGCTTTACCAGCCTCTGGAATAAGTGGTTGTTTATGGCTTATGGACCATACACCGGATACTATCCTCTAAGTAGCATGATCAAATGATAATGTTTCCCCTAATTAGGAATACGTGGGCCGGAATAGAGAGATATCACCTTTTACTCACATTATACAGTGCTTTTATATAATAAATATACAATGCTATTTTAATGCTAGGAACCAGTATAGCATAGTGGTTAAGTGCACTGAGCTGCAAACCTGGAGACTTGGGTTTGAATTCCACAACCCCCACTTGCATACTGTGTGACCTTCAGCAAGTCATTTAGCTTCCCTGTGCTCCCAGGTCGCACCGGGAAACAAGCTTCGGCTTAGTGTGCCTTTCCTGGTTAAACAATTTCCCCCTTCCCGTTTCCCTTATATCTGCCAATAATATTATATATATTTTTTATAAGATTATCTGCTGTATATGATATCAATATTTGTAATGCTCCTTGAAAAGTTAATAAACTTTAAATGACAATAAAAAACATATGGCAGCTGATGTCTGATGTCATTGTGGGTGGCCACAGAATGCTTGCAAAAAGTTTCCATGCAGTCCTAATGCCTGGCGGCTATAAGTTCCATAGGTGTGGCCTGATGAATGAGATATCCTTGAAGAAGATCTATCTATCCACCAGACCCACCCCTCCCCCAAGGACCTCCCAACATCTCAGTAAGGCAAGGTCACAGAGGACGCTGTGCTTCCACAGTATCAGCAGTACTAGGAAGGGACCCCGGGAAGTGCCCAAAGACCTAACCTTGGCCTCATGGGTTCACTACTTGCCACCAAAGGTGGGAATCGGATAACCCAATTTCAATGCACAATATTCAAGAGTGCGGTGGTCTACAGGTATCGCAAGAATCCATATCATGAGACAGGCTAAGGCAAGCCCAGCAGACTTGATGTCAGTCCTTTTTCACAATCACTTTCCATAGGGGCACCAACACAGAATGGGATCTTTTTTTGGTCCCGTTTTCTTTTTTCTTGAACTTCGACATCATGGCAAAATAATAAAACAAAAGGAGACACCGGAAAAATGAAAATTACGTACCTACCATAATTCTTGATCTTCTTGGATGAAGTCTCCACCACTCATTCACACTGCTGGGACTATGCCGGAGGCACTAGGACCACGCAGGAGCCAAAAACAGGATGGCTGGCACCAAGGTAGGAACGCCAAGATGGGTGTCATGTAGAGACAGGCTCGCGACCAGAGTATTATTCGGCATTGACCCTCCAACCACCTCACTACCTTTTTTACCGAGGAGGTGCAGCATAAACTAAACTAGTGAAACTAACCTAAGTCAGACATAAGATAGTCTGAATGACCCATGTAAGAAGGGTCAACACCACAGAGTCTTCAGAGCCCAGCCATCGAGGGAGTGAAGACCGAAAAACAGATCAGTGAACTCGGGGGATGGAGAGTGGGCATGTGAATGAGTGGTGGAGACTTTGTCCAAGAAGATCAAGAATTATGGTAGGTATGTAATTTTCATATCTTCCTGGACATAAAGTCTCCACCACTCATTCACACTGATGGGAGAGTACCAAGCTAAAATAATCACCCAAGAAGGGTGACAGGAGAGAGGAGCTCACTCAGGACAGATGTCCGTTAAGGATTGTCCTGCGAAAAGATGGATGCTGTCTAGCATGGACATCCAAAACGTAGTGCTTCACACAGGTGTGCAGAGAGCTCCAAGTAGCCGCATTGCAGATGTCTGCAATGGGCACATTCCAAATTTCTGCCAGGGATGCCGCAACTGCCCTGGTAGAGTGGACGTATACCCTGCCTTCCAGCTTAACCTGTGCCATCGAATAGCATTGGTGGAGACATGCCACCAGCCATGCCGAAATACACCTGATGGCCACAAGCTGACCCAGCTGGGCCATGCTGAATGAAACAAAGAGTTGCTTTGATTTGCAGACCTTTTTCATTATGTCGATGTAGAACTGCAAAACTCTCTTAACATCCAGAGAATGCAGGGTATGCTCTCCATCATTCTGGAAGTTCGCAAAGTAGGTCAGAAGAACCAAGGGCTGGTTCAGATGGAATTCTGAGACTACTCTGGGGAGAAACTTATGGTGACTTCTGAGAACCACCTTGTCCTTGTGAAACACTGTATACAGTGGGGGGGGGTCTGTGACCAGTGTATGTATTTCAGAGACTCTGCGAGCGGAGGTAATGGCTACGAGGAAGGCAGTCTTCCAGGTCAAGAACTTCAGCTCATATGTTGCTAGGGGCTCAAAAGGTTTACAGGTGAGCATGTCTAGCACAAGGTTAATATTCCAAGCGTCTACCAGTCTCCTGACTGGTGGCCTAGTGTGGAGTATATATTTAAGGAAGTTCTTAACCAAGGGTACTTGAGCCAGAGACATAGACTCGTGATAGGCTGAAATCGAGCAGAGATGGACCTTCACGGTTGAGTATTGTAGCCCTGATTTTGATAGATCTAGCAAATACTCCAGGACTTGGTTAAGTGGGCAAGAAAAGGGGTCCAGGAAGGACTTTGCACACCAGATGGAGAAACGCTTCCACTTAGCCATGTACATCTTTCTAGCTTACATGCCGTTAGAAGAATGTCTGAGATTCTGTGAGAGACATCAAACCTACTCACTTCTATCTCCTCAGGAGCCATGCTTGGAGATGAAGGGACCTCAGATTGGGATGGACCACTGGGCCCTGGGTTAGAAGGTCCGATTCCACCGATAATCTGTTGATCAACAGAAACCAAATCTGACAATGCCAGAATGGGGCAATGAGGATCATTTTGCCCCCCTGTGTCTCCAGCTTGAGCAGCACTCTCTGAATTAAGGGAAGAGGAGAAAATGTGTACAGAAAGCGTCTTGTTCACTGCAGTCTGAATACATCCTGACAGAACACACCAGGTTCTGGATTTCTGGAGCAGAATACAGGCAGTTTTGCACTGAGTGGGGACGCAAAAAGGTCCAGGTCCGGTGTACCTCACTATTCAAAGAGCAACTGCAAGACATTTACTTTGAGAGACCACTCACGAGGGTCTGCTTTCATTCTGTTGAGGCTTTCTGCCAGGTTGTTCTGGAGTCCAGGCAGGTAGACTGCTTGAATCAGGGCTTCGTGCTCTAGGCACCATTCCCACACTCTCATCGCTTCTCTGCACAGGGGGTAAGAGTGTGCTCCGCCCTGCTTGTTGATGTAGTACATTACACTGCTTTGTTGTCCGTCTGAAGGAGAATTGTTTTGTGACTGAGGATGTCCTTCAGGGCTTGGACAGCATACAGAACAGCTCTCATGCACCTCTTGTCTGGATGAGCTTGAGGAGCCAACCATCCATATATGTGAACACTTGAATTCCAAGTTTTCTGAGATGCGCTGTGAGAACTGCAAAGCACTTTGTAAAGACTCGAGGTGCCGAGGACAGCCCAAAGGGCAGGACTCTGAATTGGCAGTGCTGACCCAGAGCCACAAATCGGAGATGCTTGTGATGGTTCGGGTGCATGGGGACATGTTGGTAGGTGTCCTGCATATCTAGGGAGGCCAGTCAATTGTTTTGATGAATCAAAGGTTGAAGCATACCGAGTGATATCATCTTGAACTTCTCCTTGTAAAGGAATCTGTTTAACTTCCATAGGTTCAGAATAGGGCGCATACCGCCTGTTTTCTTTGGAACTAGGAAGTAATGGGAGTAGAAACCGGTGTTCCTTTGATCCTGCGGAACTATTTCTACTGCTCTGCTGTTCAGAACAAAAAGAGAACAGAATGTGGCTACCACCTCCACCAGTTGGCATGTACAGGTCTGGTAGGTGTAATGTATGTGAATATTGCTGTCAGGGAAAGATCTTAGACCTTGAAGGGTATAATAAAAAACTAGAAATTCGGACATTTCTAAATTGTAGTAGTATCTATGTGGTCTATTCAATTTGGTGCCCTTGTAAACTCTTGTATGTGGGTAGAACCATATATTTAGTTAAACAACACATGCAAGAACATAGACGCAATATAAGGGCAGGCCTTTTACATTTATTTATTTATTACATTTTGTTAACCGGGTAAGCCCACTAGGCCCCGAAGGTCCTTTTTTCAGGGGCGACCCAGGGTTTGTTACATATAGTTTGAACATACAGACAGGTATCACAGTGTCAGACATATCATACAGGATTACTAGGACAGTACACAATTTTCCAGTTTTTGTGTAAGAGGGCAAGAGGTACATGATATTATTTGGTACAGCAGTAGTACAGTGCAGTGCGTCTGATTTTTATTTATTTATTTATTTAAGAGATTTACCAGGAAAGGCATACTGAGCGGAGTACTGCTTGATTCCAGATGCGCCCTGGGGGTAGGGGGTTACATAGGTGCAGTAATAAGACGAGAACAGTTCATACATATGTGAAGGTTATAACAGACAGTGGTATAGTAGTATAGTAGAAATACAACAATACAAAGTGAGAAAATTGTTATATACAAAAATGGGTAAGGCATACGTACAAAATCACAACAGTAGTAGGTTCAGCAATAAGCATTTAAATAGCACTATGTGACAATTTCGAAAAAATGGGGCCCAGACTGGAGCAAATAGCTGACAGAATGGGTAGGAGTTGTGCAGGTAGCTGAATAGATTGGGTAGGAGTTGTGCAGGGAAATTCAGAGATGGGGAAAGCATGAGCATTTGGTAGCGAAATGTGATTTGAGAAGGGCATTCCGTTGGGGAGTACTAGTGGTGTGTCTGATGTCTGCTGCCAGTGAGTTCCATAACTAGGGCAACCTGAAACTGAAAGCTACCTGGCCTGATCGGGTGGATCTGTGTGGAATGTGCAGGAGCCTGGAGTCAATGTTCCTGAGATCGTAAGTAGGTGGGGAGAGGGCGGTTAGGGATGCAAATAGGTAGGAAGGGAGCATATGCAACCAGAATTTGGCAGCGATTCTAGCACCATGCAGCAATCGCCAGTTTTGGAGTGATGGGATACAGTAGTACATCTAATAGCAATACGGAACAGTACATGTAATGCCGGAGGTATATTACACTGATGAGTACGGTATGGCAGAGTAGTATAAATAATACGGGGTTACGAGTACATCATACAGTTTCTGTGGAAGAGGGCAGCACATATATTACAGTATAGAGTACAGCAGTGACGACAGGTGGGAGTGAGGGTGATAAGTGCTTTGAGTGCCTACGGGAGGTTCCGTACGGGGTAGAGTACCCGCTTGTGCAGTCATTAGTAGTTACCCTTGTAGGGGAGCAGTGTCTAGTCGGTATGACTTGACACAAGGTATGATTGTCTTAGCAACTGGGGCAGTGGCAGGGACTTGGTTTGATAAGGTGAGCATGCAGCCCCTTGAAAGAAGGCTAATGTCAGTGCCTCCTGAAGATGGCTGGGGAGACTGTTCCATGAATCCGGAGCTAGGTGAGTAAAGGATTTACTCCCTGCTACCGTGCAGGTCAGGGGAATTTCCAGGAGTTTTTTGTTCGAGGAGCAGAGTGGTCGTCTGAGCAGTCCTCTAGAGAACCACTACGTGGAAAAACATGACAGTAAGCCTGAAGGAACCAAATTCATGGCATTAGAGCAGACAGACAGAAAGCAATCCAAGGGGGGGGAACAGATTTAATACATTACTACAATGGGAAAATTACTGGAATTTCAATCTTATTAGTATTCAGCCAAATGGTCTAAACATAGAATGGGACTTCAAACCATTTCTTAAAAATGGAATCTGGCTAGATGTGATGTGATGTGAACAGTGATTATGTTTTGACAGAACCACTTCTCCTCCATCTTATAGGTCTGCAATGGAGTGTTAATACTATGGATGGAGGATCCGCCAGCAAAATAGAATAGAAAGCAAGAAGGGAGTGATCACTATCTGAAAGTATTGATTCCAATTCCAGGACTTAATAAACACGGATTATTTTTAAGTCAAATATAATCCCCTGAAAATCCTTGTAAAATCTGTACAGTATGTTGTTATTAATCGTTTTTGGGCAACTTAATATTTGACAATTAAATTATTAACCCTAATAAGAATGAGAATGGGACCTCAAACCATATCTTAAAAAGTGAATATGGCTAGATGTGATTTGCGAACAATGAATATGTTTTGACAGTACCACCTCTCTTCGCTTTTATAGATCCGCACTGGAGTATTAATACTACGGATGGTGGATCCCCTTACAAAATGGAACAGAAAGCAAGAAGGGAGTGATCACTACCTAAAAGTATTTATTTCAACTCCAGGACTTAACAAACCCTGATTATTTTTAAGCCAAATATAGTCACCCGAAAATTCTTGTAAAATCTGTACAGTACAGTGTGCTAGCAACTTTTTTTCTGGGGAACTTAATATTTGATTATATTTTTCTATGAAATTATTAGTCTGATAAAAATCCCTAAGTTTGATATGAACAATGCACTTACCAGTGATCCAAACACAGTCTTAGTTTTCTATCTAGTTTACTAAGTTTTTTATATGCATAGAATAAATGACATGCTTCAAAATAGTAAAACTGTAACTTTGGTAAAATCCAGGTTCAAATCCTCTTAGAGACACTGAAAAATGATGTAATGTTATTCTGTTCCTTAACACTGGGGGCACCCAAAGATTGTGGACAGATTTGGCTATTTAAGGGAGGGGGATTTAAATGCACTCCATCCCCTGAGGAAGATCACACCCTTGGTCGAAGTGCTGGGGAGTGAGTTTGATGGTGGGCACACCTGATCTGTAAGGAGCTGCACGCTTTTTGTTTTGAAACCTGTATGGAGATAAAAGCTTTTTGATTGAATACAAAGGACTTATGGTTTCATCTGCACTTGGAGTGTGGGAGCTTCTTCTGGCCTAATTAAGTAGTTTTGGGACTTGCAACCCCTTCGTTTCTGCACCCAGCGTCTTGTTGAGCACACGATTTCAGTGGTTTGGAATCTGTTGTTCAGAAGGCCTTGAATCTTGGAAGCGAGGAGGTCTGACTGAGTGACAAACAGCCTGGGTTGTCATTTGGGTGGATGATCCAGGAGGGGTTTCTGACAAATTTAGAGAGTAACCGTCGCAAATTATTCTGAGGACCCATTTGTCCGAAGTGACTGACTTTGACTGGTTGTAAAACTCAGTCAGATGCCCCCCTAATGCCAAAGAAAAGTCCCCCTCGGACAGCTGAGGTGGGACTTGGGCTGGAATCTCAGAGCGTGGCACTAGGTGCCTTTGGGCCCTGTGCCTTCTGCTGTATTTTCTTTTGTGGCTGAAGGACTTGATTCTTGTTGAAACCCCTTCTGCCTTTGCCATGAAAGGACTGGCGGTTATGAAACTGCCGATGGTTCCCGCTACGTTGTGGGGTAGCAGGGTTTGGTCTGGCAGTCTTAATGGCAGTCCTAGTTTTCTGAGTGGACTCCAGTGCCTGCTCCACCTGTTGGCCAAACAGATAAACTCCATCAAAGGGTAAATTCATGAGCATCATTAATAAACCCCAAGGTCTGTAACCATGAGTGGCATCGGGTGCAAATCCCCGTCGCTGCTGCCCAAGAGGCAGTGTCAAAAGCATTCATAGCAGCCTTAAAGCTGCTGGTTATTGGACTTGATGCCTCTAGTAATGGTCTGAAGTAGCAAGTGACTCTAGAAGAGCTTTGACTAATGTTTTCAGTGAATGGCAGAGGGCATACCCGTATTGTGAGAAATAGCCCAGATAGCTAGCAATACGCATTCCTAGGGTAGCAGTGGTGAAGATTCGCTTCCCCAAAGTGTCGAACTTATGGGATTCTTTATTTAAAGGATGAGCTGTGAATTCCTGAGGGAGTACAGCTTTGTTGTTTTCTGCCAAGACCACAATGGCCTCCGCAAAGGCTTGGGAGGACAGGATTGGTCGATCCTTAGGGGAGGCGTACTTCTGATCTATGGACTTAGCCGTGGAAGGAATAAGCGCCAGATTATCCCACACCATCTATGAGAGAGTCTCGAAAGAGGGCTGTACCGGAGGAGTCAGTGCCACAGGGATTTCCGGAATATGCAGATATTGAAGGGGCAACAGCTTCCCTGGATCCACCTCCGATGTCTGGAGGGAGAGGGTGGAGATCTTCCCTTGTCAATCTTCACCATTCATTAGTGCTTGGGTGGTGCCGGAGGCGCGCACCGCTACGGGAGATTTTATTTTTTGAGTCGGCTCCAGCGGCGCCGCCCACAAGTGGCCTTTTCGTCATACAGGCGGCGGCCGTTAGGTGCATAGACTCCTCCATCTCAGTTCTGTTTCTCCCACCGTAGAGACTGCACCTGCTACGTGGTTAGATTCAGTTCTAGGCCTAGCTGCGATCATCGACCGTCCAGACTCCTTCTCCTGCTTTTTTGATGTCGCCACTGGTAAGACCGTTTTTTCTCCTTCTTTTACAACAGTGCCAAGAGCTGTGCTTGTTTTGGTCTTAATTTTTTCGCATCATGTCAGGTTAAATGCCGTTAAAAGCGTAAGTCGAAGAGTAGGCCGCACCCTATCGTCGGTGCTCGGTGGCGGCATTTTTCCATCACGGACCGGCATGATGTTTGTCTCCCTTGCCTGGGACCCAACCACAATATGGATGCGTGCAACGTCTGTTTCTCAATGGACCATCGCTTCCTGTAAGTCTGCGCGTTCAAGATCAGCAAGGCTCCGCCGACTTTCAGGGGATGGTGCCGCTCCAGGGATTCCCAGATAAGGTCTCTAGACCCTTCCTCCGGGTCCCCTCTCAGGTCTATACGGTCTGTAGAGGAGCAGGCTTCCTCATCTTCTCTTGCCGAAGAGAAGGCCTCTTTTGCGGTGTCGGAGGAATGCCGAGGTACTTCCCGGGGCCGCGAGGGGGACACCTCCTCGGCAGTCACCTCCTCGGAGGTGCAGGCTCCCCCAGTGTTGAAGCCCAGGTCTGCTGGGCCCAGCATTGGTGGACCCTTGACGCCGCCTTCCGGTGCCATTTCGGATCCTGGCACCATTTGTGTTGGCTCTCGGCGCTGCCTGCGGCACCGTGGGCCCAGTCGGTTATTCTAGTGGTGCAGAGTCATGTCCCGGTGTCGAGGGTGGTGCCGTGGGTCTGGCCTGCACTGTTGGGGAATCTGGGCCGGGTATAAGCGTTGCGGGGGGTCCATGGTCATCTGGCACTGGCACCGTTCGTGGTGCCATTTCACTGGAGACCGCCGGGATGGCCAGTATTGTGGTCCAGCTGGTGTCTTCCTCCTCGTCGGAGGATGATTCAGATGTGGACCTGTCCTGGCACCCTGACTCTTCGGAGTCAGGGTCTCTGGTGGGACGAGGTGCTAGGCGGCTAGAGCGCGTATTCCTCCGTCTCCGCTGCTGTCTTCCCAAGGCCTCGCATGCTGGGGGTGGTCTGAGGTCCCTGGAGGGGTATGGAGTGGAGGTGGAGGGAGGGGCTCTCCCTTCTGAGGGGGTTGTGGCAGCTGCCAATCCCAGAGCTGCTGCACCCCCTCGTGGTACGGGGTCACTGGGGTTGAGGAGGAGGGCGTTCTCGGAGTCCGGGGGGTTGAGAGACAGGGTTCAGGCACCTCGGTCTTCACCGGCCACCCCTCGGGGGGGTGGGTAGGAGCCGTAGCGCGGGCCCCGTCTTTCCCTCTCGAGCACCAGGGACCCCTCTGGTGGTGTTGCTGTGGGCTGCCCTTCTGGATCCATGCAGCCCCAGGTTTGTCTGAGGGAGGATCCCCTACTAGGCTCTTCCAGACTTCGCATTCCCAGGGTTCCATTCTGCAACCTGGTTTGTTGTCCGGGATCCTGCCAGCTCGGGCTCCGTTTCCCGGATTCCAGAGCCTCAGCAGAGGACAGTTGCCTCGCCGTAGGTGCCCCTCTCCCATTCCTCTGCAGCCACCCCCCTCTCTCCTAGGCCATGTCGGTCCTACTGGCCTGTTATCCTGGGAGACGTACACAGGCTCTGCGGCAGCCTTCCCCTCATATGTTAGTCACATGCATGAGCAGGTGTTTTGCCTATCCCCACCGCCGCAGGAGTCCTCTGGACATTCAAGCTCTCCATCATCCTCGTCAGAGGGAGAGGAACCCACTGCTCATCTCTCCTCCGATGCTGATTTCACTGAATATCAGCAATTCCTTTTGAGGATGGTGAGGGATCTACGTATCTCCTTTGTTAAGTGAGACAATACCAAACGGGAGACGCGTGAATTCAGTGCCCAGCATTTGGTGGTACTATCCTGGCCTATTCCCTTCCAGGAGGCATCCATCCGTTCCTGGCAGTCGCCATCCGCCCTTTCTCCAGCTCCGGCAGACTGCGAACGAAGGTACTGTGCCCCATCGGAATCTCTAGGTACTCACCCCAATCCAACTCCGGGATTGGCATACCTAGAAACTCCCTCCGGGCACCGCTGCCTGGTGCACGACCGTCCACCAGACTCAGATTCCCAACAATTTGACTGGTGGGGGCGAAGAGTGTTCTCTTCCTCTTGTGCAATGTTATGCATTGCATCACATCAGGCTCACCATGATGCCTATAGTAGGCATTTGTGGTTGAAGCATTCCCAAATCTTAGCATCAATGCCTGATATGGAGCAAACCAGACAAGCTATTGCCCTCTCTGCTATAGGCCTGGAGCTGGCAAGACACCAAGCAAGGGCATCTTATGACGCCAATGAGGTGGCTTCCAGGCTTGCAGAGACACTGATCTGTATTAGACGGACGGCATGCCTTCGTCTATCAGGGTCGTCACCCCTGGCCCGGCGTAGGGTGATTCGCTCCGCCTTCCAGGGGACCCGTCTCTTTCCTCCAGAGCTAGGAGACTTCTACAGGGGCTTCCTCTGTCTCCCCATCCTCAAGGGACATCTCCTAGTTCTCCTCCACCATAGGCTTCTCGCTTGATTAGCCCAGGGTCTTCCCATTCTGTTTCCCACCAACAGGAAGCTGGGGGTCTTGTTCCCTCAGGGTGTTTTATCCCCCCTTGGGGGGGAGCTTGGTACTCACCCAAGCAGTAATGAATGGTGAAGACTGACAAGGGAAGATATGAAAATTACGTACCTACCGTAATTCTTGATATTTTCTTGTATCTTCACCATTCATTACTGATACCCACCCACCTTCCCCTCAGTGGCCTCCTACTGCGGTGTCTCCCCTTCCCTTTCGGTTCCTCTCCTTTGGCCTTTATGCCAAAAAAAAAATAAAAATCCTGGTTTCCGTTCTTCTATGGACGGATCTCTTTTCCTCAAGGTAAAGGGGAACGAGTAGGACTCTTCTCCTATTCTGAGGGAACTTTTTCTGACTGCCCCTAGGGGTGACCTCTGGGCTCCTTAGCCACAATGTTCAGCTCACAGCTAAAGGGACCATCCCTCTTGGCTTGGCCTCACAATTAAGGTTCCCCTGGTGGGCATTATTTGTCAGCTTCTTCTGGTTGGTGCTTCTGCACTTCTTAACCTTGAACTGCTGCCCTTGCCTTGCCTTCAGGCAGTCCGATTGAGTTCCCACTCTATCCTTCATACATAGCTGCCTCTTGTAGGGCCTAACCCCTACCCACACACTTCGGTGTCAGCACTTAACAAGGTGCTAAGGGGCTTCCAATAGTTGGGCGCTCTCTTTCCGGAACAGTTTTCTGTCCGGGCAGTCTGTAAGCTCTCAGCTAGAGTGTAGGGGGTTGAGATGATGAGATTATACAGAACCTGCCCTTTGTGTCCAATCTTACAAGCGGTTCAGTTGAACCTTTTCTCACTCCTATTAGGAGGAACTCTTGCTCCCTTGGTTTTTGGTTCCGAGCTTATAACCCTCTCAACCAATATACCTATGGGCAGTGTTCTCCCCTCTCAACATCCCTTCTTTCTTCTTCCTCTTCCTTTTCTCTTTATCTGTTCCTCCCTTAGAGCCACCCCAGATGGGAGGCCCTGCGGTCCCTTAGGGTAGGTATTCTCCCTCTTCCATCTGTCCTCAACCGGCTTATTCCTTCTCCAGTTTATATCCTTTCATTTTTCTATCCCTCAGCTCTCTTGCCGAGCTCTTTCCTTTTTTCCTTTACCCTTTTTCTGGCCTCTCTGGCTACCAGAACTGAGAAGGAGGAGGAGTCTGCGGCACCTAACAGACAGAAGCCCCTCACGCATGACGTAGTGCGTCGCTCTTGTGGGCGTCGTCGTTGGAGCCGACTCCAAATAAAAAAAAAATCTCCAGTAGCGGGTGTGCGCCTCCAGCACTACCCAAGCAGTAATGAATGGTGAAGATACAAGAGAAGATCAAGAATTATGGTAGGTATGTAATTTTCATTTCATGTTCTTCAGTAGAGATTTAAAAGATAGGTACATGACCAAAGACTCTGCTGAAGTAGAGGGCTTACTTTCAACTCCAAAGGAAGAATCCTCATCGAAGTCATCTCCTAATCGTAGATCAGGCTCAACATTATCTTCTACTAGCCCAGGAGGGATAGTATAAAGAGGAAAGGGAGGAAAAAGCGCAGGAGGGGGTGCCCCACGAATCAGAGTCAAGAAACCCCATACCCGAAGTGGCACCAGCAACGGCACTGGACATGGTGCCTCGGACATTACCACCTGTGGCACCCACCATGGCAGCGCCAACAAGACCAGAGTCGAAGGCAGCACCACAGTCAGTGCCACACAGGCGCTTGGGGACCCCAACCCAAACTCCATGGCACCCAAGGATGAAGATCTGAGAAGGTGGTACCAGTGCTGGCCCCTGCGCTGCAGCCATATGAGGGGGAAAAGCATAAAAGTGCTGTGTCAACAGCACTGAAGGAGGTGTCGCTTTGACAAGGCTGATCCAACCATCTTGCCCGCGGGTTCAAAGTCCCTAGGCTAAAAGGCCCCAGGACTGATCCCGCCAGCTCAGAAAGTCACGACAACCGCAGAACCCACTGCTCCATAAGAGCGGCCCAATGATGAAACTGCACACTGGAGGACCCCCCCAGAGGGCGGGAAGGGACTACAGGTTCGAAGATGCTGGTCATCAGGGACAGAGGCCACAGGTGACCCCGATGGAGTCAGAGTCAGCCTCCTGTGCCCTGCAACTGATGATCGATGTGCAGACCTACCAGAGGGTGGCTTCGAGCAGCTCCGCTTCTTCTTTGACCACAGGGATGAAGAGAAACTCGAGGCTGAACGGTGCCAGGTTCCCGACGAAGATTGGAAACGGGCCCGCTTTTTTTGTGCTTTGGAGGACTGCCTTCTCCCCCCACCAGTACAGGATTGCCTCGTCGGACCCCCCCCCCCCAATACAGGGTGGCAGACCGGACCCAGCCCTGCTGGAATTACAGCTTTCATGCGAAGCCTTCCTACTGTCACTGGCCCCGTTCATGGTCAACTCCGTCGAAGGCAGGCTGAAGAAGACTTCTCTGTTCTTTCTCGACTAAAAAAAAATTAATTTTTTAAATAAACTAAGAATATACTAAAACTAAATCAATACTGAGCAACTATGCTGCTGTCGTATAGATGTGAAGATTTGAGTCCCGGCGGACGAGCGATGTCAACACTGAAGCACACTTGACGGCAAGAAAAAAGGAACTGAGACGGTTGGAGGGTCGACGCCGAGACAGCCTATACGGTGCAAGCCTGTCTCACGGCACCATACATGCACGTTCCTACCTCTGCGCTGGCCCTCCTAAACATTTTTTGCTCCCGCTCGGTCATAGCGCCTCCGGTGTAGTCCCTTCAGTGTGAATGAGTGGTGGAGACTTTATGTCCAGGAAGATCAGAGACTCATTGGTTGTGATGTAGAAGAAATTTTGGACGACGGTCGAATTGATGCACTGTCACTCCCACGGTGTGCACTAAACAGCAGCAAGAAGAGAAATGAGGTGCACGAGGGAGCCGGCAATGGTTATTAGGTAGCGCAATGCACCACCTGAGTACATTTGGTGCGTGAGTGGCATCAGTAGCTGACGCTGGCTCCCTCCCTAGAAGAAAAAAGCTCCCACCGGGTCCTAGTACCTCTGAATCTAGACCCATATACAAGAATCAATGGTGAAAATTGATTCTTGGGAGATCCTTTCTTTTCTGACATGCTTGTTCAGATATCTTAGATCTAAAGAGGGCTGCCACTCCCCATTTTTCTTTTGGATCAAGAAGTATCTTGGATGCCGGCCCGCCGGCGCAGCGGTTGAATTTCTGCTTGCGATGCCAGCGACCCGGGTTCAGGAATGAGCCCGGGTCACTGGAGGGCCGGCTGGGGGGAGAAGGATTGAGCGTCCCAGGGACAGCTCTCCTTCTCCGGGAGGTGGGTAGGGGACTGGTCCGGCACCTGCTGGCTCCTAGCGGAGGCTGGGAGTATCACAGGATGCACGGCCCAATACTAACCGGGGGAGGAGTGGACGTCGGCGTAAGCCGTGACGTCACTACGCTACCCCCAACAGAAAGCCAGGAAAATCGCTCACTGGCCCTCCGGATGACGGCTCTCTGTTCCTAGGGGCCTCCAGCGCCTTCCCAGTGCCTCCTGTTCCCCAGCAGCACCCCCGGGCCCTAGATGGATGTGCTGGGGTTATCCCTCCCAGTGCCTTTCCCCTTGGAGAAGGACCCGCCTGGTGAAGGGATACACCGGGATATCCCGTGGGTCGGCTGCGATCTGGGGACTAGAGGAGGGCCGGGCAAGGACAGAAGAGGTCAGGGGAACTTGTCAGAGCCTGAAGGAGTGGAGGACCAGTGAGCAAGGGGGTGGAAAAATAGATACTACAAAAAAGAAGTATCTTGAAAACAAGACCTTGCCCCACTGAAGGCAGGGACCTTTTCCACTGCTTTTGCTTATAGCAATCTGTTTAATTCCAGTTCCATCAGAATTCTTTCTGTGGGACAGTAAGCTGGAAAACCTTTGTATTCTGCAGTTTGGGAAATTCTGTGAACTGCAGGGACAACTCCTGGTCCACTACCTCCAGGACCTACTTGTCTGTGGTAATATTTACTCATTCCTAGAAGTAGTGGGCCAGCCTTCTCCATACTGGTAATGGCTGGGCAACCTGGGCATTTGTTTTGGCTGAAGACTTGGGGGCTGGTGCTGTTGCAGCATGCCTGGAGCTCTACCTGCCTCTACCTCTGTAGTAACCTCTTTGGGCTTGGTACTCATAGGGAACATAGGCCCTGGGAAAGTATCTCCTACGCCTGCTTCTCCTACCATAAGGCCTGTAGGAAGTGGAGGCCTTTTTATATCAGTGTTATTTTGGTAACTATTTTATGTACTCATCCACTTTTTTCATGTATGCCTCTGTTTTGTTTAGGCCCATCCAGTCTGCCCCTTGTCCCTGCTTATTCTGTCACTACCGATGCTAGTCGGTCATAGGTGTCACGCCCTCCCCTCTTTCCTCTACATAATATGCTCTTGCGCCTATCCCACGTATGCTTGAAGCTCCCAACAGTCCTTGCCCCCACTACCTTAACTCTGGCGGGCTGTTCTAGTCGTCCACCACCCTCTCCATGAAGACTTATTTCTGCACACCTCTCCTAAATGTCCCCCTCTGCTTCATTGTATGCCCCCTTGTTCTAGTGCCTTCCTTTCTCTAAAACAGACCCTCCACTTGCTCCTTTCTGCGAGGTACTTGTAGATTTCAATCATGTTCCCTCTTGCTCACCTCTCTTCTAGGAAGTACATGTTGAGTTCCTGCAGTCTTTCCTCGTTTGGCTTCTCATGTAAGCCCCTCACCATTCTGGTTGCCCTCCTCTGTATTGCCTCCACCCTTTCAATATCCTTGTGGAGGTTCAGCCTCCAGAACTGGACATAATACTCCAGGTGAGGCCACACCACTGAGTGATACAATGGCAGTTCCACCTCCCTCCTCCTGCTAGAACTCTCTTCAAACTGGAAATTCATGACCATGGTCTGGGTTTCCTGGGAAAGGATGGTTGCGCTTAGCCAGGAGAATCTCCTCAATGACACTGCATGGGCTAAAACCCTTGGAGCAGTGTCATTAGTGTCCACAGTCGTGTGAAACTGGTATTTGGTGGCATCCAGGGCTGACTTTGCTGTCGCAGTTAGATCCTGTGCCAGTTCACCATCAGCCTTATCAGCTACTGCCAGTACTGTACTACACAGTGCCTTCTGGTACTGGGCAGTACGGGCTGAGTGAGCTGCCTATCTGATAAGCAGGGAAACTGAAGTATAAACCTTTTTGGCCACAGCATCCAATTTTCTGGAGTCATTCTCTCGGTGTTGCATGGAGAGTGGAACCTTAGCCCTCTTACATGCAGCCACTAGGACTACTGTACACTGTGATAATCAGGGCGGGCATACAGGTATTCCACCCTCGTCTGTCCACTTGAAACTTTTTTCAATCTTTTTCTCAATGACTGCAGCTGAGTTAGATGCAGACATTGATTTTTAAACTAGCTTTTTGTAATGATTTGTGTATGGGGACCAGCAATCCTCTTGTAGGAGCTAACCCCATCATATCCATAAATTCTGCTCCCTCCTCCTCCTTTTTCCTGAGAGGGATGTTGAGAGTGTTTACCATTTGCTAAACAAATGAGGAATATGATAACTAGTCTCTTCTGTAGGCCTTGGAAGGGAGCCAAATTCCTGCTTAGGTTAACTATCTGGTTCAGTAAGTTCACTTTCCGCCTCTCCTTCATAGTACAGTTCCTTCTCCTCCACTGGCAGGTAGGCTGGAGCCTGTTTTCTTTTTCTTGAGTCTGACAGTCATGCCAAACACGGAAGACCTTCAATAAAATCTCAGTTCCCAAAAAAATACACAGACAGATTCTGAAGAAAAAAAAGTGTTTTAATTCCAGTTCCCTCTACCAAGAACTGAATGTGATAAAAAAAAAAAACACAACTATAAAGAATTAAAAGTGGTTTTAAAAAATAACTAGTCTGAGAATGAGTTGTTAAACAGTCCCGTTACCTCTATGTAGGAAACGCAACCGGAAAGTAAAAACTGCAGAATTGTTTAGTAAAAACTCTGTTTTTAAATCAAGAACATGTTTTATACAATAATGGTGTGGGTTCCTTCAGGAGAGAACCACGCTAAATTGCTGCCTTTTCCGGTCCCTAAGAACCATTTGGGAACATGAGAAACCACAAAAAAATGCACCAAAAGTTATTACATTTAGAACAACTATCATTAGCTAACACAGAGTTATCGAATACTGACTAATATGCTTTTTTCATTAAAATAACAAATGTCTGGAAATGAGAGATACCAGGGCTGATTTCGGGGCTGTTTCTTCAGGTAGGGAAACTCTGACATTAGTAGCTAAATGGAACATAACCGCAGTGCAGAGTTTAAACCTTAGTTCTGGATTCCATCCAGGACTCTCGGTAGGATTTTTTGATTGAGGGTCTGGGACTGGCTATGAAAATAAAAAGGGAGTCCACAACAGAAAAGTGGGAGTCCTCTGAAAATTTCCAGGGGTCCACATTCAAATACATGGGAGCAGGGCCCCTGTGCCCGCACTACTTTTGTTGTACTATTCTGCAGAAATCTCCATTAGTTTCTGTTGGGGCATTTTAATCTACATTTTTTTATGTTTCAGAGGGTGTATTCAAACAAATTATGGCCACTGCTCAACTACCAAGGGCTTTGCTAGTTGAGCAGTGGCTGTAATTTGTTATAACTCCCCCTCTGTAACATAAAAAAGTGCCCTAAAGTGACTCCCTGGGTTTGGTGATCCAGTGTCCCGGGGACTTTCACAAAAAAAGTCCAAGCGCCCCGACGTGCAAAATGTGCATAAAGGACGTGGGCGCCCACGTCCCTGAGAGCCCTGCCATCATTTGCATAATTCTATCTCCAGGGCACCACTCTCTGCCAGGACAATGGTGCTTGTGTAAAGTATCAGTGACAGAAACCCGGAGTCAGAAGAGTAGTTTTACTGGCTGTTCTAATCCATTAGAAGAAGAGTTGTCACTATGGTGAGGAATGTTTTCTTCTACCACATGAATTAGAACTGCTGAATAAAACTTGTGCAGACTACAAGCAGTGCCCTGAGTTGGAGGGCTTTAGGATTACTTTGGGAATAGGTTCTGAAGTACAGAAAACCCAAATCTAGTATCATCTCTTGATGGCATATACAGGCAACAGTGGGATGTGAAAGTACACACAGTCCTGTGGGCCAAAGAGCAGCTTTATAAATTTCTGTCAGTGGCACATCCCTTCTTGTTGCCACTGATGCTGCAGCACTCTTAGGGGAGTGTGCTTTGATGTCATCTGGGGTACTTTCCCTGCCTCAGTATACCTGCATTGTACTGTGAATAATATCTGCGGTGATATGGCTTGTTTAGAGCAGGGTGTCCCTGTCCTATCTCATATATGTGAGAAATAGTTGTCTACCGTCATACCTCATATCTTCTGTTCCAGACTTGTAGAAATTCAGCACTATTCTAATATTCAGTGTATGGAATTTGTCATTTCCTTTACTGTCATGTGGCCTGAGAATACACTGGCAAGGACTGAAATACAATTCTGATACCACCTTGGGGAGTAAATGCACATTTGTCATTAGGATAATTTTTTTCCAGTGTAAAATCAGGTATGAGGTGTCAATGCAGAGTGCCTGTAACTCTCTCCCCACCTTGCTAATACAATAGCCACCAGGAATAATGTTTTTCAGGTGAGGTATGCAAACTCAGAAGTGGCCACAGGCTCAAAAAGGTAGGACATTAACAGAGACAGAACAAGGTACAGGTCTCAAGCTGGCATAGGCTTCTATAAAGGAGGGTAGACAAGTGAGAGGCCCTTAAAGAGCCTCTTAAACACTGGGTTTGCAAACAATGATTCTGAAGGGGCCTTGGGCCTGAGTGCACAAATTGCTGATGGATATACCTTTAATGATGTTTGCTTTAAGTCCAGGGACCTTAAATGTAGAAAATAATCCAGAATTGGTGAAATCTCTGTGTTCTCAACTGAATGGGAATTTCCCCAAACCAGAAAGAGGAAGGACATGACTTTATTCACAACTGGGAGATATTTGTTGACAGGATTGATGTGTACAGTAGGGATGGCCTTCACCTTATCTGAATGGAAGCAAGAATTCTAGGGGAGAGATTGAACAAAAAGCTTTAGAAATATTTACACTAGGCTTCCAGGGGCATGGGGGCGGGGCATCTAACCACTCATTTACATCAAATACTTCCAGTACCAGGTATCAGTACCCAGGTCTATCCATGTGTTGTTCTAGTTGTGGAGCATATGGCAGTAAAGGGAACTGCCTCCTAATCAATGCAAGGAGTGTAAACAACAAATTTGGAGAACTGGAGGCATTAGTTGAGCTAAAAAGCACAATCTGCATTGGAATAACGGCAACATGGTGGGATAAGGACGACACATGGAGCAAAGAACTCAAGTGGTACAATTTCTTTCAGGAAGACTGGAAGGGCCGTATAAGAGGTGGTGCAGCCCTCTATATAAGTAAAGATCTTTGGGCCGAGGAAGTAAATATTGAGACGAGCCCAGAAAATGAGACCCTTTGTGTCAGATTAGGCCAGAATAATCAGGATTTTGTTATTATGGAAATTTGCTGTAGACCCCCGACCCAAGCAGATGAGATGGACGATGAACTCACTGAAGCTACTGAAAATGTTATGGAAAGACGTAACTAGTTCTCATGCAAGACTTAAATGTTCAGGCAGTGCTCAGGATGATAAAACTGGCTACTATTAAAAATCTGAACTTAAAGCAATACGTAAGGGCACCCAAAAGGGGAAGCAACGTAATGGATGTTGTCCTTAGTGACATGGGTGACATACATACATACATACAACTGCTAGCAGATAAGGACATATATGGCTCACCTGGTCTGCCCTATGATGCTCCTATCAACTGAGTATCCCCTTGCCCCTCTCTGGCTGTTGCCTTGTTTCCCCCTGACCCCGCCAGTTAAGTCCACCCCAACCCCCCGCACCCTCAGCATCCCCTTGTATCTGTCCCATGCATGCTTGAAACCAGAGACAGTTTCGGCCCGTACTACCTCATCTGGCAGCCCATTCCAGGCATCTATCATCCTCTCTGTGAAAAGTACTTTTTTATATTTCCCCTACATTTTCCTCCCTCCAGCTTCATGCCATGACCCCTAGTTGATGATTCCTTTTTCCTCTGAAATAAGCTTCCCTCCTGTACCCTGCTAACCCCCTTTAGATATTTGAAGGTCTCAATTATGTCCCCCCTCTCCCTCTTTTCCTCCAAGGAGTACATATTCGTACAGGGTCATAATGTTGCCGTAAAAAACCAGTGCAACATCAAAAGCTGCAAACAAAATGTTGTGCCCGGAAATAAGGTTGGGAACAATACCGTCCTTACAAAAATATTGTATACCATTCAATTTAATGGGACTTTGTATTTTTTGTGGGGGGCTTTACCCCACACCCCACAGACTTAACATAACTAATTCCAAGGGGGTTTGGACTTCGGGGATGGGGAGAAACTTGAGAGGGGGAATAATTCAACCCCCCAAAAAACAAAAAAGCTGCAACACCAGGAGTACGGAGGGGAATCGAACCATAGTCCTAGGTCTCCAATCCTGCTATGTGCTTGTGCCTTAGCCACTCCACCATGGGAGTGGCTCAACCAGGCACCACACACATGGCAACTTGATCCCTTTCAGTTCTCAGCACAGAGCGACAGGGGTCATGGTGATTCCCTACCGCTATTATACCCCATGTTGCTCTAAACCCTTATGCGCTTTACACATCGTGGTTATTGCTGCGCTGTTTTTGAAGCACTATATTGATCCGGTACCGTACATATTTAGATTCCTCAGTCTGTGCTCATCTGCCCTCCATTGCAGCCCATGAATCATTCTGGTGACCCTCCCCTGGACAGCCTCCACCCTCTCTATGTCCTTTTTCATATGCAATTTCTAGAACTGGACACCTTACTCAAGGTGGGACCTGACCAACATCTTGTACAGGCGCATAATGACCTCCCTCCTTCTGCTAGTAATACCCCGCCCTATGCACTCCAGCATTCTGTTAGCCTTCCCTACCACATTTTGGGATTGATTTGTCACCAAGAGGTCAGCCATGATAATAACACCAAGGTCCCTCTCCTGCTCAGTGACTGCTATCCCCCACAAGCACATATTTTGCCCTGGGGTTCCTATGCCCCAAGTGCATAATTTTACACTTCCTCTTGCTGAACCTCAGGCTCCAGTCCTTGGATCACTGCTCTAGCTTTTTAAAGTCCTCCCTCATCCTGCCAACACCCTCCAGTGTATCCACCCTGTTACAAATCTTCATATCATCTGCGAACAAGCACACCTTCCCCTCCAGCCCTACTGAAATGTGTCCAATTAAGACACTGAATTGGATGGGTCCAAGACCAACCCCTGTGGTACCCCGTTTTTCACCCTCTTCTCATCAGAGAGTACCCAATTAACCATCACCTTCTGTGTCTTGCAGGAGAGACAGTTTTCGACCCACTTAACTACTGCTGGTCCCACCCCAAGACTGCCCAGTTTGTTCAATAGCCTTTTATGGGGAACAGTGTCGAAAGTCTTCCTGAAGTCCAGATAGGCCACGTCCACTGTTCCTCCATGGTCCACAACCCCCGTCACCCAGTCAAAAAACTCTGTTTTGTTTGGCAGGATCTCCCTCTAATAAATCCATGCTGCCCGGTGTCAACTAGCCCTCTCCCCTCGAAATAGTTTATTGTACACTCCTTTAAGAGTGACTCCATTATCTTCCCAATCACCGAAGTCAGGCTGACATCATTGGTAATTGTCACACCACTGAGCCACTAAGGGATAGCGACCATCAGATGGCTTCCTTCAGCACTGAGAGACATATCATGAAAATCAGAAGATCGTCCACTGTAAAGTGCTATAACAAGGTTTAACCAAATGAGGGAACAGCTGACGGACTGGAAATGGAAGGGGGAATTTGGTAACTCCAATGTGAATGCTATATGGGAAATACTGGTCTGGAAAATTAAAGATCTGGAGAAAAGATGGGTACCCGAGAGGAAAAGATATACAAAAAATGGGATTAAAACAATTTGGCTGAATAGGAAGGTGTTGCAGGCAGTAAGAAGGAAAAGAAAGTTATTTAGGACAGTAAAGGCAACAGAAGTCAGAGAACACTGAGAAGAATATATTAAACATGCAAAAGAAAGCAAATCGCTTATTAGGGTGACCAAGAAGGAGACAGAAAAAGATATAGTCAAGAACTCAGGATCCAATCCAAAAATGTTTTGGGCAAACATTAGGGACACAAGAGGGACAAACAGGATAGTTGTACCACTCAAAGAGGGAAATGTAACTAATATGGATGACAGGACAGCGGCAGAATATTTAAATAATTATTCTGCACCAGTATTCAAGGAATCCCACCTAGATACAGTTAATATACAGATTAGTGATGCCACAAGAAACAGCTCACTAGAAATTTCTATGAGGGAAGTACACGATGCCCTGAAACATCTGAATATAAGGAAATCCCAGGGGCCTGATAACTTACAGAACATCCTACAATTTTGCATAAAATGGCCCAGGAATTAGCTGAACCAATAACCAAAATATTTAGAAAATCCTTAGATAAGAGGGCAAGAACAAAGTGCTCTAGCTTTCGGACCAACCAGTCCTTCTTCAGAAGCTCATGGCAGTTGTTTGGAAAATACAATACTTATAACAGCTAGATAATGCAGAGAAAAACAGAAAAAAATCCCCATAGGTTTAAAATACTCATTAAAAAAAACAGATGATGTCAGACAAGTTTAACAGTACAATACTGCCCTCAGTCCGAATGAACCTTGGGTTCAGATGTTCCTGGTGCAAGACACATATAAGGAATCCTACTGCACATAAATTTAATTGACATAAGATAACACTGCAGAAGCAGATAACTCCCAAATCAAGCCATGAGTGCCACAGTCAGTATAAGGATGTGATTACTGAAAGGCAACCCCACCCAGTTTAAAGACAGACTGAGATAGTTATAGGGCTCATGAAATTACAATGTATGCATTAAAGACAAGAATTACCAGTAAAGTTGTCTAAAAAACATCAGTGCTCACTGTGTGATGTGTAAAACCTAGCTGGACTTGCCACCCAGCTGTATTCTCAAGCTAAATAGAAGGCCCAAGAGATTACAAAAACCTCAGGACTATATACATGATAATTAAAATATAAATAGATAATATTAGTGTTAAGCAAAAACTCTAGTCGAGGAACCTCAAGGAGTTCAGACCATGCAGCCTGATATGTACTGATGTCAATATATACTGAGAATGTAGCAACTTCATGTACCACAAGTGTCTAGAGAATCTGAAAAGAGATAAAATGTAATTTATCTCCTCCTGTTCATACAAACAATACATAACCTAACCACCCCACATCACAATAATGTGGGTGAGGAGATACATAGCTTAAACGAGATGTAGTCTCTCTCTCTCCACCCTCCTTTTCTCTCTCTCTCTCTCTCTCTCCCACAGACAGACCACACATACACACACACACACACACACACACACACTCTCAATCCCTCTCCTAGTGAACCTATATTAACTTCAGTCGCTGTAATGGCTTGATTTGGGAGTTATCTGCTTCTGCAGTGTTATCTTATGTCAATTAAATTTATGTGCAGTAGGATTCCTTATATGTGTCTTGCACCAGGAACATCTGAACCCAAGGTTCATTCGGACTGAGGGCAGTATTGTACTGTTAAACTTGTCTGACATCATCTGTTTTTTTTTTAATGAGTATTTTAAACCTATGGGGATTTTTTTCTGTTTTTCTCTGCATTATCTAGCTGTTATAAGTATTGTATTTTCCAAACAACTGCCATGAGCTTCTGAAGAAGGACTGGTTGGTCCGAAAGCTAGAGCACTTTGTTCTTGTTACATCTATGTTGGTCCATTAAAAGGTATCAAATCATTTGCTTCTGGATCTATTCTTGCAAGGACCAATACGGCAACTACTAAATCTACAGTTAGATAAGAGGGAGGAGCCAGATTATTGGAGAAGAGCCATTGTTGTGCCGATTTTTAAGAAGGGCAGCGGACACAAAGGGAAAACTACAGGCCAGTTAGCCTCAAATCCATGCTATGTAAAGTCATGGAGGCATTTCTAAGAAAATGTATTAAAACTCATCTGGGTTTGTGGGACAAAAAAAATCAGCATTGCTTCAAAGTGGCAGATCTGATTAGCTTCTTTGAAAAAGTGAGCAAGGAGCCAGCCCAGTGGCATGGTGGGTTGAGGCATCTATGTGGCGACCCAGGGTCAGAAACAGACTCTGGTTGCTTGGGGCAAGCAGGAGAGGAAGAAATGAGTGTCCGCAGACAGCTCTTCTTCCTCAGGGAGGGGGAAGCGTGTGGCACGCTGTTTGCCCAACACCCAGCGGTAGCTGGGTGCCAGCACATGCACACTATCACGTCAGGGAAGGGATCCCACATTCAGAGGTGACAGGCCATCTCTGTGGAAGTGGAGCTCAGCCACTCCACCCACTGCACGTCTGTGGACCCGGGGAGGGCCCCCCATGCGGTGGCGACATAACCATCTCCTCGCAGGCCTATATCTAGTAGCAGGAGACACCCACAGCCCTTTGAGAGGAGGCACTAGAGAGGGCGAGCCGTGGGGAAGCCAGGGTGATGGGGTGGGTGGGGTTGGTCAGAAAAATGCTGCCGGGGACAAGTAGGCGCATAAAGTATAAATAAAAAAAATTTAAAAAGTGAGCAAGGCTCTGGATGAAGGGAGGCTGGTTGACATGCTTTATTTGGGTTTTGCCAAGGCTTTCGATACAGTTCCCCACGCCAAACAAATTAAGTACTTACAGGACAACAATCTAGACATCAGAATTATAAGATGGATTAAGGAATGGTTGAAAGATGGGGCACAAGTTGTCAGGATAAATGGAATAGACTCTGGACAGAGGAATGTGATGAGTATGGTTCCTCAGGGTTCAGTGTTGGGGCTACTCTAACATCTATGTCACTAGTATGAATACCACAAAAGGAGGGTGGATAAGTAAGTTCATTGATGACACTAAAATAGGTCATTTCGTAGAAACTAGTTAACGAATCAAGGATTTCCAAGAAGAATTAAATAATTTATATGTGTGGGCAATGGATAAAAAGATGAGGTTTAATCTGGAAAAGTGTGCGGTGATGCACTTTGGGAAGAAAAATCTGGAGGTAAGGTTTACTCTTGGAAATAACATTCTGAGATCCACAGATAGTGAAAGGGACCTGGGGTGATGGTGTCAAGGGACCTCAAGCCCAAACACTAACGAGGTAATTGCAAAATGCAATAAAATCTTGGACCGTGTCTGGAGGAACATTAGGAGTATGGACAGAAATATTGTTTTGCTTACTTATAGGTCCCTGGTGAGACCTCACTTGGGGGTACTGTGGCCAGTTCTGGGCTCCCCAAGATGTAGGAAATAAAGACTGGGAGAGGATACAGAGGAAAAGCAGAAAGAAGATTACTGGTCTGAGACACATGGACTATAATACCAGGCTGAGTACACTGGGTCTTTTTTCCTTGGAGAGGAGGCGAATGAGAGGTGACCTAATAGCAGTTTTTAAGTCTTAAAAACCATAACTTAAAGCAATGCCTAGGTACTGAACTGAGGGTTAGTAGTAGAGATACTGGGGGCATAAGCTTCAAATCAAAGGGTAACATTTCAGGACACCTAAAAGGAAGATTTGGTTCACACAGAGGGTGGTGACTCACTGGGACACAATCTTCCAGAGGAAGTTGTATACAGTTCAAGTTTAGCTACATTTAAATACAGACTGGGTAGGTATTTACAGATGTGTGGGTTTGTTAGTACAGTATCACCCAATAATTATGTGCGGACAGGTTAGATGGGCACATGGCTCCCTCCTGTCGGTTTCTCTTAAGTTTTTATCTTTTCCATTTGAATTGTGGGTTTCCCCTGTGGCTTGATTTCTGACCACCTTAAGGATCTGTAACACCTGGGTAGAAAGATCCACTTCTGAACACTCTAGCCCTTCAGGAACTGTACCTTGAGGTGAATGGACTCCTAGCTCCAGTCCTTTCAACATTATCAGAATGACTTGGCATAGAAGCAGGGTGTGAGTATCTGTGGACCTCTGAAGTAGTAGTGGGTATAACAGCTGCCTGGGCCAATCCAGAGCCACCCTCTTTCCACCCTTTGCCTTTAGAGGCACTTTCTGTATTAAGAGAAAAGGCTGGAAAGTGTAAAGAAATCTGTTCCCCCAGTGCATGCGGAGAGCATCTTTTGGGAGAGTGCCTAGACATGGGGCTCTGCAGCAGAACAGTGGTAGCTTGTTCTTTTCCCATAAGGCAAACAGATCCACTTCTGGTGCACACAATTTCCTGAATACTGGCCATAGCACAATTTATTTTGGGTACTCCTTGTGTGTGACATAACACACCCTGCTTAAGGAGTCTGTCAGGACAGTGTCCATTCCTGCCACATGGACTGCAGAAGTGTGTACTGTTAAGAGTTTAAGTCAGATCCCAAATGTTAGTGTTTACTTCCACAGTTTTGAGGATCCTGCACCACCTTGTTTGTTGATGCACTACATTATTGTAGTGTTGTATGTTATTATTGGTAGACTTTGGTTTCTGATCAATGCTAAGAATTTCCAGGGAGGGAAGCACTACACTGAGATCCAGCACACTGATATGTTTCTGTCTTTCTGCTGGGCTTCACACCCCCTTTACTGTGTGGTAACACATGTGTCCTCTTCATCCTAGGAAGGAGGCATCTGTGGTTATGATTACACTGTGCACTACTGGTACAAAAGGAAAATGCAGTTACTTCCATAATAGTAGATCTTCAAAGAGTCTCCTCCACCGAGTCACACCTATTGAACGACAAGCTATCGACGTCAGGACCACTCTGAAACTTTTGCTAACCAGGGGCTGCACACAATGATCTATGCTGATGCCGCCTGTGTAGTATAGGCAGACCCTCCTCTCCTCAGTTCCCCACCAGGGACAAGCTTGGAGGATATGCAATCAGTAGGGACCTGGAAATAAGAACTAGGCACACTTCAGAGGTGACAGACTGGAAGACAAAGCCAATAATAGCAGGAGAAAAGAATATCCCACATGGAATAGCAGGCAGCACTGCCAGCAACTGTGGTATCCAGAAATGAGACTAAAGGGGAAGAACTGAGGGTGAGCTTTGGCTCGATGGAAGAGATTCTCTCAAAGATCTATTGTTATGGTAAGTAACTATCTTTGAGGTATCACTCTCCACTGAGCCACACCTTTGGAACAATTCCCTTGCAGTACAAAAGGTAACCAGGTAGGAGGACGGTGTCCTGCATTACGACTTAGATTAGACAGATTAACTTGAGGAACAGCAAGCCAAAGACAGCATGTCTGTCAGATACTATGTCAGACTGTAATGTTTCGTGAAAGAATGAACAGCACACCAGATAGTAGAAGCGCATACAGTATGACAGCTGCGGAAACATTACAAAAAACAGAACCGTGGAATAACCACGGATGGCACCAGGAAGCTCCTTACTGTGCTTCTTGTAAAAGAAAGTACTATATAATGCCAACCATTTGTACAGGAATTGTTTAGAAACAGGAAAGTACTCATCAGGGGTGAAGGAAACGAAAAGTTGAGAGGACTTCTAGATAGAGACGTACTGTTCTACATACACCTAAACTATGTAACAATGATTCACCCTTATTAGAAAGGAGAGGAATAAAAACTGGAAGATGAATGGTCTGATTTAATGTGAAATCAGATACCATTTTAGGCAAGAAATGAGGACTAGTTCCTAAAGAAACTCTGGGGAAAAAATCAAATAAGGAGGCTGAGCCACCAGAGTCTGTAACGCAGAAACTCTTCAGTAGAGGTAATGGCTACAAGAACAAGTGCTTTCCAAGACAGGAAACACATGTCACATGTGGCAGAGGGCTCAAACAGGGCCCCTGATTATTTATTTATTAATTGATTGAAATGTTTCACCAGGAAGGCATGCTGAGCAACAAGTCGCTCGTCTCCTGGTGCGACCTGGGGGTAGGGGAACATGAGGATAGTTTGCAGAGATTTGGCACACAATATAAATTTACAGTAGATTACTTTCAAATAATTTGAGTAGACTCTAAAGGAATAATGAAATAGTGGGATGCTAACAGTTTTGAACTAGATAGATACAACAACACAAAATAACATTTAGGCATACACTAAGTGACACACAACTGTGTAGCTAGAAAATGGCTGAATAGAATTGTTATAGTTTGATCTAGGGAAGTTAGTGAAGAATAAACAGGCAGAACAGGTTGGCTAAGGTATAACAGAAGTGCAAGTTAACTACAAGTGCAGTAGAGATTAGGGGTCAGTCATAGCTAGGGCTACGTAAAGGGGAGAAGGGAAGGTGAGAGAGGGGTAGGTATGTTGGCAGGCAGAGAAGCGGGGGGGGGGTGATGGAATGAGGAGTAAGTAAGTAAAATGTATTTCTTTAAGGCGCCCTTCCTAAGCTCAGGGCGCCTTTACAAAATTTCACATACAGCATTTAAAACCACAGTAATAAATAACATCATATCTATAATAAAATTTATGTTTCCGAAAATGCTTGCTTAAACAAAACAAGTCTTCTGAGCTTTTTTTAAAACCCTCCACAGTCAGGCTATTTCGTATCTGGCAAGGTAGAGAATTCCACAGGGTAGGAGCCATAAAGGCAAACGTTTTTCCACCAGATGTTTTTAAGGTTACCCTGGGAATCTCTACCAATCCCTCGCCAGAGAATCGGAGGGAGTAGGAGGGGCAGTAAGAAGTCAGGAGTTCTTTCAGGTAGTGGGGTCCCAAACCGTGTAGGGCTTTATAGGTCATATAGTTTATAGGAGGCGAAGGAAGAGGTAGGAGGAGAAAGGTCAGCTGGGGCCTGACTCCCCCAGTATGCTGACGACCCTGCTTGCACATGGCAGGGGTCAAGCATGACAGGAAGGGAACAAGTTGTGGCAGCGAGAGGTACAGTACAATAGCAGAATAGGAGGGAAGCAGGTTGTAGGCAGTGAGGGGGAATAGGCTTCGGAAGAACAGAAGAGAGGATGAAGGTGAGAGAGAAGAGAGGCCGAATCCCAGCCCATTCACGATGTGGAGAAGTGGAGGGAAGACTTGGGTTATGGTGTAAGGATAGGGTAGGGACTGGCCCTTGCTACAACTTTGGATGACTGAGAAATCACAGTAAGATAACAATGGAAGATCTGAAGAGAAGGAATTGGAGGAAGGGAAGGAATGCTGTTTTTTTAGGTGGGTGGGGGGGTGGAGCTGCAGAAGGGGCATTGCATGGGTATTGAAGAGGGGTAGGGTTTGTCAGGGGCTTAGAGGGGGGAGTTAGGGAGAGTTGTACCAAGAACAGCCAGGTGTAAGGAAGTTTTTAAGGGCAGAGCTGATGGAGTAGTAGAGGGATAAGTAACAAATGTTTTATCCAAAAACTAAATTAAGGCCCCACAGTGGAACCAGCTTACAGACTGGAGGACAAATGTTCAGAAGCCCTTTAAGGAATTCACCAGACACGTTCAACTGTGCCACAATTTTATCATCAACTAGGGCATGAAAGGCCAATACAGACACTAAATCCACCTTAACTGAATAGTACTGGGGCAAATGTCCAATAAGGACAGAAGGTAATCTGGAACAGAGTCTGTTTGTAGGACAAGTGTAAGGGTCCAACGAATGACAGCCAAATCAAAGATAAAAGGGATTCCACTTTAGAGAATTAATGTGCCTTGTAGACAGCTTGCGAACTGCTAAGAGAACTTAAGCCACTTTAGGAGAAACTCAAAAGCCAGAGAGTTAACATAGAATTTGTCGGCAGAAAAGGACCTCAAGGCCCACCGAGTCTGCCCCAGTGTACAGCCTATGTGCTAGACAGTCAGCTGTACTTTTATCGGACTATTCCCTCCCCCCCCCCTTTTCACAGAATCCCCCTATGCCTGTCCCAGGTGTTCTTGAATCCCATCACTGTCTTTGTCCCCACCACCTCCCCTGGGAGTCTATTCCACCCCTCCACCACCCCCTCCGTGAAATAGTACTTTCTCATGTTACTCCTGAACCTGCCCCTTCTATCTGCATGTCATGCCCCCTAGTTCTTGAATGCTTTTTCAGCTGGAATATGCTTAGCACTGTTTATGCCCCTAAGGTACTTGAAGGTCTCAATCATGTCCCTCCTTTCCCTTCTCTGTTCTAGGGAGTACATGTTTAGGTCCTTCAGCCTATCTTCATACGACAGGTGGCGGAGTTCTATGTCCTCAAGAGCTGTGCATGTAGGTTCAGGGATTTGAGATTCAGATGCAGCAGGGAGCACTTGTCCTGTGACTGAAGTCCTGTCTTTAGAGGAAGCAGGACAGGAGGTTCCACTGCCAATTGATGGAGCAGAGGAAGCCAAACCTGTCTGGGCCAGAAGGGGGCCACCAGTATTAGAGTGGCCAACTCTGTCCAAAGCTTGACCAATACCCACTATATCAGGGGGACTGGAGGAAAGGCATAAAAGATTTTCGCTTCCCAAAAGAGGGACAACACATCTTGCCCCAAAACTCCAGGCCCTGGAGTGAGCAAAACTGCGGCAGTTTTGTACAGTATGGGGATGCAAAAAGGTTCAACTCAGGATGACCCCATCCTTAGAACAGGACTTTGACCACAGAGTTTAGGAGTTCCTAATCATGAATCAGGTTTTGAGAATGACTTAGCCAGCCTGCCAAGACATTTTGGGAGCCTGAGGGAAACATGGCAGTCAGAAAGAAGCCATGAACCACAGTCTAGTGCCAACTCTTATCACTTCTCTGCACTGCACTGTGGATGAGAGAGTGTACTCCTTTGTTTGTTTATGTAGTGCATTACAGTGATACTGTCCATTCAAGCCAGGAGTGGATCGTCACTGATGTAAACCATGAAGGTTTGTGGGCCAAGAAGAACAGTCCTTCTGAGATTGAGGACTGGATGAGTGCCAGCTGGCTGAGGTTGAATCCGGATAAGACTGAGGTGTTGGTGGTGGACCCGGGCCATCGGGTAGAGGGGCCATCAGGGGGTGAGCTTCGGGACTTTCGCTTGGTGGTCACCAGCTGATGGCCTCTGAACGGGTGCGGGATCTGGGTGTGATTCTTGATGATGGATTGACACTTAAACATCAGGTGTCATCCGTTGTCAAGACTGTCTTTTATCATCTAAGGACTGTAGCCCGGATCAAGCACCTAGTGCCACCCGGCGATCTACCAACTTTGGTTCACGCCTTTGTAACCTCTCGCCTTGATTACTGTAATGCCCTGTACCTAGGGATACCAGGGGTTGATATCTGCCGCTTGCAGCTGGTGCAGAACGTGGCAGCTAGGCTGTTGACTGGGCTGCCTCATAGCTGTCATGTCACGCCGGTGCTGCGTGATCTGCACTGGCTGCCTATTCAGTGGCGGATCACCTTTAAGGTCGGTTTACTAACCTATAAGGCCCTACACAGACAGGGACAGAGTTATCTGCAAGATCTTCTTCATCCCTATTGCCCCTCCCGTCCGCTTTGCTCCACTGACAAGGGATTGCTAGAGAGTCCCAGGGGTTGTTTAAAGTCATCTGGGGCCCGTGCATTTGAATTTGTGGCCCCTGAATTTGTGGCCCCATCCCCGTGGAATTCTCTACCTCGTCGGATCAGACAGTGCCTGTCGGTGGAGAGCTTTACATCTGCATTAAAAACTCATTTATTTTCTTTGGCGTTTTCTGATATTATTTGATATCCTGCAGATGTTTTTATTTGTGTAGTTGTTTTATTTTTTTATGGCTATGTACTAGCACTATGGTTTTGGAATAGCGCTATTTTATAAATAAAAATGATGATGATGATGATTATCTCCAGAATACTGATATGGAGAGAGCTGTCAGTCTGGGACCAGCTACCCTGTGTCTGGAGAGGACAGAGATGTGAACCCCTACTTGAACTTGTCTGTAGTTGGAACTTGTAGAGGAGTCGGATGGAAGAAAGGAGTACCTATCATATCATCTGAGTGATCCCTCCACCAGACGACAGCACGGTGCAATAGGGATGTGTCCAGAATCAATTGGTCCCAGTTGTCCTACTGCACACAAAGCAACCACTGCAGGATGTGTATGTGAAATTGTGCGAAGGGACCCATGATGATGACAGCTGCCATCAGGCCCAGAAGTCTCAGCATTGATCTCACTGATATGCATGAGCTGCTGGACACTAGACAAGCCTGGGTAATCAGGGTGTCTGATCCTCTGGCAGAAGGGCTCTTACCACTGACATATCCAGCTGTTCCTACATACTGGAGTCACCGATAAAGAATCAGAATGGATTTTGGTTTGTTCACCATGATTCCTAACTGTCCGAACAGTTGACTGGTTCGGGCCATAGTGTAAACAACTGCCCCCCCCCCGGACAGCTGCCAATCATCCAGATAAGAAAGGACATACAGACCTTCCCTCCTGAGTGCCTCTGCTACTACTGCCAAGCATCTGGAGAAGATCCACAGTGCTGAGGACAAGCTAAAGGGCAACACACACAATTGGAAGTGCGTGCCATCCAGCATGAATCAGAGACAGTGTCTTTAACTACGATGGTTCTTGACATATTGGTATGAATCCTTCATGTCCAGAACACACACTTAATCCCCTTGTTGTAACAGTGGGATGAAGGACTGTACAAAGATCATGCAAATTTTCTTGTATTTGATGAACTCATTCAGACCCCTTAGATCCAGCACAGGATGTAAGCCTTCTGTCCATTTGGGGGCTAGAAAATATCAGGAATAAAATCCCTGATTCAGTTCTGGAGCAGGAAAGGGTTCAACAAACCATTTTTGAAGTCATCTTGAAATGATCTCAAACTCATCTTGGAGGACTGGAGTTCACAGAGGGTCATTTCAACATCATGATGAAACAGCTTCTGTCCCCTAAATGGCAAGTCGAGGACAAGACAGCTGGACATCAGTGGCAAAACCATATACTCACAATCAAGAGTAGCATCAAAGGCAAATACCTGAAGGTCCAGTACGGGCTGAGGCATTGTAAGCAGATCTACGCAAATGCTTCCCAGCATCAAGACCCTGATTAATGGTCCGCTGAATAATGGTCTCGAACAATTCAGACTTAGCCGATTCATTAGGCAGCTTGTAAATCAGTTTCAGGCTATGAGGAATAATGTCTTAGACGTAGGGACATGATATTGTTTATCCACCTTCCTAGGGACAGCCGGTAAAGTTCTGGGCCTATGCCATGCAGCCATGGTAGCATCCTCCAATGCTGTAAAAACAGAAGGAATAAGAATGGATGTCATTGCAGGCATCGTCAAGAATTCAAAGAAGTTATGCTTAGAGGAATCCTCCTTCTCAAAAGTAAAACCCAGAGTCTCCTGCATCTGCTTTAAAAGAGCTTGGAATGATGCATCTTCAGGAGGAGACCTGGGAGTATGTACAGTATAACAGTGTTTTTACTGCAACAGGACAGACTGGAGCTGGAACCTTTAACTTCAGGTAGGTCCAAGTCCCCCTTATCATTGAAATTTCCCTCAATATTCAAGACGTCAAGACAGTATACCTCTCCCTCATCATCCAGATGAGGGAGAGGTAACTCCAAAGGCAGACCCAGCATCAAGGCTGTGGTGTGAGCGGAATGATGGTAACCTTGTTGAGGTACCAGCTAGCATCGACGGACAAGGTGCCATCAGTGATGAGGATGATGATGATGCCAAGATCGCTGCTAGAAAAGTAGGCAGCGAGCATCAAAATAATTCGGATACCATAGCAGGTATTGCTTGTGAGTCAGCTATGCCCTGCATAGGGGTCGATGGGGAGTGTCATCAATGGGACAGTGCCTGACAATGGAGGCTGTAATCCCAATCAGCAGAAAAGCCAGACCCTAACCTTGGCACTGTTTGGAAAGTCAGGTAGCATACAAGTCAAGGTCACAGCAGCAGCTGCCGTAGGCTTACCATCTAAGGACCCTGAATGAAGCAGAAATTAGGAGCAGGAGGGAGAGCAAGGCAACTTATCCTTGTTTTTGGAATGGTGCACTTTGGACGATGACAATTTGGAAGTCTTGTTCTCCGATTCTGATGATGCTATGGTGACACTGTTGCCAAACTTCTAGGGGAGTGTCAGGCATCAGTGCCCAAGGACCTGGAAGGAGAAGCAGGAGTAGAAGCTGGGGTTTTACAGGAGGCATTCTCCATTTTCGTCAAAAATGTCTCCAGTACTTTCCATCAGCATATTCTTGTGGCTGGGTTGAATTCTTGGCAGATACTGCAGGCTTGTATGTTGTGGGTTTGCCCAAACAGCAAACACAGATGGAAAGGTATAAAAATAAGCGGGTTTGCATTGCAATTTGCGACCAAAAATCGAAGAAAAGTGAGTCAACTTGTGGAATGATTAGCACTAATTGCTAATCATCCTGAACTGGTCCTGGGTCCTTTCTGGTATTTTGGGCCACATTTAAAAAAAAAAAAAAATTCCCGTTTTTTCTGTCCTCCTCTCCTGCACCCCTCCTGATTTGCCACCGACCCCCCCACAACCCAGTCTCTGTGAGGGAGAAACTTTACAGCGTCCTCTTGCAGCGTGACCCCAGGAGAAGAGCAAGCAGGACCAGAAGCTCCAGCTGGAGCAAAATTTAAACAAGGTAAGTTCCAGTTTCCTTTTTGGTTTTTTAATTGTATTTTTTTAGCTCATTGGTGGTGTTCGGTAATTAATTTCTTTCTGTGTTTGCAGAGAGGAGCTGCACTGAGAAACAGGGGAGCCAAGGAGGCTGAGACAGCGCGAGAGGAAACCGGGACCAGAGGAGAGCAGCACACAGCATCGTGGTGGGACGAGCAGGCAGCGTGACACAGATTCAGCCAAGCAACTGGAGCGGAGGAGCAGCGCGCAGCTGAGCACACAATTGGGAGTCTCTACAAAAAAAAAATAAGTACAAACTTTTCAATTTATTGTCCGGGAGCCTGGAGGAGTGAACCCAATGGAAGGGCATGCGGCAGGGCAGTGGCATGACTGGGGGGGCAGTCAGGGCAAGGTGGGCACCTCATGGGATGAGCCTGAACTGGTGGGCAAAATGGAGAGGAATCAGGGAGAGGAAACAACAAGAAAGTAAATGTGAACTAAGTAAATTACCCTGCTTGGCAGAGACGAACAGAGTGGTGTAAATAGTCTTTATTTTGTGCCCAGCCCAATGACAGTGACTGATCTGATGGGGGAAAAATATTAAACGTTACTGTGCTCTTGCAAACTGTTTGGGTACAGAAAACAAATAAGAATTGTGCCCTGGTTTTTCCAGAGAGTTCTGAGGGGGAGATGAAACAAAGGGAAAAGTAACTTGTGTGATTAAATGTGCCCTGCTTTTGGCAGAGATGAAATGACAACAGTGGTTAAACAGTCATGCCCAGCTTTAAAATGTGCCCAGCCCTTATTGCAGCAATGATGATGGGGGATTAAGCAAACAAACTGGGTCTTTTGACTTGCAAGTAGCAGAACATTTTTGGGAACAGAGCAGACTAAGAATTGTGCCCTGGTTTACTCAAGAGAGTTCCATGAAGGGGAGGAAACAAAAGAAAAACTTCTGTGACATTTAAAGGACTCATAAATATGAACTGCTCAATTTCCCCCCAAAAAGCACAGCATCTTAGATCAGGGGCTTACCTACCTAATGCTGTCATCCGTTTTCATGTAAATATGTTAAAATCCATAGTCGCTAATGAAAAACAGTTCCTACGTAATGTAAACAAACCCGTGGCTCTAGTTTGAGCTCCCCGCCGCAGTAGCTCCATAAGATGGTGGATACATCACTACGCGATGACATCATTGTAGCGACACAGCCCTGAAGCGATAATGCAGGCTGAATTGGGGCTTCATAATAATATATAAAATAACCTTATTGAAGCGCTTCCCCTACAAATCCTTTACCTGTGGAGGTGTGACCACCAAGTTCAAAAATATCTTTTTTTTTCAGTACAGAGAGTTAGCCAGATTACAGTAACTTAATGTGTTAATTTTAAGTGCACAGCTTGACAAACAGGTTACTCACCTGCAACAGTAGTTCTAGGAGTGGTATATGTTGTTCATCCACACTTATTGGCAAGTCCCTTTCCCCTTTAAGAACCGCCGGAAGTCTTCAAGCTGGCTCCTCCCACCCACCTGGGTGGTATAACCCTCGGCTCCGCCCCATAACGCCAGATCTTAGCCCGCTGGAAGCCAGGTTTGTGAGTCCACAGCTGGGGAGGTCAGGTGGGTCCATGTGGATGAATAACATATATCACTCCTAGAACTACTGTTACAGGTGAGTAACCTGGTTTTCTAGGATTGTGGATATGTTGTTCATCCTCTCTTATTGGCAGACTCCTAGCAGTTCTCCGGGAGGAGGAAGGCAAGGCGCACATCCCCACTGATACTCACTTGGGAAATAGAGATTGGAGAACTGAGGCCCCAAAACCAGCATCCCGGCGTGACTCAAGACTGAATGGGTAATGAAGGTGTTTGCTGACTTCCAGGTAGCAGCCCAACAGATTTCCTGGATAGGGATGTCCTTGGAAGCAGCCACCAATGCAGCAGTATGGCGGGTAGAATGAGCTCTTATCCCTCTGGGAGGCTCCATGCCCTCCAACTCATAAAGACTTATGCAAGATGTAATCCACCTTGCAATAGTCCATTTTGCTGCAGGTCTGCCAGAAGTGGCTTCAGCATAGGTGACAAACAGCCGGTGAACCTCTCCCCGAATTTCCGCCATCCTCTCCTTGTAATAGGAGAGGGCTCGTCTCAGGTCCAGGGTATGGAGCCTATATTTAGCCTCTGAGGTGTAATTAGGGTAGTATACAGGCAGAGTTAACACCTGGTTAAGGTGAAACTCTGACACCACCTTCAGAAGGAATTTCGGGTTGGGGCATGGGATAACCTTATCCCTGTGGAAGACCAGATAAGGGGAGTCCACTGAAAGTGCCTAGAGCTCCACTGTCCTTCTGGAAGACGTGATAGCCACCAGGAAGGCCGTCTTCCACGACAAGTGTGACACCGCACACTTGCACACTGGTTCGAATGGCTTGCCCATGAACTTTGCCAGTACCAGCAGTAGAGCCCACGGAGGTGGAGGATCATGCACCGGAGGGGATATGTGATCCAGGCCTTTGAAAAAGCACCCAGCCACTGTCTCCTGCACCAATGTCAGCTGACTGTCCCACACCCGGTAAGCAGAGATGGCTGCTAGGTGCACCCTAAGGGTCGATGACCGAAGACCCCCTCTGGAGAAACATCAAAGGTATAATAATAATCTTTATTTATAGTGCGTCTTTCAAAAATCAAGGCGCAGTACATAATTAAAATCAATTCACAGTAAAACATCATGATAAAATCAGTAAAACAAATACCATCAATCCATGTCGGCACCATCCCCAAATGCCTTAATCCATAAAAGGACTTCAGTGCTTGTTTAAACCCCCCAGTCATGCACTTCTAACCCAACGGGTAGAGAATTCAGAGGGTCGGCACCATGAACACAAAAACCCAGGTGCCAGAAGATTTTAAAACTACCCTCGGAATCTCCAGCAACGCCTCAGTAGTCGAGAATGTTAGCCACTGGACAGGACAGAGGGTCCAGGCCCTTGCCCTGACACCAAATGGAAAACCTTTTCCATTTGAAGGCATAACATTTCCTGGTCGATTCCTTTCTGGATGCCTCCACCATGGTGAGGACATCCTCAAAAAGACCCAAAGCCTGGAACTCTAGCCGCTCAGGTACCAGACTGTGAGGTGCAGGGGTTGAAGGTCTGGATGGTATACCTTCCCCTGACTGAGAGAGATGAGGTTGAGGCATGCTGAAAGCTGCTCCGGGGGCCTGCATCTGAGGCTAAGGAGATCTGGAAACCAGAACTGGCACAGCCAGTCTGGAGTTACCAGAATCACCTTCGCCTCCTCCTCACCTTGAGAAGCACCTTGTGGATAAAGGGAAATGGAGGGAAGGCGTAGAAGCGGAATGGGTCCACGGCCTCGAGAAGGCATCCGCTGCAGTGAGCCCTGCTGAGGGGGGTGGGCATGAAACAGCCTCAGCTTGGTGTTTTCCCTTGAGGCAAACAGGTCCACCATCGGTTTGCCCCAGTGGGCTAACAGACTGTAAGCTACCTCTGGATGGAGAGACCACTCGTGGGATGTCTCGCCTAAACATCTGAGAGCATCCACCAAATGGTTTGAGGGTTCTGCCACATGAGTGGCTAGGAGATCTGCCTCCAGACGGCTGACGAGGGTCCAGATGTAGAGCACCTCCCTGCAAAGCAGACGGGAGTGTGTGCTGCCCTGTTTGTTGAGGTAGTACATGATCACGGTATTGTCCGTCTGGACTTGAACCACTTGATTCCAGAGCTGAGGAGCGAAAGCTGACAGTGCCAGTCTGACTGCTCTGAGCTCCAACAGGTTGATGTGGTATTGGGATTCCTCGGGGGTCCAGAATCCATGGGCCCTTTTGTCCCCCATGTGGGCTTCTCAGCCCATGAGAGAGGCATCGGTCGTGAGGATGGCCGTCAGCTCTGGGCGGACAAAGGGGATCCCTTCCTGCAAACGGTCTGGGGCAGTCCACCACTGGAGAGCATCCCACATCTTCTGGGTTACACTGATCAGCTGGTCGAAATGACCATAGCGCTGAGTCCACTGGGTGGCCAGCTCCCATTGGAGGGGGCGCATGTGCCACCGGGCCCAATGGACCATGGAGGTGCATGCCGCTATCTAACCCAAAGGTGCAGAAAGTCCTGGGCAAGGCATAATTGCCCAACCAGAAATGACTGGGCAAAGGAGGAGAGAACCTCCACCTTGTCTGCCGGGAGCTGAGCTCTGGCTTGACGAGAGTTGAGCTCTGCCCCAATGAAGCACATCACCTGAGTAGGAATGAGTTCTGACTTGGCCTTGTTGATCAAGAGGCCGAGTTGGGAGCAGGTCTGGAGGGCCAGATCCCTGGACCTTTCCACCTCCTGCTGGGTGGGACCTGGTAAGAGCCAATCGTCGAGGTAGGGGTAAATTTTGACACCCCCCCCAATGCCTGAGATGGGCTGCCACCACTGCGATGCATTTGGTGAAGACCCATGGGGCCGAACGGCATGGCTCGGGACTCGTATAGGGTCCCTTCATCTCTGAAATGGAGGAACCGCCAAAGAGATGGACGGATTGGGATGTGAAAGAATGCATCCTACAGATCCAGTGAACAGAACCACATGCTTCACTCCAAGGATGGTATGATCTGGGACAGAGTGACCATCTGAAAGGTGCATGACGTGAGATACTGATTCAGGTCGTGCAGATCTAGAATGGAGTTGAGCGATGTTGTCTCGGAGAGCTGACTGAGTATGGATGAATACTCTTTCCTCCCAAGGGGCACGGGCTCGGCTTAGAGGGTGCTGCTCAAATTCCAGAGGCAGTCCCTGACCGACCACTTCCAAAACCCACCTGTCCGGGGTAATAATGAACCAGGCGGAAAGAAAGTGGTGGAGCCGGCCCCCCACAGGACGACACAGAGCTGGCGTGATGGGAGAGGGGGTGGCAGCCCCCGCCCCGTCACTGAGCAGGCTTGGAGGGGGAGGATCCAGGACCTGAACCTTGGCCTCCTTTACGGGCCTGGGAGGGCCCAGGCTTGGGTCGGGGGTGCCAAGCTTGAGCCTGCTGCTGCTGTTGCTGCTGCCATCCTTGAAAGGAGAGTTGCTGTGCCACAGGGGAGGACTGCTGAAAAGGCTTCTTCTTTGTCTGTTTCTTGCCCGAAAAACCTTTAGCAGAAGTAGCGTCCAAGGTGGCATTGGACTGCTCAATATGCTGAAGGTGACCAGCCACACCTGGGCCGAAAAGGTCGGTGCCCAGGAAAGGCACATCAGCTAGTTTGTCCTGAGTATCTGCCAGAAAAGAGGAGAGTCTCAGCCAAGCCCTTCGACGAGAGGCAACTGCGGCTGCCATCGAGCGGGCTCAAGAATCCCCAATGTCCAGGGCTGTCTGAAGCTGAAGTTTGGCAACAGCCTGGCCCTGATCCTGGACCTGTCTGACCGTGGTCTACATGTCCACAGGGAGGTGTGGGAGGACTTCATCCAAAGACCCCAAGAGGGCATGGGAGAAGTGTGCCATGATGACGGATGCACTTGCCTGATGAAGGCCTAAAGATGAGGCCGCATAGACCTTTAGAGCCGAATGATCCAAGAGTTTGGATTCTTTTTCGGGAGGTCGGTCAGTGTCAGCAGAACTGCCAGTATGCCTGAACACAGAGGCGGTCACCAGGCTCTCGGCTGAAGGGTGCTCTTTGAACCCCGCAAGGGACCCCATAGGTACCGCATACTTGCGGGCCTTGCGGGCAGATGGAGCTGGACAGGAGGCAGGGTGCTGCCAAAGTTCTAAGGCCAGGCCAACTATGGCCTCAGCCGCAGGAAAGGCCTCCATCGGGGTATCCCCTCTCTTGAGGATGTCCGTGAGAGGGTATTCCGCCTTTTTTCTGGATAGGTTCCAGGGACATCCCTGTAGACTCAGAGATGAGGCGAAGAGTGCCCTGAAAGGATGAAGGACCTTCCTCCGTCTCTAACCAACCATCTGATTCATCATCCCCAGGATGAGAATGTAGGCCAGTCTCATCTGAATCTGAGGAATCTGGATATAATGGTCGACCACCCAGGTCACCTTCGACCCGCCAAGGGCAGTTCGGGGTGACAGTGACCAAAAGATGCCGGGGAAGCCCAGTGTCTGGTCTATCTTCCTTAGAAGGAGCCCCCCCCCAAAAAAAGGCTGCATGGGTGGTGGTTCCACCACGATGAGTGGAGAGAATGGTTTACGCCGAACTGGAGGTTTCACGGCTCCGCGGGTAGGGGAGCCAACTTAATTGGCTCCGAAGGAGTCGGTTTCAGCCTGGGAAGTGAAAGCCAAGTAATGGCCAGGGTAGAAGCCAGGGTCAGCTTGTGCCCGGACAAAATCAGCTGTTGCCACATGAGGTCCTCATAGTGCTGATGGAGTTTCTGCTAGAGCTTCTCCTCATCCGAGGAGGATGAGGACGACTGATGGCGTCGCCTCTTTTTTGAGCACTTGCGGCTCTTCCTCGGCCTGTCGGTCGAGGGGGTCCTAGGCCTCGATCGAGATCGGACGGGCTGATTCGGTCACTCGGGAGTCACCAGTGGGACCAGTGATTTCCCAGGGTCGGTGACTACTTCCTTGACTGGATTCCCAGCGGGCTGGGTCTCCTCGTCGGGGAATGATAGGACCGGAGTCCGACTGAGAGAATCATCGACCGGAGTCGGTGACAATGGGTCGACTGGGTCGATGATTATTTCAAAATTGTCGATCGACACTTCGGTTGACTGGCCAGACGGCAAAGCTGAGAAGCCAGCGGCTGAAGTGGCTATTTCGACCGAAGTCGAGACTGCCAGTTCCTGAGACCACGATCTCCCCTGATCCCAAGAACGTCTTCACCGAGATGAAGATGATCCTGGGTCCATTTCCCGCTTATGGGAACAAGAGAAGTGCGTGCCCCAGGACCCTCTCAATTAGTCGGGAGAGACTGGCACAACTCTCAGAAGGAAACATAGAAACATAGATTTTGATGGCAGATAAGGACTGCATGGCCCACCCAGTCTGCCCATTTCCCTACCTATTAGATAAGATGCAGATCCTAGTTATCCAACAGCCTACTTCATCCTACCCCCCCACTGTATTTGCCTTATGTCTGTCCCATGCATTCTTGAATTTCCACACTTTTTTTGACCCCACAACCTTCTCAGGAAGGCCGTTCCATGCATCCGCCACCCTGCCCATGAAAAAAATATTTCCTTACATTGCCCCAGAGCTGTTCCCGCTCTAGCTTAAAATTTTGCCCCCTTGTTCTTGCACATCTTTTTTTTCTGAAAGATGCTACCCTGTTGGGTGTTGTAGAGTCTCTTGAGGTACTTGAAAGTTTCTATCATGTTCCCCCTAAACAAAGAAACATAGAATTTGACGGCAGATAAGGACCGCTTGGCCCACCTAGTCTGCCCACTTCTCTATCGAACGGATAAGCTGCAGATTCTAGTTAACCAACAGCCTACTTCCTCCTACCCCCCACCAGAATTGCCTTATGTCTGTCCCATACATTCTTGAATTCCCCACTGTTTTTGACTCCATGACCTATTCAGGAAGGCTGTTCCATGTATCCACAACCTCTCTGTGAAGAAATAATTCCTCACATTACCTCTGAGCCATCCCCCTCTATCTTCAAATTGTACCCCTTGTTTTGCACATCTTTTTACTGAAAGATGCTACCTCTTGGAGTTTGTTGATTCCTTGAGGAATTTGAAAGTTTCATTATGTCCCCCTTTCCTCGAGGCTATACATCTTTAGTTCCTTTAGTCTTTCTTCATATGTCTTCTGATGCAGACCCTGAATCATTTTGGTTGCCTTCTCTGGACAGCTTCCACCTATCTATGTCTTTCATGAGATGGGTCTCCAGAACTGTATACAGTACTCCAGATGTGGTCTTACCAACTGTCTGTACAGAGGGACAACAACTTCCTGTTTTCTACTGGTGAAGCCTCTCCCAGTATCCCCAGCCCTCCTTACTGCCTTCTCACATTGCTGGCCCACCTTTAGGTCGTCTGATATGACTACTCCCAGGTCCCTTTCCATTTTTGTTGTTGTCAGTATCTCACCCCCCACTGTGTACTTTTCACCTGGGTTTATGTTTCCCAGGTGCACTTCTTTGCACTGAATCTGAGCTGCCATACATTTGACCATTCCGCCAACCTTGCCACGTCCCTTTTCATCCTTTCCACCCCACCTTGTGTATCAACCCTGTTGCAGATCTTTGTGTCATCTTCAAAGAGATATACTTTCCCTTCCAGTCCCTCTGCAATGTCACTTACAAAGACATTAAAAAGGACCGGCCCCAGTCCTGAACCCTGCGGTACCCCACTAGTAACCCTCCTTTCTTCACTGTGGACTAAATTTACTATTATCCGCTGTGCCCTGTTGTCCAACCAGTGTTTACCCAGGCTACCACCCTAGGACCCACTCCCAGGCTGGCTAATTTGTTTATTAATTTTTTGTGCGGGACTGTGTCAAGTGCCTTGCTAAAGTCTAGGTAGGCCATGTCCACAGCCCCTCCCTGGTCTACACTGTGGACTCTGTTTACTATTACCCTTTGCGTCCTGTTGTCCAGCCAACTTTTATCCAGGCTACCACCGTGCGGGACCCACTCCAAGGCTGGCTAGCGTGTATATTAATCTTTTGTGTGGGACTGTGTCAAATGTCTTGCTAACATCTAGGTAAGCCATGTCCACAGCCCCTCCCTGGTCTACTGCTTGGGTCACCCAGTCAAAGAAATCAATTAGATTTGCCTGACATGACCTTCCTGCTGTGAATCCATGCTGCCTTGTGTCCTCTGCCCCACTGGCCTCTAGGTACTCAACAATTCTTTCCTTCAGAAGTGATTCCATCATTTTCTCTACCACTGAGGTCAAACTGACAGGTATGTAGTTTCCTGCCTCTGTCTTGCTCCCACTTTTGTGAAGGGGAATCACATCTGCCCTCCTCCAGTCCTCAGGTACCACCCCATCCTCCCATGATTTATTAAAAAGGGTAGTCAGTGGTGTTACTAGTTCTTCCCTTAGTTATTTTAAAATTCTGGGGTGAATCCCATCAGGCCCCATTGCTTTATCCACCTTCAGTTTTAAGAGTTCTTTCAGAACCCTTTCTTCTGTGAAAGGACTAATATCAACCCCCTATCCAGAATGCTTATATTGACTGGATTAGGTATTTCCCCCTGCTTTTCCATTGTGAATACTGAGCAGAAGTATTTGTTCAGTATCCCTGCTTTTTCACTGTCGCTCTCTGCCCAACCACCTTCCTCTTTGTTCAGCCTTAGTATCTCTGCCTTAGTCTTTCTTTGCTCCCTAATGTACCTATAAAAGGTTTTATCCCCCTTCTTAACCGAGTTGGCTATCTTTTCCTCGGTTTGGGCCTTTGCTATTCTGACTGCCTTACCCGCTTCCTTCTGCTTTAACTGGTACAGTTCTCTGTCCTGCTCCTTCTGAGTTTCCTTATATTTCCTGAATGCTATCTTTTTTCCCCTTACCTTCCCGCCACTTCTTTGAGAACCATAGTGTTTTTTTCTTCGCTTTGATTTGTTTATTTGTTTCACACAGCAGGGCTTGTTGCCTCTGTGATGGCGGTTTTGATGTTTCCCTATTGTTGCTCGACCCCACCTTCTTGCCTGTTTGCTAGTGCTTTTCTGAGGCACTCTCCCATTTTGACAAAATCAGCCCTCCTGAAGTCCAGTACCTTCACTTCTGTGTGGCTTAACTCTACAGCTAAGTTTATCGTGAACCACACTGTTTGGTGGTCACTTGTTCCCAGATGGCTACCCACTTCAAGAGCAGAGATCCTCTCTCCATCCCTATTTGAGAGCACCAGGTCCAAGATTGCTCTCTCCCGAGTGGGTTCCAAAACTAGCTGTCTGAGGCATGCCCCCTGTAGGGCATTGAGAATGGCCCTGCTCTTGGATGTGGCCGCAGCAACGATGCTCCAGTCAACATCTGGTATATTCAGGTCCCCCATCAGCAATATCTCCCCTTTCTCTGCCATTCCAAGGATGCCTTCTATCATTTCCTTGTCCATTTCCTCCCCCTGAGACGGGGGTCTGTATACAACCCCTGTGTGGGTTGTGGAGCCTTTTCCAGTCTCCAGGGTGACCCACAGTGCCTCCTCTCCTCCCTGTTTACCTTTTAGTTCTGTTGCTTTGATCCCTTCCCTTACATAGAGAGCTACTCCTCCTCCTCTTCTTCCCTTCCTGTCCCTCCTGTAGACTGGGTACCCTGGTATGTTGACATCCCAGTCATGATTCTCTGAGTACCACATTTCTGTGACTGCCACAATATCCAGGCATCCCTCTTCCATCAAGGCCACCATTTCAGGGAGCTTTTTACTTAGACTACGGGCATTGGTACTCATTACCCTCCATTTTTTTATGGCTTTATTTCTTTTTGCCCCATCCCTGTCCCTACTGCCTTTGTCTTTTTCTCCATTTACCCTGCCCTTCTCCCTATTGACTGCTCTATTTTGGTGTTTACCGCACTAATTACCCTGATTTTTTTTGGGGGCTATGATTTCCCTTCTCTTCAGTGCCTCTCCCCATGGCTAGTTTAAATGCTTGCCACTGAAGCATTTAATCCTATCAACTATGATCCTGGTTCCCCTCCAGGATAGATGCAGACCATCGCGCCTGTATAGGCCTGCATCCCTCCAGGTGGAGCCCCAGTCCCTTAATCAGTTCTGAAGCACCCGAGAAGGTGGAGCCCAGGTTGAGCGGAACGAAGAAGCTCCGAAAGGAAAATTCCCAGGCATGAGCCGCTTTCTCCTTGAAGGCTTGCATGCGTTCCAATTGCTTGGCAGATCCCGCGGCCGCGGAAACCGTCCACTAAGCCTCCTTTGATTTCACCAGAGGGTTCCGTTTTTCTGGCCTTCCCAACTTCAGGTGTGCCAGACAGTCGTCGAGACATTAGGGTGAAATGCAAGACAAAAATCGCGCCCCGGTGTCATGGTCGACACCCAGGCAATAGGCGCACACGGAGTGGGGATTGGTGTGCAACATTTTCTGGCTGCATGAACACCGGTGAAATCCGGGGGAAGACTTGTCTTCCATAATCGAAGATAAGTAGTCGCGATCGCTAATGCGAACTAGACAAATTTTTTGAATAACCGAAGGTTTTGAAGCCAGGGCCTACAAAATGCGGGAGTACGAAGGAGGCAACCTGAATCTTCCAGTGGAAAGGAAGACTTAGCATCATGGGGCGGAGCCGAGGGTTATACCACCCGAGTGGGTGGGAGAAGCCAGCTTGAAGATTTACGACGATTCTCAAAGGGGAAAGGAACATGCCAATAAGTGTGGATGAACAACATATCCACGATCCTAGAAAGAGTCTTGATTTGCTAACTTCAAACTTTTCAATAATTGCAGTCCAACATGGCTGGCGGAGTTAAATTAGTACCTTCAGAAGGATGGCACAAAAAATATGATCCAGACAAAAACTGGCTACAGATAAGCAGTGAGGGAGACTGTGCAGTGCGTGATAGTTGCAAATTGTGCTCTCAGTATAAACCTGAGCTACGTGGGTTGAAGAACTTCGGTGAGGCATTAACTGCATGGATAACAGGCCCCCAGCTAAAAGTTGACACCATCCAGAAACATCTTCAGACAGAGAAGCACAAGAAAGCTCTTAACATTTAGAAATTTGGTAAAACATGGTCACCACTTGAAATATATTGCCATACCACAACTAGTAAGTTTAAAGTAATCTGGCGTGGGGGTAGGAGTATTGGACCCAGAGCTAAACAATTTTAATCTACAGTAATCTAAAGTATTTGCAGGGCGAGTTTTCAGTAATGCAGAGGAATAGCATAGAATGATTCTAGGCAGGCTAATAGAGATCCTGTATATCATGGCCAAAGAGGATATACCTATTAAAAAGTTTGAAGCGATAACAGAACAAGAAAAGCGCCATGGAGTTCATTTGGGCAATAAATACATTAACGCTGTTAGTAGGAAAGAACTGACAGTGCATATTGGCAAGAACCTAGAGGAAAACCTGCTGGCGACTGTAAGAAATGATAATTATTTTTCAGTTTTTATGGATGGTAGTACTGATAGTGAAACTGGTTTATGTAATTTATGTTAATCCCAGCAGTGGTCACATGGAGACTAAATTTTTACAAATGAAAGCAGTATTAGATGGCACAAGTGAGGGACTCAAAAATCTCCTCTTAGACATTCTTGCAGAGAGTGGCCTTAATATAAAAAAAAAAAAGTTTGGGTTTGGGGCTGATGAAGCAGCTATCAAGATGGGTGTAAGCGGGGTCTTGGTGGATTTTTAAGGGAAGACCTACAGTGGTTGGTTGCTGTTCACTGTTTCTCACACAGATTAGAACTGGCCATCAAAGATGCTTTGGATAATACCTATTTCAATGAAGATTCAAACTTTCTGACCCAGCTGTTTTATCGCTATCAGAAAAGTCCTAAGCGACTTAGAGAGTTGCGGTCCCTTGTCCAGGCCATTGAAAAGCCCAAGAAGACCCATGGCACTCGTTGGGTACAGCATAAACTTCTTGCCACCCGGGCTGTTACCAAATCATTCCACATAATCACTGCCCACTTAGAATCTATGGCCGCAGATCCAACTCATGATCAGGCTAAAGCCAAGGGAGTGTTACAAATTTTGGCTAAATTCCAAATGGTTGCACACCTTTTGCATTTTGAACAGTTGCTTCAGCCAATTGCCAAGTTCTCAATAGCACTTCAAAAAGAAGTTGTTGAAATGCCAGAGCTACTTAGCTCTGTTGAAACTCTGAGAAACACTCTTGACCATGCTAAGCAGAGTGGCCCCATAGGTGACGGTGAACTTGATGGGTCTGATGTTCTTTCAGGAGCATGCCAATCACTTACAAGGTGTAAAATTAACACATCTAAGTGCTCTATTAAACCTTTTAAACAGCAATGCAAGAAACACAAATATTGAGAACTGTTGTGAACAAAGGTTCTGTTTGAATGATGAAAGTAGCATTCATAACCCAGCAAAAGTGTAAGATACCAGACTTCGGCCAAAAGACTGAAAGGAAATGGAGCTGTATGGTAACAGTGACTTCGCTGAAGTAGCTGACCATTTTTCAGCTCTTTTGCAGCCTGACTGTGACACCAATCAAGATTTTTGCTCAAACCAATTTCATCAATAATATGTCTGCCTCTGCTATCCAGTCTGCCTACGGGCAGACTAGATGGGCCTAGCGATCCTTATCTACCTACAATTTCTATGTTTCTATATTTCTATCTGGTCAAAGTTGGCATGTGATTTCCAAAATTCTTATCCAAATCTGTTGAAGCTTGTCAATGTGTTGTGAGTATTTCCCGTGTCTACTGCAATAGTAGAAAGGTGTTTTTCAACTATAAGCAAGGTAAAAACGGACTGGAGGGCAAGTCTGGCAGAGGATACTGTAGAAACATTGATTCACATTAAAAAGCATGGCCTCCCTCTAGATGCATTCAACCCAGACAGGGCTGTAGATGTATTTTTTAGTGCTAAACCAAGATGTCCTGGTGATTTGGCAGCTGCGGATGGTGGACCATCCCCTGGTCCCTCCCCCCCAAAACAAGCCAGAATAACTGGCTACATGCCTGGTGGAGAAGGGTAGCAAAACAGTCCTATACTGGAGTTTATGGTCAATGACTGTCCCAAGTGGAGTAGTAGTTTTTATGGGGCAGGTCATTTTAATTATCACGACTCACGAACACGTCACGATAATTCACAAATTCACGGTCTGCTTTGGCAGACATCATCCTTCATGGCTCTTAAAATGTATTTGCTGCTGCACAATTGCTGTATTCTGACTCTGATGGCTAAAAAAAACAGTATCAGTTTCAGAAACTTGTGTACAATGTGTATTTTATCAATATAGCGCAAGATAAGTAGATTTTATGGGGTTTTGCGCAAAAATATCAATTTTTGGTAATTGCTAATCAACTTCGGTCAATTGCTAATCATTTTTTACTTTGATTAGCGAAGGCTGCTGATCAAGTCTCCGACACTAATTTATGCCTTGGATGGAATGTCATCTTCATAAATCTTCAAGCTGCAGTGACAGAACCAGAATAAAATGGCTCCTTTAATGGCAGCATACAATGATGGAAAGGAAAAAAACAGAATATAAAAAGAATAAAGCTGAGAAGTTGACAGCATTGTTTCTCATCATGATCCGATAAGTGATTTATGGTGGAAGAAAGAACTATAGAGACTGTGGGCCACCCATGTTATACAGGCAACTAGATATATGTCAATATCGACCCCCCCGGCGAACAAAACTTTCTGAGTGGTCCTGATGCCAATGGCTTGCAGTTCCAAAGGTGTGGCTCAGTGGAAGGAGAGATCCTCAAAGATCTCCTTTACTCAGGTGCTGCACCTGCTGCCACCACTGGAGGGAGCCCTGCAACTGTTTTTTGTATTAGTGTAATTGCAGTCAAGAGGATATTTGAATTGGGAGGGACCAATATTCTTTTAGGCACCACTGAGATGCCCTCATATGCTGCATTACTGATTGTACTGCAGAGGGTGTGGCTGACATGTGGCCTAACATTCTGTGGAAATCTTGTGTAGTCCTCCTTTGTCCCCAAGTGGAAGGAGGCTGCATACTTAACCAGTGGTTGGACTCCTTCCAGTCTGAGGAAGGTCCTTCCCTGGACTGTGTCCAGTTCTGCTCCAATGACATGAAAGTTCTGTGTGGGTTCCAGATTTGATTTTTCTAAATTCAAGATGAACCCTAGTTTTTTCCATCATGCGCATGTTCTGTCTCATTGATGACAGATTTTCCCTTATTTTCCCACATACTTACCAGTTGTCTTAGTATAGATAGACCATCAACCCATCTCTTCAAAGTGCTGCTACAGTTGCAACAATGCACTTTTTGAAGACTCTTAAAGCAGAGGTCAAACGAAAAGACACTGCCCTGTACTGGTACTGACTTGTACCTACACTGATGCACAGGTATTTTCTATGGTTTGCTCGTACTGGAATGTGGAAGTCAGCATTCTTCAAATAACGAGAGCAGAGTCTGTCCCCTTAGAATTACTGTTTGCAATTTGACAGTTTTGAACCTTTCCCTTTCTGTGTGTCTGTTCAGATGTCCTATATCAAGTAATGGTTTCTACTCTCAAATTTTCTTAGCGAAAACAGAAGTAACTTGAGGGAAAAAACCCTCTTCCCATTTCTTTCACTGCTATGTTCTCCACAACATTCAAAGCTTGCAGCTTTTGAACATAATTTTTATTGCTGCATTTCTTTTGGGGAATTTGGTTTGAAATTTCTGAAACTCTTTTCTTTTGAAATTGAAACAAAAGACAGCGTGAGGCTCTCTCTCATGCTCTCCAGCACCAATCTTTCTGTTGTGACAAACTGGTGACCTGTAATTTGTTAGGGGGGTTAATTTTTGGTTGTGATGGAGCTGGGGCTGTTGCCCCTTGTCCCTGCCACCTTTGCTTCTATTAGAGCCCCTGGGTATACCATACGGTTGCATTTTGTACTGCCAGTGATAGTATCCCCTTCCCATATTGTGCCTCCCCTGCAATACCGTCTGTAGTATACTCTAGACTTCTGTTCTCTACTAGATCCTTAAAGGTCATGGTTTGGAACAATTACCACATTTGTTCGAATTCCTAAATGGAGGGCATCTAAGCAATGCCAGCAGACTGGACAATAGGCTCATTTGCCATTTCTTTTTTCTGGCTCCAAATGTTTTTCTTTCTTGGACTTTTTAAAACTAGGGTGAGAAGATGACTCCTCTGCCTGTCTTTTCTTGAAGTATTTTTTTTGTCAGAGTTTCTCAGATGAGGATTTATATTTAGTGGACTTCCTTTTGAACTGTGGCTTAGACTGGTCCTTAGGAGAAGCTCATTTCGCTGCCATTTTTAGAGAGATATTCTTAATCTTTTTACTATGGGAAACACTCTTTGGAGTTAGACAGGGATGCTGGAGTTGGCAGCGAATTCCTCTCAGTTTGTCAATTTTCTGTACCTTAGAGCACAACACTTTACACAGATCACGGTTAAGCCAATCATGATCTATGCCCAAACACTTGTAGCAGTCCGAGTGCCTAGCTATCTTATATAGTGGCCACACTTTCGGAACTTCTTAAAAACCTGTAGGCTCAATCCACTGTTAGGCTTTTGCATTTATTCAAACTCAGACACAAAACCAGAAAAGGGCACCACAGTATGGTTCTGAACTCAGCCATTGACAGCTCGAAAAATTACATCGACCACAGTAGCTGTGAGCCGAAAACCAGTTGAAAAGTGCTGGAAACAATGCAGAAGCACTTAAATTACTACCACAGTTTTTGTGAGTTTACTAATATTTACCTTCGACCATAGCCACTCTGAGCCGAGGGGGAAAAAAAAGTCTGAAGTTGTTGAAAAAATAAAGGAAAATCCCTTTGGACTGCATTTTATAAGTGTGGAACCATTAAAACCGAACTGCAAGCTGACAAACCCTAAACTGTAAACTCCACCACAGTCACTGCAAGAAGAGTGTCTTGATGGCTTAGCCACTGTTCCCAGGCTACTGTTCCCAGAACTGAGGAAAATGTGAAAATAATGTGATGCTTTGTGCTAAAATAAACATCACAAGAGAGCAAAGGTACAGTAACTAAGTAGCTTTTATAACACAAAGGGCCCCATATTTAGAGGGTTAATGCAGTGCTAAACATGGCAGCACTGAGCTAACTGGGAATAGCGTGGTCGGATAGAGGCCATAATCAGAGGTCCCCAGTGGGCAGTGCTAACCTGGTGGGGCATACACACAGAATATACTGCTGTACACTTGTAAATGAAGGATCCCTTTGCATATATGGCACAGTGAAATATTTAGAGGTTTTAAAAGTACTAAAAAGACTCTGTTGCAGAGCTGTTCCAACGCTTTCAAAACCCTACTCTTATCACTGCGCACAGTGGTGGGCAACATACACCCTAGCCAAGTGCCGGGTAATGGACAGACAGCAGGAACTGCCAGACCCTGCCAACACTCATCTTCACGCCCTGATCAATGTACATATGCCATTGAATAAAGAAATCCCTGACACCCAGTGGTCCCTTCACCATTAATCGTCATGCAGATGCCCCTGATCTTTATGATACAGTAATCCCTGGCATCTAGTGGTCCACCCACCCCCCAACTGCCACGCAGATGCCCAGGAATACAGATACGTCCAAATCCCCAGTGTCCAGTGGTCGTCCCCATCTCCCAGATGAGGCATCCGACCCCATCGCTGTCCCGCCCACTCAGGGCCTTCCACCCCCACCCCTGGTAGCCCCTTACTTACTCAAACAGGCATCACCGCCTTCCCTGCGATGGCAACCAAAACAGTCCCTCTACTGACCACCTTGGGCAGCGGCTGTCTGAGTGACAGGGAACAAGCTTGCACCTACTGTAGAAACGACTGCTAATGGGTGTGCAGTGAAAACAGCTGGCACTGAATAAGGAGCCCAATAAATCTTCAGACTTAGCCGTCTGTTTAGCTGGGAGCACCATCTTGGATGATTGCTCTCTTCAGCAGAAAATAAAGATCTAAAAGTAGACTAATAGGAGGCTCGAGATCAGCACAGTGTAAGACAGCAACTTTGAAAAAGACTCTACATTCTGGGGCACCATTCCTTACATGAAGATAATGCACAAATGTTACTCAGCTGTTCTAAGTCATGTAGCGGAATGTTCACAGTCATATTAGTTCACAGAAAACTGGACTTGCTCGCTAGCGTGATACCTTTCATTGAACCAACACTGATAGTGTACATAAATGTTATAGTAGACACGTTTTCAGAGTTACAAAGATTGTTTTGTCATGTGCATACTTAAAACCCATTAAAAACAATTATTTAATATGACTTGGAATACATTTTGCATACTGTTATCCTGACCTGTTTGGTAAGCGTCTCCTTGTAAATCCTTTTGATGCCAGGAATGCTGGCATTAGTTTTAAAGTTTTTCACCAAGCAGCTCTTGAGACAAACCATATAACCCAAAGAGATACACCCCCAAGTCGTACCAGGAGACGAGCAACTTGTTGTTCAGTGTGCCTTCCTGGTGAAACATTTCAATAAATAAAATAAAATAAAGTAATCAGGCAAATAATCTGAAGCATGCTACCTGTTTTCACTGGCATACTCAGACAAAGAAAAGTGTATTGACAGTCTGAGGCATCTTATAACAAGGATGGAGTGCAGATACCTTAAGCAATTGCATATACAGGGTGGAATGTAGATATACTTTAGGCAATCATATATGGAGGGTGGAGAGTAGATATGCCTTAGATAATCATATATGGAGGCTGGAGTGGAGGTATGCCATAGGCAATCACATATGGAAGGTGGAGTGCAGATACTTTAGGCAATATTATATGGACGGTGCAGTGCAGATACCTTAGGTAATTATTTATGCACAGTGGAGTGCGCAGCTACATTAGGAAATCTTGTTTGGAGGGTGGAGTGCGAATACCTTAAGCAATATTATATGGAGGGTGCAGTGCAGATACCTTAGGCAATCTTATATGGAGGGTGGAGTGCAAGTCCCTTAGGCAATCATACATGGAAGCTGAAGTACAGATACCTAAGGCAGTCTTATACAGAGGGTGGAGTGCAGATACACCTTAGGCAATCATATATGGAAGGTGAAGTGCAGATACCTTAGGTGAAGATATATGGAGGATGAGTGCTGATACCTTAGGTGAACATATATGGAGGACGAAGTGCAGATACATTAGGAAATCTTGTTTGGAGGGTGGAGTGCAGATACCTTAGGCAATATTATATGGAGGGTGCAGTGCAGATACCTTAGGCAATCTTATATGGAGGGTGGAGTGCAAGTCCCTTAGGCAATCATACATGGAAGGTGAAGTACAGATACCTAAGGCAGTCTTATACAGAGGGTGGAGTGCAGATACATCTTAGGCAATCATATATGGAAGGTGAAGTGCAGATACCTTCGGTGAACATATATGGAGGATGAGTGCTGATACCTTAGGTGAACATATATGGAGGACGAAGTGCAGATACATTAGGAAATCTTGTTTGGAGGGTGGAGTGCAGATACCTTAGGCAATATTATATGGACGGTGCAGTGCAGATACCTTAGGCAATCATATATGGAGGGTGACATACAGATACCTAAGGCAGTCTTACATGGAGGGTGGAGTGCAGATACCTTAGGCGACCTGATATGAAACACAGAATCTGTCAGCTGAAAAAGACTCATTGGCCCATTGTATGTGCCCATTCTTACCTGACTAATGTTGAATGAAAAAGCCTTGGAGCCTATTTACTCTCCCCTTACCCCCTCCCTTTATGGTGTGGTCTTTACCAAGTCCATGTATCTGTCTCACTCATGTATGAATCCCCCCACTGATTTAGCACAGAACACCTTCTCTGACAGCTTATTCTACCCCTACACCATCTTCTCTGTGAAATAATACTTCCCCGTATCTTTTTTCAATTTGCCCCCGACAGCTTCATGTGGAGGTATTTGTGTACTTCCATTCTGTCCCCTCCTCTTTTCCTGCGACATCCTTTCCTGTTGTCTGTGGAATATCCCCCCCCAACCCCCATTTGAACCGGGTAATGACCACTGGGCACAAGGCTCATTTACAGGGGCAACCCATGAACACTGGGAGGTTAAGTGACTTGCTCAGGGTCACACAGTACTCCAGGTGAGGATGAACCAGTAACCTATACAGTGGCAGCAGCACCTCCCATCTGCTTGCGAGCCCCCTCCTATGCACCCCATAGGATATGGATAGTGGAGTGCAGATACTTTAGGCAATCTTATAATTTTGTTTTTTGTCCTGATTTTTTTAATCAATCAGGTGACCCTTTTCCCATTTAATTCCTTGTTACTACTGTACACAAGAAGCAATGGAACTTCAATATCAGCATGAGCCTTGACAGCAGCACTGACTGTGCTGTATATGACAGAAGGCAGTCTGTGCAAAGCAGCCCCAGTTAGTAGCGACAACTATAAATAACTGTCAAAGCAGTTGTGGAGTATCTGTAACAGCAGAAGATCTCTAGTGGTAGTCCACAGGTTAGTAGGTACATGAAAATCAGAGAAACACTCTAGCCTTCTAGCTGGGGGGAAGTTTCCCTTTAGCTGAATGGTTCGAGTTGCTGTGTTTGGGCTCAGGGTCAGAGGTCACCCCCACTGCAGGGATCAACTGCCTCCGCAGGCTGTGCAAACACTTCCCTTGTCATCACCATCATTAGCTGCCTGCTCACTCTGCCCACCCCTCCCCACACCACTAGCATCAACCAGTTGTTCAGTTTGTGCAAACATACGCTACACCACAGCACTAACTGCCTGCACAGTCTGTGACCCCCCACCCCTGCAGGGATCCACTGTGCAAACATACCCCCACACCACCAGTGCAGTGCACACCAGCCCTGACTGCCTGCTCACTCTGTCCAACCCTGCTAGCATCACTTATCAGTTCAGCTTTCACAAACATACCCCACACCACCAGCACTGATTGCCTGCTCACTCTATCCAACCCTGCTAGCATCATCTACCAGTTCAGCCTTCACAAACATACCCCACACCAAAAGCACTGACTGCCTGCTCACTCTATCCAACCCTGCTAGCCTCATCTACCAGTTCAGTCTTCACAAACATACCCCACACCAAAAGCACTGACTGCCTGCTCACTCTGTCCAACCCTGCTAGCATCACCTACCAGTTCAGCTTTCACAAACATACCCCACACCACCAGTGCAGTGCATACCAGCCCTGACTGCCTGCTCACTCTGTCCAACCCTGCTAGCATCATCTACCAGTTCAGCCTTCACAAACATACCCCACACCAAAAGCACTGACTGCCTGCTCACTCTGTCCAACCCCACTAGCATCACCTACCAGTTCAGCTTTCACAACCATACCCCACACCAAAAGCACTGACTGCCTGCTCACTCTGTCCAACCCCACTAGCATCACCTACCAGTTCAGCTTTCACAAACATACCCCACACCAAAAGCACTGACTGCCTGCTCACTCTGTTCAACCCCGCTAGCATCACCTACCAGTTCAGCCTTCACAAACATAGCCCACACCACCAGCACAGTGTATTTATTTACTTATTTGCTTTTGTTAACCAGGTAAGCACGCTAGACAACCAAGTGCCTATTTTCAGGTGCGACCTGGGAGAGTTACAGAGCATACAGGTAACAAGATACAAGTCAAGGAAATAGAATACAAAGTAAAAGATTACAGTCAGGAGCCGCAGGCTCTACATAGGGGAGAGGTACAGGTCAGGCTCAAGCAAGGCTAGGCAAGCAGACAAGTTATAGTATGCAACACAACGTAGGGAGTCAAGGTATTCTAGTATGTCTATAGACTGAACACAACTTACCAGCACTGACTGCATGTTCACTCTTTCCAACCCCACTAGCATCACCTACTAGTTCAGCCTTCACAAACATACCCCACACCACCAGCACTGACTGCCTGCTCACTCTGTGCACCCGCTCCTCCAGCATTCGCAGCTCACCCTGTGAAACCATCCCATCGCCACAGTACTGCCTGCTCACTCTGTGAAACGTCCCACTTCCCACCAAGAAAAATGCAAATCTTTGCCTGACGCACTGCCTCGTGGCGATAAGAAGAGTCTGATATGACAGGTAAATAACAAAGCGGGGAACTGGTGTCAGAACCTGCAGCCCTGCATTGGTTACCCCATTCTGATACACTTGTGCATCCAGCACTCTGTGCTTCCTAGTCATTAGATTACAGCAATCGTGCCTTTATGTAAAAAAAAAAAAAAAACCTACCCATACTGGACTCATCATTTTGTAGTATTTCTTCATGTTTGTAGGTGCCATTCATTATTCTAGCGGAGGAGTTCTCCAAGACGCCATTGGTGTAAAGTTCGCCCTCAATTTCCATCTCGCTGTCACTAGGATGGAAGGAAAGAAAGACGGTTTTAGGAACTGTAACACTAGAACAATATGTTGAGTGGCCTTAATAGTTTAAAAGAGATCCATAACCACACTAAGTGGAGACCTTTGAAATGACAGAGGAAATCCATCAGGAGTCCAATTCTATGTAGCTCTTTTGGTGATTGTGTAGATTAGTTTTTAGGTATTCCAATATTGGCTGTACTGCTAAACCTCAGTTCTTGGAAGCGGAACCCAACCCTCCTTTTAGGAGTGCCTTGTTTTAAGCTATAAAACTGGAGTGACAATGCAAAAAGGAAACTGACATCTGCCAAAAGTTACAGGGTGTAGTTAACTGTGCTAAAATGGACGCAGGCTACTACGCATCTGAGAAGGATTCTGTCGTGGTTTTAAGTAGTTAACCTGACTGAATCAGATTAGTTTTAAGTCTACTGGAATGCGCTGCCTGACAATCTAGTGGGTAGCGTGTTGGCCTTCCAAGCTGGTGACTTGAGTTCGGGGACAGACTCGTGAGCTGAAAGGATGCCTGGGGGGCAGTAGGGAACGCTGGCAGTAAGGATGGGAAGATGCCAGGTTCTGCTGCACTAGCTACCCCTGCAGTGTGCCAGGGAGCTTGCTCCCTCTGCAGGGGCACGCTACATGCTAGCATGGCATAATGGGGTAATGCCTGGTGCGTTACAGGTGGCAGGCAGGATCCTGGGATGAAAATGAAAGGAAAAACCCTATGCACAGTGACTGCCAAGTACGATGACACCAGTACTCTTTGGTTTCCTCCTACATGGACCCCCACTGGCATGACAGCAAGAAGAGTGATGAATGGTACTTGGAGACCATGGAACCCCTGATGACAGGCACATGTGGCGGCAGAGGTCCACAAAGCTAAAAGCAAAAGAAAAAAACACACAAGGCTTTTGGAATCAAGTGAAAATAAAGTTTCTTATTTTTAATTTAACAAAGGTGTATGATAAAAATGCACATCATTATATATACACTGCTGTTTATGTGAACAAAACAAGCCCAAGACACTGAGCCCGCGGAACACATTTACATGTTGGTTAGAAGTCTTGTGTAACTTGACTGACCAATTCCCAATTGACAAGAAGGCACAAGCCAAAACTGCACTGCTTACAATCCAATTAAAACACTGGCAAAAGGTGTGTTGTTTATATTACATTTCACTTGGACAGGGCACATAGAAGTAGAAAAGTTTCATCAAAGCCTGCCCAAACTCTGCAGTACATGACTATCTGTCACAAAATGTTGCTGCATAAATAACATTTCACATTTTATGCAATCCAAAAACTAACAAAGAGGCCACACGTAACACACAGTAACAAGAGATGTGAACATTTCCAATTACCACTTGGACATATGCAGTTACAAGCACAGCAGGCCCAACTACCGAGTGGACAGTATGCCAACTCACCAAGGCAAACAGGATGTCGGGGTGCATATGAGGGGGATCAACAGCAAAATCCAGGAGATATTACTCACATTGTACATGTCAGTGGTGAGACCACACCTGTAATAAAATGCAAGGTACTAGAGTCCACACCCAAGGAAACAACGTGATGAGGTGGAAGCTGTACAGCACAGGGTAACCAAGATGATCCAGGGTCTGGGGGGGCATGACATACAAGCAGAGGCTACAGGACAAGAACACGTACACCCCTGAGAAGAGAAATACGGGTGTGTGTGTGTGGGGGGGGGGGGACATGACAAAAAAGTACAAGTACCTGCATGGGATAAAACAGGGTTGACTTCAAGGACTTATTTTCCTTGAGCTCATAGAGGGACAAGGGAAATTCACTCAAACTAACAGGAGGGAGATTCAAGAAAGATGTCCATTAACACTTTTTCACAGACAGAGTGGTAGACAAGTGGAACAAACTACTAGAGAAAGTGCAAAGGAAGAAGGGTCACTGCCTTCGGTGTCTGTGTTCTAAAGTCCGGTATTAGTAGGATAATGTGCAAAACTAAGCACTCATCTCGCTATTTAGCAATGAACACTGAAGCTCAATGTATTATGCAGAACTATTTCTTGTTGTTGTTTTGTTATTATTTGACAAAGCACCTGTGATGTGGGGGTGAAACGTTGAGTGTCTGCGGTTCATCCCGAATGAGACCTGCTTTGCAATCGTGTTATTCACCTTTATTTTGAAACCGAATAAAAAAAAAAAACAGTTCGGCATAATATATTCACTGCTAAATAGTGAGCTTAGTGCTGAGTCTTGCACGTTTTCCTACCAGAGAAAGTGGTATGGTTGGAATCAATGAGCAGTTTCCAGGAGGGTGGGACAGACATCTGGGCTTAGTCAGAGGAGGGGGGACAGAAACTAAGGGGTGAGTTGGCCACTAGGGACAGAGCAGAGCACAGTAGTTGTGTAGGGTGTGCAAACTGGATGGGCCTCAAGGTCTTAATCTGCTGTCAAAGTCTATGTATCTACCACACAGGTGAACTAAGTTTGTGTCTTGATCCCCAAATCACAGTCTGGAACAAGAGCAGACTAAGAATACATTTTGTTTTACAAATTTTTTTCTATTTCTACCTCCTACTCAGCAGTCAAGCCCTCTTCTGAGCACCATCCCATACCCATCTCAGACTTCTCTGGAACTTACCACTACATGCCCCCATGGTGGGGACTTTGAGGTGGGGCAGATGTCACAGACCAGAAAAGACTGAATCCAACAGTGAAGGAGTGCCCAGTCAGCTGTCCGGGGCTCAAGAATGGCATGCATCATCCAGCAGCCTGCCAGGGTTTTCACACGTTCAGTCCCTTCCCTGGGACAGCAGCGTGAATGTGCTCCATGCTACAGGCAATAGGTGTGCATAGACCTAGCTGCACATCCCCTCACATCCAACTGAGCTGCACTGTGGCCCTACACAAGGAACCCAAGTGATGCTAGTGCAGTGAACTAAGGAAAGGTTCCCACCAGGCAGAGGCATGCACTTACTGGGATGTTCAGGGCTCCTACACCCCCTCAAAAGCCCTTCAGCTTACGGGGCTTGTTCCCGAACCTGAGCTGCTAGCATCACAATCAGCAGTACTGCCGCTAAGCTGAAATGTTGACTAGATCCAGAATGCTTTTAAGGGTGTCACAGTTTTGTCAAGAGGTAGCACTATGCCCACAAAAATGTACAATGTTCCCTTTTAAAATCAGAGATGGCTAAAATAGTTATGGCTTGCTGTCCTGAGGGGGTGAAGGGTGCTACACCACTATATGGAGGGATCCTCTAGTGTCAGGACCACCAGGAGGCTCAGTGCAGGCAGCGTGGATGAGCGATGCCTCCAAGTAGGGTCAATGTCATCAGCCCTGGCATGGCTGTCCCTGATGCACAGGGGGAAGGGAAGCCATGCTGGCAGATTCATCCTTAGGCTCGCACCCTACCAAGGTATGGCAGCTAATAATCGTATATGGCCATGACAGTGGCATGCACCTGCCCCAAAAAGACAACATCTCCCACCACACCCCAGGTGACATCCCCCATCCGCTAATCTGGAGGCTGACATACCAGTTCTCATATCTGCAGTGTCCTGTTTGAAGGGCTTATCATAGGTAGATTTTCTTTTATATGTTTCTTGTATTTTTGTTTTTTCAACACTGTATTGAACCTCAACTTATTACCTGTGATAAGTTGCAACTGTGCCAAATAAACTATAAGTTATGCTAAAGGGTGACACAGAAGGATGTCGTTGGGAAGTGTGGCAGCAGTGGGGGGAGGGGGTTCATGAGAGGGAGAAGCTGGAAATGGAAGGCAGTGCAGACACAGGGGAGAGCATCAGGAAAAATATGGGGAAACTAAGCAATAGAAAAGTTACAAGCACCATGACCTGAGAGATTTTATATTTGCAGTGTGTACGTCATGGTGGACAGCATGTTGATAAACTTGGACCGTCTTCAGAGACAAACATGGCAGAAATAGGATATACAAATGGCCTGCTCAGAATATGCCACTTATCTTCATAAGTGAAGGGACAGAACTATAACTTAGTTATGAAGGTTCTACCCTCTCCCGAATGTATTTTTTTGTAAATGTCATACCATGGTAAACATAAGCTCTGTATCACTGAATGTCTGAACTGTTCTTCTGTGGAATGTTTCTGTTGTTGTACTTCTGTGATTGAAAAGTCTGAAAGAAAAAATTACTCACCTTAGTAATCTTGTTTCTTCCAATGTATTCTTCCATATTCATAACTCTCTGCAGTTAGCCTGCTCAGTAGAACTGCCCGGAGAATGGAACTATATGCTAATGATGGAATCATTGGCACGTGACAATTATTCAAACTGATGCCCTCATCTGCTGCATGTTCCATCAGCGTCTCAGTTTTCTAGAAAGCCCACAAGGTAACCTATTTTAAAAATATTCAAGCCCGAATGCTGCTTAATACAGCATAACTATACTCTATGTCTATATACTAAAGCTGATACTAACGATTATGGTATCAGTCCTACCTCAAAATGACCAGAATCACCTGGGAAAAAAGAAAGAGTAAGATAAAACCCCACAGGATTAAAGGTATGTGTGCCTGTGTTTGGGACTATCAGGTAAGAAGACCATTCAGAGGCTCTGGTTCTGGAAGAGGAGGTAGGGAGGGAGAGTTATGAATATGGAAGAATACATTGGAAGAAACAAGATTACTAAGGTAAGTCATTTTTTCTTGTAACCCCATATATTCTTCTCATATTCATAACTCTCTGCAGACTTCAAAACAGTACCTTTGGAGGTGGGCAGAGAACCTACTTAGGAAAGAGGCTCTGCAGGACTGCTGTGCTAAACCTGGCATCACTTCTGGACTGCAAGTCCAAACTATGTTTAGTAAAGGTGTGTACTGTCCTCCAGGGAGCTGTTTTATAGATCTCCACTAAAGGGATATCTCTAGAAGTTGCTATAGAAGCAGCTGTGCCCCTAGTAGTGTGGGCCCTGAGGCCTGCTGGGGTCTGTTTTCCAGATTTTGTGTAACAAAACTGAATGCATTGAACTATCCAGTGAGAGACTGATCTCTTGGAAGCTGGGGTGCCCTTTCCCACATCCCATAAGTGAGAAAAAGTTGTTGTTTATCATCTCTGTGATCCTTGGTGTGGGTCAAATAATAACTCAATGCCCTTTTCACATCCAGACTATGGAGTCTGCGGTCCCCTGAACTGGCATGTTCTGTGAAGAAGACTGGCAGTGTCATGGGCTGATTTAAATGGAAATCAGAAACCACCTTAGGAAGAAACCTCCTATTAGTTCGAAGTACTACTTTATCATCATGAAAGGATAAATAATCCTTTTCCACACATAATGCTTGCAATTCACTTATTCTCCTAGCAGAAGTGATTACCACCAAAAACACAGTTTTACTAGTGATATACTGCAAGTGGGCTGATGACATTGGTTCAAAGGGAGGTTTTATGAGCTGAGCAATGCAAATGTTCAGATCCCATATAGGGACTGGCTCTTTCATAGGAGGATGTAAGTGACATAGCCCTTTAAAGAACTTTTTGAAAATGGGATTAGATGCAAGGGAAACATTTTTTCCTGCAGAAATAAAAGCTGAAATTGATGCCAAGTGCACCTTCAGGGATGTATGTTTCAGACCTTGTGAGTGTAACTCAGTAAGATTTTCCAACAGCACTGGGATTTCTGCCAGGGAGGGAAAAATATGCTTGGCATCACACCAAATAGAAAACCTTTTCCATTTTGCATTATCGGTTTTCTTAGTAGATGGTTTTCTATATCCTTTTAGGATATCCAGAACAGCTTGAGAAAGTTGTAAGTTTGCAAACTCTAAGTCCTCAAAAGCCAGGCCTTGAGCCTGAGAGACCTGAGGTTCGGATACAGGGTCTTCCCCTGGTGGGAAGTTACTAGATTGTGCCTCTTGGTCGGAGGATTAGTCTGGACACCGACATTGACAGCAGAAGGGGGTACCATGGCTGCCTGGTCCAATCTGGTGCTATCAGTATCATGAACACAGGCTGTGACCTGAGTTTGACCAGCACTCTGAAGATGAGAGGGAAGGGAGGAAAGGCATACAGATGCCTTCCTGACCAGTCCTTGGCTAGAGCGTCCAGGGGAATTGTACCCCGACTGATGGCCTGCAACAAAATAGGGGCAACATGCAATTCTCATGAGAGGCAAAGAGATCTACCTCTGGAGTGCCCCATTGTCTGAACGCTGAGTCCAGCACCTGTCTGTTCAGAGACCATTCGTGATGTGCTGGTTGATCCTGCTTAAGGCATCTGCCAGGGTATTGTCCTTTCCTGGTACATGAATGGCCTGCAAGGAAGCTTTTAGTGAGCAAGCCAGTTCCCAGATTTTCATGGCCTCTGTGCACAGGGGATCCGGCCTTGTTCCCCCTTGCTTGTTTATGTAGAACATTGTAGTGGTGTTGTCTGTTCTGACCTGCACCACCTTGCCCTGTACAAACTGAGAAAAACTTTTGAGTGCCAGAAACACTGCTCGGAGCTCCAGCAGATTTATGTGAGGAGAGACTCCACACTTGACCAAGTGCCATGGGCAGTGTGCTCTCCTATATGAGCATCCCATCCTAACAGAGAAGCATCTGTTGTAAGAATGACTGAGGGGGTTTCCCTCTGAAAGGGAACTCCTGCCATTAGATTGTGGATGTCTGTCCACCACTGAAGGGACTGGATCACAAATTTTGTTACAGGAACCAATTTGACATTTTGCCTTTCTTTTGCACCAGTGTGCCCATAGATGAAACTAATGTCCCTCATTTGAAGTCTTGCTCCCAAGACCACTCCTGTTGCTGCTGTTGCTGCAGCCATGTGTCCCAATATTTGCAAAGTATCTCCTTGCTGGACATGGCTTTCCCAGCTTGAATGAGGCAATCAGTTGCAGACTAGACTGAACCCTGTCCTCTGGAAGAAAAGCTCTTCCTTTTGAGGTATTCAGTTCTGCTCCAATGAAATATAGGACATGAACTGGTGTGAGAATGGACTTTTCCTGGTTTAACAGGAAGCCCAGAGAATGTAACAGATTTTTTGTTATTTCCAGGTGTGATTCCACCTGCTGAAATGACTTTCCTATGACTAGCCAGTCATCGAGATAAGGAAAAAATGAAATTCCCAACTTTCGCAGGAATGCTACTAGGAATGCTACACTGACAGGCATTTTTGAATACCCTTGGTGCTAAGGTGAGACTGAAGGGCAGGGCTGAGAACTGGTAGTGATCTGAAGGGAGTCTGAATCTGAGATCTTTTCTGTGAGACTCCCTTATGGGGATGTGGAAATAGGCATCTTTTAAATCCAGAGATGTCAACCAGTCTCCCTGCTGGATGATAGGCAAAATTATAGACAGGGTTACCATCCTGAATTTTGCTTTTACCAGATATTTGTTCAGATGCCTTAGGTCTAGAATAGGCCGCCGCTCCCCATTTTTTTTTTTGGTAAGAAAGTACCGAGAATAAAACCATCTGCCCCTCTGAAGGTTTGGCACCTGCTCCACTGCTTTTATGCTGAGCAGGCTTTAAACCTCCTTTTCTAGGAGCTGTTTTTCAAGAAGAGAGGCTGGTTTGAACAGCCTTGACTTCAGAGGAGGGAGAGATTTGATACTCAAAGACAGTTCCTGGCTCACTAATTCCAATATCCACTCGTCTGTGGTTATGGCCTGTCAGTCCTGGAAGAAGTGAGCCAGTCTATCCCCTACTGGTATTAGGGAGGTGGCCTTGGCAAAAGAGTCAGGGATTTTGTTTCGGTGGGGCCCGAGCCTGGACGGATTGGGAACCCCTCCTGGTGCCCCTGCTACCTCTGGCCCTGTAATACCCAGTCTGCTGTGGGTATGGCTACAGCTATTGGACAGCTTGAGCTTGATACAAGGGCTTACCATGAGGACCTTCCTCTGCCTCCCCTTCCATAAGGCCTATATGAAGTAGAAGGCCTGTCTTTAGAGGAATTACTCTAATAGGTGGCTTTGTATTCATTCACCTTCTTCATATACTCTTCGGTTTGTTTACCAAAGAGGGAATGATCTTGTACAGGAAAGTCCATGGCCTTAGTCTGGGTGTCCTGTGTTAAGTTTGTAGCCTTTAATCAAGCAAACCTTCTCAGGGCTACAATCAGAGCCATAAACCTAGCAGCATTAACACTGGCACCTGCTGCCATCGGAACTGGTATTTAGATGCTTCCAGTCCAAACCTGGCTGTTTCTGCTAGGCCGTCAGAGATAAGGGAGGGAACCTTCTCCTACATGGCCAAAACCGACTGCCACAGTGTTTTTTGATACTGTGCAGCATAGGCCTGGTAATTCACTTGTCTGACCCCCAAAGAGGCAGCTAAATATCCTTTTTTTGACATGCTGTCCATTTTCCTTGAATCCGACTCAGGAGGGTGAGAGGATAAAGGAACCCTCGCCTTCTCACAGGCTGCCTGTTGGACTATACCCTGATGATCAGGGTGAGAATAGAGGAATTCAGCCCCTTTTCTGTCCAATTTGTACTTATTGTCAGCCTTCTTATCCAGAGGTGTGACAGAGTTAGAATTTATTAATAGGCGGAACATTTTTTTAGTGGGTGTTAACCCCATCATTTCCATATACTCTGCCTCCTCCTCATCTTCTATGACTTCGGTTGTAGCCAGGTCAAGGGCATGTACTATTTTCCTTACAAAGGAAAAGTGAGAGGAAAAATCCTCAGGCCTGGGAGGAGAGCCAAATTCCTGCTCTGGTGAGATTTCCTGTTCAATGGGCTCACCATCATCATCCTCTGGTATTTCATACTCCCCAGTATCCACCTCCTGAGACTGGGATCCGAGGAGGGAGTAATCTCCTGAACCCTTGGAGGAGGAGGGGTTGGAGAAGGTATGAACCCCTAAACTGCCTCAATGACTTTAATAGCCCTGGCAATCTCCTCAGCAGCAGGCAGACTGTGAGACACAGAAGAATCTCCTGTTCGACGTGCTTGGTCTTCTTTGCCTTTTTGGAGGGGACCGGAGAGTCAGCCGGCCCACCTAACCTTTTTAAAGAGGTTGATTCACCCTTATCAGGGGTGGTAAAAGAAGAAACTGCAGTTTCACCTGCTGATTTAGAAGGTGTTGGCTGGTTAGAGTCTGAAGCACCTTTTCCCAACCTCTTCTGCAACCTCTCCATTCTTTTCGTCACAGTTTTCTGTGGAAATGATTTGCAAATTTCAGTCAGTATTTAAATGCTCAGTTCCCAGGCAGAACACACAGCTGTCATGCTTGTCTGCTCTGACGAACACTTCCCCACACTTCACACAGTTTTTAAAACCTGGGGGAACAGTCTTTTTCTTAGGTTTTTTGCATGCTCCATTTCCAGGAGAAAAACCTTAACCGTAAAAGAGATTTTTTTTATTTTTTTTTATTGCGGTTGGTTCAGGAACCGATTAGGCCCAAAAAAGAACCGATGAATTTCAAACTCGGAACTGGGTCAGCAGTTCTTGGAACCAATTCAATGGTTCACAGTAACCAGGTTAGCAGTTAAAAAAAAAGAAACTGGGTTAGCGGCTTCAAATAATACTGTAAAACACTTTAAACAATAACATTTTAAAGAAAATCAAGACTAAGATAAGACTACTCGGTTCCCCATCAGTTATACCAAACCGTGAGGAACCGAGAAATAAATGCTAAATCTAACTAAACTTAAATAAACTAGACGTTAGACCAAAAAAGTAACACTAAATGAAGGCAGCAGAAAGAAAATTATGTATAACTAAGTAATTATACTTCACAGTATAGCCAACAAACGACCTGAGGGAGTCTCCTAGGCGTCTTGACTTGTGAGGCGGAGTAAGAAATCTGAGACGTTGATAGAATGGGCAGCAGTTTGAATAATTGTCACAAGCCAATGATTCCATCATTAGCATGTAGTTCCATTCCCCGGGCAGTTCTACTGAGCAGGCTAACTGCAGAGAGTTATGAATATGAGAAGAATACATGGAGTTAGAAACACTCTGTGGCTGAAATGTCTGTAAACAAACTTTGTCTCCTCCGGGTCGCCCCTGAAAATGGGCTTGTTTTCTAGTGGGCTTACCCGGTTCCCCCCAAAAAATAAACTAGAAAAGAATGCATTTATTCATAGAACGACCACTAAGATCTTCTTACCATTTCCAAAAATAATCTGATATTTTAGCATGCCTGAAAATATTTCAAAAGTTTGAACGATTAGGCATAGAAACTTTTTTTTTTTAAATGAAAGCTTGGAGTCTGATCAATACAAATGGATCCTAACAACACAGTTCGCATGTGCGCCTAATGTCAATACATTTTGCTATGGAAGTGCAAATACATTTATATAGGGATGCTCTCATGAGGTAGCTTCAAATATAGAGAATAATGTATGGTGTTTGGTTAATAATGACGCTGTTAATACTTCGAGAGGTTGCCATGACATCATTGTAAACCTCGAGAGCATAGCTCGAGAAGTTTTCAGATGTCATGGCAACCTCGAGAAGTCATTTCAGCACAGTTATTAACCAAAGATCATACATTATATTTTATAGTGAATGGGCTAACAAGATTGTGTAATCGCGGACAGTCATAAATCATGCAGGAAGATTCCTCAACAATGTTTATTGTGTGTTCTTCGCAACACTATTCATGGGTACAGCCTAGCGCAAATCAATTAACTTAATACCAGCATTTTAAATACTTTTCTCAAAGTGCAACACTGAATGATGTGAGCATTCCATTTTGTTATACCCTTGTTATGACATTCCCAAGAAAGGTTAACAACAGAGTGATGTTATAACAATGGCATAACAAGGTTGTAATCTGCCTGAATTCAGTTAGTAATAAGGGCCCCCCATACATTATATGTATATTATCTAGTTTGGAATGTTGTTGGTATTGCACAGTGGCAATGACATTTCAAACCAGATAACCTGACTATTTGAAGTTACCTCATGGGATAATTGATCTGTATCATGGGAGTTCCTACTTTTTTGTGTGTGTCTCTTGCAGGTAAAAAAATATATAAATGGATTATTTGTTTAAAGATTTTCTTTCATTTCCACTTTATTAATGATGACAAGCTGAGCAAGTTTACTTTTACTGTTAAAGTGACAGCACCACTGTTTGATGTGCTGCTCGCAGGGAGCTAGTTCATGTGAAAAACATGTTTTATTTATTTTATTTTTTTATTTTAGTCTTTGGTAACTGGGTAAGGCCTGCTAAGCACAAGTGCCTGTTTTCAGGGGCGACCTGGGAGCACTGGGCGTTTAAGTGACTTGCTCAGAGTCGCACAGTATGCAAGTGGAGGTTGTGAGAATCAAACCAAGGTCTGGTCTGCTGGATGTACCAAGTGCATTCACAGCTCGTTACTCTAACCTCTAGGCTATACCACAGCAACTGATATTAGCTACTATGCAAATAACATAGCTACTGTGCAAATAAATGAAAATTACGTACCTACCGTAATTCTTGATCTTCTCTTGTATCTTCATCATTCATTACTGCTGGGTGTAGCTGAAGTGCACACCTGCTACGGAGTTTTGGGTTTTTGAGGAGAGTCGCCACCAACAGTGCTGCCCATGACAGCGACGGACCATATGGTGCGCGAGGGGCGGCTATTAGGCACCGCAGACGCCTCCTCCATCCCAGTTCTGTAAGCCAGAGAGGTGAAATAAAGGAATTAGGAGAAAAAGAGCGAGGCAGGAGAGCCGAGGGATAGACAAAGGAATGGAAACAAACTGAAAAAGGAATAAGCCGATAGAGGACAGGAACGAGTAGAACCCTATCCTAGGGGACTGCAGGACTTCACTCCTAGGGCGGCTCAAAGGGAGGAACAGATAAGGGAGAGGAAGAAAGAAGGAAGAGGAACAAGAGAAGGGGATATTGGGAGGAGGGAAAAATTCTGCCACGAGTTGTGAGTTAAATTGGCTTTAAGACTTATCAGCTCAGAACTTAAAAGCAAGAGAGCAAGGATTCCTTCAAACAAAACTGGACTAGATGGTTCGACTGAACCTTCTGCACAGCTTGGTACAAGAGAGGCAGATTTCCCTACACATCCTACTATCCTATTTCCCATCACGCAAGCTGAGAGCTCACAGATTGCTAAGGCAAACAATCTGTTTCGGGAAGGAAGAGCCCCCAACTAGGTAAAGGGAAAAAGACCCCACTAGCACACCGACATGTGTTAGTACTGGGGAGGGGCCCTAAAAGAGGGCAACATCTTGGTAAGGTGGACACAGACAGAGAAGGAAACTCATTCTGACTCCCTAGGGGAGGCAGGGGCCAAGAGAAACCAGACCACCAGTTCAAGAAGGCAATTTCAAATCGAGCTAGAACAGACGTTAACTAGCATAAACAAAATTCAGGGATACCAGCGAGGTCCGAGAACCCACGGAAGAGGACTGTCTAAAGAAACTAGCCCTGTAGGCTGGTGTTTGAACTAACTTGTCCTGAAGGAAAGGTGCCCAAAGGAACACCGTCCAGGAAAATCAGAAAAAGTTCTCTCAGAAGGAAAAGACGAAGCTCCACTCGCCTTCTCCCTCTCCAATCTTTTGCTGCTCTTCTGAGAGAAGAATGGAAGGTCCCGAGGACTAGGGTATTTAGCCTCAACTGCCGTGAGAAGGGAAGGGGGAGGAGGGTGAGCAGGGCAGGGGAGACACCCAAGAAATGAGGCCCATGAGGGGGAAGGTGGGCGGGATTCAGTAATGAATCGTGAAGATACAAGAGAAGATCAAGAATTACAGTAGGTACGTAATTTTCATATCTTCCCTTGTCAGTCTTCACCATTCATTACTGCTGGGTGAGTACCAAGCCCCCGAAGGGATCTAGCACAACTCTGAGGGAACAGGACCCTCAGCCTCCTTCTGGTGGGAAACAGGAAGAAGAGACCCTGGCCATACTAGACTGGAAGCCTAAGGCTGAGGAGAGCTAGGAGGTGTCCCCTTAAGATGAGGGGATGGAGGAAGCCCCTGCAGAAGCCTCCTAGTCCTGGTGGAAAAAAGGTGGGTCCCTCAGAAGGTGGAGCGAATTACCTCACGCCAGGCCTGGGGTGACAACCTCGATAGACAAAGCCACGCCGTCCACCTAATGCAGATACCTGTCCCCCACAAGCCACCTCATTGGCGTCATAAGATGACCTTGCTTGGTGCCTTGCCAGTTCCAGGCCTATGGCGGAGAGGGCAATGGCTTGTCGAGACTGCTCCAAATCAGGCATCGATGCTAGCACCTGAGCCAGCACTGACCACAAGTGCCTGTTATAGGCAGTATGATGTGCCTGATGTGATGCAATGCACATCACATGAGAAGAAGAGAAAACTCTTCACCCCCACTGGTCGGATTGCAGGGAATCCGAGTTCGGTGATCAGTCATACGCCAGGCGCCGATGCACAGAAGGGGTCTCTAGGAATACCAAGCCCAAGGGAGGGTTAGGGAGAGAACCTAGAGACTCCAATGGAGCACAATACCTCCTCCTGTAGTCTGCCGGGGCTGGGAAAGGGTCAGCTGGAGACTGCCAGGTGCAGATAGATGCTTCCTGGAAGGGAACAGGCCAGGATGGCACCACCAGATGCTGGGCACTGAATTCACTGAAGAATTCGCACATCTCCCACTCGGTATTGTCCCGTCTGACAAAAGAAATAAGGATATCCTGAACGATCCTTGAGAGGAAGTGCTGCTATTCAGTGAAATCAGCGTCAGAAGAGAGGTGAACAGTAGGTTCCTCTCCCTCCGAGGAGGGAGTCGAGGAGGATGGGGAACTCTAATGTCCAGAAGACTTCTACGGGAGTGGGGACAGGAGAAAGACCTGTTCATGCATGTACCTAACGTATGACGGGAAGGCCACTGCATTTCCTAGGATAAAGGCCCCGTAGGACCCACATGGCATGGGAGAGAGGGGGGTGGCTGCAGAGGAATGGGAGAAGGGCACCTGCAAGGAGGTGGCTGTCCTCTGCCAGGGCTCTGGAATCCAGGGAATGGAGTCCGAGCTAGAGGGATCCCTGAGATCAGACCGGGTCTCATGGCAGAACCTCGGGAATGCAAACTCCGGAAGAACCCAGATGGGGAATCTCCCGTGTGACGCACCTGGGGTTGCATGAGTCCAGAAGGGCAACCCTTGGTGGCGCCACTGGAGGGAACCCCGGAGCCCGAGAAGGAGAGGTGGGGCTCTGCTCTACAGCACCTCCCTGCACCCCGTGGGGTGGCAGAGGAGTGCTGCCGCACCTAGCCCCGACCCATCAGACTCCGAGGACACCCTCCTCCTCAACCCCAGCGAAGGAGTCCCCTGATCCAGAGGCCTCCCGAGGGAGGCCGCCAAAGCCAGGGCTTCCAATCCCCCCCCGGGAGTGTGCAGCAGCACCAATGCTGGCAGCTGCCGCTGCCCCCCCAGAGGAGACAATCCCCTCCCCAACCCCCGAGCCATCCTCCCCAATGGACCCCAGGCCACCACCGGCCTGGGACTCCTCAGAGGCAGACTGCTCCAGAGATTCAGGAATGTGGGCGCTGGGCCACCTTACACTGTGTCCCACAGAGATCTCTGATTCCGAGGAATCGGGCAGCCAATCCATGTCCACATGCGAGTCGACACCCTCCGAAGAGGATTTGACCAGAAGGACCTCAATACTGGCCACCCCAAGAACACCCTGAGGGACGGCGTCAGACATCTCCAGTGGTGCCAGTCATTCCCACCGCACTGCCCACAACCCCGGAACCCAATGCAGATCCATCCACGGCCCTGGCCGGGCCACCGGCGCCGGACCCCAAAACAGCACCGCTGACAGAGCCGCGCAGGTCACCGGCACAGCAAACAGCACCAGGATCCGAAATGGTGCCACAAGGCAGCATCAAGGGTCCGCCAGCGCTGGACCCAGCAACCATGGGCTGCGACACTTGGGGAGCCTGCATCTCAGGAGAGGCAATTGCCAAGGTGGCGGCGATGAGACAACCATGGGAGGGGCAGCGCCGCTCCTCCGACGCCGCAAAAGAAGCCTCCTCCTCGGCAAGGCTTGAAGATCAGGAGGCCTCCTCCTCACCAGACCGTATAGATCTGGGAGAGGACCCCGAGGAAGGGTCTAAAGACCTGGCCTGGGAGGCCCAAGAGTGACATCATCCTCTGAAAGTCGCCGGAGCCCTGCCAACTTTAAACACACAGATTTCCAGAACACGGCAATCCATTAAAAAACAGGCGTCACATCTATTTATATCATGGTTAGGTCCCAGGCACTGGAGGCAAACATCATGCCGGTCCGTCACGGAAAAATGCTGCCCACAGGAGCACTGACGCATAGGGGCACGGCCCGCCTTCGATTTACGCTTGGCTCTCAAACCAGACATGATGCGAAATAAAATAAAACACAGCAAAAGATCCCGGCGCCGTTAACAAATAATTGGAACAAACTTACTGGCCATGTGACGTCGAGATGTAGAACGGGATGAGGAGATCGAAAAGACGGGCGGCTTATTAAGCAATGCCTAATGGCATACTACAAAATGCTAACTCACATAGCAGGTGCAGCCTTGATGGTGGGAGAAACAGAACTGGGATGGAGGAGGTGTCTGCAGCACCTAACAGCCGCCCTCAGCACACCACACGGAAGCGCCTTGCATGGCGCCTGCCAGTGCAGACTCCTCCATCAAAAAAATCTCAGAAAAGGTGGTGCGCTCTGGCTTACACCCAGCAGTAATGAATGGTGAAGACTGACAAGGGAAGATCATGTTATTTGCACAGTAACTATATCTCCAGTGAAAATAACAGCTTTTATCTTCCAGATGTATTTGCACTCCCATAATATACATATTGATATATGGTAGCTGAAGCAATATCTTACATCAACAGAGCAACCCTGCTGCTTCCAAGCTTTCATTTAAAAAAATAAAATTAAGTGTCTAGCCATAATGGTTCCAAAGTATTCCATTTTAAAGAAATTATCTCTTGAAAGTCTAACTTTGGAAAAACAGGGGCTAAATGCTTACTTTTTTTAAATGAAAGCTTGAAGTGCAGCCATTATGCATTGGCTCTGTCAATGCTGTTTGTATATTTTGACATTATAAATTATATAGAAAAATGAAATAAAGGAAGGCTCAGCACAACAAATGTCTGCTTCAAGCTAGCGCAGGTTTATTTTGGCAGGATGCCTCACGAGACCAAGCCCTGTGCTTCAACCCTCAAGCGGGTCTTCCTTAGGGGCAGATCTAAGGAGCCCACAAATGTGACAACATTTACACAATCATAACTCAATTAACCAAGTAAGCGGCATGTAATAAAGGGATACAAACATCACAAACTCCAAGTGAAAACAAGTGATCAAGAACTAAAATGATAAAACTTTCTGACAAACTATAACACTTCACAGTTGTTTAAGTTAAACTTCATAAGCACAGTGGTAATAAATTTATAGACAGGGGCCTGGATATTCAAAAGGGTTGTGCCCCAGCGGGATACTGAGAAGGCTGCCTGGCGCAGTGCAAATCCTAATGTGCCAGGGCGCAATGATAATGTATGTGGCACAGATGCAGGGGGCGTGCCCATGCATATGTGGCACATCCCGATATTCAGCCAGCATAGGGGGGGCTCAAAGTTGAGCCTGTGCAGAGTAGGAGCAAAACCCAGCCACCCACAGGTGGGCTGCTGTATTGCAGGGCACAACACAGCAGCCCAGCCCGCCCAGAACACCGTCCGCAAGCACTCACATCCCTGGTGGTCTAGTGGAACCCCCGCCCATAGCCACGATTGCGCAGAACATGTTTCTAAAGATAGCCCTGGTGGTCTAGTGCCCCCTCCAGTCCCCGATGCCCCAATGTGTGTGCAACATGACCAGCCCTGGTGGTCTAGTGGTCCCCCTCCCACCCGAGTCCCGATTCCCACCATAAATGACAATATGACCTCCATGGCAGTCTAGTGAACCCCCACCCGCTGCTGTAATCGCGGTAACATCCGTTATTGAAATGCCCTGGTGATCCAGTGGCACCCCCACCCACCCACCTCCACAGAACCTCTTGCCCACCCGCTCCCTCCCCTGCATCCGCCTGCACTGCCCGGCCTCCCGCCCGAATGACAGGTACAGTATGGGCTATAAGCCCACTGGTCCCAGTGTGGACCAATGGGCTTTCAGGGCATACTGTACTAGTCTGTCCCAAATATGTGAATAGAGTCATTCACAAATCTGGGATTGTCTAATACAGCATGCACTGCAAGCCTATTGGTCCACACTGGGGACCAATGGGCTTACAGCTCATACTGTAGCCGACATTCAGCAGGCAGCGGAGTGGTATGCGGGTGGGATGCAGCCGCCTGCTGATGACGGGGAGGGGTTCATGGTGGGTGGGGTGGAGTGGGGGTGCCACTGGATCACCAGGGCATTTCAATACGGGATGTTACCGCAATCGTGGCGGGGCTTCCACTTGACCACCAGGGAGGTCATATTGTCATTTATCATGGGAATCGGGGACTCGGGTGGGAGGGGGGACCACTGGATCACCTGGGCTGGTCATGTTGCATACTCATCGGGGAATCGGGGACTGGGGGGGGCCCGCTAGACTACCAGGGCTATCTTTAGGAACATGTACTGCGCGATCGTGGCTATGGGGCAGGGGATGCCCCGGGATCCCCACAGCACATGTCATGCTGTGCAGGGCACCAGGCGCAAGTCGCCGGCCTGACCTGTGCAAGGCATGCAAATGGGGACATAATGACATGTAAATGGCCCTATTTGCACCTTGCATATATCATGGCCTCATTTGTATGCCCCCTGCTGAATATAGCAGGTGATGCACCTAGCGCAACTGCACTTGCGCTGGCGCATCCCCGTGCTCCCTATCAATGGCTTGCGCTGGTGCAGTGCCACTGCGCCATGCACAGTTTGTGCGCTGCCCATGCCATATTCAACAGAGCTGCGCCATGGTACAGCACCGTTGAATATCACCTGGACCTGGACCTGGACCTGGCCCCGGCGCATCACAGTTGCGCTGCGCCCAGGCCTGCACCATTGCCTGGCGCAGTTTGAATATCCCGGCCTACGTAGTCAATACTTTAAATAAAAGAAGTGGTAGCTTACTTCCATCAGGTTAACTTAAGTTTATAAAAATATTTTATTATTTTTTATTTTCTTTTATACTACAGCAGGGGAAACCCCTGGAAAGACATTAGAACATGTTAGACTTAAATACTTTCCCATGTAGTACACAACAGTGTAATGTTATGTATGGAATGACCTTTGGCAGCTGAGGTTGACCTCCCATGAGTAAGATAATTACAGCAACTGTTGTGTACTATATGGGAAAGTGTTTAAGTCTAACATGTTCTAATGTTTTTCCAGGGGTTCCCCCTGCTGTAGTATAAAAGATAGAAAATTAAAAATTAAAAATAATAAATAAAATATTTTTATAATCTTAAGTTAACCTGATGGAAGTAAGCTACCACTTCTTTTATTTAAGGTATTGACTACATAGTCTATAGATTTATTAGCACTGTGCTTATGAAGTTTAACAAACAACTGTGAAGTGTTATAGCTTGTCAGAAAGTTATCGTTTTAGTTCTTGATCACTTGTTTTCACTTGGTGTTTGTGATGTTTGGATCCATTTATTACATGCCACTTATTTGGGTAATTGATTTATGATTATATAAATGTTGTCACATTTGTGGGCTCCTTAGATCCGCCCCTAAGGAAGACCCGCTTGAGGGTTACATAGAAACACAGAATTTGATGGCAGATAAGGACCGCTTGGCCCACCTAGTCAGTCCATTACCCTACCTGATGGATAAGCTGCAGATCCTAGTTAACCAACAGCCTACTTCCTCCTACCCCTCCCCCACTAGAATTGCCTTATGTCTGTCCCATGCATTCTTGAATTCCCCCACTGTTCTTGACTCCACGACTTCCTCAGTAAGGCTGTTCTATGCATCCACAACCCTCTCCATGAAAAAATACTTCGGAACGTTACATCTGAGCCGCCCCCCCCAATCTTCAACTTGTGTCCCCTTGTTCTTGCACATCTCTTTTTCTGAAAGATGCTACCCTCTTGGACTTTGTTGATTCCTTTGAGGTACTTGAAAGTTGCTATCATGTCCCCCCCTTTCCTCGAGGGTCACATATTAAGCTCTTTTAGTCTCTCTTATGATGTCTGCTGGTGCAGGCCCTGCACCATTTTGGTTGCCCTCCTCTGGACAGCCTCCACTCTATGTCTTTGTGGAGATGGGGTCTCCAAAACTGCATGCAATACTCCAGATGGGATCTCACCAACTGTCTGTACAGAGGGATAACAACTTCCTGTTTTCTACAGTTGATATCTCTCCCTTTGCATCCCAGTATCCCCCAAGCCCTTCTTACTGCCTTCTCTCATTGCTTGCCCACCTTTAGGTCATCTGATATAATTACTCCCAGGACCCTTTCCATTTTTGTTGTTAGTATCTCACCCCCATTGTGTACTCTTCTCCTGGGTTTTTGTTTCCCAGGTGCATTACTTTGCACTTCTTTGCATTGAATCTGAGCTGCCATACATTTGACCATTCCTCCAACCTAGCCAAGTCCCTTCTCATCCTTTCCAGCCCACCCTGTGTATCAACCCTACTGCAGATCTTAGTGTCATCTGCAAAGAGACATACTTTTCCTTCCAGGTGCTCTGCAGTGTCACTTATAAAGACATTAAAGAGGACTGTCCCCAGTAGTGAACCCTGCAGTACCCCACTGGTTACCCTCCTTTCTTCACTGTGGACTCCGTTTACTATTACCCTTTGCGTCCTGTTGTCCAGTCAACTTTTTATCCAGGCTACCACCTTGGGACCCACTCCAAGGCTGGCTAGCGTGTATATTAATCTTTTGTGTGGGACTGTGTTAGATGTCTTGCTAAAATCTAGGTAAGCCATGTCCACAGCCCCTCCCTGCTCTACTACTTTGGTCACTCAGTCAAAGTCATTAGATTTGTCTGACACGACCTTCCCGCTGTGAATCCATGCAGCCTTGGGTTGTGTGCCCCACTGGCCTCTAGGAACTCAACAATTCTTTCCTTCAGAAGTGATTCCATCATTTTCCCCTATCACTGAGGTCAAACTAACTGGTCTGTAGTTTCCTGCCTCTGCCCTGCTCCCACTTTTGTGAAGTGGAATCACATCCACCCTCCTCCAGTCCTCAGGTACCATCCCATCCTCCCATGATTTGTTAAAGAGAGTAGTCAGTGGTGTCAGTAGTTCAACCCTTAGTTCTTTTAGAATTCTGGGGTGAATCCCATCAGGCCCCATTGCTTTGTCCACCCTCAGTTTCAAGAGTTCTTTCAGAACCCTTTCTTCTGTGAATGGACTGGTATCAACTCCCCTATCCAGGGTGTTTCTCTTGTTTGGTTTAGGTACCTCCCCCTCCTCATCCGTTGTGAATACTGAGCAGAAATATTCATTCAGTATGCCTGCTTTTTCACTGTCACCCTCTGCCCACATTCCCTCCCCTTTACTAAGCCTCAGTATTCCTCCCTTGGTCTTTCTTCACTATCTAATGTACCTATAAAAGGTTTTATCCCCCTTCTTAACAGAGTTGGCTATCTTTTCCTTGGTTTGGGCCTTTGCTATTCTGACTGCATTCCCTACCTCCTTCTGCATCAACTGACAAAGTTCTGTGTCCTGCTCCTTCTGTGTTTCCTTACATTTCCTGAATGCTATCCTTTTCTCCTTAACCTTCCCTGCCACCTCTTTTGAGAACCACAGTGTTTTTTTCCTTCATTTTGTTCTGTTGATTTGCTTCACACAAAGGCTTGTTGCCTCTGTGATGGCTGTTTTGATTATTCCCCACTGTTCCTCCACCCCTCCTTCTTGCCCATTTGCCAGTGCTTTTCTGAGGCACTCTCTCATTTTCCCAAAGTCAGCCCTGCTAAAGTCCAATACTAATGCTTTTGTATGGCTTGACTCTATGGCTGTATTTATCATGAACCACACGGTTGGGTGGTCGCTTGTTCCCAGATGGCTACCCACTTCTACATCTGAGATCCTTTCTCCGTCCCCGTTTGAGAGTACTAGATCTAAGATTGCTCCCTCCTGAATGGGTTCCAATGCTAGCTGTCTGAGGCATGCCCTTTGTACAGCACCAAGAATGACCCTGCTCTAGGATGTGCCTGCAGTAAAGGTGGTCCAGTTAAGATCTGGCACATTCGGGTCCCCCATCAACAATATCTCCCCTTTTTCTGCCATTCTAAGCATGACTTCTATTATTTCCTTGTCCATTCCCTTGCCCTGAGATGGGGATCTGTACACAACCCCCATGCGGATTGTGGTGCCATTTCCTGTCTCCAGGGTGACCCATAGTGCCTCATCTTCTCCCTGTTTACTCTTTAGTTCTGTTGCATTAATCCCCTCCCTTACATAGAGAGCTACTCCTCCTCTTTTACCCTCCCTGTCCCTTCTGTAGATTGCGTATCCTGGTATGTTGACATCCCAGTCATGGTTCTCTGTGTACCATGTTTCAGTGACTGCCACAATATCCAGACATCCCTCTTTCATCAAGGCCACTAGTTCAGGGAGTTTGTTACACAGACTACAGGCACTGGCACCCATCACCCTCCATTTTTTGATGGCCTTACCCCTTTTAGACTCATCCCTGTCCTTACTGCCTTTACCTTTTTTTGCATTTACCCCTGTCCTGCTCCCTAATGACTTCTCTACCTTGGTGTTTACCTCACTAATGACCATGTTTTGTGGGGGGAGGCTGGGATTACCCTGCTTCTTTTCAGTGCCTCCCCCTTTGGCTAGTTTAAGTGCTTGCCAATGAAGCATTTAAACCTATCACAGGAGCCCGGTCTCATCTTTCAGGCCGTCGCGGCCTTTCATAATAAGCGGTGGTGAAGGACTTTTTTTTTTTTTGGTCTCCAACTGTAGAACTCCTTCCAGTGTCTGCGGGCTACCGCCCTCTGCACCTCCTGCCATGACAATTCCCCTCTCTCCGTGCCGCCGAGCACCACCTCTGGGTCTGAACCCTCCGGAGGTAGGGCCGCCCCTTCCGCCCGGGACGCTCTATCTTGAAGGGCAAGGTGCCCGGCGCCACCTGAATGGAGAAGGGAGATGGTCTGGATTTGGGACTGTGGGCGGTGAAGGCCGCGGTGCCTTCATCGATCCCCAGGTGGAGGGGTTTTTGCTTTTCCTTCCCATCCTCCAGACACGGCTAGCGGGCAACATAATGCGTGACTCCGCCCACCCTGGCGTTTCACCGTGCTGCTCGCCGAGCACTGGCTACCACCAGAGTCGCATGGAAGCGACGCACCCCTCCCTCCCAGGAAGAGCAGTCCTCCGGATGCTTGCTCTCTGCCCTCCGCCGACTCCGGCTCGTTCCTGAACCCAGGTGGCGGCGTGGCGCAGGTGTGGCGTTTAGCGCCTCAACCCTCAGCGCCACCGGGCCTGTCTGCGGTGAAGGACTTATCGGATAAAGTTGACACTTTCAACACCCGAATAACCATGGTAGAAACGAAAGTAGAGCAAGTAATTTCTGATAACAGAGCTATATCTGAAAATGCCAATAAATCTTTTACTGCAGTGAATGGTATGTTAAAGGAAAAGAGACTACTTTGCTTTCGACTTGAATCCCTGGAAAATGCAGCTCATTCAGTAAATGTGCGTTTCTTGAGCATACCGGAGGGACTAGAAGCACCAAATCCTATACAATATATGTATCAACTACTGAAACTCTGGTTCGGAGACATGCCGGATGTCTCAATATTGCAGGTCTACTGGATCAGCCCAAGGAGAAAGCCTAATAATACCTCTCTACCTAGAACTTTGTTGGTGATCACAGGGGGTTCCCACCAGCGAGATAAAATCCTACAGCACTCTAGAGAGTCTGCTCAGCTGATTATGGATGGAGATAAGGTGGTACGTTGTTATCCGGATCTCAGCTTCTCTATGCGGGAGCGCCGATGAGCCTTTGATGGGGTTCAGGACAAACTCTGTGCCTTGGGTGTCACACACTCTTTACAGATGCCTGTATGTCTTAAAATTTTGTATGCAGGTTAACAGTACCTATTCAATGATCCAATGGAATCTAGTAAAAAACTGGACAAAATTAAACAAGACTTTAAATCTACCATTGAGGAACTTTCCAATAATAAGGGGTGACTTTTTTTTTTTTTCAATATTCCTCCCTATAGGGAGATGTAACTGTACTTCTTTATATCATTGAGCAAACCCGTTTAAGAGCTCTCTAAGAAATACTTGTTCGCTAAAAGAAAGTATAACCCTTACAGATTACTGTATTTGTTAATGTTGTTTCATACTTCAGACTATGATCGTTTGCTCTTAAAATGGCATATAGGCCATACTATGCACAAAATACATGTGCGTTTATCCGCCTCTACCAAAGTGGCTAAACTTTTTGAGTTACCTCTTATTAGCTCAGCAGATGTGCAGCTATGATTGTTTAACAGGTTGTTATGCTTGTATTGATTGTAGTTATGTTTTATACAGCTATAAGATATCTTGACTGCTATGTGCTCACAGTTACAATGTATTAATAGTAGTTTTGAGGAGCTACGAAGGAGCGATGGCAGGGAGCGTTCCTCTCTCTGCAGTAGTGTCTTTAACAGTTGTGTTTTAATCAGTTTAAAGGTAATACCCTTCTGGAACATTAAGCTATGGGAGTAGCTGAAGAGATTTTCTCAGGGACCTATCTGGGAGGTTATTTTGGTTTCTTTTGGTCCAGTGTCCTGCTGCAAAAGCTCATCTTTTAAGAATATTGGACATTATTGCTTGGACAATACATAATTTGGACACTACCCTCCATATGATGTACCAACTTGCTATATGTAATTGTTTTCTATTGTCACCATGTCGCTTACTACCAAAATGTTGTGTGATTGTAGCTATGTATAATGCATCTGGTATGGATTACCATATACTGAATAAAAATATAGAAAAAAAAAAAAAATATCACCTAGGATCCTGCTGCCCCGACAGATGCAGACCATCATTGCATGGTATAGACCTGTATCCTCCAGGTGGCTTCCCAGTCCCCAGTGAAGCCAAAACCCTGAGCTCCACACCAGTTTTTCAACCATTCATTGAATCCCATGATGCGGAATACCCTAGCATCATCCTTGCCACAGACAGGTAGCACCTCCGAGAAGGTTACCAGATGTGCTACTTGTCTAAGGCCCCAACTCTACAAACTCCTCTTGCACTGCTCTGATCCCATTTCTAGACAGGTCATTTGTTCCTAGGTGGACAATGACATCCAGCTCCCTCCCCCCCGTGCAGCTGCTCCCACAATCCTGAGGATTCGCTTCCTGTCCCTCCAAGCCGTAGTGCCAGGTAGGCACCTTACCTCCCTCTCCCCTTCCTCCCCCACTTCTACGCCCCTAATGATCGAGTCCCCCACCAGGAGTTGTTTCCTTCCCCTGTGGGGTCTCGTGCCACCCTCCTGTGGGTCTCCTTTATGGAGGTTCCCAGCATCCTCATTGGTCTCTACTGCAGGTGCCTCCATAGAGGAACCACTCTTCACCAGAACAGCATATGAACTGCGGAGAGGTACAGCTGGAGGGATGCACCTCTGTTCCACCACTCTCTCCCTCCCTGAGCCCACCTTGGTCCAACCGCTCCTCTTTCTTGGCAACCTCTGAGGTAGCGCCAGAGGCCCTGGTGGTCCCTGGGTGGGGGAGGAGGTTTTACGACGAATCCGAGCCAGGTCAGCCTGGAGATGGGTACCCTCCTCCCTCAGACCAGAGAGGTGCTGGCAAATAGGACAGCACTGCAGCCTCCAGAATGTCTCCCTGAACCCTGCCGCCCCACAGCCATTGCACTGCACCACTCCCATCATGTCTTATTTTGTGTCCCCTCTCCTGTTGCTTTGTATGCTTATTCTCCCCTCCCTTTATGTATTTTTCCACCTACTTTCCTACTGGCTATGTGCCTTTACAACTCTCACCCTTCCTGTTCTGGGACAGAAACATCCTGTATTCTTCAGTAGTCTCCTTCTTCCTTGCTCGGGCTCGGACCGCCGGCAGCTGGGGGGAGAAAGAGCTATTATTTTTCCTTCAAGGTTGATGAAACTAATGTGTCTCAGTGATTCTTCCCTTCCTACTGCCAAACAGGAAGTTCCTGTTGTCAGTCAAATCCAGTGGCTATAAAAGTAGAACTGGCTTAATAGGGTGGGAGGGTGGAGAGGTGGGACGGAGGGCAAGTACTAAGAAAAACTGTAGCTTTTAGTCAGGTGTCTCTTGCTCTGAAAGCAAGAGTCTTCTGCCAGAAGCAAGCAGCAGTGTTGAAGCGCAGGGCTTAGTCTCGTGAGGCATCCTGCCAAAATAAATTTGCACTAGCTTGAAACAGAAGTTTGTTGTGCTACCCTTCCTTAATTCTTTGTTCATTGAGTTGGCAAGCTCTGCTCAAGCATCACCAAGTTCCCAGAGCAGACTCTTCTAAGTATTTGTTTACTATAAATTATATGACAGTTAAAAAAATAACTAAAAATTTTTTTTTTTTTTACTCTTTCTGATTTTTTTGCAATATTATACATTATATAGTGCACAATACATTGGTGTGTGTGTGTGTGTGGGGGGGGTAATGAGGTGTGTGATGCTACATAAACTCAGACAGTGAAGTTTGAGCACACCGAAGGTGTGTATATAATTTTGGATTACACCCATCCCTGTTTAATTTTTTAAAGTTGCTGGTCCCACTGACTGAATAAAGCATAGTTGCTCAAGTGCCATCAAGTCAGGGAGTCTTGCATCTGTTGGGAGGAGGACATTGACCAATTGTGTGTAGAGAGGTGTGGGGTTGGCCACTGCCTGCTTGCCCAGTGACAGTATGGGTGTGAGCGAGGAGTGAAGAGAGAGAGAGCGATACAGCACGTGCATAGGCCTTGCCTGCCTCTCGCCAAGTTTGTGCTATGTATGTTGAGAGCCTCAAGTTTGATCGATGGCTCTCGATTACCCACGGCCTGTTGTAACAGATAATTACAGCACAGTCATGTATGTATTAAAGGTGAAGACCAGCATTTATTTAATAAGAAACTGTCGTTTACAGACTAATTTTCATTCATCTCATGCCCTTAATTGCGTTGCAAACATTTTACTTTCCCCCGTAGCAAATCACTGCTCTTCCTAGCTTTCACAGGCTTTGTCAGAAAAGAAAAAAAATTACTTACCTAGTAATCTTGTTTCTTCCACGTGGTACTCAGGTATTCATAACTGTATGCAGTGTGCCTCCTAAGTAGGACTGCCCAGAGAGAATTTGGAACATATGCAAATGATGGAATCTTTTTGCATGAGCCACTTTTCAAATGCTGCCTTCCACTAACTGCCTTAATTCTAAACCCATCAGATTTCCTGGAAGCCTGGAAAGACAGGCCCATGGGGACTAAGTGTAGTAATAATAATAACAATATTAATAATAATAATAATAATTATAATAGAAGGAACTCCTTTAACGCCCAAAAAAGGAGGGCATAACACATGAAAGAACACCCTCGAATGTCCAAATCACCTGAAAAAGTGAAGGGGGACAACAACAGTGAACACAGTTACAACATGTGTGCCAGAAATGGCATTTATACCACTGAGAGTACAGTATTGAGGAGTGCTGAGGCTAAAGGTTCCAGAAGGGGAGGCAGGGTGGGGAGAGTTATGAATACCTAAATATCACTTGGAAGAAACAAGATTACTAGGTAAATAATTTTTTCTTCTAACCCCAGTAATACTCAGGTATTCATAACTGTATGCAGACTACCAAGCAGTACCTGTGGAGGTGGGCACAGAACCTTATCTTAGAAAAAGACTTTGCAGGACTGCTGTGCCGAATCTGGCATCACCCCCAGACAGAATATCCAGACTATAATGCTTCGTAAAGCTGTGTACTGTTTTCCAGGTAGTTGCTTTAGAGATATTCACCAGGGAAACATGCTCGACAGCTGCTATGGTAGCAGTTGTGTCCCTTGTGGAAGGGACCCTCAACCCTGATGGGGCTCCTTTCCAGTCTTAGAGTACAAAACTGTTATACTGTACTATCCAGCAAGAAATGGACCCTTTTTGATGTTGGGTTACCTTTTCCCACATTCTCATAGGTCAGTTGCAGCTGTTTTCTGTCCTGCCTAAAGGCTTTAGTGGCTGTCAAGTAGTGGATAAAAACTCTTTTGACGTTCAGACTATGAAGACTCTTTTCACCAGGACTAACTCATTCAGTGAAAATGACAGGTAAGGTAATGGTTTGGTTCAAATGATAATCAGAAGTCATATTATAAGGAAACTTGCTGTTTGTTCTCAGGACAATTTTGTCTCTGTGGAATGAAAAGTAGTCCTGTTCCATTCAGAGACTTGCGCTCACTGATTCTTCTGGCAGAAGTCATTACCACAGGAAAAAAACATTTTTTTTTAAACATATTTCAAATAAGTTGAAAACTCAGGCTCAAAAAAGGGGGGCTACCTATGAGCCTAACTATGCACATATCTAAGGCACATGCTGGCACTGCTTCCCTGTAAGGGGGATGTGTGCAAATGGGACAGGCCTTTAAAGAACCCTTTGAAGATAGGGTCTGAGGCCTGAAAAACATTCTGTCCAACTGAAGTGTAAGCAGATGCTGCAGCCAGGTGGACCTTTAAGGTACTGAACTGCAAGCCCAGTAAGAGCAAATAGGTAAGATAGTCCAGCACAGTTGGAACACTCGCCTGTGTTGATATGTGCTAGGCCCCTAAAGAGCCTTTTGAAGCTCTGATCTGAAGCCATTAAAACATTTTGTCCAACTAATATGCAAGCAGATGCTGCAACCAGGTGGACCTTGAGTGTGTTGGACTGCAAGTCCAATGAATGTAAATAAGTAAGATAGTCCAACACAGCTGGGACCCAGCATGTGCCGGAACCAATTTCCTGGTTGAACACCAATAATAAAACTTTTTCCCATTCTGAAGTATAGATTTTCTTTGCGGAAGGCTTCTTGTAACCACATCAAATGTCTAAGACACTTTGAGAAAGATGTAAACCTGCATATTGTACCATAGGTACTCAAGAGCCATGCCTTGAACGTTAGTAACCCGAGGTTTGGATACAGGAGCCTCCTGGTTGGAGGTTAGCAGATTGTGCCTCTGAGAAAGGTGTATTAGTTCAGACCCAGACATGGAGAGTACCAGAGAGAACCATGTCTGCCTGGCCCAATCTAGTGCTATCAAGACTATTGATGCTGACTTGGACCTGAGCTTAAAAAACTGCTCTGTATACCAGAGGGAAGTAAGAAGAAACATGCAGGTGCTTTCCTGGCCAACTCAAAGCCACAGCATCCAGGGTGGATTGTTCCCAGATCTGGTTGTCTGTCATAGTACTGTGGCAGGTGGTGGTTGTGGTAGGATGCCAACAAGTCTACCTCTGGGGTGGCCCACCTCCTGAAGATAACTTGCACCACCTGACTGTTTAAAGATCAAATGTACATGTTCTATAAACAGCTTGAATCCCCTTGAATATACATCCCTGTGCCATTATTAGTGTTTTCTGGAAATATACTGTAGAACAGAACAGATTATTAGCACTTAAATGTAATTTAGCGCTTCCGCCATCTGATCATGTTTGCCGTCCTCATATGTTCGCACTCTGGGTACCAACTTGTTCAACCAAAAACACAGTTCTTGCTTACCATTTGATTACAGAGCTTAAAAGGTGACTACAGGTCAAGTACCTGCTAATTGCAGCGATCGCAGTAACAATAGCTTGATCACATCCTGTCATTGGCAGCTGCATCTCTTTAATTGTCAAGCTACAGTATTTAGTACTATTAAGTCCTACAGGTATCCTGTGTTGCCTTCAGCCTAGGCTATTGCCACTGCTGTCTCTGAGCTACAGAAGCAGCATGTCTCTCCTGAAATGGCTAGATCGAGCCAAGGGACAGAAAATACCATTTACAACAATAGAGGATCTTAAACCTGAAAACCCTGCAGAATCAGCATCAGTTTCTGTTCCTGTGGATCAGTGTGTTGTAAATGAGCTTCAATGCCAGTCACCCCCAGCAACAAAAAGGCATTCGACCTACAATGTTTATACCGCTGAACAGCGATTCAATGCTGGTAAATATGCTGCAGAAAATGGTGCAATGAAGGCTGTTCGGTATTTTAAAACAAAGTATGACACTGAGGTGAACGAAAGCAGAGTAAGAAAGTTTAAGGCAGACTACATGTGCAAACTTAAAGCTGTTCCAGACCCAACAAACCTTGTCCCACAGCTCCCCACAAAGACAAGGGGCAGACCTCCACTATTATTGGTTGATGTGGAGACAGAGTTAAAAAAAATAATTCGCAGTCTTAGGTCTGAGGGTGCAGTAGTCAACACCCGTGTTGTCACTGCTGTGGCTAGGGGCATAGTCAGATGTAACAACCCACAACAACTTGTTGAATCTGGGGGCCAATGGTATTCAGCAAACAGTGGGCCTGGACCTTTCTTAACTGCATGGGCTACTGCAGATGCAAGGGCACTAAGGCTGGCAGAAAAACTCCAACAGACTTTCCTGAGCTAAAGAAAACCTTTCTGTCCCACACTGAATCTTCATGCGCTAATGAACTTATCCCCACCGAGCTTGTTATTAACATTGATGAGAAAGGGGTGAAATCTGGTTCCATGCTCTCAGTGGACCATGGCAGAGATGGGGTCCAAACAGATTGAGGTGACCAGAATGGGAGACAAGAGACAGGTGTCTTTGAACATGGGGTGCACTTTGGCTGGCAACATGCTACCTCCTCAGGTCATTTATCAGGGCATAGCCAGAGCATGTCACCCTTCATACATAAAGCAAACGGCAGCTCAGCTACACATCACCACTGGTGTGAAATAAAAGCGTGTTGCAGTTAGGTTATAAGTAAAAGGATAAACTTTTATTGCACCAGACGCCAGTACACTGTACGAGAGTAGCGCAGAAACGTTCGGCTGTTTGGGGAGGGACACGTTTTTAGCTGTGTACTGACGTCTGGTGCAATAAAAGTTTACCCTTTTTGCTTATAACCTGACTGCAACATGCTTTTATTTCACACCAGTGGTGATGTGTAGCCAAGCTGCCGTTTGCTTTATGTGAGTACCCTGCTATTTTGGCGCTTTTTTGCTTGTAGCCGCCTGCTCGTTTGTACCCTTCATACATGTTCCCATCCACCTGGCAGATCACTCAGAGCAGCAATCACTGGGCTAACCAGGAGACAATGATCTCCTATGTTGAAGGCATCCTAAAGCCCTATATCGAGTCAGTGAAGCGCAAGAACGATCTGCCTCCGGAACAAGGAGCACTTCTGATTTGGGATTTATTTAGAGCTCACAGCACAGCAGATGTTCTTGCCAAATTTGAGGATGAGTTCATAATTCTTGTGTTCGTACCCCCTAGTTGCACTGATCTGTTACAGCCCCTGGATTTAACAATTAACAAACTGTTCAAAGATGAGATGAAGGCTCAGTTCACCACCTGGTACTCTGGTCTGATAGCTAAGCAGCTCGAGAAAAGTGTTGCATCAAGCTCCATTAACATGGACCTTAGGATGAGCAGCATTAAATCTCACCATGCAAAGTGGCTAGTGAGCGCCTACAATAACATTGCAAAGTGCACAGAGGATTGCAGGCAGGGATTCGAGCAAGCTGGCATAGCTGAGGCACAGACTGAATGCTTAAATTTACAACTGAGTCTTGATTTCTGAACTGGTAAGCAGCACTCTATTACACATTTTAGCACTATCTTTTGTACTTAAACAATACAGTACTGTAACCAAATGTTTTCTTTTTTTCAGGTGCCTGAAGACACAGTACAGAGTATTGACGAGGATGAATGAGGATAGCCCTTTGATTTTTTTTATCTTTTTTTATCGTTACTTTTCTTTCACTTCTTGTAATACAAATAAAAATTTTGAACAACTGTACCTTTGCAGTTTATTATTCAGTATTGTCTGGTTACGGTGGCGGGGAGAGTGTGCAGTGTTGGTAAAGAGATCAGGTCACGTGACTAGGCATTTCTTGGTAACCGCTGAGCCTAGCAACATCGATAGGTAGTGAGAGAAGTCAGCCTAAGGTATGGAAGCGGATGCGGACGCAAAAGGGGAGATGGGGGTTACGGCCGAAACTTCAAGGAGCACAGATGCATCAAAAAATAAACAGAAAAACAGAACTGAGAACAGCAAGAACAGCAAAAGAGCTTAATCATGGTACTGTATGTTGGTATGAGTAGAGAAAGCAGGGAGGTGGTGAAGTTTTCGTGGTATGTGTCGGCAGGGGTAAACAACGGCATGTATACACAACCTCACTTCAGAATATATTTGCGGTTCTTCAAACTTCGCGCTTTCATCTGCCTCAGCGAACATAGCGAAATAAAAAAGAACTGCAAATATATTCTATTCTACAGTAATGCAGTTTGGTTTTGCGGTTTTCTTTAAATCCGCATCTGTTAATGCACTCTGCAGTAACTGAAAACAGTGAAGAAACAGTAAAGATGTTTCTGTCCCTGTCAGTGAGCAATGACATCATACCTGTCCTGCCTGCTGCTTCTGCAATTAAGTCCCCGACTGACTAAATAAGCTGTTGCAGTCCCTAGTTACAACAGTCTGTGGAGCTAATTGTTTTCACTCAGTTCGTTACTAACCCATCTAGTTTGTGTTTAGAGAGATATCTTTCTGTTCTCACAAAAAGATGATTACTTGGGGTTCAGTGCTGAATTGAAGTGGTATGAATGAATCTGTGAGAAATAACAGTTTCTGTATCACAGCTCTCAGTTCTCTGTCATCAAAACTCTGCATTCTATTCTGGCTGTATAATGGATATAAAATAAACTACATTCTATTAATTCATAGAAGCAGTGTGTATTTACTGTAGCCTCAATAAATATGTTCATGTGATAATTTTGTTTTAATGTCAGATTGACAAATGTGTGTCTGCCACACTCTGCTATTTTGGAAACATGTACTGTATGAACTCATAAAATTCAGTTCTTAAAGGGTTTCTGTGTGAAAATATATAATGTATGTGTATAACTAGAAATACTATATGGCATCCTGATGCCCCCTGTCTCCTGTCTGACAGTTTAGGCAGCAGCTCTCTGCTTCCCCCTTTCCCCTGGCCCAAAAGCCCCCTGCCTCCTGCCCCTATTTGACGCTGCTGCAGTCCACTGCCCACTGTCTTCTCCACACAGTCAGGGCTGCTGCACCCTGCTGCCTCATGCACAAACAGTTGAGGCTGCTGCACCCTGCTACCCTCTGTCCCCCACTCTCTAACACAAGATGAAAGTATTTTTGTTTTCTTTCGAGTAGTTTCAGCAGTGTACCACAGGAGCTGACTCTAGTGGCAAGAAGCAGCATGGTGCAACAACTCTTAACTGTGGAGGCAGGAGGCTCTATGGTGCAGCAGGGCACAGTGGAGTCAGGGGACAGAGGACAGCATGATGCAGAAGCCTTGACTGTGGTGCAGGACACAGAGGGGCATCAGGGTACAGCAGCCCTGACTGTGTGCCGGGGTGCACATAGTGCAGTGGCACTGCCCATTTGGGGCAATGGAAGTGGGTAGTAGGGTGCAGCAAAAGCCCCACCTTTGGTGGCCTGCGGCAGCATGGTGCAGCAGCCCAAACTGTGGAGGCAGAGGCCCTGGGACTCTAGGGCTTAGCAGAGCATATCAGCCCTGTTTGTGGGGGCAGGAAAAGTGGGCAACAGAGTGCACTGGCCCTGACTGTGGGGGGGGGGGCCTCAACCGAGAGGCAGAAGATAGGAGCATCAGGATGCCATATCCTATTTCTAGTTTTACATATACATGATTTATTTCCATATTGAAAACCTCAAAGAACTGAATGTTAGGAGTTCATACAGTACATGTTCCTGAAATAGCAGTGGGCAGACACACATTTGTCAATCTGACATGAAAACAAAATTATCACATGAACATATTTATTGAGACTACATTAAATACACGCTACTTCTATGAATTAATGGAATATAGTTTATCTTATATCCATTAAACAACCATGTGTTGTATGGCCAGAAAAGAATGCAGAGTTCTGATGACAGAGAACTGACAGCTGTGATACAGAAAATGTTGTTTCTCATCGATTCATTCATACCACTAGAATTCAGCACTGAACCCCAAATAATCAATTTGTTTATGAGAACAGAAAGATAGATTTTAAGTATATCTTTCTAAACACAAACCAGATGGGTTAGTAACCAACTCTGAGTGAAAACAATTAGCTCTACAGACTGCTGTAACTAGGGACTGCAGCAGCTTATTTAGCAATCAGGGACTTAATTGCAGAAGCAGCAGGCAGGACAGGTATGATGTCATTGCTCACTGACAGGGACAGAAACACCTTTACTCTTTCTTCAGTTTTCAGCTACTGCAGAGCACATTAATAGATGCCGATTTAAAGAAAACTACAAAACCAAACAGCATGATATTTTCAGGAAACACTACTCATGACACAGTGATGTGAATTCAAGCTTTTTATGAAATAGGTGTGCATTTGATCTTTAAGGCCCATTCCTGATGGGACTGGTTGATTTGAGTCGAGGTTATCTGTCAAGGTACTGTCCTTACCTGGCAGATGAATATCCTGAAAAGGCCCATTGAGCATGATAGATCCCATATTTTCATGAATCCTGTGCAGGGAGGACTTAACCTTGTCCCGCCTTAAATGTTTATGTAGTACATTGTGGTGGTACTGTCTGTTCTGAGCTATACCACCTTCCTTGTAGTAGTTATGTGAAAACCTTTAGTGCCAGCAACACTACTCTTAGCTCCAGGAGGTTTATGTGCCGTGAGCGGTGTGGACCCCCAGGTGGCGCCACACTCCAGTAAAGATGCCTCTGTTGTCAGACAACTGATGGAGCTTTTGCTGAAAAAATAAATTCCTTCCCTTGGGTTGGTTTCCTCTTTCCTCCACTGGAGGCCTGCAACAATGTTTTAGTTACTAGAATTGGTTGTGACAGAGGGTCCTTCCTTTGACACCAGTGAGCCCTGAGGTGAAACTGAATGGTGATTTGTAACCTGGATTCCAAGACTGCGCCAGTGGCAGGTGCCATGTACAGCAGCTGAAGAAACTGTTCTGCATTTATTTATTTCATTCAGGATGAATGAGTCCACTATCAGTGGAATACGTCTTGCCCTGTGTAGAGGCAAGTAGGCCCTGTCTCACAGGGTATTAAGCTCTGCTCCTATGAACTGTAGTGCCTGAGCAGGCTGAGAGACCGACTGTCTGTAGATTTATCAGGAACCCTGGAGACTCCAACAGCCTCTAGGTGAATTGCAGACCCACTTGCTGGGGTGAGTTTATAACCACAGCCAGTCCTCTAGGTATAGGAAAAACTTGTGACACCTTGTCTTTGAAGGTGCTACAACCACTGTGCACACTAATGACCTGATGGGAGTCTGAATCTGAAGTACTTTCTGAGAGACTCCCTTATGGGGATGTGGAAATACTTTAAGTCCAGTAATGCCAACCCTTCCTCCTTCTTTGGAGTGTTGGCAGAATAAGTGCCAAAGTCACCATTTTGAACTTTGGCTTTGTCAGATGCCTGCTTAGTTCCCTCTAAGAGAGGCTGCCACTCCCCATCCTTTTTGTAGTACCTGTATTTGACAGTAACAGGTTTTGAACCTCTTTTTCTCGACATGTTCTTTCTCTACATCTGTAGATGGGGTGAAAAGCTTTTGTTTTTGCTATCGGAAGGGATCTGAACCCAGAGACAATCCCTGACTCACTACATCCATGACCACTTGTCTGTGGTGTCTGAAGTACCTCTCGGCTGTGCCGGCCCCCAGCCTCCACCAGGGGTGGATCATGGACTGAGTGCTTCCCTACCCTCCCCCTGGAGGAGGAGGAGAGCAGTCTGTTGGACGCATGATCCTCCTCACCTCAGCTGGCCCTCCAACTGCCCAAGCTCACATCTGAACTCGGGCTGTCGGCATCACAGGCAGAAATCCCACCACTGTACCGGCGGGCCGGCACAGTGGCAGTTTCTTGTTCTGCCATGATTCAGAAAGATCCACTTCTGGAACTTCAGTTCCTAAAAATGTTCTGTAACAGTGACCTTTTCAGTTACTATTCATGGGTAACTATGCACACCCAGCTCAGTAAGTCTACTAGGACACTTTCCTTTCCTGCCACCTGGATTGCAGGAAACTGAAGCCGGAGACTATATCTCAGATCCCATATTTTTAGTGCCTCCCTGAACAACTGTGAAGATCTAGCCTGTGTGTTTATATAATACATTGTTGCTGTGTTGGCTGTCCTGATGTGAAGGATCTGATCCCTTACTATTTCTGAAAAGTAATGGATTGATAGGAAAGAACAGTTACCTACCAGTAACAGTAGCTCTTCGACAGAATCTTCTCCACCGGACCACGACTTTTGAATTGTAAGCCGCTGGTGTCAGAACCACTAGGAAACTTTTGCCAGCTGGGGGCCACCCATGAAGATGAGCAGCGTTGGTGCCTATAAACCTGGGAATTCCCCTCACTCCTATTTTCCCCATCAGACTGGGTGTAGCCAGGCATACTCCAAGTACTCCATGGTGTGCAATTTTATTTAAGGGGGGTAGCAAATAGGTTCTGAACTGCTTCCTTTTTCCATGAAAACTAACAAAGAAAATGCTGAAACTTTCTGTAATTTTATTTATAGAAGTCAAAACTAGAAAGACTGGTCACTAATACTGTCTTTGCATCCCAAGGACAATGCAACTTTACAGGCTCTGGGCTGGTATGTGGGTGTCTTAGGGAGCAATGCATGGCATTTGTATTTACCCATGCATGGCAACAACCGTTGTCATGAGATACAAAAGTTGTATTTATTGTGCCAAATGAGTCAACAAACACGGTCCTGGTGTACATTTTTATATTGTCTGGATACACCCGGGGTTAGCACACCCTAACAAGGGTGGGAGGTGTAGCAGTGAGTACACTTGGTGTGCAGATCTGAAATCCCTGGCTACACCCCTGCATCAGAGATAAGCTCGGAGGACCACTTACTGTGAGGAACCCAGAGACCACACCAGAATCAGGCACATAAGGAGACACATGGGACTGGTGACAGAAGACACAGATGCGCCAATATGGAAATCTTCCACAAAGGCAGTGGAACATCCTGCTAGCTTATATCTTGGATGGCGGAATGAGTGTGGGTGCGCTGTGAACCAAAGGAGGAGAGTCTCTGTAAAACCTACTGTTACTGGCAGGTAACTGTTCTAGCTTTATCGATGATATCTCCTCCATTGAGCCACGCCTCTGAAATGATTTCCAAGCAGTACAAAGTTCCCAGGGAGGATGGTACAGTTCGATATGAAATCAATACAAAAGGCCTTGCAGGGCAGCAAGACCAAAGCCAGCACATTTGTGCGAGGCAACGCCTAGACTGTAGAGTGTAGTAAAAGTATGTACATGTGTGCTCCATGTGTCAGCAACACAAATGTCAGCAGCAGACATGCCCTGGAAACAGGTAACAGGTGGCCATACCTCGAGCAGAGCGGCCACAAACATCACCAGGAAGTTCCTTACCGTACTTCCTATAGCAAAATGTAATACAGTTGGCCGGTCATTTGGACAGGCACTGCTGAGTCAATGGTAATTCCCGTTTTCTTGGTGTGAATGATACAAAAAGTTAAAAGGGCTTTCTCTAGTCTTTAGTGCACTTTAGATAGAAACACAGTGTTCTATGTACATCAAGTGTATGGAGTAATGCCTCACCCTTGTTAGCATGCTCAGGACAATAAGATGTTAGATTAATGGTCCGATTCAGTGTGAAATCAGAAACCACCTTTGGTAAAAAAGCAAGGATTACTATGCAAGGCCACCCTATCCTTGTGGAAAATCAGGCAGGGGTGCACACTCATCAAAGCCTGAAGTTAAGAAATCCTTTGGGCCAGGGTAATAGCAACCAGAAAAAGAGCTTTCCAGGAAAGGAAGTGCAGTTCACAAGCTGCAGTGGCTCAAAAGGAGTTAAAGTCAACTTTTCGAGGGTAAAATTAAAGATCCCAGGGCAGAACCAGTTTAAGAATCAAGGAACGCATGCGTAGAATACCCTTAAGGTACAGAACACTTCAAATCATGCCACTGTGCATCCATCAATAGGGGTATGGAAAGCCGAAATGGCAGCCAACTGCACCTTAATAGAGGAGACAGTGAATTTGGCTACACTATCACTGACCAGGTAAATGAAACAGCTTCAATGCAGGCAGGTTAAACGTCCATAAACTTAATTTTTGAAACAAACAACCAGCAGCAAGTTGCAAATGGGGAGGGGCATTTGCAACTGCCTGCCTGCATCGAAGCTGTTTCTATTACCTGGTCAGTGATGGTATAGCTGAATTCACCATCTGCTATGTGAGTAAATATTTTATTTGGCTCCGTCTATATGTTTGCAGCCACCTTTTGGCTATTAGCCTCAATAGAGGAGTACTGCAGACTGGAGTCTGATAAAGAGAGGAGGTAGGTAAGCAGTATTGACAGAACACGTGAAGGGGTGCTCAGAACAGGAAGCACACCAAATGGAAACACGCTTCCACTTCAGCACCAGGTTGTGCACTGGAAAAAGATTAATGTGCCCCAGGACAGCCCAGTTTCCAGCTGCCTTGAAGACACAGCTGGTAGCACAACCAGAATGGTATTCCAGAAGGCCTGGACTCAAGTCCCAGTTGAGGCACTCATTTCTTTCTTGCTTCTGTTTGTATGTGTTCCATAAAATGTGCACACCGCGCTCTCATGACTAAAAATGTAATTATCTATTCAGTACCAGACTGTGCAGTGGAGAAAGAGTAATGTGCTCCAGGACAGCCCAATTTCCAGCTGCCTTGGTGGCGCAACCAGAATGGTATTCCAGGCTGCCTGGATTCAAGTCTCAGTTGAGGCACTTATTTCTTTCTTTCTTCTGTCTGTATGCGTTCCATAACATGTGCACACTGCACTCTTGTGATTGAAAATGTAATTATCTGTGCAGCACCAGGCTGTGCATTGGAGAAAGATTAATGCATTCAAGGATGGACCAGTTTCCAGCTGTCTTGGCGGCGCAGCTGGTACTGCAACTGGAACAGTTTTCTGAGTGGCTGGGTTTAAGTCCCAGTTAAGGCACTTATTTCTTTCTCTCTTCTGTTTGTATGTATTCCATAAAATGTGCAAACCGCACTCTTGTGATTGAAAATGTAATTATCTGTGCAGCACCAGGTTGTGCACTGGAGAAAGAGTAATGTGCTCTGGGATGGCCCAGTTTCCAGTTCCCTTGATGGCACAATGGGAACAGTATTCCAGCCAGCGAGGGTTTGAGTCCCAGTTGAGGCACCTATTTCTTTCTCTCTTCCATGTGTACAGTATGCACCGCTTATAATGGACTGATCAGTGTATGACTGATCTGTCTGTCATAGCGAATGTCTGAATTATCATTTCTGGGATCGAAATTTAGTTTTTTAAACTTTTCCTATGAACTGCATCAGAAATCCTTGTGTAGCCATTGTGAACAGTGCTGAACAGGGCAGCGGTTCATTTGCATATGTTTTTATGTATTTTTTTCCTATGCTTGCCGTGTGTCGGGAAGAGAGGGGAGGTGAGGTGAGGGGAGATTGTGTTCAGGAAAGGGGATGCTTAGTGCACTTTAACTTTGATTTTTTTTTTTTTATTCTTTATTGAAATAGTCTTTTATTGTGCTCTGCCGTGCTTGCACAAAAGAGTATGCCTGCCACATCTTTTCAGTTTTTGCAAGCATGTCCCAGTCAGTCACAAGGTCTTCTCTCTGCTCCATCACTCTATGGAGATTAGAAGAGAAGCACGGACATCGTGGGGAGTAACTTGTGGTTGCATCCCATTGGACTGGTCACCATTCTCTGCATCTTCTTTGTCTTCCTGGCCGTCTTTTATTGTGCTCTGCTGTGCTTGCACAAAAGGGTATGCCTGACACAACTTTTCAGTTTTTGCAAGCATGTCCCAATCAGGCACAAGGTCTTCTCTCTGCTCCATCGCTCTATGGAGTGTTAGAAGAGAAGCACGGACATCGTGGGGAGTAACTTGTGGTTGCATCCCATTGGACTGGTCACCATTCTCTGCATCTTCTTTGTCTTCCTGGTCGTCAATCAAAGCAGCCTGTATCGCCGAGATCACTTGTTTTAGTGCCTTATATTTTGTTTGTTCTTCGATTATGGTACTTGGGGCAACATTCAGAATGTTCAACTTTATGCGTGGGAGACCAAGGAGTGTCCGGTATCTGTGGAGAGCAAGGTACGCTGTATCCTACCAATTTATACAGGGTTACATAGGAAAAGACTTTTGGTTTAATGGATCCAGTCGCTATATCTGATTGTCCGTCGTACCGTAGTCCGCAATAAGTGGTGTATACTGTATGGCTTCCATTTCAGATAATGTGTGTGTCTAGTGCAAGGCCTCCTAGCTGCCAGCAATACATCAACCACCTAGAAAGAAAGCTCAAATGTGCAATGGCTATGTTCTCAGGAGCAAAGCATGTGAGTGGAGGGACCTGAGGTCAGAGCAGATCAGGAAAGCCCTGTCCTGTAACAGCAGACCCCAACAAAAGGGCAACTGAAATGGAGGCTCCATAGCCAGATGCTGCAGGAGTGTAAACCATATCTGGTAAGCCCGGGGAGGGGGCAACCAATATCCAAGTGTCCCTTTCTGCCCGCAGCTGCAGGAAGACACCCTCTGAATGGGAGGGATCAGAGAAAATGTGTAAAGGAACCTACCCCACTAGGAAAAGGAAAAAAACATCTCGGCCAAAAAGTTCAGGCCCTGGAGTGAGCGGGCAGAAATGTGGCAGTTCTGGGTTGTGTAGGGACACAAAAAAAAGTTTAATTCTGGACAACCTCATCTTGTGAAGAGGCCCTTTACCATGGAGGTGAGCAGTTCTCACTCATGTACTTGAGACTGGAACCAACTTAGCCTGTCTGTAAGACATTTTGGGCTATGGGAAGAAAAATGTCTGTCAACTGCAGGCCATGAAAGAGCGCCTACTTCCATACTCCCATGACATCACTGCACAGAGGGTATGAGTGAGTGCCCCCTTGCTTGCTGATATTGTGCACCACACCAATGTTGCTTTTTTTATATATAAAATCCGTTGAAGGTACAAATAACGGCATTGTTTGTCTGCAGGTCCAAAGAGCGGTTGACAGTGAAAGAAGGAACTGAGAAGCGAGGGGGCAGCTGATGCTGCCCATCATCATGTGGCGGCCCCCAACTGGCAAAAGTTTCCAAGTGGTCCTAATGTCGACGGCTTATGGTTCCAAAAATGTGGCCCATTGGAGAAGATATCCTTGATGAAGATCAATACTGTGAGCTCCAGCAGATTGATGTGTTCGTGTCTCTTGACTTTGTCACAGACACCTTGAACTGTTCCAAAATGCAGAGTCCCCATCACCACAAGGAGGCATCTGTTGTCAGCAATATGGTACGAGGTTGCTTTTGAAATGGAATTCCATTTCTTAAATGCTCCACACTTTGCCACTGCCATAGTGATACTACCAGACTTTCCTGCACTAGCACCAGAGTTGAAAGGGGCTACCTCAGCTGGGACCAGTATCTTTTCAGATACAACTGTAACTGGCTCATGTGCATTCTAGTCCAGGGAACCACGAACAGGGTTGCTGACATGTGGCTGCATACTCTGTCAGGGTATGTCCCCATTCCCATGGAAGAAATGCTCTGGCCTAAACTATGTCCACTTCTGCCCCATGACCTTTGTGGTTTGCAATGGCCATAGTGTGGATATTTCCAAATTTAACAGGAACCCTAGATTTTGCATTAATTCCCTGACTTTTTTTCAGTGATGCTTCTGTTTCCATTCTTGTTCTCCCTGACATTAACCAGTCATCTAACTATGGACAGACTGGGACTCCAAGCCTCCTTAGGGCTGTTGCCACTACAGCCATGCACTTTGACAATACCATGCTGAGGTCACACCCAAGGGTTTTGCCTCGAATTAGTACAGTTCTGTTCCTACTCTGAGGCTCAGTAACTTACTGTGATTTTCCCTTACTTACATGTGGAATTATGCACCTTCAGGTCCAGTGAGGAAAGCCAGTCTCCTTTCTGTAGTGATGGTACATTATCGGCAAGGTGACCACTTTGAAACTCTCTTTCTTAATGTGCCTGTTCAGATATTTTAGGTCAATAACAGGTCCCCATTGTCCTGAGTTTTTCTTTGTCAGAAATTACCTTGAGAAAACTCTTGTCCCAAATCTTTTTGCTGGCACTTTTTCCACTGTATTTAGAGCCCCCAGATTCTGAACTTCCAGTTGTAATTGCTACTGCTCTTCTTTTGAATCTGGATTGAAAGTTTTGAATTTCTTTTGCTTTGGGACTGTTGTGAAAGACAGACTGAGACCACCCCCTTTACCATTTCCAGGACCCCTTTGTCTGTTGTCATAGACTGCCATTGCTGAAAGTGATGAGACAGACCGACCCCTAGTGATATTTGGAATGGGACTGTAACTCTGTAAGTCATCAGAGATTAGACTTTGCTTGTGGCAGATTAGATGTGGCTGCCTGCCTCTTGCCTCTGTAACCCTTCCCCGTTTGCTCCTTTGTGTACACTATACTTCTGTGGGAGGTACTGCCTCTGGTAGCAGTCCCTTGCCATACCTCCTCTTCCATAGGGTCTGAAATACCCTTGTTTTTCAACTAGATTTTTGAAGTGTGTTTTCTTTTTCTCAGCCTTGTCCATACAGCTCCTCGTCTGATCTCCAAAGAGTGATGTACCTTCAAATGGGAAGTCAGCAGCTTTGTTTGTAGGTCTAAGGACAGGCCAGTGGTTCTCGGCTATGTATACCTCATTGCGCTAACTGCATTTGCCAAGGCTCTTGCATCTGTGACATTTATACCCACAGCCATTTGCAGCTGATTCTCTGCTATGTCAGACCAGACCTGACCAGCTGTATCAGCTCAGCCCTGTCATCAGAAGGCATACTGTAACATACGGGTAGGCCTGTATTCCACAGTGCTTCATGATAAGGAGTTCTGTAGTGCAGGAAGGTAGCATCTCTCAAAATTACAGATGAAGTGGAATTTTAGTGTTTACCCAGGGTATCGATCCTTCTAGAGTCTTTATCTGTTGGAGATTTAGAGAAAGTTATTTTTGGCCTTTCATAGGCAGCTGCATATATTAATCTCTCAGGGCTTGGGTGTGCTGACAGAGGTATTCAGGCCCTGTCCTAGTAATCTGATACCATTTCTCAATCTTTTTGTCGCAGTGGCTGGCAAGTGTAAGACTCTTTTACTCATCTGTTGTAATGTTGTAGGAGTAGGAATGCTCACCCTTTTACTGGATGTCAAACTTAACATACTTAAACCCACCGCCACATACACACACATCTGATTCTGCCTCAGTAGTAGGAATAATTAATCAGTTCTGACATTCCCCCTGAAAAAAACTGGGTATGATATAAAACTGTCTAAAGGACTTGGAAGTGAACCAATTTCCTTATCACCTGCGATATTTGGAGTGATTTGCTCTTCTTCTTCTTCCTTATCATAGTATTCTTCATCTGGGATGAACAGATGGGAAATCCTTTATCTGCTGCTTCATTGTTTGGAAGAAATCCCACATGTGTTTAATATGTTCCATGAGAGACACAGGGGACTATGCAGGAGGACTAACAATGGGCTTTAGGGCCTTGCCCAACCTGTTTCTTCTTTTAAAGCTTTTTTCAGGGTGAGGAGGTGATGGCTTCTTCTGCAAGTCTCTTCTTATCCTTTTCTGGGCATTCCTCAGTAGATGATTTGTACTCCTTGGAGGACTTCTTGGTGAACTCTGCCTTACTGGCTATGTCCTTTGGCGGTGCAGACTCTGAACCAATTCTAGCAAAAGGGTCTGCAGCCTTTTTAGGGGAACACTATTGAGAGCTGGATAGGGATGCTGCAGCTGACAGTGACTGCCTTTTACCCCGTCTCCTTTTCTGTGTCTTAGGACAAACAAACGTACACAGTTCACAGCTAACCCAATCGTGAGCTGTGCCTAAACACTTGTAATACTCTGTATGCCCATCTGCCTTAAGCAAACTGGTGCCTCACTTTTGTCACATCTTAAAACCAGTGGACCTAGTTTTCTTTTGGGGCTTTTCTGACTCAGACATGAGATCAGAAGGGCACTGCGGCAATACTGTATATTCCCACCACAGTCCTAAAGTGCCATTTGTACAGTCAACCACAGTCATTATGAGTTGAATTCAGTTTTTTTTGTCACAGGATTTGTGACTGAAGTTGCAAGAAAGTTTGTGCCAGAAGCACTCCATGTCGATCAGTCATTGTGAGTCAGCCTACAGTAATGGTGGAAAATTGAAAAACAGACTCAAAACCCTCAACTTTTGATTTAAAATTTAAAATGATGGATCTTTTGTCAAAGTAGAACCGTATAAATGGAACAAAGAGGTCGAGAAATAAACCACTAATCTGACACAGTTACTGCGAGCAGAGCCTGATTGGCAGCCTATTTCAAGGTTCCTTGGAACTGAACGGAATGAAGAAAAAGAACATGTTTCACAAAATGTTTTGCCAAAACAGCAGCTGGAAAGAGAAATAAATGGTATTTAAATTTAATAAAATTAACTTTAAATAGTAAAAGTTGAAAAGTTAGCCATCAAAATGGCCAGAGCACTGCCTGGGTGACTGCTGTTTTCAGCGGAAACGAAAGATCTGGCGAGGGAAGACTGTGAGTGTGAGACCACCAAAGAGGCAGAGAGAGACTTTTCATTTATAAAAGATTCCACGTTTCCACGCACCTTTCCTCACATGGAGATAACTGGCTGTTCTAATTATTGTTATACGAAAGTATAACTGAAAAATTTGGTAAAGCCCACCCTACCACCTTTCTGGGGAGCTGCAATACTATGCAACGTACCCAAAGCTTTTCCCTCACTGAGATGGACAGATAAGTTTGTTCCAAGCATGAAACTGGTTCTGCAATGGAGATGTGATGCCAAGCTTTCATTAAAAAAGTTTCTAGCATCTATGGTTCCACAGTTGGAACTTTTCAAAGAAATGATCTTTATAAAGGCCAATCTTTGGAAGTGTTAGGGCAAGAAATGTAACCTTTTTAAATGAAAGTTTAAAAAGTCCGGTCACTATGGATAAGTTCAAATGATACACTTCCAATGTAAATGCAGACTTTTCCTAAATCAATATACTAAAGAAAAGTTTTTTTTTTATTATACTGATGTGTAGCGACATTTATCAACACTAGGAAAATGTATCAATGGGACAGCTACATCAACCTGACACCAAATTCGCATTAAAAAAACTTAAGTACCTAGTGCTTCTTGTTCCAAAGTTAGCCCTTTTTCAAATAACTTATCTTTCAAAAGGGTTACATTCTCACATACACACACACACATATACACCCAAAATGTCACCAACAGCTTAATCTGGTTCAATTTCAGTTATTTTACATCTGTACCGCCCCCCCCCCGGCCAGAAAAAGGCTGAAAATGGACAGCACTGTGCAGCCCTCCCTTTCCAGCCAAAAAAAACAAAATTAGACAAACAATTAATTAAATAAATAAAACAAAACTTTGGAACAGTTAGGGCTAAGAATGTATTTTTTGTTTTCGAATGAAACCTTAGTAAGGTTAATACAGAGAAGTCCTACTGCTATGCTTTCAATGTAGCTATATACTTTTTAAATAACAAAATATTTACAAACATATAAACATAAAAATGTATACTATTTGAAAAAAAAACGCTTAATATTTTTTAAATTTTGGGGTCATATAGAGGCAAAAGGAAAAATATATGCTTTTTGTTATGAAAATGTGTTTTCAATGAGGTCTCTTCGCGTTACTTAAATTCTTCATTTCCTCCTCAGGTAACCCCCAAATGGTCACATGCTTCAGAAGATAATAATGACATACTGTACAATTATCCCATGATGTTATGGCATAAAGAGAATGTTGAATATATTTTTATTTAGTCTGCAACCCAGACAACATAATCCATATCACTCCCACAAAACAGGGTGTCTCTGTGGCCCAAATTACTTAACCCACAGTCACTCTTGTCACAAAGAAGGGTCTCTCTGGGTGGTCTAAATTACACCATCTACAGTCACTTAGTCACCCAGCAGGATCTGTCTCTGGGGCCCAAATGACATCACCTACAATCACTCAGTTACAAGTGGGGTCTCTGTGTCTGTGGTCCAAATTACACAACCCAAAGTTACTCCGCCATAAAGTAAAGTCTGTCTGTGTGCCCAAATACGTCATATTCAGTCACAAGTAGGGTCTGTCTCGGTGATCCACATTACATAATCCACAGCCACTCTGTCACAGAGTAGGGTCTCTGTCTCTTTGGACAAGGAAACTCCCAATACTTTTGACCTTCTGTCTTTTGATGTGCAACATTTCCTATACTCTTGTGCAGTTATTTCACACAATATTGAATAATGTGGTTGCCTGAATGGCAGGCAATTAACAGATAACATTGTAATTCGTGGTCAGAAGGACTCAAATTCCAGAATGTCCCCACCTCTGTTTCATAAGCAGGGACCAACAACTATGCTGTTCAAACATGTAGTAATGTATAGGGATTTCCTACCCACCCTTCTACCCAGGGTACCCTGTGATTCCCATGATAAGCAGAAATTTGTCAATGCTTACTTTTAGTCATTTGTTTGTTTATTTATTTGAGAAGTTTCACCAGGAAAAACATAATGAGCTATGGGGCATACATGGTACACGATGAGCGAGTGACATACATGATATAAGGTGCAGCAGTAATAACAATAAATACTGTAAGATGTATACCATAAAATAGAGTAACAATACATAGCAGTGTACAGACTCAGTTTACAGGCAGAATCTTCAGGCTACAAACGTAGAGAGGCGATATAATGCAAATTTAGATACAGGTGCTAGACAGTACAGGGAACAATGCCAGAGTAGTAGCAGGATTAGCACCACCCTGAACTGGTAAGGTGTGAGATAGCAATGTCAAAGAATGCGGTAGAGTCACCAGCACAGTATTACCAGATGGCTAACTGATAAAGGCACAGTTAGAAACATAGAATTTGATGGCAGAAAAGGACTGCTTGGCCCACCTAGTCTGCCAATTTGTCCCTCCCTATACTCTCACCACAGACCCTACCTGATCTCTGGCTCTCTCCCTGCCCCCCGGCCACCTCCCAGCTAAGATTCCCCTGTGCCTATCCCCATGCATGCTTGAAGCCCACCATTGTTTTTGTCCCCACTACCTCTGCTGGAAGATTGTTCCGGGCATCCACCACTCTTTCGGTGAAGAAGTACTTTCTCACAACACTTCTAGATTCATTGCATGTCCCTCTGTTCTCATACATCTTCTTTGAAAAATACAGCCCTCTGTTCAGCCCCATGAGGTATTCCTAGGTCTTTATCATGATACCACCCTCCCCCCAGGGTGTACATATTGAGGTCTCTCAGGCTCACATTATAGGACTTACGATGCAGCCGCTGCACAATTTTATTTATTTATTTATTTTTTGGTGCCGGACCCTGGTGGCTCAGCCCCTGCTACCCCGGTCCACCACTCATCCTCCTTGGACTTACCTCAGGTGATGATCCTCCCAGGGTGGGGCTGCCGAGTAGGTGCACCCCCAATGGAGTCTGAATTCAGTTCCCAGTAGATCCCATACTTCTGGTGTTCCTCCCAGGCTTGTCCCCCAGAGCAGGGCCGCAGGGTTGAGCTGGTCCTGATGGAAATACAAACTTGGTCACCAGCCAAATGCAGTGGGCAGGTGCAGCAGGATCAGTGAAGGGGGGCATTATTCTTGCGGCCGGCATTTTGGCTGCTTTCCCCCCACAGGACACATTGCGTACAATGACGTGGGGTGCCAAAGCACCAACATCTGGCATGCCTCCCAACAACACAGGCTCTGGCAGCTGCCACCCACAGCCTCCACCAGAGGTCAGTCATGTGCCGGACGCTCACCCAACCCCCCCCCCGAGGAAGAGAGAAGTCCATAGGACGCTCAATCCTACTCCCCCAACTGGCCCTTTGACTCCTTGGGTTCATTCCCGAACCTGGGGCACAGACGTCGCAAGCATAAGCCCTACCACTGTGCTGGCAGGCCGATCCCTGCACCATTTTAGTTTTCCTCCTCTGGACAACCTCCACCCTGTCTATGTCCCTCCTGAGATGTAGTCTCCAAAACACGACACAGTATTCCAAGTGGGGCCTCGCCAATGATCTATACAGTGGCAACACCATGTCCTTCCTTCTGCTGGTGATACCCTTCCCTATGCACCCCAGCATCCCACTGGCCTACCTACTGCCCTGTCACACTGCCTCACCACCTTGAGGTCATCAGATATGATTACTACAAGGTCACTTTCCTGTTTGGAAACCGTTGATACCTCTTCCTCCCATTTTGTACTCCGCCTCTAGGTTCCTGTGCCCAAGATGCATGATTTTGCATTTTTTCACATTGAAACCAAGCCGCCAGACCCCTGACCACTCCTTCAGTTCTATCAGGTCTCTGCAAATTCTCTTCAACCCATCTGGTGTGTCTACCCTATTGCAGATTTTGATGCCATATGTGCCAGCTCTTCTACAATGTCACTAATAAAGACTTTAAAGAGGACTGGTCCCAGTACTGAGCTCTGAGGTGCCCCACTTGTCACTCTCCCTTCCCCTAAGTAAGATCCATTTACCACCACCCTCTGCTGCCTATTCATCAACCAATTTCATACCCAGTTTACCATCTTAGGACCCACCCCCAAACTGCCCAGTTTCCTTATAAGCCTCCTATGTTGTACAGTGTTGAAGACCTTAATGAAGTCTAAGTAAGCAATGTCCACCATGCCACCCTGATCTATTTCCCTGGTCACCCAGTCAAAGAAATTATCAGGTTTGTCTGTCATGACCTCCCCCCACTTCCATGAATCCATGCTTCCTCGTGCCTTGTAACCTACTGGAGTCAAGTTAACCTGGGGGGGGTAGAAGTTGCTTACAGCTGGGGCAGGGACAAGGGGGATATTAACAACAAGGGAGGAGGGAACAGTTACAGTAGGGGGTGGCAAGGTAATGAAGAAGGGATCTGAGGGAAGAGAATGATGGGGCTGACCAGATACACAGGGGGAGGGAGGACCAGAGTTCAGGAAAACGATATGAGAAGGCACATGGCCCATGGAAGTTTTCTGGTGGATAGGGGGGATGGGAAGCACTTTGTGGAGGGGGGAAGAAAAAGGGGCAGACAGGTAGAAGGGGGAGAGAGCCAAACCAGAATTTGAAGGGGAAGGTGGCATAGTGTATGAAGTGTCCAGCAATGAGGGAAGGGAGTAAAATGGAGGAGTAGAGAGAGCAGTGGTACGTACAAGAGAGGCAGTCCAAGGCAAAGTGGCAGAAAAAAGTGGAAAACTGAGTCCAGTTTGGCAAGGGTGGACTTAAGAGCGGCGCTATAGACAAAGATGCCCTAGTCAAAGATGAGAAGGATCACTGTCGTGACTAGTTCCCTGTGGGCAGGGAGAGGAATGCTGGCTTTGCTTCTATACAGCGCACCCACTTTGGGGTGAAGCTTGTGATAGATTTCATCAATACGCTCTAAGAAGTCAAGGTGCAGTTCAGCCAGACACCAAGGTACTTAAAGGTGGGGACATCAGCAAATACAGTACCATCAAGGGTGTGGAAGGAGGAGAAAGTCTGGCATGCCTCTGCAAGAAGCCAAAGTTTATGGAGACAGTTTTCTTGGCATTGAGAGACAGAAGGTTTGAATGGAACCAGCACTGAACACTTTCAAAATTCTGTTGGAGATGGTCAGCAGCAGAGGAGTTGGAAGCAAATAGGACAGTGTCACCTGTGTACATGTGGATGAACACAGAGGAACAGGCAGAGGGGAGGTCATTTAGGAATATGGAGAAGAGTATGAAGCCTAGGGTAGATCCTTGGGGGATGCTCGAGCAGACAGAGAGTGGAGGGAAACGGATGTCTTACATACAGACAGCTTGTGACCTGCTCTAATGGTAGAAGAGGAACCTGCTGATTGGGGAAGTATAGAGCCTGGCCTTGCCTTAAGTTTGTCCAGGGGTGTGACACAGTGTCGTAGGCTTTTGCCAAGTCAACAGAAACTGTGGAAGTAATTTGGCCCTGGTCCATACCAGACTGGATGGAGTCAGTGAGGCAGATGTGGAGTAGGATTTCATGAAACCAGACTAGAAAGGAGTGAAAAGGAGGACTCAAGGAACAGGGTGAGTTATGAGTACTGAAGCTTGGCCACTGTGGGGAGGATGGAAATGGAATCATAGTTTCCAGGAGTGGAAGGATAACCCCCCTTTTGGGAAGGGAATGACATTAGCCCATTTCCAGGCATTGGAGAAAGAGACAGAAAAGGAGGAGAGGTTAAGGAGGAGGTAAATAGGGAAGGCTGTGGCTGGTGCAGAGAGGTACAGAAGCTTGGGGTCAAGACCATGTGGGCTCATACCCCTGTGAGGGTTAAGAGATAGGAGGGCCTTAGAGAGCCACCAACACCTCAAGAAAAAGTTTAGAAAACGTAACATTTGGATACAAAGCAGCTTACTGTATATTTCTTATTAGCTCTGTATTTTTATCTCTGTTATTTATTACTGAGGTCATGAGCTTGAAAACAGGACAGTTGTTCCTTGAGAGTTTATCAGCTCCTATTGCTTCTTCCCAACCTGATGTCATAGTACTCTGCTTGTGACATCACAGTTGTTCCCAAGGCAACAGACTGCGATGTCATAACACAGCATTATGATTTCAAGTAGGGAATAAGCTATAGAGGCAGATGAGCTCTAAGGGATAAATATGTTATGTTTGTGAGAATTGTTTCAATACAGTAATACATAATGGAGAGGAGAAATCTATACAAGATACTAGTATATGAAATACAAGCTGAATTATGTCTAAATATTATGTTTCCTAAAGTTTTCCCAAAGGCGTCAGTGGCTCTTTAAGAGAGGCCAAGGGAGTGGTAAGAGAGAAGGAGAAGGAGTTCAAGGGAAGAGGGGATGGGAAGGAGGAGGGGGAGAGGACAGGGGAAAAGGGAATAGGAAGGAGGGTGATGGGAGAGTGGGGAAGGGAGAAAGACAGATAGGGAGCATGTATTGAAGGAGGAGTTAAATGAGGCAGCAACAGCAGCAGGGTCAGAGATGTGGGAGTTGCCAACCCTGAAGACAGGCAGGGAGGACAGGGTTGGGGGGGAAGAGAATGGATAACTTTCCAGAACTTTAAAGGGTTTTTTAGTTTGTTCTGGAGCATGGATACGAAGTAATCAGATTTCACAAGCCCGGTGGTTTTGGTGCAAGCATTGTGAAGGGACTGAAAATTTAACAGGGCAGCAGGGGAACCAGTGGTCTTATAGGACTGCCAGGCCAGATCACGAACTCGAAGGCAGGCCAGCAGCTCAGCAGAGATTCAGGGAAGGTGAGAACCTCGACCCTGATTTTCCTTAGAGGAAGCGTGGTGGTCAGAGGCTGCCATAAATTTGTTATGGAAAGAGTTAAGGGTCGAAGTTGACCTCAGTGTCTGTAGAGATGTGGGACCAGTCTGCAGCAGACAGCTCTGTGTGGAGGGAATATAAATTCAGCAACCTGATGGACTGCAGGAGGATGATTTTAGAGGGGCTTATGGAGGATTTATCTTCCGTACACAGTAGACCATATGATGGTCACTGAGTCCATCAGAGAGAATACCACATCCACAATATGTTTTGGGGAGGAGAGTATCCAGTCCAGTAAAGTGTGGTTCAAGGATTTATTATTAAGACAGGTGGACTCTGAAATAAGTAGGGATAGCTGGAGAAATTTAACATTCTGACAAAGTTTGTGAATAGAGGGGGAAGAGATAATTAGTGTTAAAAACCCCAATCAGCAACTCACCAGATGAGAAGTGGGAGCAAATGGAGGAGAGGAGTTCAGTGACTGAAGCGGGGCATATGCCAGGAGAGCAGTACATTCTTGCAACTAAATGTGGGATGGTGTAGGGGAGAGAGAGAGTTTGAAGAGGACCAGCTCATAGGCAGAGGAGAACGAGACTGAAAGCACAAGCACAAACTGGATGCCTGAAGAAAGGCACATTCCAACACCCCCACCTCGCTTATGGTGATCCTGCCTAGCTAAGGAGTAACCAGGCATGCACACTGCAGAGTCTTGGACCTTGTGGGAGAGTCAAGACTTTGAGATAATGAGAACATCTGGCTTGAGGTTGACCACGAGTGGCTGCAACAGATCCAGCTTCAGTAGGAGTCTTCGGATGTTAAGGTGGGCTACCTGTAGTCCTTTGTGAAGTTGCACTGGTGAGGCAGGAGCAGGACCAGGATTAAGATCCATGTCCCCTGCCACCTGGACTAGCAAGAAAACAAGAAGCTCAACGGATCCATGGAGCTGATTAGATAGAGGGGGTTGCGGAGGAACAGCAAATGGGGTAGCAGGAGGGAGGGGATAAGGAGGTGCCAAACTGCTTCCAAGTGGAGACAAGAAGCAGGTAAAAGCCAGTGGGCAGGATCAAAGGGGAAGTGGGGCAGGGGAGGGAAGGGAAAAATATGGGCAGGTCAGGGAAGGAGAAGGGTGGAGGGAGTAGGAGAGAGTAAGGGAGGAGGCAGTGGATGGAGCAAGGGAGGAGAGGGGGATGAGGAGGGGAGGATAGCTGGGATGTAGAACAACATGGTGGATAATAATAGCAGTGAGGGAACACCAAGGGGGCAAGGAGGACATCTGGCCAGACCAGAAGGTGTCTAAGGGGAGAGGAGGCCTGAGGCTTCACCTAAGGAGAGAAAGCCTGGATAAACCAGTTTCGGGGGGGGGTGCAGGCTACACCCAGATAGGGTAGAAGCCTAAGCAAACAAATTAGGGGGATGCAGGCTTCACTCAGGCAGGGTGAAAGCCTAAATGAACAATGTAGGGGGAATACAGGCTTCACTCAGATAGGGATGGGAGCCCATAAGAACAATTTAGGAGGGATGTGGGTTACACCTAGATATGGTGGAAGGCTAGATGCACAAATGGGGGGACAGGGAATGTAGGCTGAACGAACTAGGTAGGAAAGGGCAATAAGCACAGCAGGTGGAAGTGGAACAAGTAATGGAGGCTACAAACCATACATGGTGGAAAGCTAAACTCTGGCTATTAGCAGGTATGCTATGAACCATATATGGCAGAAAGCTAGACCCCGGCTATTAGCAATAAAGACTTAGTAGATTACAGTTCTTGATAATAGCAGAAGCAACAGTATAATTCACAGTGCCTCCTGCTGAGCAGAAAAGGAGAACCAATAGGTCCTAGTTAGTGGCAGTAAACAATAGGAGATGCAGTAGCAACACAATACAGATTACAATGCAAGGTAATTGCAGTTCCCTACGTAGTAGCAGAAGCAACACAATACAGGTTACAAAGCAGGGCAGCTGCAGTTCCCTACCTAGTAAGCAACACATTACAGGTTACAAAGCAGGGTAGCTGCAGTTCCCTACCTAGTAAGCTACACAATACAGGTTACAAAGCAGGGTAGCTGCAGTTCCCTACCTAGTAAGCTACACAATACAGGTTACAAAGCAGGGTAGCTTCAGTTCCCTACCTTGTAGTAGTATAAGCAACACAAAACAGGTTACAATGCAGGGTAGCTGCAGTTTCCTATGTAGCAACAGAAGCAATACAACAAGTTTCTCTACCTAGTAGTGCAAGCAACACAATACAGATTTCAGTGCAGGTTAGCTGCAGTTCCCTACCTAGCATTTATCTATTGATAGCTAGGATTACAAATATCTTTAAACCAGATGTTCTTTTACAAAGGTTCCGTGTCAGTACTGACAAAGACTGACAAATACAACAGGTGGTTATAAATTGCTTCAAGAAACAAAAACTAATTTAAGTACAATTGGTACACATGAGAAAGCAAATCTGAGATACAGAGAGGAGGATTGCAGCCCCAGAAGTGTTTTTGACAAACAGGAACAGAGCAGGCAAGACGAGTACTGGTGTCATCCTAGGACAGGAGTAGGGAGCAGGATGAGGTATAACAAGGTCTGGAATCCTGTTAGGATGGTGGGGAGCACAAAAGAATCAAGGTGGAAACTGGCAGCGGGTAGGACTATATGTGCTGTACAGGTGCAAGGAGTGAAGTGCCTTTTGAAGGAGTGCAGTCACAACTACTAAATGTAGTGAGGTGTCGGCGTAGTGCAGATTTAAAGGGGCCTAGTTTTGGATTAGTGGTGATGTCAGTAGGGAGGTCACTGAGCCAAGGTGGTGCCCAATATCTGAAAGTGTGCTGGGCCTGAGAAGTCCGACAGAAAGGGATAAGGTAAGACTTTTTGGATGCACTGCTTGCAGTAGTAGAAGCAACAGAGTATTGATTACAATGCAAAGTTGCTGCAGTTCCCTACCTACTAGCAGAAGCAACACATTAGAGGTTACAGTGCAAGGTAGTTGCAGTTCCCTACCTACTAGCAGAAGCAACACAATACAGGTTACAGTGCAGGCTAATTGCAGTTCCCTATCTGGTAGCAGAAGCAACACAGTACAGGGTAAATCACAAGCAAATTGCCGTTCCCTACCTTCTAGCAGAAGCAACACAACACAGGTTACAATGCAGGCTAGTTGTAGTTCCCTACCTAGCAGCAGAAACAACACAATACAGGTTACAGTGCAGGCTAGCTGCAGTTCCCTACCTAGTAGTAGAGGCAGCACAATACAAGTAACAATGCAGGCTAGCTGCAGTTCTCTACCTAGTAGTAGAGGCAGCACAATACAAGTAACAATGCAGGCTAGCTGCAGTTCCCTACCTAGTAGTAGAAGCAGCACAATATAGGTTACAATGCAGGCTAGCTGCAGTTCCCTACCTAGTAGTAGAAGCAGCACAATACAGGTTACAATGCAGATTAGCTGCAGTTCCCTACCTAGTAGCAGAAGCAACAAAATACAGGTTACAATCCAGGGTAGCTGCAGTTCCCTATCTAGTAGCAGAAGCAACATAATACAGGTTACACTGCAGGCTACCTGCAGTTCCCTACCTAGTGGCAAAAGCAATACAATTCAGGTTACATTGCAGGCTAGTTACAGTTCCCTATCTAGCAGTAGAAACAACACAGTACAGGTTACACTGTAGGCTAGTTGCAGTTCCCTACCGAGTAGCAAAAGCAACACAATGCAGGTTACAATGCATACTAGTTGCGTTCCCTACATAGTATTATTAAATGGCAAGAAAAAATCTAGAAATCTCATTGGCCAAGAGACATCAACTAACTGTACATTAAATCTCTATATACACACAGTCATCCTGTTCCTAAACCACATTACACAATGAGCAAATCAGTCCTCCTACAACCAGAACTATCTTCCATCAGTCCCTCTGCAACCAGAACTGATCTTCCATCATAAACATGGCTGCAACCATTACATTGTAAAAACCTTCAACTGGGCCCTAAAAATAAAACTACCTTAAATAAAAAAATAAAACAAATTAATTAAATGTTGTTTCCCTGCTCATCACACTCTCCTTACACACATAAACAAATTAGAAACATCAAGTATTGCTGATAGTTTTCATCACAACTGTTTCTTTACTAACAGTGAAAAATTCCCCTTCTGTCTTTGCTCATCAGGGAAATCTCTTCTGCTTGCCCTGACAGTGAAATAACTGAGTCACTGGCTCTAAAGCAGGCCTTTGTTGTCTGTGTGTACAGTATGTTAGAAGAGTAACATTCTACTAGCGGAACTGAGTAGAATTTTGAATCCATGTATTCCATGATGAACATTCTATGTCTTGAATGAGGGGAAAACAGAAAAAAAAAACAGGATGAAGAAAGTAGGCAATACAGTAATACTTTATAGACAAAGAGATCCTCTATGTAGTAGAAGAAGCACCACAATACAGGTTACACTGCAGGCTAGTTGCAGTTCCCTACCTAGTAGCAAAAGCAACACAATGCAGGTTACAATGCAGGCTAATTGCAGTCCCCTACCTAGTAGTAGAAGCAACACAGTACAGGGTAAAATGCAGGCTAGTTCCAGTTCCCTATCTAGTAGTAGAAGCAACACAATACAGGTTACAATGCAGACTAGTTACAGTTCCCTACCTAGTAGCAGAAGCAACACATTACAGACTGCAATGCAGGGTAGTTGCAGTTCCCTACCTAGTAGCAGAAGTAACACAATAAAGGTTACAATGCAGGCTAGCTGCAGTTCCCTATCTAGTTGTAGAAGCAACACAATACAGGTCACAGTGCAGAGTAATAGAAGCAACACAACACAGGTTACAATGCAGGCCAGCTGCAGTATCCTATCTAGTAGTAGAAGCAACACAATACAAGTTACAATGCAGGGTATTTGCAGTTCCCTACCTAGTAGCAGAAGCAACACAATACAGGTTACAATGCAGGCTATCTGCAGTTCCCTATCTAATAGTAAAAGGAATACAGCATAGGTTACACTGCAGGCTAGTGCAGTTCCCTACCTTGTAGCAGAAGCAACACAAAACAGGTTATAATGCAGGCTAGCTGCAGTTCACTATCTAGTAGCAGAAGCAACACAATACAGGTTACACTGCAGACTAGTTGCATTCCCTTACCTAGTAGCAAAAGCAACACAATGCTGGTTACAATGCAGGCTAGTTGCAGTGCCTTACCTCATAATAGAAGCAAAACAGTACAGGGTAAAATTTAGGTTAGCTGCAGTTCCCTATCTAGTAGCAGAAACAACACAGTACATGTTACAATGCAGGCTAGTTGCAGTTTCTGATCTAGCGGTAGAAACAACACAATACAGGTTACGATGCAGGGTAGTTGCAGTTCCCTACCTAGTAGCAGAAGCAGCACAATACAGGTTACAATGCAGGGTAGCTGCAGTTCCCTACTAAGCAGCAGAAGCAACACAATGCAGGTTACAATGCAGAGTAGTTGCAGTTCCCTACCTAGTAGCAGAAGCAGCACAATACAGGTTACAGTACAGGGTAATTGCAGTTCCCTACCCAGTAGAAGAAGCAACACAATACAGGTTACAATGCAAGGTAGCTGCAGTTCCCTACCTAGTAGCAGAAGCAACACAATACAGGTTACAATGCAGACTAGTTGCAGTTTCCAATCTAGCAGTAGAAATAACACAATACAGGTTACAATGCAGGGTAGTTGCAGTTCCCTACCTAGTAGCAGAAGCAACACAATACATGTTACACTGCAGGCTGGTTGCAGCTCCCTACCCAATATCATAAGCAACACAATATAAGTTGCACTGCAGGTTAGTTGTAGCTCCCTGCCTAGTATCAGAAGCAACACAAGTAAGCAATAACCCACGACAGGGTGTGGGTTTATAGGCATTTAATCCATGCCTGGGGTGCGCTGTGAGGCACGAGGCCTCAGGCCGTGTCTCCTCACAGCGTCCCAGGTGTCGATTAAATGCCTATAAACCCACACCCTGGAGTGGGTTATTGCACTTATAACATGGGTGACCTTTAAGACATTCAGAAACTCAGAAAGGCTGCTCCAAACCTAAGTTGTGCCTGTGTTAAAAAGCCAAACACTAGAATGCAAAAAACACAGCACCAACACTTCCTGGAAAAATGTACTGTATTGTGAGCAAAACTTAAAACATAACAATACAGAAACGCCATGCAGGACAAACGATTTAAACAAACAAAAGGTCCGACCGGTTTCGCGCCAAAAGCAGCGCCTCCTCAGGGACACACATACCTGATACCCATTGTGTAATATAAAAAGAAATGAATTAAAGTGACAGTGCATCAATAAAGAAGAAATACAAAAATATATATATACACACACAGAATATCTAAAATAAACATAAAACATCACTTCTACTTTGGGAGCGGAGATAAAGCATAATATAAATCCAGACAGCTATAATAAATAATTTATATTCAAAAGACATAACATGAAGGACAGAAGGAACGGGAGGGGGGAGGGGAAGGGGGAGGAGGGAAGGAGGGAAAGGGGAAGAAGCTAAGCACAGGTACAGACAAGGGAAATAGAATTGAAATCTCATCTCTACACCAAAAGGGTCCCAAATCAAACGAACATTTAAGCCCGCTGGTACAGTGCATTCAAAGCATGGATCCAGAAGGCTTCCCTCTGTAAAATTTTAGTCTTGACGTCCCCTCCCCGTGGTCCAACACTCACTTTTTCTATACCGCAAAAGGAGAATACATGTGTGGATGTATCCAAACATAGTAATAAATGTTGCACTGGGGCATTTTTATTATGACATCGAATATCACTCAAATGTTCACATACCCTGAGTCTCAACATACGTGAGGTTTGCCCCACATAAAATGCCCCACAAGTGCATGTAGCCAGATATATAACCCCCACTGTAGAACAATTAATGAATTGTCTGATAAAATACTGCTTAACTTTTTATTTTCGGGAGCTGGAGGATCGAATCCATTCATTGCTATTGAGTCCAACACGGCGGGTCCTGTGGATACCATTATGCGGTCTGCGGATGTCTCCAACTGTTAACCTGTGGCAAGTATTTATACTGCTTATTATGAGTTGGAAAAATTAGTTTTGAAAGCAAGAAGGATTTATTGGAACCTGACCAGTCTTGAGGCATATGTGAAGGTGAATCGAGTTCCAAGAGGTTTGTGATTGTTAAGTGGCCAGGATATGGATGGAACGCCCTGAATTTAAAATGGACTGGCTTAAGTAATTAATGTGCCCCCATGATATTTCAAGAGTGCATCATTAAAGATTACCAGAATCAGAAGGCAGCAATTGAGTCTCTTGTGAAACAAAAAGAAGCTGTGTTTGTAGGCTATTGCAGTGAGCCTGAATTTAAAGAACTAGAAAACAAGTTGAAAACAGCTATTACTAAGCAGGACAATCGATTAAAAGCAGTGAAAATGAGGAAATTTGAGCGTGATAGACTCGATTATACCTTGGATCGTGTGTTTACTTGGAAAGGGTCAGAAATAAGTGGTAGAAATAAACGGGGAAATTATAGAAATAAAATGGATGGTAATAGATCAAAATCCATTTTACGTAACAGTACTAATTTGGAGACCAGTTTCTTTTCCACTTCTGAGTCCTCGGATGACCCTTTGAAGACACTAGTGTATGAACGACAGTCAGCCAGCTGCTCAGAGAGACTGGTCAGGTTCGAGTCAGACCAAGGACCCGTCGAGGGGGCAGAAGGAGGAGAGGTGGGTATAAAACCCATGAACAGCAAAAGACAAATTCTCCACCAAAAGAATACGCAGAAAAGCAGGGGGAGAATGTAGAAATGAATGTAATTAACCTCTCAGATGTCACCCTCACTACAGCCCAATTGTCTGTTTTGCAAAAAGGACTTAAATTTGTGCCAACATGTACTACATCACATTTTGACTTTTTTTTTTTTTTTTTTGGACATTAAAAGGCTTACCCGTAAATTAAGCTTAAAATCTTTTTTTCATAAACAACGTGGTCTAGATATTGAGACTTTACAGTCTGATGCTGATGCAGCTCCAATTACGTCCACAGAGGGAGATGGCAATTTGTTACGTGTTCAAAGGAGTATCTCAGTTTAATCCTCCACGCCAGCAGCTATTTTGACCTTTGAATCTGCATGTCTTAATGATATCAATACTTTATTTGAAGAAGGGCAGTATTATCATATAATAACATGACTCGGATGAAAATTAGCATTGGCCGAAGTTAGAGAACAACAATCTCATTACAATCAAACCGCAGACAACGGGGTGCTGTCGTGGTTATGAATACTTGTGATTATGTGCATGAAGTTCAGCTCAGTTAAAAATGATACCTTTTATGCTGCATTGATAGAGACTTGACCCTGGAATTCAAAAAGGAATATTGATCATTTTTGTTACAGGCTTTCCAACTGGATTATTAACTAAAGATTCACTGAACTTTTTAACCGTGGATTTTCCAGTTAGACCTACTTTCTATATATTACCTAAAGTCCACAAGAGTTTACAGTACCTCCGGGAAGACCTATTGTGGCTAGTATCGGTTCTGACTGAGCCACTGTCAAGTTTGTGGATGCACATATAAGAGACATTGTTCTTTACACTACCGCCTTTTTAAAGGACACTACTCAGACTTTAGGTCTCCTGAATGATATGCAGTTGGAACAACAATGGCTGTTAGTCTCTATGGACATAGAATCTTTGTATACAAATATTCCACACCAGGGGGGGTTACAGTCTTTACGTTATTGGTTGATTCATAAAACAGCATTAGGTGTCAGTGCAATAGATTTTCTTATTCAGTTATCGCAGTTTGTGTTAACAGGTAATTTTTTTTGTCTTTCAGGGTAGGTTCTACCATCAAATAAAGGGCACTACGATGGGGGCTACTTTTGCCCCCAATTATGCGAATTTATATCTGGGGCTTTGGGAAGAAGAGTACATTTATGATTCTGAAAAAAATCCTTTTTATGGCAAAATAGATTTTTGGAGACGTTTTATTGATGATATATTGATGGTGTGGCGGGGAACATTAGGTGAGTTAGATGATTTTGTGTCATATTTACATTCTTCGAATGAGAATTTGAGATTTTCAGTTAAGGCAGATTTGAGACATATTGAATTTCTTGATTTAGATATTGTTAAGTTATCGGATGGGACTTTAAGTACATCCATTTATCATAAGAACACTGAAAGAAATTCTTTTTTATTTGCCTCTAGCTGCCATCCCCGCCACACCATCAATAATATACCGGAAGTCTCAGTTTATGAGGGTTAGACGTAACTGTAGTGATTATGATGATTTTGAACATAACCTACATAGTATGGCTGATAGATTTCTAGAAAGAGGTTATGCGACTGGTGTATTGCAACAAAGCATGGATCAGGTTAGGCAAATGCCTAGAGTGGAATTGCTTCAGTATCGAACGTAAGTTCAAAATCAAAATACTGGTGATTCATGTTTAAATTTTGTAACCACTTTTGGTTGTAATGCATCCTCCGTTAGGTCTATTATTAATAAGCATTGGGGGATTCTAACTACTGACCCTGCACTGTTAGACATTACGAAGTCTAGCCCCAGATTTGTATATAGAAGGGGAAAATATTGCAGATTACTTAGTTCATTCCTACCAACAAACTACTGTATGAAGACAAGTTGGCTGTCCTACTACAGCCAGTGGATTTTTTCGATGTGGTCACTGCAAGTTTTGTAGTGTCATGTATCAGACAAAATCGTTCTCTTCATATAATATAACTAAGCAGTATTTTATCAGACAATTCATTAATTGTTCTACAGTGGGGGTTATATATCTGGCTACATGCACTTGTGGGGCATTTTATGTGGGGCAAACCTCACGTATGTTGAGACTCAGGGTATGTGAACATTTGAGTGATATTCGATGTCATAATAATAAAAATGCCCTAGTGCAACATTTATTACAATGTTTGGATACATCCACACATGTATTCTCCTTTTGCTGTATAGAAAAAGTGAGTGTTGGACCACGGGGAGGGGACGTCAAGACTAAAATTTTACAGAGGGAAGCCTTCTGGATCCATGCTTTGAATGCACTGTACCAGCTGGGCTTAAATGACTTGTTTGATTTGGGACCCTTTTTGGTGTAGAGATGAGATTTCAATTCTATTTCCCTTGTCTGTACCTGTGCTTAGCGCTTCTTTCCCTTTTCCCTCCTTCCCTCCCTCCCCTTCCTCCTTCTCCCCCCCTCCCCCGTCCTTCTGTCCTTCATGTTATGTCTTTGTGAATATAAATTATTTATTATAGCTGTCTGGATTTATATTATGCTTTATCTCCCGCTCCCAAAGTAGAAGTGATGTTTTATGTTTATTTTTAGATATTCTGTGTGTGTGTGTGTATGTATATATATATATATATTTGTATTTCTTCTTTATTGATGCACTGTCACTTTAATTCATTTCTTTTTATATTACACAATGGGTATCATGTATGTGTGTCCCTGAGGAGGTGCTGCTTTTGGCGCGAAACCGGTCGGACCTTTTGTTTGTTTAAATCGTTTGTCCTGCCTGGCGTTTCTGTATTGTTATGTTTTAAGTTTTGCTCACAATACAGTACATTTTTCCAGGAAGTGTTGGTGCTGTGTTTTTTGCATTCTAGTGACCTTTAAGACATGCCAGAACTGCAGAAAAATAGGTAACTCCCCTGTTTTTGCAGCAAAAAGGGATATTGTCCTTCCGCCTTGCAAAGTAGTCCCTTAGAAAAGATGGCTTTTATGAGTTTTTATCCATGTACAACCTCACAATATCAGTTTCTTCTCTTTTCCTCACCATTTGTGATTCAATGAAAATTACCACGTAGTGTCTAAATGGTGCCAGACTGTTGAACCCAATGATAGCAAGCTGTACAGCACTAACACTGACAATGTCTGGCAAGCTACTAACTGTTGATAAAACTCAAAGTTTAATTCACGCCTACAGCACTATTGAAAGACAGTGGTAACAGGTAATTATATGATGACAGCATGTACAAGTGGAAAATAGGAGTCTAGAAGGAAAGGAGCACTGTGAATGTTTATTTGTAAACCTGTTAAACTGACACTGGATTCCCGTTCCGGATGACATTTCAGACTTGAACACATGGTGATAGCACCGGCCGGCCACTGCTGAAATGACTATTGAACAGCAAAGCAGTTGTCTACAGAAACACTTCTATTTTGTACATTTTTAGCTATCTACAGGGTGCCAGTATCAGTTTGTGCTTGTTTTTGCCTATGTCTGATTCCTTGGAAATTATGTTCTGTCTGTATGGTGGCAGTTTGTAGACTCCTGTCACGGGAGGCTCTTCAGCAGTAAGATACAGTGCACCTGGGGAGCTGTAAAGTGTGCATTAAATTCAGAGTTTAATCCATGCTTGGACTGCTGCTTTACGTCAGTGTCACATAAGTGACTACATGGTGAGGGCCTGGTGAAGTGGAATACAGGAGAGCACAAGCAAAACAGCTTTCTGATAAAATATGTGTCATACTGTCAAGCACAGATTGCATTCCTGCTCTGGATGAAATTTTGCAGTTCAATAAATGCTAACTGCGCCATCCTCTGCACAACAGCAATGGAAAACCAAACAACTTTTGTATATAACCACTTCTACTTACAAATACCAATTTGACCAAGGGTACAGATATTACTGAAGTCGGTATCTGGCATGTTCTAAGGCGTGATGCTTTAAAATAATTCCATGAACGCTTCACTCTGCTACTAAAGTGAAGATAAAATCAGGGAGCAATACTTCTTGTTTACAATGTATAGTGCTGCCACGGTCTGTGACTCTATCACTGAAGCTGATGTGTTCTGCAGTGGTGGTGGTGGTGGGGGGGGGGGCAGAGACCATGACAAATGAAGTTAACACTGTTTGTGTGTAGTGACTGTGTGTCTTCTGTGGGTGAACTCTGGCTGGCAACGCAGGTACAGAGAGAGAGAGAGAGATGTCATTGTCTGACTAGTGGCCACATGGCTGGGCACGACCGCCACAGAGAGACAGTGTTGCGGAAGTTACCACAGGCATTTGTTTCTGTTGCTGTTGAGGGGAACTGGCCTACTGCTGTTGCAAGGCAGAGAAGATTACGTGCTGCTGATGGCCATCACTAATGTGGCTGTACTGTTACCGCAGAGTGCTGTGTGGCACTGAGGGGAGGAATTCTGCATGGCATGGGCAGACTCACTGTGCAGTGCTGTGAGACTCTCAGGGTCGCCAGGGGCTGGGACACTACTGATGTCATGGAACCCATCTGCATCAGTGTGACTGGCTGTAATGTGAGTGGTTAGCATATACGATGTGCTATGTGTCGCCTACTGCTGCACTTGATATGCAGTTCTGCTCCTGCTCTACTGCTCTGAGCCATACCAGACTTTTGGGGTTGCTGCTGCCTGGAGGCTCATGCCAATTACAACCCTTTCCTTTTTTTACTTGCTTCTTAGAGACCATATTGGTCCGCGGCAGAGCAGTAATCCCCTTATTTCCTGAGGGAATACCACTGGTACCTGTAGTATGCCATGAATACCAGTATTCCTTCTGCTTGCTAACAAAAAAACAAAAGATTGCTCGATAGAAATCAGTTGTGGGCAGCTTTGTGATCCATCCACACTGTGATTATGTCTTCGCCATTCTCGCTAACAAGATCAGGCACACAGACCATGGATTAAATAGGTAATTTAATCCATGGTCAGGTGACAGTTGCAATCCAATCAGATCACCTACTTTAGGTCACCTATGTTATAACACAGGTTAATACATACTTTTTTACTGTGTAATTTTTATTGATTTATCATTTTGAAAACATTGTCCTGCATAATACATGATGATTTTCTTCATACAATACTCCCACGTCCATTGTATATTTAAACACTGTTAAATTTTAGCTACTTTTGACCTGTTATCAAGCTTCCTATTACGATTATAATTCCTATGTAATCAGATTGTTTCTATTATGTCTAATTGTTGTATTTCTATGTGTACATGCCCTGTTTTGTACTGTACCCTCCCGGGTCGTGCCTGAAAATAATCATGCTATGGCTAGTGCACTTAACCAGTAAACAAAAACTAAATAAATAAATAAAATAAATAAATTGTAATTAAAATAGGCAATAAAAGTTAATCCAAATGCAGAACTGGAGGTAATATTTGTATAATTCTTGACCGTGTGGTTAATATATTATCATATGGCTCGTTAAATTCCCTTATAAGTTTTTCAGTATTTAAATACTCTAGAAGTTTGACTTGCAACTTCTGCAGGGAAAACACCGGCATCTTCTCTAAGTCCCAGTGTTCCAAGATCATGAGCTTAGTGCATGTAATGGACAAAACTAATATAATCGCCTGTTCTTTTGTTAAATACAGCCCAACATAATCATTAAATGCAAATCTATGTACAAGGTACGTCTTTAGCAATAATACTGATTACTTTATCCTTGCTCTTTTGCCACCACTGTTGTACAAAGAGACATTCCCGAAGTTGACAATATAATGATCCAAGCATGCCACAGCCATGCCAGCATTTAGGAGTATGTAAAACCCTCATTTTACAAAGTCTGTTCGGATATAGTAAGCTCTAGTAATAATTTTATATTGAATGGACTTATTTTTTGTAAAAAATATATTTTATTAGCGCCTTTCCATACAGTATTCCAATTGTAGGAACGAATATTTATATCTGCTTCTTTTCCCATTTATGCTTAATAGAGTCTTTCAATTTATTAATTTTATGATATTCATTTTCAACATATAGATAACTTTCACTTAAGATTCGTAGTATACCATTTCTGTACTTGTTCTATCTGATATAAAAATTGTTTCCAGTCTGTGTTATTTTTAGCTGGTAGAAGAGCAACTAAAACTTTAGCTAGCACCTAGCAAAGGCATCTCCTACCATCTGCCCTTCTGCCAAACAGACCTCTCTCTCTCTCTCTCTCTCTCTCTCTCCTGGACACCCTGCACTTGGGGCTCAACCCTCCACCCCATATCTCTAGCACTTCTATGCGCTAACCCCCTTGTGTTGCTGACAACTAACAGGCTCCTTGATGGGCACAGTTATTTAGTCTGTTCCTGTATGTATCTGACTGTGTTTACCTATTCCAGTTTTAGTTTTTGCTGTATTTTTTGCATTCCTTTGTTTAAAGACCAAATGTACCTAAATGTTCTCAATCTAATTATATTGCCTTGTTTGTCTCAGTCCTCTGTATAATCACCTACTTGTTCTAAATGTACTAACGTGGAACCTATGTAAAGAGCTCTGAGCTCAAATGGTTAATCTGAGATCAGAAATAAATAAATAAAAATAAATAAAAAATGTTTTGTAGAGATTAGGTCCAGAAGACTTTCACAGATGTCGCATGCAAGAATGGTGCAGTTACTCCAAGCAGAAAAGCATGAAAATCCACACAGAGTAATCTGACACCAAGACAGCCCCCCCCCCCCACAGGCCAAGAAGGCCTGTAATGTCTTCATGTCCACTGTAACCACTGATAGGCTGTTCCATAGGTTCTCCACCCTCTGGGAGAAATGCCTCCTAATGTTACCCTTGAGTTTACCACCTTTGAGCTTCAGGGAGTGCCTTGCATCCTACTGAAGCACATAGATATCTGTCTGTTCGACCTTGTTGATACCCTTCCGTACGCAGAAGATCACGCTCCCTCTGCACCCTTGTCTCCAGGGTGAGCATGATAAGAACCCCAAGACTCTTCTCATAGCTTATATCCTCCATAACTCTGATCATTTTAGTGGCCCTGCGTCGCACCCTCTCACCTGCCTCACTAGGACCTTTATAGTCTTTTTTTCACCTAGCACTTCCTACTAGACTAAGGAAAATGAGTAATGAACTTTGGGACCTCAAATATACCCTTCTTCTATCAAGTAATAAGAAGGTGAAGTAGTTGCCACACAGAGCAATGAACACTTCAATCAGTTCTGAAGCAAGACCTCGCTTCAAGGAGTTAATAATTTGGGACTTCTCCAGGTTTGAGCTTTCTTACTGACCTTCGCCTTCTGGGCTGGTCCCTGCTATATTGCTCCATTGATGTTGATGAAGCCCTTGTCTACTTTATCTTCACTCTCCCATCCCTTCACAATAAACACATTCCACTCATCAGGCATAGGGTGAGAGGGAAGGCCACTAGGTGGCTGAAGAGTGACCTGCTTGCCTTGGTGAAAGCTAGTGATAGACGCTGGGATAAATTCAAAGCCATGTCATTTCACTCTGACTGGCTGGAATACCGCTCTTTGAGGAATGCCTCTAAAAACAATTTGTATGGCAAAAGCAAATACCGTAAGGAGCACCTACAGTCCTCTGCTAGTGACTTCAGGAGTTTCTGGAACCATACTAAGGGGCTCATAGGTAATGATAAAAGTCACACACTGTCTGACATGACGTTAAGTGGTGCTAATTGTAATAATCCTGACACAATCGCCAACGTTTTTAACGTCCATTTCTCTGACCTAACCATTTTTGAGAACCTTATGTCGTGCTCCTCTGAGTATACTTCCCCACCTGGTCATCCTACCCTCCCACTGTTTTACCTCCACACTATCACTTGCAGTGAGGTGTTGTGGCTCCTAAAAACTATCTCCACTCTTGGAAGTTTGGGGTCTGACAGGCTAGAACCTAGGCTACTTAGGACTGCTGCCCCTTCTAACCTCCCCCCTTACCAAACTGTTTATTTTGTCCCTCACTACAGCTACTTTTCCTAAAAGCTGGAAGGCTGCTAAGACCATCCAGGTATTCAAAAAGGGTGATCCTAAAAGCATAGAAAACTATAAGCCTATTGCAATCCTGCCTGTAAACTGTTTGAAAAGCTGGTTGCCTCCCAGGTTACAGATCACCTTCACAAACAGCCTGCTGTCCCTCACCCAACATGGATTCAGACAAGCACATAGCAGTACCACAGGGCTCATCCAATTTACTGATGATGTTAACACAGCCATGGATAATGGAATATATACTGGATATATCTTTACTGATCTTGTTAAAGCATTCAACCTTCGGGGGTGCTGTGGAGCCCGAGCAAGATGGTTGCTTCTCTTTAGAGCTCTATACTTATAAGCAGACAGAACAATACAAAAGAGCAATTTCCAGATCGAGCAGATCAGCCCCGGAAAGTGCAAGGCGAAGAATAAGAACTACAGCACGCTATGGGAAATCCTCATAAGGATAAAACCCAGAATGATGGAGCAAAAGCTAAAGCTTTGGTAGGACAATCCGCCACACGGTCCCAAGAGGGCCGCAATCCCGAAGAGACTTTTGACGCATCCGCTGAAGAGACTCTACAATCCCTGGGCTTAAAAATGAATAAGCTACTAGCCTCTGTGTCAGGTGTTTCAGACAAATTTGACACACTGTCAAACCGAGTGGCTGGGATCGAAGTTACAATGGAGTCGGTACAAAGAGCATCGCTGGAGGCCACAAAAAGAGCAGATGCAGCTATGGGTGCAGTCACGGCAGTCCTAAAAGAGAATACACATCTAAAGACTCACCTGGAAACTCTTGAAAACCAGGCGAGATCAGCAAACTTACGCATATTAGGCTTGCCAAAGGGCTGTGAAAGCGACCATCTCCTCCTCTTTATACAAGAGTGGCTTATACAGCAGCTGGAAGCAGAGGTCACAGAGCGAGTACAGCAGTTCCAAAAAGCCTACTGAGTAACCCCCAGAGGTAGACCTGACAATACAGAAGCGGCGAGAGCAATAGTGGTAATGGCAGATGGGATGGGATCCAGAGATGCAATTTTGGCACTAGCAAGATGGAAGCGCACCATTCTCTACGATGGAGAACAAATTCGGATTTTTCCCCATCATCGCTACGTGACCTGCCAGAGACGAAAAAATTTGACAGGCTAGGTTTCTACGCGAGGCAAATATCCTCGAGGCACTGTTTTTCCAGCACGCCTGAGAATTGCGTATCGGGGAAGGTATTTTTGTTCACAGAGCCAGCAGAGGCCTTGAAGTGGGCTAGAAGCAATGCAGAGGGTCACCGGAGAGAAACAGAGAGTGAAGCCTCATCTGAAAATGATGAAGCCCAGTAAGGACACTAACATTTACTTTCCTGACATTTTGCTGGCCTAATAGGGTACTTAATTACTGCTGGCAATTGTTATACTAGTGAGCTAGTCAACAATGGTTAAATATTTTCTGAATAGAGATATTTAGTATCTCAGAAATACTTTAGATAACTAGTTCCTATGTTATCTATACTTGTCCACATTTAGTTCACCTGATTGTTCTGTTAGTTATAACGGGGCTGTTCTGCACCTGGAGAATTGCTTATAGTAAATTTTGATCTGCTTTTGAATGTTTAAAGGTATTGATATATGGAGAAGCTTTTTTACAAGTTGATGATTAGCACTTTAGGTGCTCAAGTTATCGTTTAGCGGGTAATTACCTCCTACCCTGGTGGTGGATGAATATTCTTGGAACATTCATATATGACTTTCAGTTAAATTTAACCACGCAACTCATGAACTCCTTTTCAGCAATTTTGGATTTTAATTAATGGACTTTAATTTCAACTCTGTATCCCCCCCCCAAGGATGTATCTTAAGGCATGTGATAAATTTTTATTTTCGTTGACAATAAGAGGAGTGGCGCTCTCATGGCAGATAAATTATGTATTAATGGCATTTCCATGCATGGTCATTAAACTGTATGTCAGTTTGAATAATAATAAAAATAAAGTTTAAAAAAAAAAAAGCATTCAACCTTGTGAACCACACCTTACACAAATCCAAACTGTCATCCCTGAGTACTTCCCCCACTGTCATCAGCTGGTTCTGTAGCTATCTCAGTAACAGGCAGAAATTTAAGGTTAGCCAGGCCAAATCTGCTCTAACTACTATCAATGCTTGTGTTCCCCAAGACTCCAAAAGGGACCAACTGCTTTTCTCCATTTTGATTAATGATACCCCAAGGCCCCATCTTTCTGTACCACTCTACTATACACTGGTGACATGGTACTATACACTAGCTCAAAGAGTTTAACTGACATCAACGTTCAGCACAATGCCGACTTCAGTAGAGTTCAGACCTGGCTTGCCCACAATCGGTTTGTCTTAAACTCTAGTCGGCCTCAGGCCATGCTTTTTGGGTTTATACCTAGCCTTAGGGCATGCACCGCTGGCTCAGACATCCACTGTTTAGATGGCTCCCTCTCTCTCTCCATGGTTGATTCTGTTAAATAACTAGGTCTTACCCTATACCCTTTCATTGATTTTACCCTGCAAATCTCGAACATCTGCAAGTCTGTAAATGCTAAACTTGTTCTTGCCTACAGAATCAGATTTGCTCCGATTCCCACTGCAAGGACTGCAACAGCCCATGGAGTCCTGCTCCCAAGCCTTACATATGGACTCACCCCATTTTATCAAGCCACTGCATGCAACCTATCCAAAATGGAATGTTATCTGCAACAATATATGTCAGTTTGCCTTATCCGCTACTCGGCTGACCCATCACTGTATGCTATAATCCAGTCTTGGTTGGCTATCTCCTCCCTTGTATCGCCTATATACTCTGAGCTGTGTTATCAACAGTATTATCAAGTCATCCAAACCCACCACAATGCCAGCTCTCTTAACTCCCTCAGACCAGGCCTACCCCTATGATCCATAGATCTGTCACTCCTGACTATACCCAAGTGCTCCTCAAAAATTAGTGAGCAGACATCTGCCACCTTTGCTCCAAGGGTTTGGAACTCTCTTCCTCCTTAGCTTTGGGTCTCTGAGTCCAACCTTAATTTCAGGAAAGAACTTCACAAATTTTTAAGTTCCACAGATACAAGCTCTTGTACCCGATACTCTGTTCTGTAGTGGTATTCTTGCATTGTAATGTTCCAGCCTGTATGCTTTGTCTTCTTTCGTCACATTATTGTATTTATTATCTTTAACCTTCTGTGTAAATGCATTATGTATTCTGCATCGTATTCACTGTAGCTCCATCTGTGCTTGTATGAACTTTACCTGCTCAGTATGACACTGTTACTGGTGTCACATTCTGTATCTCATTATTATTCTTCTGCACTTTGTATTGTTACCTTTGCTGCTTTATGTAATTTCAACTATCTTTTGTAACCTCCCAGGTCATGCATGAAAATGGGCACTTTCTTGTCTAGTGCACCTTCCTGATTAACAAAAACAAACTAGCTAATGCAATGCCTCCACGTTGCACCAGTTTAACAAATCAACATTAGGAGGTAAACAGCACCCAGTTCAGAGCTTTGGAGGTATGATTCCACACAACATTACTATAAAGTAGACTGACCCCAACTCAGGAATGGGAGGGGGACTGATATCTCCATTTTGTACCGGTTCCCTACAATATAAGAAGGCAGACAAGGTTCAACTTAGAAATGGGAGTGATACCTCCCCACTGTAAAGTTTTGACACAGCAACACTGGAAAGCAGACGGAGACAAGCTGAAAACCTGAAAGGGAGTAGGGCCCTGCCACATTACACCTGTACCACACAGAAACATAAGAAAGTAGATACAGCGTAGATCAAAACTGTGGTGGTAGGAGTTCCTATAATTGAGCCATCATTATATAAAGCAGAACACCTCAGCAGCAGCAGCAGCAGTAGTAGTAGTAGTAGCGGAATAAGTGCCCTTTGCAGGTCCCTGGAGGAGTCCAATTAGATTCAACATCAGATCTCATTAAAGAGCATTACAGACCACACACAGAAAGCACAATAAAGAGCCAGAATGTGTCCCTGCATGCTGAATGTAATCTTTATTAAGAAGCAGTGACCGAGCTATTTTCATTGACCCTTAGAGACACAAACTCAGTAAAGCTGTGCTGCAGGTGAATGGCCAGACCAGAAAAGAGCTCCAGTGAGATTTCTGGTGTGTCACAGTCACAGTCAGAACTTCCTGTTCATCTGAAGTCTTTCCCAACTTCTCAGCCCCTTGCCTCTGGACACGTGGGGACAGGCATACCATAGGCCACATGGAAGCTTAATTTGGTGATCTATGCACACAACACCTTGTGGAACACCATTTACATTGTAGGCCCCCTTGTCACAAAGTTTTGCGCACATGGCAGTCCTCGCTCTGAAAGAGCACCATCATCGATGAAGCAAGCTGCTCATTAATATTAGGAAGGGGTAGGGCAGTGTCTGTCATGGAGAAGTCGTGGGGGAAATTCAATGGAACTCAGAGCAACCCAATGCCATCCTGTCCTGCAGCAACATCCCCCAACCAGGATCTACAGAATGTAAACAGACCTTGTTTTTTTGTTGTTAATCTTTTTATGCCCCTGCCTGACCCCAGCTCCTTCACCCCAGCGTCCTCCAGGACTTACCTGACCATGTGTTCCCCTAGGGCTTACCCCCCTGGCTGGGTCAGCAGCAAGTGGCCAGTGTCATCCTGCTGGCTGGAAAATTTCTTGTCTTCTCCGCAGGAGGCGTGAACATGCAATGCCATCATAATGCATACTTCCACATGATGTGCAATGATGGCCCCACAACTCCGCGCACTGCTGATGGCCCTAGACTACCTTCCCCCTAGCCTCCGCTAAGGGTCAGGCACATGCTGGGCTTCACATTCCCACCCACCCCTAGAGGAGGAGAACAGTCCCTCAGGCGCTTGATCCCCCTCCCCCCGGCTGAGCTTCTGATGCCCAGAGATCACTTCCGAACCTTGGTCATCGGACCCATGAGCGGCAGTGCTACCATTGTGCCGGTGGGCAGCATTAAACAGATGATTTAAAATGGTACACTTGTAAGGGCATCAGGAGTCTAGTTCAGTGTTCAGGTTTCCAATATCTGTACAAATCGCTCTTTATTATTTTTTTTTTATTATTATTTATCCTCCTGTGGCCACCTTACTGCTCCCCCCTTAGACTCGCATCCTGCTATTTTGAGATCTGGACGCCGTCCGTCTCGACCTGGCCCACTGGCACCCAGTAACCCATTGCCCCCTGCAGTGGGGTGGCAGGGAGCCTCCCATCTCCCCACCCCATATGGATCCAGTTCGGGTGCCAGCGGACGGCCATCAAGCGGTGGTAGGTGCCACTTTTTCCTTGTTCTTGGTACCCCTGAGTCGGAGGGCGTGCAATGACACCAGTGGCCATGAGTGCGCACGCGTCCCCGTCCAAGCATCTGCCCCCAACTCCTCTCCAGTGTACGGTGTGCATCCCCGACCCCCAGCCTCCGCCAGGGGGCAGTCGGGCACCGATCCGTTGTGGACCCCCCTCCCCAGAGAGGAAGAGCAGTCCATCGGACACTCAATCCCTTTCCTCCCCTGCCACACCTCGGCGACCCGTGCTTGCTTCCGAACCTGTGTCGGAGGCTTGGCATGAGGAGTGGTGTCCAGCGCCTCAGCCCTCAGCGCCATTGGGCTGGCTACAAATTGCTCTTTGATAGTGACTGCACAGTTTAAGGTCATCCGAGTTCAAACTTGGGCCCCACTGTCGTGGCAGCAAAATCAACAGTTAAAGGAGAAGTCTCATGTAGAAATGCCATTGTGTTACGTTACCTGCACATGTATGTGGATTCCTCTCATCATCCGATATCATTCTACCCATTCACAGTCAAAAAAGGACATCTGGCAGCATTTTTATGATGAAAAGAAATAAATGCTATGTTTATCCACCATATTCCCGTTTGTGGGCGCTTCTGTTCACGTCATCGCCGCAATGCTCACTCCCAGTGTCACACTAAAATGCATCTGACGTTGCTCGACTACCGGGAACAAATAGTTCCTATTCACAGTATGTGGGGACATAATATAGTGACGCGCATGTACAGTCACTCTATGGGCTGCCAGACCAGATTTTTTTATGTGGTCCCCAAACAGTACCATACTGTACTATAACAGATTTGCACTAAATGACAGCATTGTTGGTGTACATCCATAGGGAATGCATTTACTGTTGGGAATGACATTTTACCATTGTGCGCCTTTATAGATGATACAGTTCCCATGCATTTCTTATTGTGGGGGTCTCATCACATATTCTTAAAATGTGGGAATAACATGAGAAATAGTGACAATCATGTACTTGGACATTTTTACACAGCAGCATATACAAGTATTGCACCACTAAGCAAACTAGAGTGTCAGATTAGTGGCAAGGTAATAACGTGTCTCGGATGTACCAATCACACTACCCGAATATTCTGTGGTCTGAAATGAAAGTCAGACGACTGGAATTACAGGAATTTACACCAATAACACCACACAGTATATGTTGCATAATGCTAAACAGTACACATCTGTGACAATTTAAAGAAAACAAAGGAAATCCATGTCACACATCCATTGTAATACCTTGATGACACAGTGAACAATGGGGGCGGGAACGGAGAACAGTTCCATGTAATTAGATTATAAACTTGCAGTTTGACTTTTGAAATACACCAACCATATGAAATTAATACATATGTTTGTGAGTTAAATTTTTATTGATTAAGATTCAGCAGCATCACGGGGATGAGCTTACCAACACTGATCTATGTGCTATGAAGCAAGCAAGCAAAGCAACGCGCACGCTACTGCGGTGATGACGTGTGCGAGTGGAGCGAGTAACAGAACGGAGCATGTGCGTATCTCAATATGGCGTGGGCAGCAATATAGGCGTGAATGAGAAACATTTTTTTACGAAGGAAAATTTGCACAGAAAACTTTAAATCTGGTAGAAGGACAAGGTGTTATTCAGGAGACGACATCCGAAGGTAATGGAAAACGTGTCTGCTGTTAACACTGCCCTTTGTAAGTGATTTTTACAGGACTTCTTTAAATATGAACTAGTGTGTCTCACTTCAGGACAATGTAGCAAAGGGAGGGCTAGCATGAACAATAGGGTAACCTAAATTAGACAGTGACCCTTTGTTTTGTCAACAACTGCCTAACGAGAAAAACATCATTAATTACTAACCCTGGCATCACCTAATATCTCCGCACACCCTCCTAATGTCCCCAGCAGAGTTGCTCCTTGAACAACGCCTGAGGTTTGGAGCAAACTTTCAGGTATCCACTTGCTGTACCTAGCACCATGTTTTGCCCCCATTGTTTGTGTTCCTCCTTGTACCTTCACATTACAGGCCCATCCCTGCCTGGAGGGCAGAATTAGTCTAATAAGCCTTTCTGCAACCAAATTTTTGCGCTTGACTATTGTCTGTCTTTGAATTTGCTCTCCACTTCAATATTAAGAACTTCTCTGGTTAAACACAATATTTTCAGATGTCTTGCACTGATATACCTGCTGTAACACCTACACTCGAGTCTGCTATCTTGGTTAAACTGTGTATGAAATGTGGTACTGTGTTGTCACCTGTAATTTGCTGTTCCTCTGTTCGTATTTCTCCCGGGTCGACAATATTTTTTGTCTAGTGCACTTACCCAGTTAATAAAAACTAAATAAATTAAAACTTAGTAAAAGCCCCCCACACATACACACCAGCCATCTTTGCCATCAACAGTACCCCAATGCATACATGAACAGCACTATCTTTTTTGTTAGCAGTAATTTTTGGTACCCCCATTGTACACAGGTACCTAACAGAAGAGACACGAAAGAAGTGCAAGCCTAGAGGATCGTTTTAACCCCCCAAAACGAGGTCAAAAAGACATCAAATAAAACTTTCAGAGACAGCGGCATATTATGCATTTTCATTCTCATATACATCTGCAAATGGAATGTTTTGTTAATCAGGGCATTCAGATGAGGAGGAGGAGGAGGTGAGGAGGAATGAGGGACTGTTTTACAAATTATTCTGTAACAATGACATCATAGAAGGAAGATTGTACAAGAAAACACACAATTGTTTCCTCTACAAGTAACAGTAAATTTCATCCTCCGGACCGTAACAAACTGTTTTTCGGGGGGATTGACACGCCTACTCAGAGGGTGGCAGTTATCCATTACGTGTGTGAGCCTTTTTTTCGTCTTTCCACTGAGAGATGCAAGACTTTGTGTCCGTGCATAATCTTTACCCGTGGTAGACCATTATACCATATGTGGTAAGTCTGAATTTATTCTTATGCTGTGAGAAGCACATTGGCAAAATTTAGAAAACTCACATAATTTATAAAGGCCAAATGGGGCTTCCAAGATGAATCTTGGATTATCAAGACTATCATCTCAAACCTTCTTAGGGTTCCAGAACCGCTCAGCTTCGCTTCATGGTTTTCAGACTCTAAGAAGGCTCCAGATGTCACTATTGATAAGCCAAGAGACATCGCAGAAGCACAATTTACCTATATTAAATGGACATGGTCACCTATCCGGTGATCTGGCACACGGGCATCTGCATCACCAGCTTTACAATACCTGGGTGCAATACGCAGTTTTGGGATGCAACAGGCTTCCCACTGCACTACCACAAAAACCTGCCACACACAAAAGGATTACTTAATCGCCAGGGGATGAACCTCCGCTGTGACTAAGTAGCAATGCAACAGTTTTTGGTGGTTGAATATTGGGAAGCCTGTTGCATCCTGAAATTGTGCCACCATCAGCTGCGATTTCAGGTATCATCTTGCTGTTTCTAGCACTGTGTTTAGCCCCATTGTTTGTATCCATCCTAATGCCTTCAATCATTGTAATGCTGTCCTTGTCTGGTGGGCAGAGAGGGCCCACTGGACCCCAGGGACTTGTACTGTAATGGGGTTGGGGGGGGCACTGGTCACCAAGGACAGCTGCAGGAGGCAGTGAACCCTGATCTTGGAACAAGCACAGAAGCGCACCTAACGGTATGGGTTGGGTGGGTGGGAGATGACTGTGGTGGTAGCGTCATTTCCACACAGACTGTGTGTGAGCACAGCACCATGATATGCACAGTTCTCCATGGTGATCACACTTTAGCTGTTAGTGATCAGAATCCCCGTTAGTGACCACGAACATGAGGCAGAATTCATCTGGGAGAGAAATAAATCACAGGATACCTCCCTGGTGCCTTTTAGACTGAAAGTATGGTTCTTACTAGATAGAAGATGCTGACAGGTGTTGTGGGAGTCTAAAGCTGCTGCAGTCCCAACTGCTTCCAGCAACTGTGGCGGTGTTATTGTGAAGACAGGAGGAGAACTGAAGTGGAATGAAGGATCAAGATGCAATTTATTTGTGGAGGATCCTGATGGCAGCAGCCAATAAAAGTAAAACAAAATGCTGCTTTCTAGAAAAACCTGCATCAGTGAGTCAGTGGGAAAAGGTGGAGGTGGAAATATATGGAATGAATAAACTCACATTTCCCTTAAAAGTGACTTTGCAGACCTAAGTTACCACATTTTTGGGATATGGTAGCTTAGGTCCGCAACAGTCATTTTGCGTAAATTTTAAAGTTTAGTTGTGAGCCTTTATTAAGTGGTAAGGGATCGTAGTTTGGCCCCAGCAAGGTGGCCGGCCTATCCCTTCCACTTCCCTGTTGCTTTCTATGCCCCCGCACTCAGGCATGTTATAGTGTGCAGCTGGGGAGAGCGTGGTAGCATGCCTCATTGAAATTAATGGGGCTGAATTTTCCTTACTCTTTAATACATTATGATGGCAAGTTGGAGATTAATGAAGGCCAACACTTGACTAACAAGGGATCAGCTGGCCACCTTCTCCGGGCCAAACTACGATCCCTTACCACAAAAAAGGCTCACAATACAATTTTAAAATTTACAGAAAACAACTACTATAGACCCAAGGTACCATATCCTGAAAGTGGTACCTTAGGTTCATAAGTGTATTAAGTCACTTAACCAAAGAGCACATAAGTTCAGAAACGTGCCTGAGATGAATTCAACATCAGGGGACGCAAGACCCAACCTCTGTCTCATAGGGGGAAAGGCTACAGTAGGTGGGGGAGACACAGAGCCTTAAGATGGCATGTCCCCCCCCTCCACCCGAGTAGGCTCAAAGGCCAGAAGGATATTTCTTGCTGAGGGTTACTGGCACGTTTTGACAAATGAATCAAAGAATGCAAATTAACAACGTACTAGGAGATTTAATGAAATGTAAACCCAGATACTACAAATGGAAAGTCTCTATTGGCACTTGCAAAAGATGGGATAAACTGTACTGTAACCTAATAAGACTGACTGTTGTTACTTGTAGCCACTGTACAGTGTTGAAAACCTGCAATAAACAGAGTTTAAAAACAAAGTACTGTAGATTAAAAATGATTTGATCTATACAACATTGTAAGTGGCTTCTACATGACTGACTGCCTGGCTTTGGTTTGTCTATGTGGGGAGAAAGAGGAAAACCAATTTGTTTGATGTTCGCAGGTCTGTGGTTTGTTCATAATACCTGGTTTCCTGGTTGCTAGTGCTACTGTGCTGCTGGGATTTGGTGGAGTCTGTTGAGTTGGACTCTGAGTAGTTGACTGACGAAGGGGAAGAGGATGAGGAGGAGGAGGAAGAGGAGCTCAGTGCTTGGTATTTACTGTGGCCTTGTTTACTTTTCGTTGAGGCGACACCATTGCTGCAGCTTGGGCTATCGGCTCCTAAACACAAGAAAAAAACAGTGATTTGAACTGTTATATGATGTTATCTGCAAAGATTCAACCGTGAAAACTGTTTACTGTAAGACATGCAATTCAAACTGCCAACAACACAATTATGTCAGCAAAATAACATTTACCAAGAAGAGTAATGACTGTAATGATGATAGAATGTTTAAGCACTCTGAGAAGTCAGTGGTAACTTCCAAGACCAGGATACAAGATCTTGGCATTCAATACAATTCTATAATCGAATGCATGTGATGTCTTGACATAAAGTCACTTAAAAAAATTCCAAATGAGTAGCTGACCTGCTGATTAGCAGGTTATAAACCGTCACATAAGTGAAGTCTACAGCAAAAATGAAGGTTAAAACAAAAATAATAATAACTTGAGCAGATGGGGTGGGCCAAGCAGCCCTTATCTGCCATCAGAGTCTATGTCTCTATGTAGTGCTTTAATTAATTCAGGATCACAAAGTGGATCGACTGCAAAATGTTATACAATATCATGCAATCACGAGTGACCACTAACCCCCCCCCCCCAACCAAATATACTAGTTTATGGCCATCTTTATCAGTGCATATGTTGTTGGTCTCTAGTCCTTATATATCCTGGAACTCCTCAGAAGGCATTTCCATGCCTACAGACATCCATGTGAGAGACTGCAACATCCTTTTATGCTAGAGCCCATCAGAGCCTAATCTTGGAGTCAGCAGTTAGAAACAGGATCCAGCAATGCAAAAGTTGATACATTTATCTCCCCTCACCACAGCAGGGTGTTTGGTATGGGCAAAATGCAGACACCCTGCATACATGAATTCAGATATACCCACACAGCTGACAGTGCAGTGACTCCATTTCATGTCTGTGGAAGAAAAAGTGCCAGTACAGAGTACTGAGTCACTGGCATGACATTTAGGTAATGAACCTTACAACAAAACATCTAACAGCACACATTATGCTGTATGATAGGGCGTGATACAAAAAAGGAAAACCTCAGTGGCAATTATCATACATCTTATGTCTACATGGGTAATGTGTTTTTATTTCTGGTACTCTGCTATACATATCTCCATCAGCGTCTTGTTCAGAACAAATTCTTATGCCTTTATCCAGCAGTGATGACCTTCACACAGCTGGTTCCTATCAGAGCTGCTAGTCCCATATCCACAAGTGGCCACTGTAGAGTAAGCATGGCCGCTTGGACACCTCAAGAGAAGGATGCCTTCTCTTCCTTTCTCTGGACTGTTGGCAATTTGGACAATGGGAAACAACTTATCCGTATACATTTAACAGCCTGACTGTTGGCGCAGGACCTCAAATCTGCACCCATTTAGGGTGGAGGTAGCACCCCCATCCCCTCCTTGTCCCATGTCCCCCTTCCTCTAAAGACTAACCCTCTTTTTCATCCAGTCTTTGCCTTCCTTGTTTGCAAGATCCTTAATAGGCTTTTTCCTACCTTTCTCACAGATGGAGTCTCCCCATTCATTCCCTCCCACTCCATCAGCTCTTCAGAGACTGGCCTCCTATCCATTCCATCTCCCAGCCCATATGCAGTAGGTGGTAGAGTCTTCTCTTCTGCTACCTCTGCAACGGCTCACCTGTTTCTTCATTGAACCACCTCACCCTCCCTCTTCATGTTTTAAATAAAAAAATACATTTTCTCCTCTGCCTGTAATTCCTAGTTTTCTCATCACTTCTTTTACTTGTTTGCTTATTCAGGCTGTGTGCCAGCACCTCCAGGTGGCATTGCTTGCACCTGCTGCTACTTTAGCCTACCAAGTACCTGATACTGCACTTACTGAAAACTACAGGGCCATACCAATGGCCTGACTAAAAATATGCAGTTCATCTTCAAGTGTGTGAGGGGGAAGCAGAACTAGAACTCATGAGTGGCAGAGCCACAAGTGACTTATGAAAGTTATGCCCCCCCTCACAAATAATGATAAATTGAATATTCTGAGTCAGAGCATTGCAGATTTGATTTATACAACATTAAATTACTAGTCATAGCTTTTAAAGCAACACTGCAACAAAACTTTTCTTTCAAAAAGCTAGTTTCAGCTACAATTGATACAAATATTAGCATACCTGCTAACTCCACTTTTCTAGGTACCTCCTATGCTGTGCACCACAAGTTTCTTTTTATTTTCTTGACCCTAACCCTTGCCTTATGGAAGATGATCAAGGAGGGTGTAGCAAAGGCGACGGCAAGCTGTTTGAAAGAAGTAAGCAAGGGTAGGAAAAGGAGGAGGCCATTATGGTTCTCAAAGAAGATGGCTAAGGTGGTAAGGGATTAAAAATAGCTTCTGGGAAGTACAAGGATATCTAGATGGAGGAGAACAGGGAAATTTATCTGGATAACCAAAGGAGAGCAGGAAGGAGAAGGAGGGCAGCTAAGGCACAAACAAAGGAGAGGATTACCAAAGAGGTAAAAAAAAGGGGACAAGACTTTCTTCAGGTATGTGAGTGAAGAGGAACGTAAGGCGTGGTATAGTGTGGAGCAGGAGAGCAGCGAAGGGGGAACTGTGCAGAAGTGTGCTCTATACCTGACTGCCTTCCTTCTTAGTGCCCTAAGCTACTGCACTGTATCTGCCACTTAGGCAACTCATTTATATACACGTGTCTATGTTTTCTGTTGGCACCCTTTGCAAACTGTGTGAGAGGCCTTTCGGCACTGTGCATTTCTGCTTAAAGCTGAACCAGCATTATATTCTGTGGTGATTTGCATATGCAGCCCATGATGCTTTGCATTATGGGGGCATGTGCCATTTTGTATTTCTTTGAAACTTGGCTTCCCGGCCAATGCCCTTTGGGGTAACCATTGCCTCAGTGCTTGCGGACAGAGGTTCTTTGTAATTTATATACCTACTTATATGAGTCACAACTGGCCACGTGACACCTCTGGCAGGCTTTGACTAAGTTCACACTTTCTCATTTGTTCTTTATACTTAATGATCAGTAGAGGGTCAGCATCGAATCTGCAATACTTCCATATTTACTTAATGTTTCTTGTTTCTACCAATCCCTTTTTGCTCTTTCCTCTGCCTCTCCCTCTTCCCTGCTTTCTCTCCCCATTACCTGGGTTTATACCTTGGAAATCTGATTCTAAAGGCAGCAACCCTACAATTGTAGCGTCCTGTCCCTTCAATTTTCCTATGTCTTTTATCTACTTGTACTTCTCCCTTGCCCTAACAACTGCATCCCCTGCAGGGACACACACTAATCTCCTGCTCACCCAGGTGTGCTTTCTTTGTCCCCTCCACTCCAGAGGCTTACACCCCTATCCACTATGCCACTGGAGCAGCCACTCTGGCTGTGTACTTTTTCACTCCTTCTACCTTTCCTATCCCCTCTTGTCTGAAGCCCCCCCCCCCGATACTTTGACCGTCTAGTTACCTGTCACTAAACTTGCTCTCCAATATGAGGTGGGTTATGCTACCACTGCTGGCAGCCTCGCTGCTAGGTACCCTACTCTTTGTAGATCTTGGTGCTTCCATACATTCCACAGAACAGAAGCTCCTATCCTGCCTTACCCCCTCCTTCACCCTTGATGTCCTGCCCCCATCCCACTGTCAGGTGGGAGGGTACCCCCATGGGCCTCGCTTTTTTTGCATTTCTTTTCAAACTGTCTTGGCTTCCTCCTTTTCTCTACTACTATCCCCCTTCTGCATTTGCCCATGGCATATCATCTACTCTTCTCTTTGCTTCTACTAGCAGGAGACATTGAGACAATCCTGGCCCTCCATGTACTGCCACTGATCACTCAAATCCTATATGGAATTCCTCCTTTGGATTGAAGTTCGCACACATCAACCTCTGCAGCTTCTCCTCCAAATTCATCGACCTCGAACCTTGGGTCACCCTATACAAGCCACATGTGCTAGACATCTCCAAAACGTGGCTAAAACCCCATCTCTCTGATGCTGCCTACTACATTCCAGGATACTCGCTGCTGAGGCCTGACATGCCTGGTAAGAAAAGGGGTGGTGGGGTGGCTCTCTACATCCATGAGCCTCTTTCTCTCTGCTACCTCCGCCCTTCACTCTGACCCTAGCTCACCCAGTGAGTGGCTCCTAGTGGAATTGAATATAGGTGCAGCAAAATAGATGTATGTGGGTTGCTGCTATAACCCCCCCTCCAGGACGCCCAGCAGGTCTCACCACCCACCTTGAAGGGATAGGAAGCCTCTCCCCCACCAGGGACACCATCCTCTGTGGGGTTTCAACATGGACTGGCTTAGTGCCCAGGAACCTGATTACTTTAACCAACTCAAACTCCATAACCTTGTCCAAATTATCACCATCCCCACCAGGCACAACCCTAATACCCAAAATGATACACTTCATAACTGGATACTCACCAATAGAGAGGGTAGGGTGCTCGCATCGAGAACTCTGTTCGATGCCATTAGGGATCACTCCCCCACCTACCTGGTCTGGGCCTCTAAGACCAAGCACCCACCCCAAACTACTCTCCTTCCATAATTTCAAATCACCCAGACATCCCCTCCCTCCTTAATGATGTTCAAGCGATAAACTGGCCAGCCTTCTACGTCCTTCTTTGACATGTCCGAGGACAAGAGTTTATTCACAACCACACTTCTCCATCTCCAAAAATCAACATTTCCCCCTGACTACTCACCGAGTCAGGGGTGGCTGTACCCACTGGGTTACCAAAGATCTCCTGGCCATGATGAGGGAAAAGGATGAGCTATGGTCAGTCTACAAAAAAGCACCCTCCCCTGCCCAATGGAATGAATACCGGCGGCTATGAAAGTTTTGGAAACAGTCAGCACTTGCCAAAAAGCATTCCTTCTTTCAGGGCAAACAAAGGGACAGTCTTGGTGACCCCAATGCTTCTGGGGCGAGGTTGGCTTATTACTTAACTCCCGCATTCATAACCCCATTATTCACCTTGACACTCTCTCCAGACATCTGCCTGACCCCACTGCTGTGGCCAAGGCCTTCAATAAAAAAAAATTCACAGACCTATCTGCCCTCCTTAGCAAACTGCCACCCCTGGTGACCACTGGTCTCTCTGATCATCCCCCCACCCATACCCCTCAAACTCCTCCCGTCCCCTCTTTCTACTTCCAGACCATCACCTCCAGGGACACTGCCAAACTGCTGAAGAACCTGCCTAGTCGACAGCAATGGTCTTTTCCCTGCTATGCTTAAATTCATATCACCTGCCATCTTAAAAACACTCACCTACCTCTTTAACCTGGCACTGACTACCTCCTCAGTGCCCAGCACTTGGAAGCATGCCAGGGTGGTCCTGATTTTTAAGACTGGTGACCTGCTATTCCCAGATAACTATTAGCCTATACCCTTGCTCCTCCACCTTAGTAAATTCCTGGAAAGGACTGACCACCAACAACTGTCTGACTATACTGACACACACAGCCTACTGTTCAGACAGCAATACGGCTTCCATAAACATTACTCCACCACATCTGCCCTTGCACTGTTTACCAATCATGTTCTTGAGAACATGGATCTTGGAAGAGCAATGGGTGCCATCTTTGTTGACCTGTCTAAACCTTTCGATCTGGTCGACCACACCCTGTTGCTCTCCTCCCTCCGCACCCTTGGCTGCTCTACTGAGACCACACAGTGGTTCCAAAATTACCTTTCAGATAGATCTCAGTCAGTATGTGTAGGACCTTCCACCTCCCCCGGCCTCCCAGTCACTACCAGTGTACCTCAGAGCTCCATCCTGGGCCCACTCTTATTCTACCTCTTTATAAACTCTCTCCTCTCTGACTGTCTCACTTGTGATGCCCTATTTTATGTAGATGACCTTGTCCTCATCACTAGTGACAAGGCTCTTGAGAATAAAGCCAGGGTTTTATCCAATAACTACTCTGCAGCACACACCTGGTTCCACTCACATCGCCTAATTGCTAATGCTAAAAAACTAAATCCATGCTATTTGGATCTAAACCCTTCCTATCTAAGGTCATCAAGGCTGGGTCTGCCCTCTCAGCAGTCTCATCAGATGACACTGTACTTGCAAATGTACTAACTTGTTGGCCCGGTGGTGCTGATGGTTGAAGCACTAGATGCCACACCTCATGCCACGCCGGCGAGTCATGTTCAGGAATGAGTGTGGGCCGCTGGGGGTTGGCAGGGGAGGTGAAGGATCGAGCATCCCAGGGACTGCTCTCCTTCTCTGGGGGGGGGGGTGCACTGGTAGTTGACAAACGCCTGGCCCCTAGCGGACACTGGAGGGCAGCACGCCGATGCCAAGGTGGGTGAGGACGGGGCAGATGCCTGGAGGAGTGCGCATGAATGCATGCGCATTGCCTCCACAGGCGTCATTGCATGACCCACCCCCAAGGTGAATAGAGAAAAAAAAAAAAGAGGAAAAATGTGGTTGTGAGGCTTGATGGCTGTCCCAGGACATGCTCAGCTCTGGAGGTGTCACCTCCAGAAGACTGGATCTGGACTTGGCAGTGAGTTAAGGGGGAGTTCGCCATCACCCCGCCATGGGGGCAAACCATGGGAGTATGACTGGGGGCGAGGGCCTTAATGGGAGCCGAGGTGTGCCAGGATGGCAGCTGGATGTGTGCAGACCGCTGGGGTGGGGTACCAACAAAAAAAAATGAAGAAATGTACTAACTTTCAAATATCTGGGAGTTATCCTGGACCCATCTCTCTCCTTTTCCGATCATTTCTCCTCTGTTGTCCACCATATTAACCAGAAACTTGGTGCAAATTGTTGGATGAAGTCACTCCTGACCAGGGAAGCCCATTTAGCCATTGCCCAAGGCAACCTGCTACCCTTGATTGACTACTGCTCCCCTATTTACTCACACACATCCTCAGCCTTGTGTGTGCGCCTCTGCTCCACGTACAACAACATATGTCGTTTCACTTTCCTGGCACCATATTCCGCTCACCACTGCCACCTCTACCAGACTCTTGGCTGGCCCACTACACTGCAGATTTGATTATGGGCTTGGCTGCCTCCTGGAAAGCACCATCAGGCATGGCGAAACCTCCCTTTATACGTCTCTCCTCAAGACCAAAACTCCCTCGAGGTATCTGCGTGCATCCTCAGTCCACCTCCACCCCTCGGATATCCCAAAAGTCTCTTTGGCTATGGGTAGCAAAGCGTTATGTGTAGCTGCTCCCACTCTGTGTAACAGAATCCCCACGCCCATCGCTCTCTGGACTCCCATGCCACTTTCAAGACACATCTCAAATCCAGGCTGCACGGTGAGGCCACATGCCTTTGCTAGCTTGGATAACCCCCACTACCTTTCTGACTTTTCTCTCTTGGGCTGCTTTGGCCTCCCCTGTCCTCTCTCATTTCCTAGGACTCCTGTCTTACATCCCTCACTACCTGCTTCTCGGGCTCTCCCACTTAGCTACTGGCTTGTATGATTTCTTTTTGTATTTTTTTGTTACATCATGCCACGTATTAATTTGTACTGGCTATTATCCTTTGTAAATACAGTAACTGTATAGTAATTGTTGTTTCTCATGATGCACTGATTGTTTTTTTCAGCCTCTCATTAATTTTACTCTCCTATGTCACTTTGTTCACCAATGATGTCTGTATATCCAGATGACTTGTAGTCATTGTATAACCTGTCACTACCGCTGTGACTGCCGCCTGTGCGGCCTGGGTCGTGCCTAAAAATGGTCCCCTGGATCACTGCACTTACCCGGTTACCAAAGACTTAATAAAATAAATAAATAAAGAAGATCAGGGCAAATCTAAACATTTTTATTTTTAGTATGCTTTTTGTCCCCACCAGAATGGGCCCCCATTGGCTCACCTCTCGCCCTCATCGCCGTCACTCACCTTTCATCCAAGATATCCTCCACCCAGTGTTCCTCCCTGGCTTACTCCTCCCCCGGGTGGGGTCACCGGGTCCTCCTCTTCACCGGCAATTCTAAAGCTCAGTGTCCGGGGGAGGGCCCCCGATTCAGCTGCACGGCAGGACAGGGTGAGATGAGCAGCATCCTGCATATCATGGGTGGTGGTTTTTCTGTGTTTCTGGGATGTGGAATGTGCAATGATGTCAACAGGGTGAACGTCTGCCCCGCCTCCAGTACTGTCAAGCACTGGCTGCCGGACCCCTGATCTCCACCAGGGGTCAAACGTGCACTGGGAGTTTCCCCTTTCTCCCCTCCAGAGGAGGAGAGCAGTCCATGGGACACTCGATCCTCCCCTACCCCCAGCTGGCCCTCCGATGCCCAGGCTCACTTCCGAACCCAGGTCTCTGGCATCATGGGCAGTAGTGCTACCCCGCATTGGTGGGTCGGCTAAAGCTAAAATTTTACATGAGTACTACTTCTCAGTCTTCACAGTTGGGGGGGGGGAAGGTGAGACCAAAGTGTATTAGCAGGCACTGGGTGGGGTGAGTAGACACAAGTCCATTTTTTGAAGGAGAGAGTCTGGAGAGGATTGGCAGCCCTAAAGGAAAACAAGGCAAAGGGGCCAGGCAGGATTCACCTAACTAAAAGAACTAAGCAAGGTGCTAGCTGCCCCTCTGGCAGCACTATTCAGTACCTCACTGGAAACAGGAGTAGTTCCAGAGGATTGGAGGGGGGCCAGTGTGGTCCCTCTGCACAAGAACGGCAGCAGGGAGGAGGCTAGCAATTACAGGCCAGTGACTCTCACATTAGTGGTGGGGAAATAAATGGAGTGCTGAAGGAGTGGCTGATGGAGTACCTGGAGGCAAATGGGCTGCAGGACTAGCAGCAGCACGGTTTCACAGGACAGAAATCATGTCAAACAAATCTCATAGAGTTCTCTGACTGGGTGACTAGGGAGGTGGATCAGGGGAGGGCAGTGGATGTGGCCTATCTGGACTTCAGTAAGGCCCATGGCACTTTGCTGCACAGGAGGCTAATAAAGAAACTTAGCAGCCTGGGGGTTGGAGAGGGGGTGGTAAGCTGGGTATCAAAATGGTTGAAGGATAGGAGGCAGAGGGTGGTGGTAAATAAGAGTCACTCGGGGGATAGGGGAGTGACCAGTAGGGTGCCACAGGGATCAGTACTAGGCCCTGTCCTCTTCCATGTTTTCATAAGTGACACGTCTGAGGAACTGAAGGGGATTATGTATCTCTTTGTGGATGACACAACAATGTGCAACAGGGTGGACACCCAGGAAGGGGTGGAGAAAATGCAAAGGGATCTGGGGAAACTAGAGGAATGGTCTAGGGTGTGGCAGCTGGGTTTCAAAGCCCAAAAAGTGCAAACTCAGGCACCTTGGGCAGGGAAACCTGGAAGCTGTGTATACATTGGTGGGGGTGGGGTGGGGGGATGTACTACAATCACCAAGAAAGAAAACAGCCTTGGAGTAATCATATCTGATGATCTCAAGGTGGCAGGGCAGTGCTACAAGGCAGTAGGCAAGGCTACTAGGATGCTGGGGTGCACAGAGCGGGGCACTTCTAGCTGGAGACTGGAGGTGGTATTGTTGTCACTGTATTGCTCACTAGTGAGACTCCACATGGAGTACTGTATCCAGTTCTGGAAGTTGCACCTCCACAAGGACACTGACAGGGTGGAAACGGTCCAGAGGAGAGCTACCAAAATGGTGCAGGGGGTTGCATGAGAAACCATACGACAGGCTGCAAGAGCTCAACATGGAGTCCCTGGAGCCGGAGTACAGCGAGAAGGGGCATAATTAAGACCTGCAAGTACCTCACAGGGGGTGAACATGCTGCCGTAGGGGAGTTTCTTTCAAAGACGGAAGAGCACCAGAACACGGGCCATGCAATGAAGCTGGGGGGGGGGGAGTTTAAGAGGGATGTGAGGAAATACATCTTCACAGAAAGGGTGGTGAATGCCTGGAACAGCCTGCTAGAAGAGGTTGTGGTGGCAAATACAGTAGGGAGCTTCAACCATGTGTGGGATAGACACAAGGGCATAATAAGTGGAGGGAAGGGAGGGACACCTGTGACCAAATAGGGTCCAGGGTGTAGTAACAGACAGGGAAGAATAGGGCAGTCTAGATGGGCCTACTGGTCCTTTTCTGCCAACAAATTCTATGCTTCAAGGTTGCCAAGTCTACAGTGTTATTTCTACTTTTTTTTTTTTTTTTTTTTTTAGAAAAAAAAATACATTAAAGCATTTATAAAATACTCAAATTTTGGGGGAAATAGAACATTTTGTCACCAAATGAAACTGGAAGATGCCTGGAAACTTTTACAGTGAAGAAAGGAAAGGCCATATTTTTTTTGCTCAGTTTTGTTACACTGCTGTATTAAACCTGCTGTTTTTTTCACAGATTTAACTGTGTCTTGGATTTTAACTGCGGGCTTCAGCGCTGCAGCAGGCAGTTGTGATGTCATCAGCACTATGAAAACTGATTTCAGATCAGAACTGCACTATGATGAAACGAAGTTTCAAGATATCAATTGTGTCAATCCTAACAACAAGCGATCATATCTTGAAGGTAGATACAATGACATTGCGTGTTATTTTCCAATTCTTATCTCCCTTGGTGTTGCAACTAATTTCTATCTCCTCTGGTGTTGCATAAATTGTAATATATCCCAATTTAATTTGTCATTCCTTCTATTTTGTACACCACATTTCCTGTTTACTTTTTACCCCCACCATGAAATGTTTTGAGGTACACTTTGTATGAAAGACGCTATGCAAAACAAGTTATATTGTACTGTAATGGTGTGCTAGTTAGCATACTGGCCCGTTGTAACAGTTCACTATTCCTCGCCTGTTCTGTATGGCTGCTTGTGGGACCCACAAATGGTATGCTGCCATGAATTACACAGTACAGCTCAGGTGTGTTTCATTGCCTCCTAATTGCGGTTTGGGGTTCTTACAAAGATTTTCTTTTGGGAGGCACATTCTTCCATATTCATCTATATTTGGGGGGGGCAAGTGGATGAGCAAAAATGAGTGTTTTTGAAAATCACAGCAATGAGCTTTCATGAGAGCACAGTGTTTGAAAGCTCCAGTTCATGGAGAGAGGGACAGTGGATACTGCACAGCTGCTCGCTAATCAAAGACCTGGATTTAAAGTAGGAAGGTGAAGGAGGGCCCCTGAAAACAAAAAAAAGGGTGTGGACCTGTGAGAGAGATGGCTGAGATACTAAATTAATACAGTACTTCACACTTTCGATATTCACCACAGGGCCCCGGGGGAGGAAGTGTGCTCACCATGTCAGGGGTAGCCAAGATACAGCCTGTGGAAATCACAACTGCCATGGTAGCGGACTACCTGGAAAAAAATCAAGCCAGGTAAGTCCCATGAGGTGTAACAGAAAGTCTGACAGACATACTGAGTCTCTGATCCCATACTGGTGGATGTCTCCACATAGGTAGATCCAACTCACCTTTAGTACTTGAACACTTAGTTTGGGGCAGTGCAGAGTCCCATTTGCACTGGAGAGAGCTTTCACAGTGCCATGAATGCTTTCAGAAACTCATCTGAATCTTATTAAGGGACTACAAGGGCCTACCTGTGCTGTGAATGTGTGCGATGTTGGAGCCATGCCGGGGACTCATGCTGGGAGAGCCAGGATAGCTGTCCTGTGATTTCGGGCTGCGTACACTGAAACAGCGAACCTCACTGTCTGTTCCATTCACCATCTCCACAAACTGTCGACACCTGTGTTGCACCAGTAGAGAAGGGGGAGAAGGAAATATATTTCAGGAGACTGTAGATGAAGATTTATCCCCACGTCTGGCATGAGTACTCTAAGTCAGCCAGATGTCCCTGCTCACAAAATACAGTAACAGCTGCTTATAACGGATTAATGTGTGCACACACATGCATCCAGAAGCAAAACTACACAGACGCAGACACACACAACAGAAAACAAAACTGCACCAAGACATGATAGTAGGTGCCACTGCCATGTTTTTCCAAACCAGGTCATTCTCACGTAAAAACAACACACTCCAGCACGCGCAGCCACTAGGGAATATATGCATGCCTCAAGTGTGCTGTTTGGCATAAGACGAAGCAGTATGTCCTAAAACACACGCAAGAAGTGCGCATATTCCCCAACAACTGCTTACAAGCCACAAAAAAATGGTTCTAGTTGCAACCATGTGGTCTTGGAAAATTCCCATACCCATACTAGACAATCAAACTGCTCCAATTATTCAAGTCAATTTATAACGCGGCACAATGCGTTGTCCACATCCCAACAGTTCAGTCTAAACAGAATATATAGAACAGTGTATGGGAAGCCACGCACAACAAGACTGTGTTTCCACCCAAAGGTTGCCATGATGACAGAGTGGCCTCGCGAGACAAGCCTAAGAGGTCCCTTGTCATCATGGCAACACTGAGGTGGAAATGCTGCCTTGTTGTGCATAGTTTTCCATACACTTTTCTATATAGTGTATGGGTTGCCATCATCATGATCCAACAACAATACAAAAAAGGAAATGCTTAGCAACGTTTGTTTTCGTGTAATGGATGTATTCAGATGGCAAAATACAACTAGTTGGTACAATTATGAAGCGAGAAAATCAACTCTTGCACTGTAAAAAAGAAAGAGTTTTGAGCTGCAGTTCCACAACACGTCTCTTCTGCTTCCCGGATTATAACTTCTATGCTTCATTTAACACCAAGGAGAAAGAAAAAAAATGAACCTTACTTTTTAAACAGGCATCTCTTTTTTGTTCACTGTAGTTAAATCCTGGCTGTGATGGCACAGCCATCACAACTCACTTGCACCACCCCCCCCCCCCCGCTTCCACGTTAGGGTTACAGCCTCCAGTACCAGTGATCTCAGTAATTTCCCAGTGGGTGAAGTGTGGCCGAACAGCTGATTAATCTGTGAGCGGGTGAAGCGTGACTCAGCAATTGAATTAGCATGTTGATCCTGTGACGCACATACTGAAGCAGAATGAGATGCCATTCTGCTGCAGCAGGTATGTCACTACTGCAGCACAACCACTATTTTGAAGCTATTGATTTCTATACTGAATCAGCATATCCCATATACTATAATGGAATATCTACTGCTTTGAAGAACAACGATGCATCTGGGACTGGCTGGGGGAAGTGCATGTCAGAGGTGAGGTTCTTCATGCTTGAAAACTGATGCATGGAATCAGTTTTAGTACAATATTACAGAGAGACTAGGTTACCTTTTTAAATGGACACTGTAAACCCCCACCGGCCTCAAAATGTCCCAAGTTTTAAAAAAAGTTGACATTGGTCACATTCTGCAGAGTTTGCCGACATAGATGGTAGCTTGATCTTGATTCCTTTTTTCATTTTAAAAGCAAAAACCAGGCTGCCCACCATGCTGGTGTTAACACACAAAGCATGTTTGTTTACAGTCCTTGATCAATTCCTACTGCATCTGTCCCGAACTTGGGAACACTCCCAACACAGTCTAGCCACTTATGAAGCAGTGGGAGGAGAGGACACTATTCTATTCTGAGTGGCTGCACTGCTCGAGGATGTTATTAGTGTTTAGGAAGTATGCAATAAAAGTAGCTCAAGGTGTGACAAGGCTGGGTAAGACCCTGTTCCATTTGTTATGCAAAATGGCAATCTGTAACACAAGGGGTTAACCTTGAGGTGTAGTTTGACCTCCACAAGCTTGTTTGCAGAATTATCAGCAGATCATCAGCCCTGGAACAAGATGTCTTAACTGGCTACACCTGTTAAGAAGACTAATGCACTTTTGAGGCTGTTCACAGAAAAGAAAGTTGACAAAGTCTTAATACATTTTGCGGAACACAGGTCGTGTAAATTATAAGAATAGGATGCAGCATTTAATTGCCAGGGAACAACATCTTATAAACCAAGAGCATTATTTTGTTTCAAGTGAAAGAGAGACGGAGATTTTAAACAGACTCTCAGATAAGGATCTCTGTTTGTTTGAACTGCCTGTATCAAAAGCTATCCTGCACAATTTTATTTTTTTGTTACGGATAATAATAAAATGCTACTTGCGAATGTTATAGCTTCTCTTGGTTTGCCTAGGCTTCCTGACCTATGTATTGACAACACAAGGATAAGAAACAAAATAAGGTTGGGTATAACTACACCATTAGCAAACATTTAGGTTCTAATAAGAAAAAAAAGCAGACAAAACAACCAGAAATATTAATTAATTTTAGTGAAAGTAAGCAATCAAAAAGTGTGAGTTTTAAGCTAAAAATAATATAATGCAAACAGGGTTGACAGTGTCACTTTAATAAGACACTGAGGCTCTAATGTAAAGTTTCTACCTTTTAATTTGAAATTTCAAAGACCCCAAGGCATAACATTTCATGTGTCTTTCCTAGTTCCTATGGTGCACTGAGTGCACAGCCTTCCGTGTCTGAAGGTTTTCATGTTTAAGCAGCACGTGTGTATTTATTTAAAAGTTTCACCAGGAAAGGCATACTGAGCAGTGAATGCTCGTTTCCAGATGTGTCCTGGGGGAGAGGGGGATCAGTAAAATACAGCATGACAAACTGAAAGAAATACAATCAGCCAAAAATACAGGTTGACAATCGATAGCAGTCATTACAGAATCAAGAAAAAAATACCAGGAAGTTATACTAAACAGTCAGTTGCTGAAGTAACAGATACGAGCCATCATGTGTAACAGAACAAGGAGGGCAAATTAGGGTGGGGGCAAAGATTAAACACAGCTGCAGGAAGGGGAGAAGAGGTCCTTTAGGAGGGAGGTGAGGACACAAGAGGAGGAGACATGACGGATGGACGGGGGAAAGGAAGTTCCATAGTTTGGGAAACGGTGGGAGAATGCTGCCTGGACAGCTGAGGTGGACCTGGGTGGGATGGTTAGGGTGCGGGAGTCAAGGTTTCTAAGAGAGTAGGAGGAAGGAGGCTTGAGGGAAAGAGATGAGGAGAGATCGGGGGAGAGACTGGAACCAGAATTTAGCTAGAAAGTTGGCACCATGGACATGCCACCTGTCCTGAAGGGAGGAAAAGGAGAGAGACTGGTATACGTCCAGCGATGGGTGGGGGGAGGGCAGTCAAGAGCAAATTGGAAGAAGGAGTGGAAGAGAGTGTCCAGCCTGGTTAATGAAGATTTGTGAGTGGCACTGTAGACTAGATCCCTGTATATGGGGAGGGGGGAGCTAAAAAGTTCAGATAATTTGGACTGCAGATCCTTTTTATCAAACACTAGTCAGTTATAGTCCTAGAGGAAGTCCAAAGCCAACATGCCTCAGAGGAACAAAGAACTGAGAGCAGGATATGTGATATTTTGGAATGTTAGGATTTTATTTTCAAAATATTTAAATGAAAACATTGCAAACAGAAATATCCTTCCACACTGACAGCTAATTTCCAGGTTGGCATGCTTAGCCAATTTGTCAAACACCTTCATTTTTTTTGTGATATAAACTATGGCCCAGATTTTCAGACTGCCAGACAGTGGCGCACACCTGAACGCAGCACAACTGGCTGCACCAGGGCCAGGACCAGGCGATATTCAACGGTGATGCGTCATGGCACAGTACTATTGAATATGGGAAGGTCGGCACACATACTACGCATGGCACAATGGCTCTGCGCCAGCACAAGGCACAGTGACGGAGCACGGGGATGCGCCAGCGCAAGTGCAGTTGCACTAGGCACATCACCCGTGATATTCAGCAGGGGGGCATGCAAATGAAGCCATAATATATGCAAGGTGCAAATGGGGCCATTTGCATGTCATTATGGTCACATTTTCATGCGTTGCACAGGGCATCCCGGTGAAATGCACCTGGCGTCCTGTTTAGCTGCTGTCATCGGGGGTTGGGTCCCTGGTGGGTTATTGTAACCCTCTCCCCTCCCGTAAGCCTGATCATGGGCTTCTGTAATATTAAATTGTAACCTGGTGGTCTAGTGGTTCCCTCCCCGTATGCCCAATCACGGCCTTCTGAAATATTAAAGTGTAACCTGGTGGTCTAGTGGTTCCCTCCCCATATGTCCAATCACGGGCTTCTGGCAGATTCAGTTCTAACCTGTTAATGTTAAATATTAGCCTGGTGGTCCAGTGGTACCCCCCTGCCCACCACAGAGGACTCCCGACAACCAGCTCCCCCATCATCGTGGTGGCAGTACCCCGCCCGCATACACGCCATCATGACGAAAGAGTACAGTATGTATTCAGACGCTTTACTGGTCCACAATGTGGACCAATGGGCTTGCAGACCATAGTGTACTACACAGGACCAGATATGTGAATAAATGCAGGATATGTTAGGATTTTATTTTTAAAATATTTAAATGAAAACATTGCAGACAGAAATATCCTTCCACACTGACAGCTATTTCCCAGGTTGGCATGCTCAGCCAATTTGTCAAACACCTTCATTTTTTTTGTGATATAAACTATGGCCCAGATTTTCAAACTGTGCCAGGCAGTGGCACACACCTGAACGCAGCACAACTGGCTGCACCGGGGCCAGGACCAGGCAATATTCAATGGTGATGCACCATGGCACAGCACCATTGAATATGGGAAAATAAGCACATTACTATGCATAGGCGCAATAACTCTTGTAGTATAGGGCTACAGAAAGCGCCGCGAGGATGCGCGGCACAGTGCAGTTACTAGGCGCATCACCCGTGATGTTCAACAGGGGCATGCAAATGAGGCCATAATATATGCAAGGTGCAAATGGGGCCACTTGCGTGTCATTATGGTCCCATTTTCATCACGTTAGCATGAGAACATCCCGGTGAAATACGCCTGGCGCCCCTGCCTAGCTGCTGTAAATGGGGGTTGGGTCCCTGGTGGGTTACTGTAACCCCCTCCCCTCGCGTAAGCCTGATCATGGGCTTCTGTAATATTAAATTGTAACCTGGTGGTCTAGTGGTTCCCTCCCTGTATGCCCGATCATGGGCTTCTGAAATATTAAACTGTAACCTGGTGGTCTAGTGGTTCCCTCCCCATATGCCCAATCACGGACTTCTGGCAGATTCAGTTCTAACCTGTTAATGTTAAATATTAGCCTGGTGGTCCAGTGGTACCCCCCTGCCCACCCACTCACAGAGTACTCCCGGCCAACCAGCTCCCCCCCATCATCGGCGGGTGGCAGCACCCCACCCGCATACCGCTGGCCGAATGACAGCGTACAGTATGATCTGTATGCCTACTGGTCCACAATGTGGACCAATGGGCTTGCAGACCATAGTGTACTACACAGGACCAGATATGTGAATAAATGCAGGCTAATATTTAACATTACAACAGCCCGCGATCGGGCATATGGGGAGGGAACCACTAGACCACCAGGTTAACATTTCATATTACAACAGCTAGCGATCGGGCATATGGGGAGGGAACTAATAGACCACCAGGTTAAAATGTAATATTACAACAGCCCGCGATCGGGCATACGGGAAGGGAACCACTAGACCACCAGGTTAATATTTATTATTACAACAGCCCACGATGGGGCATATGGGGAGGGAGGGAGGTCCACTGGACTACCAGAGAGGGTCCGGGTGCTTGTGGATGGTGTTCCTGCTGGGCGGGTGGCCACCACGGCTGTCGGCTGTTGTGTTGCGCCTTGCAATACAACTGCCCGCCTGTGGGTGGCCAGCATTTGAACCCTCTTAATTTGGCTCAACTTTGAGCACCAGTGTGCTGGCGCATGTGGGTTATTGCCAACATATGTGCCCCGCACATCCCGAGCTGAATATCAGGATGCTGCATGTGCGTGGGCACGCCCCTGCATCTGTGCGCATACATTACCAATGCACTCCGGCACATCGGGAGTTGCGCCGCGCGACCTGCCCCTTTGAACATCGCGCTGGGGTGCATTGAGGGGTTGCGCCATGTGCAACCCCTTTTAATATCTGGGCCTACGTCTATAGGTTCCAGTTCAAAAGATTGCTAGCCTCCTTCCTCTGCTTGCTTCATGCTAACGTGTCCTGTCAACATTTGTCGACAGAGCACATTAGCATAAAGTAAGTGACGGAAGTGTGCAGCTGCCTGTGACATGGCTGTGGGCAGCCTTTTAACCCAGAACTTTTGGACGCAGTTTACAGAGATACCACACATACATTAGGGTATTTGGAAATTCATAGAGAAGTTAAAAATGCAAACCAAGGATTAGCTGTTAGTGGGGGAGGGCAATTCTATTTGCATTTTTTTCCCTTTAATAAATATTCACTTACTGTGCACAAACAAATAGGACAGTTGAAGTATATAATTACCTACATTTTAAAAGGTTGTTTTAAAGAGGCAGCATCACCTTTTCTTCAAAAATTGTAACCTGCACTTTGTTAGGCTTAGGCCAATGTTGGTAATGCATAAGGATACCACACTCCATGTATAGATTATTTATTTATTTTAAAATGTTACACCAGGTAGAGATACAGAAAAACAATCTCATTCACAGATGTGATCTGGGGGAAGGGGAGCAGACAGCAATAACAGGCAAATCAAAATATATACATACAAAAAATATATAAAAGTATATAAAACTGTATCAAACAATCCTACAGTATCTGTTTAGATATACAGCTTGATGAACAGGAGATATAAAGAGCATCCCAATAAACAGGAAATCACGTACTGTTTGGCAGCAGTAAGACAAGAAAGAGAACTATTTCCTAAGTTGAAGAGCTAGTGTACTGCCTGGAAACTGCCTGAAATTAATTGTAACTTTCAGATGTATTCAGCTATCACTTCTTTTATCTCAAGTATTTATTCTTTTCTGTTTGCCAGATGGAAGATTTTCCACCTGGCAGTACTGGGGTCATGTGTGGAGCAGCACTCTGTCTGCAGGGGAAAAAAAGTCAGGTCTGTTCCTCCCACTACATCAACGCTGACTATGACATCATCAGTAACCAATGAGAACCATTTCTCACTGCCAGGTTTCACTTTCACGTGAAGCAGCAGGGGCTGGCTCTCTCTAGTTACTAGTAATGTCACAATTTCCTGCATTTTGATTGGTAGTTTGTGAAAGTCACCACTCAGGCTGCAAGGATTGTGGTGCCTCAAGGTGTTTGGTTTCATTTCTGAAGATGTAGTGGGAGGAACAGAACTGACTTTTTTTTAGCCTCCCAACATAGCGCTGCTCCACACATCAACCCAGTACTGCCAAGTGGAAAATGTTCTAATTAGTAAACAGAAAATAAAAAAAATACTTCAGATACTGGAAGTGATAGCTGACGGCATCTAAAAATTACTATTAATTCCAATCAGCACACTAGCCCTTTAAGGCTGTTCCACACTTGAGGGAGATGGAAACTGAAAGCAAATTGTCTGGGTAAACAGTTTCCAATGTGGAATGACAAACCTGCTGCCAGCATGGGAGCGGAGATGGCACCCTGAATGGCGGAGAGGGAGGGAGGAAGCACAAATAGGGTGCTTGTTTAGCCAATACTTAAATCCAAACAGAGCTAAGTGTTGCACACGTTTATCCTACTCCAAAGGCTGGCCCAACTGGTAACAAAGTATACAGTGATGAGTGCAGGCAGAGGGCATTGTAAAGGATGTCAAGTTTTGATAGGTGGCTTTTTGGGGCAGCATCACAGATTACTTCTCCTAAGTACTAACCTTTCAACCAAGCATTTATGTAAACCCAGTGCTAGGTGATCACCAAGTATGTAAGGGGCACACAGCTATCTGTATGAGTTATAGACCGTGCCTGGATGTGCAGGGAAAAATCCAGAGATCTGTCCAGGAGGACCCCCTCCCAGGTACTTGTACTGGGATACAGAGGTTAGGGAGGTACCATCAGGGGTGCACATAGTTAGGTCAGGAGCAATGGCAAGAGATATTTTGGTACCAAACATCATGTATATAGCCTTAGATTGACTGACGGCCAAGCAATTAGTATAAAACCAGCTGAAAACTGAGTTAAAGAGAGTTTAAAGGGCAGTAGTGATGTCAACTGGGCAGCATCCAAAGGTGAATAGGATAATATCATCTGCGTACATGTGAATGTTGCAATGTTGTACAGTGCATGGGAGATCCTTTATAAAAATGGTGAACAGGAGCGGCCACAGACCAGTGCCTGGGACTGGATAACACAAAGTCAGTCACGACCCACTGCGAATAGTTAGAGACAGGAAGTGAACCAGGAGAGCAGGGAGCCGAGAAGGCCAGAGATGAGTTTGTTTAGTAAGAGAGAGTGGTCCACAGTATCAAATGCCTTGGCCAAACTGAGAAAATTACACCTGTCTGAAAACTCCCATCTCAGGTAGTAAAGATGCAGTCAGTAAGTCTGTGTAGGGAGGTTGATGTGGAGCATGAGCATAGAAACCAGCTTGGTAATCAGAAAAAAAGGCAGCGCTAGAGAGGAAGTCAGAAAACTGAGTACTGACTAGTCTATCAAGTAGTTTGGAGAGAACAGGGAGCAGGGATATGGGTCTGTAGTTGGCAGACCACCTTTATATGGAGGGATGACAGTGGCATGCTTTCAGAGTGCAGGAAAAATCCCATTGACTAGGAAGCAGTTAAGGATATGGGCCAGCACGGAAGCTATTCCTGAGGTGCCTAGTTTCAGAAGGTGAGGAGGAAGACCAACAGGGCCAGCATGGGAACTCTGATGCAGGAAAGCACACAAAGCACTGCAGCAGGTGTAATGCTAGAAAATGAAAATTTCTCAATTGCACTGTGGGGCGAATGAAAAAAGGACAAGAATTTGAGCCCAGATGGGGAGGGACAATGCTCAAGGGACCATAAATTTCCAATTTTAGGCACTGCCAATAGCAGACTGATCAGTGACCATAACAGAAACACAATTTAGTCAGGTGATCTCAAAGCCAGCTGACGAATGGGATGGAGCAAGTTACTTATAACTCTCCAGAATCTGAAGGGATTGGATGATTCACTGATAAATTTAGAGTGAAAGTAGGATGCTTTTGCTTTATGGATGGTAGCAATGCAGAGGTTTCTGAGTCTTTTGTAGTACATGCAGTCCGTAAGCGTGCCAGACAGAACACTGCCCAGCTGAAGAGCTCTCATCAGGTGACTGCAGAATTCACAGAGGGGCTGTAAAAGGTAAAGCCTCTCTCCTTCCAGCTTACTTTCTGAAGGGGTGTTTCCCCATCAGTGCTGTGCGCCAACTGCCCCACCCAAGCTCGGCTCTTCTTTTATTGCTGCATACGGGTCACTTTCCCATTTGCAGCTTATATTTTCTGACCACTAGCGGTTGCTGCAATGCCCTTTCTGGCACCACTCCATCCACTCCCCTCATCTCCACTTCCTATCTGCAGCTAATACTGGTTTCTGTCCACTAGGAGTCACTACAGTTCCCTCCTAGTCCCACACACCACTCTGTTTTCTCTCCTAATCTCTACTCCTCCCTACTTTCCTTCTACTTAACCCCCTATTTCCCATAGTTTGCTACTGTCCCCTGCAGGTCTCAAACACTGTACCCTTGACTCCAAAGTCAGCAGCTCCACCACTAAGCCAGGCTAATTTTTAGCTGTTTTAAAGCTCTTAAGGCTTTACTCGGCAAACATACTTATCTTCTGTTCTATTGCAGGTCTCAAACCCTGTACCCTTGACACCAAAGTCAGTGACTCTACCACTAAGCCAATAAATCAGGATAATTTACTCTCAGTTTTTAAAGCTCTTAAAGCTTCTGACCCAGTAGCCTGCTAAAATACTTTTCTTCTGTTCCACTGCATGCCTCAAACCCTGTACCCTTGACACCAAAGTCAGCGGTTCTGCCACTAAGCCAACAAGTCAAGCTAATTTCTCTTGGTTTGTTTTTAAAGCTTCTTGGCGCCCCTCCCAAAAAAAAAACTCTGTTCTGACTCCAAGGCTACCTAGGCACCATGTCTGCTCACTTCCTCCTTATATGCCTTGTCTTCATAACCACCCAGGGGTTCACCTCCCACCAGTCAGACCTCACCCCATGCCCTTTGTGTAGCTCTCTGGAATTACCCGTTCCCCCCCACCTTGTCATTGCACCCATGACCCCTGCATCCACCCCCTAGCTGCCCTCCCAACCCCGCTGCCACCCCTGGCTCCCTTTGACTCCACCTCCTTTGTGTCTTCCCAACCCTCCAAACCCTGCCCGTCTCCTGCTCCACTACGGCCTCCCCCTCCTCTCAACGTACCCCCAAAAAGTTACCTAGCTGCCACCCTATGGCTAGAACCTTGGTCATTTTATTACTCCTCTCTGGTAATATCCACCCTAATCCAGGTCCTGCCCCCACCAGTCCACCAACTAGGTCCTCTGGACTCCGCATTGCCTCTTTGAACATATGCAGCCTGCCAAAAAAAAATCAGCAGCGCTCCAATGTTGGGCCACCCTACACCAACTAGACATCATTGCACTAGTTGAGACCTGGCTCTCCAAATCTACTCCCAATTCCTTTGTCTCACTCACCGGATACACCCTATACCGGGAAGACTGTGTGGGGAAACATGGAGACGGTTGTGCGATCTACATCAGAGATAACATTATTGGCCACATGCTCCCGCCCCCAAGCTCAAAAACGGAGCCCAAGCCCTCACCCTAAAAATCACCCGGACCCCTCCAGGGGCCCACTATACTTCACAGTCTCCTATATACCCCCTAAGAACCAAAAGCCAGCCATCACATTCCTCACTAATTATTTCTCTACCCTCCCACAAAAAGCTGAACAGACACTAGTAGGGGACCTAAATGTGAACTGGCTTGGTCTCTCGGCCACACCAACAAAGGACTCCTTCACCGCCCTCGACATGGTCCAATTAGTCACCCAACCTACTAGACGTCATCCTTCTACTGGTACTAGCACCCTCCTGGATATCATTATCTCTAACCGCCCCCACAAAATCCAGGGCATAAAAGTTCTTCCCAACTCCCTAAGCGACCACTCACTCATTCTATTCCTATGTACCTCCTCCACCCCCAAACCCATAGCTCAAACCACCTTCCAAAGGCGTCTCCGCCCGGGGGGGGTTAAAAAAACTTAAACAACTTCTCGCTCAAATGGACTGGCCCCCATTAATATAGCCTCCAGCATTGACATTGCGCTCAATCTGTTCACGCAGGCCTTCACTAAGCCTGTGATATCTATGCACCTCTTACCAAACACCGCACTAAAAAACAAAATGCACCATGGATCACCCCCTCCCTACTCCAAAAACTAAGGGAAAGGGACAATCTCTGGTACAAAGCTACAGAGTCTGGCAGGTAGGCTGACAGACAATCCTATAATGTCGCACGCAGTGGATGCACTCGAGCCATCCGCAAGGCCAAAGCAGACCACTATCAAATTACTCTCACCACATGGGGGTCTGCACGGACCTTCTGGAGTAATATCAAAGAACTTAATGGGAAATCACACTCCCCACCTCCCTCCCAGCTCTCTGTAGATGGCACCATTTCCACTGACACACTTATCATAGCAAACTGTCTAAACACCACCTTCACAGATCTCAGCACTGTTCTCCCCAGTTGTTTCTTTGACCCTGTGCCCAAATCCCAACCCTGCAGTGCCCTCGTTTTCTCCTGTGCGAAATATCTACCCATGAAGCCCATCCATACCTGCAAAAAGCACTAAACAGGAATAACCCTAGCAATGACCCCCTAGATGCTAGGCTCCTTTGGCTAGTCCTCGATGAGGTCCTAGTCCCTCTAATGGACCTACTCAACAGATCCCTTTGCCTGGGACAATTCCCCAGTGCCTGGAAGACAGCCATTGTTACCCCTATTCATAAAAGTGGTGACAAATCCTCCCCCAGTAACTATCGACCCATCTCTATTCCCCCCCAAAGCTTTAGAAAAAGTGGTTGCGACACAGCTCATTGAATACCTAGCCAAGCATGAATTCCCTTCAGGCCATAGCACTACCACAGCCCTCCTAGAATTCACCAACTTCCTATGCTCCTCCCTAGACTCCGGTAACTTTGCTGGAGCTATGTTCATAGACCTTTCCAAGGCCTTTGACACAGTCTGCCATCCACTCCTTCTTGACTCCCTCTACTAACTTGGCTTCTCCACGGGCCCCCTGGCATGGTGTGCCAGTTACCTCTCCACCCGGTCGCAATGTGTCAAAATAAACGGGACCCTATCCGATACACTAACTGTCCACTCCAGGGTGCTTCAGGCCTCCATCCTGGGTCCACTACTCTTCACCCTCTACCTAAATACCTTGCCAAAGGCCTGCTCCAAAAAAATTATATTGTATGCGGATGATGCAGTGCTCTCTATGCCTCGTATAATAAACCTACTCCCCTCCAGGACTCCCTCCAACACGCCTTCTTCCAAGCCAAAACATGATTCAAGGACCGTGGACTGGTCATAAACCTAAAAAAGACGAAATCGATGATTTTCTCTCACCACCAAAACAAAACAAAAAGTGCACCTCTCCTCATCCTCCCCAGCACCCCCTTGAACAGGTATCCATCTACAAATATCTTGGGCTTACCCTCGACTCTGCCCTTACATTCCGTGTCTGGATAAACACCCTAGCGGCTGCCGCAAACACTCAGATTGGACTCCTTTACTGGCACAAGCACTGCCTCCCTCCTGATGCCCTTAGGCTTGCCATTACTTCCTCTACACTGTTCCTAGTGGACTATGGGCTCCCTGTGTAATGGGCAGCAGATAATTCCGCATTCCAGAAAATTCCAATCTCCCTCAACAAGGCCTGCAGGCTCCTAACTGGTGCCCCTAGGCTCACCCACACCTGCTCCCTCTATTCCACTGCCAATCTCCTCAACTTCAATGAAAGACTCCACTACCAGACCTGCCTACTGACCAAGAAAATTCTGCTCGGTCATTCCCCTCCTGGGGTCACCGCCTCTCTCCAACTTGCCACTCCCTCTATCTCTACTCGGACAAAGCTATACTGGCGGTACCCAGGGTAAAAAAACTCCCTTGCCCAGAGATCTTTCCGCTACAGGGCCCCTGTCTGGTTTGATGCACTCCCAGCCACCATCACCAGCACACCCAAGACTGCCCCTTTCAAAGTCGCTCTCCACAACCACCTCCTCAATGTCCGCTCCTGTAACTGCAACTAGCCTGTGCTCTCATACCCTCTAAGGCCCAAACCTCTGACAAAGTCCATTATGGACTGCCACCACCTACAACGTCTAATCCACCTCTGGCTTCATGAATAAGATGGATTATACTGTAACAGATGCTCGCTCATGGTCACAATGTTTTGCTGTGCTTATGTAAATATCTGTATCCAAAAACTGTATATAATGCTTGTAAACAATGTCTGTAACCTATACATGACGGCTATTCCATTGTAACTGTACCCTCTCTGTTTGTTTTTCTGTCCTCCATGTGACGAGGTACCTTTGTAAATGAGCCGATGGCTCAAAGGTTGTAAATCCGATACTTCAAATAAATAAATAAAAATTGCCTTATGGGCAGACCAGGCTGCATCTCGGTGTTTCACCAGTGCGACAGTCAGAGGAGACCCAGGGAAGATGTGAACCCCTCACTCTGACTGACATGGTTGGGGTATGGGCATTACAGATGGCTAGAAATGTTGTGCAGAAATGACCCAGTGCCTGGTCAGGGTTGGAGGAATTGTACACCTAGCTCCAATCGGTGGACATATGATCAGACATAAAAAATGGTAGAGAAAAATTTCGGAAGGAGCGGCCGGTGAAAATCACAGACGGAGCCTTCTTCATTTGGACACAAAAGTAATGGTCACGGAACAAATTAGGCAGGGTATCTGCCACCACAGTTACAGTGAGGGTGAGTGGTTAGGATCCAATCCAATAGTGAGTGGTTGGAAGAATGATTATTGAAACGTGCAGAGTGGGTTATCAATTGGTGGAGATTTAAGGTCTTGAGTTTGGAGTGCAGAGAAGAGGATTTAGGACTGAGCCAACTGAGATTTAGGTCACCAAGCAGGGTATATGTTCATACCTCAGAGTATCAATATGAGAGAGGTGGCTGGAGATTATATCTGCAGCAGCTTCATCGTCTTTACCTGGGGAGCAATAAATACCAGTGATGAACAGGGGGATGGAGTGAGGAAAGGTAATTATGCCACAAATTATCTCATGTAACCAG